>HG995299.1:18725330-19975330 GCA_905332915.2 Hecatera dysodea | reverse complement strand
CCGTGTAGTTCCCGTTCCCTTGGGAACACAGAGGTAAAATATAGCCTATGTCACCCGGGGATAGTGTAGCTTTCCAACAGTGAAAGAGTTTTTCAAATCGATTCATTAGTTTCGGAGCCTATTCAATGCAAACAAACAATCAAGTCTGTCCTGTTTATAAGATTAGTATAGATATAACAGTCAGTGATTATCAGCATCATTTATAAAAAAAAAAACAAATATGTAAGTATACACATAATCAAAAAAACACCATTTTTGTCACGATTAAATAAAAATTAAAAGTTATTACCATTATGTTATGTACCAATTTCCTGGTAATTAGTGAGTATTTAGTAGGTAGGCTTGATGCGGTGAGCCCGTTGCACCTGTGTCCCCAGGAACATCATGTTTTGCACTTTCACTTTTAATTTGTTTTACGTCTGACTCTTTTACAGTTGCAAAATAAACTTTCCATAGCAATTTAACTTGTATTGGAATTTATTTAATTTGAGTACTAGGACATATTTTCTAGAAGGCAACAATCGCAATTATATTTTGTTTACGTGATTTCACTCCTTTGTGGCCGCTAATAATCGCTTCTCGATTATTAAATCTCTTTGATCGTCGCATCGGCTGATGTGCACTCTAACATTGCGAGTATTGTGGGTATTATGGAATTTGTAATTTTTAACGAATGTGGCAACTTTTTTCGTTACGTGTTATGCTATCTATTTATAAATATGTTTTATTTACGTATTTTAATCAAATTCAGTACATAAACATCTTAATTTAGTTCAAGTATATATTTTATTTACCCTCGTCCGTGCGTCACTGCGGGGTGCCAACTGAAAACCAGCGCTGGGTGTCTGACGCCCAGCAAATGCTGAGGTGGTAACCCTTTCGGTTCGGACACGCTCGGCGCATTCTGTACTTTTCTTCTCCTGTAATTTGTGTTTGTAACCGTTGTGCTGTGTCTGTTCTGAATAAAAGTTTTTCTATTCTATTCTATTCTATTCTAAATATACATAATTATGTTACCAGAAAATTAGACACGGATATGTGTGATTTAGATGGGATTTATTGGATTGAAAATGATTTAGATGGGATTTATTGGATTGAAAATGATTTTTTAATATAACGAGAAATTATAATTCAATAAAGATATTTTACAATATTACGAAGTTTGCTATTTTTCAGTGACATTTAAAAAAAATACTATGATTCGTTATATTAGTTAGTTTTCTAATTTAGAAACAATACAACTGTATCAGCACTTTACAGAGTTCGATACGTATAACAGAACCCTTATCAGTAAAGTTTGGATTGATTGTATATGAATCAGTTAGCGGATGGCTGTGTGATTTATCGAATATATCGAGTTGTTATGGCAATTCTGTAAAGTTGCTTGATACGTTCAGAACTTCAAAACTTTGCTGATGCCATCCTTACTTATTACATATAATATTATAAACGCGAAAGTTTGTATGTATGGATGTATATGTTGACATTTGATAAAGAGGTAGTTTGGGCATGAATGTTGAAAATTATCCCAAGGGAACATACTCCCGGAATAAATACCCTATGTGTTATTCCAGAATATAATGTACCTCTGTGCTAAATTTCATCACGATCCGATCATCCATTCTGACTTAATTTATTAACAAACGTCCGTCCATCCAAACATTCATCCATCCATCCAAACATTCATCCATCCAAATATCCATCCATCCAAACATTCATCCATCCAAACTTCATGAGGGAATGAAATTGATTGCAAATACCGTTCAAGTCAATTAATTAAAGATAGTTAATTGATGCCTTCGACGGTACAATCGTTGTCTGAAATACGTTACATCGGGCTGTATACACGAGAGAATCTTTACGTTGGTGTACCTACAGGAACAGGGTTCAATTTCCAATTAAAATCTCGGGTACGCTACGCACACTCGCTACGCGCATCCTGTATAATTTACGTAAGAACATCAAATACAAAAGTGTGAGTTTTAATAAATACTCGCGTACTAATCGCGTTATGTCATTTGTTTGGAACCTGGATCAGCGCCATTTTGTTTTTTTTTCACACAGATATTCAATTTTATTCCACATGAAACTAGTGCACGCGGTTACTAAGCGGTAACTATGCGGTTACTATTTTAAATAATTGGTTGACATTACCGTTTATAAAACTCACACTAAGGCCCCATACGACTCTACGCCACCTATGGATAGTTATATTAATAATGATTGTTGTTAAGTGGACCAATTCACAGCCAATTCCCTCTCCTAGAGAAGAGGCCTGTATCCCAGCAGTGGGACATTAAAAGGCTGATTATGTTGTTAAGTGGACTAAAAATGTTGTACAATCGAACACTTACTAACATCTATTATGCTATATATATATGCCCCAAAACGCTTTGGCTTTGAATCGAAAGGAAATATTTAACTTGTGTTATGTGTACCAGGATTCTAACGCTAGTTTGTACATCCAAAGCTACATCATAAGATCAGAAACTGTACAAGTCATAATTTGAAAACAGTCCTTTTATACATACATATATGTATGCAAATCTGGTAGACAAAAGATCCTGTGCCGCAAACGACTGTAACCCCTCTTTGCACATCCTACGCACCAGTGGAATCGCGCCCTTACAACTGAGGTTTCTCCCTATTGAATGACAAATGACTGGCGCCCCTTTACAGCTCTTTAACGATGGGACGTTCGTTCATGTTCAACTTCAGTTAAATTGTCACAATGTTGAAACAACAAGTCTATTGATTGTAAGTCGATTTGTATAGCGTGATATATTGTTATGAGTTTAGTTAAAGTTTCAGAGATATCTTTGCTAATGGTCGGATAACGGTTCGTCTTAAATGCTATTTGATATTTGGTGATTTGTCTTACAACCTCGCTGCGGGGTTACAGACCTTTTATTGTAAGGGGGAGGGATTAAATAGCACCACGCTGCAATTAGAGTTTGCAATTTTTGGTCCAAATATCATTTTTGATTAATCTACCTACATAATGCGTACAAGCGTAGCTACATGCTGTGGAAAATTAACTATGGGTAACTTATAGCTAAAACAAGCAGATCAAGAGTAAGTTAATGTCAGGACTATGCCTTATTTACCCATAAAAGTAATGCAACAAATTCTGTGATTGGTTGAAACATGTAAACAGCAGCCAATAGCATCACTTGACATGCGTATAATTTGTGAAGGATCTTTTTTTAACCTACTTAATAAAAGAAAGAGGTTATCAATTCTAATGTTTGTGTGTATATTCGGCGATAACTCCGTCTTATCTATAGACAGAATAGAAAAAATCTTATTTTGTTCGAAAGACGTTAATTCCGAAAAAACACCTGAAAAATGTTAAATCTTTCTTAGAATAAAATATAACCGACTTCGAAATACAAAGCACAATTAACTTTAATTTTGAAAGTCGAAGTCAGAAAACGATGAAACCCCACCAGAAACACCCCATATTTGGAAATCGGTTCTATTATTTTGTATTTTTTTTTTCAAACTGGCTGTTTAGTATTTTTTATACTTTTCGCAAAAAACGTGTTTCCTTACCCAATGCCTGCCTACAATACGTCACTAACACTGATTAACTCCCACTCAAGTAAAGTCACGTTGCTAACCTAGCCAGTGTTGTACAAAGTTGTCGTAGCTAAAGTTTTAACGATGGCCGGCTGACATTGAGTGGTTATAACGTTATAAGTTCTAAACTCTAGCAAACGATCTCTACCATTTGAACCACGGTAACGTCAGATTATATTATAACCTGATTGGATTCGAAATTTTAAACTTATATTCCAGACTAGCTTCTGCCAGCGACTTCGTCCGCGTGGAATAGTTACTTTACCCCCGATTTTGAAACTCTCAGCCCGATCGGTTTAAAATTGACAAAGTTTCATACAAACGTTCATCCCCTATTTTATCCCCTTGGGGGTAGAGTTAATCAAAATCCTTTCTTAGCGGATGCCTACGACATAACATCTACCTGCATGCCAAATTTCAGCCCGATCCGACGATAAACGTAAGATTACTGCTAAGCTATTGGGAGTTACACGTGTTATTGTGAGTCAACCATAAAAGCTAGACATATGCTTTAGTGGGATATTTTTTAGATAATTTTATGTAAAACATTTCCGTAATACATGATTTCTATGTAACTTTAACCATTAAGGCTACACACGCGATGGAAGCTTAAAAAATGGAGTAACTTCTCCCGTTTTCCCAACATTTTCCTTCACTGCTCTGCTCCTATTGATTGTAGCGTGATGATAAGTATACTATAACCTGCCCAGGAGTATGAAGAATAATTGTACCAAGTTTCGTTAAAATCGGTCGAGTAGTTTTTGTTTCTATAAAGAACATACAGACAGACAGACAGACAGACAAAAATTTTACTGATTGCATTTTTGGCACCAGTATCGATCACTAATCACCCCCTGATAGTTATTTTGAAAATATATTCCTTGTACAGAATTGACCTCTCTACAGATTTATTATAAGTATAGATAGCGGTATATTGTTTTGGTAGTGTTATGCAGAACTTTTTTTTTGAACTGATAGAATACTGTATGTTTTATTTCATTTAATCATTTTGTGTATTTTATTTAATTTAATTGTGTATGGACTAATTTTAATTTATTGTGTTTTTATTAATGCGATTTAATTTGATTGAATTTAATAAGTACAAAATATGTTATATTTTAGTAGGTAGGTATATGGACTGGTTTCCGAAATAAATAAATTTTAATTTAATTTAATACAGATAATATATATTTATATGTAGTACATATTACGCCCAAAGATTTAAAACGCTCAATGACCCAAAACTACTCACAATGCGTTGTGTTTTGATGTTTTTTTTGCGTATTTTGAGCGTGGACTCATTTACTAGCGTGCATCCTACGCTGTATTGCTTTATACGTCACGGAAACTTCTAAATTACCATTTTACATATTCCCTGCATCTGTAAGTTTTCCTAAAATTAATAAAATAAAATAGACTCTAGCCGAGAGTTCCACACCTTGGCTGCTACTGACATTAATATTCTTATCAGATTTTCTATTATTGTAAAACAATGACAAATACAAAACTTATATATTTCTCATTCATAAAACAAAATATAGGCTTACAAAGAAACACGTCATGTAACTCAATGCCACAGATGGGAAGTTGCGTAGACGTATGTATATATGTATGTATGTACATATTACTCACGTGCACGTACTTATAAATGCGGAAAATGTGGCTGTCTATCGATATTTGATACTCAATCACGTCAGAACGGATGAACGGATCTTGATGAAATTTGGCATGGAAGTAGGTTATAGTCTGGAATAACAAAAAGGATACTTTTTTATCCCGAGAGTATATTCGCTTGGGAAAATTTCCGACATACACGCGAATGGTATGCTGAACTAATTGAATTTGTAATGAGTACTGGTAATTACGTATTGTGCGAAATTGAAAACAGCCTTAAGCGTTTTAAATACGATGTGTCGCGTCTTTGTCTGTTTGAGTAGAATAAATAATTGATAGGATTACTACTTGACGGTTTTATTGATTGTTATGTACAATGATTTTCAACATTCTATGGAAACTGCCAACGAAGTAAGAGAAGAAGTTAAGGGTTTTTTTGTATTCTTGTTTATTTTGATTTATTTGATTGTTTATCGCCTGGATAACTTTTCGACTTGAATGTGCACGTTTTTATCTACGAGAGTGTGACTATATAGAATAGAATACTTTATTTGTATCGAATGTAGGTAATACAGTTGAGGCGGGATCCCTTCTTTTCGCATATTGTTTTTTGTCCTAATATACTTCGGCATAACGATTTTGGCACAATTTGTTTTGGCATAATAATACTTTGGCATAATTTTTTTAGGCATACATTTTATGTTGGCATAATCATGTTAAAGACTAATTTGTTTTGGCATAAATTTGATTCGCATAACGTAAGTACGCCTAATGACTATTAGCATAACGTTAGTAGGCCTAAAGACTTTTAGCATAACGTTAGTACCAATTAGCTATAGTACCTGTAACAATCAAATAATATTGTTGGTTAAAAAATTAATATGCTGTGCAACAAAAGTTAGTCACAGAACCGAATTGCTGCAAAACCGACTTCACGTAGTCTTGTTTGTCCTACCCCTAGAGTGTTATTTAAAATCGCGTAGGCGCGTAGGGGCGAAGCGGCCCGCGGGCTGAGGAGCAGGCGACTGTGAGCGAGCCGCCGCGGCTGAGGCTGGCCGGCGAAGCCGGCCAACAAGCCGAAGCTGCGGTGGTGAGCGAAAGCCGTCTGCGACGATTAGCACGCGTGGAGCCGCCGGAGGGCCGCAGCGCCGGAGCCGTCACAGAAACCCTGCCTGCTGCATGCTGCTTGCTTGGTTGCTTGCATGCTTGCTTGCATGCTGCATGCTTGCTTGCATGCTGCATGCTTGCTTGCATGCTGCATGCTTGCTTGCATGCTGCATGCTTGCTTGCATGCTGCATGCTTGCTTGCATGCTGCATGCTTGCTTGCTTGCATGCTGTATGCTTGCTTGCATGCTGCATGCTTGCTTGCATGCTGTATGCTTGCAATGCTTGCCTCCTACAGCGAAAAAAATACTCACAAAATTGTTCAATACGTTATAATAGTTATGCTTTAGAACTTTATGCTTAAAAAAGTTATGCTTTAGAACTTTATGCTTAATAAGTTTATGCTTTAAAATATTATGCCTAATCATTATTATGGTTACAGATATAATGCTTAAAAAAATTATGCATGAGCTGTTATGCGTAATTATATTAAGCGAAAAAATAATTATGCCAAACAACATTATGCTAAGTTATATTAGGTCTTAAAATTTTATGCTAATGGATAGGGAACCAGTTGAGGCGTTAAGTCTTTGAATCCTTGTACATTCTGCCTTTCGACATACAAAATTAATTGATATGTAAACATTCACTTATGCTACAACTATACACTATACAACAAATAAATTAGTCATGAATAATATTTGAATTATGTACATCCTCAAAGCTCCATAATAATAAGACATCATTTACCGAATAATAAAATTTTCGAACCAATAATTCTGTGACCCGTTCTTTTTTTTTATTGAGATTTGCTCTTGACTAGTTTAGGTCACAGGTGACAGAGACGAAGTCTACGATGGAATGAGCTTACCCAGAAGAAGCCTGTTCCTTGTAACTTTGAACAGTATTAAAATATGACCTATCAAGTATCTCATTAAAAAAAACGGTTAAGTGCGTGTCGGACTGGCGCACGGAGGGTTCCGTAACATGTAAATATATATAACTCAAAAGGGACTGACTGACTGACGTAGTACGTAGTAGTACGTAGGACGTAGACAGCCCAAGCCACTGAACGGATCGGGCTGAAATTTGGCATGCAGGTAGATGTTATGACGTAGGTATACGCTAAGAAAGGATTTTGAAAATTCGTCCCCTAAGGGGGTGAAAAAGGGGTTAACATTTTGTATGGAACTCCACGCGAACGAAGTCGCGGGCATAAGCTAGTTATCTATAAAACGGCATAACAATCACGTTTGCTGTATGGGAATCCCCTCAAATATTTGATTTATTTTTATTTATTTATTTATTTTTCAAATGAAAATTTAACTAAATATTCTGTGAATATTTCAAGCGTTTACCTGTTGCCGTTATCAATATCGAGCAAAAACGAAAAAAAAAATCACGTTGGTTGTGTGGGAGACCCCTTAAATATTTATTTTATTTTAGTTTTTAGTATTTGTTGTTATATCAGCAACCGAAATATATCATCTGTGAAAATGTATACTATCAAACTACAATCGGTTCATGAGATACGGCCTGGTGACAGAAGGACAGACACAAGCGGACCGACAGGGGAGAGGACTGAACTCTAAAATGGTTGAACCCGAAGTTATCGGAGTAAGTTAAAATTAGAATTTACTTATTTTGCACATTGTAGTTTTATATAACACTAGCTGACCCAGCAAACGTTGTTTTGCCATATAAAATAAAAAAATACCACCCTTAACATTTAAGGGGATGAAAAATAGATGTTGTCCGATTCGCCCTAGCCGATATACACGCTAAGATTCACGAAAATCGGTCGAACCGTTTCGGAGGAGTTCAACCACAAACACCGTGACACGAGAATTTTATATATAAGATTGTGTTAAGTTAAAGTTCTTTACACCCTACCATAACAATTATCAATTCGTAATTAAAGTGACATCAAAAACAAACCTCACACAAAAATGCAACAACAATCATAATTCCCGTTCGCAAACACGATACAATACTCCATTTCGGACTTCAAAACAATTTTAGCAATGTCAAAAAGCAGCCGTGAAAGTTTATTGGCAACGGGAAATAATATCTGGCCGAGTGCCAGACAGGTAGATACACGAAGCGATAGTTGGATGCCACCGGTTCAGACCTACACCGATCCAGAACGATATAAACGTTGGCTAAGTACATTAAATAGGTTCTAGGGGACGAAATAGTTTCGTCCCCTAGAACCTTTGACCTGTGACTTTGACCATCGTGTTTTTTCTCAGGGTAGAAATACCGAAGACGGGGCCCCATAGGGTCAGTGCCTGCTATGGTTGCGGAATTTGTTCGAAAGAGTCACCGCGGCCCTGGAACGCAAAGGGCACTAGAAGGATCACGGGTGGGTTTTTGGTCAGTACGAGTCTGACACTCTCTTCCGCTCCGCCCAAAGCGGGAGAAGTCATTTGATGATTTTCCATCCAAAAAAAAGGGTAGAAATACCGGCTCATATTGTTTAAAATGACCAAAAACGATTGACGTGTAAAAGTTTTATTTTCAACCTAATTGCAAAATAAAAACCATTTATTACATCTCTTAGCCAGCAGCTTGGCTCAGCTTTATCACGGTGTCTTAGCGTGAGGGTCCAGACAGAACTGTGCTCGAGACATGGAGGCAGCTCGATGGACTAGGTCTTACCTCCTGTCTCCCACCAGAGCAGTAGCGAAGGCTCCCAACACACATCTCTTAGCGAGTCGCAGCTTGGCCTCGGCTCTATCACGGTGTCTTATCCTGAGGATCCAGACAGAACTGTGCCCGAGGCATGGAGGCAGCTCGATGAACTAGGTCTTACCTCCTGTCTCCCACCAGAGCAGTAGCGAAGGCCCCCAGCACACATCTCTTAGCGAGCCGCAGCTTGACCTCGGCTTTATCACGGCGGCTGAGCGTGAGGGTACGGGCAGAACTGTGCTCGAGACATGGAGGCAGCTCGATGGACTAGGACTTACCTCCTGTCTCTCCCACCAGAGCAGTAGCGAAGGCTCCCAGCACACATCTCTTAGCGAGCCCAAGCTTGGCCTCAGCTCTATCACGGTGTCTTATTCTGAGGATCAAGACAGAACTGTGCTCGAGACATGGAGGCAGCTCGATGGACTAGGACTTACCTCCTGTCTCCCACCAGAGCAGTAGCGAAGGCTCCCAGCACACTCCTCGTAGCGAGCGGTAGCTTGGCTCAGCTGTATCACGGTGTCTTAGCGTGAGGATCCAGACAGAACTGTACTCGCGACGTGAAGGCAGCTCGATGGACTAGGTCTTACCTCCTGTCTCCCACCAGAGCAGTAGCGAAGGCTCCCAGCACACATCTCTTAGCCAGCCGCAGCTTGGCCTCGGCTTTATCACGGCGGCTGAGCGTGCGGGTACGGGCAGAACTGTGCTCGCGACGTGAAGGCAGCTTAATAGGGTAGGAAATCGCCATGCCCTCGCCTGTCGGGAAGACGAGGCGGAAATCTGGAATAAAGTATTGCATTAAGGAAAAAAATATTGCTGTTCTTACTGAAAAAGCGTTAAATTCAACTTAACATCTCAGCCTCACACAACGACACGGTTGGCGCTCATTTGACGACATTGTTGGCGCAGTAGTTGAGCGTTCGACTGCTGCGCTGCGTGTCGCGGGTTCGATCCCCGCACGGAGCAATTGTTTGTATGGCCTACAGATAATTGTTCCGGGTCTGGGTGTCTTGTGTATGTGAGTTTACATGTTTGTGAACGCACCCACGATACACCCTAGTGTGGGGCAACGTGTTATTTAATTAATTTTTTTATCAAAACGTAGGGACATTAGACGCATTTTTACAGCTTGCGACTGCAATTCAAATGCTCAATAAATATCGATTATTGCCCCCCTGATGAAGGTCACGTAAAGCCCATAACCGATTGTTGTGAAGATTGTGGACATATTTTTGCTTAGTACTCAAAATCCAGGTATAAAAATCCTTGGGTTGTAAATGAGAATCGGAGAACTTAAATAGAAAATACCAAAGTCCAGCTGGCTACATCTGAACAGCCATAACTTCATGGATTTGTATGTCCGTCTGCTAAGCCACATAAACAACATCTATTTGGTCATATGCTCAGCAAATGCAGCTCCGGACAATTCTGGCTAGAATAAAGCCAGATGCACAGTGACATAAAATATTTTAGCATAGAATGAATCCTAGTGCTTTAACGATTACTGTTGGATTTTTCGCTGCAGTGCGCGGCATATTCTGAGGAATATGTTAAATGTTAGAAACGATTGTAAGTATCTCTTGTGGAAACCAGGACAGGATTTCACTGTGAATTTCCTTGGATAGCGGTGAATTAACAACGGTAGATTTCTGCTTTTTAGTAGAAGTTTTACAAAACTTGAAATTTTCCAAGAAATTAAAAATTACTAGTTCCTGGCTTCCCCGCGTGAAAATCGGAAATCGTCATGAAAAGGTAACAAACAGACAGACAGAGTCACTTCTGTATTCAAAAAAAATATATGGAATAATATTGGATTTCTATTTTGTAAATTGGCTAAAAATAACACGTTTACCCATCAATTTCTTAAACGCCAGTTTAAACTAACCGTTTCCTTGCTGAATACTCTAGAACCAACACGAAAACAACCTAACAGATCAAAATCTGCTCCAATGGCTAGAAAGGCAGTCCTGTATTTCTGGATGGGAAATCATCAAATGACTTCTCCCGCTCTGGGCAGAGCGGAAGGGAGTGTCAGACTCTTACTGACTAAAACCCACCCGTGATCCTTCTAGTGCCCTTTGCGTTCCAGGGCCGCGGTGACTCTTTCGAACAAATTCCGCAACCGAAGAATACCCTGATACATACATATAGCACCATGCATGTAACTTAAAATGTTCCAGGTGGTCTCTCATTAATTTTAGTTTTACATCATAATTACCTAGTTTGTTTGTTTGTTTGTTTGAACGCGCTAATCTCGGGAACTACTGGTCCGATTTGAAAAAATCTTTCAGTGTTAGATAGCCCATTTATCGAGGAAGGCTATAGGCTATATATCATCACGCTAAGACCAATAGGAGCGGAGCAGCGATAAAGAATGTTTTAAAATCGGGGATTCCACGGGGACGAAGTCGCGGGCAGCAGCTAGTTCATCAATAAAACGAACCACTAGTATTGATCTCGCTTGCTAACTACCCGCTGTCGACTGCAAACCATAAAGGAGATATTTCCAGTTTTCAATATAAGAATCGGTCACAAATAATAATTGCAGAGCTAGGGCTGCGATCGGGAACAACTCGGGGACAGACTCCGTATCCACAACTTAGGCGGGATTTGCAACTCGCCACAGTTTTAAACTTTAACGGAGATATAGATAGCTGGATGGGTCCTGTCATTACGACTATTAGGGACTTACTTTGTGAAATATAATCGCTAAGCTTATGAAGAAAGCAGAAGTGTATTAGGAACTCAGGAGAAGCAATAAAATATCTAAAAAATAACGACGAAATAAAAGCTTATACACATAATTTAAAAAATGACCGATGAGACGCCAAAAGGTCTCCTATCTCAGCACATGATACGATATTTAAAAAAAACTGAGATCTTTTCATAGCCTCGTCCTACTCTTCTCCTACTTACTTCTTGTAAACCATGATATGGATTCTGATACGGTAGTTACTAACACTAACAGGAAATAGCAACAGACATGAAGGCTTTGTATGTAGCACCCGTGCAAATCCGCGTTAGGTCGCTGGTTTGTACTAATATTTTAAGGAAAAAAAAATCTTTTTTTTTGTTTGTACCGAATAAGCACCGAAATTACAGGACCGATTTTAACCATTTTTTCACCACTGGAAAGCTACATTATCAGCGAGTAACATAGGCTTTATTTTATCTCCGAATTTTCATGGGAAGGGACCTGTGCAGGTGTAACCGCGGGGCGCTGCTAGTCTATACTAATATTATAAAGAGGTAACGTTTGTTTGTGAGTTTGTGACATTATAAGGGGTAATCTCTGAATCTACTGAACCGATTTTCAAAATTATTTCACCAATAGAAAGCTATGTTATTGTGGAGTGTCATAGGCGATATTCATTTTATCCCCGTATTGCCACGGGAACGGGAATAACGCGGGTGAAACCGCGGGGCGCTGCTAGTGTACAAAAAACAGGAAAATAATCGAGAGTATTGCTCAAGAAATCTACTACTACTCCAACCAAAATATCTTGATTGAAATACTTTATCATGAAATAAGATTCTTGAACGATTTAATGACAATGTCTTGAAGTAAAGATTACTCTTTCCATAAACATTCTCTATGAGTTCAAATGCTCGAATACCAATTTTCTAGTTACCTAAATAGATCTCTCCCTACCACTTACGCCTTCAAAGTATGAGAATTCGTTCCATAGTTTCTCATAGATCGCTTTCTGTTGAACTCGGTTGAAGTGAATAACACATCAATCAACCATGGACAAATTCGAACCTAGCCATAAACACAGAAAATTGAAAAATAAGTGCATTTATACCGAACGCCAGATAAATGTGCAATAACGGTTATTGACCCACCTAAATTTATTGACAACCTTAATAATGAATGAATGCTATATTGAATCGACATCCATATTCCATAGTGATCCTTTATATTTACTAGTAATGGAAAACGATTAATTTTTTTTTGTCCATGTACCTATAAAAGATATCAAGGAAAGGGCAATGACCTTTATTGCACACTAGCTGCTGCCCGCGACTTCGTCCCCGTGGAATCCCCGATTTTAAAACATTCTTTATTGCTGCTCCGCTCCTATTGGCTTAAGCGTGATGATATATAGCCTAAAGCCTTCCTCGATAAATGGTCTATTCAACCCAAAAAGAATTTTTCAATTCGAACCAGTAGTTCCTGAAATTAGCGCGTTCAAACAAGCAAACAAACTCTTCAGCTTTATAATATTAGTTATTGCACATTTATCTGGCGTTCGGTATACTTACATTTCATTTCTCAACTTCCTGTCACACGATAATTTTTTTTCATCCCAGTCACATCCAGCCATCTAGATCCACATCAAACCAGCCAGCACTAACTCCTGCCCACTCAGCTTTGATCCCCCCTGCCCAAACGACACCACAATAACCAATTCCAATTTAAACTGGTCATATTAAAAATGCTAACGTATTCGGTTGCAAGCGAAGCGATCTTGAAATTTTGATCCACTGGATTGTGATATAAAATAGTGGCTTCTGTTACTGTTGTGTACGTTTTAAAGGAATTATTTCGAATTTTAATGTTCGTGTTTTCGGGACGGTGCTGTTTTGCAACGAACGAAATAGGGTAGTTAACTAAAAAAATCTAATTAGTCCGTCGGATAGATTTCCAAAAAATATTGGACACGTATTTTTTCCTTTTTCACGTAAACAAAAAATGAAGACGATTCAGTGCGTTGAAAACTCGTGTGACGTCACTACTCGCTACAATTTTTACCGAGCCGTAACGTCACAAGCCCCCACTCCTGATCTTTGATGCTTTGTATCTTCGTCAGTTTTTATAGATTTGATAAAGGGAAAAATACGTGTCCAATAATTTTCTATAATCTAACTGACGGACTAAACATAATCATTATATTTTTTACTCAGGCAACATCCCTATTGTAAGACGGGACGTTTTGTTCTGAATGTTTAGCGATGTCTTGTGTCTATGCACAGAGTGAGGGATAATTTTGTATTAGAATAGATTTGTGAAATGTGGTATCAGTCTTGTTATGGTCAACTAGCTTTTGACCGCGGTTTCACTTGCTTTAATAGCATGTAACCATCTCCAGTCCGCTAGAACCAGCGCTTCAATCTCTGCCTCAATATTTGCAGAAATTCACTTGCAACGAGCAACCGTCATCGTTACTATCAGCACAAAAAGGATACTAGACATAAAAATAATTGTTTTTCAGTTTTAGTGGAGGTACGTTTGTAATACGGTACACCATCACAGCGTACCGTATGATAAACTGGTGTAAGCAATAAACAGACATACGATTTCAGCAATCCCGGAAGATTTGCTATCATTTATTGAAGAGTTGAGTTTCCTATCTCCGAAGTTCTTCACCAAACTAGAAAGGAACCATCTCGAAGTACTATAATGCTCTTCCAAGCCATTTTATACAGTTTTTGTTTTTTATTTTATCATTGACTAGCAGCGCCTCGTGGTTTCACCCGCGTAGTTCCCGTTCCCTTGGGAATATGGGGATAAATATAGCCTATGTTACTCAGGGTGAATGTAGCTTTCCAAAGGTGAAAGAATTTTTGAAATCGGTTCAGTAGTTTTTGAGTTTATTCGTTACATACAGAAATATAAAAATACAAATCTTTCCTCTTTATAATACTAGTATATAGTATAGATAGGTGAAAATGAGAACATCATCAATGTAGTCGAAACCAATTAAATACGCATTATTTGGGATAACTCAAATACTAGTAGTCAGATCTCAATCAAATTTAAATGGGACCACATGACAAACACCAGGTTTCGAATATAAAAATAATCATCAAAATCGGTACACTCAATAAAAAATTATGAGGTAACACAAACGGTTGATTTAAGAACCTCCTCCTTTTTTAAAGTCAGTTTAAAACAAACGTAATGATCAATGTTTAACCCCCATTGGAACAAACCTTCTATTTATTACAGACCTTCGGTAAATTTGTGGTTTATTGCCAATTTCAAAGCGGTCGTTGTACTATTATCCCTAGAATTTAGCTAAATGTTGGCGTTCGTAGTGAATCCACCACAATTTAAACCGGGCTGAACCCAAGGGCTTTGTAAATGAACAATCACACTGTAATGTTTGCATGTATTCATGAGGGCAATGGCCGGTACATAGTTTATGATGATGCAGTGCTGTTGGGTGGTGTCAATTATGTAACTGTGAGGGGTTGGGGAGAATTTCTGTGTATCGAAATTTTAATATCGTCGAGAGATTTTTTTATTGTAACATTATTTCGAAATGTCTCTGAAACTCAAAGGACACTAGAAGGATCACAGGTGGGTTTTAGTCAGTAAGAGTCTGTCAATGCGTTTCGAAGGACCACGGGTGGGTTTTAGTCAGTAAGAGTCTGACACTCTGTTTCGAAGGATCACGGGTGGGTTTTAGTCAGTAATAAATAAATAATAATAATAAATAAATATCTTGGGACAACTCACACACGGCTATCTGATCCCAAGCTAAGCAGAGCTTGTGTTATGGTAACCAGACAACTGATATACATACTTATATAATTTATAAATACATACATACTATAGATAAATCACACCCAGACACAGAACAAACAATCATGCTCATCACACAAAGTTTGTCCTGGGTGGGAATCGAACCCACGACCTCCGGCTTAGCAGTCAGGGCCACTAACCACTAGACCATCAGGCCCGTCAGTAAGAGTCTGACACTGCGTTTCGAAGGATCACGGGTGGATTTTAGTCAGTAAGAGTCTGACACTGCGTTTCGAAGGATCACGGGTGGATTTTAGTCAGTAAGAGTCTGACACTGCGTTTCGAAGGATCACGGGTGGGTTTTAGTCAGTAAGAGTCTGACACTGCGTTTCGAAGGATCACGGGTGGGTTTTAGTTAGTAAGAGTCTGACACTGCGTTTCGAAGGATCACGGGTGGGTTTTAGTCAGTAAGAGTCTGACACTGCGTTTCGAAGGATCACGGGTGGGTTTTAGTCAGTAAGAGTCTGACACTACGTTTCGAAGGACCACGGGTGGGTTTTAGTCAGTAAGAGTCTGACACTGCGTTTCGAAGAACCACGGGTGGGTTTTAGTCAGTAAGAGTCTGACACTGTGTTTCGAAGGATCACGGGTGGGTTTTAGTCAGTAAGAGCCTGACACTGCGTTTCGCTCCGCTCAGAGCGGAAGAAGTCATTTGATGATTTCTCATCCACCAAAAAATGCGTCATCTTCAAGGTTAAGCAACGCCTGCCGAGGTCAGATCTTAGATGGGTGACCATCTTACCGAGAGCCGCTACAGATATCAGGAGACTGAAAGACTGGTCTTGCTTAAGGGCATTTATTACCCAGTCATTGGGTTGGGTAGTGGGTCAGATAAGCAGTTGCTCTACGTAAAATACTGGTAGTCAGATGCATCTAGAAATTTAAAAGAGTGTCCGTGGAGTTTCTTGCACGTTCTTCTCCATAGAGATCTATGCTTTGGAACGTGCAGATAGCTTCACCTCTTTCGACTTGACAATTCAAAAGTGCCTGTAAAGGGTTTAATTGAAATAAATGCTTTGAGTTTGAGTTTGAGTTTGATCCAGTCAAACTGGGAGCTGACCCAAATGTAGTTGGGAAACGGCTAGGCATTTTGAAATATTCAGATACGGGTAATACGTCTCTTCTTCATTACTGTATTTGTTCCCTGCCTGGGGGCCTTAAATTCATTTGAGGCCACCACAGGATTGCCCGGTTGAGCAGTAACCAGCCTTAGTGTGCTGAACTGCGAGAGATCCATACCAAAATAAAATGGCTTTTTTACTAGACGAAATAGTCCAACTGCTCAGCAAATGCCTTCCTGCAGTCCTTCCTCGTTTACTGGTCATCGCTACTTCGTCCCAAGTCTTAATAGGTTCTTTTCTTTTTTTTTAACAACTCTTTTTAACGACGAAGCTTCAAAGGGAGGATGGTTTTTAGAGCTTTACAATATGTCTCAGAATAAACGCTATATCTCTTAAGTGGTCAGTGTACGCATCATTATGAACAACTGTTGCTACGGGAACAATACTGAAATCGCGAAATAGACTGCCCCATACATTTATGTCAGTCAAAAAGTTTTTTGATTATTTGTTAATTTTAAATTATTATAAATCTTCTCGCCTGAAACACAGGATTTCCTAGTTCAGGCTCGTAATACATGGAATTAAGATATATATTTAAGACTGTATGTAATTTGTCCTGTAAAATTGGTAATACTAATAAATTAAAAAAATAAATTAGCTGTTCACTCGTTTAGCATTTCGTCAAGTTATCCGTAACTCGACGAAATGTACTGAACATCTAACTTTTTGTACGTTATATAACCGACTTCATAACTTTTCGGATATCTAAGAAAGTAGAGACATTCTCGAAACTAACATCTAAGTCAAAAAAGAAAAGAAAAGAGCAATAAAGAAGAAGGAAAAAAGAGAAGAGAAAGAAAGTAATCTTTGAGGTATAGAAGAGTAAAATCATTTTCTTAAACGTAGAGTTTCAGTCAAAAAATACTTATTGTAGAACGAGTACTCACCAACATGCCGAAACCGATCCACAAAGTCCACCACAGCTTTAGCCCAAGCAAACTTCTTAGCTGCATCGAGCAACCCCATACAAGTATCCAGAGAGCCATCATGGACCCCCAAGCAATACTCCTTCAGACCATCATATTCCTGCAAACACTTCTTCCCGTCGAAATCTTCCAAAAACCAGGCATTTTCCAATGAACTGGCAAAAAGACCATCCAGATATGGTCTAAGGACAGGTCCAAGGTATTTCTTGTCGTCTTTCGCGCCCTTGTACAGCCAGCTTAGGATGCTCTTCATGGTGACGAGCTGGTCTTTCAGGTCTTCGCGCCGAAGCTCGGGGTCTCGTCGAACGGCGTCGATGAGGCAGGCTGATGATGCGTCGTAGTAGTCTTTTAGTTTGTTCCATTTTTTTGATCTGTTGGAATTTTGGGAAATAAAAAATGTATTCCGAAATGATTTAGTACTAGTAACTAAAATGGAATTAAGGCGGAAAGAAAACTTCAAGGATTTCAAATGATTTTCAAATAAACTTCTGCAGTAACTAAGGTATCACCCAAGATTATTTTTTAAGTTAGTTTCACTGCCAAGTATCATTTCTCAAGTATCAAGCACTAAGTATTTTGGTTATAAATTGATGAATGAGCTTTCAATATCCATCGTAACCATATTTGACTCTAAGTAGTTCTTATTTAATACTGATGGGCAATAAATAGACCTTTCCTGCACTTCAACATTTTTATATAAGAACGTAAATTGATTAGCGCAGAAGTTGAAAATTGACCTTTATAATTTTTTTTAAATTTTAAGTATCAAAATCCCATTCCAGAAAGTGTAACAAACTTACCTATAGGCCGAAAACTCCCTATCGAACTCCCCCACATTCCTGGAGTGGAAGTTGTTCAGATACACGTCTCGCGCCTGGTCCAGCATGATGGCCAGGATGTGGATCAGGTCCTCGATAGGTTCCTGATTTAATGACGTCACCTGAATCAGGTTTGCTCTGAACGTGCTGTGGTTCTCCTGAGAAGAGATTGAAATTGGAGTTGAGATCAAAAGTGAACACCTTAAACTTAAAACAAGTGACTTTATAGCCATTATTGAGAAGCAAACCCAACACCATCCGCGTGGTATGAGTGTGTACACATTGGTCCTTCGAGCCGGATTGTCAATGTTAATTCTTGATAAAAAGAAAGATGTAGACTGTTTTTAAGATTTATGCCGTCTTAATTACAAATCAAACAATCCTGGGCAAAAAATAACAGTTAAATTAAATGGGTGATATTGACTTTCACACTTCCGTCCTTTAAATAAAGCCATCGGGTCGAGGCGTGCAACCATCGCCCCGCGCCAGTGAACCGATGATGCTTTCATGATCACGTGGCTGCGCGCGCAGGTCGTACTGCACCCGCGCAGGCGAAGTTATTTTCAGTCCCCGATACAAGGGGTTTTATTACTAGGAACATAACTCCAAATTGGCTATTTCCACTTACACACAACACCATACTCTTGCACTTGCACAGCTCACTAGCCACCCTCCACAAGTAGCGCAGCTGTCTCCTCGAGTACGTGGGGTTAGAGCCTGCCGAGAGCCGCGCCTCTCTGTTGAGGCTCTCCCAGCGACTCAGTAGAGCTGTCTCCAGGCAATCTGAAGGAGATGGAGGGATGTCTTCACCTGTGAAATAAAAGATTATTTATATGATGGAGGAACTGCCTCTGAGGTGTTTTTAAAAAGCGTGAAAATGCTTTACAAGTACATATATCAGTACGTATCAGTTACGTGATTGCTTTTGTAACTATTGTGAATGACGCCTTCCATTTCATCTACATACTCAATGAGCCTTACCAGCAACATGATGCATCTGCTGCAGACAACTCTTGACGCAAGCAGCGTCAAACTGCCAGTCAGCATCCCTCGCCCCGCGCCTCACTACAGACCCTCGTTCCACCGGGTACACATACCCTGCCACGCCACCCCGATCGCATAGTGCGTATAACCTGGAAGCATATAATTATAATAATTACATATAATCGTCATCAAAGTTACAAAACCGTCTGTTAGAAAAATATAGCTCATAAAAAGATAACAAAATCTTCAGTTCCTCGAATCGGATTAGAGCATGGTAGCCTTGTTTTGACATTAATCCGGCTCGAAGCACCAATTAATGGGCTCGTTGGGTACATAATAAAAAAGAGTGAAATGTACTAAAGTAGGAGTATTTCTTTTTATATCAGATGGATTTGCTCTTGACTTTAGTCTAGGTCACAGGTGACAGAGACAAAGTCGACGATGTAATGAGCTTACCCACAAGAAGTCTGGTCACTCCAACTTTGAAGAGATCAGGGTTGAATGCTTGATGTTGAAGTATAAAGATCAACAGTATTACATTTGAATTTAGTAAATATTCATAGTTAAACGCAAGAGATGAGCTGGAGCAAACATTAGGTTAAGTTTGTGCTGTTTATATATTAAACTCACGAGTCCAACACCAGCAGCAGATGATGCGAGGCGTGCGTGGCGACGCAGCATCTCGCAGCTGAATGCGCGTATATGCCGCAGCGGTCCAGTCGGCGCCGCAGCACGCAGCTCGCCCCATAGCGACTGAGCACGCGGAGGGTGCCCTACGAATAATAGGACGGAATAAGCGTTGAAGATATCGCACTGCAGTGGTGGCCGAGTGGTAACGGCCCCGACTTACGAATTGCAGGTCGCGGGTCCAAACCCAGCCAGGCGCATTACTTTGTGTAATTAAATTCATCACCACTCAACTCAAATCGGTGAAGGAAAACATCTTGACGAAACCGGCATGTCCTAGAACCAAAAATTCGAAGACAAGCGACATTCAGCAACCCGCACTGGGCCCGCGTGGTGGATTAAGGCCCTTTCCGTCTCTTAGAGAAGAGGCCTGATTCTCAGCAGTGGGAACATTAAAAGGTTGAATACTATGCTTATGCTTATATCACACTGAATACGATAGAAGTTAGTAGTACTGATTTTTCCAAATGAAAATAATAAAGGACTTGTAATAGCATTAAGTAGAGTGCAACATTATGTATGGTGTACGGTGGACCTATCATCATCTGCCTAACCTTTTCCCAACTATACTGGGGTCGGCTCCCAGTCAAACCGGATTCAGCTGAATACCAGTGTTTTACATGGAGCGACTGCTTACTAGACCTCCACAACCCATTAATTGGCAGCGCTAGGAAATATTGTGTTTGTAATTTCAGCGGGCAAGAGGAAAGGTAAATATAAGTACAAGCGAAAACAGAGCCACTTCTTAATGCGTGCGAGTAATTGGTAATTTAACCTTATTAAAAGAGGCTTCATATGTACGTTGTGAGTGGGAATTAATATGTTGGCAGCTAATTTGGGAGGCTTCAAGGAAAAGTTCGAATTACCGAACAGTTTCTGAAGTAGTAATAGGTACCATTTATATACCGAACGCCAGATAAATGTGCAATAAAGGTCATTGCCCTTTCCTTGATATCTCTTCGTAGGTACATGGACAAAAAAAATGAATCGTTTTCCATTACTAGTAAATATAAAGGATCACGATGGATGTCGATTTAATATAGCATTAATTCATTATTTCTGTTTTAAGTATTAAGGTTGTCAATAAATGTAGGTGGGTCAATGACCGTTTGGTATAGGTATCTAGATATCCTTCAAAAAGGTTGAACTTACCTGATACACTCCTTCCCTCATCTTATCAACGAGCGCGTTGAGCGCGCCAGCCACCCTGGCCACGGCGGACAGCTCCGAGCAGTGCGCGTCCAGCTCGGCCTCCAGCGCGGGGTGCCACAGCTGCCACGTGGACGAGCGCTCGCCGCACACCAGAGAGGATGGAGGGCCTACTGCTACTGCGTAATAACCCTGAGGGAGCAATGAATTTTTTTTTGTGTAATGGATTTGCTCTTGACTCTAGTCTAGGTCACAGGTGACAGAGACAAAGTCTACGATGGAATGAGCTTACCCAGAAGAAGCCTGTTCACTCTAACTTTGAAGAGATTAGGGTTGAATGCGTTCTGAAACACAGACGCAGGCAGAAAGTTCCACTACTTTGCTGTGCGCATTATAAAAGATGATTGAAAACGCTTGGTGCGAATTGGTGGAATAGCTACAAGGTAGGAATCGTAACCTACAATGAGTCTAGATGTCCTATGGTAGAAGTGGGCCGGTGGGATGAGGACGTGGAGTTCATGGGCAGACTCGCCGAAGTACAATCTGTAGAAGACTGACAAGCAGGCGACCTTACAGCGATGACCCAGGCTGTGAAGCTTGGCATTTACCAGTTTTTCGTCACCAAGTGATTGGTTAAGGAAGCATTTTTTTTTTTTTCAGCTCTGAACTAAGGCTCTACACAGTGGGTACTTGCCTCATGGTAAGCCATGCTTAAGGTTTACTATTAAACGAATGAACCCAGAAGACGTATGTTTATTTGATATAGCGGTATGAAGTTATAGATGGTATAGAAAACAATTGCTGGCAGAGATTACTACACTTTTGCTGTGTCCGTAATAAATGTGGAGACGAAAAGCTGATAAGTTGGTATATCAACCGAGTACGGAGTTCTAGTAAGTGATACTAAAATAACACATGGCAAACTAAAGGAAACACATTTCTAACAAATTACATTTAAACCTTAAACAACTGCATCATTGGACTTTTGACAAGTCTCACTTTTTCAAAAATTCATCGATGCTGTTGCTAAGATTAGTTGAGGTTAAAAAACTCTATTATATGTAGATTTTTTAAACATAAAAAGACATTAAAAATTTGATTGTTACTTTCGTGTCATCATAGTTTTGTATTTGGCCATCCACGTACACTTGAAATTTTCAACCGCACGAGTTCTAAGGAAAAAAAATTAGTACTCGTAATTTTTAGCGAACCTCGGAAGATCACAACAATTTCATCACCACTACTCTCAAAACTCAAAACGGTGAAGGAAAACATCGTGAAGAAAGAAGAATCAACAATTCGAAGACATGTGACATTCACCACCCCGCACTGGGCCCGCGTGGTGGATTACGGCCCATTCCCTTTCTTAGAGAGGAGGCCTGTGTCCCAGCAGTTGGAACGTTAAAAGGCTGATTATGCTTAAATAAGCTAATACATAAATTCATTCAAATTATCGTCTCCAGTACAGACGCTAGCTTTTCAAGGTATTAGGCATTCAGCAGGCGCGAAGAATGCACTTATATCAATAAGTTTATTTCAGTGATCCCTGAGCACTAGTATAATGTAGATGCGTCGGAAGCACTCAGTTAGTGTATACTGCAGTGCTGCAGCTCTCAACTCTGGTTCTCAGAATCAGTTTGGCCTCTCGGGTGCCCAGCGCACCATCGCCCAGAGCCCCAAGTCTGCTATTTTTATTAATTCGTCATTCCAACACGATTCCATTGTCATTTTACTAAAAGTTCGTTATCTGCTAAAGTCATAATGGTCGATCATTGGTCGATCAGTAGTCTCGTAATACTTTTTGATAACCGAACTATTACAGCAATGTCTGCACAATGACGTTCTAATGGTAAGTCACTGATCAAAGGAACTGGCAAAATTTTTAGCAGTTTACCGCATACGTCTGTCATTAATTTTTCATTATGCACGAGATTACCATTCTATGGCATTTGTTACAATGGAGTGTCAATGGTTGACCATTGGAAAGTCATAGTGACGCTTTTATATTAGTAGATTACCAAACTTGTGAAAATCAACCATTATGAAATCAATGATAGAGCATTCTGACACTATTGTAATAGCAGACTTGAGGCCCTGGTTACTCCTTCGACGATGACCAGGCGACGTTCGGTGCTAGTTAGTAGTGAGGATCTTAGAAGTTCTTTTACGGTCTTGGACGGGCCTGTTGGTCTAGTGGTTAGCGGCCCTGATTGCTATGCCGGAGGTCATGGGTTCGATTCCCACCCAAGACAAACTTTGTGTGATGAGCATGATTGTTTGTTCTGTGTCTGGGTGTGATTTATCTATAATATGTATGTATTTATAAATTATATAAGTATGTATATCAGTTGTCTGGTTACCATAACGCAAGCTCTGCTTAGCTTGGGATCAGATAGCCGTGTGTGAGTTGTCCCAAGATATTTATTATTATTATTATTAGTAGTAGATAACTCACCCCCTGAGCACTAGTATAATGCAGCAGCGCCATGGGATGCGTCAGCGGCACCCGGTTGGTGTACGCCGCAGCGCTGCAGCCCTCGACCCTGGCTCCCAGCATCAGCTTGGCCTCCGCTTCACCGGCGCCTACGCGCACCATCACCCAGGCAGCGCCTTCCACGATGGCGAGGCGACGGTCCGTGCTGGATAGTAGGGATGATCCTGGGAAATAAAAGGCATTATTCAAAGTAAGATTTTGTTGCTCACTTCTTCTTTTCAACTAAAGCAGTAGGGAGTGGTAACGGGCATGAATTTTGGGGAATCATCTCTATGTGAAATTGCTATTCCAAAAGTCCTGGCGGTAATCGGTCAGCCGAATAAATCATTTTTGTTTTTGATTACCAGAATTTTTTAACGTGAAAAACAAAAAAGCGTCACCGAAAACGCTCACTTGTCAACAAAAGAAGATGAAGTGTCAGTATGAACGAAAATGCCTTTGAACATTTAGATAAATTCTGCTCAGATGGTGGCCACACCAAACGGCGTTATTTTAGTCCCAGCCCCGGTAAATGAGTGGTTTTTCTAAATAGTGTCAGTGACGAATGGATATTAAAACAAAAGCTTCATGTTAGTTGAATAATTTACACCAATCCTTACTAATATTATACATGCGAAAGTTTCTATGAATTTTGTTGCTTTATCACGTCAGAACCGCTGAACAAATCTTGATGAAATTTGGCACAGGGTAGAACATAGTCTAGTCA
The DNA here is from genome assembly GCA_905332915.2 of Hecatera dysodea. Classification (NCBI taxonomy): domain Eukaryota; kingdom Metazoa; phylum Arthropoda; class Insecta; order Lepidoptera; family Noctuidae; genus Hecatera; species Hecatera dysodea. The sequence continues at coordinate 19,950,924 of HG995299.1, read as the reverse complement.
TAAAGGATAATTTTTATCTCGGGAGTATGTTCCCTTAGGATAATTTTCGACATCCACAGTAATAAATTAAGCGACTGCAATTCTCAGAATAACCTTATTACTGGTCAGTGAACAACTTCACAGACTCCGGGGAAATCAGGGCTTCGCAGTCCGGTGTGCTCGTATTTTGAGCGAATATGTACTAATTCAGCTGGTATGACCCCTGACACCCTTGGGAAGAGTTGGATGAAGTACCTATTCGGGAGCTTTGCCCTCTAAATAGTGAGAGTGAACAATATCTTTTAGAGTGAGCAGCAGTATTTAATTTACTGTTAAATAATTACATTGTGGTCGGCAAGCCGTTTCCTAAGCGTAAATTACACATACGAGTATTGTGACTTGTAATCGTCTATACAACAACTTTGAGAGCGAGCGAACTTTGGGAAGCTACGTCAAGTCTTTACATCGTCGATCCCACAGTGCCTAAAGACGAAAGTCTTCAATAAGTGCGTCCTACCCGTCATGACATACGGAGCCGAAACATGGACACTGACGGCTCGTATGGTTCACAAGCTCAAAGTCGCTCAGCGGGTTATGGAAAGGGCTATGCTCGGTGTGTCTCTGAGGGATCGCATCAGAAATGAGGTGATCCGTCAGAGAAGCAAGGTCCTCGATATAGCCCACCGGATTAGTAAGCTGAAGTGGTAGTGGGCTGGCCATATTAGTCACACATCCCACAACCATTGGGGTAAACGAGTTCTAGAGTGGAGACCGCGTCTCGGCAAACGTAGTGTAGGACGTCCTCAGGCACGGTGGAGTGACGATTTGCGCAGGACGGCTGGCAGACACTGGATGCGAGAAGCCGAACATAGATCTAAGTGGCGTGCAATTGGAGAGGCCTATGTCCAGCAGTGGACTACAACAGGCTGTTGATTGATTGAATCGTCTATTGTTAAACATACTCCCGGTTTTTGTTAAATAATGTTGAATGAGAAGAAAACTGCAATTGCCTGCCAAGCATATTAGTAATTGGATTTCTATTAATTAAATTACTACTTATCGATAGACGGGGTAGACTATAAATATATGTATTGACTAGCTGAACCGCGCAACTTCGTTTGTTTCACAATTTTCATGACTGCTCTGCTCCTTTTGGTCTTAGCGTGATGATATATAGCCTGTAGCCTTCCTCGATAAATGGGCTATCTAACACTGAAAGAATTTTTCAAATCGGACCAGTAGTTCCTGTGGTTAGCGCGTTCAAGCAAACTCATCAGCTTTATATAGATACTAGCAGAGCCCCGCGGTTTCCCCGCGTAGTTCCTGTTCCCGTGGGAATACGGCGACAAAATATATATATATATATAGCCTATGTTACTCAGGGTGAATGTAGCTTTCTAATGGTCAAAGAATTTTTGTAATCTGTCCTGTAGTTTTGGAGTTTATTCGTTACATACAAACATACAAATCTTTCCTCTTTATAATATTAGTATGGATATAGATGACGTTTGTGTATAACCCCTTTGCCAATTTGGCCAACAACATCAAAAAAATATTTCAGCCAACACAAGCGTTGAATTGTTTAATTAGATAATATAAATGAGAGCTTAACATATTAACACAACCTATTACGGTAATCCCTTTCACTTGGAAACCTCTAAGCAGCAGTAACTACATCTTTTATCCTCATCAACATAGTTACTAACGCTATACAAGATGAATACGGCGCTCATTTTTCTACTTTGCAAGATTCATTTATTCTTCTTGAGCCATTCAGTCGCAAGCTCACCCTAATTTATTTAAAAAAAAAAAACTCTACATGTTTCATACCAGTTTCCCTGAGTGCTTCTGTAGAAATATTAGGATGTCTATTCGACTTGATATTAAGAATGTTCCTAATGAAATAAGCATAATGTAGCGAGGCAGAATGATGACCCAGTGGGTTTTTGCGTTATTAAATTATGTTTTTATTGTTGTTCATTTATTTAAACGTTTATCTTCTTTTTTTTTGTGAATTTCTTTCAATGGCCCTTTATGGAAACCATTTTAACAAGTTCGAGATGCGTTCTAAATTCAAATCCCAAATATTTAATTCGTAGAAAACTACAGGGACTCTAATAAAAGGTAGAAGTTCACAATTATCTAAAGAGGTCTGAACTGAAGAGTGTTTCAGGTATTTATGGTTGGCACTAAAGAAACACCGAGTTCGGACGAGACAATTACATTCAATATTTACATACAAGGGGAGTCATCTTCCTCTCGCGTCTGCATAATCAGCCTTTTAACGTTCCCATTGCTGGGACACAGGCCTCCTCTCTAGGAGAGGGAATGGACCGTAATCCACATTGCACATGCCGGTTTCCTCACGATGTTTTCCTTCACCGTTTTGAGAGCAGTGGTGATGGAATTAATTACACAAAGTAATATGCCTGGCTGGAATTGAACCAGTGACCTACAATTCGTAAGTCGGGGCCGTTGCCACTCGGCCACCACTGGTCTACTCGGCTACCACTGCTCTCTCGGCCGCCGCTGCTGTCGCGTCTGGCCCAAGTTCAATCCATGGTCCGGAGAGAAGAGGCATGGGAAGTCGCCTCCTGAGAAGCAGCGATGCTAGCGAAGGAGGCAAGCCGCGTGTGTGAGAGCGAAACCTCACGCTCCAGCCGCCGCATTAGAAGAAGACGCCCCGGGCGTCGGGAAACGCAGGGCAATTGCCGGCCACCGTAGGCGCGGGCCTGCAGACGGCGAGCTATGAGTGGTTCGCCGTCCGATAGCAATCAGGCCTGGGTCACCGCGTCGTATTCCACGCGCGCCTCAAAGAGCTGTCAGCAACGAAAAGACGGGGTCCCATAGGGCCACCGCGGCCCTGAAACGTGAAGGGCACTAGAAGTATCACGGGTGACAGTGGCGAAGCGTGGTAATAAGCCGATTCCCGCCGGCTTCCCTTCAGAAGTTTGGAACACAACTACTCTATCGTAATTGAAAAATCGCACAATCAGTACTGTTAAAAGTAGAGAAACATCACAAAACGCATACACAGATGGATGTTCAATTCCAACAAAATTTGCTCTTCAACAACATTATTTAACTCGCAGGCGCTATCGGCTTATTGACAGTTCAATTTATAAGGCAAAATAGTCGTCATGACGTCACAATGATCACCGCGATTCTAGGCCGCGAGGTAAGCCGGTATCCGACGAGTTATGCTAAGAGACAGTAATACAAAATGCGTGCGCGTGAGCGAGATGGAAGTAAGCATATAATGTTTTTTTTGGAACGAAGTTGTAACGACACTTTTTGTGTCACGATTTGGATGAAAGGGGTAAGCAGCTGTTAGTGAGGTCACGATTTGGATGGGTGTGTTAAGCAATTGTTGGCAAGGTTGCGAAAAGGATGGGTGGAGTTAAGCAACTAATAGTGAGGTCGCGGTTTTGGATGGGTGAGGTTAAGCAGCTGTGAGTGAGGTCACGATTTGGATGGGAGGGGTTAAGCAACTGTTAGTGAGGTCACGACTTAGATGGGTGTGTTAAGCAACTATTGGTGAGGTCGCGATTTGGATGGGTGGGGTTAAGTAGCTGTTATTGAGGTTGTGATTTGGATCGGAGGGGTTAAGCAGCTGTGAATGAGGTTACGACTTGGATGGGTGTGTTAAGCAACTATTGGTGAGGTCGCGATTTGGATGGGTGGGGTTAAGTAGCTGTGATTGAGGTTGAGATTTGGATCGGAGGGGTTAAGCAGCTGTGAATGAGGTTACGATTTGGATGGGTGGGGTTAAACTGTAGTAAATGTTTTTATTCAAGTGACATAACATGACACGGTCATATTTAAAATAAGTAAATTAGAAAACATAGTTTTCTTTAGTAGCTAGTAAAACCAGTACGATAACCGATTAGAACCTCCAACATCCTCCCCTTAATCGGAAATGTTGTGTTCCATATTTATGAACATGACTGTACTTTAGTACAAAGTGATCAGAAATTTATCGCGCTGACTGTACTTTACATAAGTGTCTTGTAAAAACTTAAAAAACACTAGTAATCAAACACAAATCATAACCTAAGTAACGATATAAGCAAGATATAAACTTCAATATTTAAAAACTTAGGATATAATGAGACCTATGTCAGCCACGCAACGTTGGTGCTTTATACGACTCAAGCCCTTTGTCAAAATATCTGCAGGCATTTTATCGCTCGGCAAATATGACAACTTAACTTTATTGCTTTCGACCAGTTCCCGTATGAAATGATATCGAACGTCTATGTGTTTGGTCCGATTATGATGTACGGGATTTTGTGCCAACTTTTGAGCGCTTTGATTATCATTACAAAGAGTAACGGTTGTACACTCACCTCTGATTTCAGCAATTAGTCGCTGCAGGTAAACAGCTTCCTTAGAAGCGCTGGACAACGCCATATATTCAGCTTCTGTTGATGACAAGGCAACTGTGGGCTGTTTCTTACATTCCCACGACACGGGTGCATCAGCTAGTTTAAAAATATAACCAGTGTATGATCTCCGGTCATTACCATTGCCCCAGTCAGCATCAGCAAAACCAATTAAAGGTTCTCCAGTTTTCTTAAAAGTAAGACCGTAGTTCAACGTACCCTTTAAATATTGCAGTACGCGTTTAGCAGCAGTCCAGTGTACTTGTTTAGGATTTTTATTAAATTGACTCAAAAAACTGACGGTAAATAATATATCAGGCCTAGTATTTATTGCTATAAACATCAGACAACCGATCAAGTTTTGATAAGGAACATTGCCCGCTGGTTCCGTCTGTAAATGCCAATCAATGCTAGTATCCATTGGTGTAGACACTGATTTACACTCAGCTAAATTAAAACGTTTTAAAGTTTCAACAATATAGCGTTTTTGAGTAACTTTCACGCCATTATCTCCCACAGAAACATGTTGTCCTAGGCAGTAACTCAATACACCTAGATCTTTCAAGCTAAAATATTTTGCAAGACCGTTTTTCAGGCATTCTAACTCACAATCTTTGTCATAGGCCAATATTACATCATCAACATAAATTGCTATAATTGCAATACTATTAGAACTCTTTTTTATATACATACAAGGCTCAGACTGCAATCTATTATAGCCTAGATCAGAAAGTACTTCATCAAATCGCTTATTCCAAGCTCTGGCAGCTTGTTTGAGACCGTAAAGTGACTTCTTTAAATGACATACTTTACTCTCCTCACCTTCGGCTACAAAACCATCAGGTTGTGCCATATAAACTTTCTCGTCTAATTTTCCATACAGAAAAGCAGTGTCAATATCTAAGTGATGCATTTTCAAATTCTGCTCAGTTGCTATAGCAATTAAAATTCTCAGTGACGAATAGCGAACAACTGGCGAAAAAGTTTCCTCATAATCTATCCCATAACTCTGATGAAAGCCTTTTGCGACTAAACGTGCTTTATATCTATTTATTTTACCTTCAGAATCACGTTTTAGCTTGTAGACCCACCTACACGGTATAACCTTTTGGCCACTATTCTCTACTAAAGTCCAAGTACCGTTGGTCATCAAAGATTTGTACTCATCTTCCATCGCGGCTATCTATTTAGCCTTATCGGGACGCGAAACGGCATCATAATAAGAATTAGGTTCATCATTTAACTCACATGATTGCATCACGGAACAGCATACACTACAACGATAGTTAGTTTCAGGATTTCTGTCTCTTAAATTATACCTCCGAACTGATCCAGTTTCCACTGCTTCTACAGGTATTTCCTGATCCTCGGCTGGTAAAGGCTCAGTAACAGGTAGAGGAGTGGGGACCTGTAAATCATCATTATTAGGACCATTCTCAGTAAAAGTGGTAGGAGAACTCTGAACCTGTAAATTGTTATTATCAGAAATAACAATAATATCATTCTGACGTGTAGATGATTCAGATAGTTCATCATTGACTTCAGCATTTGTAAAAGTATTCTCTAAAAATACTACATCCCGTCCTTTAACACATTTTCTAATATTGGTGGGATCTCTAAATCGATAAGATTTGTTGTCATCGCAATAGCCAACGAATATGTACTGTTTCGCTTTCGGATCTAATTTTTTACAATTGCTAGACGGTACATGTACGTATGCTCGACAACCAAATATACGTAAGTGAGCAATGTCTGGTTTTCTGTTGTACCAAAGCTCAAAGGGTGTACGATTTCCTAAAGCTCTGTGTGGACATCTATTTTTGAGATAAGTGGCAGTTCGTAGGGTTTCTTCCCAGAAAGTTTTAGGTAGTCCACTATCCTGTAGCATACATCTAGCCTTTTCTACTAAAGATCGATTTGTCCGTTCAGCAACACCATTCGATTCTGGACAAAACGGTACAGTAGTCTGGTGTTTGATGCCCTTTGAAGCCAAATATGCCTCAAACTCACCATTCACATATTCACCTCCGTTATCGGTACGCAAATTCTGAATTTTGTGAGACGTCATTCTCTCAACAAAAGCTTCAAATTCAATAAACTTTTTCTTAACATCCACCTTCGAGCGTATAAAATAAGAAAAAATCATTCTAGAAAAATCGTCAACAAAAATAAGTAAATATCTATTATTCTCTAAAGACATGACATCAAAAGGACCGCATACATCCGAATGCACAAGTTCCAACATGGAAGTACCTTTCTTGTACTCAATAGTCTTAAAAGGTTTTCTAATTTGTTTACCTTCTATGCAAGCCACACAAGGGTTTTTGTCAATAGAATTAAAATCTATACCTGTTGCTTTTCCCCGACGAAGATGCTCCAAGGCGACACGACAAAGATGTCCAAGTCTGCGATGCCACAAACTTGACTTAGACGACGCATCATCGGAAGACATCATAGCACGTTCCGGGCGAATAGGAGTATGGTCGAGCCTATACAAGCCTCCAACGTTACGAGTGGCGTGACCTACTACATTACCAACTACTCTAACATTATCTTGCTTATACATTGTACAACCATCTCTATCAAAAACAAACGTTATACCCTTATCAACCGCTTTACTCACAGATACTAAGTTTGTACTTAGTTCAGGAACATAAAGAACTTCTCTAATACTGCTGAGCTTCATGATTTTATCAGTTTTAAGCAAAACATCTCCAACTCCAGCTGAATTTACTTTCTTGTTATTCGCAAGAGTTATCTCGTTTACTGCCATCGTTGCATCGAAATTACTTAGCCATTCTTTATTGCAAATCATATGGCTAGAGGCGCCCGAATCTACGTAACAGTCGTTCTGACTTAAGTTACCTCCAACTCCAAATGCTGAAATAAGTGTAGACTCATTTTTACTGTTATTCTGAGACTTCTTGCCATTTTTCTCCTTGTCTCGCTTTCCTCTTCTAAGCGGACAATCTGGACTTTTGTGACCAGGCTCTCTGCACTTATAGCATATTATAGGCTTTGTAAAAGGTTTATGCGACTTCATCATAGCAAGCGCTGATTCCTTCGATTCACGTTTGGTACTCTCATTCAGTAACTTTCGTTTTACTAGCTCAGATGTAACTTCAATATTAGAATTCTCTAAAGCCATTACAAGAGGATCGAAATCTGCTGTCAAACCTCCTAGTAAAATTGCTCCAATAGATAGATCATCAATCTTTCTGCCAATGTCTGCCAAATCCTGTGCAGTACTAGTTACGGCATTAATGTATTCTTCTATGGAAGAGAAATTCTGTAGCTCATATCTATACAGCTTACGTTCTAAAGACAATCTTCTGCATATACCTTTGTCTTCATATGCATTAGATAAGGTATCCCATACCTCCTTGGCTGTATTACAGGCACGTACATGGGTAATTGCACCACCTTCTAAGGTAAGGCACATTTTCGTCATTGCTTTCATATCTCTATGATTTCTATGACTTACCGGTGTGGTATCATCTTCGGCATATCCTTCAATCGAAGACCACAAATTTTCATGCATCAAGTACATGCGCATTTTAAATTTCCAGTTTGGATAACCATCCTTACCTTTTAAACTGTTAATTGTTAGTAAGGAAGCTCCTGACGAACCGGAATTATGAATATTGTCAGTGTCACCCATCGACATTTTTGTATTTTACTATTTATACAAATACACCACAGGACAGATTCGATGTTTAAACGAATTATTAGTATTTTTATCTATTTAATACTATAATGGTGGACAAAAATTCAACATTTACGTTATTTATTATCGCCCATAACCGACTGTAGTAAATGTTTTTATTCAAGTGACATAACATGACACGGTCATATTTAAAATAAGTAAATTAGAAAACATAGTTTTCTTTAGTAGCTAGTAAAACCAGTACGATAACCGATTAGAACCTCCAACATAAACAGCTGATAGTGAGGTCACGATTTGAATGGGTGTTTTATCAACTGTTGACAAAGTTGCGAAAAGGATGGGTTGAGTTAAGCAGCTGTTAGTGAGGTCACGATTTGGATGGGTGTGTTAAACAGTTATGTTTGATATATATAATTATACAATTCTTTATTTCATACTAAAGCATCGACTACTTAGGTACAAACTATAACATCAAGAAAAAAGACAAATGCACAAAGATGTAGTGAATATCGTGAGAGAAAGAAATTACAAAATACAATCGTACAAAACATAACTGCAGAGAGATCAGATGAATGTAGTGAGACTGATCAATTACCTAAAACTTTAAATCATCATTTATATGCGTAAGTATGATTTTTCAAGACAAGACAAGAACTTCGTTCCGTCCGGGTGTCCCTTTACACCTCTCAAGTTTTTTTTTTGCTTCGGCTTACCTCTCTCAACATACCACCCTTCGCCACTGACGGGTGAGTTTTAGTCAGTAAGAGTCTGACACTCCCTTCCGCTCTGCCTAGAGCGAGAGAAGTAATTTGATGATTTCCCATACAGAAATAAAAAATAAAAAAAGGTGGGTCATCTTATCATAGAAAATCTTAACACCGCGATTCAGCGGGATCACGTAAGTATGCGATCGCGATGTCAACTATCGAGGTTAATCGGTAAATAAAATAGAAAAAAGTGAAACTTTATAATCTCATAGAGAACCGACAAGAAACTCCATATTTACTCTTTTTAAATCTTCTCTCGTATGATACACCACTCCTACGAGCTCCAATACATAAAGCCTAATTTTATCTAGCATCATAGATGAACTTTTGCTATGTATAAACGCTTTGTGGTCGCATCATTTATGCAAAATAAACGGTCAATTTGCTCTTACATCATTGGATTATATTTAAAAGCGGATAGGACGGTATTTCATTATAGCATAACATCTAACAATCTTGATTAATACTGCGAAAATGTAATCATTCTGAGTGTTTTCTTGACTATCAAATCAAAAGTTTCTCAGTAACTTACTGAGAATTTGTTCTTAAACAAAAGATTTGGAGCTCTCATTTCTATGAAAATCTATTTGAAAACAAGTTGAAATAACATAAAGTTAAAAACTAAAACCCAATCTCAAACCCAGACTCCTGATCATCTGCCAGGGTTGTGAAATTTGTTCGAAAGAGTTACCGCAGCACTGGAACGCAAAGGGCATTAGGAGGAACACGGATGGGTTTTAGTCAGTAAGAGTCTGACACTCCCATCCGCTCCGCCCAGAGCGAGAGAAGTCATTTGATGATCTTCCATCCAGAAAAAAAGGTACAAATAAGTTGTAACAAATCGCGATATGAGTCCAGCAGTATAAATCTACAAATACCTATAAAATTTATATAAAGATAAAAAATAGTATTACAAGCTTTACAGACCTCTCAGATCATCATGAAAATAAATGCAAGCAAATACGGACTTCTTGCCAACTAGTACACTTCCTGATGCCTTGAAACTGAACTAGGACGGAACAATAAAAGTTCCCACTTAACTTTTGGTTACGAACAATCCTTCCACCCTCAACAGTTTCCAATAATTGTAACCGCCTAACTTTATAAAGTTAAACTGGCTTCGACACTATATAATGTACAGTTAACCACACGTCAATGGTTACATTGACAACGCTTCTGGGCTCCAAGTCTGCTATTTTTATAAATTTGTCATTCCAACATTTCCTTTGTCATTTTGCTAAGTTCGTAATCTGCTAAATTCATAATAGTCGATCATTGGTCGGTCAACGGTCTCGTAATACCTTCTGATAACCGAGCTATTAAAAGCAATTACTGCACAATGACGTTCTAATGGTAGGTCACTGATCAATGAAAGTGTCAAAATTTTAGCAGATTACTGCAGTCGTCTGTCATTCATTTGTCATTATGTACGAGATTACCATTCTATGCCATTTCTTTCAATGAAGTGTCAGTGGTTGACCATTGGAAAATCAAAGAGACGCTTTTATATTAGTAGATTACCAAACTTGTCAAAATCAACCATTATGAAATTAATTATAGACCATTCTGACACTTGGGGCCCTGGGCCTCACCACCGACCAATGATCCACCATTATGAATTTATCAGATTACGAACTTTTAGCAAAATGACAGTGGGATCGTGTTGGAATGAATTTATAAAAATAGTAGACTTGGGGCCCTGTACCGTTGAAATAAGAGCGGTTTTATTTATTCAAGTGGGACACGACTGTACAATCTAGTCTGATCTAATTTCCTTTTAATTAAAACTCAAGCAACTTTCTCGAACCGGGCGGTATATGAGAATACGTGGTTATACGCAGTGATATGTGTGGGTAATTAAATTAATTTCTTTGTTTAAAAAGTTCTGGGGAAGTTGTATGATTCTGAAATCAATAAAGTTAATGGGGATCTCTAAAACTTTAACAGTTTTTGTAATTGTTTACAATCTTGAACGGATGCTTAAGGAAAGTATAGTTATGTACCTATACCACATAAAAGAGTCTGCAAGTAACGCAGATGCAAGGTTGAAAACTATGAAAAAAAATTCTGTCTGTCTGTTTGTTATATTACGAACTTGAATGAAACTTTTCACGCGCATTGACCATTTAACAATTTAGACCATATCTTGGAATAGGACATAACATATTTTTATCTGAGGAATTCCCTTGCGATAATTTCTGACTCCCACGCGGACGAAGAATAGAATAGAATACTCTTTATTATGTAGGTACACCATATAAGTTACAGAAAAATAGACAAAGCCTCTGGCAAAAGCAATTAACAATACAATATAGCAGTAACAATCAAAAGCATTGTTCCCGCAACTATTTCTCGCGTCTCTTTAAATTTATATCTACCAATCGTCACCTATATGTACGCAATATCCGTATTTCAAACGTCACATTCGCATTTCAGTTTGTTTTAATAAGATTTCAACATTGATTTTCGCAAAGATCGCCTTGAATTTGATCGTTTTTAAAATACGAGAGCCTTCCGTCAAAAATCCCAAACATTCGTCCACTAATACCATAGCATTGACATCTTCAGCGGTTCGCTCGTTTGATCGGCTTGCTCGCAAATTCCTCGGAACGACCGGGGCCCAAAGCAACATTCCTAGAATGCCGACCGGGGTCACACGAAACGTTTTTATGTTTCTAGTGCAAAATAGATAGGTCTGAAGAGCTTTGACCCAGTTTTGTTTAAAAAGCGTTCAGTTAAATGAAGGGCTTAGTTACAAACCATGCCGATTACCTACATTTAGATAGTGAAACTGATCACACTGGCTTTTAGAGTATGTTTTTTACGTTCATTATATAGCTAAAATATAAGTAACAGGAACTTTGAGTTAAGTCCGAGTCGACGGCGCGTCGTGTTCCACGCGCGCCTCAAAGAGCCGTCAGCAACGAAGACGGGGCCCCATAGGATCAGTGCCTGCTAGGGTTGCGGAATTTGTCCGAAAGAGTCACCGCGGCCCTGGAACGCAAAGGGCACAAGAAAGATCACGGGTAGGTTTTAGTCAGTAAGAGTCTGACACTCCCTTCCGCTCCGCCCAGAGCGGGAGAAGTCATTTGATGATTTCCGATCCAAAAAAACAAAAAAAAAGTTAGTGAAACTGATGTTCAGTTTATGTGTCTTGCTTTTGTAAAGTGGCAAACATTGATTATAGGTATTGTACGTAATATTAGGTCCTTACATATGAAATTGGCGTTTTGTCGCACTGGACACTTTGATCTCAAATAACTCCTCTTTGATTAAGAATTCCAAATTAAAGTTTATACAGCTATTTACTTATGCATTGAACCCTGGCGAACCAGCCAAATCATGCCCCAAGCGGAAATTGACTCAATTCGTAAGATTTGATTTGATCTGATCTGATCTGAACTGATCTGATCTGATCTGATTTGATTTGATTTGGATTGGATTGGATTGGATTGGATTGGATTGGATTGGTTTGGTTTGATTTCATTTCATTTCTTCACATTTCACACAAACATTCAGTTGAAAATTTATCAAGAGTTTACAAACTATCAAGATATTTTATAATCTTCAATATTTGCTATTTTCCGGTAGCATATAATATACTAATAGTTACTTTATTCAATTACTTCATTAAAAGATACTACTGGTAAAAAAAACTTAGAAATCGACAGCTAAAAGTTTTCACTAACTTCCTCACTACAATACTCGATGTATGTATACTGCAACTAAAGGTAAACAGACGCCTGTCTTTGCACACACCACAGAAATATGTTACGTAACGACAGACAGCTAATACATATATCGACATTCGTCCAAGTGGGAGGCGCGTAAGGATTCCCGACGCAGTCGCCGCGATAACATCGCATTCCTGGAGCGCCGACCATGTCAGCTTGAGCGCGTGTCAGCAGAACTATGTCTTTGTTACACGGTGTTATGTAGGTCACATGATAAGATTTTTCGCAAATCTGTTCTTGGTCTAAAAATATAAGTTCCAATTCGTATAACGACTTTTTTAACAAGCTGTATGGTCCCACTGCTGGGCAAAGGTCCTCCTCCTCCCCCAGGCGCTGACGTGCAGCGAGCGATCAGCTCCACCCAACGTTCTACACTAGTTGAAGATCACACTACATGCACTCACCTCTCTGCAGGTAGCAGTGTCTATAAGGCGCCGCATGCTGCACCGCTCTCGCACACAGCACTCGCGAGCCTCCTGCCCCGCGCGCTGACGTGCAGCGAGCGATCAGCTCCACCCAACGTTCTACACTAGTTGAAGATCACACTACATGCACTCACCTCTCTGCAGGTAGCAGTGTCTATAAGGCGCCGCATGCTGCACCGCTCTCGCACACAGCACTCGCGAGCCTCCTGCCCCGCGCGCTGACGTGCAGCGAGCGATCAGCTCCACCCAACGTTCTACACTAGTTGAAGATCACACTACATGCACTCACCTCTCTGCAGGTAGCAGTGTCTATAAGGCGCCGCATGCTGCACCGCTCTCGCACACAGCACTCGCGAGCCTCCTGCCCCGCGCGCTGACGTGCAGCGAGCGATCAGCTCCACCCAACGTTCTACACTAGTTGAAGATCACACTACATGCACTCACCTCTCTGCAGGTAGCAGTGTCTATAAGGCGCCGCATGCTGCACCGCTCTCGCACACAGCACTCGCGAGCCTCCTGCCCCGCGCGCTGACGTGCAGCGAGCGATCAGCTCCACCCAACGTTCTACACTAGTTGAAGATCACACTACATGCACTCACCTCTCTGCAGGTAGCAGTGTCTATAAGGCGCCGCATGCTGCACCGCTCTCGCACACAGCACTCGCGAGCCTCCTGCCCCGCGCGCTGACGTGCAGCGAGCGATCAGCTCCACCCAACGTTCTACACTAGTTGAAGATCACACTACATGCACTCACCTCTCTGCAGGTAGCAGTGTCTATAAGGCGCCGCATGCTGCACCGCTCTCGCACACAGCACTCGCGAGCCTCCTGCCCCGCGCGCTGACGTGCAGCGAGCGATCAGCTCCACCCAACGTTCTACACTAGTTGAAGATCACACTACATGCACTCACCTCTCTGCAGGTAGCAGTGTCTATAAGGCGCCGCATGCTGCACCGCTCTCGCACACAGCACTCGCGAGCCTCCTGCCCCGCGCGCTGACGTGCAGCGAGCGATCAGCTCCACCCAACGTTCTACACTAGTTGAAGATCACACTACATGCACTCACCTCTCTGCAGGTAGCAGTGTCTATAAGGCGCCGCATGCTGCACCGCTCTCGCACACAGCACTCGCGAGCCTCCTGCCCCGCGCGCTGACGTGCAGCGAGCGATCAGCTCCACCCAACGTTCTACACTAGTTGAAGATCACACTACATGCACTCACCTCTCTGCAGGTAGCAGTGTCTATAAGGCGCCGCATGCTGCACCGCTCTCGCACACAGCACTCGCGAGCCTCCTGCCCCGCGCGCTGACGTGCAGCGAGCGATCAGCTCCACCCAACGTTCTACACTAGTTGAAGATCACACTACATGCACTCACCTCTCTGCAGGTAGCAGTGTCTATAAGGCGCCGCATGCTGCACCGCTCTCGCACACAGCACTCGCGAGCCTCCTGCCCCGCGCGCTGACGTGCAGCGAGCGATCAGCTCCACCCAACGTTCTACACTAGTTGAAGATCACACTACATGCACTCACCTCTCTGCAGGTAGCAGTGTCTATAAGGCGCCGCATGCTGCACCGCTCTCGCACACAGCACTCGCGAGCCTCCTGCCCCGCGCGCTGACGTGCAGCGAGCGATCAGCTCCACCCAACGTTCTACACTAGTTGAAGATCACACTACATGCACTCACCTCTCTGCAGGTAGCAGTGTCTATAAGGCGCCGCATGCTGCACCGCTCTCGCACACAGCACTCGCGAGCCTCCTGCCCCGCGCGCTGACGTGCAGCGAGCGATCAGCTCCACCCAACGTTCTACACTAGTTGAAGATCACACTACATGCACTCACCTCTCTGCAGGTAGCAGTGTCTATAAGGCGCCGCATGCTGCACCGCTCTCGCACACAGCACTCGCGAGCCTCCTGCCCCGCGCGCTGACGTGCAGCGAGCGATCAGCTCCACCCAACGTTCTACACTAGTTGAAGATCACACTACATGCACTCACCTCTCTGCAGGTAGCAGTGTCTATAAGGCGCCGCATGCTGCACCGCTCTCGCACACAGCACTCGCGAGCCTCCTGCCCCGCGCGCTGACGTGCAGCGAGCGATCAGCTCCACCCAACGTTCTACACTAGTTGAAGATCACACTACATGCACTCACCTCTCTGCAGGTAGCAGTGTCTATAAGGCGCCGCATGCTGCACCGCTCTCGCACACAGCACTCGCGAGCCTCCTGCCCCGCGCGCTGACGTGCAGCGAGCGATCAGCTCCACCCAACGTTCTACACTAGTTGAAGATCACACTACATGCACTCACCTCTCTGCAGGTAGCAGTGTCTATAAGGCGCCGCATGCTGCACCGCTCTCGCACACAGCACTCGCGAGCCTCCTGCCCCGCGCGCTGACGTGCAGCGAGCGATCAGCTCCACCCAACGTTCTACACTAGTTGAAGATCACACTACATGCACTCACCTCTCTGCAGGTAGCAGTGTCTATAAGGCGCCGCATGCTGCACCGCTCTCGCACACAGCACTCGCGAGCCTCCTGCCCCGCGCGCTGACGTGCAGCGAGCGATCAGCTCCACCCAACGTTCTACACTAGTTGAAGATCACACTACATGCACTCACCTCTCTGCAGGTAGCAGTGTCTATAAGGCGCCGCATGCTGCACCGCTCTCGCACACAGCACTCGCGAGCCTCCTGCCCCGCGCGCTGACGTGCAGCGAGCGATCAGCTCCACCCAACGTTCTACACTAGTTGAAGATCACACTACATGCACTCACCTCTCTGCAGGTAGCAGTGTCTATAAGGCGCCGCATGCTGCACCGCTCTCGCACACAGCACTCGCGAGCCTCCTGCCCCGCGCGCTGACGTGCAGCGAGCGATCAGCTCCACCCAACGTTCTACACTAGTTGAAGATCACACTACATGCACTCACCTCTCTGCAGGTAGCAGTGTCTATAAGGCGCCGCATGCTGCACCGCTCTCGCACACAGCACTCGCGAGCCTCCTGCCCCGCGCGCTGACGTGCAGCGAGCGATCAGCTCCACCCAACGTTCTACACTAGTTGAAGATCACACTACATGCACTCACCTCTCTGCAGGTAGCAGTGTCTATAAGGCGCCGCATGCTGCACCGCTCTCGCACACAGCACTCGCGAGCCTCCTGCCCCGCGCGCTGACGTGCAGCGAGCGATCAGCTCCACCCAACGTTCTACACTAGTTGAAGATCACACTACATGCACTCACCTCTCTGCAGGTAGCAGTGTCTATAAGGCGCCGCATGCTGCACCGCTCTCGCACACAGCACTCGCGAGCCTCCTGCCCCGCGCGCTGACGTGCAGCGAGCGATCAGCTCCACCCAACGTTCTACACTAGTTGAAGATCACACTACATGCACTCACCTCTCTGCAGGTAGCAGTGTCTATAAGGCGCCGCATGCTGCACCGCTCTCGCACACAGCACTCGCGAGCCTCCTGCCCCGCGCGCTGACGTGCAGCGAGCGATCAGCTCCACCCAACGTTCTACACTAGTTGAAGATCACACTACATGCACTCACCTCTCTGCAGGTAGCAGTGTCTATAAGGCGCCGCATGCTGCACCGCTCTCGCACACAGCACTCGCGAGCCTCCTGCCCCGCGCGCTGACGTGCAGCGAGCGATCAGCTCCACCCAACGTTCTACACTAGTTGAAGATCACACTACATGCACTCACCTCTCTGCAGGTAGCAGTGTCTATAAGGCGCCGCATGCTGCACCGCTCTCGCACACAGCACTCGCGAGCCTCCTGCCCCGCGCGCTGACGTGCAGCGAGCGATCAGCTCCACCCAACGTTCTACACTAGTTGAAGATCACACTACATGCACTCACCTCTCTGCAGGTAGCAGTGTCTATAAGGCGCCGCATGCTGCACCGCTCTCGCACACAGCACTCGCGAGCCTCCTGCCCCGCGCGCTGACGTGCAGCGAGCGATCAGCTCCACCCAACGTTCTACACTAGTTGAAGATCACACTACATGCACTCACCTCTCTGCAGGTAGCAGTGTCTATAAGGCGCCGCATGCTGCACCGCTCTCGCACACAGCACTCGCGAGCCTCCTGCCCCGCGCGCTGACGTGCAGCGAGCGATCAGCTCCACCCAACGTTCTACACTAGTTGAAGATCACACTACATGCACTCACCTCTCTGCAGGTAGCAGTGTCTATAAGGCGCCGCATGCTGCACCGCTCTCGCACACAGCACTCGCGAGCCTCCTGCCCCGCGCGCTGACGTGCAGCGAGCGATCAGCTCCACCCAACGTTCTACACTAGTTGAAGATCACACTACATGCACTCACCTCTCTGCAGGTAGCAGTGTCTATAAGGCGCCGCATGCTGCACCGCTCTCGCACACAGCACTCGCGAGCCTCCTGCCCCGCGCGCTGACGTGCAGCGAGCGATCAGCTCCACCCAACGTTCTACACTAGTTGAAGATCACACTACATGCACTCACCTCTCTGCAGGTAGCAGTGTCTATAAGGCGCCGCATGCTGCACCGCTCTCGCACACAGCACTCGCGAGCCTCCTGCCCCGCGCGCTGACGTGCAGCGAGCGATCAGCTCCACCCAACGTTCTACACTAGTTGAAGATCACACTACATGCACTCACCTCTCTGCAGGTAGCAGTGTCTATAAGGCGCCGCATGCTGCACCGCTCTCGCACACAGCACTCGCGAGCCTCCTGCCCCGCGCGCTGACGTGCAGCGAGCGATCAGCTCCACCCAACGTTCTACACTAGTTGAAGATCACACTACATGCACTCACCTCTCTGCAGGTAGCAGTGTCTATAAGGCGCCGCATGCTGCACCGCTCTCGCACACAGCACTCGCGAGCCTCCTGCCCCGCGCGCTGACGTGCAGCGAGCGATCAGCTCCACCCAACGTTCTACACTAGTTGAAGATCACACTACATGCACTCACCTCTCTGCAGGTAGCAGTGTCTATAAGGCGCCGCATGCTGCACCGCTCTCGCACACAGCACTCGCGAGCCTCCTGCCCCGCGCGCTGACGTGCAGCGAGCGATCAGCTCCACCCAACGTTCTACACTAGTTGAAGATCACACTACATGCACTCACCTCTCTGCAGGTAGCAGTGTCTATAAGGCGCCGCATGCTGCACCGCTCTCGCACACAGCACTCGCGAGCCTCCTGCCCCGCGCGCTGACGTGCAGCGAGCGATCAGCTCCACCCAACGTTCTACCACTTTATCCCTAGAAGTAGACCAAGAAAATTAGTGAGTATCGGAACGCGGCTGAGAGACCTATCTATGATGTGACCATAAGTAATACATCCCGCTATGAATCCAGGGTCTGGTTTGTTTTTTTTTTTAGAATAAAATCCGTTTTCTCCAATTAGGTACTCTTCAAGGCGATACACCCATCTCTTCAGTCCAAACAAGGACATCAAAGCAAAGAATTTCTTATTTATTCTTACGACAATAAGACGCGTTCTAATGCCTATCTAATAAAAGAAGTTAATCTCACAGGAATGAAAGGTTTACTACAAACCTGCATAAGTATCCCGTAGGAGTCAGGAACTCCTCCCATTTGTCAGCCTCTCGTCCAGTCAGTCGAACGCGACCGTAGCCCACCGGTCCATCTTGGAGGCGGCAGTCGTCACCCAAGTTTAGAGGAGGAAGAGAGTCCAAAGTCACCAGGTATTCCAGGGAACGGGAACGCATCTGATAAAAGAATATGCATATTGGTATTATTATTATTCAACTATAGACACAGAATTGGTCCTTATTCATTTCAACTAATCTCGTAACCTCAACTTATCCCTATTGTGTTATTGTGGATCCAAAGTAGCAAAATTTTTCGAAAGAGTTACCGCACGGAAAGGACATTTGCAAGAAAACGGGTAGCTTTTAGTGAGTAGGAGTCTGAAACTCCCTTCCACTCCGTCCAGAGCGGGAAGAGTAATTTTATAATTTTATAACATACCCGAAAAAATGTGTTATAATTACCAGCGGGCGTACCATGACGTCTTAAAACGTGAGTCTTCCGAGCGAGAAAAAGGGATGGAGCTATATAGGGTGTATAACTCTATCCCTCTTTCTCGCTCGGAAGACTCACGTTTTAACACCTCATGGTACGCCTGCAGAGCTAATTTGAAAACAGAGACTGGTTTGATCAGAATATATCTGTAACTACATAATTACATATGTACGTTCTGCAGAGTTTAAGCTCTTACCTTCTTACCCCTGTGCAGTGCTATAAGATGACAGCATCTGAACCTGGGATCCCTCTGTCCAGCGCCATCCACTATCCTCTGCACCAGGCTCTCCACAGCGCTCTCTAACTCAGTTGATATCCGCCCTGTTTTAAATTACAAATGTATTTTAAATATTTCCAAGACTGCTGAAGCTAGGCGCAGACAAACTGGGCACCAACAAGTGATCTTCGACTTAAAGAG
Source organism: Hecatera dysodea (assembly GCA_905332915.2). NCBI lineage: Eukaryota > Metazoa > Arthropoda > Insecta > Lepidoptera > Noctuidae > Hecatera > Hecatera dysodea. Next base: position 19,931,535 of record HG995299.1, on the reverse strand, counting down.
TCCGCCGCGAGAGATCACTGATAAGAACCTACTTTTATCAACGTCGTATCCACTACTACATAACTAACCGCTTGTCTTCATAATATTTAATTTCATAATACTACATGGGCACTTACCCGTGGCACTCATGTATTAAATGTCGGAAACTAACTCGGTGTTTTTGTTTGCTTATTCACTTTTTAATGGTAGACCCCCCCCCCTACCTAAACGCACCAATCACATTGGTGTAAACAATAAACATACATGCGATTTCAGCAATCCCGGAAGATTTTCTATGATTTATTGAAGAGTTCCGTTGTCTGTCTCCGAAACCCATCATCAGATCTATATGAAATTTAAATGTGACCATTTCGGTATAAACCCCTTTCGAATAAAAAAATAATTTTGCAAAACCGTCTATGTTTGACGGAGTTATACTCGAACACACAAAAAAAAAATACTAACATTCGAATTGAGAATCTCCTCCTTTTTTGGAAATCGGTCAAAAAACTCGACAGTTATACCCTTTTAACAAAATTGATTGATTATTACAATTTTCCCATAATACAGTATTAATATATATAAGAGGATAATGTAGACCAGTCAGAATAGTACGAGAACACAACAAAAACGATCGATATAAAGAAGAATCAAGGAGACAGTCAGCGGAGTCTTCACGAACAACTGAATATCATCAACTAGCTGCTGCCCGCGACTTCGTCCCCGTGGAATCCCCGATTTTAAAACATTCTTTATCGCTGCTCCGCTCCTTTTGGCTTAAGCGTGATGATATATAGCCTAAAGCCTTCCTCGATAAATGGTCTATTCAACCCAAAAAGAATTTTTCAATTCGAACCAGTAGTTCCTGAGATTAGCGCGTTCAAACAAACAAACAAACAAACAAACTCTTCAGCTTTATAATATTAGTATAGATAACACGTACTTAAGAACCCTTAGTTCTTGCTATACCAACCACATACCCATCTGATCCTCTTCCCAAAGGTTATCCACACAGGAGTTGAGTGCTCTAAGTTGGTTGAGTGAGAACCGCAGCCCTGATGCTGGAAGCCGCAGATCACCACCTGGCGTCTCGCTCGCAAGACCTGATGCTCCTGAACCCATGGCTCCTGGTAAAATGAGACGTTGCTGAAGAATTTAAACTTTAAGTCTGTAGTTGATTGGGTAGACAAAGGCGTAATATATATAAATGATAATATATATGTCGCAGGGAAATTAGGTTATCAGGGATTTCACGAAATCCCTAGGGATATCACGTAATCCCAGTAGATGTCGAATATTCTTGTTTATTACGTCTTCTTATTTATTTTATTTATTTAGGAAAACTTACAGCTAGGCAGATACAGTGAATAAAAAGTTTAGACAAAATAAGGCCAATTACAAGTTTCCACATGTAGTAAGTAATATGAAGCAGAAGGTTCTAAACTTCTAATCAATAATAAAAATAATCTATCTAACTATATACTTTTAACAAAAGAAAACATAAAAATTATTATTTATGATCGAAGAAGCTGTTAGATAAAAATTTTTTAGTTATAGATTATTTTTTTTTAATTAAAACTATCTAGTGATATGACACCCACATCCAAACCGCTTAGAGTTAGAGTCCCATTAGTTATGAGACAAAGCTAATGAATATTTTCCTTAACTCTAAAATTCAGAATCTATTAAAAATTAAGGAAATACTCGACCATACCTTACCTTTTTATTATAGACTAGCAGGGCCCCGCGCTTTCACCCGCGTTTTTCCCGTTCCCGTGGGAATACGGGGATAAAATATATAGCCTATGACACTCCACAATAACGTAGCTTTCATGTGACGAAATAATTTTAAAAATCGGTTCAGTAGATACAGAGATTACCCCTTACAACGTCACAAACTCACAAACGTTACCTCTTTATAATATTAGTATAGATAGGCTCACGTTTGGCCGCCATCTCTCCTGATGATAAGCAACTTTGTGGTCGACGATGAAGCACGTTTACTTAGAAGTTACTTATTCACTCTTGTCTTAAGAACCCCTAGGTTGAAGCTATCAGGAGACAGAGACTCCGACAGGCATTACAAAACCTATCTACTAAAATTTCCGACCTTAGAAAAAGCTCAGTTAGAGTCGATCGAGCCTAGAAACCACAGTTCAGCAGCACTTGCAATATTACTCTGTAAAGACAACTAAAACCAGCACCAAAAGCCCTATTTTTTCTGGATGGGAAATCATCAAATGACTTCTCCCGCGCTGGGCAGAGCGGAAGGGAGTGTCAGACTGTTACTAAAACCCACCCGTGTTCCTCCTAATGCCATTTGCGTTCCAGGGCCGCGGTGACTCTTTCAAACAATTTCCGCACTCCTAGCAAGTACCAAAAGCCCTAGCCTGGAAAATACATTGCAGGTGCATTGCTGTAAAAACCTATCTGCGTGTTAAAAAGTAATAAAACAAACGGTACTGTCACTGTAGTTAATTACATGATGTTATCTCTCTGTTGAGCGGTTGACATTGAACGTGCCAATGTTTATACAATGCCCTAACACTTTGGCGTGACGAATCGCGTGACCTTTTACCTTCTCGCATTATTGTTTACTAGCTTTTGACCGCGACTTTGTTCCCGTAGTACTTAGAATCTAGGATTTATAAGTGATAAAATGTCACCTATAATTTAAATTAAGCATCTAGCAGTAGAACGGTGAAACCTATGTTCAAATCCATGCAGTAGTTTTTGCGTGATTTGCGTACAAACAGAAAGGCTGATAAAAAATTTAAAAACCGTGGTTTGGGCTTCTATTGTTCTTATAAAGACACACCATATATGTACATATATACGCACGGGCACGCTCGGCGCATTCTGTACTTTTCTTCTCCTTTAATTTGTGTTTGTAACCGTTGTGCTGTGTCTGTCCTGAATAAAAGTTTTTCTATTTTATTCTATTCTATATTTTTTTTTTATATATCTTCAATGTACAAACATCGGCCAGTTACAATTTTATTATAAGACCTATAGATTTACTTAACAGTCATATTTCAACCGTGCCAATTTGGAAAAAGCGAAATCTGGTGTGGTAAATATTTGCAAGTTATTGTAAAGGTTAAAATACCTGTCTCATTAGAGCTCATCTGTGGGAAACACACACACATACAATGTTTGTGGAATATTTTCATTTTGCGTAACAGCTAAGGGTTGCAATACCATGCCGAAATCTGTGTTTTCTGATAATTTTTTTCACCTCTTTAAGTCAAGAGAGAATAGTAAGTTAACTCCTAGACAAGCGCGCTCCATCGTTGCTCACAAAACGCTTAGAATCAAGGGAGTGACAGTTTGACAGTATTTAAACGCGAGTTAGAGAAATATAATTCATCTTTTGGTAGGTACCTAATAATAAGAATTTTAGCCATATCATGACGAGTCAAATTACATGACATTATTGCACACAAACTATCCTTCCCATCGATTTACCCAAAACACGATGATCAATACAATGACAATCGATTGTGTAACATTGATGACACGGTGTGCGCCAGCGCACAATGTGGCAGAAATCAAAATGGCGGCGATTGTCGCACTTCCGCCGGAAACGCATTATGTGGTGCCGGTCATGCGCGAGGTGACCGTGCTCTGATATCTATTTGGACTTGTTTACCTGATTTATGAACTGTTTTGAAGGACAGAGTGACCGATGAAACTGTTACTGTCACGATAAATCCGAAGGATCGTGTAGGTACTCTAACTTCACTACATAGTATAAAACAAAGTCGCTTCCCGCTGTCTGTGCTGCCCTATGTATGCTTAGATCTTTAAAACTACGCAACGGATTTTGATGCGGTTTTTTTAATACATAGAGTGATTCAAGAGGAAGGTTTAAATAAATATCAACATTGTACCCGTGCGAAGCCGGGGCGGGTCGCTAGTATAATATAACTAGCGATCAGCCTTGGCCTTGCACGGGTGTCAATGGCGGGTGAAAATGCCTAAGGTATTAAATCCGCCTCTGTACATTTGTGTGCGTAAAGTATTAAATAAATAAATAATTTAGATAGGTACTAATGTTTTCTCTACTATAATGTGCATGTATGTATATATGTACATATAAACCTTCCTCTTGAATCACTCTATCTATTGAAAAAGCCGCATTCAAATCCGTTGCGTAGTTTTAAAGATCTAAGCATACATAGGGACAGACAGACAGTGGGAAGCGACTATGTTTTATATACAATGTAGGTAGTGATAGTGACAAAAAGGTAAAGTTTGTGAGTTTGTATCTCTGAATCCACTGATCCGATTTTGAAAATTTAGAACTTTTACGAATAGAATGCCACACTATTTGTGTGTGTGTCATAGGTTATTATCATATATTAAAACGGGAACTACGCGGGTAAAACCACGGAGTGCTGCTAGTTTATAATATTATGCCCGCGACTTCGTCCCCGTGGAATCCCCAATTTTAAAACATTCTTTATCGCTGCTCCGCTCCTATTGGCTTAAGCGTGATAATATATAGCCTAAAGCCTTCCTCGATAAATGGTCTATTCAACCCAAAAAGAATTTTTCAATTCGAACCAGTAGTTCCTGAGATTAGCGCGTTCAAATAAACAAACAAACAAACAAACAAACTCTTCAGCTTTATAATATTAGTATAGATGAATACGAAATTGAGTTTGTTTCTTACGCATCCACGCTTTAAACGCCCAACCGATTTTAATGAAATTTGGTAAAGAGATAGATGAGACCGTGGAGATGGTTACAGGCTAATATAACGCTAGTGAAAACTCAAGCAAAAGATATTAAAAAATAAATCAAAATAACGTATCCCTCACAGTTGTTTCCATGCTTTATAAAGTCATCAACCCCCTCACATTCCATAAACCAGGAGAGAACAATAAAACCACTTTCGAGACAATTTTTGCAGCATCGGGCCCATTGTCTTTCTAAATCATTCGTCTCCCCATTTCGGATGAAGTTATCTCGACCTAGATCGAATTCCATTTATTTTTATAAGTATTTTTCTAAACTAAGTATTCAACCATTAAGTTCCCTAATAAAAGCCACTCAATTCTCAGAGCATTTTGCTACGTATTTATAAAGCAATGGATCTGTAAAATCCATTACCGGAGCACAATTGACTAACTCATTCATCCAAATACGAGTATACCACGACTTCCATTCATCAATAACTGTTTACTTACTAGTAGCTATCAGGTTAAAGTAAAAATAAATGAGACGAAACGATTGAATGTTTCGTGTCTACTAGAGGTACTACAGTAGTCGAGCTTATGCCAATTAAGAGAGGTTACGCACTGCACCCGGTCTGGATCCGTAAAAATACGGATATAAAAACTGGAATCGAAAAAGAATATTGCTTTACGCACCGCATCCGTTTCGAATTCGTGAAAATACGGATCCGTAGTCTAAAAAACTCGTACTGAATTCAGGTATTGCTTACGCTTATAGTTCGTTCGCGTTAATAATGCAGTGAGTTATCAGTGCAACTGCAAGATAAAGCTGTATTCACAGTGGTGTTAGATTCAAACGTTCGAAGCAATGCCTTCGACTGTCATTGTGAACTTGACTTTGTAATTTGAAAAGATCTGATTGGTTAGGGAGCGGGGCTAGGCCGACGGACAATAATGAGTCACTGCATTCTTAACGCGAGTGTAGGTATATATGTATGTGTAAACCGATCTCTGATCCAAATCCAAGCTATTCATTGACCATCTTTGGATATGTCCGATTTGAATCCGAGGTAATGCGAAAGCGTTCATACAAACAGGAACGGCGACTAGAGATCGTAAATATTCCGTCTGAGTTGGAGACTCACGTATGACGGAAGTCGGATCTAATGCGTACACTAGCATACAAATAGTTCTATGACTACTTCGGAACGCATTTTCACGGATTCGGATCGGATGCAGTGCGTATCCGCTCTGAAATAGTAGAAATTGCAAATCTGTGGGTAAACGAAAAGAAAACAATTGACTGCCAGATAGGACTTGTGGTTAACGCTACTGCAGAGCGAATAAACCAAATAACATCGGGAATGGAACCATGAACTCTAGGGTTTGATTCAAAGAATTATTTCGTGACGGCGATTTAAAATTCTTAGAAGCTGCCCTTAGACGGTATATCTCTTTCAAGATAGAGGCGTGATGATACATTATGAACAAAAAAAATGACCAGAAAATGCGAAATCTGGATCAGGGTAGCCAAAAAAAAGGTCTACAACCCCTCAAAACTCCTTCAAATAGGGATTTGAAGTCGTGAGGAGGAGCTAAGTAGGGAACCTAAGCATTTTTCATAGTTTTAACTAGATCATGCCTGGAACTCGTAATTCAATAGTCTCAGGCGTTCCGTATTATGCTACCCAGTTACTATCATTTATCATTATCATTTACATATCATTATCATTACTGGGTGACGGTGTTCAAATGGGCTCCATGTAAAAAACTGATATTTAACTGCACCCGGTTACCCCGGAAGCCGACCCCAATATAGTTGGGAAAAGGCTAGGCAGAGAGCACAGCGCACACGCACATAACCTTCGACAATATCTATACTAATATTATAAAGAGGAAAGATTTGTATTTTTGTATATAAACTCAAAAACTACTGGACCGATTTAAAAAATTCTTTCACCATTAGAAAGCTACGTTCACCCTGAGTAACATAGACTATACCTTATCCCCATATTCCAACGGGAACGGGAACTACGCGGATAAAACCGCGGGGCGCTGCTAGTCTGTTATAATAAAAACAAAAGCCAGGCGGACAAGACAGCCATACCCTTCAACACTCACCAATTATCTTTTTTTACTAATAGAGTGGATATATTTAAAATTTAGCGAGGCACCGAGTCGTGGACGAGTGCCTTCCGTGTCTGATCACAATGGGTTATGAATGACCGGTCATTTCGACGACTAATTATAGTCATTAGGAGTACATTGATGTATGTGGTATATGTGGGCTGTGTGTTTTTGAAATTATCACTACATAGTATAAAACAAAGTCGCTTCCCGCTGTCTGTCCCTATGTATGCTTAGATCTTTAAAACTACGCAACGGATTTTGATGCGGTTTTTTTTAATATATAGAGTGATTCAAGAGGAAGGTTTATATGTATACTACATGCATAATATAGCAGAGATTTAATATCAACATTGCACCCGTGCGAAGCCGAGGCGGGTCGCTAGTTTAGGAATATACGTCTTTAACAGAGAGATGATTTTAGTAAAATACTGCGGTTTCACTGTGCTGATAGATAGAGTAATCGTCATGTCTGTCTGTATTTCTGGTAAGACGGGGACAAAAAAAATACATAAGGTCAATCTCGCTACCACGTTAGTTATTTTAATCTACATAAAAGAACCTAAGCATTCCGTTATCTTCTTATTCTAGGTGAAAAGAATATAAATGCATTTTTATCGCCACAAGATTATTTGCACATTGTTTTTACAATTAATTGCCGTTCAACCGAAATTAACATAACATTGTACTTAAAAGCAATTAACAAAGATAATAAGTAACCAATTGATTAATATTCTATTCTACCGTCACCTTCAGCGTTTGACCTTAATCCCCATAAACCATGGTAGATGGAATGAGTCATGGTGATCTTATAGAATAATCCCGTACCATAGATAAGGAAGATTATCATGGTGGATGGTCGGAATTATGGATCGACTTGTTAAGAAATTAGGGCTTTGTAAAGTAGCCATCGCAGCAGTAGGTAAAAAGGTATTTTTATGTAGTTTGATTTAAACTCTGTAAGTACCTACCTACCTACTCATAACTACAAAATCCCCCTTAAAATAGTTCCTCGTCTATTTGTAGATGATGTAACCTAACCACTAAATAACTAATAGGTAAGACATATTAATGCCTGTAACCATTCCCACAGTTAGCTTTATTGCAAAGAAGTATTTATAAACAATATTATTCTATAAGCTCAAGGGCGATATAAAAAGACCCAGTTGTGCGCCAGTTATATCCCTAGGTATTTTTGTAAACACGGGTTAAGAACCCATTATTCTAAGTTTTCATAATCAGTTCCAATCCTGACTTTCAAAGACTAGGACCGTCTTAATAGGTACAGGTTTTTTCATAATTATACTTTTATTTTCGATATACATATAAAACTCAAATAAAACACAACAACAACGTAAAAACACAAAACAAAATAAACGCAAATAAATACCTCTTCTCCAAAAGTTCCACAACAATAATAAAGCAAGGCACAAAACGAAAAACTAAAAACAAACTTCCATTGCTGTCAAAATTGCCGCGCTAACTTCGCGAGTATTTCCCGAGGCACAGGCGCCGCGCCATACAGCCACACAACAAATGTTTGTGTCCGAACACCACTGTTTACACTGTCATTCAGCCTTTGTTACCATGGAGGTTCGTTGGAGGACGAGTCGCCTATTATTTATCATGTTGCTTTACTCTTTTCGGACAAAAACATTTTAGTTTTTCCGCGCATGTGGTAGGTATGTGATTAGAGGCTATTAAAGCGATTATCATTTTCAGTGATTGTCTGTTTTTCTGGCTTTAAAATCGAGACAGTGGATGAATATATGTATATACCTAATTTATTCGTCTATAACGCAGTTAATGCGACCAAATGTTTTTGGTTGTAGGTAATAACCAATAAAGTTTTTAAATGGATAATAGACAATTCAACTGCCACTGCCCTGTTGAGTCTATTGGTCCATTGATTGCATGTCCCCGCGCTCAGCTAATCAATCTGATCGTGGGTTCTTGAGTTTGATTCCCACGTCAGTTAAAACGTTTTATGTTAAAATTAGCTTCTGCCCGCGACTTCGTTCGCGTGGAATAGTTACTTTACCCTCGATTTTGAAACTCTCAGCCCGATCGGTTTAAAATTGACAAACTTTTATCCCCTATTTTATCCCCTCAGAGGTAGAATTAATCAAAATCCTTTCTTAGCGTATGCCTACGTCATAACATCTACCTGCATGCCAAATTTCAGCCCGATCCGTTCAGTGGTTTGGGCTGTGCGTTGATAGATCACTATGTCAGTCAGTCAGTCACTTTTGAGTTATATACATATATTTAGATAGTTTACGTTGCCTCAAGGGGTCATCCATAAATTACGTCACACGAATCTAATTTCATGATTTTTTACCCCGCCCCCCCTCCTACTCACAGCTAGTCACATTTGTGAGAACCTCCCTGGTGTGACGTCACATATTTTACAATTGTATTCGTGTTTTACTTAACACTTAGATTAAAAGAGATTTCGTAATGTGACGTCACGTAATTTTGAACCCCTCCCACCTCCCACCCCCTTGTCACACAATGTCACACTTCGTCGACCCCCCCTCCCTCCCCCTTAACGTGTGACGTAATTTATGAATGGCCCCCAAGTAGATAGGTAGGTACGTAGAACGCCTTCCTGAAGAAAATACAGGCATGGTTTATGATATCTTAAAACCAAATGCGACTTACTTCATCCTACTTTAACCAAGAACACTAAAACAAGACCCACCTACTAAAGTACAAAATCTTCCACTGGTACTAAAATATTCATCCCCCTAATCCCCGTAGACACATAGTTACGTAAACTTGAATAGTTTCCTTATCAGTAGCTGCTCGCCGGCGAAACTCCTTATCGCGCAAGTTTCGCCCAAATGTAGGTCTCCACGTTCAACAATATTAAAAAGCTATTAGGAACGGCGAACGAAATGAATTTCTTGGAAATTCCGACTGTTAGAGGTACTTTTACGACAGAAATGACTCTTTTTACGAACGGAAGACCGAAAGAATTTATGTAGTTAAAAAATAAGATCACGGTTTGGTGGCCCTTGGGCGGTGGGACCGGTGCGACCTCATCGGGCGCTGTGACCTATCAAGATTATTCTAAAACTAGGTGACCTGTCTAAGGTGGGTTGCAAAAAAATATTTCAGCTCACTCCACTTGGTCTTGCATCTATCATCTGTCACAACTTTAGCACGAGCATAAATCGACCGAAATAAAATCTAACCTAGTCGAGGCAGGGGGTCAAATATCATATCTGAAGCGGTGTCAGATTTGTCGAGTTCGCTTCGCTCGTTTTTGCATTTTAAAATACTAACTATATGTATAATTCATCATGGGTGAGCGTCCCTTCAAACACAAAGCTTTCGTGTGTTCTCAATACACACGAAAGCTTTGTGTTTGAAGGGATGCTACTTTAGATCCAGCACCACCTAAAAATATGGCTAGGGCCGCCACTGAGCCGCTCATTTGCGTCATATTCTGTAATTGAGTTGCATGTTAATATTTACAATTACCAGGTGGAAAAACAAATGTTATGCTGGGGAATTAGCTCACTACCACTTCTTCTTCCCAACCAAAACATTAGAAAGGGGTGGACTCCCATCCTAATTTGAATAAATGACTTTTGATTTTCCTAATATTCTTGTCTTATTCACCCGATTTGGATACAGCCTAAAAGGAACGTTATGTTTCGTGCGACTAGTAGTATCTAGTAATAGATACCTAGGTATATTTATTTGCTAGTTCAATTAAATATTCAACCCCGAATTCTCAAAGTGCTCAGAACTGTTGTTCCGATGTGCTATTGCGACTCAAGTTTCATTTCAACCGAAACAAAATATTCTAAAGAAAAATAAAGAATGAGTACTTACTTTTAAATTAGAAGCCGTTCGCGATTCAGCTACACTCGTGAAATACTTTCAGGCAGTTTCAGGCGAGGCAGTTTGCGCATAGCTCGGATTACTATCCACACAGAGCGTTATCTGGGGTACTTACACCCCCGGGCAGGTTGGTGACATCAGGAAAAATAGTTAAAGAAATACAACTTGATTAAAGATGTGGCAGAATATATTCGAAAGATTCATCACGGCATGCTTTGACACAAGCCTTCTAGGAGAGGGAATGGGTCGTAATCCGCCACGCGGGCCCAGTGCGGGTTGATGAATGTCACATGTCTTCGAATTTTTGGTTCTAGGACATGCCGGTTTCCTCACGATGTTTTCCTTCACCGTTTTGAGAGCAGTGGTGATGACATTAATTACACAAAGTAATGCGCCTGGCTGGGATTCGTAAGTCGAGGCCTTTACCTCTTGGCCACCACCGCTCTACCTAAATCTTTAATAGGGCCTGCCAAATGTGGCGAAAATTGGGGAGGGAGGCCTCAGGGCTTCGGATTCTCTTGGGTGAAATTCACGTTGCAGTTGAATTGAGGATCTCGAACTCAGATAGACCTTCTGTCTATCTAGTCAACCTGCCTCGTAGCAAGGTTCTGAGGGATTCAAGTAAAACATTCAACTTCGTCTTTTGATGGAGTAGGTTTGAATAAGCTTCTGAAATAATGAGTAATGTAACCGAACTGCTTTTGTTTTTGAATAGTCGCTTTGATTTATCTTCCTACAAATGATTGCGGTTTTTTTTATGACAAAACGTTATAGAAATCTCCCCTCGTAGGCTTTCTTTATAAAAATGGGTAAGTACCTATGTTCATTAAGTATACCTTCTTATGTAGGTATGTATGTCATAAAATAATTTTGTGGTTTCGTTCGTTTTTTTAGATTCTGTCATGCTGGAATCCGGTTCAAGAAATTAAAATTGGAAACGAGCGATCGTGATTCCAAATACTCAACCCATTTTCTCCAACCGAAGTATTGTTGACAAAACCGTCCTCTCGTTTTATTAAATAACTAGCTGCTGCCCGCGACTTCGTCCCCGTGGAATCCCCGATTTTAAAACATTATTTATAGCTGCTCCGCTCCTATTGGCTTAAGCGTGATGACATATAGCCTATAGCCTTCCTCGATAAATGGGCTATCTAACACTGAAAGATTTTTTCAAATCGGACCAGTAGTTCCTGAGATTAGCGCGTTCAAACAAACAAACAAATTTTATTAAAATTTATAATATTAGTATAGATAGATAGGTACTAATCGTTTCGAATACCTAATGTTTTTAGTGGTATTTTTTTAATGTAGAGTATAAACAATTACTTAATATTAACAAATAAACTAAACTTACAACAAACTCAAATATAGCATCAAAAAAATACAATCGACTTTTCCACAAAAAATAAAAAAAGTACAAAATAACTTTAATTTCGGAACTCGGTGTTTGTGGTTCCTTTTTCGTTTTTTGAACACCGACTTCCGAAATTAAAGTTATTTTGTACTTTTTTGATTTTTTGTGGAAAAGTCGGTTGTATTTTTTTGTAAAAAGTTTTTTATTTTTCACTCTTTAGTGGTACCTAAACCCCCTCCCCTCCCCCCACCTAAACGAACCAATTACATTAGTGTAAAAAAAACGCACTACTCCAATGCAGAGTAAACTAAAAGGTCGTCAATGTAGACAATGTAGATATTTTTTTAGATTTTTCAGAAACCGCTTGTTCGATTTCGATAAAATTTTCATGGGACCATTTGGGAAGTATACCCTTTCCAACAAAAAAAGAATTTTTCAAATCGGTTGGCAAGCGACGGAGTTATGCGCGAACAAACAATAAAAAAAAAATAAAACATACAAACATCCGAATTGAGAACCTCCTCCTTTTTTAGAAGTCGGTTAAAAAATTAGTCCACAACGCTATCAGCTGGTAATGTGCCCACGAGACTGGCGGCTTATAACTAACTAAATTTCATTTGTTTTACTTCAGCAGCTGAGCATATTCTCAGCCCGTCTTTAAATCCTCAATCCCAATTGAAAATTCACAGCAGCACCAACTTATTCAACACCTCACAAATTACAGGCTATAACAATTGCCACAAGAATCGCGATAAAGGGTGCGATTCTACCAGCAGTCAGTCGTAATCGCGGGGCGTTAATAGCCCAGCAAGTTTTAATTTATTCGGCAAACTGTTTGCTAGCACGCACAGTGTAGGTAGGTATAGTGATAGATTCGAGGCAATCTACGGGCAATCTAACGCTAAACTTGGAAGTTTCAGCGATTATCGTGAAATTCAGTTGAATACGTTCGTTTTGTAGCTATGTCGAGTTTGGGAAGGTCAGGTTAAGGTTTGAAAGTCACAGCATTATACGTTTTAAGAAGGGCTATAATATGCAAAATTTCAAAATTCGCCTGTATCTACTAGATTAATTTGTTTTCCGCATATTTCATTGTGAGCACTAAATTAATTGAATGTTTTAATTTCTGTCATGTTGGCTGGAACTTAATAGATATTGACTTTTTCATTTATGACACTCGGTGATAGTGTTACTTAACTTCTATCAGTAAAGAATTATCGCTATCTGAGCAGCACTTCCAGAGATCATATTTTACAAACATATAAAGAAAATTAGCAATGTAATAAACATTACTAGCAGCGGCCCGCGGTTTCACCCCCGTTGTTCCCGTTCCCATGGGAATACGGGAATAAAATTATTAGCCTATGTTACTCGCTGATAAAATAGCTTTCCATTCGTGTAAAAATGATTAAAATCGGTCCAGTACTTTCGGAGCTTATTCGTTACAAACAAACAAATCTTTCCTCTTTTATTAGAGACTAGCGACCCGCTGAGTTGCGTAGTTTTAAAGATTTAAGCATACATAGGGATATAGGGACAGAGAAAGCGACTTGTTTTACACTATGTAGTGACTAAGTAGTGTTTTATATTCAGTTTTATGATCTATTACCGATGTGTTTTAGAGCTTGGGAGGTCATTTATGTAAATAAAGGGGAATCAAAACAATAGGACAAATCATCGTTAAATAGCACTTTATTTTCTATTTACATGTTTAAAATTAAGAACAATGAATTTATGTAAAACGTGCAGACAGACATAGTGACAAACAAATAAATTGACTTCGTTAACTAACATACATGTGTGTTCTTCACGCTAAAACTGAGCAGTATAAGCAGATATCCCAATCCTCAGTCGCATACGCAACTTTACGTAAAATCGTTATTAAGTTGTTATTCTCTCTCTTACAAAACGGTTAGAAGTGATAAAGATAGACAAACACTTAACGGCGACTATAAAGTTTAGTTGCGGATGATATCATGTAGGTACAGTCAGAGGCATTAATTTGTTTAATACTCTTGATAACGTTTCCCCGGAAATTGAAACTTAATTTCTCAGTCTTAGAGTTCAACTTTATCATGATTTCAGGGACTGTTAAAATTCTATATTCATGCACAAATACTCATAAACCCACATCGTAACTCCGGATCATTTACTGAAGTATTTGAAACTCTCTCTTTGGCGTTTATTATTTCATCTTTTTCAAGGCACTAATGACTGGATGTTCTAGCAGGAACTAATATTTATTTAAAAAATACTCATTATAAGGCCACTTAATAATCGTTGTCCTATCAACACTATTGCTTCAAGAGCTTCATATAAAATATACATTAATATTATTGCTTCAACATATTGGAGTAGAGGCAGAATGGTGCTGATTCCCGGTCGAAAGCTCTTCAACTCTAACAATAAGAGTATAAGAGCGAAAATTGCTCGACCAAAAACTTTTGTAGGGTTGCACTTTCTTGGACCCTATACTAGGCATACCTGTCTATCTATCTAGTCTATTTTGTCCCACAGCTGGGCAATGGCTTCCTTCTCCTTTTTGCACACAAGTCTGCCTTTTGCTTCAGTTCGAGTACTGGTCTTTCCGCCATCTACGCCTTTATCTGCCAAGACGTCTTAAGGCATTTGATAGGTGGGACTCAGTCCTATGAGGTAGTCAGTATTTCATGGGACTAGCACATCTGCTTATCTCTCAAATAAAACCATAAAATATAGACATGATATCTTAGTTAACGCAATCGATAAAACAATCAGTACTGTAAAACCTAGTGGGTAAAAACAAATATCGACCCTCAAGCTAAATCAATAGAGTACATTACACATATTGTGCTGTGAACTTAGCTCTGAAACAAGCGATATTTTTGCGGGTAGCAGAATTATAACAGAAATATACATAATTATTTTAATAATTTAAATAAAATGTATTTTACTATGTAAATACTGATATTTATTACTTTAAAAGGAATTCGAGCCATAAATAAAAATCCTTCTAGGAGAGGGAATGGGCCGTGATCCTACACGCGGGCCCAGAGCGGGTTGATGAATGTCTCATGTCTTCGAATTGTTGGTTTTAGGACATGCCGGTTTCCTCACGATGTTTTTCTTCACTGTTTTGAGAGCAGTGGTGATGACATTAATGACACAAAGTAATGCGCCTAGCGCCTGGGATTCGTAAGTCGGGCCCGTTACCACTTGGCCACCACCGCTCCACCTAAATCTTTAATAGGGCCTGCCAAATGTGGCGAAAATTGGGGAGGGAGGCCTCGGGGCTTCGGATTCTCTTGGGTGAAATTCACGTTGCAGTTCAATTGAGGATCTCGAACTCAGATAGACCTTCTGTATATCTAGTCAACCTGTCTCGTAGCCAGATTCTGAGGGATTCAAGTAAAACATTCAACTTCGTCTTTTGATGGAGTAGGTTTGAATAAGCTTCTGAAATAATGAGTAATGTAACCGAACTGCTTTTGAAAACGAATACTGGAGGAATAGACGCTTTGATTTACCTTCCTACAAATGATTGCACTAGTTTTATGTTAAAACGTTATGGAAATCTCCCCTCGCTCGGACCTCGTAGGCTTGCTTTATAAAAATGGGTCTGTTCATTAAGTACCTATACCTTCTTATGTACCTATGTTATAGAATTATTTGTTGTTTCGTTCGTTTTTTTAGATTCTGTCGTGCTGGAATCCGGCTCAAGGAATTAAAATTGGAAACGAGCGATAGTGATTCCAAATACTCAACCCATTTTCTCCAACCGAAGTATTGTTGACAAAACCGTCCTCTCGTTTTATGAAATAATAGATAGTAATCGTTTCGAATACCTAATGTTTTTAGTGGTATTTTTTTAAATGTAGAGTATAAACAATTAATATTAACAAACAAACTAAACTTACAACAAACTCAAATATAGCATCAAAAAATTCTTCCACAACGCCGTCAGCTGGTAATGTGCCCACAAGACTGGCGGCCTTTAACTAACTAGATTTCATTTGTTTTACTTTAGCAGCTTAGCATATTCTCTGCCCGTCTTTAAATCCTCAATCCCAATTGAAAATTCACAGCAGCACCAATTTATTCAACACCTCACAAATTACAGGCTATAACAATTGCCACAAGAATCGCGATAAAGGGTGCGATTCTACCAGCAGTCAGTCGTAATCGCGGGGCGTTAATAGCCCAGCAAGTTTTAATTTATTCGGCAAACTGTTTGCTAGCACGCACAGTGTAGGTAGGTATAGTGATAGATTCGAGGCAATCTACGGGCAATCTAACGCTAAACTCGGGAAGTTTCAGCGATTATCGTGAAATTCAGTTGAATACGTTCGTTTTGTAGCTATGTCGAGTTTGGGAAGGTCAGGTTAAGGTTTGAAAGTCACAGCATTATACGTTTTAAGAAGGGCTATAATATGCAAAATTTCAAAATTCGCCTGTATCTACTAGATTAATTTGTTTTCCGCATATTTCATTGTGAGCACTAAATTAATTGAATGTTTTAATTTCTGTCATGTTGGCTGGAACTTAATAGATATTGACTTTTTCATTTATGACACTCGGTGATAGTGTTACTTAACTTCTATCAGTAAAGAATTATCGCTATCTGAGCAGCACTTCCAGAGATCATATTTTACAAACATATAAAGAAAATTAGCAATGTAATAAACATTACTAGCAGCGGCCCGCGGTTTCACCCCCGTTGTTCCCGTTCCCATGGGAATACGGGAATAAAATTATTAGCCTATGTTACTCGCTGATAAAATAGCTTTCCATTCGTGTAAAAATGATTAAAATCGGTCCAGTACTTTCGGAGCTTATTCGTTACAAACAAACAAATCTTTCCTCTTTTATTAGAGACTAGCGACCCGCTGAGTTGCGTAGTTTTAAAGATTTAAGCATACATAGGGATATAGGGACAGAGAAAGCGACTTGTTTTACACTATGTAGTGACTAAGTAGTGTTTTATATTCAGTTTTATGATCTATTACCGATGTGTTTTAGAGCTTGGGAGGTCATTTATGTAAATAAAGGGGAATCAAAACAATAGGACAAATCATCGTTAAATAGCACTTTATTTTCTATTTACATGTTTAAAATTAAGAACAATGAATTCATGTAAAACGTGCAGACAGACATAGTGACAAACAAATAAATTGACTTCGTTAACTAACATACATGTGTGTTCTTCACGCTAAAACTGAGCAGTATAAGCAGATATCCCAATCCTCAGTCGCATACGCAACTTTACGTAAAATCGTTATTAAGTTGTTATTCTCTCTCTTACAAAACGGTTAGAAGTGATAAAGATAGACAAACACTTAACGGCGACTATAAAGTTTAGTTGCGGATGATATCATGTAGGTACAGTCAGGGGCATTAATTTGTTTAATACTCTTGATAACGTTTTCCCGGAAATTGAAACTTAATTTCTCAGTCTTAGAGTTCAACTTTATCATGATTTCAAGGACTGTTAAAATTCTATATTCATGCACAAATACTCATAAACCCACATCGCGACTCCGGATCATTTACTTAAGTATTTGAAACTCTCTCTTTGGCGTTTATTATTTCATTTTTTCAAGGCACTAATGACTGGATGTCCTAGCAAGAACTTATATTTATAAAAAATACTCATTATAAGGCCACTTAATAATCGTTGTCCTAACAACACTATTGCTTCAGGAGCTTCATATAAAATATACATTAATATTATTGCTTCAACATATTGGAGTAGAGGCAGACTGGTGCTGATTCCCGGTCGAAAGCTCTTCAACTCTAACAATAAGAGTATAAGAGCGAAAATTGCTCGACCAGGAACTTTTGTAGGGTTGCACTTTCTTGGACCCTATACTAGGCACATCTGTCTATCTATCTTGTCTATTTTGTCCCACAGCTGGGCAATGGCTTCCTTCTCCTTTTTGCACACAAGTCTGCCTTTTGCTTCAGTACGAGTAGTGGTCTTTCCGCCATCTACGCCTTTATCTGCCAAGATGTCTTCTAGGCATTTGATGGGTGGGACCCAGTCCTATGAGGTAGTCAGTATTTCATGGGACTAGCATATCTGCTTATCTCTCAAATAAAACCATAAAATATAAACATAATATCTTAGTTAACGCAATCGATAAAACATTCAGTACTGTAAAACATAGTGGGTAAAACAAATATCGACTCTCAAGCTATTCCAATAGAGTACATTTCACATATTGTGCCGAACTTAGCTCTGAAACAAGCGATATTTTTGCGGGTAGTAAAATTGTAACAGAAATATACATTATTATTTTATTAATTTAAATAAAAATATATTTTACTATGTAAATATTTATATGTTTTACTTTAAACGGAATTCGAGGCATAAATAAAAATCCTTTCAAATTGGAAATGATGTTATTTCGAAGATCTACTTTTTACCACCAAATCCAAAGTAATAATCGCTCACAAAATCGCAGCACACAACAAATCATTAAAGTAAAACAAAAACTCATCATTTCCCTGTCAATTCTTACATTGAGTACAAAATAATAACAATAATATAATTACTGATTAGTCCCTCGCTTCCGCGTATGAATCCGCTTCAAAAACCGCTTGTTTCGGAGCTCAACGCATAACACATCATGGCATCACACAACATATTGACTATAACAATATAGCTTTGACATTGTGAATAAAACACGGAGGAGCAAGTAAATGGAGCATTCTTGATACAATATGTGTACGTGTATATCCAAATTCAAAACTATGACGAATAGCGAGAAACACTCATAAGGGGTCTCGAGCCCGATTTTGATGAAAATTAACAAGGCATCATTGGATTTCTGAAAAATCAGTATTCCTTGTCCAGAATCTAACGGGCGAAAAAAAAACCAGCCTGTATTATTACACCATCCGACGCTGCCACTACTAAGGATCAATTTCTGGGAAGTAATTACATAATTTTGGCAAACTAAAGGAAAGCGTTAATTAATAACGATTTATAAACGAATTACTTCATACATTTCTGACTAAACCTACCCACGATTAAACTAAAAAAAAAAAACAATGATGCTGTCGTTGATACGCGGACCCGATACTGATGAGAACTAAAACTGCATCAAAGATTTTTGATACAAATATTAGTCCGTTTTTTTTTATTTAACAAATGGTTTAATTTTTTGGCGCTTCTACTTTACATAAAATTACGACTTAATTCCGCAAGGGCGACTCCCAAGTCCAATATAAAAGGGGTCGTTACAATTTGAGCTGCTACTGACAAATTTTAGATAAACTCTAAAACACTTTGCCCGCAAACAGTGTTATTGAGATTTCCGTAACTTATGCTCATTGCAACCGCTAAACCAAAAAGGCGGATATTAGTACAGCTTAAGGTTCTAGTAACTGCCACTTCTCTCGCTCGCCTAATGTTGTAGATTCGTGAAAAACTACGAAGTAAAAACCATATCAATTGAAACATAGGAATCACATCTTTACTACCGACGTTATGCTAACTAACTTTCGTTACATTGTGGAACGCAAAATAAACGAATAACAATACCTTTGAATAATAAACTAAAGCATTTATTTCAATGATATCATTGACAGGCACTTTTTAACTGTCAAAGTTCATCATCATGCGTTTTTACTCCATTTCCTCACTACTCCATCCATGACATACGACACTTAGCACTAACGATACAATATTTATGTGTGACAATATTAAACTTGTATAAAAGCCAATGTATACGAAATATATTCTACTGTATACAGTAATACCACAAACTACTTTTTTCATTTTGTCTATGCTTAGTTTTTTTAATAAGCGTCATTATCATATATCTTCATCATCACCAGTCAACGTTCAATTGCCGACTATCATATTTAATAGATGTAATATTTTTAGTTATAATATCCTTAACTTATACAATGGTGGTTTAAAATAAACACTCCTTCTAAGTGAATTTGATAAGTTTATTTTAGATTCCATAAATAAAACAAAAATGTAAACAAACCAAACAAACAAATGTAAAGAGTTATGGTCTGCGCAGACTGGCATAGGATTTTTAATTTTATAGTTATCACGACACGGTTGGCGCAGCGGTTAAGCGATTTGCTGCCGCACTGCGTGTCGCTGGTTCCATTCCCGCGCGGAAAAATACCTACCCGTAGTTGTTTTGGGTCTAGCTGTTTTTATATGGTTTTAAACAGAAATTCCTAATGAGCGGCTACGCTTAAAAAAAAAATCAAAGATAAAACAAACACTTATAAAATAGTAACAAGGTATATATTTCAATGGTCAGCGATTTTTCTGGAGCACGGAGCATTAAAATATGTACCTTATTTCGATAGGGTAACTATTATATTCCATTGATAAATAAAGATCTTCTGCGGTCCCGTGCGCCAGTCTGGGCAGGTCATTAATTAGGTAACTACAGTACACCCACAGATAACCAGTTATACATATGTATATTCTAGTCCCTTAATAATAAGGTGCAAATTTCTAGAATTCAATCTTAAAACATAAATATACTTCGACAAATCCACTTGCGAGGTACTATACCACTCAGCGGACGTACCATGACGTCTTAAAACGTGAGTCTTCCGAGCGAGAAGAAGGGATGGAGCTATATAGGGTGTATAACTCTATCCCTCTTTCTCGCTTTCTTGGTACGCCCGCTGGTCACATAATTTATTTTATGGTATTTACTTAATTAATTTGGGGCATACCTTTGGTAAATACTAACATATAAACTATCGAATTTTGAGGTATTACTGTATGCATACAAATTACGGGTAAATTTAGATTAAATCTTCGAAAAATTGAAGTAAACAATACTCATAGGTCTACATTATTATTTATGTTTGTCGTTTACCAAAATACATTAACGAAATATAAGTCTTATATTTTATGATTGCAGCTAATGTTCAATATTTAAAATACTTCGGAGTGCCATAACTATTTCCACTTCTCTTTATTTAACTCTTAGAAAACAAGTGTCCTAATGGAATCATGTTTTGGGGAAAGGCCAAACTATTCAATCATTTTAGCCATTTTTTCAAAGTATTCAAACTTATAACAATGTCTGTCATGGCCGACAAGAATGAGGTTTTCTTCAAATCTTCTAATTCTAAGGAAACGAGTTGAATTTTTACCACTACAACCATAAGCACTATATGTTTACCCATAAGTATATTAATTTCAGCACTAATACATACACTCAAAATCCTTCCGCAGAAAACACGGTCTTCTCCCCAAAACACAAGTTCATTGACATTCAAAGTACCACCAAGACCGTCAGCGGTCAACCTAACCTCATCCACCCGTTCTACTCCCACCGACTCTTCTTGCCGCTCTTGCGGATGCGCTCGGCCCGCTCCGCTCGCTCGGCTCTCTCTTCGGAGCGCTCGCTTCGCTCGTCCGCACGCTCGTCGCCTGGGTCGTCTTGTTGCGCGGTGGGAGCATTGACGCCCGGCTGGATGGAAGGACGTGTTTGTTCCCACGAGTGGTCTGTTGATGCTGTGAACTGAGGAATGAAATTGATATTTACAATATGAAACGCAGTATACGGCAGGGGCGTAGCTACCGCCGTATCAGCCGTATCAATTATACGGGGCCCCCAGGCTACAGGGGCCCCGAATGTGTGTATGCAAAAATTCCTAAAATATTTTATTTCAGGTAAGTATAGATTATTAATATTTTTTTATATGACAGCTGTGCCAAAAGTTTTGTTTAAAAATCACAATATACCGAATTAATATATAATGCAGATTAGTTAAAAAAAAAAATGAAAGTTACTCTTTAATTTTTAACCATTTTATTTTCAAAATTTGTTTTCAAATCAATATTGTAGTTTTTTTTTAAATTCAATTGGAGCATTTCGTGAAGTCAGTAAGCAGTTTGTCGACTCTTCACGTGACCGGAGGGCTGGCCTTTTCTTTGGTCAATGAATCAGCATTGCCATTCAACGTGACACTGCGGCCAGTGTTCTGGGCACTTTTCCCGTTGACAGCGATGTGGACGAATTTTTCGATGCCCTATGATTCTTTTCTCCTTTTTACTCCGCTTGTACATACATATATATATTTTCTATATTATATCTTGTTTAGTTGTATTTGTAAATATTAAGATTTTGTTTTTAAAAGTGCCATAACTTAATTGTACAATGAGACTTACCATTGGAGCATTTTTCGCTTCTTTTATAAATAACTTTATACTCTTGGGGGGCCCCTCAACACATTTTGATACAGGGCCCGTCTAAGGCAAGCTACGCCACTGGTATACGGTGCAGTAGCTGTTTGTTCGTAGTTAAAGAAAAGGCAGAGTTGAGGTCAAACCATAACTTTTCCGTTGATAAATTATTGAGACTGTGCTATATTATTGATTTGCGGAAGGAGTATTATTGATCGATTATAAATATAAAGGAGTTTCTATAATCGGAGAATACTACGCTTCAATATTAGAGCGACTTAAAGAAACCAACGGGGAAAATTGACGAAAGGTGTTGCTTTTACACGACAACGCGTCCATCCACAAGAGCCGCGTTGCATTGGCTGCCCTGCATAAGGTGGGCTTCGATATATTGAATCACCCACCCTACAGCCCAGACCTGGCCCCGAGTGATTATTACCTGTTTCCAAAAATGAAAAAAGAGCTGCGGGGTAAAAAAATTACCACCGATGATGAAGTTTCGGCGTATTCTGAATCGTCTTGCAGGTGAATATATTGAAAAGGAAAAATAATTTTTTATTTTTTATTCCACCTCTTATCCCCCATTCCGCGAACATAAAAACGCTCCCTCATCATGTGTATTGATGTCTCCATGTATCACAGTAAACCGTTTGCACAAGATGCTTCCGCATGCGAGCTGAAAGGAGAACGATAACGAATCAACTCGACCTATCACATTCCACTGCTGATGTTAGTGATATCGTTTCAAAAAGTAACACTCGTAGTTATGGTGCCTGTGCCAGGCTCAGCGCCGGCGACAGCTCCTCCTGCTCCTCCAGCCAGGCTGCAGGACAGACGCGCGAGTACCTGGTTGTACTGCGACCTGAAGGCGGCCTTCAGCGACGCCAGGCGGTCGGTGGCGGGCCCGTGCGACTTGTCCAGGCTCAGCGCCGGCGACAGCTCCTCCTGCTCCTCCAGCCAGGCTGCAGGACAGACGCGCGAGTACCTGGTTGTACTGCGACCTGAAGGCGGCCTTCAGCGACGCCAGGCGGTCGGTGGCGGGCCCGTGCGACTTGTCCAGGCTCAGCGCCGGCGACAGCTCCTCCTGCTCCTCCAGCCAGGCTGCAGGACAGACGCGCGAGTACCTGGTTGTACTGCGACCTGAAGGCGGCCTTCAGCGACGCCAGGCGGTCGGTGGCGGGCCCGTGCGACTTGTCCAGGCTCAGCGCCGGCGACAGCTCCTCCTGCTCCTCCAGCCAGGCTGCAGGACAGACGCGCGAGTACCTGGTTGTACTGCGACCTGAAGGCGGCCTTCAGCGACGCCAGGCGGTCGGTGGCGGGCCCGTGCGACTTGTCCAGGCTCAGCGCCGGCGACAGCTCCTCCTGCTCCTCCAGCCAGGCTGCAGGACAGACGCGCGAGTACCTGGTTGTACTGCGACCTGAAGGCGGCCTTCAGCGACGCCAGGCGGTCGGTGGCGGGCCCGTGCGACTTGTCCAGGCTCAGCGCCGGCGACAGCTCCTCCTGCTCCTCCAGCCAGGCTGCAGGACAGACGCGCGAGTACCTGGTTGTACTGCGACCTGAAGGCGGCCTTCAGCGACGCCAGGCGGTCGGTGGCGGGCCCGTGCGACTTGTCCAGGCTCAGCGCCGGCGACAGCTCCTCCTGCGGCGCCGGCAGCCCCGGCCGCTCTTTGTAGCTATAGGATAGGGAAGATTCATGATCAAATTGTTCCTCAAAGAGTCTAATACAACCAAACATCTTTACATATAATTTTTTATTAAATTTGGCAGCAACTTTTCTGAACAGGTTTGTTAATAAGATGCGTATATGAGCCTCAAAAGATTTCTGGATGTTAGTTTACTTCTAAGCAATGCTCCATCGTTGGCAACATCTTCGCTTTCTATCACATGAGATTTGAGTCAAATCATCATCTGCCTAGCCTTTTTCCCAACTATATTGGGGTCAGCTCCCAGTTAAGCCGGATTCAGCTGAATACCAGTATTTAACGTGAAGCGGCTGCCTACCAGACCTCCACAACCCATTACCTAGGGAACACGGTACTTCTTGGCAAGTCTGGTGTTAGATTTTCTGGCTTCTGACAATCCGTAACGACTGCCAAAGATCTCCAAATGACAGCCGGGACCAATGGCTTACCACCACCCATCCACAGACCAACCTCGGAAAGCGTTACTTAACCTCGAAGATCGACCCGTGCGGCTGTTATAATTTAGCCACGAGCTTCTCTCTGACTCCAATGAGATTAGAGTCAAATGTTAACCTATAAATAATAACAAAAGTATTGCCAGAAACACTAAAACTGCTATATTGGCGACTATCGGATTCCCTCAACTTGCACCAGGTTTTCAGTCAATGAAGCTCTCGAGGATTATATTTCTATACGGGTTTTTTTTTATTAAACGTAGGTTCGCCTGACCACAATCTCATCTCACCGAAAACGATAGTGTGGTCGACGAAGCACGCTTGCCTCGATCTCGATCTTTTGATCGAGAAGAAGTTGTAGCTATCAGGAAACACAGATTCCAGGGATTCCACCCCTTAACTGTACGCACAATGAAAGTATTCCCAAAACGTATTTCGATATGGTTTGATCTGGGTTTGAAATTATGAAATGACTTCTACCGCTCTGGGCGGTGTAGGAAGAAGTGTCAATTCATGACTCTCACTGACCAAATCACCCGTGTTGCTCCTAATGCCCTTTCCGATCCAGGGCTGCAGTATCTCTTTCGAACACTTCTGCATACGCATATGGGTGAGATGTATGTGTATTTTATTATTACTTTTTATTTATTTCATATATACATTATGAGTCGTATAGAATCAAAAACAGCAATCTGATAATTTTAGTTATTAACTATTTATTTAATTCAAATTTAAATCTTATCTATTTAAATATTAAAATAATGGATTCAAAATTCTAAAATATACGTAATTATAAATACACATAAAAAAATTGCTGTTTGTAATAATGAAACTACTTCTCCTAATTACCGTTAATAAGTTGATTGCTGTTTTTGATTCTATATGACTCTTATTTTATATCCATTTATTTTATTTGTATTTATATATTTCATGTTAGTAGGTATGTGTTCCGCGAGTGTATCCGTGGCATCACAGGCTCTATCAGAACACCAGCACTGTAGTATTAACTAAAAAAAAAAAAATTTGAATATCGCAGCATATGCTGAGATAGTGATCTTTTTGGCCTCGCACAGTTTAAAATTAATAATAAGCTTTTTTTGTGCTAGTTCTAAATAAATATTTTTTCATTCTTTCTTTCTAGATGTCCACCATGTACCGGCGGCGCATCCTCACATTAATTATTTATTTATCTAACAGCTCTTGTACACGTACCCAAGGCCGCAGCCGCCGACGTTGAGGTTCTTCCCCTTGCCCTTCTTGAAGCGCGACTTGCGGAACCACGCCGACTGCATCGCCAGCTGCATCAGGTCCTCCGGTACCTCCTGCACACAGCCATTACATACATCAACATTTGTGTTTATTGCTGATATATGCTGTTTTTTTTTTTTAAAAAAACATTGCCCCACACTAGGATTTACTCCTGTATCGTGGGTGCGTTCACAAACATGAAAACTCACATACACATGACACCCAAACCCGGAACAATTATCTGTAGGCCATACAAACATTTGTTCCGTGCGGGGATCGAACCCGCGACACGTAGCGCAGCAGCCGAACGCTCAACCATTGCACCAACCGTGTCGTCATAATATATATATGTATATTAAATTAAAGATATTCATAACTTGAGCTTGGTTCTAGGATCTTAGAATTACAATTCTTTGCTACTTACAACAAGACTTTAGTCCTGTGTTAAGGTATTTTTTGTAGTTAGAATTAGACTTTGTTATATATGACATAATATTTGTGTACTATTATCATATATTCTGAATTCAGAGATGAGGAAACGCTTTATCAAGTAACGTGACACATGGAAGACGAGTGGGCCACGTAACGTGAAAGACAACTGTCCCATCTTGACATTTAATATGACAGGTGACTGGGCCATCTAACGTGACATGACGGATGACTGGGCCATCTACCATGTCACATAACAGATAACTGGGCCATCTAACGTGACACATGACAGATGTCTGGGCCATCTAACGTGACATATGACAGATGACTGGGCTATTTCACGTGACGTATGACAGATGACTGGGCCATCTAACGTGACATATGACAGATGACTGGGCTATTTCACGTGACGTATGACAGATGACTGGGCCATCTAACATGTCACTTGACAGATGACTGAGCCATCTAACGTGACATATGACAGATGACTGGGCCATCTAACATGCCACAAGTCATAGTTGCTAACGTGAGATACCGTCTCTTGTCCAGCAAACTTCGGCGCGTCCGATAAGTCCAATATAATGCACGCGTGTGTGTGTGTGATGGTATGTCCTAGTGTATCTGTGTGTGTAGTACAGCATACCTGCTGCACGCCCTCGAGGTTCCTGAGCAGATGTCCGGCGAAGTCCTTGTCCTTCCCCCTGTCCAGCAGCGTGTAGGCGTCGCCGCGCACGCCGGCGCGCCCCGTGCGGCCCACGCGGTGCGTGTGCGTGTCGATGTCGCGCGCCACCGTGTAGTTGATCACCGTTCTGATGTGCGGGATGTCTAGACCTCGAGCTGTGGGAGAATAGGGCACTGTACTATGAAGAATGTCAAAATAAAAAGCGAATCTCTCAGTGCACCACAGTTTATCAAAACAATGTAGCTAATTTGTGATTAGTTGAACACAATGTTGTAAATTCTTGCTCAGTTCAAACCCCAAAAAGTTGTGGTTGTAACTCTTAATGACGTTTTAAATTAGCACGCCCACTGGATTAGTAAGCTGAAGTGGCAGTGGGCTGGGTATATTAGCGGAGACCGCGTCACGGCAAACGTAGTGTAGGACGTCCTCAGGCACGGTGCAGTGACGATTTGCGCAGGACGGCTGACAGACACTGGATGCGAGAAGCCGAAAATAGATTTAAGTGGCGTGCAATTGGAGAGGCCTATGTCCAGCAGTGGACTGCAACAGGCTGATGATGATGATAATGATGATGATTGAAATTTTAATGACAAATTCAATCCTGGATAGCGAATCTACACTAATATTATATTATAAAGACAGCAGGGGCGTGCAGTGGTTCTAGAGTAAGGGTAGGCCAGACATAATGTCCAAAAAAAAAAGCTCACCACATTCTACTGGGTTGAAATCACGATACGGAACGATGAGAAACATATAATTTTAAAAACTCACCAAATTCAAATCACGATATTCTGACGATACAAACTACTCTTTCTAGAAGTATTGAACAAAATGCACAGAAAACAAAATAATTTGTGTGTACACACATAGCCAGTTATATGTTTCATAACTCTGAGGATTGAAATGACGAGTACGAGATGAATTATTTTTGAGTTAATTCTCGTAACTCGGGTATACATCTACCTTAAGAAACAACTTGAATCTTATCATTATACGATAGCTGTGAAAACTTACTGTTTTTAATCTCTAACAAACACATTGTCAGCACAAACTTCACAATTTAAGACCATTTTTAAGTTTGTAAACAAATAACTAAACTTTAATATTTACACTACTTTATGACTCAAAACGAATTACTTATAAATCAATGCACTATGATTATAACAATCAACAACAAAATATTCGAACGACTATTGCTTGTCACATGAAACAATATCAACAATATGGCTTCTCTTTTTCTTGCAAAAATGTCATTTAAAAAGACAATCAATATACTTCCAAAAAAAATTGCTACATGGTCCTATCGTAATCTTTAAGAATGACATGTAATGACATTTTGCCGGGTTATACATCATAACCCGCCAAAATTGACAATTCTATGTCAACAGAGTTGCCAATTTTATTTTACTAATTCCCCTTAAACCAAATTCTCAAATTAAGTTTGGAAAATTTGCGGAGAAAAGTTAAATTCTTGCGGTTTTTAATTATATTTAGAGGGTTATTAATTACAATTTAACATTTATTTTGTACATTTTATACTTTTGATAATACTAACCAGTTTTTTTAAACTATATCTATAAGTTATTAAGGAAATTATTATTCTCAAATTGGCAACCCTGTTAAGCGATTTCCATTCATAAAATTTTACTACTTGTCCTTGAATTGTGTGGTGAACCAATCAGGACCCACGTAGTGGGCTCCAGCGAGCCTAAAAACGCCCATAATTTATACATGTGTGTGTAAATTATGGCCGTACATACACAAGAACATTTGCACACATGCATAAATTTATCAATTGAAATAAGGCGCTCCGTATTGTGGCCTATGTGAACCGTTTCGTAAGAACAGCGTAGTTTGAAATACGTCACACGCACGGGCGAGAAGTTGCTATAAGCATTATACTAGGCGTTATGAGTTATTAAATATTTTTGTTTTATTTTATTGCATAGTTACAATAAATACATTTGTTTTATTTATCCGTTGCTATGTTAGGGTAGGCTTAGCCTAATTGCCTATATGGAGCGCACGCCCCTGAAAGACAGAGAGAAGATTTGTATTTTTGTATGTACCTCAAAAACTACTAGACCGATTTAAAAAATTCTTTCACCATTAGAAAGCTACATTCACCCTGAGTAACATAGGCTATATTTTATCCCCGTATTCCCACGGGAACAACAACTATGTGGGTGAGACCGCGGGGCGCTGCTAGTATTAAAATATTGTCGTTCAATTCGTAGGTAATGTTAGTGTTATCTAAGTTGCTAATGTCGAACATATCGCATTACTGCACACATTGATGGCGCCCCAAGTGTACGTAC
This sequence comes from Hecatera dysodea, assembly GCA_905332915.2. Classification (NCBI taxonomy): domain Eukaryota; kingdom Metazoa; phylum Arthropoda; class Insecta; order Lepidoptera; family Noctuidae; genus Hecatera; species Hecatera dysodea. Next base: position 19,902,567 of record HG995299.1, on the reverse strand, counting down.
CGGCGACGTCGGTGGCGACGAGTATGTTGTTCTCGTTGCGCTTGAAGGCGGTGATCACTTTGTTCCGGTCGGCCTGCTCCATGTCCCCGTGCAGCAGCAGCGCGTCGTACTGCTGGACGCCCAGGTTGGCTGCTGTCTGCTCTGCTTCTAGCTGCACGAATAGATCACAGTAAAGTTACTTTACTAACATTACTAGTGGTCGAAATAGGTAGATTGATTTGAGGTCAATAACCTGAAACGTAGATGTTAATATGGACATACCTCCGAGATTCTGGAATCTTGAAAGTTAAAAAATCAAAAAGTTTAAAGTCAAAAATATTTATTAAACCCAAATTTATTAAAAAGGCTTATCCATATTATGATTTCTATGACAGTTCGTGATACAAGTACATACAATCGATCTTCCTATTCCGACCACTGAACATTACTGAGGTGAAAAATAACGAAGTTTGTTTATGTTCTGGTAACTTGCTTTTATTACCTATTTTAATAATTTTTATTTGATATTATTAAAACATAATATTAGAATAATTTTCCTATTAATGGAATGATTTTATCCGTGACTCGTGATACAAATGTACACAATGTGTATCTTTTATTGGAGATCGAAAAAATCAAAATTGATTTATAAACTTGCATGGCAATAACAAAATGTTCGGAAGACAATTATTAGGAAAAAGATGGAGAATCAAATCTTTAGTTTTATGAAACAGACATAATAACGTACCTTTTTAGTAACGAATATTAGCACACTGCCGGCCGATAGGAACTCAACCAAGTGATGTAGTAGCCATGACCACTTCTCTTCTGGCTTGTGGAATATCCTGAAAACAAAACAGAATATTGAATCGCTCTTGGTTGTTTAAAAAAAATACACCGAACAACTGGACTAAGCAATGTGTCCAATGAGATATAATTGGACCATCTAACCAGCCACATAGCTTATGGCTGGGCCGTTCTACTTGTTACATGATCAATAACTAAGCTATTTAGCGTGCCCCGTGAGAGATGAAAGCCATCTAACATGACACGTGACGGATTGCTGGCCATCTAATGTGACAAATATTTACGTCAGAACCACTATGTTATAAAAAGTTGATGGACATATAAAGGGGTGCTGCACGCGCACGGGGTCGTGCGCCATGCGTGAGGTATACAGTAAGTGGGCACCTGACGTGCTGCGTGACGAGGTGGCTGGCCTCCCCGGCGGCGCCGTGCTGCACGCGCACGGGGTCGTGCGCCATGCGTGAGGTATACAGTAAGTGGGCACCTGACGTGCTGCGTGACGAGGTGGCTGGCCTCCCCGGCGGCGCCGTGCTGCACGCGCACGGGGTCGTGCGCCATGCGTGAGGTATACAGTAAGTGGGCACCTGACGTGCTGCGTGACGAGGTGGCTGGCCTCCCCGGCGGCGCCGTGCTGCACGCGCACGGGGTCGTGCGCCATGCGTGAGGTATACAGTAAGTGGGCACCTGACGTGCTGCGTGACGAGGTGGCTGGCCTCCCCGGCGGCGCCGTGCTGCACGCGCACGGGGTCGTGCGCCATGCGTGAGGTATACAGTAAGTGGGCACCTGACGTGCTGCGTGACGAGGTGGCTGGCCTCCCCGGCGGCGCCGTGCTGCACGCGCACGGGGTCGTGCGCCATGCGTGAGGTATACAGTAAGTGGGCACCTGACGTGCTGCGTGACGAGGTGGCTGGCCTCCCCGGCGGCGCCGTGCTGCACGCGCACGGGGTCGTGCGCCATGCGTGAGGTATACAGTAAGTGGGCACCTGACGTGCTGCGTGACGAGGTGGCTGGCCTCCCCGGCGGCGCCGTGCTGCACGCGCACGGGGTCGTGCGCCATGCGTGAGGTATACAGTAAGTGGGCACCTGACGTGCTGCGTGACGAGGTGGCTGGCCTCCCCGGCGGCGCCGTGCTGCACGCGCACGGGGTCGTGCGCCATGCGTGAGGTATACAGTAAGTGGGCACCTGACGTGCTGCGTGACGAGGTGGCTGGCCTCCCCGGCGGCGCCGTGCTGCACGCGCACGGGGTCGTGCGCCATGCGTGAGGTATACAGTAAGTGGGCACCTGACGTGCTGCGTGACGAGGTGGCTGGCCTCCCCGGCGGCGCCGTGCTGCACGCGCACGGGGTCGTGCGCCATGCGTGAGGTATACAGTAAGTGGGCACCTGACGTGCTGCGTGACGAGGTGGCTGGCCTCCCCGGCGGCGCCGTGCTGCACGCGCACGGGGTCGTGCGCCATGCGTGAGGTATACAGTAAGTGGGCACCTGACGTGCTGCGTGACGAGGTGGCTGGCCTCCCCGGCGGCGCCGTGCTGCACGCGCACGGGGTCGTGCGCCATGCGTGAGGTATACAGTAAGTGGGCACCTGACGTGCTGCGTGACGAGGTGGCTGGCCTCCCCGGCGGCGCCGTGCTGCACGCGCACGGGGTCGTGCGCCATGCGTGAGGTATACAGTAAGTGGGCACCTGACGTGCTGCGTGACGAGGTGGCTGGCCTCCCCGGCGGCGCCGTGCTGCACGCGCACGGGGTCGTGCAACGCGTCACGCGCGAGCCGCTCGACACGTCGCGGGAAGGTTGCGCTGAACAGCAGCGCCTGGCGGTCCGGCCGCACGTGGTTGCAGATGGAGCGCACTTGCGGCTCTGCAAGTTATACACATTTTGAGGAAACCAGCTTGCCCTATAACAAAAGGTTCAAGACGAAAAACTGACATCTGATAAGGAATTACATGCGATTTCGTCTCTCAAAAAGGCCTGTCACCTGTATCCTATGAGTAGAAACCAGTGGCGAAGCCTGGTCATAACTCCATTCCCGCCGGCTTCCCTTCAGAAGTTTAGAACACAACTCATCATCATCTTCCTGCCCTTAACCCATGTTACTTGGGGTCGGCGCAACATGTTTTTTTCTTCCATTCTGTCCTGTCAGCCGTCACGCTATCACTAACTCCTTTTTCTTTCATATCACTCCTCACACAATCCATCCATCGTTTCTTTGGCCTACCTCTCCCTTTCCATCCATCCACATTCATATTCATAACCCTTTTAGTTACATGTGTTTCATCCCTCCTTTTTACATGACCATACCAAGACAAGCGGTTCCCTTTCAACATTTCCGTCACTGACGCCACTTTTAAACTGCCTCTAATGTACTCATTTCTCACTTTGTCCATCCTCGTTACTCCACACATCCATCTCAATATTCTCATCTCCGCTACATGTAATCTATTTTCATCAATCTTTTTCACAGCCCAACATTCTGATCCATACAGTACGACAGGTCTTATCACGGACTTGTAGATTTTTCCCTTTAGCTTGAGGGGCATCCGTGGATCGCAAGTTGTTCCAGTGACCTGTCGCCATTTCATCTACCCTGAGTTGATCCGATGCGTTACGTGTCGGTCTACATCACCATCACCCTGGACAAGTTACCCAAGGTAGCGAAAGTCAGAACAGATCGGTACAGGCGTTCCGGCAAGAACTATAGGCATAGGACTGGAGAGACCGCCGAAATCGCAGAACAGGTATTCCGTTTTGGTTCTGCTCAATTTCAGGCCAAAACTCTACAGTCTTTGCCACCACGTCTCCAATCTACTCTGGACCTCTAGACCGCTTTCGGCCACCAAATATGTCATCAGCAAACAGCATGCACCAGGAAGCCTCTTCCTGGATTTCCGACGTCAGAGCGTCCATTATCATCAGGAAAAGGTAAGGACTGAGGGCCTAGCGTTGGTGCAAACCGACTGCCACACTGAAACTTTCAGTGGTGCCCACTGCATCGACTGTACATCGCTCGGATCAACTGAACATACTTCCCAGGCACACCATTCTCCTTAAGGGCCCACCACAAAACCTCACGGGGCACCCGGTCATATGCCTTTTCGAGGTCAATAAACACCATGTGCAAGTTTTTATGCACGGCTCTGTATTACTCGCACAGCTGTCGGATAGAGAAAATGGCATCCGTTGTACCCCGACCAGTCATAAAACCGAATTGGTTCTGTGAGATTTCACTCTCTTCTCTCAGCCGCCTTTCAATAACTTTTTCCCAAGCTTTCATACTATGTGACATTAGCTTTATCCCTCTAAAGTTGTTGCACTCCAGCACATCACCTTTGTTTTTGAAGATGGGCAAACAACGAACTGTTGCACCACTCATCAGGTATGGCTTCTTCCAGCAACAATTTATTCGTAATGACTTCCTTACTTCAATTGGTATTCCGTCTGGACCAATTGCCTTCCCATTCTTCGTTCCATTTACTGCTACTCTCACTTCATCCACACTCATCATCCTCACTAACCCCTCATTCACTGTTTTATTCTCTAAACCAGTAATGTATGTTTAGAACACAACTATTCTATCGTAATTGAAAAATCGCACAATCAGTACCGTTAAAAGTAGAGAAACATCACAAAACGCATACAGAAGGATATTCAATTCCAATAAAATTTGCTCTTCACCAACATTATTTAACTCGCAGGCGCTATCGGCTTATGGCAATTCAATTCATAAGGCAAAATAGTGGTCATGACGTCACAATGACCAGCCCGCGATCACCGCGATTCTAGGCCGCGAGGTAAGCCGCTATGCGCCGAGTTATGATAGAGACAGTAATACAAAATGCGTGAGCGTGAGCGAGATGAAGATAAGCATATAATGTTTTTTTTTTTGGAGCGAAGTTTGTTATCGCGCGTTGCGAAAGGGGGCTAGACGGAAAAAATTAAGACCAAATGTTATAACGACGCTTTTTGTGTCACGATTTGGATGGGAGGGGTTAAGCAGCTGTTAGTGAGGTCACGATTTGGATGGGTGTGTTAAGCAACTGTTGGCAAGGTTGCGAAAAGGATGGGTGGAATTAAGCAGTTGTTAGTGAGGTCACGATTTGGATGGGTGTGTTAAGCAGTTATGTTTGATATAACATAATGCGTGTGTGTGTGTGTATGTACATGTATGTACATTTTTTTTATTTCATACTAAAGCATCTACTACTTAGGTACAAACTATAACATCAAGGAAAAAGACAAATGCACAAAGATGTAGTGAATATCGTGAGAGAAAGAAATTACAAAATACAATCGTACAAAACATAACTGCATAGAGATCAGATGAATGTAGTGAGACTGATCAATTACAAGGTAAAAAACCTAAAAATTTAAATAATAATTCAGATGCGAAGTATGATTTTCCAAGACAAGAACTTTGTTCCGTCCGGGTGTCCCTTTACACCTCTCAAGTTTTTATTTTTTGCTTCGGCTTACCTCTCTCAACATATCACCCTTCACCATTGGTAGAAACATTATAACATTTCAAAAGCTTGTAGACTAATTATGCTTAAGTAAATAGTGTTATCCAACATTTGTTTTCCATAAACTTCCAGAGCTTCTAAATAAATGTGACGTGTATAAAAAAAAACAGTCACTTTGTCAAAAACGATACTCTAGCATTTTCACCATAGTGTAAACCAGGGTGTAAATAAAATGTATTCTAGAACAGCACTTACCGAAGCCCATATCGAACATTCTATCCGCCTCATCCAGCACCAGGTAGGTGACGCGCTGCAAACTGGTCGCCTTGCACTTGATGAGGTCGATGACTCGTCCCGGAGTACCCACTACTATCTCTGCTCCGCCACCTGAATTTACCAGAGAAAAATGATATATTGTTTACTTTTGGTACCTGACAACGGCAAAGCAAAAAGGAGGGTTATGATTTTGATCTGTATGTCGGTATGTTCATCTGTTCTCTCATAAATTCTTAAGAGCGTGTACGCCGTATGGCATTTCATACAAATTTTCGAGTCACTATTTTGCGAAATGACTGAACCGATTTTAATGAAACTTCACGCATAATAAACAGGATACATAGGTCTAAAAAGTTAGTTAAAAACATTTTTTTTTCGAAATGTCTTATTTAAAAAAAGATAACTGGTAATTTATGTTTGTATGGAAAATTTCAAATGGGTCTAATTTAACTGTAACACTATATCGAAAATATTTTCTTCACATTCTACTAACTTTTTATACCTATGTAGCCTGCGTATACGTGTGAAGTTTCATAAAAATCGGTTCAGTCATTTCGGAAAATAACGAATTGAAAATTTGTATGAAATGCCGTTTGACGTATACTGACGTCACATTACTTTCGATCGACATAAAACAATTTAATGCAAATTGATAAACTTTCATATTTTAGCCGAAGTAAGCGCGTTCATTCTCAGTTTTGTAGGTTGTGTGTGACATTCGACGAGCGCGCTCAACGTTACTTATAAAACCGCACAAACCCGCAGCAGCCGAGGGCTGAAAACGTATGAGTAAGACAGCAAACTTTTTTGTCGCGCTATCTCGCTCGCACGCGTGTCGAGTGTAGGCGCACGCGCACGTCAGCGTTACCTTCTAGCGCCTTGCACTGCTCCCACTTGGAGCCGCCTCCGTAGCAGCACACGCATCTGATGTTGTACACTTTGCCGAAACGTTTCGCCTCCATGTAGATCTACACAAATGGAGTTATTATCAGATTAATCAATTATTATTCATTTTATTGAAATATCACTACATAGTTTAAAACTAAGTCGCTTCCAGCTGTCTATGTCTGTCTGTCCCTATTAGCTTACATCTTCAAAACTACGCAACGGATTTTGATGCGGGTTTTTTTAATAGATAGAGTGATTCAAGAGGAAGGATTAGTTATATCTATACTAATATTATATAAGATATATATTATAGAGGAAAGATTTGATTGTTTGTTTGTATTAAATAGGCTCGGAAACTGCTGAACCGATTTGAAAAATTCTTTCACTGTTGGGAAGCTACACTATCCCGGGTGATATAAGCTATATTTTATCCCCGTACTCCCACGGGAACGGTAACTACGCGGGGCGCTGCTAGTGTAAAATACATAGATAAAATAGTAGAGATTTAGTATCAGCATTGCACCCGTGCGAAGCCGGGGCGGGTCGCTAGTCATATACATTTTAAAATACCTTGTGGAAATGTAACAAGTTTAGGGAACGTGCAGAAACTATAGGTGGCAGCGCAGACGCGTCAATGTCAAGTATATTTTACTTATAAGTTTCAAATTTGTAACGCTAGATGGCACAGTCTACTTCGTGCATGTTCCCCTAAACGGAGGATGCAGGAAGTACAGGTGGCAGCACAGGGCAAATATTTACAACGTAAAAGTTTCACATTTGCAACACTAGATGGCATAGACTACGCTGTGCACGTTCCCTATAAGGTTTACCTGTTGGGCAAGCTCCCTAGTAGGCGCTAGGATGAGCCCGATAGGTCCATCCCCAGGCGCCAACTCTTTCTGATCCATGATGTGCACCAGTAAGGGCCAGAGGAACGCCGCCGTCTTACCGGAGCCCGTGCGAGCGATACCTGTGAGAATAGAAATAGTTTTAAAACTTTTTTTTCTTTAAAGATTATGCAGCGTCATCATTACATTATACTGCAATGTTCGCCTCCTGAAAAGACTAGGATTGCTTGGCTAGTTACAGAATAGGGATTTCCTCAGTAACAAAAAAATATGATTCTATTTAGTCCGTTAGTTAGATTATGGAAAAATATTGGACACGTATTTTTTGCTTTATCAAATCTATAAAAATGGTCCAAGATAAAAATTTTAGGCGGAATCAAAGATCAGGATTGGGGGCTTGTGACGTTACTACGTGGTAAAAATTGTAGCGAGTAGTGACGTCACACGAGTATGAATACTCGTGTACGTGTACGCACTGTATCATCTTCGTTTTTTATTTACGAGAAAAAAGAAAAACATAAGTGTCCAATATTTTTTGGAAATCTATTTGACGCTTAATCAAACAATAATGTTTTCAACCTGTTGAGTCAGTTGATGGGCAGCAAGATTTCCGAATTTCGTACTTATTTACAAAACCCTGAACAGGGCTTCGATTCGTTTAGCATGCAAGCATGAAAACTATAAATAAATAATTTAAATTATATTTATACATCACAAGTCTATGAAGGAGATCGCAGGATGATTTGGATATCTTCCTTAGGAATTGGCAAGAAATGGCACAGTACTGGGAAAAATGGGAAGGAATGGGAGGAGACTTTTGCAGTTTTGACAGTTCAGACTAGATATAATAAGTTATCTTTTATTTTAAATGGAAGATGGATATGCTCTTGACTCTAGTCTAGGTCGCAGGTGACAGAGACAAAGTCGACGATGGAATGAGTTTACCCAGCTTATCTAATTCTACAACAGCAGGTTACCTATAAGATCTCTCCCAGACAAGGCCGCCGGCACTCCAGCGGCCTGCACGGGCGTGGGTTGCGTGTACTCGGAGCGACGGATGGCCTTCATCAGCTGCTCGTCGAAGCCGAGGTGAGCGAAGCTGCTGACGGGCTTTGGGGGGTCCGGCCCCGTTATCTGAACAGAGAAATAGTAGTCAATATGAGAAGCCTGTATATTTGCTTACTAGCTGCTGCCCGCGACTTCGTCCCCGTGGAATCCCTGATTTTAAAACATTCTTTATCGCTGCTCCGCTCCTATTGGCTTAAGCGTGATGATATATAGCCTAAAGCCTTCCTCGATAAATGGGCTACCTAACACTGAAAGATTTTCTCAAATCGGACCAGTAGTTCCTGAAATTAGCGCGTTCAAACAAACAAACAAACAAACTCTTCAGCTTTATAATATTAGTATAGATTAGATGCTGGCTGACGCAATAGTGCATAGCTCTTAGGCCCTCGTTCAGCGGCGTGGTGACTAAAAAAATTGACGATTTTCAACTGGCGACGGTCAGCGAAACATGTAGGCGTCGTCTTTATACCTGCCGAACTAATTAACGCGAAAATTGCTTATATGCGCTATGATCAGGTAAACGTAAAAGCGCAAAAATAACACGGTCAAAATATATTTAGAGTTTAAGAAGCGCCTTGCAAAAGTAAATTTCAAACTTTATTTGACAAGTTTTATTTAACTAAAAATCCCTCAAAATAAAAATAAACTAAAATTGTCCTTACTAAAATATGGCATAAATAAATTCGTCCACATCATTATCGACTAGAAGTGAGCCTAAGAGACTGAAGGCATTACCACGTTGTATGGCAATTATACTTATCCTCTGTCCGAAGTAAAAGCCACCCCTTGGGTCACGCGAAGTGTCCCCGTTAGCGGCGACACGGGGGCCCCCGGGCCAGCAGAAGGCGGCCTCGTATGCAGCCGCGGTGGCTGCCAGCCTGGTAACGTCCGGCCAGGTGGCGAAGGCCAAGGTGGGAGCCGCGCCAGCGCCTGTGACGCCGGCGCCTGCGACGCCGGCGACGACCAAGTCGGCCCCGGCGAAGAGGGGAAGGAGGAAGGCTGGAGGGGGAGCGGCTAAGGCTGCAGCGCCAGTGGCGCCGCAGCCGCCCCCACCCCCACCCGCGGACCCTCCTGCGGCCGAGGCCGAGTGGCAGGTTGCTGGCCAGAAGCGGAAGGCCAAAGAGGCGGCCAAGAAGAAGGCGAGGAAGCAGCGGCGGAAGGCCAACGCCATTGCGGCGAGGCTTCGCGCCCCGAAGTCCGCAGCTGTAGTGTTAACACTGCAGCCGGAAGCGGAACAGAGGGGCGTGACGTATCTCGCCGTACTGAAGCGGGCGAAGGAGGCGGTGAGCCTCCAAGAGCTGGGCATCAGCGGGGGCATCGGGGTCAGGAGGACCCTAACCGGTGCCCGCAAGCTCGAGCTCGCCGGAGCGGAGAGTGGCCCGTTCGCGGACGCCCTGGCCGAAAAGCTGAGGGCGGTCTTACCCGCGGACGAGGTCCGGGTGTCCAGGCCGACTAAGCGCATCGACATGCGCATAGTGGGCCTGGATGACTCCGTTACGGAGGAGGAAGTTGTGGCCGCCGTCGCCAGGACTGGGGGGTGCTCTGCCGAGCTCGTCAAGGCGGGCACCCTCCGACCTGACAACACGGGCATGCAAACCCTTGTGGTGAGCTGCCCCGTGACGGCGGCCAGAACTGTGTCGGAGGGCCGAAGGCTCTTGGTGGGATGGGTGTCTGCGCGGGTAAAACTGCTGGAACCCAGACCTCTGAGGTGCTACCGCTGCCATGTGGGCAACCACACGGGAGCTATGTGCCCCTCGGAGGTGGACCGCAGCGGTCTTTGTTTCCGCTGTGGTCAGCCCGGTCATCGGGCCGGCTCGTGCGAGGCCACGCCGCACTGCAGTGCATGTGCGGCTGCTGGCAAGCCGGCCGAGCACTGGGCTGGGGGAAGGGCCTGCGCGCCATCCGCCCCGACCAAGGGCAAGAGGTCCGCCGCCACCGCCGCCTCTGCCGCCGCCGCGGCTTCCGTCGCCGCTTCTGCCGCTTCTGCTGTGGGTGCTGCGACTCCCGGTACTCGGGAGGGTGCGGAGCTGTGCTATTGCGCAGTGGCTGATGCCTGGGGACGGTGAGCGTGGGTGGCTCGCCGTCCGATACCAGATTGAGTCGACGACGCGTTGTGTTCCACGCGCGCCGCAAGGAGCCGTCAGCACCGAGGACGGGACCCCATAGGGTCGGTGCCTGCTAGGGTTGCGGAATTTGTTCGAAAGAGTTACCGCGGCCCTGGAACGCATAGGGCACAAGAAGGATCACGGGTGGGTTTTAGTCAGTAAAAGTCTGACACTCCCTACCGCTCCACCCAGGGCGGGAGGGGTCATTTGATGATTTCCAATCCAGAAAAAAAAAAAAAAAAAGGGTCACGCGAAGTGTCAACTAAACTTTTAACAAGTTTTTTATATAACGCATGAGCACTCGGACCCCACAGTCCAAGAGTTTATACCCCAAACGGCTCGAAAATACTATTGCCAACTAGTACTATATTTTCGACGTTTGAGGATCTCAGCAGCCACAGCGGTAGCACCAGCACAGCACGACGAGCTAGGAAGATGGGATGGCGCAAGAGTATCGACATAAATAGCGTTCCACACTAAATGCCTACCCATCTTCTATGGAAATAAAGACAAGTAATTTTCATACAAGTTATGTGATACAATAGGGTAGTTGCCTAAAAAAATCTAATTATTCCGTAAGATAGACTTCCCGTGCGACGATTTTTACCACGCCCTGATGTCACAAGCCCCCACTCCTCATCTTTGAAGGTTTTTATCTTCGTCAATTTTTAGAGATTTCATAAAGCAAAAAATACGGGTCCAATATTTTTCGATAATCTAACTGACGTGACGGACTAAATAGGATCTTATTTTTATTCCTCAGGAAACAACCGTATTCTACCATCTCACAGAATTCAAGCATCATGTTTTGTCACTCACCTTAACTCCCAAGTTCTTCTTCAGTTCCTCGACTTGCTGTGGGCTGAGCTGCTCGATATCCTCATGCGGGGTGTAGAAGTTCTTCTCAAAAGGCTCATACTCTATCTCAGAATGGTCTATGGGCGGGAGGGGGTCTATGAACTTCTTCTTTGGCGGCGCGAGGGGATTACCATCCTCATCGTATTCTATTTCTAGGTCTGAACCATCGTCACCATGATTGAGGGGGTTGTCTTCCATGTATCTGTTGGTAAGAGTGGGATCAGTAATTGACTTTTTACTGCAAAGACTGAAAAGACTGGTAAAGAATGACTTTGCTGCAGTAAGTCCACCTTTGTACCAGTTTTAAAAGTTTAATTATTGAGGACATCTAAAAAGAACGTGAATAAATAATTCATAGGTTAGGAAAACTTCTAATACAAGTGTTCACACATGTTTACATCTAGTTACAAGTAATTTATGTACATTGACTAGTAACACAGCAATTTGCAAACTAAGAAAAAAAACTTCGTTTACTTCTATAAAGAGGTAATGTTTGTGAGTTTGTGAAGTTATAAGGTGTAATCACTGGATCTACTGAACCGATTTTCAAAATTATTTCACCAATAGTAAGCTAACATAGACAAAACCAGTACAAATCCTGTAACATAATCTATAAATTTAGAAAAGAAACAGACTCACTTATAATAGCTCTCCTCATCATCCATCTCGTCAATATCTCCCCTGGTCCCTCGTCCGCTGTCTCCCTTGCCACTGGCTGCATTCTCCTTGCTGGCCACCAGGTCCTTGGCCGCCTGCTGCTCCAAACCGGCCATGTAGGCGTCCAGGGGATCCTCTTCATCTTCTTCATGTGCCTGTTATTAACTATTTCTATAACTGTTGCTAAAACAACCACCCCACTGAATATAGCGTACTAGCAACACCCCTTCGAATCACAATCTAACTTACAATAGTTTACGTCTGTAACTTTTTACCCCATACGCTTTTTGCATCCCGGCACTCGAAACGGTTACAACTACAAGTCATACGTCTCATGCAAGCCAACTGTGCATAAACCAAGTAATCAGTTAACTTGTTCTGGTAGTTATTTCTTTTAACCAATTTCCAAAAAAGGGGGAGGTTCTCAATTCGACAGTATTTTTTTTTATTGTGTGTGTTACCTCATAACTTTGTACTGGGTGACCCGATTTTGATGATTCTTTTTGTATTCGAAAGCTAGCGCTTATCGTGTGGTCCCATTTAAATTCATTGAGATCTGACGACTAGTATTTGAGTTAGCCCTAATAATGTGTGGCTTAGACTACATTGATGATGTTCCCATTCACTCTAATTGATGAAAAATGAAAAAATAAAATTATATATGATGGTTTGGAAGAGCATATTAGTATTTAAAGGTGGTCCTTTTTTAGTTTGGTGAAGATCTGATGAAGAATAGAGATAGGAAAGAAAACTCTTCAATAAATGATCCTTTTTTGGAAGTCACATGCAATAAAGAAGGAAAGTTTGTGTATTTACAATGCACCCATTGCAACTTTACAGAACACAGAAGCTACCTTCTCTAACCATAATTCAATCATAATTATATGTTACACCTAGATTATATATTGCTATAACTGATATGTTACATTAATCACTACATTAGCTAATTCATTTTAGTGGTAGCAAAATCAATATGATATTGATACTATTGGTTTTTCATAAGACATTTTCAGTACCTATCAGAACTGTGTCCATACCTTAGAACTGCAAGCAGCTTCATATGTGGGGCTTCCAGGTGCTGGGATGTATGCCAGTGCTGGTGTTGGAGGCTCATCATCCTCATCAAAGTACCTGAACAGTAATAGGTGCTACATTTTGTAACAATGTTCTGCACATATTAAGGACATGTGTAAGCCAAGCTCTGTAGAAATAAAGCTGCAGATAACCAGTAACATTCAAACCATAGATGCAACTTTTAATATAAATGCCAACCACAAAATGATTGAATTTTGAAACTTACTCATCCTCAGTTTTAGACCGTTTCTTGCCCAACGAGCCCCAGTTCCCAGTAACAGCATTCTGTGTAATTGCACTCATGGTGGAGTAGCCCTGCTTCGATAGGCCGGTGGTAGGAGGCGGCACGGCATGCATCTGCGCCGACGGCGGAGGCACCGCGTGAAGCGACACGTTCGACGGGTTACGCTTCGGCATTGTAAAACCAGCAAACCCGAACCCCTTATTACCACTCCCACCCGAATTATAACTCATCTTGATTATCTATAAGCCACTAAATGACAATCAAAACACCCCGCAAGGAATCTATTTTCATTACCGCGTTAAGGTTATTTATTAAGGTTTACAACGGTATTTGTCATAAAACTTCCGAGTCTAAGATAACTTCAGACTATTCTAACGTTCATTGTTTGTATATATCCGGGAATTAACCAGTTATTTTCTAATAAAAACAATAAAATATCAACTTCAACGGGAAAACGACGATGACAATTACCTCGCTGCTTGACATCTGATTGACTGTGTTCATGTGTTGCCAGTTGACAGACATAACATTGATTGCAATAAATGAAGAAGATATTCTCGAATAGGTAACTTAGGAGAACTATTTATGTTTGACCACTAACGGCCGAAACCAATAACCGATCTATCGCATACTGGAGATAGAAAAACAAATGAAACAACAGAAAAATTATATAGGTTTTCTGTTGTTTCATTTGTTTTTCTATCTCCAGTATGCGATAGATCGGTTATTGGGTTCGGCCGTAACTCGACTAATCATGTGACACAACAATGAATCAGCATTGTTGACCTTGTCCCATCTCTCGAATATATTGTCAATTTGACATGACGACGTGACCAAGAAAAAAAAAACAACACAAAAACACGAAATAATCCACAATAAGTAAAAAGTACAAAAATAAGAAATCATTCCAAATTAACAATGTATTTCAAATTGTGCGTATTTCTCTTCACCTTGCTGACCGTTACAAATGTTGAAGCAGCACAAGGCTACGACTTTGGTGACTTTTTGGCGACAGTTTTGGGACTTGGAATCGCTGTTATAGGAATTCTCGCATGTTTAGGCAAATATGCGAGACAGCAAGCAAGAAATGAGTTCATATAAAACAACTCCGCACCTGGTGAGTAAATTTCGACACAATATATATTTTTTTAGGCCATGTTTTCTTTTTTTGTCGTTAAAACCGGTTATTGCGTCCTTGTATCACGCTATCAATATTTTAATTACGTTACTCAATAGAACATAAAACGTAATAGATGCCTAATGAGGCTTTATTATTTGACTTATATACTTGAATCTATATAATAATATTTAATTTTGTTTTCCAGAACATGAAAACACTGTCAGCAAGAATGGAAGTGACGAAAACACCCATATTGGAATGAAACAGAAATAGTAAACAGGCTGTTCAAATAGTATCTGCATAAAGTCAACACATTTTGGCCTTCGCCATTATGCAAAAATGGTATAAATTGTAGCAGGAAACAAAACCTATTTTTATAATATTAGTCTCTCCACTACTATCTTTATAAGGCTATCAAATAATGTAGAAAATGTAGGATATAAGTTTATTTTTTGTATAGAAAATAAATCATGTTTTCAGACTAAATTAACTGAAATAGTATCTGAGAAATCATGATTCTACTTGAACTACTACATAGGCAAACACACTGTGCTTCATATTCTGTTTCTTTAAAACTTGCTTAACTTTCTCCTTTTAGTTAATTTTGTCTGAAAACAGATAAAGGCCTTACCAACATTACCATGTGATATTTCTCGTATTAATAGAGATATCTCTTAAGAGGGTAGGTTGATATTTTTCATTATTTTTGTTACACTGCAATCTCAAAATCACAATTTCAATTATTTTATTTGATATAATATATATATTTGTTTTCTATTTTATATTATTTTTTTACTGCAGTAAGTACCTACTTGTATCAGGCTATGTTTATTGAAAACTACTTTCATAAGATTGTTACAAATAATTACTGAACAAAACACCAAAAAATAGTTTTGTAAATAATTTATAATAAAGAAAATTCATTAAATCTGCACTCACTCAAAGAACACAATCATTCATGCAACCATAGACATAATTCCATAGTTTTTCAACAATAAACTTTAATTAAATTTGGTAGAACTTATTCACTATTTTTCTCTAAAAGTTCAATTTCTCTGACAATGTCATTTTTCTTTGACATTTTTTCTTTCTGGTCCTTGTCAGGGGTTTTGAGGGACCCAGACTTGATTTTCTCCTCAAGAGTTTCAATCTCTCTGAGTTTCTTTCTTAAGTTCTTGAGGCGTTTGATGGGGTCTGTAGAACTGGGGGTGGAAGGTGCTGGACTCGTAAAGTTAGGTTCTGATATCTCACATTTGGCAAGTTTTTCTGCTGCTTCATCGGCACCTGAAAAGTGAAAACCTTAATATTAGACTGGAAATATGAAACCAAACTGTTTAGGATATTGTAGTCCTTATGATATTGTTGTCCTACACTTATAAAAGACCATAAAATAATAGCCCTAACTGCAATATTAACATGCATTTCCTTTTCCTAGTAAGTCTGTTAACAGACTGCTGATATTTAATTCTAATTAACAATTATAATTTTCTTTTTACATAACTAGAGTGAAAGTGAAAGATTCTCATTCACGAAGTGCATGTAAATGAATTAAGTATTCTGCTTCCGTTTTCAAACTTTCTTTACACAACAAATACATTATATATAAAACCAAATAATTATAGTAATATGTGAGATATAGACTTGTCCAGGTTTACAATGAATGATAAATTATCATCATTAAATATCAAAAGTTAACTATGAATTATTATTATAATCTATCTTAAAAAATATACATATAGCCTATGACCATCAAGATGAATGTGAAATAAAACCCTTCAAATGATGAAATCATTTTTCAAATTGGAACAATTCTGGATTCCCTCTACATTTATGTATATACAAAAGTTGTTTTTATTCACAATGTTTCACTCCCACAGCCTATTCCACAAAAACAAACTATATATTTTTATCAATGAGATATTGTCATAATCAATCAGTCTCTAATGGCTCAGGTAAACAATACCTGGAAAATCAGGGGAGGTCCCTGATTTTCCAGGTATTGTTTACCTGAGCCATCTCAGACCATAAATTAGTGGGATTATCTTTAACAAAAACCATAATTTATTTAACTTACTTAAAGTTATGATTGCTCAGTGAGTCTATTAGATAAAAGCCACTTGGAAACGTATCTACATTATCTATTTCATATTACATGCTTAGAAACAATCTTACTACTGTGCCTACTGGTTTGTCCAGATATTTACTGAACATCTGGCAAAAACAACTATTTGAGATACATTCCAATTGTTGGTTTGGTTCTAACTTCTTTGTGGCTTGGAGTTATTACAATTCCAACATAATAAACCAATAAGATATGAATCAACAAACCTGTCTTCTTTTTCTTCTTCTTTTTGTCAACATTGATGAGCATGCCAGGTATGGGCTGAATAACTCCATGGTTCTTCTTTTTCTGTGCTTGGGCTACTATCTCAGGTGTCAGGCCCACAGGCAGCCCAGTGTTCTGACGAGCTTTGAACTGTTTGCCTTTGCTCTCATACAGAGGGATCTCCTCCTGGGGGACATAGCCATCCTTGATCCGTCGAGGTTTGCGCCAAGTACCGTCGGGGCGCTGAGTTGCCGGGATAAATTTGCCACCTGGAATGTACAAGGTGGTTTGTTATAAACTGTGTAGTAATAAGTAGAAGAAGAATAAAAGTTTAAATTACTGTCTTTGTACCTTCCCTGAGGTCTGTACGGCGGCGTGATGGTATGGCGAAGCGTGTTGTTAACTGAATGTCACTAATAAGCAAAACGACAGGAATGTTTTAATTGACGCATCGTAAAGTTTAATAATTTATCACTTCAAACTTTTTTTACAGCAGACTTTCACTGACTTAGCAGCTGTACAACGACCGCACGAAAATATGGAAAGTCGAGACAAATATTATCACGCACCAGAATTATGTTCAGTTTCTTATTAAATAAACAAACGCCGTAAACGCATTAAAAAAAAAACACTGGATGCTTACCATCAGCATCATGCTCATACGCTGTTGTGGCCATTATTATTCATTGAATTGAAGCGAATAGTTTATGTAAATTAAAAATCCTCACAACCTGGTAGACCTTGCGAAATCCTCGTTTCGCTATTTTCGTACACAACTATTTTGACATTTGACAAAAAGATGAATAGTTTTTTTTTTATTTCTACTGACGTGAGTTCGGAGTCTTTCAGGCCATGAAAAAAAACAAATGTGACCCAATCCAAAAACTAATGTTGCCATAAAAAAAACCATTACCAGAGATGTGTCTGTGAAAAAAACCGGTATTAGTAACTTTTCATTTAAGTGCAACCCTAGTGTCTTTCATTCATTATTTTATTTTACGAGTGACCAGTCAGTGACAGCGCCTTTCAGTAGGCAAACAAATTCGAATTTGGTCAATAATCGCGTTGTTTTTGTTTTGATTAAAATTTTAATTGCGACTTACCGCGATGCCTAAAAGAAGGAGATTGTTCACTCCTTTGAAAAGCAAAGCAAAACCTTCTCACAACAGAGATAGTAACGATGCCAAAGGTAATTATTTTATGATATCACTTTCTATTTAAAACCCTCTGTTTGTAATTTAAGTTTTGTGCTATAACATTTTAGTAGATAAATCTATTATTGATGTGGATCTGTAGGTTTTAGTCTTTACGTGTTAGTGCTCTGAAAAACACAAAGCAATCGATGCATTGCCAAAAAAAAATAAGGGTCTTTACGAGTATCGAAATACGCCACGTATAGCGAAGACTTACGTGTATTATTACTTTTGGGGAATTTTTTTAAAGTTTATTACAGCAATGACCCACTTCCAAACTAACTTTGATCGTTTGTGAAAGTCAATAAGAGCTAATAAATAGTTTCTTTTTTGTTAGATCAATACTTGTAAGTAAACTAAGTGAAACACATTATTTTCGCATTGCTGATCCCTTTGCTAAAACTCTTTACATCTCCCAATTTTTTAAATGAAAAAAAAAATGTAGCAGTTAGAATAATCCTATATCTAAATATATCTATCTATCTATACATATATCTGAATGTTTTCAAAGCTTGGAGGAAAAATACTACTTTTAATTTATCTATCTTTTTATTTGTAGAAGTAGCCACAGCCCGTGGGCGGCTCAAAGGAGCGTTAATGGAAGTACTGGATCCTACTGCTGATGAGTCTGATGCATCCTCTGATTACATTCCAGATAAGAGGGAAAGGTTCGTTCAAACATCTTGAACTAATTTAAATAAGGGACTTATTTTTATTGGCATGTGTGTACAGTAATTATTACTTTGCAACCTAAAGACAAATAAAAGTTCTCATCATCAACAAAGCTAAAAGCTAGCTACAACATTGCCTTACAATTTATGATTGGTGAAAAACCAAAAACAAAAGATTCAGAAATGGCCATAACTTCAAAAGAACTGTTACTTTCATTTACAATTCCAAATATTTTCAGCCGTGACCAAAGATCAGAAGATGATGAAAAGTCATATAGAAGGAAGCCGTCTCCACACCGGCAGTCCTATGTCCTGAAACTGTTCGACCGAAGTGTGGACCTGTCACAGTTCAACGAGGAGTCTCCACTGTACCCCATATGCAGGGCATGGATTGCTAACCAGCCTAGAGCTAATTACAGAGATTTTGGGTATATTTATTTACTATTTTTAACTTTACTAAGGCAGTACTACAGCATTTGCTGCTTCCTTTGGAAAACTACCTCATGTTTTTTCTCTATTTATTCTTTACAATTTATTTTCAGCAGGAATGAGGGTATGGATCAGAATTCAGATACCCTGGAGCTACCAGGACCTGAGGGTTTCCCTGTGTCGAAGATACCACCCCTCTTGCCTGAGCAACTGAAGGCTAACAAAAATAATATCAACTTGAACTATGTGAGTTTTTAATGGTCAACTACATTACTAACCCTTCATCATATTATTTCAGCTGAAAATGTTCAGTGCCGGCTCCTCGTGGCCTCGCCATTTTGACCGATCTCCAGAGCATCCGTCGACCTTCAACAGGTCTTTGATAAACGTTATGGGCAACCTCATTAGTTATAGTTAGCAACACCAAGGCTTTGCTGGCCTTCCTTGGGGAGCTGGGGTGGATCGAATGACCCGTTTGTCCCACCTGCACGCTAAATACGCGCTTGGTCGTGGAGTTGCGGAAACCGGCCCGATTTACATACATACATCCCCATGAGTTGTATCAATAACCCGTAGAATGCTTTCTAAAATTTGACTGATGCACTTTGTAATAGCCATGGTCTTAAAGTATGCGACGAATATTTAGCTTGGGAATTATAAAAACAATTGAATGTCGTTTCGTTGTATTATCACGGTGGCAAACATGTCGCATGTTTAATAAGTATTCGCATGTTACTGTTTAACAAGAAAAATGCGTGTTTCTGGGATAAACGGACACAGCGATAATGTTATCCTTTCTAATTTTCGTAATAAACTCATAACCATGTTCCGTGCAGCGCGAAGCCCCGCCGCCGACGCGGGAGCAGCTGCTGGCGTCGCACTCGTCGCGCTGGGTGGCGGTGCGGCAGGCCTGGCTGGAGCAGGCCGCCAAGGTGGAGGCGCGCTACGACTCCGCGCAGCAGATTCTCAACAAGATCAACGTCAAGTATGTATCCTACATAATGAGCTATTTGACACTTGGTCACTAATTCTTCATTAGTGCAGTGGTTGCAACCAGTAGCGTAGCATTAATTGGTGTCACCCATGCGAGCTACGCCACTGGTCGCAACAGCAACCAGTAGCGTAGCTGACGGGGGAGCTTTGGACACCACATTATCCGTACCGGGCGTAACCCATGCTAGCTACGCCACTGATCGCAACAGCAACCAAGAGTCAAATTATTTATTGAAAGCCTGAGCTTAAACGCATCAGCCCAAGATAAGCTTCAAATTCATCGTTTTTTCATCACATATTTATGTCGTTGGCCTACAAGGTAGGTTTTTATTTGTCCCATATTTGTGACTGTAGCGCGACTTTCGGTTTATTGAAAGTAACAAAAACAACCCTACTGCGGCAACTGGGTAAAATTATCCGAAAATGTATGTAACTGATAGTCGAGCGCACTCATCTGCTGTGATTGGTTTATGACTCTTGTCAAGAGCCAATCAAAATCAAGACGCGCGCATTTCGCGACAATTCGTCACATTAATTTTGCGATAACTCCTGTAGCCCTACCATGGCATCTTAAATCCATCATGCTTCCTGTGTCAGAGAGAGACGGAGTTATACAAGACGAATAGCATGCAAATCATGATGGATTTAAGACGTCATAATAGGTCGCCTGTTCTAGAAACTGTGGGTAAGGCTCGTAAATCGCCTTAAAGGAATGTTGTTATTATAAATCGAACTTTTCTTTTGTTTCAGTGCAATCTGAGATCTGCTACCATTCCGCGTGCTACCTCAATTTACTAAATTTTTGATTATTTTACAATTATTTGTATAGAATTACTTTGATTATAGAAAGTATAGAACCAATCATGTTGATTTGACGAATAGAATAGCAATCAAACAATTAGTGTTTTTATAATGATTTATTGTGTAAATATAAGAATATTATAGTGATTATTATCAATTATGCACTTTTTCGTTTCCTTTTATTATTATTTCTTCCCTGAAGTTGCGGGCAGGCGGTCTGCTTGTGCCCCTTCTCTTTGCAGTTGAAACAAGACTGAAAAGAATACAGAACCATTATTATTTTTCTTCCACTTTTCCCAGAAACCCAGACAAAAATAATGGGACCAGGGGGGTTCTAGATTGGACTTGTGACTTCTGTCGGAAAATGTTGTTTACACGCCTGAGCGTAAACAAGATTTCCCGATAGAAGTAATTTACTGGCATCATTTTTTTATTTAAACTAGAACTTTCACTTTATCGATAGCCAAATCCATCACTTGTTGATTGTCTGCTAATTCCACAATATTTAAATATATATTACTAATGTAATATAGTTTTGTTATTTTAAACTCGCTAATCTGTGGAACTGTCAGTCAGATTTGAAAAACCTCTTTATGCACCAGGCAAAACAAAAAGAAAAAATAAAGTCAACTTGAGAACCTCCTCCTTTTTTTGAAGTCGGTTAAAAAAGCTAGTTAGTTAAAATGTAATATACAAACTCTCACCTGACTCTCAACAACAACACCGCACACATGATTCCGCTGCTGGCAGCACCGTCCACACTCCTTACAATGGAAGAAAGTCGGCTTCACACACCGCTTGCAAACGTCACAGTGCTTGTACGTCATGCCGTTCTTGCTCGTACACTCCCCACACTTGTGACAGTGGTTATTAGATGTGGACACGTAGAATTTACACTTGTTACACAGCTTGTAGTTGCTGTCGTTAGATAGGTCAATTGTACGGAGTGGCAAGTTCGTGAAGAAGCGGATTGGTGATGCGAATTTCCTGCCATCTTTTGTTTTGTTAAGGAATTTCTTGTGGTTTGTGTATTCAATCTGAAACAATGTATTTGTAAGATTTTTTTAAGGTTCTTTTTAAAATAACCTACACATGGTGGCAGCTTGGAGGTGTTAGGTCCAGGTACCAATCAAAATGCTCAAGCTAAACGTATGGACGTAGCTCAGCACAGTACAGATTTTGCGGGGCAAGGCAGGCGAGGTAGACAGGCCACGAGGGCAGAGCATGCTGCGACTCACCTCAAAGACCCATTTACCCGTAATAACTCTTGTATTTTTTTCCCACAACGTAATTATTCAATTAAATGTTCTGTCATTACAGTAAAATTATGAATTAGCGGTAAAAAAACACGTGTCGCCATGCTCGCGTCGCGCAGAAATCTACGAAACGCACGTGCCTGTGCGCATGCGCATTATTTTCAGCATATGCATAGCCTTAAGCTTGCACTGTTTAAAAAAAAAAATGATTGAGTTAGGCGTTACTTTGCGGAAATCCATTTTAAATTTGAAAATGAAAATAATATATCTAGTTTTTTTTTCCGCGAATATTAGTGGGTTGCAGGTATGCACCTCCCTCCCGCCCGCTATATTATGCACATGCAAGATTACAAGGCAAATGCAAGGATTTTATGCACAAGCAGGAAGGCAAAGCAAAACCCAACACCATTACCGACACGTGTTTCGCCTCTCCACGAGGCATCCTCAGGGGACGTGTTGACTCGCTTTTTAAATATTCGCGGAAATTAAAACTAGATATATTATTTTCATTTTCAAACTTGCACTGTTTATTTAAATTAACATTAATGTCTATGTCACAGCGTTACACTACGTTTTCAAAGAAAAGGACCTCTTGCCAAAGGTAGGTCAAATGGCGGCTAGCGTGAATTTCATGAAATCCTTAATTAACTGCCTGTGGTATTTAATTATTTGTCAGAGCAGACACACGTCTTGAGAGTGTATTTCTTGTAATTTAATTTTGGACTAAGCAACTATCATTAAAGTTTCCTCAACACATACCTGATAGTCATGCATTTTGATCTCTGGCGCGTTGTTAGTAATATAGGGCTCCGAGAAGTATGGAAAGGCCCACAGGACGGGCAGGAGGCCCTCATCGGGCTTGTCACAGATCTTCCTGTAGGACTCGGTCAGTTCTTTGAGAGTTTGCACCAGGGGCTCCACACGGCCGCCAAACGGAGGGTCGATTACAATGCAAATGCCGCCATCTCTAAAATGGACATAAATGAGCTATAATAAAATTATATAACTAACCTGTTACAATGTAAAAATAATAGTTTTATTTTATGAAAAACCAAATTCAGTTGTGAAAAGGTAATTTAATTAATAATGCCAGATATTGTAGTAGTTTCCAATATCCTTGTCTTATTAATAAAAAATTGTTTACAATTTTACATTCTGACAGCATTAACAATTTTTTGGTAACATCCACTACTTCTTTGATTTTGCACCATAACCTATCATCATGATCAGCTTTGCCAAGCAGAGACACTATGAAGACTACTAAAATATCCTGTACCATGAAATTCAAAATAATTAACTCTGTTACCCATTCAAGAAGGTACTTTATATATTTAACATCATGCTTACCGGGACTGCTTGAAGAATTTCTTAAGCACCTTCTCATCCTCGTTCCCGTTAAACATGTAGTTATTGAACATGTTGTACCAAATAAACTTGTTCGGAGGATTGAAGTTCTGGTGACGCCTGTCATAGTCCAGGAGGATAGAGTTGAAGTCCTCACGGGATTGGGCCTCCTCGTGGATGGACGGAGTGCCGATGCAGAGGATATTGCTGTGGGAAGATAGATAGAAGTATTACAGAATCGTTTGGTGGAAAATTATAGCACTCTTTCAAAGAAGCTATAGTGTTTTGAATAGAATACTCTTTATTATGTACACCATATTAGGTAGGTACAGAAAATATAGATGAAGAAAACATTAGATACAACAAGAACAACATAACATTACATTTTATTTTCCAGATGAATATGTTTTTAAAACTATGCTATTCATAATTAATTTGATACAATTCAAATTAATTATGAATAGCATCTTACTTTTTATTTACAAAAATAAAGAAATTAAAAAAAAGAAAAAGACAGAAATTAAAATAAAGTTGTAAAAGAAATTGACTTCTATTCTGTTATGCTTTACACCTGAGGAATATTTCAAAATTAATTTCCATGTATTTCACAGACCAAAAATATTCCTTAATATTATTTACCTGATATTGTTATTCTTGAGTATCCCGAACACAGTGCCAACAGATTTCTTAGTGAACATGTACTGTGCTTCAACAGAGTCATTCTCAAGCATTGGGAGCCATGTAGTAGGGCGGCTTAGCTGCTCGTCTGTCAGTGGGGTAATGATCCTGTGGTCTTTGGCGTGCTTCTTAGAAGGCTTTGAGACCAGGTAGAGCTCCTCGCATGTGTTACAGAATGCTCGGTCTACATAGTGACTGGATTTTACCTAAAATAAAATTGTAATTTTGTTTCAACTTAGGTAGAAGATGGAACTATTGGCATAAAAATTCATGTAACTCGATATTTAGTAAATTTTCTTATATATCATATTGCCCATTTTGTTTAGTGAATTGAGATTTTCATAATTCAAGTTATATATAATTTGAACAGTTTTGATCAAAACTAACCTCACTAAAATTACTCCATGCTGCTGCTTTATCAATCTTCGGGATTAAACTGTAGTACTTTTCGTTGCGTTTCCTGACATTTTCCTTCTGCCAATCTTCTTCGTCTATGTGGACTGTACATTCCTTATTCCTACACGAAGCGCAAGCGAAATATCGGCCCTTTTCAGTAGAAAATAACAACGTAGGCCCATGCAAACACAATGGATGCGAAGTTACATCTTCTATAACCACTTCTACGGGTAATGATTTCTGGGTACTGGTGTCGTTAGACTCTAGCTTACGTTTCCTAGGCATTTTAGCTAATTCCGGATACCTTATTATTCAAAAATAAGCAATTGAACGTTTCAAAAACACACATGAAACTTGCATGAAACTGACAAGCAAAGCATGCACCTTTACATACGTCACGTTGACAACTGCAGGGTTGCAAGTATATAATTTAAAATTATCTTAATATATTTGTGTGAAGAGACGTGCGCTGGCAACTCGTAGGCAAATAACTGCAATAAGTATCTGGCATCAAAAGCTTCAGTAATTATCTTTTTGATTAATAGGGCCATCTTTAGACATGTTTGCTATTCGGTGAGTGTTATAAAAAATAGAATACTTCTTTTTTCTTTCAAAACAACTTCTTAAAACCGGGTATATTAGCACACCGATAATCGATTTGGTAATGGCAATAATAGTCTACGGTTTATTTTTAGTAACCATAAACATTTTAGTCCATTATTCTCGATATCTTGCCGATAGCGAATAGCCTGATTTTACACTCCTGGCAACTTCGTCCTCAGACCGGCGGCGTTCTATTGTGTCTTCTGAGTCTGA
This sequence comes from Hecatera dysodea, assembly GCA_905332915.2. Classification (NCBI taxonomy): domain Eukaryota; kingdom Metazoa; phylum Arthropoda; class Insecta; order Lepidoptera; family Noctuidae; genus Hecatera; species Hecatera dysodea. The sequence goes on along the minus strand of HG995299.1, from coordinate 19,877,281 downwards.
CATTCTTTCGAATAATTTTCAAGAAACACATTATAGAGAAAATTAGTTAAAATGAACGGATTAGGGAAAACTGCGCAACGTGTAATACAAAATTGTGTCAAATCCTCAACATTAACGGGTGCCTTGGTGACCCGCGTACAGGCTCCCGTGAAACGTGATTTCACCAGGGGAATATGGCACATGAGCTGTTCAAAAAGGATGGATGGAAGTGCAACGACTTCAACCCTCCTCCACAATCACTCCAACACATGCGGCTGCGGTTGCGGTCTGAAGGCGTTGCACACGAAAGGTAATATAACCCATTTTCGTTGAGACAATTTTGAGGTTATGTGGTTGCACCACACGCATAGATCACGCTGTAAATGGATTGCTTGTTCACATTACCATGCTTGTTTTACGGCCTTTCTGTTTGTGGCACAAGCGTAACTTTAATTCTATGTGCTATCGTTTCTCCAGATACGGAAGTTGACTGTGCAAATCCTCAAATCAGACCTAAGCCCCTTGGTGAGTCCTTTCCTTTTCCCTTCCTACGCAAAATTCTCATCCAGACAAGGTAAGTTTCCTAAGCTTTTTGATCACATGTGTTTGTATCTTTCATTGATTTAATCCAAAAACTCATACATTGCCTCAAACCATGAGGCAATATCTATCCTATATTATTCATACATTAAATTATTTTTTTGTAAATTTCTGCTTTGAAAGATGTATAAATCACAATCTGTTGTTCAAAACATTTGCACGCCATGTATGTGGCAAACATGTCTGAACCAATTTCCTTTTTGTTATCTTGCATGCACTTAGCATTATTGCATGTATACACATGTTTGGGCAAATAAATCTTATTGTTTGAGCATCCTTTCAGTTTCAATGTATTTATTAGAATTCCAACAATAAACTTACTTCAAATATTCAAAATACTGAAAACTATGTAAAATATGGTCTATTAAATTAAAAACAGTCTGTACATAAATCATCATCGGTAAGCTTGATGATGATTTATGTACAGACTGTTCCTTTTTTGCTTTTGGGTCAGTTTCCAGTTGAACCCAATTGATTCATCTAAATACTAGTAATTTATGTGGAGTAGCTGCCTACCAGACCTCCACAACCCACAGTCTGTACTTATATGAGTAGTATAATTCCGCATGTCCCTGCACTATTGCCACACTGTGTCCTCCAACCAGGAGAGGCACAGCGCCAGCTACAGGGTACAGTAACACCATGCTCACATCCAGGAACACGGACCTGTGTCTTGTTTCTGCATAAAAACATGGAACAAGCTTTAACCTTATAAGATAGATTTGATGTTGGTCAAACTAGTAATATAGATATGGCAAATAGAATACAAAAATTATGTAAAATAAATGAGTGTTTCTAACATATTCAACAAGTCACGTTGCCACTTGCCAAGTTGGAAGATACCTCATCATGGAACCTGCACACAATCCAGTTATTTTCATCACAAATAATGTACTCCTACTTATTTCCACTTAGACAACTTCTAAAAGTGTTGCATCATCCTTGTAGAGATATATTATCACTTATCTTTTACAGGCACATTTATATATGAATAAGAATACTAGTTCAAATGGAAGACTTGAAAACATGGTTAAAAGCATAATTATTTTTCTTATTGTTTATTTTTATTCCAAACATACATCTTATATATAAAATTCTTGAGTCACAATGTTAGTTACCATATTCCTCCGAAACGGTTTGACCGATTTTTATAAAATATTATATGCATATTCAGTAGGTCTGAGAATCAGCCAAAATCTATTTTTCATACCACTAATTGTTAAGGGTGGTCCACCCCTAAATTTTTCATTTTATTTTATGTGACAAAACAATGTTTGCCAGGTCAGCTAGTATTACTATAAAATTGTATATATTACCTAATGATAATAAGGTACAATTTTATACTAATAAATGGTAATCCATTTGGCAGGATTATATTACATCTAAGGACTAGTAGTGTGTTAAAAGTTTGATATTGTAAGATATTGTATCCTAGTTTACAAATCTTTCAAACAAACATATAAAACTTACTGACTAACATTTCTAGGTGAGAGAGAGCTAGTCGAGTTCCTGACTGAAGAGATAGTGGCTGAACGCAAAGCACAGAAGATGAAGGTGCTGCCAGCAGAACTTGATGGCTTTGCAATTGCTGGAGACGGTGCTGAGGTGGTTCTCACCAAGAAACTTAAGGAGGAACTGTAAGTATCAGGCTAGAAACCTGAGACTCCAGCCTGCTATTATGTTTGTTGAAGTCAGCATCAAGTTCAGTATAAGTAGATAACATGACAGCAATCAATTGTGTTAGACACAACATTGACAAAAATTTCCATACAATAATAGAGTTTCAATAGGTATCATTGTTACTGCACCTTAATAGATCTGACAAGAAATATGATCTCTATAGACTGCTTTATCAACATTATGCCTTCTTTATTAAGGTCTAATTTCCCACAAGCCTGTGTTCACTGAGTCTAATCTTCATTCCTTCCCCTCACAATTGCCACGCTCGACGTCGCCATTTCATGGCATGCTCGGGTGCCGAGTGTGGGGTACAGTGACGCGGTCAAGTAGAATACCACTGAGCCTCATGCCAGTGGGTATGGAACAGTATCGCTACAAACTCATTTAACCATTTTAATTTGGTGAAATGGAGAAAAGTAAGGGTCTAGAGAAAGAAACTGATGCTGCTATTAATATGGCCATATATTGGCCTCAACTAATCAAGGAAGTATAAAGCAGAAGCAGGAACAAATTGAAGCTATAAAGTGACTGTTCCAGCTGACAGCTGTTCTAACTTGCAACTTAAATGTCATTAAAACTATCAATAGATTATACTCAAACCTCGGGAGGTAGAAAACCATCACTTACGACTTTTGCAAATAAAACTAAATTACAAGTTATGTACGACCTAGTCAATTACAGGGAACAGTGGTGGCCGAGTGGTAATGCCCCCGACTTACGAATTGTAGGTCACGGGTTCAAACCCAGCCAGGCGCATTACTTTGTGTAATTAATTTAATCACCATTGCTCTCAAAACGGTGAAGGAAAACATCGTGAGGAAACCGGCATGTCCTAGAACCAAAAATTCGAAGACATGTGACATTCACCAACCCGCACTGGGCCCGCGTGGTGGATTACGGCCCATTCCCTCTCCTAGAGAGGAGGCCTGTGTCCCAGCATTGGGAACGTTAAAAGGCTGATTATGCTTATGCTAGTCAATTACAAGGCCATCAAATGATTAGCATGAATAATGTGAAGGCCTGTTCTGACACGTGATTATTTATTACCTTCCCTACAGCATCAAAGTCACGTTCAACGTGAACCACACGGTGGACTCGGAGGATCTTGAAGGCGAGGTGCAGCCAGAGAAGCAGGAGTTCGCGGAGATGCGGTCGCGGCCGCAGTTCGAGGTGGACATCGTGCGCGGAGACACCACGCTCGGGTTCACGTGCTCCTACCTGCAGGAGCCGCCAGCGGCTGCCGGCAGCGCTGATGAGTACAGTATGTATGAAATTTATTAAATCAGTGTTGGTAAACAATACATTTTGTTAGTACATGATCAATTATTAACACAAAAATGTTCAAACAAATGATATTAAAAAAGCAAATAAATAGACCTTATTCCAAGTTGAAGTGGAATAATATACATAAAACACTTCATTGTAAATTACCATGACCAAATTATATTGGTAACAGACACAAAAGTATATAATTTGAATGAAGCAGTTCAGATTTTTTGTTTGTATGAATAAGGACTGAAATTTGCTCCATTTATCTGCACTGAGGAGTGATGATTAAGGAATGTTTTGCCATATTGAATATTTTTGTGTGCCATACATAGTTCTCCTTTAATATCCATCAAAATCCTAGGTATTAAACAATGAGAATTTGTATTTCCATTCCAACAACTGATTTCTATAGCAAAACACGTGGGTAACACGCTTTATTGACTTTCTGGAAGTTAATAACTATGATCCCCACACAATTGCCACGCTCGACGTCGCCATTCCATGGCATGCTCGGGTGCCGAGTGTGGGGTACAGTGACGCGGTCAAGTAGAATACCACTGAGCCTCATGCCAGTGAGTATGGAACAGAACTGCTACACATATACCTCTCCCTACCACATGATATCTGCTATTTCATGATGCAGCATAATAAAAAGAACTAAAAAGAAATTGTTGCTTAATTGTTTTAAGAACATACCATACCCTTAATCCCTTATACCCTTACCCTTAACCTTACCCTTAGTTGCCACTCTAAGTAGATGGAACATATCTACATCGGACCTCCACAAACCCATGGCTAGTATCTCAACAAACTTTGGGAGAAACTGGTTGTTGACATTCTGACTGCCCGTAATCACTGTCAACGTTATACGGGTGACCACCAAGACACTGAAACCATTAAGAGTTAAACACTCAGAATAACAGACTAATTTCTCTAGTCCATAGCAACAGAGCCCATAGAGATACACTGGGTTTGTGTACATGGACTTGACAGAACCGTGACACATATAACCCATAGGGAAAGTGCACATGCACAATGGTCCAACTCTAGGACTAAGTGCGAAAACCAAACCCAAATAGATAAATAGGGAACGTGCAGAAACTATAGGTGGCAGCACAGTCGCGTCAATTTCAAGTATATTTGACTTATAAGTTTCAAATTTATTACACTAGATGGCACAGTCTACTTCGTGCACGTTCCCCTAAATGGAAGGTGCAGGAAGTATAGGTGGCAGCACAGGTCAAATATTTACAACGTAAAAGTTTCAGATTTGTAACACTAGATGGTTTAGTCTACGCCGTGCACGTTCCTAGGAATTCTGTTTTGTTTTATGACCGCTTGCATTTTTTTTACTGCAGTTCAACAAGCTAGGGTTGGGTACTGCTTAACTGGATGATAATTAATTCTATGTTCTTTTGTTAACAGATGACGTGTTCGGTATCGACGAGGTGACCATTTACAAGGGCGAGTGGAACGACAAGGTGTATGCGGTCGCTGGTGATGTGCTTGATGGGGTATGTGATAACCACACTTTTTAACATCTATACTAATATTATAAAGCTGAAGAGTTTGTTTGTTTGAACGCTCTAATCTCAGGAACTACTGGTTCGAATTGAAAAATTCTTTTTGGGTTGAATAGACCATTTATCGAGGAAGGCTTTAGGCTATATATCATCACGCTTAAGCCAATAGGAGCGGAGCAGCGATAAAGAATGTTATACAATCGGGGATTCCACGGGGACGAAGTCGCGGGCAGCAGCTAGTTGCTAATATCTTTCACCATCAATGCTGGAAATAATTGCTTGACTGTTAAGGATTGTCTTGGCGTTGGTTGGGTACGAAATATTTTATCAGTTTCGAGTTATCTTATCGTATTTTTGATAAAATTTAGCCCTGGAACAAACCCAGCTCTATGGTAAAAAATTACCGTTGATCACGATAGTTTCGATTTAACAAAAAATTACCAATGTTCTTGTTCACAAGATTTTACTAAAACAAGAGGATTAAAATTTTATAAAATCTTCAACCATAAGGCAGTTTAAATACTGGTTAGCTCTAGATTTTTTTAAACAATTGGGAATTTGAATTTAGAACCTAGTAAATCAGTATAGTATCTGGTCAAATGATTCGAATTTTTGTTATGATTAAGCCTGTTTATATTTAGCCAAATTAACATGCAACACTATTCAATCCATACATTTTTTTGTTTTTTGGATGGGAAATCATCAAATGACCCCTCCCGCCCTGGGTGAAGCGGTACGCGGTAGGGAGTGTCAGACTTTTACTGACTAAAACCCACCCCTGATCCTTCTTGTGCCCTATGCGTTCCAGGGCCGCGGTAACTCTTTCGAACAAATTCCGCAACCCTAGCAATTCCATCCATACTAAGGTTCAAATTCGATATGTTTGCTCATGTTACGGTGGCATCGCGGTACACGGTACCTGCTGGTGATCTAGTAGACTCAGGTTCGATTCCGACCCGCCCCATTTCTATGCCACACTTGATACTATCACACAAGTAGTTGTCAGGTGCCAAAATCGGGGTATATTGACGCGTTGAGGTGAAGTCGATCACGCACCGTATGTGCGGGATATTCGCTGATACGCTACATTTTTGTTAATAATTCGTAAAATAACGGTAACATATACAAAAAGAGTTGGTAACATGTAAAATAAAAGTCATTTTCAAATAAAACACTTTTTGGAATAAGAAAACCTTGTTGAATATTTTCTGAGTTTATAATTTTGGTTTTTTGACTTAATTTTGGTTCTTTTTTTTTACGTACGTTATTTAAACAGTTTAGGTTTTATTTCGCCACCAAGTTATCAGGCTGATGACTAGTGATGACTGAACCGGTACATGGTTATATCTCCCTCTGATATCTACAATAATATTATAAAGAGGATAATTAATATTGGAACGATTTGATTGTTTTTTTTGTCTGTTTGTTTGTATTGAATAGGCTCAGAAACTACAAGTAGTTCTTCTAATAATTTTTTCATTGTTGGGAAGCTACACTATCTCCGGTGAACATTGGGTATATTATATTCCCACGAGAACGGGTACTACGCGGGTGAAACCGCGGGGCAATGCTAGTATTTTTAATATCTTCGTAACCTCTTTTCCATCAAAACCATTTTGACTTCCACATTTGTAACCACAAAATTTCCTTTCACAGTACCTGTACGACCTTTTGATGAACCTTTTAGAAGAGAAGGGCATCAGCAATGAGTTCGTCAACAAGTTATCAGACTTCAGCACGGGCTACGAGCACCACGCCTACATCAACCTACTCGAGACGGTCTCACGCTTCACCATCGGGAAATAGACGCCTATACAGCCTCCTTTTTATCACAAGAACTTAAGTGTGAAATACTTTAAAGCTCGTTGGAAATTCGACTATTCTGTCCTTGAAATTGAAGACACAGTAACTATGGATCAAGTCTTATGGACAGCACAGTGATGCAATATAGAACAAAAAAGTTTTCAGTCTGATGATACGGATTTCATTCGAATTCTTTGACTCTCGATTACTTTTTAACAGAAGTTACTGTGTATTCATTCATTTAAAGGCAGTATTATAAATGCAGTGCTTCAAATTCATCCCAATACTAAAATACATAGAGTATAGATTATTGTCTCCGTTACTCAGATATAGTGTATCTTTCTAAAACATAATTCCAAAAGGTCGGGTACAGATTTGGAATGAAAACTTTTTTTTTTAACATATAAGGAGATTGTCTTGTAATACCTCTAGTGTTCGTCTTTTATCTGAGTTGAATAAGATATTAATGTTATGTTTTTCTTTTATAAAAACAACTTTATATTAAATAGTCGAATTTATCTAATTGCTTTTCTTCTGTCTCATTAGCCAAGAGTGTGCGTTACTTTATGAGTTGGAACTGAATTGTAGACATATTCTTCTTAAATTGAGAAGTAACGTAGGTAGCGTACTCAAAAATGAATAAAGTTTCTCACAACTGGTCAATATTGTCAGAATCTAAAGATTTTAACTTTTGATTGCGCAACTTTCATATTTTAAATGAATTGGATGTTAAGTTTCATTTAAAATGTGACAGCTTGCAAGGAGTGAAGCATTTATGCTGTAGACAGCTTTAAAATAGTTTAGTTGTGTCATGGTGATGTTTTGTTTAATGTTAGTTATATGTTAGTTATCTCGATTAAACTGTTCCAATTTATCAATGTTGTTTCTTATGAATGACTATATGTATCTCCCCTATTAAAATAAATTCATGGATTGGCACATGCCGCCTCTATCATGAGGTGGCAAGCGCACATTATGGAGGGTAAAAAATAGCCTCTATTACTCGCCGATAACCTAGCTTTCTATTGGTGAAAAATGGTTAAATCGGTCCAGTAGTATCGGAGCTCATTCGGTACAAACAAAACATAAAATCTTTCCTACTTATTACTGTAGATTTAAAAGTGCTATATTAGAGCGACGTTTTCATCGGACAGATTCATCGACTGGTCCAACTGAATCATTGTTAGTGGTGGTGTCCACATCAATGATAATTATAATGATGACTATACACATGGCTGGGAAAGCCACTAATCTACAGGCGCGTACCCTCAACGGCGCATTTTGGCTGCGTGAATTAATCTGACAACGTGGTTCCACGTTTCAACAGCAGTACACATACTAACAACGAAGCACAACTGTAACGTGGCCCACCGCGGCACACTCGTGCAGCAAACCGTAGTCGTGGCTTAATATTCGTGTACAGCGTGTACCGCGTGCATGGCGTTGACAGCGTTGAGCGCCATGTCAGCACCATATTCGAGCAATCCACTCTCGTGTGCCAATGACGTCAATTGATGCGTAGCTTGTGGACGTGGGTTGCAGTGGATATATTTTCTTACAAAGCTAAGCTTAACACTTAACTCCGTGCGCCGTGGTGGCTCCGCGCCTTTATGGCGTTGGTCCCAATTGTCATTTGAACAATAGCAGTCTTGCTAAGGAGTTTTGTGTTGCCCAGTCACTGGGTTGTGGATGTCTGATAAACAGTCACTCCATATGAAATGCTGGTGCTCAGGACTGGAAGCCGCCACGAACATACCTAGTTGGAAAAATGCTAGGCAGATTGATTGGTTTAAGTCATATGTCTGGCGGACTTTCTTGCAGCTCTGTCAGTCTATTCTGTTCAGTACGTGCAATATGCACCAAATTAATACAGTTGATAGAGACGAGAATTGGCGGCGCGGTGTTGAAGTTATAGAACATTTGTACTAAAAGCAATCCCTTAGACCAGTATTGATAGCTACATTCATGAGGAAGGCTATACGGGAACGGGAAAAAACGGGATATGTGTACGAAGTCGTGGGCAAAAACTAGTATAATATTTAAAGGGTATAAAGGGAACTACTACGACTGCAGTCAGTGATACTGTCAGACAGCTGTTTGTTTCGATGTTCCGGCTGTTCATAGTCTCAATCGTTCACACAGCTGATCGCTGTTCCATGAATGTATCATGATAATGTATTTCCATCTCTTTCCAAGGCAAAATGATTTGTTCCTTATCAATTCAATTCAAATAAGATAACAATGTTTTTGTATTTCTCGCTCATAAATCACCATAACCAATCAGAAAGAGTCTTAATTTGAGCTTAGAAAACGAGCTTGCGACCAACCAATAGGAGCGCTGCATGCCACCTGAAGTTCGTGCGAATTCTCTACGGTCGCGCTGCTGTGACAACTCGGCGATCAAAGCAAATTGAATCGAGTTTTCATTTATCTCGGCAAAATGGCTGACGCATCTTCGTCGGCGACGCGCTCAAAAAAAGTACCCGATAATTTGTACGAGCTGTGCCTCACAAATTTAGTGAACTATTTTCAGAAAGCTAAGTGCGATAGAAATGTGCTCGAAGGGATTCCGGACACCGTCCGCATGGATGTTTATTACAAGGTGAGTTATCCCACACTCAGCTCGTCTTTCTCTTATCGATAAAAAATACAGTGTAATGAGAATACCGTTATTATTGTCCGATACAGTGACTGTTGTCGATAATATCGTTATCAGAGGAGCTGTGGATCGATCGCGGAGGGTGTTTAGTTGGGCCTGGGCAGTGACCGTGAACGTATAGCTGCGTGAATTCGTACTAGTCACTTTCACTGCTGCACCAGCGTCACCCGATCGCTCTTTGTTACGAAACACGTAGCCGTGCATCGCCAACGTGCGTCGATATCAATTTGCACACTATTGTGTTTCATACGACCCATTAGAGTCCAATTTGTTGCTTTGTGTGGCAATAAAATGTTCGATTGCAAGCGAGATCCCAAGGAGGCACTTAATGTCTGCTCAATACTTAAATCTGTAGCTCCAGATGTTAATAATCCGATAGATTCACTCTGTTTAGTTTGACGTTGACCCCAGTAGGCACTGATAAAGTCTTGTCCATGCTGAACAATAATATTGAGATTTAAAACATGCTCTGCTCTCTTTGTAACAATGAATACAAATGGCTATGGTTCAGATCAAAAGTTGATCATCTAATCCCTACATTTATATAATGTAGTGTAGTGATGAGCACAGTCCTATTCTAATAATTATGTGCTCTGATTCTGTTATGAAGGTTATTATACAATTGAGATAAATGTTTTGTTCAAAAACAGGAAGATTCTCAATTCGATTGTATTTTTTTTAAGTTTTTTACCTCATAACTCCGTCATTTGTGACCGATTAACAAAATTGTTAAGTTAAAGATTTTTTCTTTTCGATTTCCCTTAGAAATTTCATATAAATCAGGGTTCAGTAGTTTGGTTTTTAAATTAAAATAGGTAGTTGGAAAAAATAATAATAAGTCAGCCAAGTAAACGTAATTGCGTATTTTGCTTTCCCGTCACTTTCCGGTGGTGTTTGCGATTTACGAAAAATTGTAATGTAAATAAATACCTAAAATAAAAACACAACACGTCAACACCGACTTCCGAAATTGAAAGATATCTTATAAGTTGTAGTTAGTTTCTAAAAACTGGACCAAGATGAACTGTTAATCTCCTTGTATACAGAAATCTAGTTAGTGCCTATTAAATAGGTATTTATCACAAACTACATTTAAGTATTTATACCTACAGATAATCAAAACCAACCAGCATTTCATGCAAGTTTGAAAACAAAATCTATGGAAAATTTCTTAACTGAGATCTATTTTTATTTCTAATCACTTAAAATCAATACTTATTGTTAGTCTAAGTTAAAAAAGCTGGACGTATTTCACCTGTGCGCTTACAATAATTTAATCTATACTAATATTATAAAGAGGAAAGATTTGTATTTTTGTATGTAACGAATAAACTCAAAAACTACTGGACCGATTTCAAAAACTCTTTCACCATTAGAAAGCTACATTTACCCTGAGTAACATAGGCTATATTTTATCCCCGTATTCCCACGGGAACGGGAACTACGTAACAAATAAAAAGGTTTTAGTCAAAATGTAAATGAATTGAATTGAACCATGATAAGCATATTAGAAGCAGGTAGGTATGTTCTGTTAATGATCAGATAACTGATATGAGAATGCAGTCCACAGTATTGAGAGTATTATAAATTATCCCAATAAGTTAAGGCAGTTACAGCCATTAATAGGCCTTTTCCCTGTTACAGGCTGGGATTATGTTATATTAACTACGAAAGTGATGATAATATTATTATTTAACTAGGTGCCACGCGCAACTTTGTCTGCGTCAAAGTAGAAAAAAAAATGTTTTTGAAACATTTTTAATTGATGCTCCGCTCCTATTGGTCGCAGCGTTATGTTATTTGTAGCCTTATATACCTATTACGTTTAAAATATATCATGTATTGGTTTTGTACTTTTTGCGTGCTGCGTGCCTATTATGACGTCTTAAATCCATCATGATTTCTGTGTCAGAGAGAGACGGAGTTACACAAGACGAATAGCACTATCTCTTTCCCTCACATGAATCATGATGGCATTGGCACTTCGTAATACGGCCACAGGACTCAGTCTGCTCGACGATAGGCACTCTATGAAGTTTCTTACTAAACTTAGAAGATCAATTGATTTTGAATAAAATGAAAATTGATTAGATCTTTTGATTTTGTGAGTCGATTTAGATGAAGTAAATGCTAGATAAAACTCCTGATAACACTTAATATCTAGATTTCAAAACCAATCAGTGTTTGTTGCGTGATGCTTCCACAAACAGACAGACAAAAATTACATCTTTGTGTTCTATGTCAGTTTTCCAACGTAACTTTCTAGAAGTGACGGTCGATGATGGATTACCGTAGCAAAAATACATTCCAAAATCTATTATGTATATCTAAAACAAACGCCAATTTTGCAGTTTTTTTTTAATATTTTTTCTTTTATATAGGTACCTAGGTGGAACTCACAAAATACACGTTCACGGATCGTCTTGCCGGAAAGTTATAGTTTTTTTTTCCAAAAGCTATCATACCGTAAAATCCCGGACCCCCGATACACCCCTCTTAGGTACGCCCATGAAGTTTATGTTCTGCTTCATTGCACAAATTTAACAAGAAATTAGGAAACACCTTCCATCAGAAAAAACAGTAGTCAACGACAATATCTTTTTAGATAAAATAGTTATATCTCAGTGATTATCTCGGCACTTTAATGACTTTGTTTTTATTTTGTCTGAACTAGGCAGGCCTAATGGTTTAATATAGTTTGAATATGTCATGTGCGTGTAAACGAGGCGAGTAAACCATTTTTCTTTCTAATGGATAATAATAAATTAAACAATTAACATTACCTGAGTTACCGTTTAAGATATCATTTGTTATTTTTTTTTTATATGCGCTCGGCCTTTATTTAATAAGTATGATGATTGATTACCGGGCTTTTGCGACTAACTTGAAATAGAGTTTATACGTACTGGACTTTGCTACTAATGCGATTTTCAAACGAAAAACAAAAGTAAAAAATGACACTACTCAAAGGTACTGTAATACTGGTTTTTAAGGAGATTCTTGATTGGTAGCAACTGCATAAATGCGTCTTATCTAATCGAAATGAGTTATGTAGTCTGTTTCAAGATTCGGTTTATTTTTAACAATTTAATTCCATAACAAACATGTAGCTTAAGACTAGCAAAAGAGCTAAGAACCAGTATAAATGTTTTTCAAAATAATAAAAGTTTAGTATTTGATTTTTAACTACCAGTAACGCCATCTCTTGTGCAATATGAAAACTATACTCCTATTGGATTCTTATCTGTGGTATGGTACAATGTTAATTAAAAAAAAAAAGTCTAGTGTATTTCAAACGTTATAAGTTTTAAGACATTTATTTTAGACGTAGTCCATATACTGTTAGTAACACAAAAATCCTTATAAAGCTATTGTTAGTAGGTACATACAAAAACCACAGAAAGCCATTAAAATTACGGAGTGGCACCGCACAGGAATGCCAGTTTATGCTTAGCTCTGGGCGCGACCACCCACAGTTTGAAGTTGCATCCTGTGCTGCCACATTGACGAGTCCCATCGGCCTACGAACACGCTCAGAAAGCTGTTCGAGCTGGCCCACATGAAAGCCATCCACGCTTTTCACCGCAACCAATTGCCCGGTTAAGCAGTAACCAGCCTTAGTGTGCTGAACTGCGAGTGGTCCAATAAAAAAAAAATCACCGCAACCATTGCTGAAGCGCTGCAGTGGCGCAGCAGTCCAAACAGCACCCTGGGGCCGTATTATGACATCTTAAAACCATAATGTTTTCTGTGTGAGAAAAGGATAGTGCTATTCGTCCTGTATAGCTCCGTCTCTTTTTCACACCGAAAACATGATGGTTTTAAGAGGTCATAATACGGCCCCTGACCGCATTATTATAATGTATTGTACTGTGTAATTAAGCCATATTTTCGAGCTGCAAAACAGCTTAAAATCAGAAATAAATTGATTTAGTACCTACTTTAAAGTTTATAAATACTACAGCTGACCATTTGTAAATAAACAACTGAAAAAAATGCATTGTGTATCAACAGAACAGACTGGTTTTAACATTGACGCAACTATTTCATTACCTTTTCCATCTGTGTTGGGATCGGCTCCCAGCCAAACCGACTTCAGCTGAATACCTGTATTTTACGTGGAGCGTCTGCCTGCCAGGCCTCCACAACCCAGTTAATGGGATGTGGAGAACTTGGCAAGACTGGTGGCAGATTTTCTGATAAATCGGTAACGACCGCAAGAGCCTTATTATTAAGATTTCTGTGCGACTGACAAAGATCTCCAAATGGCGGCTGGGACCAGCGGCTTAACGTGCTTTTCGAGGCACCGAGGAGACTCGGTATGTTAAGATGGTCACCCATCCACAAACCAACCTCGACAAGCGTTCCTTAACCTTGAATATCGACCCGTGCGGCTGTTATAATTAATTATTTAGCCACGAGCTCATTTTTACATTATTTATAATTCTGGTTTAACTACACAATGCCGTATCACTTGAATGACTTTATTGACAAAACTAGGGGCTATTGACCCTCAGATTTTGTTAATTTAATGAATAACAGTAAAATATATTTTCATTTAAATTATTTTGCGTTCCACTGTGTGAATGAAGGATGATAACAAAAGGTTTAGAGCTTACAAACAAGTGTTAATTTGTATCCAGTTTATAATACTAGCAGCACACCGCGCTTTCACTCGCGTAGTTCCCGTTGTCGTAGGAATACGGGGATAAAATATAGCCTATCTTCTCGCTGATAATATAGCTTACCATTGGTGAAAAAATGTTGAGTTAAGGTACAGTAGTTACGGAGATTATTCGGTACAAATAATCAAAAAAATCTTTACTTCTATCGATCTTATTTATTTAGAGAAATCTTTATTTTTGTATGCACCGTCTGCCATAATATTTTCCACCGCTTTTGATGAATGAATGCCCATAGCATTAAAATCCGCCTTTGTATATTTGCTTTGCATGAAGTTTTCAACAAATTAGTAACAAGTACAATAGCTCGTTTTTTGAAGGATAAGAAATCATCAAATGACTTCTTTCGCTATGGGCGGAGCGGAAGAAGGGACTGTCAGACTCTTACTAACTAAAACTCCTAGTGCCCGCCGCGTTCCCGGGCCGCGGTATCTCCTTCAACAAATACCGGAACCCAGAGTTACACACCACGATACCACCACCAGTTGTTAAGTGCATCACCGCATTGTGACGACATTGTTATTCTGAACCCTATGACAACTGTGATGTGTGTCAATCAATGACAAATATATGCATTTCATTTGTTTAACAATATATATTTACATGTGCTTATGTAAACACAACTGTTCATACAGATTCGTGCCACGTTCGTTTCTTGTCAGAAATGTCGTGTTTTGACAGTTTCCTGCTGTCTGACGAACTGTAGGCTATTAAGGGTTTTATCGCACAAATTGAGCGATGGTGGAATCGACCAAGAATACACGAAAAGCTACCATATCATTCGATCGACACAGATAATTTCATCGGTCGATTGCTGCTCCCTAACAATCATCGTCTTTGCTGTCAGTTCATCAGACTTTTGAATAACGAGCAAGCCCGCGCCGCTGAGCCATCAGCGTTAAACCCCCTAAATAATAATCAGACCCAGCCTGTCGCTTGCTGCCCTCCCTCAATGACGCCTTCAAGCCGAGGCCCGTATCCCACAGGGGATGCCTTTAGCCAGCGGTCATTTAGCTTGTAAAAGTAGCTTTTAGCCCTGACTGAGGGCCTTAAACATTTGAGGCCACCACAGGATAGTCCGGTTGAGTAGTAACCAGCCTTAGTGTGCTGAACTGCGAGTGGTCCAACTAAAAAAAACGTTCGTTATGTCTGATTGGCGAGACTACAATGAGTATTTCACACACGTCTCTGGCGCTCTCCAGACCGCTCTGCCCTATGCCAAGTGATTGGTCTTTCGGCAGACTCGTTCATCATGACGAACCATCGGAAGTGCTCAACTCCTGCAATTTGCCATGCACCATCTAATGTTACCAAACTTTCTATAGTACATAATAATGGCTCAGGCGCAAAACGTCTCTTTCGCAAAATGTCCCCTGGTCGTAAAACGTCTCTTTCGCAGAATGTCTCTTTCGTAAAATGTCTCTTTCGCAGAATATCTCTTTCGCAGAATGTCTCTTTCGCAAAATGTCGCGCCAGGGACTTAGAATAAAATTTTGATTTTCAAAACAAAAAATCGGCTCAGGCGCAAA
Organism: Hecatera dysodea; assembly: GCA_905332915.2. NCBI lineage: Eukaryota > Metazoa > Arthropoda > Insecta > Lepidoptera > Noctuidae > Hecatera > Hecatera dysodea. The sequence continues at coordinate 19,861,557 of HG995299.1, read as the reverse complement.
ACGTCTCTTTCATTTATTAAAATTATAGTGCAATTATGATGTAAAAAATTTGGTACTTAAATTTACTTAAGAATGTATTCCAAATAAAAAAAAATATTTTGATACAGTTAAAAATAATATTTTGGTACAATTTAAAGTTCAGTGATGGCAACATTTATAATAATATGTGAGGGGGGTAGTTAGAAAAAAACTTATAAACTTGATCCATATTAAAACTCAAATTCACTACTGTTTTTCAATAAAAAGTAACAAACAAATCACAGCTCGGCAATTAATGAATGACACATACATTTATAAGTTTTTTTCTAACTACCCCCATTTTGCTTGCTTTTGTTGCCATCACTGAACTTTAAATTGTACCAAAATATTATTTTTAACTGTATCAAAATATTTTTTTTTTATTTGGAATACATTCTTAAGTAAATTTAAGTACCAAATTTTTTACAAGTTCAGTGATGGCAACATTTATAATAATATGTGAGGGGGGTAGTTAGAAAAAAACTTATAAACTTGATCCATATTAAAACTCAAATTCACTACTGTTTTTCAATAAAAAGTAACAAACAAATCACAGCTCGGCAATTAATGAATGACACATACATTTATAAGTTTTTTTCTAACTACCCCCATTTTGCTTGCTTTTGTTGCCATCACTGAACTTTAAATTGTACCAAAATATTATTTTTAACTGTATCAAAATATTTTTTTTTTATTTGGAATACATTCTTAAGTAAATTTATGTACCAAATTTTTTACATCATAATTGCACTATAATTTTAATAAATGAAAGAGACGTTTTGCGCCTGAGCCGATTTTTTGTTTTGAAAATCAAAATTTTATTCTTAAGTCCCTGGCGCGACATTTTGCGAAAGAGACATTCTGCGAAAGAGATATTCTGCGAAAGAGACATTTTACGAAAGAGACATTCTGCGAAAGAGACGTTTTACGACCAGGAGACATTTTGCGAAAGAGACGTTTTGCGCCTGAGCCATAATAATATGTATTTGTTGTGCTATCGTATGTCGATGAGAATTCTCAATATTCATAGCAGTGTTTCAGAAGTTACTTTACATTGATGACACGGCTGGCGCAGTGGTTGAGCGATTGGCTGCTGCGCTCCGTGTCGTGGGTTCGATTCCCGCACGGAACAAATATTTGTATGACCTACAGACAGTTGTTCCGGGTCTGGCTGTTTGTGTATGTGAAATTGTATGTTTGTGAACGCACCTACGACACAGGAGAAATTCCTAGTGTGGGGCAATGTTAAAAAAAAAAACTTATTGCTGTACTCTTCTAAGATGTTTCTTAACTGCTTTTTTTGCTGTCGAAAAACAATATAGTCTATAAACAATGTACGAGTAGGTGACTATTGTTTTGTGTTGGAAAAGAATTGGTGTGTCATTGAACTCATTGACATAAACAGTTTACCTGTGCCATGTCTGAGGTTATTGTTACTAAATAATTTGAATAATTTGTTTAAAGATAACATGGGTTTTCACTCGACTCGAGACGCGCCAGCTATTCTTCAAGGGCTTAGAAAATTTAAAACATCCTTTTACTGCGGCTTGATTATAACAATAAGTTGTGGTTGTGGGAGTCTGAGTTTGTGATGAACTGTTGGGAATGTTAACTTACCAATTTAAAGAGGTTTGATAGTCCCCAAGAGCTGAAAGATGTTTTAGGTTTTCTTAAGGTGGCGTCACACGGATTTCTTGAAATCTTTAGCAGTCAGTAACAACCAATAGGGTAATTAACTAAAAAAATCTGATTAGTCCGTCTGATAGATTTCCAAAAAATATTTGACACGTATTTTTTCTTTTTTCACATAAACAAACAAAAAATGAAGACGATACAGTGCGTAAAAAACTCGTGTGACGTCACTACCCGCTACAATTTTTACCGTGCAGTGACGTCACACGCTCCCACTCCTGATCTTTGATGCTTTTTATCTTCGTCAGTTTTTATAGATTTGTTAAAGGAAAAAATACGTGTCCAATATTTTTCTATAATATAACTGACGGACTTAACATAATCATATATTTTTTACTCAGGCAACATCCCCATTGTGGTCAGCTAAAACTTTATTTTGCTGCTAAGGAGTAAGAAAATCATAAAAAATTAAAACAATTGAATAATGGTTTTAAAAATCGGTATGATTTATTTATATTATTGATTTATTATTACTTTGTAAGTATTGTTATGATTCATTATTCTTCCGACATTGTTTATCGTCCAAATTAATCTCGTAAGTATATAGTAAGTAAATATTTTGCTTCTTACTGCCAAGGCTAATGGTCTTGTGATTTTCCTGTATTCGTCTTTTTAATGACACGCCGTTAATGTATTATCAACAAGGGCTCAGTTATTTTCGAGAATGTCGGGGACACACGATCACAAAAAAGTCGCGTTGTAATAAACTTTTGGTTTAGCCATCCAACGAAAATAAATAGAATCATCCAAATCGCTACGTCCAGTAAAAAGTTGAGGTTACACACAAAAAAAATACAGTCGAAAAGAGACCTCCTTTTTTTGAAGTCGGTTAAAAATATGGTCTTAATCACAAACGGCCGTAAGCTTTTGTGTTTCTCAATAAACCATATAAAAAGATAAAGAACTAAATAGAATAGTAAATAATAATGAAATCAAATCTGGAGCGTGTAATTAGCTATCATAAAAATTACACGCACTACTGCCATGAAACAATTTAAAGAGATAAGGACAGTAATGTGACACGATTCTTATAAAATATTGTACTGTTAACATTTTATTGGTAAGAAATGAATTCTTGACGTTAGTTTGTTCATTTCTGTGAGGCGAGTCGGCCCGTAATTTTCCCATTGATGGGAAACTGGGCTTTCCTTTATCCCTTACACAGAATGGACCATAAACCATTACGCAGGTCCAGTGCAAGATCCATTTCCGACAGTCGTAAGCGTCTTCTTTATTCCAAACTAGCAGAGTCCCGCGGTTTCACCCGCATAGTTCCCGTTCCCGTGGGAATATGGGGATACAAATAGCCTATGTCACCCGGGAATAGTGTAGCTTCCCAACAGCGAAAGAATTTTTCAACTCCGTTCAGTAGTTTCAAATCTTTCCTCTCTAAAATATTAGTATAGATATTTCGCCTCTTATACCCATACAGAGGTTTTTGTCGGGCCTATTCAATACAATCAAACAACCAAATCTTTCCTATTTATAAAATTAGTATAGATATTTCGCCTGTTGTACCCCTACAGAGGTTTATGTCGTTTTTGCGACATTGTCCTATCGAAGAACTTGATAATTTGTCTCTGATAGTCATCCAAATGGTTAATTTCTTGCCGCTTTTCAGACGTTTTTAGTAGTGCAACTTGTTTGCGAGCTGGTTACAGGTGGTGGGATAAAATATAGCCTATGTCACCCGGAGATAGTATAGCTTCCCAACTGTGAAATAATTTTTCAAATCGGTCCAGTAGTTTTTGGGTTTATTCGTTTCATACAGAAATACAAATCTTTTCTCTTTATAATATTATAGTACAGATGAGTTGGCGTTTCCTAATCGTAGAAGAATGTGTGGAGTATCGAGGATGGATAAAGTGGATGGAGAGGGAGAGGCAGGCCAAACAAAAGATGGGTTTATTGTGGGACTAGATATATGAAAGAGAAGGGCGTTAGTATAGCGTGACGGCTGACAGGACAGAATGGGAGAAAAAACGTGCTTCGCCGACCCCACGTCAGAAAGATGTTCTTAGAACTTACTGAATTAAATATTTGCAGTTAAAACCATATTTAAATGACACAGTTTGACAGGTTTACTAAATTCAGGAATCGTGGGTTAATTATTTACCGGTTATTGTAGTTTATAGTTGAATTTTTCCTGTAACAAAATGTAGTTGGAACATTGTATAGTCAGAATAGAATATCCTTCAATTGTCTCGTCAGTCGTACTCGTAATATTGGCACCGCCGACGAACAATGCGCTGATGCAACGGTTGCTCAATGCGCTGAACTGAGCCTGTGCGTCTGATATCTATTGTCGATTGTGTCTAGACGTATGTGCTGCGTCGTTCATATCAGCTATGATTTGTGGTTTTACTCGAATGAATGGAATATGAAGTACTAGTATCGCCCCGCGGTTTTACCCGTGTAGTTCCCGTTCCCGTGGGAATATGGGGATAGAATATAGCCTATGTTCACCGGAGATAGTGTAGCTTCCAAGCAATGAAAGAATTTTTCAAACCGGTCGAGTAGTGTCGGAGCCTTGAATAGGCTCCGACACTACTCGACCGGTTTGAAAAATTCAAACAAACAAACAAAAAAACAATCAAGTCTTTCCTCTTTATAATATTAGTGTAGATGTCAGAGGGAGTATGAAGAATATCAGAGGGTGGCTAGGATGTGGAGATCAGTTAGGCAGTCGTTTCACATAGAATCAGTTGCATCCAGTTAGACTGGGACCAATCCCAACATCAGTTGTGTGGTTCAGAAGAAGTAAGCGAAGAAATAGGCATAGGCAACTTTATGAAACTATTTAGATAGAGATTTAATTAACTAATGAAGTTATGCCTATGAAAGTTCCTTGTGCCGATATGTCCAAAGATAAATAAAACATGCCTTTTTTTGGATGGGAAAACATCAAATTACTTCTCCTGCTCTGGACGGAGCGGAAAGGAGTGTCAGACTCTTACTGACTAAAACCCACCCGTGATCCTTCTTGTGCCCTTTGCGTTCCAGGGCCGCGGTGACTCTTTCGAACAAATTCCGCAACCCTAGCAGGCACTGACCCTATGGGGCCCCGTCTTCGTTGCTGACGGCTCAATGAGGCGCGCGTGGAACACGACGCGCCGTCGACTCGGGCCTGGTTGCTATCGGACGGCGAGAGCCACCCATAGCTCGCCGTCCGCAGGCCCTACCCTTGAACCCCTGAAGAAAGTTTAACATGCGTAAAGGATGTAGAAAACTATAAACACTAGTAGAAACGTGAGAACTGTACCTAAGCAGTGGTCGATCCGATACTATGATGACGTCAATATATTGAAAAATTTGTATTCTATTGAATGATATATTGCAGTACTGTTTGGGTCAACGGTCATTGTACGGCCATATTTGTATTTTGCTTACAACAAACATTGTGCAATTGCTCCCATCGTACTGTTCGTCTTACATTGACATAGAAAATTGAATAAGAGACCAGACAATGCCATATCGTCACATACTTTTTCCTTATTGGCTCAAGAATTCTAAACATTGCCACTTCGAGTTCATTGACATGACAATTCGCGATAAACGTAGTTTACATAGTTATTTTGCAAACCAGATTCAACTTGTAAATTCGTCTGCAGAGAATTCAATTAATTTCAACTGAAGTCAGAAGAACAGTCAACGAATCCTTAACGCTGCTTCGCTCACGTCAAGCAAAACTCCTTTGAAACACTCAGAACAGATAAATGTTTCGTTGCCAACGTCCCGACACAGCTTTCTTGTAATTGCAAAGAGTCGAGATCAATAAATTAATTTTCCCTTGTTATATCACCGCCATTCTGTCGACATAAACTTTCAATCGCGATTGGTATCATCCGATCTGCTCGCAGTATCCTGTTCTCTTTGTCCTCGAAGATTTCCAAGTGAGAAAGTCCTTTTCAAACCTGCCGGTACCTTAATGCAGTCTCGAATTCGCGAAAGGTCGATTGTCATGCGACCAAGTGATCGCATCGAAAGTGCATGCCTTACAGAATACTGATACATCGCAGTGCAAAAACTGTTCGTTCTCATTTTCCTCTGTAGAAAGTTATATCTTACGTGGCGAGATAAATTATCATAATCCTTGTGATGTAACCAACATTAATATGGTCGATGATGTAAAATGTTGATGGGTTAGCGAAAGTTATTTTAGTCGCTGTTGATAGTCGTATGTTTGCCCTATAGCAAGGATCTGGTTTCTATGATCTAACATTCTAACTTAATATTGAATAGCAAAAGAGGTCAAGTGACTCATCAGATTTTTTTAACTATTCTATATTGTGATGTATCAAAGTCGCATTCTATGATGTGTAAAAGTTCTGTAATAACATGATTTAAAAGTGTTTCTATGGAGATTTTTACACATTCTTCTCCATCGAAATCGACCTTTTTGAACGTGCAAATAGCAGAGGAGCGTGGTTAAATTATAACAGCCGCACCGGTCGATCTTCTAGGTTAAGCAATGCTTGCCGAGGTTGGTCTTAAGATGGGTGACCATATTAACATAACGAGACTTCTCTGTGCCTCGGAAAGCACGTTAAGCCGTTGCTCCCAGCTGTCATTTGGAGATCTTTGGCAGTCGTTATGGATTGTCAGAAGCCAGAAACTCTGACACCAGTCTTGCCAAGAAGTACCGTGTTCCTCAGTTAATGGGTTGTGGAAGTATGGTAGGCAGCCGCTTCACGTAAAATACTGGTATTCAGCTGAATCCGGTTTGACTGGGAGGCGACCCCAATATAGTTGGGAAAAGGCTAGGCAGATGATGAACGTGCAAATAGCTTTAACTTCCTCAATAAAGCACAAAAGTTCATAGCATGCTTTCAGTTTTCTGGAGTGGATTGAACTAATTTGTAATACTCATATTGATGCGATATTTTGGTTTGGTAAGTAAATTCTCGACCTAAGTGGTTTGTCTGTTGAACGTGTACTGTGGACGCAGTGTACGAGGTGGTGCGAAGGGTGTGGAGGAAGCCTTTGCCCAGATGTGGGACAGTATTTTCTAATCAATCATCATCATTAAATTGCCTTGTTTTTTGCCAACTATGTTGGCGTCGACTTCCAGTGTAACCGTATGCTGCTTGGTACTGATTTTAACATGGAGCTATCTGACCTCCATAACCTGGTACCATCATCTGCCTAGCCTTTTCCCAACTACATTCGGGTCGGCTCCCAGTCAAGCCGGATTCAGCTGAATACCAGTATTTTACGTGAAGCGGCTGCCTACCAGACCTCCACAACCCATTAACTGGGGAACACGGTACTTCTTGGCAAGACTGGTGTCAAATTTTCTGGCTTCTGACAATCCGTAACGACTGCCAAAGATCTCCAAATGACAGCCGGGACCAACGGATTAACGTGCTTTCCGAGGCCTTAACCTGGTACCGGGGTAATATTATACTCTTTGGCAAGACTGGTTTCAGATTTTCTGGCTTCAGATAAGTTCTAAACCAAAGTTCTTTTAAAATTCGAAACACAATCACGATGGTTTAAGCATTACGAATTCAAGTGCAAAGTGATTTTAAACAGGAAAAAATAAATACGAATTTGGCTTCAGTTCAATGTTGCTTTATTGCCTGATTTTTGATATATACTGAACACTTTATCAACGAACATGTGGTGGTAAGTCACGCGTTTTTCTTACTTTCATAGATTTCAGTAACTTTTTTCATAACTGTGGTCATGGAGGGTTTTGTAAAGGATAATCTTAATACATTGCTTCAAATGTTTTACAACTTTTACGCGTAGATCGCAATTGCATCTTGTAGAATTATCAAAAAAAAGGTTTGTGATTTACGCAATAACACAATTAATTGCGTCAATATTTCACAATTTCTTTGACCTTTTCAATTTAATAATAATTTTCACCCCAGCTACGCGTGACTCCTTTCCTCTGAAAAGATAAGGCCGCGTGACTTTTAATGTTTTATTTAATAATACATTTGTACCTGTAACGTGAAAATGTCTGCTGGGGGACCAATCAACGAACGGTAATCAAGTAGAAGCCTCAGCAGTGCAGTAAACGTGACTCCGTCCAATTTGCGAGCACTTGTGTACGATGTTTTACATAAGAACCTATATTTTGTGAGCTATATTTTCCTTAGTTCATCTACACTAATATTATTAAGAGGAAAGATTTGATTGTTTTTATGTTTGCATTGAATGGGCTCCGAAACTACTCCAGTAGTTTTTGAGTTTATTCGTTACTTACAAAAATACAAATCTTTCCTCTCTATAATATTTGTATAGATTTAAATAAACATAGCAAGAAAGCGGCCACAGATTGCATTTTTGGGGAGTGTGCGACGATATTGCATAGTTTAATTCCGCCAAGCCCGTTCCATCATGCGCCACCGGTACATGGTGGACATCCCACCCATAAGCATAAAGCGTTTTGGGAAAACATTCACTGTGCGCACAGCTGAGGAGTGGAATTCCCTGTCCTTCCCTGCTGGGGAGTTTGTTGCGCCACTTCTTCTTCCCAGCTAAAACACTAGGAAGTGGTGACGGGTGGGCGTTTTGGGGGACTGTCTTTATGTAAAATTTGACGTTCAAAACTGCTGTCTCTCAGCCTAGTTTGAATAAATGACTTTTTGAATTTTGTCAGAGTCTGTTACCACTATTCTCAAAACAGTGAAGGAAAACATCGTGAGGAAACCTGCATGTCCTAGAACCAAAAATTCGAAGACATGTGACATTCACCAACCCGCACTGGGCCCGTGTGGTGGATTACGGCCCATTCCCTCTCCTAGAGAGGAGCCTGTGTCCCAGCAGTGGGAATGTTAAAAGGCTGATTATGCTTATAACGTAGTACATGTGTAGGTATATTATATACATACGATGCACGCTAATGTCTGCATGTCTGATTGTGATTACGGTTGATCCCGTGAATTTCAAATTGGCTCATATCCATTATTTAGCTATTTGGAGTACTAGTTTTGAATCGGAATTGAATTGTTTGTATGTATGTACATAATATACGCGCGTCATACTAAATATTTTAACCCAATATTTTTTTTATTATATTTTGCAAGCAAGTTTACATAATGAACAATTTGTCATTTCAAACCCGTTGATTGAATAAATACGTACTTAAATGATTTTTGATTAGGTAACTATGGAAATGTGGATACAATAAATACACTTTAAATCTATATACACTTTACCTAAAAAAAACTAAAATTCTGCTAACTACAATATGGCATCAAAATTTATCGCTACCGACAAGAAGTGAACCCAAAATACTGGCGGCATTGCCATGTTGTATGGCAATGCTTATCCTTTGTCCGAAGTAAAAACCAGCCCTTGGGTCACGCAAAGTATGGGTTGACTAAAGACTAAAGATCTATGTAGGTTAAGGATCTGTCTAAACTTGGACAACTTATTTACATTACTTTCACTGCGCCGCCGCCGATTGAGTTGAGTTGAGACCATATCTGGCAAATATTTACTAACGAATTGGCACAGATTTTACTGGCTAACACTTTAGTTAAAGCTGGTAGTTCACATGTAGGTTGTTTCCCTTTCCGAGACGCAGAGGAGTCTCGGTATGTGATGGATGGTCACCCATCCGAAAACTGACCTCGGCGAGCGTTGCTTAACCTTAAAGATTGACTTGTGTGTGTTTTTTGACATCCAGTAATATCAGCACGAAGTGACGTATTAACGCTTAAATCGATGGCTCCTAAGTATACTGAGTCAACTAACAAATTTTGAGAAATGCACTTTTTAGTATATTTACAACAATTAAATCATTTCCTATCTACCCGTAAAAAATAAAATTCATATCTCTATAAATAACTAAGAAAAAATAGCGTATACTGGATCAAGTATACTAATTTATTTATTTTGCACGCAGTACACTGAGTCAAGTGCATGCTACCAATATACGCGGGACGCGAATTCGCGAAAGTTGAACCTGACTCAGTATACGTCGAAACAGCGTGGTGTGCGGATGTAATTATGAGCTTTTTGTTATCAAGAAATAGTTGATTTTCTTGTATTATTATGTTTTATGTCCTACAACGTGTTGAAAGAAATGTTATGAAAAAATGTTCGAGGAGACTAGATCAAAGACAGATGACACAAAACGTAGTGTACTTGATTATGTTGCAAGAATTTCGCCTGTGGAATCGCTTTATACTCGTAAAGATTCCAATAAAAAGTATTTTGCCGGATTTCTATCGTTCCCTAAAATGTTCAGATGATTCTGATCAGATAACTGCAGTCAGATCGGAACAGAATAGTTTTTTTAATGTATATAGAAAGTTATAAATACAAAATATAAATTAGTCATCTTTTCTGATTGTTGGTCACACAAAAACGAGGGAGGTAGTATGTATGCAGTAATAGAAAGACAGACAGTAATAGAAAGAAATAATACTACAAACACCTGCTCAATTGTACATGGCGTTTCAATTTGCTAAAAAAAAACAAATAATTAAAAAAATTAAAAACACACCTGCCATGTCAAAAAGTATATAATAATATTTTTGTTGCATTCGGGGTACCTGTAAGGAACTATTCAAAGGAACCGTCCCCCGACTGTTATGAAAAGATAATATTATATTTTTTTATTTTCACTAACCCGGGATAAATCAACACATCGAACGATACCACATACATTGATATCGTGTAATAAAAAAAATCACAGACATACATACAAAAACCCTGAAAACATTACACTCCTTTTTTGGGAAGTCGTGGAAAAACCGACGATAAACCTTATAAGGTCATCAAAGTCTCTCAAGAAATTGTAATGGATCTCAAAACAATGCTTAAAAAGATGCAATGGAATAAGTCACTGAAATAGAAATTGAGAAAATCCTTACAAATGATTGTATAAAATTAGTTATGTAATGTGGTAATTAATAAATCTAAAGTGACACGTAATCAAACTGTCCCTAATATAGATTTTAGTGATCTTCGCTCAGCTTACTATAAGCCAATCCTAATAGATAAAAATTAACACATCGATTTAATGGACATGTGCAACTTTTTTATTTTTATAGATATTGTTTTTTCTTAACTATTAAGTACTGTCCTCAGACCTAAGGTAAAGAAGAATTTTACTCTCAGCAATAAATACTAAGTGTAAGGATAATTATTAAGAATTGTATACTTACTGTGATTTTCTTTAAAGTAATTAAGAGTGATTACTAGTCCTAAATTATTGCGATTTCAAACAATTAACAAATAATCCTCATATTTTACAGAAATGTGCAATTGATACAATCAATATTTTGTATTTTTGTTATCTAAGACTAGACCTACCTAAGCCTTTGTGTTTATGTCTTGTATTGTTGATTTTTGATAATTTTATAGATATCCTAAAGTTATGTTAATGTTACCAATAGAATTTCGAGATCTCTTTAATTAAAATATTGAACGTTAAAAGCGGTTTTGATTATTTTAACTATCTTGTACCACACTTGACTCAATTTACAGATGGTTCACTTTTAAAATGATATCCACGTATAATGAGTCAACTTATTATATTTTAACAAAATATGAGTTCATGAAAGGAATTATAATATGTAAAAAATCCAATAAGTAAATAAAAACAGTTTTTGCCACACTTATTAAGTAATTTCTCCCCAAAACGTAGATTAAATAATGCGACGTATAAAAATATAAGTGGTAGTTGATCCATTTTTAATAAAGAAATAATCGCCGTATACTAGTATATCTACATTATCTCATAAATTAATAAAATAATATGAAATTTGTTATGTACAGATGATAGGGTTTATTATATTTAACTCACTATGATTACTTATTTTTTCTTGGTTGTATTAACAATTTAAATATAACCATTCGCTCTTCTTATCGCCCTCCTGTAAAGTTATTAGAAGTACAGTTGACTCAGTATACTTAGGAGCCGTCGAAATGTGATGTGTAATGTTATTCTAGTGACATGCAAAGTGGCACGTAGTACCAGTCAGTGGCTTGCAACATTAAAATTCTCTTACTTAGTGTTAGTTTGTGATCCTTAGTGACTCTTTGGTGAAAAAATGATGGGCACCTAAATTTCGTTTACGTGCGTTTTTCTTTCAATATTTAGATTGACCTATGTCCAATTAAAATAAACTATTACTTAAAAGCATTAGTTTATAACTAATAATTTATCTATATGAAATTATTATCACAATTTTGGTCATTGATTGATTCAATCTATACCTACTATAATATTATAAACAGATATTATAAACAGGTAACGTTTGTGACGTTGTAAGGGGTAATCTCTGGATCTACTGAACCGATTTTCGAAATGATTTCACCAATAGAAAGCTACGTTATTTATTTAACAATTTATGTACACACATTTAATAAAAAGATAAGAAAAAGGAAACAGAAAAATAGGTACAAAGGTGATGCTCATTTCTGGAGTGTCAAAGGCTATATTTTATCCCCGTATTGCCACGGGAACTACTTTTTGTTTTTTCTTTTGTGTAGAAGTCGGTTGTATTTTTTTGTAAAAAGTTTTGTTGGATCTTCAAATTATCATTTACTTAACATCCGTTAGGTACAAATAAGATGATGTTAACGCGTGAGTAATACGTCTTATGCGTCATCTCAAATAAATAGTAGCAAAAACAGTCACTTTCTATACCAGACGGACTTTTAAAATCACTTGACATCATTTAAACAAAAACTACCTACTTTATTTACTTTGAAAGTGAATATGCGCGGTTCTTGAAAATGAATAAAATAACATGGAGTGAAAATGTAAATAATAGTAAACGTGCAAGATAAAAATTATCTCATTGCTCAATGCTTCCTAATGAAGACCCACAGGTTAATTTCCAGATCTTACAAAACAAGTTACTGAAGGATGCTGTAATCAAATCACCCCGTTTTATAATAATTACATTGGTGATGTCGCTTGCTCAAAAAAACACTCATCTGCCTAGCCTTTTCCCAACTATATCGGGGTCGGCTCCCAGTATATACCAGTATTTTACGTGGAGCGGCTGCCTACCATACTTCCACAACCCATTACCTGGGTAACACGGTACTCCTTGGCAAGACTGGTGACAGATTTTCTGGCTTGTGACAATCTGTACGACTGCTAAGGATCTCCAAGTGACAGCCAGGACCAACAACTTAACGTCCGTTCCGAGGCACGGAGGAGTCTCTATATGTTAAGATGGTTATCCATCCAAAGAGTACCCTCGGCAAGCGTTGCTTAACCTTGAACATCGACACGAGCTCCTTCAGCGGAAACAAATATACTGCCGGGATAAAAATAATCACATGCCCTTGTACATTGGGTACCTATATAATGGTGCATCCATATGCCAATTCAGCCGATAAGTCGTGAACATTTAACAACTGATATTTTAACTTACTTTTGCTTTAAAATATTAGAATGGATTCATCTGAACCTGGGTTCCGATGAGACATCTTAAAACATCATGATTCCGGTGTGCGAGCGAGACAGAGCTATACAAGACGCATACCACCATCCCATTTTCACAATGGAAAAATGTTGGTATTGGAGCGTGGGACTGTTCATTAAACCTGTACTAGTAGTTGGAAGGGTTTCCTCAAGGAGGACCCCGCCTGATGCTATCGTCAGGTATTAATACCGGATCGTGTAACCGTCCTCAGGTTAATGCCCGCATTTATTGGTGAAATGAGGAAAAATATAATGAGTACGTCATCAGTCAGACGGTGGTCGAGATTCAACTTTATTTCGACACTAGCAGCGCCCCGCGGTTTTACCCGCGTAGTTCCCGTTCCCGTGGGAATACGGGGATAAAATATAGCCTTAGCTTTCGAATGGTGAAAGAATTTTAAAAATCGGTCCAGTAGTTTTTGAGCCTATTCATTACAACCAAACAAACAAAGTTTTCCTCTTTATAATATTAGTATAGATTATACTCGTTCAACCACTATGAAAATCCTGGTGATCGAAAGGGTTTTGTTGTATCGATTGCAAGTGGCTCGTAGCAAGGAAAGCCAATTCCACTGATTTAAATAAAAACAATATGTTGTCGCAATCTCATATCTGCGATAATAGGGATGTTGCCTGAGTAAAAAAAATATGATTATGTTTAGTCCGTCAGTTACATTATAGAAAAATATTCGATGCGTATTTTTTCCTTTATCAAATCTATAAAAACTGACGAAGATAAAAAGCATCAAAGATCAGGAGTGGGAGCGTGTGACGTCACGGCCCGTTAAAAATTGTAGCGAGTAGTAACGTCACACGAGTTTTCAACGCACTGTATCGTCTTCATGTGAAAAAAGAAAAAATACGACTCCAATATTTTTTGGAAATCTATCTGACGGACTAATCAGATTTTTTTAGTTAAAGGAACTACCCTATTTTATGAGAAAAATAAAAGTAGATCCAATGATATAGCGCCGTTGGGTATTTTTAACCGACTTCTAAAAAAGGAGGAGGTTCTCAATTCGGATGTTTGTATATTTTTTTTTATTGTTTGTTCGCGCATAACTCCGTCGCTTGTCAATCGATTTGAAAAATTCTTTTTTTGTTGGAAAGGGTATACTTCCCAAATGGTCCCATGAAAATTTTATCGAAATCAACCAAGCGGTTTTCGAAAAATCAACAAAAATCTAAAAAAAATATGTACATTTTCTACATTGATGACCTCTTAGTTTACTCTGCGAAGGAGCAGTACGTTTTTTTTACACCAATGTGATTGGTTCGTTTAGGTGGGGGAGGGGAGGGGGTGTAGGTACCACTAAAAAGTGAAAAATAAAAAAAACTTTTTACAAAAAATAAAACCGACTTCTAAACAAAAAAAAAAAAACAAAAAGTATAAAATAACTTTAATTTCGGAAGTCGGTGTGTTCAACAACAAAAAAACAACCAAAAACACCGAGTTCCGAAATTAAAGTTATTTTATACTTTTTGTTTTTTTTTTTTTGTTTTTTAGTATTAGAAAACATCGAATGAGTTCTACCTTCCACTCTGGGCGGAGTCGAAGGTAGTGTCAGACTTCCACTCCGTTCCTCCTAGTGCCCTTCGCGTTCCAGGGTCGCGGGGCCGCCGTCAGCACCAGGGACGGGGCCCCATAGGGTCGGTGCCTGCTAGGGTTGCGGAATTTGTTCGAAAGAGTTACCGCGGCCCTGGAACGCAAAGGGCACAAGAAGGATCACGAGTGGGTTTTAGTCAGTAAAAGTCTGACACTCCCTACCGCTCCACCCAGGGCGGGAGGGGTCATTTGATGATTTCCCATCCAAAAAAAAAAGGGTCGCGGGGCCGCAACCCTGGCAGGCCATTGGGTAGACCTCGGTATACAGATCTTGAGAGACATTGACCGTTCTGAAGATGGAAACTACCAACTTTGATATTGAAGTGTTTCTGATACTTGATTACTCATACTCATATCTTCTGCAAATTTCAGACGTCATTGGTAAAACCTGACATACAAAAGAGGTAAGCAAAGCGTTGAAGTGCTTATTTTCAATCCTCGCGGTAAAATCATTATTCGTACGTGTAATCTTTGCGGCTTATGTTTTTAGTCTTATTATTTGCTGAACCGCGCAACTTTGCAACACATAAGAGGGAGGAAGAAAAAAAAACTTTCCAAAAAAAATCTAACGAAACGATTTTATTATACATATACATATGTATGTACACTGCCGGCCAAAAGTTTAAGACCGCACTTATATAAATTATCTTATAATTAAATGTTGTATCCGTTAATGTAAAGTTGTCGTTTTTGGTAATAATATTTGTTCAAGCAAATAAATATGAAGCATTTTATGAATATGTATCCACAAAGTATATGTACCCATACCAGCATAATAGCATAATCAGCCTTTTAATGTTCCCACTGCTGGGACACAGGCCTCCTCTCTAGGAAAGGGAATGGGACGTAATCCACCACGCATATTCGAATTTTTGGTTCTAGGACACGTCGGTTTCCTCACGATGTTTTCCTTCACCGTTTTGAGAGCAGTGGTGAAGAAATTAATTACACAAAGTATTGCGCCTGGCTGGGTTTGAACCCGCGACCAACAATTCGTAAGTCGGGGCCGTTACTCACTCGGCCACCACTGCTCGCACCACACCTCTAATATCTATTGCATTTATTGAGAAAGTTGCTGTCTGTCTTACTATGTTATTGAATGCTCTTTTTTTTGTTAACTCCGAAACAGATCTCGTGATATGATTTGAATATTATTATATGACTTGCCTCATATCTTTGTTTTTCCAATCTAATCTTTCTTACTATTTTTAGACCAAAAAATCTTATGTAATCTGATGACGGCGTCATTCTTTGCATGAAAGGCCTCGAAAATACAGTAGTTAATACCATAGTATATTAATATTAATTATTTTGACAAAACTGAAAAGGCTCCAGTAGCAGGGGCGTAGCTACCGCCGTATCAATGATACGGGGCCCCCAGGCTACAGGGGCCCCGAATGTTTGTATGCAAGAATTCCTAAAATATTATCCACAATATTTTATAGACTAATAACATTTTTGAGAATAGCTGCGGAGCCAAACATTTTATTTAAAGATGACAATACAGCGAATTAATATATAATTCAGATTAGGTATTAAAAAAAAGTTACTTTTAATTGTTTTAAACATTTTTGTTTTCATATCAATTTAGAATTATTTTAATTCAAATGGAGCATTTTTCATTTATTTTATAAGAAACTTTACCTTTCCTTTGGGCCTCCCATTTTAATACAGGACCCGTCTAAAGCAAGCTACGCCACTGTCCAGTAGACAGTCCCCGTGACGCGACCCTCAGCATAGTTCTCGACTTATCGCACTATCGCGAAAAACTTAATTAAAATTTCTAGAACGTGACCAAATCAATAAAAAAAAAATTTACGTCGTACATAAACATTAAAACAACAGGTTTTTTACAGGAGGCGTGTCAGAATGATCCGATCGACATGTTAAGTACCGCGGAGATATAACAAGCAATCCTTCACAGTTAGATATCAGCCCCGGCCCTCTCGGTTACCGCTACAACCATTAGCATTTTGGGTGAAGGTAAACCGGCCATGTGAACTAAACACCACGATCCAACAGAAATACTGCCTTATCATTCACAGTATAAAGGAGGAATTAGATTGAATGAAGAACCACAGAAGGAAAGTCGATTATTTACAAGAAAAGTTATAGTGATTCGCTTGTTATGTGATGTCTGACGTGTTTTTGGCAGTCCATAGCGACTTGCGTGATTTGTGGAGTCAATCTTAGATGATTAAGCTATCTTCGTTCAGAAATCGTCTTTCAATGCAACTTAATTAAACTGAATTTCGATAAAAGATAAACTTTTGTTGGATTTGGATTAAAATTCATGTTTTGATCTCGATCAATGAAATATGTAACTTGCCTTACAAGGTCGTGGATAGTATTAATTTGTTTAGTGAGCAGTTTCCACTATTTACAAGTACGAGACTGATTTCACAAGCTAATCAGCTTTCATGTGCTTAGAAAGAAGATTCTAGAAGACTTCTAAAAATCTCGTTTCCCTTTAAACTGTTGATAAGGTTCTTGCAACCAATATTCCGAATCGATGGTTAACTTTTCAAGTATTTTGGGCCCACGATGCAGTCAGCGTCGGTGGCATTCGTCAGATTTTATAATGGTGAGCTGATGATGGACATTCCAACACTTGAGTCATATTCTAGATAGGACCGTACTCACATTGTCTATTAGACGGATGTACAGTAAAACTTGGATAACTGGGACCTTAAGGGACCTGCAAATTTGTCTCTCTTAAAGAGGTGTTTCACTTACCCAGTGTCTCAGATATCCAGGTATAAATAGATATCTGTCTCATTTACGGAGAGTTCCATCCACATAATGTAGGTACACAAAATATAGTCCCAATAAAAGAGGTAAATTACACTCGCTGTCTCAAATATAGAGGTGCTTGTGACGAATAAAATCGAAAGAACTAATCCCTAAAATATAGTCTCAGTAAAATAGGTAAAATATACTCATTGTTTCAATAATAGAGGTAATTATGACGATAAAATGGAAAGAACCAATCCCAGATATAGAGGTTTGTGTTGTCCCACTAACAGAGGTAATTCATTGCTAAAGTGTCGGGATCTAAGCATGAGATCCAGCTGTGGAGGTTTCTCACTTATCTAGGTCCCACTTAACCAAGTTTTACTGTATTAAATCCGATTTCGCCAAGTTATGTTGGCAAAGGTCTACTTACGCAACCGACAAAGTACTTTTCCATAAGCCACTGTAGTTCACGTTCAGGTGGCAGGCTTTTGTGGAGCTTAAAACCTTTATTGCCACCCCTTATAAAGTTCTTGAGAAAAACAACACATAAATGTGTCAGTGACACCTTGTACCAAAACACCACCTGTGTGTCGTTGGTGTCAAAAGTATAGGGAACGTGCAGAAACTATAGGTGGCAGCACAGACGTGTCAATGTCAAGTATATTTTACTTATAAGTTTCAAATTTGCAACGCTAGATGGCACAGTCTACTTCGTGCACGTTTCCCTAAACGGAGGGTGCAGGAATTATAGGTGGCAGCACAGGTCATATATTTACAACGTAAAAGTTTCAGATTTGCAACACTAGATGGCATAGTCTACGCCGTGCACATCTATTAGAGAAGTTGATTGGTGGTAGGTGATGTTCTTTTCCTTTTTCCTACTAAGCAGTAGGATCGCTCTTCAGTATCGGTTGTTAGACAGCTAGGACGTATAAAATAATCGAGTAATACAATACTGTGGCCGTATTACGAAGTGCCAATGCCATCATGATTCGTGTGAGGGAAAGAGATAGTGCTATACGTCTTGTGTAACTCCGTCTCTCTCTGACACAGAAATCATGATGGATTTAAGACGTCATAATAGGTCGCCAGGTCATTGCTCTTATCACCAGTGACTCATGGCTTGCGGCTGCCAGTAGGCAGATACAGTACCAAATGTTCCTGCATCCGTAACGGTACTTTAAGATTGTAACCGCTAAAATGTATGACCCACTTATCTTTATGATTTTGTGAAAGTTTCAGATGTTGTATAAATTTATTAAGGTTATGTTGCTTGTCGGTTTGACGGTAAAATGAAAACAGACTTGGCTGTCATTTATAGACGATGTTAACTGTCACGTATCTGTCATTTTAATTTGGGTAAAATGTATTTATTAAAAAAAATGTTTAAGGAAAGTTTTTGTAGAGTGACAGATTTATTAACCACACAAAAAAATCACTCCCGCTGTTTTCATTTTAAGTTCCAAAGGAATGACTTAAAAGAAAGTTAGTTTGAAACATCGCGAGAAATAAAGGTACGCTGTTAAACGAT
Organism: Hecatera dysodea; assembly: GCA_905332915.2. Lineage (NCBI taxonomy): Eukaryota > Metazoa > Arthropoda > Insecta > Lepidoptera > Noctuidae > Hecatera > Hecatera dysodea. Next base: position 19,842,567 of record HG995299.1, on the reverse strand, counting down.
AACCAAGGCAAATTGAGCCACCATTACTTTTTTTTCTTACTGGGAAAGCATCAAATTACTTCTCCAGCTCTGGGCATAGTGGAAGGGAGTGCGTGTTCCTCCCAGTGCGCTTTGCGTTCCAGGGCCGCGGTGTCTCTTTCGAACAAATTCCGCCCAACCCTAAGCAACCCTAGCAAATTGAGCCACCTGACCCTAATTCGCCTATGACGGTAAAATTTCGCTTACCCTGTCGTGCTTGTCTGTAAGAGCTTTACACTTTCAAGAAGCTGGTTCGGTCTCTGTAATTATTACACGGACAATATATGTAATGTTGTTAATAAGACCATGTTTTATGACCGTATTATTGGCCTAGTTGATCGAAAAACCAGGTTAGTTAGATTCAGACTTACAAACGAAGGGTTCTGTACTACAATAAATAAAACACGTTTCTTCTATGGAAAGCCTCTTTTTAATGTATGTAAATTTAACTTTGTTGTTATAGCGGCAACAGAAATACACACTCTGTGAACATTTCAATTGTCTCTCTCTCTACCTGTTCATGAGATACAGCCAGACGGTGACAGACAAACGGACAGCGGAGACTTAGTTATTATAAAGTCTCCGCTGTCCGTCCGTCCATCACAGAACCTTAAAAAAGATAATAATACGGTTGGCGCTCGATGGCGGTCAGTTTATGAATCAATACAAAAAGTAATAAAAATACGATATATTTCGTTTATTATAAGATTTTTCCGAAACTCTTTAATATTTTATGACACTCTGATGTTGGCAATACTGTTTGTGTTGCCAACATCAGAGTGACAATTCCAATTTTTTTCAAGAAACTTAAACATTCGCATAACAGGCGCAATCCGTCAAAAAAGCCTAGATTTCAAAGATTAAAAGATACTTTTTTTTTATGTGACCACTCGCAGTTCAGCACACTAAGGCTGGTTACTGCTCAACTGGACTATCCTGTGGTGGCCTCAAATGAATTTAAGGCCCCCAGCCAGGGCATTAAAAGAGACTCGAGATTCAAGGCATTTATTTGTCCTAAGTTTCAGTGTATAAATTAACTAAAATCGGTGTGATTTCCAACAAATTTGAAAAATAATTTATTTATTAAAGAATTCGTAATCGGTAATTTCACCATTTTTAAAGACGTTAAGTTCAACTATAAGTGACAATACGTTCTGTCCTCTTAAATTGATTTTAAACTCAACGAGGTAATTAACAACACATTATAGTTTTATTGTTTGTAGATTACAAATTAAATATAAACACAGCCAACATAACAATAAGGTTTCTTGGTAGAGTCGTAGAGTTTCGTGTTAAACATTTTGAGTTATTTGAACAACAATAAATAATTAAGTATACGTATGTTTATGAAGTAATTAATCGCTTGTTATGTAGTTAATGTTTTGTACTCCAAATGTATGAAAGAACTGTTAGAAATGTAGGGCGAAGCCACATGATGACGGTGCGGTGCGGCGCCGCGCCGTATCGTAATTAATTCGAGCTATAGTGACACAGGGGCGGGCGGTGCGGCATCGCAGCGAAACATAGATTACGACGTTACGGGCGCGGCGCCGCGTCGCACTTTTATTGACTCAGCTGTGTATTATTCCATAATGTAGGCCTTTCTACCACAAACGATATAAAGAAATCAACATCAATATTATCGAGACTTATGGTAAGGAAGAACAAAGTTGAATATTTGTTGTAGCACACAGTTATTTACGTTCGCTACACTAACAATACTGCGGTGCCGCACGCTTCCACTCCGGCGCCGCAGCGTATCACTCCTCCCAGCCTTTGATGCAGCGGCACCGCTCCGGCGCCGCGCCGCACCGTCAACGCATCGTGTGGCTCCTTAGAAGAAGTAATTGCGTATCACAGAATCGTTTCACTGTGATAATTCAAGTTGATCAGACGAATTTGCCAAACGTTTGGTATGAAGTAAAGGATTAGTGAACAACTTTACAATTATTCGTATAGAGAGACACTAGTATATATAAAGTGTGCCATGCAATAGGGTAGTGGACTAAAAAAAAACTGATTAGCCCGTCTGATAGATTTCCAAAAAATATTGAACACGTATTTTTTCTTTTATCACGTATACAAAAAAATAAGACGATACAGTGCGTCAAAAACTCGTGTGACGTCACTACTCGCTACAATTTTTACCTAGCCGTGACGTCATAGGCTCCCACACCTGATCTTTGACGTTTTTTATCTTCGTCAATTTAGTTTTTATAGGTTTGATAAAGGAAAAATACGTGTCCAATATTTTTCTATAATCTGACGGACTAAGCATAATCATATATTTTTTACTCAGGCAACATCCCTATTGTACCTGCCCTGCCAAACTACCCACAGTATATTAACACAGATTAGTTGTTGAAATAGGTAACTGGATAAATAAACCAATCACTTAGTTTAATCCCTAACGAAGTCGACTGCAATCGGCATAAAATATCCTATATTATTGCGACATGAACTTTCTACTTAAAGTGCTTATGTGTTAGTACTAGACACAATACAATATCAACAAGCAATCTATACTTCTATGCTAATATACAAAGCTGAAGAGTTTGTTTGTTTGTTTGCTTGAACACGCTAATCTCAAGAACTGCTGGTCCGATTTAAAAAAAAAACTTTCAGTGTTAGATAGCCCATTTATCGATGATAGCTATATATATATACCATCACGCTATGACTAATAGGAGCGGGAAAGCAATGAAGAATGTTGTTTTCATTACTTTTTTTTTCCTTTTGTAATAGTTTGTTTAGCCATGACAGAATCATGGCTAAACATTTTATGATGTTTTGAGCTTCAAATTGATGTTTGTTTATTTGTTAGTACTTTTGAAATAACCTTCAAAGGTAAACTTGATGTCTTACTTAGCTGGATGTCATCCCTTAGGAAAAATCCAATCTAATATTAATAATGAAAAAGTAACTTCTGTCTTCTTGTTTTTTACGCTAACACTGCTAAACCTATTTTGATGGATTTTTGCCAAGAGATAGATTAGGCCTTTCTCTATGGGCCTTAGAAAATGACTTAGTTAATATAAATGTGAATAATACTAACGCGGGAGTATGTTCCCTGGGATAATTTTCTACTTAAATGCAGGCGAAGCCGTTGGCAGGAGCCAGTACCTATGTAACAACAACGCTCCCTCAATCCTTTCAAATATACTGGATGGGTAAGCATAATCAACCTTTTAACGTTCCCACTGGTGGGACACAGGCCTCCTCTCTAGGAGAGGGAACTGGGTGTGTATTCAAAAGTTATTATCGGTTATCTTGTTATCTTTCTACTGGTTTAAGTAGCAAACTGGTTGTCGTTGAGAAGCCACCTACGTACCATCATACAAGAAACACGTGATCTGTGCCTTTCGCTTTTCAAAGGGGAATTTCTCTAACAGGCAACAGCTGTTAAGGCGAAGCGCTACGCAACTTCAACATATGTTTTAGGGTCCCGAACTTCTGTATTGAAATACGGAACCCTATAGGATCACTCGGTTGTCTGTCTGTTGGTCTCTTTGTCCGTCCGTCTGTCACAGCCAATTTTCTCCGAATCCACTGGACTATTTCAGTTGAAATTTGGCACACATATAACTTTCTACCTTTGTCATGTATTAATGACTTAGCATACTATTGTATTAAATTCAAGTCCTTAAAACGCAACAGACAGATGTGTTGCTGAGGAGTTTGTTGCGCCACTTCTTCTTCCCAGCTAAAACACTAGCAAGTGGTTACGGGTGGGCGTTTTGGAGAACTGTCTTTATGTAAAACTAGCTTCTGTCCGCGACTTCGCCCCCGTGGATTCCCCGATTTTAAAACATTATTTATCTCTGCTCCGCTCCTATTGGCTTAAGCGTGATGATTTAATTTTTCAATTCGGACCAGTAGTTCCTGAGATTAGCGCGTTCAAACAAACAAACAAACAAACTCTTCAGCTTTATAATATAAGTATAGATTTGACGTTCAAAAAGTGTCACCGCGGCCCTGGAACGTAAAGGGCACTATAGGATCACGGTTGGGTTTTAGTCGGTAAGAGTCTGACAGATTCCACTCCGCCCAGTATGGGAGAAGTCATTCGATGATTTCCCGTCCAGAAAAAAAAGATATCTCCAACAGGAAGTTCCAGAAGACTGATCGGTGTTTTTTGCTAAACTTATCTGTAGTTAATAATAATAGTACCTACACTGATATTTATATCCGTAATATTACTGTTTCCATGAAGCATATAAACGTACGTAAGTGGACATAAACAATACCTATCTGTTAAAATGTTATCACTTTTATATGAAAACAAACCTCGGAAGGCCACAAAAGATACCTACCGTGTCATATCAGCGTGTATTTTTCCCGCTACAGGACTAAACTTATTTTCAAACAGGGTAGGAATGAGCATTTATATACAGGGTGGTTAATAATGAAGTGCTTTCCTTGATATGGGTTTGACTAGAGCTGATTTGCAATGGTTTTGACCCCGAAAACATGAATGGATCCCATGTTTTCGGAGATATATCTTGCCTGATTTGAACCAGAACCAGTCGCGTTAAGTCAAAAAGCTATCATAACGAATTTAAGAACATCCGCAAAATGTAAGCCATTTACATTTATTTTTGAGTAAACTGTCTCAATAACCAGAGACATGTTTCAAGATATTTTCATAGATTGAATTTTACGAAGCTTCGTTTCCAAAGAAATGGCGATTTTTTAAAAATTAATGCAAAAGGTATCTGTAAAGTAGCATTTGCCTATCCAGAGTGGAACAGATTTCTCACCGTTTACAGTTTTTGGTCGTGAGGCAGATCCTTACTAATATAATATACGTGAAAGTTTGTATTTATGTGTGTTTGTTATTCTTTCACGCAAAAACTATTGAATGGATCTGGACTGTCTGGAATAACACAAAGGACACTTTTAATCCCATGAGTATGCTCCCTTGGGATAATTTTCGACATTCACACGGACTAACTACTTACTAGTATTTTCTAAAAAATCTTAAAACCATCGATAACTTGAAAACCACCCAATATGGACCCCATGTTTTCGGGGTCAAAATCGTTGCAAATCATCTTTAGTCAAACCCTATTATTATATAGTGGCTCTATTATAACTTATTTCAAGGATAGTATTTAACAATCATCCTACGTATCCTTCTTGCTTACTGCGTATTGAAGATATCTGACCACGAAAGTCAAGGTTTCTTCTTGAAGTCTTGACGCTATATTCACAATAAATAATACACATCGTAATTTTATCTTTTTTGCGCTGGATGCTTGACGCACAGTCCTGATCAATGTGGCAACACTTCGGGAGGCCAGTGTCCAAGTCTAATGTACGTTTTTCGAAATGATGATGATGTATCTTTAGATAGATTTTACCGTGCTCATTATTGTGTCACCCTATGTAATATTTTCTGTAGCTTACACGGTGTTAATAATAAGGAGTATTCTATGAAACTCGGCGAAAGAGTACCTTTCTATCAGTAAAATAATATTCGTTATAGGACGAGAACTTTAGGAGATCACGGTTTGCAAACATAGTGTGTCCGTGGAGTTTCTTGCACGTTCTTCTCCATAGAGATCTACGCTTTGGAACGTGCAGATAGCTTCACCTAAAATTCAAAAGTGTCTGTAAAGGGTTTAATTGAAATAAATGCTATGAGTTTGAGTTATGTATGAACACTTCTAACCATAGATATAATAAACAAGGAGATATGCCCTGTAGCCGAAAATGTATCGGAACCTGTGTCTCCTGTTTTGCCCTACCACCCGGCAACTACTACGAATGCAGTTCAGTAAAAGCAATAGATACGCAGTCGCGCACACACCCGCATTTTTGAAATCGGACTGTACTACACAATCAATTATAAACCTTATCCTAATAAATACAGCGTATATTTACAGTACACCGTGCAACTTACTCACACAAAAACAACGGTGGGTATCGTTGTGCTGTGCAAAAGCAATTTATTTTACATATACGCTAGTGATTGACTAAATCGGAAAGTTATCGATTCTGGCATTTATTACACACGCCATGCTGCCCATGTATAACAAATAAATAGCATGAATATGTTGACTAATTTTAAGCAAAGGTCACTAATATATTATCTTAAACATGCCGATTACTATAATGCATTCGAAACTTTATCGAAAGTAAAATACAATTACCATAAAAAGTAAGGAAGTAGCACGAGGATAAGGCATAAATACGATAATTCAAAGCCAAAAACACTTGAACGATTATTTACCAAAAATTTAATGAAATCTAAGAAAGTTTGGTACACTTTTGTAATATTTCATTCAACAATCGACATTGTTGTCGACAGTGTATCTGCACAACTACATCACTAACTCGCGGCAAGAAGCAGCGGCCGTACTATGCGATACATCGGCTTGCTAAAGTATCGTTTTGTGATTTTTACATTGCTCATCCAGTCACTTAGCGACAAACTTAGGTAGTGGTTAAGGAGCAGTGTATTCATTGTAATATGTTATTGTCGCTGTGACATTTGAAAACAAAAATAACAGAGTATAAGCAAGAAATATTTTACGATTTGTTGTTTTTCATGATTTTAAAGACAAATATAGTAAAATACTTGTATTTTGATATGGTAAGTGATTCCATAATTAACAAAGTTTTGGTTTAGGCTTCGGTTTTTACAAGAAAACACTGAACAACACGGCATTCTTATATTTTATCACGCTCACGATCGGAAGCGCACTAGTTCGCGGATTCGACCATTGCGTAAGACATGCTCCATGTCGCGTGGACACCGACACGCCCCCTTGCCACTTCTCCTGTATTTTATATTTCTATGGTTTTAACTCTTTCACGGACTTGATGAGCAACATTCGAGTCAGTACTCTGTCCAGCCAATATGTTCCACTGTTCACTGGTTACCCGACACCAAATGAAGCAATTACTGTAGTACTTGGGTAATTGTAACTGGCTATTTTTGCTCCGTAGCGAGTCTATTGGCTCCCAAGGGCAAAGACCTCTCTATTCGAAGTTATCAGCGCAAGATTATTGTGACCGACACTATTTCCAACCGCAACGCGTTATGTGCGCGAAAAACTAAAAAAAAAAGTTGTTTTGTAAGCGTTTTGTGGTTGAATGTTTAGCTTTTGTGAAATTTGATAGTAGGTGGCGCCTGGTTTTTGTAATTAGGTCTTTGTTTAAGGCGATACCCCGACCAAAACCTTGCGATAGGGCGTTTTTCTTCGCTATTCAGAGACTATTAACTCATTAGTTATGAGAAATAATCTACATGTAAAAGCACATTATTAATGTTCGATGTCTTATTATCATATTCCACGTTCTAATTTGTTTTTATCTGTTATAAATAAAATTAATTCTAAATTAAAAAAAATACTAAAATTGTTGATTTAATTGCATCTGTTGCTAAATGCAACGCTCTAATCATTTGAGGATTACACGAATGGATAGATAATTTAAAAATCTATATTAAACGCGTTTTATTTCATTTCAAAAGATCACTTATCTTTTAAATAAAAATAATTCCAAATATTGTGTGAATTCTATTATATGCGCACGCCGCAGGGTACGGGCGGCAAAGAGGGAACGAATGCTCAAGGTTATTTGGTCAGGGAAACGCCTTAAGGAAACAGACCGCGCTCTGTTGCCTATTCATTCATTCATTCATTTATAACAAATTGCCAAAGACATGGAAGCTTCCGCTTCCATTATTCAAAAAGAGACTCCGAAGCTTTTTGGTGGCGAAAGCATATTATAATAGTAAGGAGTTCCTGATTGAGAAAGAATTTTACCAAAATTAAAACTGTATTAGTGTGTAATATTTAAAATTGTAGGTATATAGTTAAATTATGTCTTAAGTTAATGTTTTAAATCTTTTGCATGCCTACTTGGTAAAATAAGGCTGTACTCTTTTTTTTTGTCATCTTTTTGCTACCCATATTTGCAAAATAAAATTATCTTTATCTTCATTCATAGTAACACCGATCGATAACAAAATACATTGCATTTTCGTCAATTTAGTCCAAACATTTCCCTTTACAATAAAAACATTACCCGCAGCAAGTTCCAACGATTCAAGGATAAATAACTCACAATCTGTCGCATAAATTTTCGCTATTAGGCAATGCGCAGACTTTCGCATTTATTTTGAGACGAGTGTGTCGCCTTAACGCACGGTGCGGGTCGCGCGCAGCTCTGCGAAAATTTCACTTTCGCTTGCTTACATAAACTACTGCGACCTTTTATCGACGATCACGCGAATTGTAATTTACGCCGCGTCTGCGTGCAACTTTATGCGAATCGGTTCGAAGTTCGCAATAATGAGGAAGACTTGTTCTTGGAAATTGGGTGGTAGCGGATGTGTAAAAGATTATGTTGCAACTTAAACGAATTTCCTTTTCTTTATTTATTTATTAAAATCTCATGCAACACAAAGGTACAAAGAATTCCTTAGACATTTTATACCAGTCAGCCAACCAAGGGTGGTCAAGAAATATAATAATAATAAACTTTATTGTCAGACCAGAGATCCATAGTTTCAGTTGCATTAAATTGATGCTTACTAAATAAAAACAAAAAGACATACAATAAGCCATACCTGAAAGACGGTCTGTGTACTGAACCGCCATCCAGTGAGACACCATTAGGCTATCCACCCTGCCGGCTACAGTACCACTAGGCTATTGGGACTGTCGCGCATCCGACGCATCAGTGATGCGTTTCGCAGCCGCAGTAGTGAGCCGAAATCCAGAACACGCGCGTCCGCGAACTTCTCCGACGCGCTACAGAAACGCGGCAACCCCAGCATTTCCCGGAACGCGTTATTATAATGGACTCGTAGAGTAAAGAAAGAAGAAAATATCCCTCCAGCTTAACAGACGGAATTAGTAGTGACACAATCACCCACTTCTTTCTATCTAAAAAAGTAGGAAGTGGTGACGTGCGGGCGTTCTAGGGGACTCTGTTGATATAAAAGTTGACGTTCAAAAAGTGCTGACACTCAGCTTAATTCGAATTACTGACTTGAATTGAATTAAAAGAATAAAATAAAGGATGGACTACATTACATTGCAAATAACTGCGATGCAAGTCGACCTACATTGTCTAGAGCTACTGCTAATAATTTGTTGCCTGTTTACAAAACTCTAGATTCGTAAAATCGTAACAGTGCATCAAACGGGGTCAGTAAATACACTGTAACACTAACAATGTATTCATGGATTTAGTTTTTCATAATTCTGAAAGTTTTATAAGATTATTTGATCTATTATTTAATCTCATTGCAAGATTGGTACCTGGTACGAGTATTTCAGCCAACCATTCATATTATATTTATCTAAAATAAGAATGAATAAATAAAGAAACAGTTTTACTAATGCGGTCAGAATTTCCTGAGCCGTTAAAACTTGAATGAATTAAATCCTCATTCCGCTCAGAACCTATGAATCATCAGCTCACTAAAAGGTTCCACATTGAGATGTATGTCACGACGTTCCGGGTTCGTTTCTCGCGTCGCGTCGGATCAAATAGTTGATACTGGTTTTATTTTCCATCCAGAATTTCTCACCAAATTCCGCAGCCTTAAGTCTAGATTTGTGGGCATGTAATAATAATCTACTCACTCCTCGCGTCACCTCTGCCCAACTCTACTGTCTATCTCTCTCTGTATCTCTACTCTGGAGGAATCCTAACGTGGTATCATGTTGATGCTGTAATCATAACGAAAAGCAATGTTCGATTTACTCCACGTCAATGTTGTGTAAACAGTGACGAAGAATGCTCGGATCTCACACTCGTCAATTTATCAGATAATCACATTCGCATATAACATGCCGCACAGCGGTGATAAAGATAATGAGTTGATAACGGCTATCTGCATTGTTGTGGTTTTAATGGCTTTTCTGTTATTATATATACGCCGTTTATATTCTGATGCGTCTACAGAGCTACAGGGGTCTTTTGGCGCTTGTTTGAAGAATTTAAGTTTGTTAATGTAACAGATTATATTTGTTCACACTGGAATTGCAAAAAAGTACTGTCTCATACATTTTTGTGCGTAAAACTCGACAAATGTACTGAGCAGCTGTTTTTTTTTTTTTTGTGATGGTTTGGCCCCACATTAAAAGTTGTTCATGATGATGATTAAAATCACCCCTTTTTAGGTATTACGTTTTTTCTGTTACACGTTGCTTGTACCGACGACTCGGTTCCGAGTTGCACACGACACGAACAAGTTTATTGTAGCGTCAGAGACGTTCAGATCATCAGACGGTGCGTGTAACGTACATTTGTGACAATCCAGCATATAAGACAAATATAGTCTGATCTTCTTCACATCTAAGTGTACAACATACAGTTCCTTCGATCCACTCAGTCGTCAAAAGTCTGCCCCATAGGGTAAGTGCCTGCCAGGGTTGCAGAATTTGTTCGAAAGAGTCACCGCGGCCCTGAAACGCAAAGGGCACTAGGATGAACACGGGTGGGTTTTAGTCAGTAAGAGTCTGACGCTCCCTTCCGCTCTGCCCAGCGCGGAAGAAGCCATTCGGTGATTTCCCATCCATAAAAAAAAGGTAATTCAATCTGCAAGTAACAGTTGTAAACTCAAAGTGTTTCGAAATGGTCGCAGTACTTGCAGCCGTCGTATTTTTATTTGCTTACCAATTTATTACACAGCCTGCAAACATAATAGCCTCGGTAGTAAAGATTTCTCCGGAACGATGCACTTATTTTGAATCATAAACTGGTTGTATGCGAGTACCGTTAGTTACGCGTGGTGGCAGTATTGATTACGTATACTTGTTTATGCGGCTATTATCATATTATGTACTAGCTTCTGCCAGCGACTTCGTCCGCGTGGAATAGTTACTTTACCCCCGATTTTGAAACTCTCAGCCCGATCGGCTTAAAATTGACAAAGTTTCATACAAACATTCATCCCCTATTTTATCCCTTTGGGGGTAGAATTAATCAAAATTCTTTCTTAGCGGATGCCTACGTCATAACATCTACCTGCATGCCAAATTTCAGCCCGATCCGTTCAGTGGTTTGGGCTGTGCGTTGATAGATCACTATGTGTGTGTGAAATACATAATGTACAACTTACAACAAAACAAGAAATGAAAGTAAAGCTGAAATGCCCGTGCAAAATTATATTATAATAACCTATACCTACCTACTTCACTTAAAATTAAAAAAAACAGAACATAAATTAGCCAAAACTAACCTATCGGTATCTAAAAATCTATGCTCCTACTTCTACTACTACTTCACCTAAAAATAAATAAAATTGAAACTATTCATAATTTGTAATTTGAACGAATATTTAAACATTACCAAAATAACTAATAAGTACCTATTTTATAAAATAGCAAAAAAAGTTACACAAAAATAATCACAATAACATCTTATAGCATGATTCAGTACTAAAGCGCGACGGCGCGATTGCTTATTCATGTATAAGTTTGGTGTCTCTATACCGATTTCTATGATTCTTTTTTTATTGAATAGGTAATAATGTTAACTTTTTTTAATTAGGGATGAGTGAGAGTATTATAAACGTAAGAGTAAACAAATATAATCAGAAAGCTCCGAACTGCCACGCTATCGGGAGTTACACGTGTTATTGTGAGTCAACCATAAAAGATAAACATATGCTGTTGTGGGATATTTTTTAGATAATTTTATGTAGAACATTTACGTCATACATGATTTCTATGTAAGTTTAACCATTAAGGCTACACACGCGACGGAAGCTTAAAAAATAATGGAGTAACTTCTCCCGTTTTCCCAACATTTCCCTTCACTGCTCTGCTCCTATTGATTGTAGCGTGATGAAAAGCATACTATAACCTGCCCAGGAGTATGAAGAATAATTGTACCAAGTTTCGTTAAAATCGGTCGAGTAGTTTTTGTTTCTATAAAGAACATACAGACAGACAGACAGACAGACAGACAGACAGACAGATAGACAGACAGACAGACAGACAGACAGACAAAAATTTTACTGATTGCATTTTTGGCACCAGTATCGATCACTAATCACCCCCTGATAGTTATTTTGAAAATATATTCCCTGTACAGAATTGACCTCTCTACAGATTTATTATAAGTATAGATATCACACTAGCAGCGCCCCGCGGTTTCACCCGTGTAGTTCCCGTTCCCGTGGGAATACGGGGATAAAATATAGCCTATGTTACTCAGAGTGAATGTAGCTTTCCAATGGCGAAATATTTTTTGAAATCGGTCCAGTAGTTTTCGAGTTTATTCGTTACATACAAAAATATAAAAATACAAATCTTTCCTCTTTATAATATTAGTATAGATATAGATAACTGAGACCCATTGTAAATCAGGAATACTTTAATGCAGAACTAGGAATACCTATCTTATTTATAGATGTGTAAGGTAAGTATTTAATTGTCTATCTATCTGATTGCATTTATGACAGGTTTTTTTATTGATCCTCTCTATAAATCTGCGCGGTGATTATGCAAGAATGCAACACAATGTATGGCAATGATTATTTTCATGTTGACAGTTCAACAATGTTCATTGTGTTTTTTGTGTTGTCTTACAGACGAGTTTTTACACATATGCAGCAATGGATTCGGGATTTCCTTCAAAATCTTTTGCATTGTGAATGTGTGATACTAAATGGTACGCAATTGGCATACTGTAATATGCATACTGTATTGAACTAGTCATATTTCTATACTATCTTATAAAGAGGAAATATTTGTATTTTTGTATGAAACGAATACAAAAATAAAAAGAGGCTATTTCAATATTATAAACAGACGCTCCAATTTTACTTATATGTAAAGATGTATAGATTATAACAATGATATTAATTTGTTTGTTTTTCTTTGCAGGTAAATGCTATGAAATGCTACAGTGATCCTCCTGTAACCCATTGCGTACTGCTATGGTTTTGGTAAAGTACCTTTTTTATTTATGTTTGTACTAATTAGGAAGTAGGTGCGGTTTTGCGTCACTTATTGGTCGTCATAATCGGTTGATCACGACGAATATACTTACACCAATTTGACCTGAACATGTATAAAACTGCTCATTTATGAAAATATTGAATAGGGTAGTTAAATAAAAAAATCTGATTAGTCCGTCAGATAGATTTCCAAAAAATATTGGAGACGTATTTTTTCTATTTTCACATAAACAATAAAATGAAGACGATACAGTGCGTTGAAAACTCGTGTGACGTCACTACTCGCTACAATTTTTACCGGGCCGTGACGTGACACGCTCTCACGCCTGATCTTTGATGCTTTTTATCTTCGTCAGTTTTTATAGATTTGATAAAGGAAAAAATACGTGTCCAATATTTTTCTATAATCTAACTCACGGATTAAACATAATCATATATTTTTTACTCAGACAACATCCCTATTGTATTATTATTAGTGATCGGAATAGATAAGAGTTAATAAATACCTAACGTTAAAAGAACAGAGACAAAACAGGAGACTTCCTTAAGGAAGTCTCCTGTTTTGTCTCTGTTCTTTTAACGTCTTAAGACCAAACATTTTTTTCGGAATATTTGTTCCTAGTTTCGGGACGTCACTTAAGCTCATTACTAAAAATATTATGTCGTAAGGCGTCTCCACTTTGTCTCTGTTCAGTTTTGAACTTTAGATATTTTAGCTATTCCGATCTCTAATTTATTATATAATTATATTAATTGATTAAAATTCTATTAGGTACATATATTTGGAACTTTTTGCTTGTATCTCAAGGTTTATTAGAAGACCAGCATCAGACAGTATGTGTCTGGCAACATTGATAATATGAAAAAACGCTTGTTTGACAACAGCTCTTTAAAAACAAAAAGTAATGATGCAATAAGGTTGCATCCTTGCATCATTACTTTTTTTTATGAAAAACTAACGCACAGCGAATCTTGTCAACATATTCGAGCTTAGTAAAGGGTGTCCCATTAAGAGTGCACTTTTTAAAATTGGATTTTTTTTTTTTCTTGCAAGTTGCAACTCTGAAATTTGACAGTTGTCACCTCTGTTTATTCCGATTATTAAAAATTGATTGCGCTTTTCGAAAGAACAACGCGTTATAATTGTGAAAACTCATTACAAAAATGAGGAAAGTTGCGCTGGAACCGTAAACTTCGCCAAATTTTCAGCCGAGAAAGGGCACCTAATGTGTCAAACATTCGAAGAGTGGTCAAAAAATCTGAAGAAACTGGGTCAATTACGGATAATAAAAATCTTTTGCGTCAACGTACCGGTCGGTCTCTTGAAAACATTACTGCTGTAAACGAGAGTGTCACCGAAAACCCGAAAACATCAATTCGACATCGTTCTCAACAACTTCAAATTTCACGAAGCACTACGCTTTTCTTCGGGGTTTCGTGAAATCTCGGGTTTATGCGAATAAACCCAAAACAATTCCTGAGCTCAAATCGGAAATCCAACTCGTCATCGGTGAGATACAGCCACATCTCTGTGCAAAAGTTATGGAAAATTTCATGAAAAGAGTAATGTCCTGTCATCGGAGCCGTGGGGGTCATTTTCCGGATATTTTATTCCATACTTAATCGGAACTTAAATAATGATAGAATAAAAATATCACAACTCTGTCATAAAATACTTGTTTTTATTTTAAAATGACAAAGTGCACTCTTACTGAGACACCTTTTAGTTACGCTATTCTGTCTTGTAGTATCAGTCGAAAGAGCCAAAGGTACTGTTTGTACCTATCAATACGTACGCCATTTTTATGTGTTGCCAAGCATTACGTAAATAACTATGTGTATTGGTGTAAACAGGCACACGTTTAATTATGCGTTAAAATGGTTTAACTATGTGCTTTACGATGCTGTAATTTTTAGAAACAGTTTCTGACGTAAGTGTAACATAGCCCAAACGGCATAAGGGCGAGAAAACAATAATGAAAACCCAGCTCTGTTAATACGTGTAGTAGATTTGAAATTGGATCGTACAGCTAAGGAGTGATGCGGTGAATTTTAGAAACAAATTCTGACGTAATTGTAACCTAGCCCAAATGGCATAAGGGCGATAAAACAGTAATGAAAACCCAGCTCTATTAATACGTGTAGTAGATTTGAAATTGGATCGTACAGCTAAGGAGGATGCAGTGATTTTTAGAAACAGTTTCTGATGTAATTGTAACCTAGCCCAAATGGCATAAGGGCGAGAAAATGATGAAAACCCAGCTCTATTAATACGTGTAGTAGATTTGAAATTGGATCGTACAGTTAAGGAGTGGAATTTCCTGCCAGAGTCTTGTGTTTCCTGCTACAACCTCTGGGGTCTTTTAAGTCGACTGTGAATAGGCAAGCGTTCTTCATCATCGCCTTCTATCGGTTGAGGTTGGTGAAACGCGAGCCCATCAATAATAGAAGAAAATGTAAACTATATGGAATATCGTGGGAAAAGGAGTAGCTTGAATCTCAGCTCTATGATTACTAGAGTAGATTTGAAATTGTTATACTGACAAGATTCCCATTTCAACTAGTTGCTGTCATAATCAGCCTTTTATCGTTCCCACTTTTGGGACACAGGCCTCGTCTCTAGGAGAGGGAATGTCCACCACGCGGGCCCAGTGCGGGTTGGTGAATGTCACATGTGTTCGAATTTTTGGTTCTAGGACATGCCGGTTTCCGCACGATGTTTTCCTTCACCGTTTTGAGAGCAGTGGTGAATAAATGAATTACACAAAGTAATGCGCCTGGCTGGGTTTAAACCCGCGACCTACGATTCGTAAGTCGGGGCCTTGACCACTCGGCCACCACTGCTCTCATCCACCCTAATATCAGCGTAGGCTGTGACATTCTTTCCTACGTTGTATCTACAGCTGGCTGGTTCTACTAAAAAAAGCTTCTGTAAACAAAACATTCCTGCCACTAACCATAGACTACAAACAAATATCAAATCGAATACATTTTGGGTCAAACGTCAAAGTCATATCGAGAAACAGTGCTGTTATCGAGAAGTGTTATCGATATGTGCAGTAAAATAGGTTGTTGCTCCCGATAGCTGCGTTCACAATTTCCTATTTAAATGGGTTTTGATTGTGCAACTATGTATGTTTTTGTAACAAAACAATTGAATTTATAGGCGACAGCAGAAACAATCTATTTGGTGCAAAGGTCATTGAGCTAAATATGTACATTTTAATTAAGTTCCTTAAGCTCCAAGATATTGCTCATCACTAGACCAGCACCCTAATTGTATAAAAAACTGAATTACAGTTTCTATCACCGTGATATGGATCTTATAGTCAACGAGTGAATAGGTTACCTTAAAGCAAGTGTGGTCCATTGTCTACTATATAATATAGTCAGCGAGTGAATAGGTTACCTTAAGGCAAGTGTGGTCCATCGTGTACTATACAATATAGTCAGCGAGTGAATAGGTTACCTTAAGGCCAGTGTGGTCCATCGTCTACTATACAATATAGTCAGCGAGTGAATAGGTTAACTTATGGCAAGTGTGGTCCATCGTCTACTATACAATATAGTCAGCGAGTGAATAGGTTACCTTAAGGCAAGTGTGGTCCATCGTCTACTATACAATATAGTCAGCGAGTGAATAGATTACCTTAAGGCAAGTGTGGTCCATTGTCTACTATACAATTTAGTCGACGAGTGATTTAGATTGTGTGGTGTCTGTCAGCTCCTAAATTAGTAACGCAAGAGTTTTACATAAATATATTTTATGCGATTTTATGGAGGTTCCAGCTGAAAGGTTTCAACTGCTGGGCTACACTTGGAGGAGCCCAAGTGTCATTATATCGACTGGTTTTGAGCATCTCGCATCCAGCAGTTCCTGGCTGTCTACACCAGGTCATCGGTACACCTTTTAGGAAGTCTTCCAACGCTGCGTCTTCCGATACGCGGCTTTGTGGGTTATCTTGAAATCAAAAGCCTTGTCCCAGGTTATAAGCCGATCTAATTAATTCCAAAGGAAGAATGAAAACTCCCAAACTAAAAAATAACTAATCTTGGTCTCTTATCCTGTAATGAAAGCCACTGAACATACTGTATATTTGCCACAGTACACATACAATAATGAAAGCAAATCTATACTAATATTATAAAGCTGAAGAGTTTGTTTGTTTGTTTGAACGCGCTAATCTCAGGAACTACTGGTTCGAATTGAAAAATTCTTTTTGGGTTGAATAGACCATTTATCGAGGAAGGCTTTAGGCTATATATCATCACGCTTAAGCCAATAGGAGCGGAGCAGCGATAAAGAATGTTTTAAAATCGGGGATTCCACGGGGACGAAGTCGCGGGCAGCAGCTAGTAAAAAATATTAGTAGTAACGAAAAAACAAAATAATAACCACGCAATGATGAAATGCGAGCACTGAGGGCTGATTGATCGGTGTGTGTTGGACATGCACTGTAACTTCTTCTGGTCCTATGTATACCTAGTAATCCTAAGCAGTTGAGGGGCCCCCCTCAACACATCATCCCGCCGGGGGGGGGGAGCAGTGGTGGCCGAGTGGTAACGGCTCTGACTTACGAATAGTAAGTCGCGGGTTCAAAACCAGCCAGGCGCATTACTTTGCGTAATTAATTTCATCACAGGAAACCGGCATGTCCTAGAACCAAAAATTCGAACACATGTGACATTCACCAACCCGCACTGGGCCCGCGTGGTGAATTACCGCCCATTCCCTCTCCTAGAGGGGAGGCCTGTGTCCCAGCAGTGGGAACATTAAAAGGCTGATTATGAAGTAGATTTTTTTTTAACTAATCTGAATTAAAAGCTCCGCCCCTGATCTTAAGGCAAACTGTAACTTCACTTATGTGCCTCTGCCGCACTTCAATTAATCTCACAATCAGTAACTTCCGCGAGGCTCGCAATATTCGAAATCGGTCCTAGATCGTTAGCACCTGTTTTTTGCTCGACTTTTAACTCTGCATCTCGTTTCCTGGTGTTTTTGTGATGAATTCGCTCTGCTAATTTGTATTTGGCGTTTGTTTTGAAGAATGTTTGGTTATTTTTCAATAGATTTTTGTTTTAGTCAGAAATTGTACCTAGCCGCTTATACAAATTACTTATTTCAACTAAGTTATGGCACTTTTAAAAACATAATCTTATTACAAACTACAACTAAACAAGATATAATATAGAGAATATTATATGTACAAACGGAGTAAAAAGGAGGAAAGATTCATATGGCATCGAAAAATTTGTCCACATCGCTGTCAACGGGAAAAGTGCCCAGAACACTGGCCGCATTGCCACGTTGAATGGCAATGCTGATTCGTTGACTAAAGAAAAGGCCATTCGTTGCTGATACTGTGCGTTTGCCTTGTTCTTCACTGTTTTTAATATGTCTGGAATGTTTTTTTTTTTTTTAAGAGATCTTTAATAGGTGCCCTTTTGAATAAATTCGTGGTCTTTAACTCTGTGTATTTATTAACCAATACAATCACCATCCCATTCGAAACACTTCATCGTATGACCAGTGCGTTGACCTCATACTCCACTTAAGACATTGATGCAGCCCTGGCTGAGCCAACGGGACCAATGGGATTACCATAAATGTTAATCAACGTTATTAATAAACATTAGTGCCGCAACAAGTAGGCTGCAACTCCTCTCAAGGACTGATTTTTATCATAGCTTTCACACTTTCGCGGCACCCGTCGCTCCTTAAGACTCCGTGGTCCTATTGTACGCAGTCGCAAGGACCACTCAAGTCCCACCACCGTTACACTTACACACGACTGTTATTAAATTGCGTTAATGTGTGTCATGCGTTTCACACAAGTCTAGACTGGGCCGTATCTAGGCAATATACGCTAGACATTCTAGGTTCTGCCAACTCGGTAACCGGGTGGCCTGCTTGCACACTTGCGCGTGCGCACCTTTTTGTACGCGCCGTACGCGTTTACGGAGATCGTTGCTCACAATTATGTTTGTTAATTATCAGGCTCCGGCTTCTAGGAAAATATGTGCTATGTGGATTTATTAGAAGTCCGACTGGTTCGTGTTTTCTTGCTGTGTTTTTAGGTCTCGGTTTAAAAGATCGCGGATGTCGTTGCGCATGCGCGGCTTCACGTTTATGGGCGGAGCATTATATGGTAGCGACTTGATGGGTGCGCCGCGCTGTGTAGACGCGGCCCAAGAGCTGGCCGATTGATGTCAAACTAAGAAATTGCAAGAAGGGGCTCATTCAATGTTGGTGAAGTTGTCGCTTGGAAATTATGTTGGCTCACAATAATGTGTGTTTGTTTACTAACAAACTAAGCCTTCTTTACAAAAAAAAAAACACGAAAGCTACTGAAGTGCACCTGTCTGTATTTTCTGTAGATCTGGAAACTTTTATATTTCGCCAAGTATATTGCCAAAACAAACGAGAAGATGTCAACATCCCAATTATAATTCAGCAAGCACAACCCATAATCGGTACAGGGAAGCGACGAATATAGTTTGTAATCCGACGTAGGTACAACACTAGTAAATAAAACATTTGACGGTACGCCAGTATGCATGATAATCACTTGACAGATATGAGGAAGTTGATGAACGTTGATTTAGTAGGCTTACGTTTTTGCATGGTTGTTAAGATGGAGCAGATAGCAGTTGGTGGACGTTTTGCCAAACATGAACAGAACAGCTTTTCACAAGCTTTGGAAGAACGCAATAAACAAAATGGGAATTTATATGGCAACTAGCTTATGCCTGCGACTTCGTTCGCGTGGAGTTCCATACAAAATGTTAACCCCTTTTTCACCCCCTTAGGGGACGAATTTTCAAAAATCCTGTCTTAGCGTATGCCTACGTCGTAACATCTACCTGCATGCCAAATTTCAACCCGATCCGTTCAGTGGTTCGGGCTGTGCGTTGATAGATCACTATGTCAGTCAGTCAGTCCCTTTTGAGTTATATATATTTAGACTAGCAGTGCCCCGCGGCTTCACCTGCGTAGTTATATAATATAGCCTATGTCACTCACTGTCCTCACTGATAATGTAGCTTTACATTGGTGATTTTTTTCTTTTTCTTTTTTAGGGACTTTTATCCTTACAAGGCATGTCAGCCCCATCATAACCTAACCTAAAAGAAATAGTAAAAATCGATCTAGTAGTTTCGGAACTTATTCGGTACAAACAAACAAAAAAATATTTCTTCTTTATAATAATTAATATAGATTAATTAAAATAGAAAACGTGCTTTACTTCGAATATTTTTTTCTTATTCTGGATGGGAAATCATCAAATGACTTCTCCCGCTCTGGGCGGAGCGAAAGGGAGTGTCAAACTCTTACTGACTAAAACCCACCCGTGACCCTTCTTATGCCCTTTAAGTTCCAGGGCCGCGGTGACTCTTTCGAACAAATTCCGCAACCCTAGCAGGCACTGACCCTATGGGGCCCCGTCTTATGTGCTAGTATCCCTTTGAGGCGCGCGTGGAACACGACGCGCCGTCGACCCTAGCCTGGTTGCTATCGGACGGCGAGCCACCCGTAGCTCGCGCCTACGGTGGCCGAGAATCGCCCTGCGTTTCCCGACGCCCGGGGCGTCTTCTTCTGTTGCGGCGGCTGGAGCGTGAGGTTTCCCTCTGCCGCACGCTCCCTAAATGAACCTTACAAAACCGTTTCGGTATAGGATCGAATGGCTGTGAATAGCTATGCTAAAGTGACACCGTCTTCTGCGCTATCTCTAATCCAAGAAAAGACAGACGGACATTTTAGTGTATGTACGAGTCTGTTCCGTCTGTGTATCTGTAGTGTACATCACAGGACCTATCAGAAGTATCAGAATACCAGCGCTGTGTTATTTATTTTTAAATAACGCAGCGTATTTATACTAATATATAAAGCTGAAAAGTTTGTTTGTTTACTTGAACGTGCTAAACTCAGAAAATACTGGTCTGATTTGAAAAAATATTTCTGTGTTAGATAGCCTATTTAGCGAGCTATATCGCAGCTATATATCATCACACTAAGACCAATAGGAGCGGAGCAGTCAGGAAAAATGTCACACAGACAAAGATGCGCGGGTCAGCTATGCAGAGATAAACTTTTTGGCCTCGCACTAATAAAATGTATGCTGTTATATAGCTTTTGTTGATTAATTTTTATTACTATTTAATCTTTTTTTTTGTCTTATGCGAGTACCAAATAAACATTTTTTCTTTGTTACATTATTTGATAGTACTACTACTAAGAAGACAAACTCCTAGTCGATCCTCATTTTTTCAAGTCGATGATTTTGCAAACTGTTAAGCCTCCAATTAATTCTATTCCAACGTGGCGTCTCTTGGCCAGTAGCCAGATCCGCTTTGCATGGAATAGACCCTGTGGCCTGCGGTCATTCGATTCGGCCTGTATCTGTGCTCGAAGGTATATTCAGAGATAATGTTATAATCAACGTTCCTACAGTTTCCAGCGGGCCTACCATGAGGTGTTAAAACGTGCGTCTTCCGAGCGAGAAAGAGGGATAGAGTTATACACCCTATATAGCTCCATCCCTCTTTCTCGCTCGGAAGACTCACGTTTTAAGACGTCATGGTATGCCCGCTGGTCATAATTCTCCCTTATCTCAAGACATTTGGCGGCTGCCACGGTCTTGCTCTTTCATACGGCTCTTGATAGTAATTAGCTACCATCTCAGTATTACAACATTCTGATTTAATCATATATAGTGGCCGTGTTCCCCAGTTAATGGTTTGTGGAGGTCTGGTAGGCAGCCGCTTAACGTAAAATACGGTATTCACTTATTCAGCTGAATCCGGCTTGACTGGGAGCCGAGCCTAATATAGTTGGGAAAAGGCTAGGCAGATGAGTGGAATAACTCAAAATGAAAAGGGGACTTTCTGGATTTTTTTATGTTAGGGTCTAGATTTGTGATTCTCTCAGGGGGGATTTGTGGAATAAGCCCTTTGAGACAATCTATCCCCTTTATCTGACGGCCATATTCAATAGCTTCCACATCGCCAGACGCTTTGAATATTATAATTCAAACATTATAAAATTATATTTTCACATGACTTGCATTTATTATTACGTATCATATAAATAGCTAGGTCATCCATCACCTGTCCAACGATTAGATAATAAATGATAATAACTGTAGCAACAGCTGATTCATTCGAAGTAACAACTTCTAGTCATTATTAGTTGATAATAAAATCTCTAGAATTAACCTAATTAAAAATCTCGATACCGAAATTCCGATCAACTCTCCATGAGCCGATACGTCGACATTCGTGTTACCAGTTGTCAAAACAAAATAGATGAGATTCCTCTGAAATTAAATAATAAACAACCTTTATGCATGGTTACTGCATACCGCTGTTTTCTCAATAAACAAATCTTCGCTTAAAACAAATAATTCGTTTCAATCGGCATGACGTCACGCCGGAGGCGCCGAGATTCCTCCACGATCGCAAAGCTTCCATAACCATCAATTTAAACGATAAATAAAAATATCGATAAAAGGTTCACATGTCCACAAATCCGTAGTTTTTGTAAATGGACAATTTCACACAGCATTTGTTTTGTAAAATGACATTTTCCAGTGTAGTCCGTGTAGTAATTTATCTTTTGTGTTAGATTTATCCTTTTGATAATTCATCATTTTGTTGATTAGTATTTTTTTCATATCGACGAGTACTCGATTTGGTTTACGAATTTCAAGTTTTGTGGAGTAAGTCTTGTGATTTGTTATGTTGCGTTGTAATCTTTTGTGGATTAGATCTTCTGTATTTTTTTTCCTATTACCATTGTGTCGCATCTATCTCCTCTGTTGATCTGGCCGTAACACGATACGTAGACATTAGCATAATAGTAATACCATTAGTCCATGGAAATATCCACCTCAATGTCACATGGCGTTAGAGCGATAACTGCAAAGCAGGATCCATAGGATAAACTTTGATTTAAAGTTGTGGGAAAGATACCTTCCCAGGCTATTTACAGTTTTAATTGGCTGATAGTTTGCGCTTGACAAAAGACAACTTTATCCCAATATCATCTTCGTCATCATCATCATCATCGTCATCATCATCATCGTCATCATCATCATCATCATCGTCGCAGCACGTGTTCTTCCATACATCTCTATTCGCTGTCATCTAAACAGTCACCTTCATTGGACATATCATCCATCAGACACATTCCATACGCCGTTTCTGTAGCCTTGCGCTACTTCTTCTTTTCGTGTTAATTGACTCATATTTTCTCCCAGTATTGAGCAAACCGTACAGCTCCATCACTGGCCTCGTTCAGATCTTGGATGGTGCCGGTTGTTGTGCGCGTCGGGCAGTTACGAAGGTGATGCGCCGCCGCACTGGTACTGCGTTTGGGATGGGTGAAGAATGCCCCTTACGTCAGATTATTTTGACAGCGGCCAATCCGGGGATTTTCGGGTTGACCACTGCAGTTCGCTTTCAGGTGGTTCTGCCGGGGGAATGAAGAGTGAACTCAAACTTTTTATTATTTTATTTTTATATCCTTCAGATTTTTGCACGCTGGGTTTCTGCAGGACGGTGAGAAGAACCAACTACGCTTGTTTAGCTACGTGGTTCCAAGGCCCTTGGCCCTTGTCCTGAGGGTGGTGTTACCCAGATATCCTTTTTATGGATGGATAATCATTAAATGACCCGCTCTATGCGGAGCGGAAAAGAGTGTCAGACTCTTACTGAATAAAACCCATCTGTGTTCCTCTTAATTCCTTTGCGTTCCAGGGCCGCAGTGACTATTTCGGACAAATTCCGCTACCCTGGCAGGTACCCAGCCAGATACCCTCGGTTGTGCTGTTCAGGTAGGCAGTCATGTAAAATACTCAGCTACATCCTTTTAGAATGGAAGCCGACTCCTATACAGTTGGGAAAAGGGTAGGCAGATTTCTGAAAATAAAATGTAGCTTATGTTATTGTGCTTTCAACTCTTGTAAGATTTTTAAAATTGGTCCAGTAATCTGTCTAACTTTTTTATGTTCAGGTGTGTGTGTGTGTGTGTTTTGTGTTTTTTATGTTCACATGAATTGTAATCTTTTGTGCATTTACAAATACTTTTATATCTGCTGTTTAAATAATAATAATTAAAATGTCACCTCTCTTTGCGAATGAACACAAACAATGATACATTGTTACGCATAGATAGATAACGTTGCAAATTGTTTAATTTATTGTAATTTTCCTTGTAGGTACAACTCAATATTACATAGTTATCTATTACATAAAGTACTGGACTCTGACGAACTTGATTTGCTACAAAAAGTTAAAACCCATAGCCGAAGCAATTTTATCCAAAATATTTAGCAGTGAAATGAAAAAATTGGTTTATTAAAACCAATTTTTTTTATTTGGATAAACTTACCTCCAAATCGCACATAATTGCAATTTTCAAGCGTTTATACACTTCTTCGACTGTTTTGAACATTTTCATTTTGTTGTTTCTAAACAACTGGTATTAAAAAAAAAACTAGTTTTTAATTTTTTCCGGCGGTTCCTTTGATTAGTTCGTTACAGGTCCCCCGACTGGATTTTTTTTTAATTATTTGTTTTTTATTTCATATTTTTTGCAAGCTTTAGACGATGACAGTATAATATGCAGTCTAATTTTCATAAAAACAAAATATTTTGTTTTTTTTTATTTCTGAACCACCCTTTTTATTTTTAAATTCTTCAATAGCCTATGTTACCCGGGATAACTCAACGCTTCTAACGATACCACATAAATTGGTATCGGTTAAGCCGTTACGTAGTTATAGTGGAATGAAGAAACTCACAAACATACATACATAAACCCTGAAAACATAACACTCCATTTTTTGGGCAGTCGTGTAAAAATATTGAAATTCAAAAACCACACCTTCCATACCGAAGATACGACACTTCGCATTTAATGTTCGTGAATAATAAACTATATAGTCTAGGTATCTATTCAGTGCCATAGCTGATCTATACAAAGATCAAGTGCTGAATCACACCTCGTGAACATAACAAGCGGCCTCTTATGTGCCGCAAAAAACTTGATCAGTCACGGCCGTACGTAACAACACCGTTATTTATCTACTAGCTTCTGCCAGCGACTTCGTCCGCGTGGAATAGTTACTTTACTCCCGATTTTGAAACTCTCAGCCCGATCGGTTTAAAATTGACAAAAGATAGAAATGCTGTTTCGGGATGTTTTTTAGATAATTTTATGTAGATGACTTCTTCCGTTTTCCCAAAATTTTCCTTCACTGCTCTGCTCCTATTGATTGTAGCGTGATGAAAAGTATACTATAACCTGCCCAGGAGTATGAAGAATAATTGCACCAAGTTTTGTTAAAATCGGTCGAGTAGTTTTTGTTTCTATAAAGAACATACAGACAGACAGACAGACAGACAGACAGAAAGACAGACAGACAGACAAAAATTTTACTGATTGCATTTTTGGCACCAGTATCGATCACTAATCACCCCCTGATAGTTATTTTGAAAATATATTCCTTGTACAGAATTGACCTCTCTACAGATTTATTATAAGTATAGATAACAAGATATCTTTACCGTGAATACTATGTTTGTAAGCACAACCAAACGTCTACAAGACAGTGTTTGCAGTGCATAGTGATTTCTTGAGCTCTAGACATAGAGGCATTCAATATCACAAGTCCATTTTTAGGGTTGTGTACCTCAAAAGAAAAAAATGGAGTTCTTATAGGGTCACTTTATCTCGGGAACGCGTGGAGGTATCGAGTTGAAATTAAAGCGATATACTCAGTGTTAAGAAGTATTGAGTTCAATGTAGTAGATGTGAGCCTCTTAGTCACAGCTAGGTATACGTCATTTAAAAATATTTAAGAAGCATGTTGTAAAACCCATAACTAGTCCCTCAATACAGTAGTGGAACACACGTCCGTTTTTTTATTTCCGTAGCCCACTTCTGACTTCAACCACGCTTGATGGTAACTGGGTAAACGATGGATGAGGTCTACGGTCACGAGCGAGTGACCCCAGATGATGCAGAAGGTGACTGTGTTCACTCTTGGATGGACCAAGAACGTGACATTTATATAGAGCATACCTCGTACATTTTGGTCATTCAATCGTTATTCCAAATAGAAAGTTACTTTCTCTAAGTCGTTTTGCATCGGATTTTTTATCGTAGTGTATCCTCATTTGCATTTCTTAACTGTGCACACAACACGATCTCTGTTATCTGATAGTAACAGATTAAATAAGCTTGCTCTTACCTAACTGGCTGGTCGGTCTGTTATGTAGGTTTTGGCTCCGCGCTGCGGTGACCGGGTCACACAGTGTTGTGAAAGAGGGCCCGCTGGGTCAAGGTCGGTGGCACACGTTTGTGATTTGGAATACCAGCGCTGTGTTATTTCTTTTTTTTTTAAATATCGCCGCATGAGCTGAGATAGGAACCTTTTTGGCCTCGCACACTTACATTTAGGTACAAATTGATAGAAAATTCTATAATTCTATCTACAGCATTTGTTAATTTATTTTTCTAGTAGTTTTATTTTTTTATTTTTTGTTTGTTTTGTGCGGGACCCAAATAAACATTTTTCTTTTCTTTCTTTCTTTATTTTTGGCACAGAATGTTTTATGCTGTGTCATCTATTGTTTCTGTGATTGTTACTATAGTAGCTAATATTAAATCCTTTGGGCTGATTTTTCCAAAGAAACATGATCACATGTGGATCGAGTTTGAGATCTATCAATGAGATCAGTGTTATGGAATGCGGTTTCAACCGCGTAGTTCCCGTTCCCGTGGGAATATGGGGATATAATATATCCTATGTTCACCGGAGATAGTGTAGCTACTAGCTTCCCAACAGTGAAATCATTTTTCATATCGGTCAAGTAGTTTCGGAGCCTATTCAATGCAAACTAACAAACAAAAACAATCAAATCTTTCCTCTTTATAATATTAGTGTAGATTGACTGATACAGTACATTATAATCAATTTGATGAGTGAAAATTAAGCTCTTTACTCACTTGTTTACGCGGGAAACGTATGAGATTGCAGTTAATCTTTTTATGACGTCACGAACTAGACTCGTTTACTCATGCCGATACGATAGGATAAGCCCTTATCTTCAACTTGATAATATTATGATGATAATAACATCGCACTTACCTTACGCAGGGTTTAACCCGTACAGTAGAACGGGGTGAATAGAAATACAGGGGTGAATAAAAACGAAACCTTGACTTGAATTTTCTCGTTATTTAAACATTGCTTACAAAAATGAAGAACTCCAATTTTTGAATGAATTATTTGTTTTTCTAGTGGATGATTTGTGAGAAACTATTAATATGGTATTTAAGCGAAAATCCCAATACAAGTTTCGTGTTTATTCACCCCTGTATTTCTATCCACCCCGTTTTACGGTATCGTATGTGTTATGTTCGGCAATAGTGAAGCGAGTGACCGAGTTCTCATGTTCACACTTTTATTTTTTTTAAATAAAACGTTGCCCCACACTAGGATTTACTTCTGTACCGTGGGTGCGTTCACAAACATGTAAACTCACGTACACAAGACACCCAGACCCGAAACAATCATCTGTAGGCCATACAAACATTTGTTACATGTGGGTATCGAACCCGAAACATGTAGCGCAGCCGCCGATCGCTCAACCACTGCGCCAATCGTGTCGTCAAAAGGTAGCACACTGACCGGGTCAGGGTCACGTGGAAAACGTCCGGCGTGGGAGTGGCTTTTGATTTAGGGTAAGAGGTGACATTTGGAGCAGGAAATTGGTTAGTTCGATTGAGGTCTTATCGATATTGAATGATGGAAATGGGAAGCCATGGAAAATGCTGCGTTACGAGGATACGTTTTCCTGTTGTTTTACACTTTTGGTGTTCAGCACTCGTATATGTGTTTGCACAATGATTTGGTGTGCAACAACTTGTCATTATAATAATATATGAGTGGCTTTTGATTTAGGGTAAGAGATGACATTTGCAGCAGGAAATTGGTTAGGTCGATTGAGAGCTTATTGATATTGAATAATGGAAATGGGAAAATGCTACGTTATGAGGATACGTTTTCCTGTTGTTAACACTTTTGGTGTTCAGCACTCGTATATGTGTGCAACAACTTGTCATTATAATAATATGTAGTGATGATTCGGACGGTCAACTGTGACCACACGGCAATAAATATTGTTCGACCCATGTGCTGAGTTCTGGGCATTGAAAGTGTTGTCACTAATAGGGGCTATCCATAAATTACGTCACACGTTAAGGGGGAGGGGGTCGACGAAGTGTGACATTGTGTGATAAGGGGGTGAATAGAATAGATCGTTTTTTTGCACAGAAAGTAGATACAATATACGGATGTTATAAATTACATGATGGGTCCCAGTGACATCACATTTCAAAATCTATTTTAATGTAAGTGTTAAGTAAAACACGAATAAAATTGTAAAATATGTGACGTCACACTAGGGAGGGGGGTCTCACAAATGTGACCAGCTCAACACACATGAAATTCGTGTGACGTAATTTATGACCCAAACCAAAGAATTGTGTGAAATGCGTTGACGATTATTAGTCTTGATGAGCCAGTCTAGTCGTTGCACGAACTATGAAGGGCAAATATTAGCCAGTCAGTAAAGTAGAAACGATGTTGTTTGCTGGACGTAGGTACATTTAAGAAACGGAATTTGTCGCGGCCCTGGAACGCAAAGGTGACAAGAAGGCTCATGGGTGGGTCTTAGTCAGTAAGAGTCTGACACTCCCTCCCGCTCCGCCCAGAGCGGGAGAAGTCATTTGACGATTTCCCATACAAAAGAAAAGGTACATTTAAGAAAACCATGAGATTGCTATATTTATGTAACGAATTAGTCTTTGGAAACGCCGGTAGTAGTCCTGGACATTGATGAAGGGAGCGGTCGTTCCAAGGATGGGGGATTATCCTTGGAACGCAAGCTCCCTTCATGCCCACTTCACTTAAGTATTTACAGCGAGTGTTTTTACAAAATCGATCAGCAGTTATTCTTCTTCGTTCCCTCACTGCTGGGGATCCCGCAGACATTTTTCCTAATTCGTATAAACGACTGGAAAGTCACAGGAAAGCAAAATACGCAATTTCGTTTACTTGGATGACATAGTTTTTCCAGCTGTTTTTATCTAAAAACCAAACTTCTATGAACAGAAAAATATCTATGGGCAGCTTCTCTGCTAGCCCGTATGCGGGGTAGCAACAACTGCATTCTGAACGCAATAGCTGTACGTTTTGAATATCCTTTTAAAAATCAGTGGGCCAAGTCTTGTGTAGGTGTGGCGAGTTATGACAAATAAAATAAATAAGAAATATGTACTTGGTTAAGATAGACCTTAAACAAGTACACATTTCTCCCGAAAAAGGGTCTATGTCTCCCGAAATAAAGTTATTATTGTTAAACGGAAATATCTTTTCACATAAAAAGAAGATTTTTCTAATCGGTTAATAAATTACGGAGTTATGAGGTAACAAATGTTTGTTACCTCATAACTCCGGGGGTTCTCAATTCGGTTGTTTTATTTAATGTTAAAAAAAACAACCGAATGGAGAACCTCCTCCTTTTTTGAAGTCGGTAAAAAAGGCTTGAGTTAATGTTATGTAATGAATGTCGCGCCTGTGTCAGTCTAACACAAGCCCCACAGGTGTGAGCCGACCTTGTAAAGTTCAAGTGTCTGTGCAACGGTTATTGGCAGTTCACAACGCTGACTCAGCCTTTGTCTGCTGCCATTGTGCTCATACCCTCATTGGCGCGTCCGGTTCGATGGTACCGAGCGTTTTTGATTAGATCGGACCTTGGAATTTTTGCTCGTAAATCTTTTATGAGGAAACGATTGTCAATTGGTTATTTTATTGTTAGGGTTAGTGGCCAATAGATTTCTTATTACGGTTGGTTAGGTTTCACGTGTTGCATGTTGCAGTGTGTTAGTAAGTACATTCTCGACTAGTTGAACATTCAAACTAGACTTTCTACAACTATATCCTTAACTAGCAGCGTCGCGCGGTTTCACAAGCGTTGTTTTTTTTTTTTCAAAATTTGTATGAAATGCCGTTCGGCGTATACGCTCTTAACATAATAAAGTGACTCTAGCGTCCATTCGCAAAGGTAGATTCTTATGGAGAAAAACGGATGAGAAACTTCATAGTTACTCATTTCAAATAAATGTTTTACAATATTTGGTATACAAAAAAAAAACATATATGTATGTGAGGACGATGCACCAAGTATACTAGTTATCGAACCCAGTATTACCAGTAGAGGTAAACTTATTAATTTTCTAAATAAGCACATGCTCAAATTCAAATTCAAAGCATTTATTTCAATTAAACCCTTTACAGGCACTTTTAAAATGTCAAGTCGAAAGAGGTGCAGCTATCTGCACGTTCTAAAGCGTAGATCAAGCTGTGCATCTCCGAATTTGATTGGAATCTTGTCTTGGCTGAATCCAGTTTAAGAACATAACGAAACTGGATCCACTAATTAAGACGCCAGCGTAAGTGAAAGTACCCTTTCACCTGTGACAATGACATCATCTAATCTGTATCTGTACATATATATAAAGAGGAAAGATTTGTTTGTTTGTATTGAATAGGCTCCGAAACTACTGAACCGATTTGAAAAATTCTTTCACTGTTTGGAAGCTACACTATCCCCGGGTGACATAGGCTATATTTTATCCCCATATTCCCGCGGGAATGGGAACTACGCGGGTGAAACCGCGGGCCGCTGCTAGTGTTGTAATATAACACTGTGTCGCTTGTGTCGAGGTCACTGTCCACAGCATCCGTTATCGATATTGTATTTGTATTCGTTCATACCATCCCAAGTCGGAAGGTGTTTTTGTCTGAATTCTTCTTCGCCGTAATGATGATTTCTATTGCATTTTTTATATCTCGGTTCCTTATCGAGGTTGTAGTTGCTTATTTTACTTTCACGCCATTACTTTGCTAAATAACCCGTCAAAATCTATACTAATATTATAAAGCTGAAGAGTTTGTTTGTTTGTTTGAACGCGCTAATCTCGGGAACTACTGGTTCGAATTCAAAAATTCTTTTTGGGTTGAATAGACCATTTATCGAGAAAGGCTTTAGGCTATATATCATCAAGCTTAAGCCAATAGGAGCGGAGCAGCGATAAAGAATGTTTTAAAATCGGGGATTCCACGGGTACGAAGTCGCGGGCAGCAGCTAGTATTAAATAAGATTCAAGATTGGGTTTCTCCGCATAATGTCTTATTTAATTTTATCATGTTCTTTCTCTATCAGTTAGCTTATGACAGGTTATATGAGTTCATATAATACTGTTTTTTTTTGAATTTTTGATGACTATGTAGGTCAATCTGTTTTTACTTTATTGACTCAATTTTATCTTTACAATGTTTTATATTGAATTGATTTATGATTTCCATGTTGGATAATTATTATTTGTGTAATAATAAATTGTATGAATTTCTTCAAGTTCTTAAAACTCAACAGACGGATGTGTTGCTGAGGAATTTGTTGCGCCACTTCTTCCCAGCTAAAACACTAAGAAGTGGTGACGGGTGGGCGTTTTGGGGGACTGTTTTTATGTAAAATTTGACGTTCAAAAAGTGCTGTCTCTCAACCTAGTTTGAATAAATGACTTTTGAACAAACTCCAAACTATTCGGCTATCCAGAAACTGCTTTTGTCTTTGATAAACACACAAAGACATACAGATGAACTACAGTTGTAAGCCTAAATATTCAGTTGTATTACAGAGTTAGTCAGAAAATATTGTGGCAATTTCTTTCAAGGTCAGTGTTTGTGTAACTTCCATATCGAGAATTTAGTTTTATCTTTCTTTCACGCCAAGCCATTAGGTTCTTTTGTCCTAAATAGCTTGGGATTATCCTCTGTGTTTGCTTTACAAACATGAATATAACTGCAATTAAAATTATTGTTTTATTTTCTTAACTTGCTTCCTTTAGATATTCTGTCAGATCACCGTCAGAAATATCACAGCATATGCTGAGATAGGCACCTTTTTTGGCCCCACACAGTTTAAAATTAATC
Source organism: Hecatera dysodea (assembly GCA_905332915.2). Lineage (NCBI taxonomy): Eukaryota > Metazoa > Arthropoda > Insecta > Lepidoptera > Noctuidae > Hecatera > Hecatera dysodea. The sequence goes on along the minus strand of HG995299.1, from coordinate 19,810,551 downwards.
ATTTAGCTTTTAATTATTTATTTTTGTTGTTATTTATCTTGTAGTGCGAGTCTTGAATAAATATTTTATTTCAGTCTTTAAAGTAAATTAGAGTGTGTCATTTATTTTTTATCTAATGTACCTAATGCTGATATATGTAGTATAATACAATTGATGATTGAAATAAAGGATTTCAATTGAATTGAATATTTCTTGGGAACATAACAACAACAAAAAAGTTTTGGCAGTACATCCTACATGAGAATATCCAGTTCTATTTATATTGCTAAATTCCATTAGTTTTTAGAGTCCAGTTCACACGCTGATGTTACTATCAGTTCACAGAATGAAAGTGAAACCGGCAACCTTTCTCACGGCGCCGTCAGACACAGCTTCACTCGTCAGCTTCGTTAGAGTAGCATCGAAAATTATAGAAGTATTGTTCTCAAAGAATCCGGTCAGTGTGGCTCGGATTGGTGTCAATTTCGCTTGTAGGACCCAATATGCTGCGTCCGGCAATACCTACAACGCAGCTCTATGTGTCTCGTTTACATCACGCCACGAAGGTTGAGGAGATCTTGGAGTATGTTCGAGCGAAGACCAGCTGGACCTTAAGGGTACAGAAGTTGGAACCGCGCCATAACACGAATTTTAAGTCGTTCGTGGTGCCAGTTCCGACTAATCATATTGAGACCTTCCTCAAGGAAGAGTTTTGGCCGATTGGTGTCGTGTATCGGCGATTCCGCGGAAGGCTACGTGACACCACGCTGTTTAACACGACGCCGACACTTCGTGGAAAATAGTGTGATGTTTTTGTGGTTTATATAAATATGTATGATAGTCTGTAAGGTATATGTATATGTTACGGGTCTTTGTTACCCGAAATAAATGATATATTATTATTATTATGAATTAGATTTGAATGATTTGGTCTTTGTTCTCTCTTATAGGATAAGGCTAAAACGAAAACACTGTTCTTGTTAGCAGTCGATATATCTGTCTATATATCTATACATAATTATAATAAAATCGTAGACTCACCGTGTCTGCACATTGAGTATTTTTGCATAAAAATAACTGAGTAACGTTAGGAAATAGACAGAGCACAAAAATGCATTTTTTTTTGTATGTTTGTGGGAACATCACGCAGGAACTACTGATTGGATTCGAAATCTAGATATTGAGACATATATGAGTGTTATATTTCGTAGAAAATCGACTCATAAAATCAAAAGATATTGGATTCTAAGTTTAGTAAGAAACTTCATAAAGTGCTAATCGTCGCGCTGGCTGAGTCCCACGCATCACGAAAAAGTACAAAACCGGTTGCAAAGTCGGTTTTTTTGTCTCTTATGTGATGCAGACGAAGTTGCGCAGGTCAGCTCTAGTCTACTTATAATAATATTATAAAGAGGAAAGTTTTTTTAGAGCTCCTACACTACTGAACCGATTTTAACCATTTTTTCACCAATGGAAAGCTACATTATCAGCGAGTGACATAGGCTATATTTTATCCCAGTATTCCCACGGGAACGGGAATTACGTGGATGAAACACCGATGCGCTGCTGTTGTACTGGCAAAAACATGTTTGTAAGTATGTGTAGAGTATGGCTCCATAGATGCTGCTTACAATACTAATTATTGGAACTATGATGAAACATATTGCAGCCGTCATGATCTTTAAAAAAAGTCATAATATCGAAAGGAAACGAGATTCACTTTCGAATCTTTACGAAACCAATCTGTTTGAAATATTACATCAATAAAATTCTACGTTCTGGAAAATAGGCCTACTTCGGCGTATAGGAACATGTTGACAGATCTGGCATTACTGGCAGTGCGCATGCTGAGAATGTCATCTATTTCGATGTTTATTAACGCCAGATGAGCAGACAATCGAATCTTGCTGTTTGTTTCTTTACGAGCGAATACTTTGTGCAGAATGATTGGATCGACATGTCGTGAGGTAGCTGAAGAAAGAATTGTTTTTTTTTTATTGCATTAATAGCGTATTGTAGTCTGGTCTTTTGAGTCTATGGGTCCTGAAATGAAAGAAATAGATAAGGACTTAAACTAAGTAGGTCATATCAAGATGGTGGCGAACTGGCGACCAAAGCTAGATATATAAAACGGATATGGTACGAAGTGCACCTCCACGATTAAAGGTGCTCGTAGCTGTTGTAATTTTTGTATTAAAAAACATGTTTCATCAAGTTTGTTATTATTTGAAGTAAGTAGTTACCTAGTAACATTAGAATATAAAGAATTTTGAATATAAAGGAACTGTATAAAGCCAGTATTATTACAACACGCCCCCTTAATCAAAATTCTATCAAATAAATAAAATTAAAGGACTCAAAATATACCAATTAATAGGAAAACAGTTTTAAAACTGTATACTAAGTACTGAAGTAAACATGTAAAAATATATTTACATTAAACCTAAACCCAGTACACATTTAACATGTGCCACACGCTGCAATCGTTTAGTTAAGATGTCAGCGGGCATATCACTTGATTTGGTATATTTTAAGTTTACCGAATTATCATTAATCTTTTCTCTAATAAAATGATATCTGGTATCTATATGTTTCGTCCTATGGTGGTGTACCGGATTCAAGGCCAAACACTGTGCACTCTGACTATCGGTACAAATAGTTACGGTATTAGGTAATAACTTTTGCCTTACCATAGGATCTGAAATTAATTCAGTGATAAACCTCTTTAAATAAATAGCTTCCTTCGTAGCTTCCGTTATTGCCATATACTCGGCTTCCGCTGAGGCCAAAGCTACGGTTTGCTGCTTCCGCGAGGCCCATGAAACAGGACTGCCTGCTAATTTGAAACAGTAACCAGTATAAGAACGGCGATCTATGTTACAGTTTGCCCAATCGGCATCGCAAAATCCTACAACATACTTGATTTTTTATAACAAATCGAGTAATCTAAAGTACCTTTTAAATATTGTAAGACTCTTTTCGCGGCTAACCAGTGACTCTTGTTGTACCTAGTATTAAACTGACTCAGGTAACTAGTCGCGTATGCGATGTCTGGACGAGTATTAACACTCAGGAACATGAGGCAGCCAATTAATTCTTGATAGGGATACGCTTCTAGATTATGATCACTAGCAATGCTGGTACTGACCTCCAGCTGTCCAGATAGTGGAGTTGTACAAGTTTTACAATTCTCCATTCCAAACTTTCGTAAAAGATTATTTATGTAATTTTTCTGATGTACTTTTATTTCATCATTCTTCTTGGTTATATTTAAACCAAGATAATAGCTTAAATAGCCCAAATCTTTTAGCGAAAAACATTTTTGCAAGTCATTTTTGACAATGTCAAACGTCTTGTCATTACTGTAAAAAGAAATTATGTCATCGACAAAAACTGCAATGATAACCAACTCTTTTCCAAAAAGTTTGGTATACACACATGGTTCTGATGGAGTTTTCACAAAACCAAAAGATGATAAAGTTTCATCTAACTTTATATTCCAGGCACGTGGAGCTTGTTTAAGTCCATACAAGGATTTTTGTAAGAGACACACTTTGCTCTCCATACCTTTTACTTTAAAACCTTGACGTTGCTCCATGTAGACCGTCTCTTGCAGATCTCCATTTAAAAATGCAGTGTCAACATCCAAGTGACGCATCTTCAAACCCAATTCGACTGCGAGAGCCAGTAGAGTACGCAAAGAGGAGTGCCGTACGACAGGAGCAAATGTCTCAAAATAATCTACACCTGGCGTCTGGGTGAATCCCTTGGCAACTAATCTTGCTTTGTACTTCACAACATTTCCTGCTGGATCTTTCTTTAACTTATAAACCCATTTACATGGTATAACTTTCTTGTTTTCTCTGTCAACCAATTTCCATGTCTTCAGCTTCATCAATGAATTATATTCATTTGTCATTGCCATCTGCCACTTCTCAACATCATCAGCCAATGTAGCCTCATTATAAGTTTTAGGCTCATCAGACTCTTGACTAGAAACTTGGTATGAGAAGTAATTAGGAGGTTTCCGGTCTCTTGAAGGATATCTACGATCTCCATCAGTTTGACTAGTAGAAACTACTGCTTCCTCAATTGCTTCAAAAAACTGATCAGTTTCAGCAGTCTGATCTTCAGTGACAACAGTATGGCCTGGAGCTGGATAAACAGCGACCACTGGAATAAGTTCAAAAGGCTCTTGAACTGTACTGGTTTCTTCCTGTATAGGCAGACTATTAGAAAATACTAAAGGTTTAGTATTATTGACATTTCTATTATTCAAAGAAGAAAAACAGTCTTCAAAAAAAGTAACGTCTCTAGACTTTTGTAAGGTTCTAGGAGAAGATGAATTTCTAAAAAGATAACTATTAGAATCTTCTGTATAACCTACAAATATAGCTTGATCAACTTTAAGATCCAATTTCTTACGGTGACAAGAAGGTATATGTATAAGAGCTCTACATCCAAAAACTCTGAGATTGCTTAGATCTGGTTTGCAACCATTCCACAACTCGTAGGGAGTTTTATTATTTAAGGCACGGTGTGGACATCTATTTTTCAGGTACACAGCCGTTCGAACCGCATCTTCCCAAAAGGCCTTAGAAAGATGGCTTTCAGCCATAAGAGAGCTTGCCTTTTCTACAATTGAGCGATTAGTGCGCTCGGCAACACCATTCTGCTGAGGGCTATATGGTACCGTAGTTTGATGCTGAATACCACAAGATTTAAGATAACTTGAGAATTCACTATTGACGAATTCCTTCCCATTATCCGTCCGTATTGTTTTAATTTGAGCCCCAGTTTGTCTTTCAACCATAGACTGGAAGTGACAAAATCTATCCTTTACCTCTGTCTTAGAAGAAATAAAATATACAAATATAGTTCTCGAAAAATCGTCTATAAAAATTAAAAAGTATTTATTACCCTGAAAGGAGCTAATCGACATTGGTCCACAAAGGTCAGAGTGAACCAGTTCTAATATTGAAGTTGCTCTTTTATAAGTAATCGCCTTAAACGGTTTTCGAGCTTGTTTCGCTTGAACACAAGCAACACATGGATTGTTATCCACATCCTTATAATCAATAACCTTATGACTATTTTTCAGCAGATTCATACCAACGCGACATAAATGACCTAAACGTTTATGCCATACCTGATACTTATAGATAGAATCAGAGTGCACGTCATAGGCTCTAAATTGGGGAATATCCACCACACAGTCAATAGTGTACATTGTGTACAATCCACCACAGGGCGAGCCATGCAGAACCGCATCACCTGTATAGGAGAAGGTTTTTGAATTAAATAAATTACAACCAGACTTATCAAACATTACAGTAAACCCTTTTTCTACTTAATTGCATTGACGTTGTTTTTGGTATTTATAGATATTCTACCAATGCCTTCAGCGTTAATCTTAGTCCCGTTTGCAACTGTTACCTTGTTATCAATAGGATTTAAGTCTACAAACCAATCTCGTCTTGAAGTCATATGTTTGGTAGCGCCTGAATCAATGTACCAATTGTCCATGTCATAATTATTCGTTGCTCCTAAAGCCGATACAGAGGTCGAGTCCTTATTAGTGGGATTCTTCCTTCTTATGACCTTCTTTTTCTTTAGAGGACAGTTTGGTCTCTTGTGACCAGGTTCTCCACAACCATAACACACAATTTTCTTTACCTTTGACTCAACAGAAGAGGTATCAACCTTTGACTTCATAGCCGTCTCCAGTTTTATCGAGCTTTCTTTGGACATTTCGTTCAGTAATTTGGACTTCACCAGTTCGGTGGTAACGTTAACATTACTATTTTCGAGAGTCATAATCAATGGGTCATATCTCGACGTTAGACCACCCAATAGAATAGAAGCAATGGACGCATCATCTATTACTTTGTTTATATCTGCCAAATCTTGAGCAGTGGAAATAACAGCATTGATATACGACTCAATATTATTATCAAAATCTTCAAGTCTCAACCTGTATAACTTCCGTTCTAAATGTAAACGCCGACCCATACCTTTGTCCTCATAAGCATTTTGTAGAGCTGTCCATGCTTCAGCTGCCGTGGTTGCACTTCGCACATGCGTAATTGCAGATGATTCAAGGGTAAGACAAATTTTTGTTAGTGCCTTCTGATCGTTCCTCATCTTTGTGACATTGGAAACGTTCATCCCTGTTGGGTAGCCATTGATCGCTTCCCACAACTCTTCATGCATAAGATAATTACGCATTTTAAACTTCCACGTACTATACCCTTCTCTATTATGTAGGGTGAACATTGGAATTGAGGAACTACGCATACCTCGCTCATTTGTGTCTCCATTTGGGTTCGCCATCTCAAAAGAGTATACGAAGAACTATTTTGTTTCGTACCCAAAAGAAATATCACACATATATCACTTCAACAAATTATTACGATAACACTCATTACTTTTCTTGAATAAACAAATACTAGAGCTATCCTCGTGCTGATAACGATTTGTTGTAATTTTTGTATTAAAAGAAAAGAAAAAACATGTTTCATCAAGTTTGTTATTATTTGAAGTAAGTAGTTACCTAGTAACATTAGAATATAAAGAATTTTGAATATAAAGGAACTGTATAAAGCCAGTATTATTACAACAGTAGCTGTAGAAAAGCGCTTAGCGCAACAAGGTGCTCGTAGACCGGCGCGTAGCGACAATTTGACATCGATGCGACAATCCTACTCTGTAAAATTCTTCAAACTAATCTTTGTTTTACCTTGGTAAGCAAACATTCCCGAAAATTTCATTTTCGCGACATCTCACCTTGATCAAGATTAAAATATACAGTGTCTACACCTCGTGTAGTAATTGGTATTCTAGTTTTTTTACAAGGTTTAGATTATACAGTGTGAAATCTTAATGGTTGTTTTCCCGCGGCAGGACGATTACCCATCAGTAGTACTATCGAAACACAAAGTTAAACTAAAAAAAAAAAAATGTTTTTTTTTTCAAATCATTAAAAAGTGTTCATAAACTCGAAAGAGCGAGAATCAATACGTAGTGCACTAGACATAAAGTAGGTAGATACCTACATGAGACGCACGTACTGCCGCGCGCCGCGTACCTACATATCGCGCGATGCACTACTGTTGGTTCAAGTCGCTTTCGAGTTTTGTTTATCACAATTGTTAATCTGCCATTTATGGAGTCTAATATTTTTTTATATATATAAATCAATTGTATTACCGATACAAACTCATTTCGCTTCGGGAAAACAACCATTAAAATTTCACACTGTAGATAAAAATCAAGACTGGGATTATAAGAAAACTTTTTATTTTTGAAAGCTTTAAAGAATTATTGGGAGCTTTAAAGCGTCTGGCACAAGTTACCGCCGGCGGGAAGTGTTGAAGGAAAGATTTGTATTTTTGTGTGTGTGTGTGTGTTGTGTGTGTATGTTTGTAATGAATAAACTCGAAAACCAATATTCCGATTTCAAAAATTCTTTCACCTTTAGAAAGCTACATTCACCCTGAGTGTGTGCGGTTTCACCCGTGGCAATACGGGGATAAAATATAGCCTATGTTAGGCTATATTTTATCCCCGTATTGCCACGGGAATGGGAACAGCGCGGGTGAAACCGCAGGGCGCTGCTAGTTTTAAATATTTTACAGTATTTTACGAATCATACGTACAGAACAGCACTGATTTTGAGAAAAGTGAGTAGTTTTTTTATTTAGCTTTGGCACTGGGTATCTGTCAATTGGCAGTCGGCACAAGCTAACCAATGTATGTACACTCACTGTACATAGCATAATCAGCCTTTTAACATTCACACTGCCTGGGACACAGGCCTCCTCTCTAGGAGAGGGAATGGGCCGTAATCCACCACGCGGGCCCAGTGCGGGTTGGTAGTAAATGATATTTATTTTATAAGTAGGTTAGGTAGTAAATAACACTTCAACGTGCAATGTTTTTTTGGTCGTGTTAAACTAGATGAGACCGGTGTTTTCTAGCTGGCTGCCCTGAGAAGAAACACCTACTTCTAGACTATTACTATTGATGCCACACATTTTTCAGAATATTAAGGTCAGGCGGCCCTTTTTTCTGGATAGGAAATCATCAAATGAATTCTCCCGCTCTGGGCGGAGCGGAAGGGAGTGTCAGACTCTTACTGACTTAAACCCACCCGTGATCCTTCTAGTGCCCTTTGCGTTCAGGGCCGCGGTGACTCTCCCATAACCACATAAACCTTTTTTACTGTTCATATTGCCAATTTGCTCTGTTGCTGCAATCATTTAACAGCCGTGTCTGGTGAGCACCTGCGTCAGGCGGAAGGTGAGGACGCCGTGGTGTCTCTCCAACTACTCCTCAAAGAGGGGATTTATCGTCGCAATGGTGGTGTGCATAGGTCTGGCGGCCCTGGGATCTTACTCTAATATAGAGAGGGTTACGCGACGCCACTTCTTTCATGATAAAAAACTAGGAAGTGGTGACGGGCGCGCGTTTTGAGGGCCTGTCTTTGCATTTTTGAAGTTCAAGAGATTGTTTACGCATCGAATAAACGATTGTTATTTTAGTTCAGAATCTTCTGCACGTACGCGGGCGGAATTGAACGATTACTGAAATAAATCAAACGTTACGTAGAGAAACTTGGCTTGGCGTACAACCGACTCTGTGTAGCAGCTGGCGACCTTGTAGCCAAACATCTTTATTTAGTGCTAAACTATTAATACACTGAATCATAATACAAATGTTTCTACCGTGGACTGATTTTTATGCTATTTTGAGGTTGGAGAGGGATCAGTATTGTTTCTTAGTGCTCATTTGTTTGTTAAATATTTTGCTAAAATATTTAAAGCGACCGTGATGCGAATATATTGTTACTATTCTAGTTTTATTATGGTATAATCACATTTGGTCCCGTTAGTCCGTATTCGGGTGCCCATATAGACTGTTTTCGAATTTCAGCATCCTAATATGCATTACGAGTAGATTGTATGAAATCGAGTTGTTGAAGCTGATCTAGACTATCCGAATACTCTCGATCTCGTTTGTTGTTATTATTATGTAACAGATTTTTATAACAATAAGCATCTTTATTTCCAACTAGCTGCTGCCCGCGACTTCGTCCCCGTGGAATCCCCGATTTTAAAACATTCTTTATCGCTGCTCCGCTCCTATTGGCTTAAGCGTGATGATATATACCCTAAAGCCTTCCTCGATAAATGGTCTATTCAACCCAAAAAGAATTTTTCAATTCGAACCAGTAGTTCCTGAGATTAGCGCGTTCAAACAAACAAACTCTTCAGCTTTATAATATTAGTATAGATTCCTCTGCTCCTTCTTACTTGCTTTTGATTTATGTATAGATAGTAAAATGCAATTCAACCGGAGCCCGAATTCCATTAGCAATCAATTTTGGGAGACCGACTGAGAATTATTGCGCATTTAGTCACAATCACAATATCTTGCTCCTGTCCTCTTCTTACTGATGGAAATGATGAATGGAGGAAAAACCCGGGTAAAACTTTGGCTGTTTACCCAAAGTTTTTCCCGGGTTTTTACTCAATTCAATTTTTATTCTGTCTCTGAAATATAAAATAGTGAGACCATTTTCTTTCAGAATATTACGTTCTGACGATGCAGTGTTATGTCTTTATTAGAATATGTGAGGCGTTTGGGTATTGACGAGACTTGAGTGAGAGATTAGTACGTCATTAGTAATTGTTAATGTATTTGCGTACCATCTCTGCATAATCTCAAACTTGACGTATTTATTATGGCATTATCGTGAGCCGCGTGAATAACTTGCTTATGCAAATAAATCCTATTATATATGGATTTTATCTTACTCTTAAGGCAAAGACCTCCCCTCTATCTTTTCCACACAAATGCTCATCGTCGTCACACAAATCTGCGTCGGGAATGTTTGTAAATTGGATTGATACTCCCCAATACTCCCCGTCTTTCGGCTGTCAGTTACACACTTGTACAGTGTATAGATAAATTTATTGAACACCACAACTTTATCACAATACAATCTGGCAAGTCTTTTTCCAACTATGTTGTGGTTGTTTCCAGTATAACCGGCTTCCAGTCCGAATACCAGCTTTTTATCACAACTCTTATAATATCTATTCACTTGCCCTTATGTTAATTTGTTTGGAGTCTTCTTCCACACTTGTTTTTTAGCCGTCATCTCAGCAGACAGCCCATTAGACATCATTATCATCATCTGCACAGTCCATTCGTCATTTCTTTGATCTCCCCCAACTCCCCCTTTTTTTACAGAAGGGCCTTCATCAAATGACTTCTCTCGCTCTGGGCGAGGCGGAATAGATTGTCAGACTCTTACTGACTAAAACCCGCCCGTGTTCCTCCTAGTACCCTTTACGTTCCAGGGCTGCGGTGACTCTTTCCGTCTTTCGACCAATTTTGTAACGCTCATAACCACATACACCTTTTTTACTGTTCATTAGTGTTCATGTTGCTAATTTGCTCTGCAGCTGCAATCATTTATTTTTACAGCAATATTAAAAACAAACTCGAGTTAATTCATGAGTGACAGAATATGTTTTATAGCAACGGTTACTTTTTACAGCATGTTTTACGATTTTTGCTGTTTAATTAAGTTATAAATTGTTCTCAGATCTACTTTGTACTTACAGGGAACTTGACTCTGATTGACAATGTAAATACTTAATGATTATACTTACTTTGCCTCCTTATATAATGACTTTGCCAAATGTAACCAAGAATTGTATCATACATAACATTATTTAATATTGTCCGTGGAGTTTCTTGCACGTTCCTAGTAGAAGACGTAGTGATCTACGTTTTCGAACGTGCAAATAGCTTCATGTTTTTGAGTGATCGAACTTGACAATTCAAAAGTGCTTGTAAGTAAATGTTTTATTTTAAATACTTTGCTTTTTCTATAACGTTTTGAATCTCAAAACAAAAACATTATTTTGCAGATAAACCGATACAAAAAGTTGTCAATAACATACGAGTACAAGCACATTTTGATTTCTACTAATATTTATTTTAAAGAGGAAATATTTTATTGTTTGATGAAAAATTATTTTACTGTTGGGATGTTACACTATCCCTGGGTGACATAGACTATATTTAATAACAGTATTCCCACGGGAATGAAGTTCCCGTTCCCGTGGGAACACTAATAAAATATACGCGACTGAAACCGCGGGGTGTTGCTAGTATTTTATAAGTTTTATAAGTCCGTAGGTGTAGGCCGTCCCTGCAGGACAAAGGCCTCCTTTAGCGATAAGGCCGCATTGTGTCACTCTGAGTAATGTTTTCGACATCTATCTCTTCTGTAACTTATACAGTTTATTACTTAAAGAGTATTCTATTCTAAAATACCCTTTCTACCCAGAATATTAAAGCGCAAAACATTTTAAATTTAAACCATGATGCTCACCGTTACACGCAAACAAACGCCCTCTCTCAAAGCCTTGACACAGAACAAGGGTTGCTTGAACAAAACAACCCCTTCTTTATTAACTGACGTAAAAGGTCAGCTTGCGGGCTGTGGTGCAGGTTTTGTTTGGTTTTGACTTCACGAATACAAAGAGAAACCGTACTTTACCTCCTGAAAAAGTAAATAACACGAGTGTTACTACATTTCATGTGGTTAGTAGTCGACTTGAGCTCTCACCGACAGGCGCGACGCGACAATGTTATAAAGAAGCGACCACCATTTTCATAGATATAGTAACCGGCATGAGTCGTGAGCACAAACTGACACCTGCGCAGTAGTTAATTTTCCGGTCTCTTTGGCGGAATGAAGAAGGCAGGGGGCGCCGAGGCTGCACGCGATTGGTTCGTCAGTCTAAATAAATCAGAATAAATTTGGCCGAAAGTGTACATGCGCGAGCTTGCCCCCGCTACTGTCCATCTGTGCTCACGGCTCGTGCCGGTCATTATACTGTTATACGAAAATCCAGAAAGTTGGTCGTCACACAAGTGTCTCACTGTCGTATCGTGCCTGTCTGTGGGACCGTTTAAGACGAACTTCACTATGATTCACAATAGTTGCATGCAGTTTGACAGTGCTGATCTCATTATCGATTTGCTGATAAAATTTACCCTTAATTTGTTAGTTCAAGGTAGGAATGCGACAGCAACATAATTAGCAATGAAAGGTGATTGGGCACACATAAAATTGATTGATTATGCAGTGGCTAATCCAGCCTGCCGATTAATTAAATGTGCAGCGTTGCTAAATGGTTGCGGCTTGATCGATACAATTAATACTCTTCAAAGCTAACTAGGTATGTACGCTTACGCTAGAAATGAAAATTAAAACTACTAAGTTAACCCTAAAATATGGCATCTTCAAAGCGTAGAAAATAATACGTGTCAAGTATTTTATATTGGTCGAGGTTATTTTTAACCGACTTCTAAAAAAGGAGGAGGTTCTCAATTCGGATGTTTGTATTTTTTTTTTATGTTTGTTCGCGCATAACTCCGTCGCTTGTCAACCGATTTGAAAAATTCTAATTTTTGTTGGAAAGGATATACTTCCCAAATGGTCCCATGAAAATTTTATCGAAATCAACCTAGCGGTTTTCGAAAAATCTAAAAAAAATATCTACATTGTCTACATTGACGACCTCTTAGTTTACTCTGCAAAGGAGCAGTGCGTTTTTTTTACACCAATGTGATTGGTTCGTTTAGGTGGGGGGAGGGGAGGAGATGTAGGTACCACTAAAAAGTGAAAAATAAAAAACTTTTTACAAAAAAATACAACCGACTATTACACAAAAAATTAAAGGCGGTGTTCAAAAAACAAAAAAGCAACCACCAACACCGAGTTCCGAAATTAAAATTATTTTGCACTTTTTTGATTTTTTGTGTAAAAGTCGGTTGTATTTTTTTGTAAAAAGTTTTTTTTAATTGCCAATATCATGATTGTGTCCTTTCACGATATCTTGAGAAGCATAATCAGTCTTTTAACGTTCCCACTGCTGGGACACAGGCCTCCTCTCTAGGAGACGGAATGGGCCATAATCCACCACGCGGGCCCAGGGCGAGTTGGTGAACATCACATGTCTTCGAATTTTTGGTTCTATGACATGCCGGTTTCCTCGCGATCTTTTCCTTCACCGTTTTGAGACCAATGGTGATTAATTACACAAAATAATGCGGCTGGGTTTGAACCCGCGATATGCAATCTGAAGGTGGGGGCCGTTACCACACGGCCACCACTGCTCTAGGTTCGGGTCTTGAGAAGGCACAATATTAATTCAGCTATAGGTACTGTCTCAAGAAAAAACATACATGCCATGCCAAAATAGCCGTAGACGATACTTCAGTTATCTATGCGATCTGCTTTTCTCCAGCCGAGCATCTTCGAGAGCAGTTTATCAACTTTTTCAACATTGGGTGAAGATATTTCCACAATCTACCGACCTGAAATCGTGGTCAATCAAGTCTCTAACTTTGAAACGACTATGCCACTTATAAATAGATTCATAGATTTTCCAGGGCAAGAACCCCCATAAACAGATGAAGTCTCTTCCATGATTAACTTTATCACGGCACGAAGCTCAATAGGGAACGTGCAGAAACTATAGGTGGCAGCACAGCTCAATGTCAAGTATATTTCACTTATCAGTTTCAAATTTGCAACGCTAGATGGAAGGAAGTATAGGTGGCAGCACAGTTCAAATATTTACAACGTAAAAGTTTCAGATTTGCAACACTAGATGGCATACTATACGCCGTGCACGTTCCCTATTATCTCCATAGACAGTGTTCGCTTACCGATTTACTAAGTTTATCTAGCGATATTTCAATGGTTAATGAACCAATCGGGCTAAAACTTAATATTTATAGTTGTATTGAGTCACCAAATAGAGACAAGTAAAAAAGTCCTCCCCTCCCCACTGTAATATATCCATTCCAAGAACACCCGATACGCGTAATTAAAATCTTAATCAGATTTAATTATATTTCTCGCGAGCGGAGCGTTGAAAATTGATTGCGATTTTGCATCGAGCCGTGGTAGCGCACAGATTATAACTAGGAAGGTATGTATATTACTTTGCCAGTATCGTTCATCGTAGCTGCGTGATGTTCCTTGAAAATAACTTGCTGTAGGGGAAAGCAGGGATGTAGGGAACACAGGTAGAAAAGTGCGTGAGAGAGACAAAGCTATCGTGCGGTCAGTAGTTGTCTTTTTCTCTAATTCTGATTGGGCGACATCACATGCTTGCATTGACAACTCACTTCGGTCTTAAGGATAGATAACGTACAGTAAAGCTACTGCCTTATTCATTTCAACCGAAAGACGTCAACTGACTAACACAAGCCTCCCTCAAAACGGTAGTTGACTAAAAAAATGTAATTAGTCCGTCAAATAGTTTTCCAGTAAATATTGGACATTTTCTTTTTTCACGTAAACAAAAAACGAAGACGATACAGTGCGTTGAAAACTCATATGACGTCACTTCATGCTACATTTTTTACCACGCCGTAACGTCACAAGCCCCCACTCATCATCTTTGAAGCTTTTTATCCTCGTCAATTTTTATTGATTTGATAAAGTAAAAAAAAAACTTTTTACAAAAAATAAAACTGACTTCTAAACAAAAAAACCAAAAAGTATAAAATAACTTTAATTTCGGAACTCGGTGTTTTTGGTTGCTTTTTTGTTGTTGAACACACCGACTTTTTGGTTTTTTTGTTTAGAAGTCGGTTTTATTTTTTGTAAAAAGTTTTTTTTTATTTTTCACTTTTTAGTGGTACACCTACACCCCCCCTCCCCCACCTAAACGAACCAATCACATTGGTGTAAAAAAAACGTACTGCTCCTTTACAGAGTAAACTAAGAGGTCGTCAATGTAGACAATGAAGATATTTTTTTTAGATTTTTCGAAAACCGCTTGGTTGATTTCGATAAAATTTTCATGGGACCATTTGGGAAGTATACCCTTTCCAACAAAAAAAGAATTTTTCAAATCGGTTGACAAGCGACGGAGTTATGCGCGAACAAACAATAAAAAAAAAATTAAAAAAAAAAAACATACAAACATCCGAATTGAGAACCTCCTCCTTTTTTAGAAGTCGGTTAAAAATTACGTGTCCAATATTTTTCGATAAGTAATTTAACTGACGGACTAAACAGAATCAGATTTTTACTCTTCAGGAAACATCCCTATTGTAGCTATATCGACAGGTTTTGTCTCTTTCGCTTCCAACAGATATACCCCTTCACCATCGGTTCAGCTTGTGGGAGGCCTCCCAACGCTGAGCTATAGGGAACGTGCACGGCATAGACTATGCCATCTAGTGTTGCAAATCTGAATCTTTTACGTTGTAAATATTTGACCTGTGCTGCCACCTATACTTCCCGCACCCTCCGTTTAGGAGAACGTGCACGAAGTAGACTGTGCCATCTAGCGTTGCAAATTTGAAACTTATAAGTTAAATATACTTGACAATGACGTGTCTGTGCTGCCACCTATAGTTTCTGCACGTTCCCTATAGAGACATAGAGTATCAGTCTATTCTCTATGTTAAATCTATATTCAAATCTCAACGGTCATTCCTTGACAGTCGGGTATAACACGGCTAAATTACGATGTTTGTCAATCTGAATTTCCTTAGCTGTATATTGTTCACTAGCTGCTGCCCGCGACTTCGTCCCCGTGGAATCCCCGATTTTAAAACATTCTTTATCGCTGCTCCGCTCCTATTGGCTTAAGCGTGATGTTATATAGCCTAAAGCCTTCCTCGATAAATGGTCTATTCAACCCAAAAAGAATTTTTCAATTCGAACCAGTAGTTCCTGAAATTAGCGCGTTCAAACAAACAAACAAACAAACTTCATCTTTATAATATTAGTATAGATTATAATACAAGTGTACGATGACGTATGCTTCGCTGTGTTCACGTAAAACCTTTACAATCATTGCATAATTAGTAGTAATCGTTGCAACATAGTTCAAATAATAACAAGCTTTAACATGTTGGAGTCTAAAGTGATTAATCCTATGTTTACCTACTATAGTGCAAATACTTATGTTTTAATGAGGTATTGTGAGTGGAGTAATTAGTGTAGTATAAAACTTATGTGGTTATGTGATGTTTATCCTTATTGGAATAAACACATATTGCGAAATACTGCAAAAACCGATTCATCTTGAGGGCGTAGAAATTATGATGACAGTTATGAAGTTTTTATTAACTTCGTGAACGCCTAATGTTGATGAAATTGTTTTTTTTTTTTGTTGTTAAATTCCAATTTATTTTATACTTTTTAATAACGACATTTTGTTTTTGTCATGGGACTGTTTTGATGTCGATTTTTCAATTGTCACATAACTTTTATCTGAGGAATTAAAATTACAGTTTAATAGCTTTTTTGTAGAATATATGTCAACTATTGAAAAATGAGCTCTTAGGTAATCAAATATTTAAATACACAACTAGCTGACCCGCGCAAATTCGTTTGTGTCACATTTTCATTCACTGCTCCGCTCCTATTGGTCTTAGCGTGATGATATATAGCCTATAACCTTCCTCGATAAATGGGATGTCTAAAACTGAAAGATCGTTTTTCAGATCGGACCAGTTCCTGAGATTAGCGTGTTCAAGCAAACAAACAAACATACTCTTCAGCTTTATACAGATTTTCTGCCTTCAGATATACTGGTCTGGTTCACGACACACGACTTAATTAATTGGACAGTGTACGAGTAATGTCTTTATTCTTGTTCACGCAAAGGAAACTCGGATTTTACAGTAAGACGATATTCGTTTACACTCTCACAATAATTATGCCCTGTGCCCACTCACCTTTTACATTTAACTTTTGGATTTCTGACTGTAGCGAATATCCAATGCTTTCGAAATAGCAGCCGGGACCAACGGCTTTACGCGCTGTCCGCGGTTCGGATAGTCTATCTACGGAACCACATTAGTAGCATTTAATCTTGAACATAAATCTTCACGGCAGTGGTTATTTATCAAACGATTTTCTCTATGATAAAATACATTCATAATGATGTGAAGAAGTTCGTGTTGGAAATAAACAGTACGTGTACTTTTATGTTAATAGTCAATCTTTCCAAGACGGATAATCAGATAAACGCGCTGATCAAATGATTCCAATGACTCAATTCTCTACGTCGCATGATTTGCGAAGACCCAACTCCTTCAATTGATTGGAATTACTAAGATACAGGGTCAATTGGAACGTCTTGTCACAGTGTATGCATTGATTTTTTGACTGCGAGGTCAACGTACAAAGCTATGCCATGATGTACAAGGTCAAGTGAAATCAACTAGGAAAGCCGTGATATCCGTAGATAGATAGATGATATATAAACACGATAAACAATTCTTTTTTTTTTCGAACACTTCTGTCGAGCAACTTCTTGTCAAAGATTGCAAATAGTTCAGCAGTGCGATTCAGAGGGCTGAGTGCGAGTTATTTTAACGTAAGGTTAAAGTTCGCGTATGTCAAAATATATGAAAAAATAAATAAGGTTTTCCGTTATTGTCAACAGAAGGCGCTTAATCAGTGCCAATAGGTACAAACTGACATTAACGCTAACGCAATCGAGCACGTTTAATAACTCGCAAAAGCTACTGTAAACCTCTCACCGTGAAAGCATAGATGGACGTATTGTGTTAGTTTGTTATTTTAGAATATATGTGTTTTATTAGTATTATATTATATATATACGTATATTATTTGCAACAACTTCAAAAAAAAAGCAAATTTTATTTATTTGTTGTACATAGGTAGGTACTACCTACACCTACCACATTGTTGTCTTTTTAATCCAGAGGTTGACTGGTAGAGAATGCCTTGTTGCATTAAGTCCGCCCATGTACCACTATCCTACTAATATTATGCCTAATCGCGAAAGTTGTAGGTATGGATAAATGGATGTTTGTTACTCATTGACGCAAAAACTACTGAACGGATTTGGATGAAATTAGGCACACAGATGGCTATAACCAGGATTCACCCGCGTTGTTCCCGTTCCCGTGGCAATACGGGGATAAAATATAGCCTATTGGTGAAATAATTTTGAAAATCGGTTCAGTAGGACCAGAGATTACCCCTTACAAAGTCACAAACTCACAACCTCACAAACGTTACCTCTTTATAATATTAGTATAGATAAATTAAAGAAAATATGTACCTATGTAAGTAGATACATATGTATGTACGTACGAAAACGTATCTTTATTCTTTTACTAAACATTGATTTTCGTTGATAAGTTCGATTACGAAAGACCTTACATTATGTGTTAATAATATGAATGTACAAAAATCTCTTTTATTCATATGTACATTCAATTATCCGGATTTTCCGAATCATCCGAATGCCTTACTACAACAATTAGTCCGGTTAAACTGTTTTACTTTATCTGAAGTCTGAAGTTTTACTAGCTCATATTTTTATATGACCCTGTAATCCAGTGCAGTGCTACCAACTTCAATTTAGAGCAACGATATGCATTTCAAGATGTCAATTCAGTGATACCAACATCAATGCAGTAATCTTATACTGTTTATTAAGCGCTCGGTCGCTATCAGTAGCATAGTAACTAGTAACACGATTCGCAAGTGGGCCAAACCTATCAATTTGTTGTAAGTTGATTTATTTATTTCAATACGAGTCGGATGACACAATATGAATCAGACTTTTGAACTACTTACGTAACTTCTTTTTTTCCCTCTCTCCCTTTTTTTTGGGTGAGAAATCATCAAATGACTTCTCCCGCTCTGGGCGCAGCGGAAGGAAGTGTCAGACTCTTACTGACTAAAACCCACCCGTGATCCTTCTTGTGCCCTTTGCGTTCCAGGGCCGCGGTGACTCTTTCGAACAAATTCCGCAACCCTAGCAGGCATTGACCCTATGGGGCCCCGTCTTCTTTGCTGACAGCTGTTTGAGGCGCGCGTGGAACACAACGCGCCGTCGACCCGGGCCTGGTTGCTATCGGACGGCAAGCCACCCATAGCTCGCCATCCGCAGGCCCGTTCCCTCCCTCCCTACAGCATGTTCTTTTTTTTTTCGTCGTTTCGTCACTACTGAGGATCGTTCGAACCACCGAGACCGCTCGTTTCGTGTAGCCTCCAACAGCCTTCTTTATCACGGCTGTCCATCCTGCCGCTGCTTTACTTGCAGCGCCTTTTTCATCCACTGAGTTCTGGATGTGTCCATTACGTACCGAGACTCCTTGAGCTTCGGAAAGCCGTTTGTCCCTGGTGTCATTTGTAGATCTAATGACAGACGTCACCAATTATCAGAAGTCGAAAATCTGTCACCAGTCTTGCCGAACTGTACCGTGTTACCCAGTTTCCGGATTGTGGAAATGAGATAGGCAGTCGCTACATCTAAAATGGTTGGTATTTAGCAGCATCCAGAAGCGGACACCGGCCCTAACGCCTGTATTACGTATTAAGTTCATCCCATAAATGCTCAATGTCATTAAGATCACGGCTCCTTACTACATGCTGGTCAATTATTTTTGCACGCAAGTGTAGTTTGAAAAGGCTAGGCAGATTGAGTGCGTATGCTTAATTGAAGGTTAGTATTATAATCTACTAGCATCGCCCCGCGGTTTTACCCGCGTAGTTCCCGTTCCCGTGGGAATATGGGGATAAATATAGCCTATGTTACTCAGGATGAATGTAGCTTTCTAATGGTGAAAGAATTTTTGATATCGGTCTAGTAGTTTTTGAGTTTATTCGTTACATACAAAAATACAAATCTTTCCTCTTTATAATATTAGTATAGATATAGAAGTATAGATTAGCATTTTCATACTGCCAATGAATTTTTGTACTATGGCAATGTACTGACTTTCGTACAATTTATCCATTGTTTATAAACATTATGCAACCTGCGATGTTCTAGTTTTACCCAGTCAAAGTCGACTGTTCATTGATGAGTAATGCCCCTCATAATAACTATCGCGTGTTTACAGTCTAATTTGGGTATGGGCAATAACACGCTTTCATGCGTTCTCATTCGTTTTCAATAAGGCTCGACCGAGATGGGTTTTTCGTTCTCGGCCGAGACCGAGACCGAGACCGAGAATAAAATAATATCTCGGCCGAGACCGAGAGCCGAGAACGAGAATTGAAAAAGCGTGAAATTTTTTTTTTATACTGTTTGCTTTTTAATACACTACTAATTGTTTAACAAAATTAATTGTTTTAATAATCAAAGTTAAATAACATTATATTATAACATAAAAAAAGCAATTTTTCGGCATTTTCGCCCTTCAAAGAATGTCGTCTCTCGTCATACAATTGTCCAGCTTTGCTAAAAAGTTGTTCACTTGCTACGCTAGTAGGCGGCGCAGATAAAAACTTATTTGCTGCGGGCTTAAGCACCTTATAAGGCGACGAAAACCAATACTCAAAAATATTAGCATTTCTTTGCAGTCTTGGCTCTCTAAGAAAGCTTTCTAGCGCTATTTCGATCACAGAGCTTGAACTGTATTCGTCATTGGTCATTGGCTCGTCTTCCAACTCTATCGAATCATGAGCTGCCCATAAGTTGGATTGACTTGTTGCAGCCATGTTTGACGAGTTAGTTGAAGATGCCCATGTCGTCTCACGAGAATCTGATCCTACATTTTCATTGAGAGTGAGAGTCTCGATAATGAAGTTTGGCTGAGTTAACTTCGCTTTCAGTTAGATATTTAGTTTTAAACCGTGGATCGATCAGTGTTGCAGTAACTAGTGGCAAACAACTTTTAACAAATGAAAACCGCTGATTAAGTGCATCCAGTAGCTTGCTCTTCATCGTCTCTGCGTGATTTCCAATTTCATTATCATCTTCCTGGTCATTAAAGGACTGAATATTTTGTGTTGGCGCCAATTTTCCATTCAACATTGCCACCAACGGTATTACCACTGAAACACAGGACGAGTCGGAAGAGATATCCAACGTGGCTTGGTAAAAGCATTGCAAAACGTTCACTATATCTTTCATGAAATTCCATTCATCACTGTTAATTTCTAGTATGCCTCCTTTTTCAATACGGTATAGGTTCAAAGCATTTTTTTGCTCAAGCAGTCGTTCCATCATTAAGTAGGTACTATTCCACCGAGTTTCGACATCTTGAAAAAGCGCATGCTCCGGTAAATTTAAGGTTTTTTGAAAGGTACTTAAATGTCTTCGAGCTTGTTCACTCCTGTGAAAATGGCCGACTACTTTATGACATTTTTTTATCAGCGTTTCAACTTCTGCAACCGAAAAAATGGCATCATGGATCGTCAACTGCAGAGTATGAGCAACACAACCCAACGATGTGAATTCAGCTACTCGAGTGGCGCGGACCATGTTGCGAGCGTTGTCTCGTACACAAGTGAACTTTTTTTGCAATGTTATAAGTTTCGGCAATTTCTTTGAGTTTTTCTGCTATATAATCGCCAGTGTGGTCGTCTTCCAGAACAGTCGCAGCCAGCACCACTTTAAGGCGCTGTTCTTTCCGAACGAAATGGGCAGTAAAACTCAGCAGCGAACAAGTTTTTGTAGGATTTGACCATATATAAGTAGTAAAACTTATCCAATCAGCTTTCATTAACAGAGATACCACTTTGGCTTGAACCTTTTCATATGTTTCAGGCATTAACTGACTGCGAAAGTATTTTTCGGACTTCAATTTGTATCGTTTTGGGCCAGATGGATCAGCGAAATTCAAACGTTTAAATCCTTCACCTGACACTGTAGTATAAGGTTGCATGTCCATAATTATGTAATCCATAATTGCTTTATCAATTCGTTTGACAATCTGATGATCATCAGGCCATTTTGCTGAAGGCGGACGAGATATTAATTGTTCTATAGTAGGTTGATGCTTTTTATCATTATTATCAATATTAAGGCGCACGGGCTTTGAAATAGCCGGTTTCAAACTATTTTCGTGAGCAATTTCAGCCAGTTTATTCTCATAGTGTTCATATTCAGATGAATGATATTTCGACAGGTGCAGTTTCAAACCTTTGATAGTCTGATGTTTGGGCTGAGGACTGCCTAATGACACCGTTTTACTACACGACTTACAAGTAGCCTTTGATGGATGTAATACAATATTTTTTTCATAATATTTCCAAAAAGGATTTACTTTAGCCATATTTAGTTTTCATCTGCAACAATACAATATTATACCTTCTTAGTAAACATAAACATTAAACACATTAAATCGAAACAAAACTGAAAAAATAGCACCTGATAAGATTGTTGTTTAAAAAACAAATAAGTCGTTAACTTAGATCAAAACCAATTTTCGATTAATTTTACTAAGAAACGGTACCTAACCTACGTATCGTATTTGATTTTAGCAAAAAGCTTTGCAAGTGCTATAGGTACCTATTGACAAACAAACCATGTGTTTAGTTATTTTTAATTGTAGGTATTTTATTAATTATAAACCTTACGTATTTTCAGCAAAAAACATACGCATAACGTCACAAAACCCTATCAATCTGTAATAAATATTTAATTTACTTATATTTATAAAAACAACTTACCCGCTTTATATTCCACCGCAAAACTATAAGTAATGATCTTGCTTTCACCAAACCAGTGTAATTAATCAATTTACAAGTATCAACAACAAGTAATCACAGCAAGTAGCAACACAACACTTAAAAGAACTTATTTTAATTTACTGTGTTAAAACAAACTTCCACTCATTACTATTGTAAACATAAACAATTACAAATACTGCTCGAATGGGGCGAAAGCGGCCGGCCGCAGTTCGCCAGCCGGGACTTCAACCAATCACAATTCAGCTCTCTCACGCACTTACACCAATCGACTACGCGCTGCGGCGCGTTGCCACGCGCGGTAAAATTTGAATGCCGATCCGAACAATGTTACAATCTCGGTCATGACCGAGAATCTCGGCTATAATTAGCCGAGAACCGAGACAAGTTTCTCGGTTGGATTTGTAGCCGAGAATGCCGAGACCGAGACCGAGACCGAGATCTCGGTCGAGCCTTAGTTTTCAACGAAAAATAATAACTATAAACATTAAGTTGCAATCTCGAGGCATTGTAAAGTCCCCAAAAACGATGCGACATTGTGACTATACAATATTAATGCGGAATATGTCGGAATATGTGCGGAAAAAGCCTGAAAAAAAAATTTCGCAGCAGCGCCACATTCTCCCGTCGATTCGCATCTGTCTGAAAGGACCTTAATAATATAGCAGATTTTATCAAGTACTAGCAGCGCCTCGCGGTTTCACCCGCGTAGTTCCCGTTCCCGTGGGAATATGGGGATAAAATATAGCCTATAACCTTCCTCGATAAATGGGCTATCTAACACTGAAAGATTTTTTCAAATCGGACCAGTAGTTCCTGAGATTAGCGCGTTCAAACAAACAAACAAACAAACTCTTCAGCTTTATAATATTATTAGTATAGATTCAACGCTATAATTGACAACACACATGGCTTGGACTTCTGTCTACCCCATATGGAAATCGGACATGACAAATACTATTGTATTTGTATGGGACAAACAGTTGTGTTGCCTCTTTTACGCTAATATATGTAGGTACGTACCTACTACATATTTATTTAGATCATTGTTTTCAATTTGATTACTTACTTTTGTTTGTAAATGACTCACTTTTGATGATAAATAAGATTGACCCTTCGTCATCAACAGACCAAAGTCGTAATCACCACGTTTTCGTTTTTGCGCACCAAGTTTTCTTTCACAAGTTCGACGCAAAAGCGGATCCTTATAAAAAAAGCAATCTGTATTGCTCCAGATGCATCTAAGAATCAATACCATGAATGCACGCGCTAATTAAACCAAGAGTGCTGACGATTTAAGAAGCACGAAATGATAATAATTTTCCTTGTTGTGTGATATCTATGTAGTTATGGCAGGTATATTTATTGAAGAATCTATCAATCAATAATTCCAGGTTGTACATAAACAAGCTCTTGTTTCCGTCTGTGCATTGTAGCAATATCAAAAGATATTATGTACACGTGCAAAGTTTTCTAGGCGAGATGACTGTACGTATTCTACATTTAAGCCTCGATTTTGAAGGAATGCTACTTAAATACTGTCTAATCGGGTATTTTACTGGATATAAAAAATCATAATTGTATTTCATCCTTCCGTTGGGTTTTCAAAAAAATATTGGACATGTATTTTTTGTCATTTCAAATCGTAATAGAAATATAAAAGCCCATCAAAGTTTTAGAGTGAGGGCTGCTGATGTCACAACGCTAGTAAAATGTAGCACGTAGTGACGTAACGCGAGTTTTCAACTCACTATATCGTCTTAATTTTTTGTTTACGTGAAAAAAGAAAAAATACGTGTTCAATATTTTTTGAAAATCTATCTGACGGACTAATTAACTTTTTTTTTTCAGTAAAAAAACTATTCTATTACTTAATATCTGTACGTTTTAGAAGTCCTTAATCTTAATGCGACTGACCTATGCAGCAGTCCGTTGTTCCTACAATACCTCTCAGTACAACAAACAGGCTACAAGCCACTACAAAATCAGTTTCTAAAAGCGCTTAATATGCAGAAACCCACATTAAAATACAATGACTTGCTCAATAACCAAGTAAGGTCTTAAACCAGTAAAGCAACATAATCTCTTAAAGCTTTTAACTTACTTTGTTTATAAAGACTTCCAAGAAACCCCACATTTTTGAAAACATTGTATCGAGACGGAAATCACACAAATTCGCTCAAATAATCTGCAACATTTTAGTTTACTTTGACCTACAACGCCCTGATTGTGGCGATAGCTTACAAAGTTACCAAGTGTATGAAAGAACTTAGTATAAGGATGGAAGAGATATTCTTAATACATTGTGGTAAAGGGAGATTTACAGAATTTCCGCTTACCTACAAAGTTGAATATCCCCCACAGTGAACTATAAATAAGGATTGCGGTGGAAGGTAAAGACAGGTTTGAAATGGTCCAAGATATCTGTGAAGGAGTCTTGATTGCGTAGCAGTCTGTCTTCGGGAAGGCGCGTGAGCACTTCGGTGTGTTGGAGTTAGGACGGTGTCATTCATATCAAGACATCTGACGGCATTCGGCACAAGATAATGTCCACTGACGGGCTGAAGCCCTCGATAGCGAAGTATCCCAGACGCCAGCCGCATTTACGAGCGGTGGAATACAGTCATATAATTAACGATATGTGACGTGATTGGTCTGATGGGCAGTACCTACTAGGGTTGCGGAATTTGTGTGAAAGAGTCACCGCGGCCCCGGAACGCAAAGGGCGCTAGGACGAACACGGATGGGTTTTAGTCAGTAAGAGTCTGATACTCCCTTCCGCTCCGCCTAGAGCGGGAGAAGTAATTTGATGATTTACCATTCAGAAAAAATAAGATAGGTATAATTGGAATAGCCATAGGTCAAAATTTCCCGTGAGTAATTCATCGAAGAAAAATATCACGTAGTCACACTTCATACTTTTTTTCCTGTTGAAGTTTCAAGCGAAAACATATGGTATGGACGACACGACCACAGGCATAAAAATAAACAAATAAACGGCGGCGCCAATTGGAGTTACTCATAATGGCATTGAATTGACCAGTCACAAACGATGTGAGAAGAAAACATCCACCTAAAAAATGTATGCGAAAGTGGGTTCGTTTGTTTTGCTTTCACGCCTAAGCCGCTGAACAGATTTTGATGAATTTTGGTATACAGATAGATGGGACCCTGGAGACGGTTATTAATGTTTTCAAAAACGTAATAGCATCATTTGGAGTTACTCATAATGGCATTGACCTGTTAATAACAATGTTAGTAGCGGAAAAATTGTAAAGGATGCTCATATTTACATTATTAACGGAACTGAACAGCTCATCATATGAAAACAAGACAAAAACGAAGGTAACAAAGTGCCAGCACTCGCAGGTGAGGCGGTATACGTTAAAACGTATGGACTAATAAAAAATATAAAAACACTTGGCACAATGTGTGTATGTATGAACCACAAAGTAGTACTACAATGTATGCAATTTGTTGTCCAACTTACACATTTTCCTATAATGTGTGTGGTGCAAGTGACAAATGAACAGCGGAGGAAGATTGATAAATTTGGCTAGAAATCCGAACAACTGGTTGTTGCCAATTGAGTTTAGATGTTTGATAGGCTGTCGGTCCATATAAAATGCTGGTATCAAGCTACTATTCAAGACGGGTCAGTGTCCGCTAGGGTTTCGGAATTTGTTCGAAAGAGTCACCGCGGCCCTGGAAAATAAAGGGCACTAAGAGGATCACGGGTGGGATTTAGTCAGTAAGAGTCTGACATTCTCTTTCGCTCCGCCCAGAGCGGGAGAAGTCATTTGATGATTTCCCATCCAGAGAAAAAAAGCTACGAGTACTTTTTATTCAGTTCGATAACATATTTGGGAAAAGGCACGCACGAGATTGTAAATTGATGTAAAACTGAACTGTCATCTTGTTAGAAGACATAATGAAAATGTTTGCATTGTTTTTAGTAATTAAAGTTTAGAAATTTTAATTAGTAAAAACAATGTAAACATTTTCTTGTTATCGCTCAACGCTTCTACCAGAGACACCCAATAAACGAATAAGGAATATATAGTAGTTTTTACAATGTTTGCGTTCAGAAACGCGTTCCGGACCAGCCTGTCGGCAACGGGATTCCAGCTTACAATGTAGTTATTTGTTTTGTTGCCACGAGTACTAACATAGTGTGTTTCTTTTGGGATTTACTCTGGTTGATGAATCGTGTGTTCAATCGGGTAACGAATTTTAATCTGTGCTAGGACTCTCTGGAGGTCGATGGACTGTTTCTAATTAGTTCTAAATTTAAGCTACACGGTAACTGACACATGCTTGCACTGTCTGGACAGGTCCACTCAAATCTGTGTGGCACTTTCCTCAAAAGGTCACCTCAGACATTAACCTACATGGTTCTCATATGATTTGACCAGTTCGGATTGTATGTACTTTTAAAGAGACTTTGACCTCTGAGCTTCGATCAATAATACACTAGATAAAGGATCAGGAACAAAAATATGTCGCTCAAGTGGTCGCGCTTACACACACATAAACATTTATATTTCATACTACAAAATACAGAAAAAACTTTAATCACATTAAAAACTGCAGTTTATTGTAAACCTTATTTCTCATACATAAAGTTTAATTACGATTGCAAAATATTTAAATTAGGTCCTTCTATCATCGGAGAAAGGTCAAAAGCAATAAATTTAAAATGAATTGAAAATAACTAGTCATTTTTATAATAAGTAAAAAATATTTATTATATAAAATAAAACTTAAAATCAAAGCAATAACGTTCAAAACAATTTGTTCATAATTTCGTTTTTATTCTATTTTGGAATTAGATGTAGTTCTTGGTATTACATTTCAATGCTCAGAACACAGTAAGTATTGAAAGATGTAGAGTTACAGTTTTTTTTTTTGGAAATGGTACGTTTGTATGGTGGCAAATATTTTGGACTGATTTAAAAAGTACTAGGAGTAAGCTAGTACAGTATTTAGTTAGTTTGTTACGACATTAATTTTATTATATTATTATTCTATTAATTTTAAGCGGGTTGGCACATTGTTAACAATCAGTATTAACAAATATTTGTATTAAATCAGTTTATTTAAACCGCACTATTTATTGATTTAAAGATTAAGTAAATAAGAGTTTTTAGTAACCTACGCCTTTGCGTGTTTCCAGCTAGTAAAATTAGTGATAGACACAATTTTAATACTAGAAATAAAGACAAATTAGACCAACCATTTTATAGATTAGCTAAAGTACATACATCTTTTATGGGGTACTGTGTTAAATGTTACAACAAAATACCTTGTAACATATTAGAATTAAATGAAAGAAAATTTAAAACTTTTATTAAAACCACCCTTTGTAAACAAGCATATTAGGTACAAATTAGAAGATTACATTCAGGATAAGAATGCTTGGAAACATGCTGATCTGCTCCATAGGGCAATCGAGGGTGTAGACAAAATCAAACTAGTTTATTAATGTGTGAATTATATTTATGAATGCATTTTTTTTTTTGTGTCTTGTACTTTTTTTCATTTTATTATTTCAATATTTGTAAATATGTGAGTACCATGGGCATGAGATATTTAGAAGTTTACCTCTGCTGGTAATACTTTGTTCTATAACTAGTATACTTGGTGCATTGTCCTCACATATATGAAGTATTTATTGTATTACCAAATATTGTAAAACATTGATTTGAAAAGAGTAACTATGGAGTTTCTTGTCCGTTCTTCTCCAAAAGAATCTACCTTTGCGAATGGACGCTAGAGTCACTTAATTTATGATAATTTTTATTGATGACGTTCAAAAGTGCCGTTAATGGCCTAATTGAAATAAACGTTTTGAGTTTTTTGAGTTTTATGTCCAGTCTATCAAAATGAATCGAACATACTGTCGAATTTTTATAGAGTTTATATATTCCATCTCCTCTTTCGCGACAATAGATACCCATTCTGCACAACGAAATGGGTCGCTAGGAAATCTACAAACAAAAATAATATACAAAATAATAATACTACTCCATACATTCCCTGTTCCGGAACAGTCGATGTTTGTTACAATAGTTGGAGCGTTGGTGCAAACATTGGTCAAACTATCATAATATTTGCGATTTAATTTATATTTACTACCTAATTCGGTTTTTGTATTATGAAAAACACTTAATAGTATAAACTTATCGAAAAAAAAGATATTCCTTCCAAAATCTTGGTGTTACAGTGATTATTTACATAGTTTTTGAACGCGCAATGCGGCATCTTGACGTCCTCACATTGGCTATGATTGGACCATACTAATTCAAAATAAGACCACAAAACTATTTGTGCTCTTATTTTTCGGACCGTTTTTGAAGCGACGATCGGGAATCTAGTGTATTATTGATCGAAGCCTCTGAGTTTTTTCGGTGTTTCTTCTCAGGCTAGGAAACACCGGCTTTATCTAGAAATGTAAAAGTGTTATGTTTAACATACTTTTACAAAATAAATATCATTTAACGAGTTCGGATTTCGGCTTGAATGTTAATATGTTTAAGTGTAGCCCTTGGCAAGAAGCAGCAAGTAATTAAGTTCAATTTCATGTTGATTTATTATACATGTTATCATCACGTCATAGGTCATTAATTTGCAAGCACACAATCTGTGCGAGCGAGCGGGTGTGGGCTAAACTCTGGGCAGCGTATGGACGGAACTCACATGTCTATACTAATATTATAAAGAGGAAAGATTTGTATTTTTGTATGTAACGAATAAGCTCCAAAATTACTGGACCGATTTCAAAAATTCTTTCACCATTAGAAAGCTACATTCACCCTGAGTAACATAGGCTATATTTTATCCCCATATTCCCACGGGAACGGGAACTACGCGGGTGAAACCGCGGGGCGCTGCTAGTCATATGTTTTTACATTAGGACTTGGCCAATTCCTTCACCGTTGTATGTTCAAGGTTGCAAACACAACTTGGCGAAATGTGGTTTTAAAGACGGGAAACCCGAGAGGCGGTGCCCCTGTTTAGAACATGAGTCACGCGTTGGAGTGCCCCAAGTACTCACCTGTTCTTTGGGGGATTTTAATCACTACATAGTATAAAATAAAGTCGCTATCGGCCGTCTGTCCCTATGTATGCTTAGATCTTTAAAACTACGCAACGGATTTTGATGCGGTTTTTTTTAATAGATAGACTTATTCTGAAGGAAGGTTTATATGTATAATACATGCATATTATAGTAGAGAAAACATTAGTATCTACATTGCACCCGTGCGAAGCCGGGGCGGGTCGCTAGTGATAATATAAATGTCAATGCTGCAACTAACGTAGCCATCTACTGGACCCAAAATAAACTTAGGAGTTACCATGAACTCGAAAAGAAGTATTGTTATGTATGTATATGTATATACAGTGTGAAATTTTAATGGTTGTTTTCCCGAAGCGAAATGAGTTTGTATCGGTAATACAATCGATTTATATATATAAAAAATATTAGACTCCATAAATGGCAGATTAACAATTGTGATAAACAAAACTCGAAAGCGACTTGAACCAACAGTAGTGCATCGCGCGATATGTAGGTACGCGGCGGTACGTGCGTCTCATGTAGGTATCTACCTACTTTATGTCTAGTGCACTACTATTGATTCTCGCTCTTTCGAGTTTATGAACACTTTTTTAATGATATAAAAAAATATATATATTTTTTTAGTTTAACTTTGTGTTTCGATAGTACTACTGATGGGTAATCGTCCTGCCGCGGGAAAACAACCATTAAGATTTCACACTGTATATTTGTATTGTTATGTATGTAAATATATTGATCTACATTATTTGTATACTAGATCCTATGCTGATCTCTCTCTATCACTCGAAAGGTTTGCTGGGAGAAAACTCAACTTTGAGTTAAGCTCGCCTTTGTACATGCCCTTTATTATGCCTTGTATATATAATATAAGTTGTTTTGGTGTACAATAAAGAATTGAGAATTAAGAAGAAGTTCAATGGTATCAACACATATGTATATGTGTATCGTGTTTGTTTCAGATGCCACCTCCTGGGATAATGTTAAAGAATTTAGCTGAATAAAAAGAACACATAGCTATAAGCTACCTCAGACATTAACCTACATGGTTCTCATATGACTTGACCAGTACGGATTGTATGGACTTTAAAAGAGACTTTGACCTCTGAATTTGTTTCGGTGTTTCTTCTCAGGGTAGTCGGCTAGGAAACACCGGCTTCATCTAGCTTAAAATGACCAGAAATATATGACGCGTAAAAGTGGTATGTTTAACCTACTTACAAAATAAATATCATTTATACTATACTAATATTATAAAGCTGAAGAGTTTGTTTGTTTGTTTGAACGCGCTAATCTCAGGAACTACTGGTTCGAATTGAAAAATTCTTTTTGGGTTGAATAGACCATTTATCGAGGAAGGGTATAGGCTATATATCATCACGCTAAGACCAATAGGAGCGGAGCAGTCATGAAAAATGTGACACAAACGAAGTTGTGCGGACAGCTAGACATTTATAAATGTGTATTGTGTTTGTTACAGATGCTGCAGGAGAAGCGCCTGTGCATCCTGGGCGCGGAGCTCTCGGAGCTGGACATCTTCGAGCGGCTGATGCAGTTCGCAGGGTCGCAGCTCAGGCTGCTGCAGTGTTTCCAGGTAAACGACGCACGGGTTTTACCTAAAAACAACAAAGTTACTAATGTAGGTGAGACTGACGACCGGTGCTAAAAATAATATAATAAACATACCGAAGGGAAAAAGAAAACAAATTTGACTTGTTCCAAAAAACCCGACCGCAAACAAGGACCATAAAGTTCCCTCAAGCAGTGTGATGTGATAGGTGGCATTGATTTTAGTTCAGTCCGAGTTTAGATGGCACGACTTGTAGGTATCAGACTGTTTGAAAAGTGAACGTACGGAACCCTAAGAATGTTCTAATTGAAGTCGCAATTTAATATCGCAGACTATCAATGTCTAAACTTGACAAATAGTTGGACAAGAAAAAAACTTTTTAAAAAACAAGCTTTTATTTGAATGTGCTAAAATAAAAAAAATAAAAATACTTTAAAACTTTTACTACCTATCTACTTATAAAGTCATTACATAATTTATTTATACTAATATTTATCTATAAAGAGGAAAGATTTGATTGCTTGTATTAAATAGGCTCCTAAACCACTGAATCGATTTGAAAAATTCTTTCACTGTTGGGAAGCTACACTATCCTCAGGTGACATAGGCTATATTTTATCCCCATATTTCCACGGGAACGGGCACTATGCAGGTGAAACCGCGGGGCGCTACTAGTATAATATGATATAAAAGCTTGTCGCGAGATTTAAGGATTTTTTCTTAAATTGAAAATTTTTATATTTAGAATCTAACACATAAAGCTTGTAATTTGAAAAAAAAAAAAAAGTTTTGTAACAGAGTTGTCGAATGAGATTATAATCGTATCATTCCTTAAAAAACATACAAACATCCGAATTGAGAACCTCCTCCTTTTTTAGAAGTCGGTTAAAAAAACTCTCGTTTAAATCCCCTTCAATACGACCTCTTACGTCAATGTAAAGCAGATAATCTATTATTAGACTGTAAAACCTAACGGTAAGGATCTGCCGACGTCACAGCATCTGTCCAAACAGATGAATCTCCTCTCATGTCACGTACACAGTACACACCCGATAGTAACGGCCGTGTTTACGTTGCAATGTCAGATTCATCTCAACCAGTGCTGCACGCCTCGTTGGGCACTAGGGCTGGCAAACGTATTGACACGATCACTCTTCTGTCATTGTCATACTAAAGTCGACACCAAATAAATGTGCAATAACGGTCATTGACCCACCTACATTTATTGACAACCTTCATTCTTAATTCTTAATGCTATATTGAATCGACATCCATCGTGATCCTTTATATTTACTAGTAATGGAAAACGATTCATTTTTTTTTGTCCATGTACCTACGAAGAGATATCAAGGAAAGGGCAATGACCTTTATTGCACATTTATCTGGCGTTCGGTATAGCTTATTCCTTCGCCTATATGAACATTGTTTTTATTTTGCACAGAATTTTAATCAAAGTCAACTCATTTATTTCAACTAGACTATTAAAAGGCACTTTTGAACGTCAAAACAGTTTGAAAATAAAAATATTATAGTGAGAAGAGATTCTTATGGCGAAGAACGAACAAGAAACTCCTTAGTTACTCTTTTCGAATATAAGTTTTAAAATATTTTGTATACATTAACCAATTAATTATATGTGAAGACGATGCACCCAAATAAAACTAAGTACTATACTACTAATAGGTAGTATAGTAATGACAGCAGAGGTAAAATTAATAAATTTGCTAGTCAGGGACATAGTACACACATATTTACAAATTTTTCAACCATTGATTTATATAATTATCAACAATGGATCAGTGTGTGTTAAATTAACTACATATAAAAGATCAGTAACTACACCTGTATACATAGTAAATAAATCAACACATACAGACCGACAAGTTTGGCTTTGTCTACTCTAATCCATTTTCTAAAATAAAAACAACTATCTGCGAGTCAATCGGTCTAGTTTCGAAGATAGCCGAAACAAACAGACACATAAAATGAAAAATAGTTTTTTTGTTATCAGTGTCATGTATACTTTCACATGCATTTACTAATTAAGCTGTAAAACAAACACTTGAATTTTATTTCTCAGTGTGTATACATAGATAAAGATTGTCACCACTTAAGTAGGATTAACCAAAATCTTATCGGACCTGTTTATTTGGCCATGACACAATAAATAAAATACAGGAGGCGCTCGTGGTTAAATTGGAGACAAACCACTACGTAACAAAACCCCTTCGTGGCTCGTAAAGCACGTCACCACCCTTCACATTCGGTCTCAGGCTCTTAGCTGCCATTTGAAGATCTTTGAGACTCGTTAAAAGTAGTCAGAAACTCTAGTCTTGCTGAGAGGCACGTGTTATCCAGTTACTGGGTTGTGGAGGTGAAATAGGCAGTCGCGCCTTGCTTCGTACTCGTAGGTATTCAGATGTCCCCAGCTGCGTCATTTAATGCAGGTGGGACTCCAGGGTTGCGGGCGCTCAGAGTGGGGTCCCTGTCTGCCAACCCAGTAATCCTAGGAAAGGCGGTGGCACAGTGATCACGTGCTGCCGTGCAGAGCGAGATTTAGGGAGACCCCTTTACAGTTTCCCCAAGGATGTGCACTAACTGGAGTCGCACAGAGCGAGTACCGGAGTGGTCTTGTAAGGTATCGGGGCCCCCTTCTATGTGCTGATGGTGATCACCGGGGTGGTGGTGATGTAAAAATCCCACACTCCCTGGCCTTTTCCCCAAAAGCCAGGGAGTGTGTTCCAGGCGCCATTTGAAGGTTTCCCCCCGAAAAAAAAATTGGTTTTCAGCTGTATCTGGTTTTGGTTCGACCGTGGAAAAAACTTGATGGATAAATGATTAATCATCTTGTGTCTGCTATTGTTTATACAGCTTAAGATGGATTTACTCAAGACTTCTCGGGTATTCCAGTTTAAAATTAAACGACTGCACGTAAATCCTTTATCACATTGGATGTTTTCAATTGTTATTGCACCTTCTCTTATCTCTGATAATACCAAATTACGATAAGGCAAAATAAACAAAGTAGTTGATAAAAAGAACAACATAATTGCAGTGTTTAATCCGCTCATTACTGATTATATTGTTTACAAATATACGTCATCCAAAATATAGGTACTTTTAGTTTTTATTCATTAATCTATTACACAAAATAATTGGAAATGTAAAATGTCGCCATCATCTAGCCGAAATACGTCCACAGCATGATCTGTCCCGTGGTTCCCGCATCCAGCAGACTTCCGCGCAGTGGCGGCGCAAGACCTAAACTTCATGTGGGCAAGGTACATGTCGCGAGGCCCTCTGATGGAGGAAGAAGGCAATATAAAATAAAACATAGGTAACATTTGATGTGAATAAATAAATCACTTAAAACAAAAAGTTTTTTTTTTAAATGAAGAAACAAACCTGTATTTTTACTTATACTTCTTTGGAACATTCATGAAAAAAAAAAGAAAGAATTAAAGAAACCGAAATATCAGTCGCAAACATTTTGATTACAGTCCGTGGTCATTGGTCCTCGTTATTCAAAAATTAATTATTTATTTATTTGAAGCGACTGCCTTTCTGACCTCCACAACCCAGTAACTGTAATTTAAGGCGGTACCCTGACCAAATAACCTTGAGCATTCGTTCCCTCTTCGCCGCACCCGCAAGATTCGTAGCGAT
Source organism: Hecatera dysodea (assembly GCA_905332915.2). NCBI lineage: Eukaryota > Metazoa > Arthropoda > Insecta > Lepidoptera > Noctuidae > Hecatera > Hecatera dysodea. Next base: position 19,775,739 of record HG995299.1, on the reverse strand, counting down.
TACGCTCAGATTTTGTAGTAAAATCTATATAAAATCAAATTTTCGAGTTAAATAAAAAATAAAACTAGCAAAATGTTTATTATTAAATTACCTATCCATTACTTTAAGTAGCAAACCAAAATAATGGTTATTTTACGAGGAGATGCATTTTAAAAATAATTCTTTCTCATTTCTGTCGTTTCGTTGCGGCTCTATAATTAAACATTGCGATTTAAAAATAAAAAAATAAAACTACCATTTTGGAGTCAAGATTATGTAGAAATTTAATGTATTTTTTATTTGTTGATATTTCTAATGGATAATGAGAAGATGGCTCCTAAAAACTACACAAAAAACGGCTACCGCTGCGTTTTGCTCGGGGACGCGCCTTAAAAAAAAACTGGTATCAGATTCTGATCTGAGTCCTAACGATCCGTAACGAATGAAAAATATCTATAAACTAGCAGCGCCCCGCGGTTTCACCCGCGTAGTTCCTGTTCCCGTGGGAATACGGGGATAAAATATAGCCCATGTTACTCAGGGTGAATGTAGCTTTGTAATGGTGAAAGATTTTTTTAAATCGGCCCAGTATATTTTGAGTTTATTCGTTACATACAAAAATACAAATCTTTCCTCTTTATAATATTAGTATATGATAGATTACAGCCGGTACCTACGGCTTAGCGTGCTTTCCGAGGTACGGAGGAATCTCGGTAGGTTAAAATGGCCACCCATGTACAGGCTCAATATAGACCATATTCTAAAATGAATAAAATTTATTGAAATCCCCTTGACAATAACTGAGGCAGCCCTGCAGGTAATAGCGATTGTTAGCTTAATAGAGTCGGCAGGCGAATCAATTCAGTTGTTATGTCATCAATACGAGCTGTATCCGCACTCCTAATATTGGCCAGCTCTGTATAAGTTTTTAGAACATTTTTATGCTGTTATGGTAGGTGAGTATATTGACATATTGTGACTTGAGAATATGTGATTTCTGCGTCCACAGCGTTCTCATAGATTAAGATTACACAGAATAGAACATACTGGTGCTGATTATTGTTAGACTGGCAGCGCCGCGCGGTTTCAGCCGCATAAGTTTCGATCCCGTGGGAATTTTGGGGTAAAAATTATCCATCCATCCATCTATACTTACAAACTTTTGCGTTTATAATATTAGAAGGATATTTAGCATGTGTTATAGGTACACATACCTTTCTTGTTCTTTCCACTAGACACTGAGAAAGTTAGACAGCATAGTTTTTTTTTTATAAAATCGAGGGTGCTTTACGACATTTAACTTGTCAAGTTCAGCTGACCGATAGAAGTCAAGAGTCACTATGCTCTCCATTTAGTGTTGCCACGTAACAATACTGACTTATGGCCTTTTGACACTTGCATGGTATTTTATAAAATGTTTTTTATTTTTTTATTAATTGTTTTAAAGGTTGTTGTAAACGTGTTCTTTCTTTCTTATCTTCAGGCGGTCATAGATCACGGGTCCAAATTGTACATACCTGTTTCCACTCGACTCAGAAACATACAAACATTGTCACTATGCTTTCCGTTTAGTGTTGCCACGTAACAATACTGACTTATGGCCTTTTGACACTTGCATGGTATTTTATAAAATGTTTTTTTTTATTAATTATTTTAAAGGTTGTTGTATACATGTTATTTCTTTCTTAACTTCAGGCGGTCATAGAGCACGGGTCCAAACTGTCATCGGAGCTGGCAGTAGCGTACCTGAGCAAGGCTGACAATCCGCGCCACACCAAGACGACACTCATTCATCTTGGACTCAGACTTGGTAAGTAAGTGGTTGATAAATTTTTCTGGATGAGTTGGAAAGCTTGAGGCTGCACGGTTCTATCTTCGAGCTGAAGCAGCGCTTGGTGGGGTGAAGTGAGGTCATTCCTTGGATGAATAAGTGGTGACCATCAATTACGTATCCCGTTGGTCCCGGCTATCATTTGTAGATCTTTGACAGATGTCAGAATAATCTGAAGACAGAAAATATGAAACCAGTCTTACTCATCTGCCTAGCCTTTTCCCAACTACATTGGGGTTGGCTCCCAGTCAAGCCGGAAACCAGTCTTACTGAGGGGCGCCATATTACCCAGTTACTGGGTAGTGGAAGTCTGACAGGCAGACTTTTTCAGTTAAAATTGGCATCTCACGCAGTGCGATAATCTAGGCAGCATTTACCAGCCTCCACTGAAGATTTAAACTGGCCTCCCATATTTCAATAAACCAGCACCCGGAGCAACCCACAGTCGTTATGAGGAAGTGGGAACATTAAAAACTTGCACGTACATTAGTCGCCCACGGGAGATTACATCATGTAGGTACTTGAGAATTAAAGATTAGCGGGAAACACGCTATCAGAAGCACGACCAGAAAATGACACACCGCTTGTGATAAATCTAGCAGTTTATTAGTTTGTTGAACCTTGATAAATAGTAACAGAATTCAAACGTATCCTATAAGCTAATTTACTCTCAGTTCTTCTTCTTCGTCGTTCCCTCACTGCTGAGGATCGCGACCACATATGACGCGTTTCCAAGCCATGCGGTCTTCTGCAACGTGGACCGCTCCGTACATGCTGCCACCAACTGCCTTCTTTATTCCGCCTTCTTTGTGGCAACGGACCACCTTGAGCGTGCTTTCCTTCAACCCGGTCCAAGCCTTTCCAGATTATGCTTGGATGAACGCATAATATGCCCAGAAAGGCTGTAGGCATGTTCTTGGCATATTGCAGAAAGCCGTTTCGTGATATTGAGTTCTACCAGTATGGACTCATTCGTTCTCACACCAATACATTTAAAGTTAAATTCCGATTGGTAACGAGATGCCTTGCCTCGGAAAGCACGTTAAGCTGTCATTCTTTATCAGTCATAGTCGTTGTGGCTACTCAGAATCACAAGCCAGAAAATCTGACACCGATCTTTCGAATGAGTACCTACCGCATATAATTCAGGAACTGGATTGTTGAGGTCAGATAGGCAATGGCTCTATGTAAATTAATTGTATAGTACGCAGTTACATCCGCGGCCTAATTGCGTAACGTGTTTCAGTGTGTAATTTAGTCAAATCACATTGACAGTGTTTTTGACACATTTAGATGCATTCCACAATTTGGAAGTTGTTATTTTATGCGAATGGCAGGCAAAAGAAACGCAGTGCCTTTGCCGAAACACGTTCCACAATTACGCAGCTGGTTGAATTGGAAGCCGACCCCAAAATGATTGAGAAAAAACAAGGCAAGGCGATTATTGGGGTCGGCCTACGCTCTTATCTGATGCAGCGGAATACCAGAATTTTAAAGTATCTCTGACATAAATCATAAAGTATAATATATCTATAGGCATCTATATGTTATCATAACAAATCCCTGTCTGTCTACTTCCAGGTGGTTTCCTGAACGAGGCTGGCTGGTACGCGGACGCTCAGCGCGTGCTACTGCGCGTGCGCGACCTCTGTCTTCAACTGCCACAGACTACGCACAACAAGAGGCTCACACTTGAATGCTGCCATAGGTAAGACGTTTTTGATATCATGGTATAAGCCCTCAACACTACTGTTACAAGTGTGTTGTGTAGTAATAGCAGTGTTGTAGTGATAATTATTATATACCTCTACTAGCAGCGGTTTTACCCCCGTTTCCGTGGGAATATGGGGATAACATATAGCCTATGTTACTCAGGGTAAATGTAGCTTTCTAATGGTGAAAGAATTTTTGAAATTGGTCCAGTAGTTTTTGAGTTTATTCGTTACATACAAAAATACAAATCTTTCCTCTTTATAATATTAGTAACTATAACAATATTGTAAGTGGTATCTTCTGGAAGTCATCAACCGATTATAATTATTTAAATCTATACTACATAGATACTTACATAAATAAAATCGTTGTGTCTGTTTGTAATATAAAAAAAAAACAGCTTACGATTTTTCGAACAAGCAGTTGACGGGATAAACATTAGAACATATCTGATTTTAAAAGGCGTTACTAAGACCACTTTTATTCTTGAAGGCGGGCGAGGTCGCGGTCAGAACCTAGTTGTTCGATAGAGCTACATTATAGAAGAGTGAGAGTTTTATCTCTCAAAAATTCACGGTTCCTGTGAGATGAGCCACAAGAGCGAATTACGGGGTGAAAACTTAAAAAGTGTGACAAAAAAAAATGTATTGCTAGTCGCAATGAACTAAATGATTATACGGGAGGTGCACTTTATCATTTGAGTGTCCCTCGTCCTACAAAAACATAAAGCCTCGTATATCCACTAGCACTTTCAATGCCCAGAACTCGGCACACGGGTTGAAAAACTCGTATATCTAAAGGATGACTGTAAAATGCTTAAGATTATAAAATATCTTGACAGATTGTAAACTATCGATAAATTGTCAACTTTAAATACTTTTTTACGCTTCAGAATTTGATAGTCAATAATCTCCCTCTCAATAAAGCTTTGTACTCCTGCGTTTTTGAACAGCGAAGATAGCGCGTGCAAAACTTTTTGCATATATCTAAGAAGCATCGCCCCGCGGTTCACCCTCGTATTTCCCGTTCCGATATAATATAACCTATGTTCACCGGAGATAGTGTAGCTTCCCAAAAGTGAATGAATTTTTCAAATCGGTCAGGTAGTTTCGGAGCCTATTCAATGTAAACAATCAAATTTCCTCTTTATAATATTAGCGTAGATAGCAGTGGACGGTAGACTTTATTCACTTAGCTGTTCTTACTCCCCAGGTTACTAAACACACAGTCAGCGTACTGCTGCTTCACGGGCGCCGCGGAGACGTATGCGCTGGCGCTGGAACTGCTCGGCGTGACTGAGGACTACTTGGTGAACTGGCCCGAGGGCCCCAAAGCGCTGGGCGACGTCGCAGACAGCGACCGCGAGCTGAGCACAGAGATATACAAACAGGATTCAAAGTATGTATGACGGTTTTCTTTAGTTTTCGTGTTTAAATAATTGAACAGACGTGTCTGATTTTTATGACTATGGCAAAACGCAATAATGACTTACCGTCAATACACAACATTAACCAAAGTATGACACATGAAATGATTTTTTTTGTTGTTGTTTTGCGCCATCCAAAGTTCCGTGGTTGCCCGTTCATTCTGAATTGTAAACCAAGTACTTTGAAAGCTGTTGAGGCGGACCAAAAGCTCAGATCCACTAGGCAACATTTGACGCGCGACATGATGCACAAATTGTTGCTCATCGTGTTTTAGTAACATTGTCAATGTTGTTGACACCTGCCGGCAACGGCGCGCGTTGTTGCATACCTGCCGGCAACTTCGCGCGTTGTTGTGCTCGATGCTGAAAATGTTGGGCGTCACGTGTTGCCCGTCAAATGTTGCCTAGTGGATACGAAGCTTTCATGTAACAGACTGTAGGTTTCGCTTCGTTAATTAATGTGAATTAAGCTTTAATTTGATTGTAAAAGTGATCATTATTGTAAACTCCTTATGACGTACTTGAGTTTGTCTCGTTACCACACCAGATCTACATACGTTACACACCAGTTGCGGAATTTGTTCGAATGAGTCACCGCGGCCCTAGAACGCAAAGGGTACAAGAAGGATCACGGGTGGGTTTTAGTCGGTAAGAGTCTGACACTCCCTTCCGCTCCGCCCAGAGCGGGAGAAGTCATTTGATGATTTCCCATCCAAAAAAAAGGCATAACTCTCTGCCTGCGTCTGTGTTTCCGAACGCATTCAACCCTGATCTCTTCAAAGTTAGAGTGAACAGGCTTCTTCTGGGTAAGCTCATTCCATCGTCGACTTTGTCTCTGTCACCTGTGACCTGGACTATAGTCACGAGCAAATCCGTTTCACAAAAAAAAAAAAAGTTGTTTTGTAAGTATGGTTACGAGACAAATCTTGAATAGGATAACCAACCTCTTTGTGATTTGTGTGGTAGCACCCCGAGTTCCAAAAGTGGGAACATAATGCACTGGGTACAACGTATCAGTCTAGCGTTTTCTTAACTATGTCGGGGTCGGCTCGCAATCAAGATTCAAGATTCAAAGCATTTATTTCAATTAAACCCTTTACAGGCACTTTTGAATAGGGATGTTTCCTGAGTAAAAAATACATGATTATGTTTAGTCCGTCAGTTAGATTATAGAAAAATATGGGACACGTATTTTTTCCTTTATCAAATCTATAAAAACTGACGAAGATACAAAGCATCAAAGGTCAGGAGTGGGGGCTTGCGACGTTACGGCTCGGTAAAAATTGTAGCGAGTAGTGACGTCTCACGAGTTTTCAACGCTCTGTATCGTCTTCATTTTTTGTCTATGTGAAAAAAGAAAAAATACGTGTCCAATATTTTTTGGAAATCTATCTGACGGACTAATTAGATTTTTTTAGTCAACTACCCTATTGTCAAGTCGAAAGAGGCGAAGCTATCTGCACGTTCCAAAGCGTAGATCTCTATGGAGAAGAACGTGCAAGAAACTCCACGGACACTCTTTTAAATCATGTTCTGTATTACATAACCTTGGTTACATCCTTGGTCGCTTCTATATGTGAGGACAATGCAAAGAAACAAAAAGGAAACTATAAAAACAATTCAAAGTATAAAGATTAAAACAAGTCAGTGGCAGTTAAGAGGTGACCAGTCTCAACCGACGGCGCCCGTTCACGAACATGACGCGTGTATCGGCACCATTTAGATAACCGAATGATCCGACACACACGCCACCATCAGCGAAACATTTGAGCGAGCATGACATGCTCTCAACTGCCATTTTAGTTCAAGTCACAAAGTAAACTATAACTTATCACATGTAAATGGCTCCATGGTACTCACATTTACAATATTTGAAAATAAAATGCTTCTACATTATACAAAACTATGGTTTACAAAAACCAAGCAACTATAAGTAAAAAAAAAAGAGAAATTATTTATTATCAAACTAATATTATAAAAAAAAAAAAAAAATGAGACAGAAAAAAAAGGGCGAGCATCTCTTCCAAATATAAAATCCTAACTTGTTTATCCAAGTGGTTGAGGCTGTGGAGCAGGACCGGCATTTAGCCAAGCATTATTATCTTCAATGTAATCCCCCAACTTATAATATGCTTGCCTGCATAATGTGCGTTTAATACAAGTTTTAAATTTCGTTTCATTCAGTTCTAATATATGGGGAGGAATTTTATTGTAACATTTTAAACAATACCCCATGAAAGATGTGGCTACTTTAGCTAATCTTACCGTATACAGCTGAATATAAGTGTTTTCAATGCAGCGACGGCCTCTGTGACTTCCACAAGACGGTAAAGTTACCGTCTTGTGGAAGTCATAGAGGCCGTCGCTGACAGACTTGCCAAGCAGTACCGTATTATCAAGTGATAATACGGTACTGCTTGGCAAGTCTGGCGAATGATTTATGAATGTGCAAGTAATAAAGTTCAGCAATGTATGCGGTGCTTGGTGCCTGTAGCGCGGAGTGCGGCGCGCGCGGCTGCTGCGGCGGGTGCGCGGGCGGCGCGGGGGCGCTGGCGGCGCGCGTGTGCAAGGAGTTCAGCGCGCTGTTCTTCGTGCGCTGCGACTACTCCGCCGCCTACGACTGGGCCATGCGCGCGCTCAAGCTGCTCACGCCGCACACGCCGCCCAAGTAAGTCCACTACGCCGTTATTGTTACCGAAAATGACGTACACAGGTGAAACTGTTATGTGATGTTCTGTACACTGTATTTTATCATTCTTAGTAACAATTACATTTCTAAAAAAAATCTTTTTTGCTTTCTAAGATTAGTTTTTTTTTGTGTCCCGGAAACCATGAAAATGGCACCGATGCCTCAATTACTTATTACATTTTTTGTCTGCCATGTAACGCCATGCATGTCTTGCCTTGACCTGTTTTAGGTATTTACACCACGCGGCTACGGTAAAGCCTTACAATTACTAAAAAGTATTCATATGAAATAGGCTATTTTAGGTATTTTTTCCTTTTTGAAATCTATAAAAACTGACGAAGATAAAAAGCATCAAATCAGGAATGGGAGCATGTGACTTCACGGCCCAATAAAAATTGTAGCGAGTAGTGACGTCACACGAGTTTTCAACGAACTATATCGTCTTCATTTTTAGTTTACGTGAAAAAAAGAAAAAACACGCGTCCAATACTTTTTGGAAATCTATCTGACGGACTAATCAGATTTTTTTAGTTAGCTACCCTATTGGCCTGCCCTGCAGTGTGGACCATTTACTTTTATCCCGCCAACAATCCCGTGTGCACATAACCGGCGTGCTAAAGCAGGTCCCGTGGTGTCGCATGTCGGCAGGATCACGATCGAGGTGCTGCGCGCGTGCGGCAAGGCGTGCGTGGTGAAGCGGCGCTTCGGCGCGGCGGGCGTGCTGGTGCGCCAGGCCGTGGGGCTGGCGCGCCGCGCCTTCGGCCCGCAGCACCCGCGCTACGCCGCCGCGCTGCTCGACTTCGGCTTCTACCTGCTCAACATCGACTCCATCGTGCACAGCGTCGCCGTCTATGAGGTACATTGTATTTATATTCTAAGTACGTTTTAAATAACACTTTTACAGGTCAACCTTTTTTCGTTATTCAATGTGGATCTGGACTTACGACATTAAATTAAAACGAGCACAGTACTAGTCCATTGAAACATTTTAAAACACGAAAATTAGTAGTTAATGGAAAATTTAACAATTGCAATTTTCAAACAAAATAAATATCAAAATCAACTGCATAAAAAGTAAACACGCTTTATCTACGAAAAGTCACTGACCTATTACGCGGCGTGGTGCGGGGTGCAGCGGGCAGTTGCGGTGCGGGACGTAGGTAGGTACTTTAGTCGGAGAACAACAAATCACCAAGTTGCGCGTTCGCAACAAATCGTACCTACCGTTTTGCACAGGTCCTTGACCTTACAATGTTTACCTATTATTACGGACTCAGATCTACAGCATGTTGAAAAATAAGAAAATGAAAAATAATTTCCTGTAGCTAAAGTATTCGTTGGATTTGATTGATTTTTTGATACTCTTGTATACTAGATGAGGCCAGTGTTTCCTAGCTGACTACCCTGAGAAGAAACACCGAAACAAACTCAGAGGTCAAAATCTCTTTTGAAGTCCATACAATTGGACTGGTCAAATTCCAGACAGTGCAAGCAGTTTTCAGTTATCGTGTAGCTCAAACTTAGAACTTTAAGGAGCTCAACGATTTGACGAACTAAAGTAAGCACATTTGTGCTTGGTTCTTGAATGTCGCTAGGAAGTTTATTATAAAAACTAGCTTCTGCCCGCGACTTCGTCCGCGTGGAATAGTTACGAACCCGCCGATTCTTTATGATATTGATTCGTTGGTGGAAGAAGTGGTGGGAGGCGCCCGACGTGACAACACAGTGGTGGCATGCGCGCGGTACTGGACAGTACGCGGACATTACAACATTACTTTATTTTTCTAAAATAAAAGATTTTTTCTAAAATAACTAAGTTACTCCTTATTACATCAGCTACCTGCCAATAAAAATCCCGTCAAAATTGGTCCAGCCATTTCATAAATTAGCCGGAACAAACATACAAACAGACAGACAAAAATTGTAAAAAATGTTATTTTGGTGAATGTACCGTATACATATATGCATATTGCCTGTAGTAAAAAGTGGTTATTTCAATATTACGAATAGCCGCTCCAATTTTATTTATATGTATGTATAGATTTATAGATTGGCATCGAAACGAACCACCTATTTTCTTGAGCCTGATTTTAGGAATGACAAAATTGTGTTTGTTCCTGGTATTTTATGCATGTATGTAATTGTGTTTTTTAAACAGATTAATATTTGTATGTGCATACAAGAGGTTCTCATACATATACTGAGAGGGCACAGTAATTATATTACTCTCTTGAAATTTGTGTTTGAGGGAGTGTCTAGGATTTAATTTACTTATCGCACGAATAGACACATATCCTCGGGTGTACCACTGGGGTCTCATTTTATTTCTTTGGGTCCGGTCTTATTTAACTTTTTTGTCAATGATATTCCACCTGCTTTCGCTAATGTAATTTTTTTATGTTTGCCAACCTTCTGTCTTTTGTTGACTTTAGTACGTCTTCTATGGACGATGGAGGACAGGTTGACTGTATTTTTACAGACTACAGTAAATGTTTTGACCGTATTGACCATAACATACTTTTGCAGAAGATTTTCAATGCAGGTATTCATGCAGTGGCGTGCCTAGGGTTTCAAAATAAGGCAAGCCCAATAAAATTTTAACCGATTTCAAAAAAAGAAAGTTCAATCAGTTTTCGACTGACTATGTAGGTACCTACGTATGTATATATATATATTATTTATATTCTAACTGGAATCGTCTATTTTTCTTATAAGATTTTTTTTAATTACATCAGAGTAAAATTTTGGTGATCGTTTTAATTCTACCAACAATTGTTTTTCAATAGCTATCATTGATAATTCGGAAAGACGCTCTTGACCTTGTGTATTTCTAAGATAGGTATGGATACTTTTAAGAGACGAAAAAGCACGTTCCGCGGAAGAACTTGTAGCAGGAATAGTTACAACAAGATACGCTAACTTTAACAGCTCGGGAAAGGCATCTTCGAGGTTATTCTCATGAATGAAATCAATTAATTCGAAAACATTACGATCTTTCAGATCAGGACTAGAATACAAGGCTTTTTAATGTTTGTTTGTCGAAATAGTTTGCATGCCTTTTAATGGCGCCAGATATGTTATTTAAATCATTATAACCAGGTGTATTCCAAACGGAATCTTCATTCGAAAAAAATATGCAGCACCAGCAATGCAACTTATTAGTGTGCGAACAGCCAACAATCCAACTAGTTTATTTATTTATTTATTTATTTTGGCCAACCAACAACTGTATATACTCGTACAATTTACAATACAAATATTGTTCTATTAACTAAGGTTAGTATTACAGTTTATTATAGGTTAGCACCGCATGCCCCATAAAAGTAAGAACTATGATACAAATTAATTTGCACCATGCTATAAAATTAAATGCTAAGTACATTAAAAAAAACCCTATTAAAAATAAAAAATAAGATTAAATAACTTAAATTTAATACAAAAGAATGCAAAGAAAATGATATTAAAAATACACAAAATAATTTACACATTGCTAACTGTTACTCTGTGGAACTTTCCAAATGAATCAGAATGCACGTCAACCAGATCGCTGTAGCTGTTTAGCAGTTTACAAAGCCGAGGGACGATAGAGCTTGAGCCCAGTACTGTTCTACGGGGAGGTGGGTATAAGGGAGTTATAGGAGCGCGAGGAAGTCTAGCAGGGGTCCGAAACCGAAATCTGCACAGTAATTGGGGACAATCTATTTTAGACCGCAGTATTTTGTACAAGAAAATGGAATCGGCGATTTTCCTGCGTTTCTCTAGTGATACCATCCTAAAGTGAGAAAGTCTAGCCTCATATGACCGCTTTTTTTTAACGATTCCGCTGGCATAAGCTAGATGCCATAGAAATCTCTTTTGAATTCGCTCTAATCTAAGGTTGTGCGTAGCATAATGAGGTCTCCAGATTGTGCTGCAGTATTCCAAGATACTTCGAACGATACTGTTGTACATTAAAATCTTGGTACTATTACGCTTGAAGTTAGCAACATTCCTTAGAACGAAACCCAGCATTCTAGAAGCCTTTCTTATTATATTTTCGACGTGAGGTACAAATGTCAGTGCATTGTCAAAAATAACGCCCAAATCTCTTACTTGAGTCACCTCTTGGATAACATTAGCGCCCACATAGTATACACTAGCTGTCACTTTCTTTTTCCGGGTGAATTTCACATGGTAACACTTTTTGACGTTTAATGCCATTCCGTTATCGCTACACCATTGAATTAATGAGTCAACATCACTCTGAAGTAATTCAGTATCATCGCTTGATTCGATAACCCTGGAGAACTTCAGGTCGTCTGCATACATGTAGCATTCTGAGAATTTGAGGCAGTGTGGGATATCGTTAGCGAAAACATTAAACATAACAGGACCGACATGTGAGCCTTGAGGTACCCCCGAAGTTACCCTGAAAGTTTCAGATTGGAAGCCATTGACTGCGACAAAGTAGAGTCGATTTTCCAAATATGACTTTAACCAGGTGTGAAGTGTGCCAGTAATTCCATACGCAGAAAGCTTCGACATAAGTATATGGTGAGGAACACGGTCAAAAGCTTTACTGAAATCTGTGTAAATTACGTCCACCTGCTTGCCACAGTCGATGGCATCCGACAACATTTCAGTAAAAGTCGCAAGGTTAGTGCTAGTTGACCTAGAACCCACAAAACCATGTTGAGAATCGCTCAAGTAGAGTTTAAAGTGTGATTGAATATAGGGACAAATTAGAGACTCAAAAACCTTTGCGAAGGTTGACAGTATAGAGATAGGTCTATAATTATGAATGTGGTCCTTCTCTTCGCTTTTATAAATAGGCACCACTTTTGCTTTTTTCCAGGTGTCTGGAAATACACCTGAGCTAAGAGACTTATTGAAAATCGTAACTAATGGGTAAAGCAAAGAGTGGGCGCACTTAGAAATGAAAATTGGCGGAATACCATCAGGGCCAGCGCCTTTGCGAATATCCAATTCCTTAAGCTTGCTCAATAAGCTCTCGCGATCAATTACAGGCGCCGTTAGTGAAAGACTATTATTTTTCATATTAAGTAGAAAATCAGAGACTGGTTCATTTTGAGCTACATTTGCATGACTAAAGGCAGAGGAAAAGTGTGTGGCAAACATTTCGCATATTTTCAGACTGTCTGATGTCACGACGGTTCCGTTTGTCATTGTGGCAGGGAAAGAACTGAAGCCACCTCTTTTGTCCTTAATATATGCCCAGAAGCGCTTTGGGTTCTTTGAGATATCATCCTCTACAGCTTTTATGTAATTATTATACGATTCCATTGCTAATTTGGAACACCTTTTGCCCAATAATTTGAGTTCGAGCTCATCCATAGGGTTTTTATAAACTTTGTAACGGAATCTTATTTTCTCTTTCTCCTTTAAGGCTCTTATTAAGTTTTTATCAAACCAAGGAGGATATTTTTTATGTTTATAGGTAGACTTGCTCGGCTCATGCAATTGTATTATGCTCTGAATTGTTTCGTAAAACATACGTAGCATTTCATTAACATCAGTAGTTTCCTGAAACACAATATCCCAGTCTATACTATCAAGATCATGGCAAATTTTTACGTAATCTAGTTTGAAAAAGTTAGGTCTTCTATTATGCAAGTTGTATGGAAGGTAGATTTCTTTACTCGCTCTTAGCCGGATTTCGATTGGAGGGTGTAGTACATCAATTACACTAAGGGGATTTTGAGCTGTAGTAACACTACTGGAAGGCACGTTAGTTAAAACAAGATCTAATATTCGTCCAGACACATTCGTTATGTCGTTAAGCTGTGCTAATTTGTGCATGTCAGTAAAATCTATTAGAATACTACTGAACCCAGGAGGAGTATAGTTATTTGCTGAGTCATTTAACAAGTTCCACTTTATGTTACCCAAGTTAAAATCGCCAACAATACAGGCGTGTAAGCCCGTCCGTTCTAACATTAAATTGCAAGAATCCAAAAAGTGGTCCAAGGTAGGTACCACGTACAACAGGGGGTGGCAAATACACAGCACACAGAGCTATTTGGCAAATAGGTTTCATGAACGGAACCTCGATAACTACCCAAAGATCTTCACACTGGCTTTCCCATTGAGCCATACGTTTCGAATTTATTTTTTTTAGCACAGCGATCAATACACCCCCTCCATCTTTTTTTCCACTGTCTCTGTCTCTTCTGTACACTATATATCTATCGTCAAAAAGCTCTGCACTTAAGACGCTATTATTCAACCACGTTTCAGTTAATATTACAATATCATAGCTTTCTATTGACAACTGACGACAAAAGTTATGTGTCTTTGTCCGTAGACCTCGTGTATTTTGATAATAAATATTAATGTCCGTGAATTTTGACAAAAACAAAATGCCAATACTACTATTACACATCTAGGAATAAAAGCTAGGTTAACTTATTTAATACGTCCATGTTTCTGACCATGATGTGCTCAGATTCTTCCGTCTTCCTCATAAAAATTTTGCCACCCCGAATCCATACAAATTTATATCCAAGTTCCCTGGCTTTGATCCTCGTAGCAGCGTGCAACGCCTTGTATGTCGGGGACAGATGTTCAGTGATATAAATTGCGGTTTTTGGTCCGCAGTATCCGAGATGTGTGCTGTTTAGTTTATTTTCCTTATTTTTCTTGTTAAACTTAATGGAAGAAGCTAGGAACTCGTCACGAAGTCGAGGGGAAGACAGTTGTACTATAATCGATCGTGGTCGGGTATTACCAGGGTTAAGCTTGGCAACCCTGGTGCAGTGCAAAAAATCTCTTTCTTCTACATCACATCCAATGACTTTAGATATATCCGATACAATTTTAGACAGATTTTCCTGTTTTTTCTCAGGTAAACACTGAATTTCAATATTGTTTGATCGCGTTTGCTGTTCAAGCTGATCCAAGCGCACTGTTAGGGAATGCATACTATTTTTCATATCAGAATTTTCCTTCTGCAGAACCACTATAGTCTCCTTGTATGCAGTATGCTCCTTAAGTAAATCCTCATACTGACTATTCATGAATTTCATTGAATCATCCATGGCATCAATTTTCGTATTAATTGACTTTAACTCGCTGTTCAACATAGCTTTCATAGTGTCCTTGAATTTAGCCAACATTACAGAAAACTCAGACTTCATTACTTCCTGGACAATGTCTCAAATGTCACCTCGCGATAACACACCTTCAGTAGTTACAGTGGTCTGTGGTGGAGAGCCAAGAGCTTGCCTTTTGTTCGCTCTGGTAGTGACGTTACGCTGAAGAGCGTTCTGGATCTTCTTAGTGGGCGACTCCTCATCAGCCATATTAAAATTATTGTAAAAAAAAAGTAAATAAGCGTGTAATGGCAGAGAGTGAACAGCAATTGTTTCCAAATGACAGGAGAGACAAAATAAAAGGCAAGCAAAATAAATAAAAACAGCAAAACGGAAGGACGATGTTCAGAATCGAACCTGAGCCTCGTTCAATACGATGCCGCTCCTAGTTCCATTTAGCCAGCCAGTCTTGACACTTGATGTTGAAATTAGCCAACAATATCTCGTACCTGTGTCCACGAAACAGGGCAACTGCGAATTTGTGACCATATAAGGTAGCGCAACGAGCGGTGTCGTGCGTTCTGACTCACCGCCAATCAGCGAGTAGGGGCGTCTCCAAAGCGGCTCGCGAAGCTGTGACTCACTGTTGCTTGAACTTGTAATGCTTTTGTTGTGAGTGTTAGGTAAACAAAAAACTGTTTATTTCTTCACTTTTTATGATGAAGTCATAGATATTAAATTGCTTACTCTTGTACCAAAGTATATGCAATTTTTTAAGTTTAATACCGTATCGATATTGCTCTTGGAACAGCGGACAATATTTATTTTTAACGGAGTGATTTGTAACACGTCTTACTGCTAGCGCGCGCGAGCGAAGTATGTCTACTAGTTTTATACACTGATCTATTAAATTTTCGTTTATGCGATTTACTAGTCTGAGAAATACACAGATTAGGCGTCGGTTTTAATGAAGAAATTAACTGTTTTTTCTGAGCAAAGTTTAAAGATTTTACCTTATCTTCGCCAATCAAAACTTGAACGCATTTTAAATCCTCACAAGGTATAATTACCTCCATTGTTGTAGGTAAGTCACCAAACCAATTGTATCACTGAGAAAATCTAAGAAAACACACTAAAAACTTTAACAACAAAACTTTTCAAAACAAAACAAAACTCAAGCAAAAATGAAACTGAAGTTAGTTGCACGGGGTGTCAGGAGCTACTTACGCAGAGTTGCAGTGTTGTCATTTAGGCAAAAAAAGTCGCCAGGTATATGAATAATCTAGCTAGATGTCGCAATTTTTTTATTTTTATGATATTGCTTGGATATTTAATTTCGTTATTTTAAAAAATCGCTAGTTTTTATTGTTGCTAAATCTTAAAAAAAGTCTCAAACTCGTTAAAAATCTCCAAGATCTCACAACGTCGCTAAAACAGCAACACTGCAGAGTTGGAAAGGTGACAAGGTCAAGCATACGCGTGCAACTTCATAGCCATGCACGGCTTAAATCTTCCATACTGATCCATTTGTAGACGCGCAATGTTCTAACTCGTTATACGGCACATCGCTATAAGTGCGAAAGTGACAGAGAGTGTATTTGAAAGCCCGGTAAAAGCCGGTGCGTGTAAGCAAGATAGCTATATGTAGATGTTGCAAATACGAAACTCTGCGCGCGAACAATCGCGATGTGTGGCATAGGTAGATACTTTGTGTTATTTTGACAGGAATTAAGCGCGCGAACTTTTAAATCGTTCGGGTTTGATATAGATTATCTATCGAGCATTTTAGTAAGGCTTTTGGGCTTATATGAAGGTACCGCCACTGTATTCATGGTAACTTATACCGTTGGATAACATCTTACATAAAGAATCGTTTCCAGGCTGTCGTAGTCAACGGTGTTGTGTCGAAGCGGCATGTAGTCCCTTCAGGAGTTCCTCAGGGATCGCTTCTTGGGCCCTTATTATTCAATATCTTTATAAACGACATTCACACATGCTTTCCAAACTCGTTATTCCTACTTTACGCAGACGATATGAAAATTTTCAAGCGCATAAATAATGTCGGAGACTGCTATTCTTTACAACAAGATCTCGTAAGACTAGAAAACTATTGTCAGTTGAATAATCTGGAACTCAATGTATCTAAATCTTACACAATTACATTTACTCGCAAGACCAATAGCATATTCCATACATACATTCTAAAGAATGACCAGCTTAAACGAGTGGATTACATACGTGATTTAGGTGTGATACATGATTCCAAACATACCTACGAAAAACACGTAGATCACATTGTAAATAGAGCTATCAAAGCCATGGGGTTTTTAAAAAGATCTTGCTCTCAGTTTACAGATATTAAAATAATTAAAATATTGTACTGTTCCTTCGTCCGAAGCTCACCCGAATACTGTTCACAGGTTTTGAATCCCATGTATGACAATAACATCTCACGATTAGAATCTGTCCAGCGAAACTTTACGCGATACCTACAGTATAAGTGTAAAACCCGCGACCACAACTACGAGTTTAGATGCAAAAGGTACCACTTACTACCACTTAGGGAGAGAAGGAATATATCTGACATCTCTTTCCTTGTTAAGTTAGCGCAATCTTACATCGACGCCCCGCAACTTCTCTCCAAGATACTTCTCTACATTGATATTGTTCTCATTCTTTCATTGTCTACATTAAATGAAGAAAAAAATGCATATGATGGTTTGGAAGAGCGTCCTAGTAGTTAGAGGTGGTCCCTTTCTAGTTTTGTGAAGACCTGATGAAGAACCGAGATTGGAAACGGAACTCTTCAATAAATTATAGCAAATCTTCCGGGATTGTTGAAATAGCTTGTCTGTTTCTCGTGAAGGAGAAAATAATGAACACTAAACCAGTTAACTATAGTCGCAAGAGCACTATTTACATCGCCAGTAACGGCAAATCATTGATATAAATGAGAAACAAGAAGAAGGGACCTAAAATTGGGCCCTGCGGAACCCCCATCTTGACTACTGATCCAGGAGATCTTTTACCGTTGACATCAACTCTCTCAATCCTATCACTCAGGTATGAAGTAAGAAGATCCAGAGTGGCGTCCCGGATTTCATAATAGTGAAATTTCCTTATTCATGTCTCATGGAGAACTCAATCAAACGCCTTGGACAAATCACAAAAATGCCTGAAGCATCGGATTTGTCCTTCCATGATTATAAAAGTGTCCTAGAAGTTCAACATCAGTTGTCGAACGACGCCTTGTAAAATCAAGCTGTTTATTATGTAAAAAATGTGTTTATTAAAATATCTTTGCATTTGATTTACTAAAAGCAGGGAGTATTAATATAGGTCTATAATTGGAAAGTCTGATGTTCTACCCAATTTAAATAACGGTACGATTTTACTATATTTCATTAGGTAACACACCCCTTGCATAATCAGCCTTTTAATGTTTCCACTGCTGGGACTCAGGCCTCCTCTCTAGGAGAGGGAATGGGCCGTAATCCACCACGCGGGCCCAGTGCGGGTTGCTGAATGTCACATGTCGAATTTTTGGTTCTAGGACAATAGGGTTTCCTCACGATGTTTTCCTTCACCGTTTTGAGAGCAGTGTGATGAAATTAATTACTCAAAGTAATACGTCTGGCTGGGCCTGAACCCGCGACTTACAATTCGTAAGTCGGGGCCGTTACCACTCGGCCACCACACCGCTTAGCTACAGCAATATTTATCAATAAATTAGAACGCCAGAATATGCACCAATATTATTCGATTATTCCTCGCAAGAGATATTGTTAATAAAGAAACGCTGGTATCATCGTATAGGTCGTCAAATCGATTGCGCGTCGGGCCTGTGGCCTTTTTTCCAAACAGGTTCGATGCACGATGATACGACTGTTATCTGTTTGTGCACTTGACTTTTTGAAAGAACATCACCGACCAGATCTGTACCTATTCCTTTCCCGGGCGTTCGCGCTCAGCGTTTACCATTTTGAGTGTTTTAGATCTGCCTTATATGTTGTTAGTAATTTTGCGGTCATGTTATCTGTGTCTCTCGTTGTCTGGCAGGAGGCACTGTGCACGCTGCGGCGCGTGTTCGGGCGCAGCAGCCTGCACGTGGCGACGGCGCAGGAGGACCTCGCCTACGCGCTCTACGTGCTGGAGTACTCCTCGGGACGCTTCTACAAGGCGAGGGACCATGCCGAGCGCGCCATCCGCATCATTGAGGTGAGCCTGTAGCGACGTGTATGTCGCAGCAGCCTGCACTACATCTACAGAGACCTCGCCTTCAGATACAACAGCCCAATATGGGGCAGTTGCCCACCAGACAACACCCGTCTGATCGGAGGAGACTCCGTTGTCAAAAAGTCAAAAAGATGGTACACCACCATCTTCCAGCTCAGCGATGCTACGGAGATATTCTTCTCGTATTAGCAAACACACGGACGGGCTGGAGGTAAACTAAAACGAGTTCGTGTTATATTGCAGAACTTGGTGCCCCCGGAGCACCTGCTGCTGGCGTCTGCCAAGCGGGTGAAGGCGCTCATCCTGGAGGAGATCGCGCTGGACACGCCCGCCGGGCAGGACATGACCGGTCAGTCAGGGTCTCTCTCGCTAACATATCCCTTACTCTGCTGCTTACTTCAGCCATACAAGACCACAGGTCATTAACATTAGTCGGTGTTGTGGTGTGTGGATTTGAGAGGTAACTAGTAGCTATTTTGAACAGCTTACTACAGCCCTATTATGACGTCTTAAATCCATCATGATTTCTGTGTCAGAGAGAGACGGAGTTACAAAAGACGAATAGCACTATCCCCTTCCCTCACACGAATCATGCATTGGCACTTCGTAGTACGGCCACTAGTGGCAAATGTGTAAATATGCCACGACTCGGGATTAAATACTTAAAAAAAAAATTGTTGTTTAAAAGCGCCGGTTAATAGGAACGAGGCCCAATAAATTTATATAGTTCCGAGTGTAATCACCGCAAAAGTCACAGGACATACCAAAATAATACAGAACTGATGACAATTTTGTTTTTAATACTCATCTCTAAAGAACCGTAATCGGTAGATAGTTGCAATTTTCACAAAATGTGTATTTTTAACCGACTTCTAAAAAAGGAGGAGGTTCTCAATTCGGATGTTTATTTTTTTTATGTTTGTTCGCGCATAACTCCGTCGCTTGCCAACCGATTTGAAAAATTCTTTTTTTGATGGAAAGGGTATACTTCCCAAATGGTCCCATGAAAATTTTATCGAAATCGAACAAGCGGGTTTATGTTAATTTCAATAAATGATAGCAAATCTGTCGGGATAGTTGAAATCGCATGTTTGTTTATTGTTTACACCAATTTATACCACGTACGCTGTGATAGGTATGTTTAGCTGGGAGTGAACCACAAAAAAATGAAAAAAAAATACAACCGACTTCTAAATTAAAAAAAAACCATAAATTACAAAATAACTTTAATTTCGGAAGGCAGTGTGTTCAAAAACAAAAAAGCAACCGAAAACACCGAGTTCCGAAATTAAAGTTATTTTGTACTTTTTTTTTTATTTAGAAGTCTGTTGTATTTTTGTAAGAAGGTTTTTTTAATGTCTTTATAACAATAAATTATGCTTACTTACCTTCGTGTCTTAACACTAATAAGTGCTGTTATCTTTATAATCCTAAAACTATTTATTCTTTTGAACCTCGATTCACAACAAAAACTGACTCAAATTCACTATCTTTAATGAGAACCGATCATTAGTTCCTCTCCAAACCTTGACATTGGCAAAATCATCGTTAGTTAAACGATGGAGCCACAACACAAAAAAAAAAAAAACAATAAATTATTAAAATTAAACTAATTTAAAAATGAAAAGTGGCCCCCATACAAGCAACATGTTAACATGGTTGGTCGCAATCTCACAACATGGTTGATGCGTGCAGCGCCGAGCCTGCTGGAGGAGTCGGAGGCGCTGCACAAGGCGGCGCTGCACCTCTCCATGATGGCGTTCGGCGAGAAGAACGTGCAGACCGCCAAGCACTACGGCAACCTCGGCCGCCTCTACCAGAGCATGCAGAAGTTCCAGGTCACTCTTGTTTTTGTACTAATATATATATATATATATACTGGTATTCAGCTGAATCCGGCTTGACTGGGAGCCGACCCCAATGTAGTTGGGAAAAGGCTAGGCAGATGATGATATATCACAAAATTATCAGGTGCTGAATTTCAAATCTAAGTCCGATTGGGATTCCGTACCTCAAAAGGAAAAATACGGAACCCTTATAGCATCACATAGTTGTTCGTCAGTCGGTCTGTCATGAGCCTTTTCTCAGTAACTTGTTATATATATATATTGAAATTAACTAATTACGTAGGGCGATGGTTCGGAGTTATAAAAAATCACACTTCTAAGTTAACTCGTCATTTTTGCGATACATGTAGACATTTTGGTACTCTTAAGTTAATCGATTTTAAGTTATGGCTACTTCCCCTATAACCTAGAATCATTAAATTTGCCATGAAGCGGTTTTATAGCACCAATAATGGAAAAAGTCTGAAAATTGAATATTAATAGTTATGTCAAATAAAAAAAAATGTTTGAAATTACAAACTTATATTTTCAATTGTAGAAATGACCGTGATGTATGGCGAGAACATTTTTTTTAAACTATAATTTTAATTTTATCCTTCAATTGTTTGTATAGTTTATAAACCTCAGTACGTTTCGCGTACTAGACGAACTTTATTTACATACAAGTCTGTACGGAACCCTCGTTGTGAACGTTATTTGTGTAGTTTTTTTATTTATTTATTATATACTTTCAACCTTATTCTTATAGCCAGTAACTTAACAATATGAATACTAAGTTTACAATAAAGTCATTTGTTGCCCCAGCTCATTGTGATAGAAGAAAAAAGGACGTATCTACACAAAACGAAGTAACCGATTTCCGACATTAAGATAGTAATTTAAGGTCGGGAATCGGTTACTTTGATTTGTGTAGATACGTCATTTTTTCTTATGACGGGAGTGTTATTGATCAGTAGTTGCGTATGACAGCTGCTTTAAAATTGATTAAAACATCGATTTATAGCTGCTTTTACTTACAAAACTTTTCCGAAATACTTGCAGGCCGCAGAAGAGATGCACCTGAAGGCGATAGCCATCAAGGAGGAGCTCCTGGGGCCGGAGGACTACGAGGTGGGGCTCAGCATCGGCCACCTCGCCTCGCTCTACAACTACCACATGAACATGCACCTCGCCGCGGAGAAACTCTATCTTAGATCTATTTCTATCAGTGAGTATTGTTTAAAATACCTTACCTATTCCTTAACTAGCTATCCGCACAACTTCGTTTGTGTCACATTTTTCATGACTGCTCCGCTCCTATTGGTCTTAGCGTGATGATATATAGCCTATAGCCTTCCTCGATAAATGGGCTATCTAACACGGAAAGATTTTTTCAAATTGGACCAGTAGTTCCTGAGATTAGCGCGTTAAAACAAACAAACGAACTCTTCAGCTTTATAATATTAGTATAGATTCCTACTTAGCCGTCTTCCTCTCTCTTTATGTTGCTGTGCCCGACAGGGTCCATATTGATCTTTTACCTTATTATACCATCTATTTAATATATATGGAATGCAATAAAGTATTGAGTATTGTAAAAATTGCGTCAACAGACCAAAATCCATCTGCCCAGTTTTAACTATCTTCTTAAGGCCAGATGCCGCTGAGAACCAGCCCTCTAGCCAAGTTGATAATCTGCAATTGTTAACGCTTGTCGAAAACGAATCAAATCTATGGGAATGAAATCGTCTCAACTCTCAACGTTAAGTCACGTGGTTAGAACAAACGAATAGAAAATCGTAGCCAAGTTCACATCTTTCAAAATGATAGAATGAATTGTTATCGTTTCTACAATGTTCATCGCTACATCCTTCGTTGAAATGTTTTAACTTAATGGTGAAAGCTTTAAAACAGTTTAAATTTTAACCTGTTTGACGTTTGCAGGAACGCTCGCCAGAGACTAAAAAATAGGTGTTTTTTCTAAAGACATTATAAAACGAGCGGCCGACTCAGGCGCGTCAACATGGCTACCAACTTATCGTTTTCTACAGCGTTATCGATTAGAGAAATACGAAACGTTTGTAACTTGGCTAGGGGGGCAGTATTTTACAGCAACGGTAACACAGCTGTGTTGCTCCTTTTCGTAGAGGAAAAGGCTCTTTAAAACTCAAAGTTGAGCTACACGATATTTGACAAACGCTTGCACTCTCTGGATACAACCGACATGGTTTTCAAATATTTGACCATCACTACATAGTATAAAACAAAGTCGCTTTCTCTGTCCCTATATCCCTATTTATGCTTAAATCTTTAAAACTACGCAACGATTTTGATGCGGTTTTTTTAATAGATAGAGTGATTCAAGAGGCAGTTTTATAAGTATAATACATGCATATTATAGTAGAGAAAACATTAGTATCTACATTGCATCCGTGCGAAGCCCGGGCGGGTCGCTAGTTACATTATAATTATGTGGGCCTTAAAAGAGCAGTCTCTTTTAAGGCCCACATAATTCCCTACACTGAGACAACCTCGGAGGTCAGTACCTCCGAGGTTGTCTCAGTGTAGGGAACATAGACCTCAAATGATTAGTTCGACATGTCAATGATAATGAGATCGTAATGAGTTTGGTGTTGCGGGCGGCAGGCCTGAAGCTGTTCGGCGAGCGCTACTCGGGGCTGGAGTACGACTACCGCGGGCTGGTGCACGTGTTCACGCAGCTCAAGCGCCACGACCGCGCCAACCACTACAACCGCCTGCTGCAGCACTGGCAGGGTACCCACTCGCTTCACCTTTATTTATTTATTTATGTTAATACGGTTTGTGGACCAATTACATTAACACATACAGTAAACATATCATAATCAAAAAGATAGAACAAAAATATTATTAACAAAACGCAAGATATCAATTTATGTGCTCTCACAAAAGTGAAGACAAGCGTACAAAACAGTTTTGAGATCATCTGCAAATAGGTCACAGTTCGGGTTGGCTTCCATGACGTTATTAAGCGCAGTCAGGGCGCGAGGAACACGGGATGAGGCGCGGGCCACTGTTCGAGTTGTGGGCACGGCTAGTGGACACATTACCTTGCACCCCATCTGACACATCTGCACCAACAACACTGTTCAAAACTAACTCTATATCGCTCATGTCAGAGTTCAGATCGCTCTGCAACCGAATTATGACATCTGCAGCACTGACGCTGTTTAAAACTAACTCTATATCATACATGTCACAGTTCAGATCGCTCTGCAACCGAGTTATGACATCTGCACCACCAGCACTGTTCAAAACTAACTCTATACCGTACATGACAAAGATCAAATCACTCTGTTACCGAATTATGACATCTGCAGCACTGACGCTGTTTAAAACTCACTCTATATCATACATGTCAGAGTTCAGATCACTCTGCAACCGAATTATCACATATGCAGCATTGATGCTTTTTAAAACTAACTCTATATCCTACATCACAGAGTTCAGATCACTCTGTAACCAAATTAAGACATCTGCAGCACTCCGATTTGAAACAACTCTGTATCATACGTGACAAATTTCAGATTACATTTAAAATTAACTCAATAGCAAACGTAATCAGATTACTTTGAAGCCGAATTATATATCATTTTTATATAATTTTAAGATTTGTCCTTGTCTATTTAACAGACTTTGAACTTTGACATTAACTACTTTAATTCCAAAGTTTAGATCGATCTTTTAGGTTGCTTTGTCACGTTTTTTTCTGCACACTTATCGTGCACGTCTGTCTACATCGTTCTTACATATATGTATACTTTCAACAAGAAACAACTTTGTAACAATTCATTGAAAAGTGCCTGTGGAGTTTCTTGTACATTCTTATCCTCCCCATATAAAGCTAAACTAGTTAAATATTTTTGAATGACTGATCTTGACAATTCAAATTTTTCTGACTGTAAATGATTTAATTGAAATAAAATGCTTGGAGTTTAAAATCACTTTAAACATTCCCCAAATCAATTGTCTGCTTAATTAATGCATGCTTGATAAACCATCATATTTTTAACACAAATGTATCAGCATAACATGACTTTTGATAAAAGAATTTATAGATAAAAAGTTTTGATGTTTTGAACAGTTTATTGCTGATGTCTCCTTACCTCACTTGCCTTACTTTAAAATTTGCATGCTTTGTCATAACATTGCTAAACATGTTTGTTCCATATATAGTATTTAACACCATATTATACCATGTTTTATGCAAATAAATATATTATTATTCCCTTTATTCATCTTACTTACTCACTAATTTACATTTTTAAATATATCTTAAAAAAAAAACATTTAAAAATATAAAAAAGCAGTGGTCCGCCGGTATCGGGAGCAGGGTCCAAGCTACCGGTGGTTAGGGCTCCAGAGAAAGGAACCTCCTCACAATACGAGCCGTATCGAGGAGTACTGCCTTCTGTATCAGGCCCTTTAACCAACCGTGTAACGTGTACAGTGTGAAATTTTAATGGTTGTTTTCCCGAAGCGAAATGAGTTTGTATCGGTAATACAATCGATTTATATATATAAAAAATATTAGACTCCATAAATGGCAGATTAACAATTGTGATAAACAAAACTCGAAAGCGACTTGAACCAACAGTAGTGCATCGCGCGATACGTAGGTACGCGGCGGTACGTGCGTCTCATGTAGGTATCTACCTACTTTATGTCTAGTACACTACTATTGATTCTCGCTCTTTCGAGTTTATGAACACTTTTTTAATGATTTGAAAAAAAAAAACATTTTTTTTTTTAGTTTAACTTTGTGTTTCGATAGTACTACTGATGGGTAATCGTCCTGCCGCGGGAAAACAACCATTAAGATTTCACACTGTATATTATTATTATTATTACTTGTCCTCAACTTGCACAGAGCTGCGGGAGCAGTCGAAAGCGGAGCAGCAGCCGGCGCTGGGCGACGAGCAGATCGTGCCGCTACGCGAGCTGCACGCGCGCTTCTTCGGGCCCAACGACTGAGCGCCCGCCCCGTCCGCCGGACGCTAAACAGTGACCCACAGGACTATTTATATTATAAGGCTTTATTGACTACACTCATACAAATTACCTGTTCATCTAGTGATCAGAGGTTTCATTTAGCTAACTGTGCCTAATACATAGTAAAACGCACACCAATCTAAATTGATAACCACTAGTGAGATCTCCACCGCCTGCTGGGACAGGTTTTGTCAAGTTGTAAGGAGTGGGTAGTACAGTTAGCTCCTTGTAATACTCGAGTTATCTCTGTGTTCTAGCTTCACGACGCACTACACATTACATAAGGGATATAGTTCAGAGGGCTCTAAACCTGCTCAACTTGTAAATACGTAATCATATTCTAATCCGCTTCACAAAACCTGTGCTGGATGTGATTAGGTCGGGGACACATTGTAGTGTCCTGTAACGCCAAAGGCTATGCTAAGTCATAAATTTTAAATTCGGGCCATGTTTAATGTGATTGTGCCTAACTATTTGTCTGATTATTTGTAGATGCGTTATAATGAGCTATAGTGTGTGCCGGCCTTAACTCAGTGAGCGCGTAACAGATACATTCTTATGAACGCGTGCGCATGGGAGTGTATGTTCCTCGACATGACAGAGTTACACTATCAAACTATTTGTTCATTTTTAAACCCCCACTTAATGGATGTTATATACATGTCACCAGATATTTGTAAAACACGTAAGATTATAAAATAACTTGAGAGATTTTAAACTCTCAATAAATTGTTAACTGTACATTTGGAATACTTTTATACGCATCAGAATTTGCTAGTTTATAATCTCTCGAAATCATTCCGAGAAATTGTGAACCGACATAAACCGACAACATGTTGGCGAACAATCAGTGTACGATTCTAGTTTATCCGACGTTCTGGCCTAGCCAAGTAGCGGAACATAGGGGTTGCGTTCTAATGATATGATGCGAGCTAGAGTGAGCGACCGAAGGGAGCCAACTTAGCTCCCGTCATGACATTCAGTTCTTTTTTAAAACCTGCAGACAGATATACGTTAGAATGTTGAAATTGTAATACTTCACGTTTCGTTACTTACTATGTTACAATTTCTTGGAATAATTTCGAGAGATATTGACTTTGATAGTCTTTTGATACGTAAAAAATGTTTCAAATGTTCAGTTGACAATTTATCGACAGTTCACAATGTCTCGAGATATTTTATAATCTTACGAAGCTTGCCATTTCCCGGTGACATATACAATATATAACAGACTAAACGCAATACCTGCGAAGGGGTCAGCGTACTCATAACTATGAACAACTGCTACTATGGGACCAACCCCAAGATTTATTAACCTTGAATGTAAAGAAAGAGGCTCTTAAAATTAAGTGGAAACAAATATTATTGAAACTGTAACGTCAGTACGTGATGTTAATGTGTATGTCCTGTAAATTTACATTAGTTATTGTTGCTTTCGCGTAAATTAGACTTAGTGATTCGATGTAATGTGTGAACGTGCAATCTTTAGTGTTGAAATGTTGTATATATTGTTTGTTTGCCAATGTTGCCAGCTGCGGTCACAGGGCTGTCTAGAGAGTACTGTAACTTATAATATTACAAGTCACTCAAGAAATTATGTATAGTATTTTATTACAAGTCTTAGCGTAATGGCTGCATTCATAAATCATGATTTATCTCACTGCCGTAATAGTCTAGAGATTCATCTTGTTGTATGTAAATTGTATAAATATCAAGAGTTTAAAAATAGTTCAGTAGGAAAGAGAAACATATCTATATTCGCTTTGCAGAAAAAAAGAAACTCATAGATTCTACTCGTTGTTCACAAGAGGGCGATTATTTATGAAACTTTATTTTCCTACATTCACAGCTTGATGTGTTTACAAGTATTTTTATGGAAGTTTTAATAAAATATTATATTGTAATAATAAATTGTAATTTTAGAATCAGTTAACGGATGGCTGTAACGTGCGAATGGCATGCGATTAAATAAGTTTTATAAACATGTAAGTTGCAGTTTTATTTTACAGAACACGAGTTCCTTTTCTTTATAATTGTTCGATTTGACTCGATAACTTAGGGTTAATCAAAGACAATATAACCACTTGACTGCGCATACAGTGCCCTGACGCTCGAAAATGATTAGTATTTTGTCGCCTATAAATAGGCTACGGTAAGAGTAACCATTTTAGTTGTGACCAAGTGTCAGACCTGTGTGCACGCTAGATTAATTCAAATTTTGATAACTTTTTATGCAATTTTATCGTATACAAATGCCTTCATGCGCGGTGAAATGGTGCGGGAAGCATTCCAAGACATCTAGATACAAAAAGGATGCCATAACTTTTCATCGATAAGTAAAGCGAACGAAAATTATGTTTGATTTAATCAGATTATGAGTCACCGCGGGGGTCTATTTAAAATGGTGTTTGGGGTGAACGAGTACGCTGTTGAGTTCCGCGTTGATGTCTTTTGGAAACGTCTCGTTCTTTCATTAGATAATCCTAATGTTTCTATCCCTTTTTTTCTCTTTGTATTTTTATCGAGAAAAATAGTGGTGTCAATAATAGCTAGCTGAAAGTCGATATCGAAAAAAGTATGTGTTTTTATTCTATTCACATACTGTGATAAAATACCTGTCTACTTTTAACCGATTTAAAAAAGGAGGGGTTTTCAGTTCGTCAGTATTTTTTATGCAAGTTTCGGGATTTATTTGTTTCTCTCTGTCCCCGACCGGGACCGATCGGTTATTTTATTATTTTTAGATCGGTTTTAAAATCTCTGATTGGATATAATTTAATAATATAATTATATATAATGCAAGATGCATAATCCAGAAATATGTAGACGCTCGTTTTTCTTTTTTACAAAGAACAAGGACCCTAAAACTTTGATTCAAAAAACATATACCTACCAAAATAATTCATTTTAAAAATCAATATTACCAGGATACGTCTCTTTATTTTTGTAATTAATTAATTTTGATTAAATATTGTTTCTATGATTTTAATTGAGTATTTTTCATAATGTTAAAATCCGTTTTATCGATATCGATTATTTTCCCCTAATGAAGTAGTGCAACCCTAACAATAGGCATACCTACCTTGAACTGACCAATTGCAGTCGCGCATTCTTCCTCGTTCCCCGGCCCGCAGTAGTGAGTCGTGTGCTTAGAAGAAATCAGCCTATACGCTCTCTAGTGGTTACATTCTCTATGGGGTTAATAGACCCTAAGTTATCGGGTCAAAATCGATACAAATTAGCTGAAGAACATCCTGCTCGAAAGAACGCATACCAATCACCCTGTAGAATGAGAACGAAGTACAAGAATAAAACAAGAAATTTCAATAAAATTGTCTTCATTCGTAAATAAAATTAAAGCTACAAAGATTAAAAAGAAGATTCAAAGTGGAATGCAATGTTCCAATAAACACTTTTATAAATAAATAATTTATTTCCATTTAATATTTTGTAATAATAACAACAGGCAAAAAATATCTTGAATCGACAACAATATTAAAATGAAACTAGGTTTGTGCTTTACAGTTCGCGCTTTTGTATGGTAATTCCATATCTATGATCAGGATCTGATCTGTAGTAGAACTACTAGAATAGCAGCGATTTTGGATTAAAACCTAGTTTCATTTTTATTTATATATTTTATCCTCTGTAAAATCAATAAGCCATAAACTAAAGGCACTGCTAAGGCAGGATCGTGATCTGACATCTAATTTACTTACTATTTCGTTTGTATTTCTAGTTATAAGCATAACAAGCAATTATTAGAAAAATATGGGTGTAGTTAAACTCTGCCCAACTCTATCAGGAAAGTCGTCATGTTGTTTTAGTAGGTATCAGTCGTATAAGTTATCTGTTTCAGTTTAGGCCAATATTATATTAAAATATTATATTCGAGTTTGAAATATTGAGATTATCGTATACTTAAAAATAAATAGAATTGTTGTACGTTTCAATGTTCCTTTTCCTTACCAATTAATCATAATTTAGCCAATCAGCTGCCTACTTCTGCTTATTTGGGTTTAATTAAATAAAATCATGTCTTGAATCTTAAAATATTATGCAGTTTTAGGTCTGTCGACCGAATACTATATTATAACATTAAATTGCAAAAAACACGTAAAGATGCAAACTATCTTACGTTGACAACTTGAGTACACATAAAATATCTTATCCTAGTTGCACACGTCACAGAAGCTGAGTTTTTGAAGAATTACAAACTGATGGAGCGCTAAAGAGCGAAGAAAGGTCGTCAGAAATAATAAGCTTGCCATGACAGATGTATTTCTCTGGCCACTCGATGGCTCGGCAATTCTAAGCCACGTGCGGTAAATCTTGTCCAAGTGCAGTTCCAAATGCAAAATGTAGGACCAAATTCTGCGCTTTAGCCCTCCATCAGCTTATTTCCATAATCTTCTCCTTAGACAGGTCCCAGAAGAGCCACCAATGCGCGCTTGTAGTCGCCCGAAGTCTCTCCCTGCTGACGTGTCGCAAAACCAAGATGGCGTTACCAAGTAGTTCCGTGGTTCGACAATAGATGGCGTTGTGTTCAAGGAAGGGATGTGACGTCAGATGCGCATGCGGCGTGCGGAAAGAGAAAACGCGACATAATTAGTATTTTTGTGGCAGTTTGGAGACCCTTTACTAAGGTATAAATAGTGTTTTTTTTATTAAACTCATTATGGGTCCTGGAAAGTGTGGATTATTTACTTAATTAGACAAAGCATTTGGCATGACATAATATAGTAGATACATATGAATTCAGTTTTTCGAGAGTCTTGAAAGGCTACCTCTTAATTAGCTGGACTAACAAACTCATGTTTTGCTGTGGTTGGCTTACTAATTAGAGCCAATCAAATAATGTGTGAGTACATTATTATGTCGCAGAGCCTTTCAGAATCTGGAATATATCTTGTAACTTCTGAATTTTGATACTTTTAGCTAAAACAGCCATAAAGCTACATCTATATATTCTAAATACTCTAAACAAATAGTTCTCACCTCCTTTCCAATCACGGTGGCAGAGAGTTACAAAAAAATAGGTGAATAATATTAACCACATTACACAACAACACAAAAGTAATGTTTTTATTCGTAATAGTAACAATGAAAGCATAGATAAAAGTAAATAGAATATGCAATGAGCTAAAGAATACGAGATCAGAATTATTTTGCGGGAAAACTATTCTAAGCCCCGATTTCTGTATTCAAATTTTTATAATAAGTTGAAGTACCTACTGTGATCAAAATGTAGTAAGACTATTTAATTTTAAATCTCCGGCCTATACATACTAAATTATTTTTCTCTCTCGATTCGATCTATTTGGCACACAGGTATTTAGCTGAAATCTGTGCCAAATGTCACGAGAGTAACATCAGTGGTGTTTGAGTTGTGTCTTCAATAAAACATTCTTCGATTTTCTACATGAGTGAAAAAACTCAACAAAGTGATTGCATTAAAATTTGTTTTTCAGCTTTACAAACGTTGGAAATATTGGGAAGGCATTTGGCATTTGGTAACAATGCCATGTCCCGTACAAGTTTTGATTGATATAAATTTATCAAAAAAGGAAGAAAACACGTTGATGACCAGAAGCGCTCTGTTCGTCCTTCGACATCTGCCGTTTAGGACCACGACAAAAAAATCAAGAATTATAATGCAAAATCGTCCAGTGAAAATAAGGCACCTTGTACTTATCACCAAAAAAGTATTTGGTCTAAAATCGATTTTAAAAGACCTCACACGCGTTGAACCACGTTCAGTGCTAAAGCAACCCAATTTGTTTGAAAAAAAGAGCGTCGTGTGGATTCCTGACTTCCGGAACTTCATCAAACGCATTACGGGAAATGAGTCACAGGTCAAGGAATACGATCCTGAAAAATCCGGTCAAACACTTCGTGGTCATTGGTCGATTGACGAGAAAAAAGCGTAATCGAGGAAAGCGTTCAATTAAGGACATTTCGGAAATCGAGTTCAATAAAATGTCTCGAAGATTGGAAACTTTGTCATGTAGTGAATTAGTTCTGGAGCGGAGTACCTTGAAGGGGATGGAATCTATAAGTCTTACTACTTTTCGATCTCAGAATTATGTCAAACTGTATTTTTACCCTAAAAACCAGTCAAATATTGACATCAAAGTAAGGTCCGACACGTTCTTAACACGTGATCTTTAATACAGAAACCGGCCCTTTGACTAAGAATAATTACATCATGCTGAGATTTGTACAGATAAATAAATAAAGCATTACTTTCATGCTTATAATGTGCTTAAATATTTGTGGAAAGTGTGTTCATATAAGAGTATAAATGTAACTAATGGCCGTTTTAAATTATACTGGACACCTATACTGACGTCATAAGAAAAAAGGACGTATCTATACAAAACGATGTAACCGATTTCCAACATTAATTGATTACTTCGTTTTCTGTAGATACGACCTTTTTCTAAATGACGGCAGTATACGAAGGTCCATCATCATTGAAATTCTAACGTTTTGATTTGAGCCTAGCTATGAAAATCCAGCAGCATAATTTTATTTAGACATTCATCTAGATTTTGTCCACTGTCAGTTCAAATATTCTTATTAGAATCCCAAAATATGCTAGGTCAAAAGTAACATTGTGGTATCCCATTGACAGTTTATAGATTTGGGAAAATGTTACTAAATTAACCAGTATCTTCCGACATTTTTGTATGATTTGTGTTTGTAGCAAAGAGCAAGTAGCAAGTGCTTCTCTATAGCATGTGAGTGAAGTGCGAAATTCAAGCATTCGACCATTATAAAGGGGGTAGCGATTGACTCGACTAATACTACGATTACGATTTTAAAAAAATAATTATAAGATTTTAATCAATTGCCGATTTAGAAGTAAAAGTAAGAAATACATTTTGAAGACAGGAAAATATAAATGGAGCGTGTAATTTTAATTTTTACAGTTTCTATCTGTAAAGCATTTTTTTAACCGATCATGCATTTTAGAATTAACTTATAATGTCCTCTAGCAGCTGTAAGTAAAATAAAATAATGTTTTGTGCTAGTGAGGGATAATTTTCAGCCAAAAATATCAATGAGACAGTTATGTCGCTTCCAAATCAGCAAGAGCGAGACACAAAGATCAAAATAATCAAAACAAAAGTTATTCAAGTAACAAAAAGTCCACCACCACCCCCACTATCCACATAACCCAACATACCGCTAGATCACTCTGAAGGGTCTTATCATACAATCTCTCGTATTCCGCCTTGATGCTGCCAAGGTCTACTTCAGAGCGGACCACTATGATCCTGACGAGAGTCTGGTCTTCCGTGCCGGCGCCCTGCATGGCGCTGCGGAGCCTCGCAGCGAACCAGGCGGGCGCATTCTCCACGCACTCGACTGGAAGAGAAGGGTCCGAGACATTATACGTACCCTAATCTCGCTTTCCAAGGTCTTATCGTATAGGCGCTCGTATTCCGTCTTGATGGCGCCCAGGTCGATCTCGGAGCGGCTGACGAGGATGCGGATGAGCGTGCGGTCGGCGGTGCCCAGCCCCCGCATGGCGCCGCGCAGCCGGCTCGCGAACCACGCCGCCGCGCTCTCCACGCACTCCACTGCAAGTATGAGCGGCCAAGGGGATGCTTATTGATTATAGCTGCTGCCCGCGACTTCGTCCCCGTGGAATCCCCGATTTTAAAACATTCTTTATCGCTGCTCCGCTCCTATTGGCTTAAGCGTGATGATATATAGCCTAACGCCTTCCTCGATAAATGGTCTATTCAACCCAAAAAGAATTTTTCAATTCGAACCAGTAGTTCCTGAGATTAGCGCGTTCAAACAAACAAACAAACTTTAGCTTTATAATATTAGTATAGATTAGTATAGATTGATTCGTCAAAAGTTTTATTCCCCTTTAAGAAAAGCTTTGGTAAATAAACAGCGTGAGGAAACTGGCATGTCCTAGAACCAAAAATTCGAAGACATGTAACAATCATGGGAAGTGTTTCCCATACTACACCTGTTAGACCACCAGTTTTATCGCTCAGATAAAAGTCATCTGACTAATTGAAAAATCGGCCAATCAGGGTTTCCTAGAATGACGAGCGCCAGGTGGCAGCACTGAGGCGTCAGGTCCAGGCACCTGTCAAAACGCTATTATTTTCAGATATTTGCTAAATTGACATCAAGATCATGTTTCATCATCATCTGCCTAGCCTTTTTCCCAACTATATTGGGGTCGGCTCCCAGACAAGCCGGATTCAGCTGAATAACTGAGGAACACGGTACTACTTGGCAAGACTGGTGTCAGATTTTCTGGCTTCTGACAATCCGTATCGACTGCCAAAGATCTTTAAATGACAGCCGGGACCAACGGCTTAACGTGCTTTCCGAGGCACGGAGGAGTCTCGTTATGTTAAGATGGTCACCCATCCACAGACCAACCTCGGCAAGCATCTCTGCATCAGCTATTATAATTTAGACATGATTGATTTGGTCATGTTTACGTCAGCCAATTTTACAAGAGGACCTCTCCCCTATGTGGCTTCAACTGTCGCCGTAAATTTTCCTGCAAACCCTCATTAGTAACATGTGCTACCGACCGATAGCCGAGAGCGCTTCCTTGAGCTCGCCGTCAATCTCGGCCTTGATGGCCTGCTCGATGGTCCGCCCCGAGATGTTCTTGTACTCCTCGAAGACCTGCCGCAGCTGCGCGAAGCTCTCGTGCGCTAGGATCTGGAAGACATGGTGGGGTTTTAGCCTGATGAGATGTTTTATTTGTAGGAGGTTGAATACAAGATATTTAACCAGCTTGCACCACAACCAGATCAACGAGAGATCAGTGAGAGTCATTTAACATTTTGAAATGTCTTTTGTATGCGGAACACTGAACAGGTGCAAACTGCCCGATGGTTGTTCTCAGGCTATTGTGTATGTCAAATAGCGTGGAGAACTTGATGTAACAAATTAAATGCAAAACCACACATCATGCTATGACATGTACTATTTTTACAATGGAATCAACCCGGAATCGCAAAAAAAAAAAAACTCCCAGAACTTTTAAGTTTCCATAAGTCGACAAAATGTACAGTTTATTAATGAAATCAACTGTACATTTTGTTGATTTACCTCTTCGTCGCGGGCCCCCTGTCGCAAACTGTTACTCTACCCACTCACCCTGTTGAACACTTCCTCGTCGGTGCCCCACTTGGCCTCCCCGGCGTCGTACAGCGCTTGAGCGTCCTCCCGTGCCTTCTCAACGTCGACGCCGACCTCTTCGTCGCGGGCCCCCTGTCGCAAAGCAGACTATGTCAACACGTAGCCGCGGCTCTTTGCATACCTTGGGTGTAGTGATCAGTGCGCGCGTCTTTCAGAAAGAGATTTTGTAGACTTATGTATGTACTTTTATATTAATCACATTATATAAATTTTGTATTTTATTCTTCTGTTTTGATCTGTGTTCGTTGCTGTTGTGTTGTGTCTGTGCCGATTATTATTTTTTTGTAATTATTTCGTATAGTACCTATGTATTTAATAGTTGAAAGCTTATGTAGTTTTTTTAGTTTCAATAAAAAGTTTGTTAGATATTATAACTCAGTGGCCACAAGTCTTTTTTTTAACGATTTTAGAGTTTTAAGCTACATATCTATTTTTTGAGATGATGTAAAAACTTTCGTAACAAAATTGAATTAAAACTGTATTTCGATTGAGGTAATATAAAAAATTAAGCAAACAATCAACAGGCATTTATACAAGTTGGTTGTTATCTTACAAAATAAAATGTTGTGCACAGCAGACACTACACAAACAATAATATTAAATTATACACCAGGCCGCAGAAAGACTCAATAACCGCGAAACTTTACACCAATTTATCATGACTAGGTAACAATATATCGAAAGTTTGTTTGTTTTTGAGTACCATATACTTATTTGGAATGAATAAATTTACCTCTGCTAGTAATACTTTGTTCCTATAACAAATATACTGTAGAGGTGCATCGTCCTCACATAATTATCAAATTAATATTTGTATAGATAATATTGTGAAACATTATTTGAAAAAAGTAACTATGGAGATTCTTGTCAGTCTTCTCCATAAAAATAATCTACCTTTGTGAATAGACACTAGAGTCACTGTCTTATTTTTATATTTTAATGGCCTAATTGAAAAAACGTTTTGATTTGACTTTGAAACGATCTTATTGCAATAGAGCCAGTTTTATTGTAAATATATAATAGATCTTTATTCTAGAACTAGAAAACAATAAATTATTCAATAATAATATAAACTGCGGACTGCATTTAGTCTAAACATAAAATATGTTTCCATTAAATAATTGTTAAATGTTTTATAATTACAAATTCGACAACAAAAACATTGACCTTGAAAAAAAAAATACATGCAAACTCATCACGTAAACCTCACACTACAGGCTGAAACTAGCAATTTATACATCAATCAATAAATCAAACAGAACACATATACAGTATCGACACAATTACTGATCACAACACACCAAGGTGTACATATTCAGCGAAAGCGAAGTCAAACGGAAAGTTAATAGTGTGAGCAAAACGAGTGCTACCACAGGGGGACTACCTCGGACCTATTCAGCTGGTGAACAATGGCGTCGATTTGTAAAGACGTCCTCACTTTTATAGATGAAGGGGCTTTAGAATCAGCAGCGACCTCTCCCGTCCGGCCCGGGTTCAATCCATGGTCCGGATCGAGGATGCATGGGAATCGGTCACCTCCTTCTACGAAGCAGTAATGCTAGCGAAGGAGGAGACAGACTATCAGCAAAGAAGACCCTAGGGTCAGTGCCTGCTAGGGTTGCGAAATTTGTTCGAAAGAGTCACTGTGGCCCTGGAACGCAAAGGGGACACTAGGAGGAACACGGGTGGGTTTTAGTCAGTAAGAGTGTGACACTCCCTTCCGCTCCGCCCAGAGCGGGAGAAGTAATTTGATTATTTCCCATCCAGAAGAAAAGGGGGTTTAGAATCTTTTACGAATATGTAGTTCGTATTTGTTCTGATAAGGTCGAATTAATAAGATAGAATTAATTTAGCCATCAGAATATCGAGGATAATTCGAAAGAAAGAGAGAGAAATTGAATAACTCGCAAGTCTTTATTCTTGCATGCCTTAGTAAAGGTAGTTAGTATAAGGATAATTATAAACTTAACATCTGTAATTTGTACCTACTTTCTATGCTATTATATTCTTGGAAATGATTGAAACTTGATACGCATGCTCAAGATTACTAGTTGTTCGTTGGATAAGTTTATAAAGAGAGTGTGACCTATATTTTTTCTATCGAAAAGTGAAAAATGTCTCTGTGTCTTTTTCACGAATATATCTTATGTACGAGTATCAAATCGTATCAAGGACCTTGTCCTTTGTCTAGTAAAGCGTTAAGTGCAAAAGATAACACCGCTAAAGCTCCATTTAAATACATTCAGTACAATCACTATTTGATGATGTTAATGTTAGTACCATTCCCAGTGACAATCTTACATGCTTTCGTGCGTAACTATATAAATTCCTGGTAAACCTGGTTTATAGCAGGAAGAAACACATCACATGAAATAATTCTGCTTACGACGTCATTACGTAGCCTTTTCCCAAAATGTTGTTAAGAAATTTAACAACACTCGAAAATCCTTTTTTTTTGCCCATGAGGGAACTCTGCCGCTTGTATCCCTCACGGGAACTGAGCTTTAATTTATTTTTCCTACCTTGTCATGTATTAATGACTTTGCATACTATGGTATAAATTCAAGTTCTTAAACCGCAACAGACAGATGTGTTGCTGGGGAGTTTGTTGCGCCACTTCTTCTTCCCAGCTAAAACACTAGGAAGTGGTGACGGGTGGGCGTTTTGGGGGACTGTCTTTATGTAAAATTTGACGTTCAAACAGTGCTGGCTCTCAGCCTAGTTTGAATAATTGACTTTTGATTTTGAACAATAGCCACCGATGATAGCCGTCCTACTTGAGATAAGTTGTAACTGGTTGAGCAACCATTTTTGCTAATCGCTGGAGAAAATGTATTGTAGTTGCTGAGCTAAAATCTACATAGCTTGTCTGGAACTAGGTTAGAATGTCTAGACAGATTGTTCTTATATGGATGAGATATTTATGAGATATTATAGCATATTCTTGCTTGCCAGTAAAAACTGTTATATACTACAAAATATCATCCAACATTCCCCATGCTTTATAAACATTCCTATGGCTCACAAAATAATCAAATATACCAACTAATTCATCACTAATTTTTCGGCGACATAATTTTGTCGTAACAGACTGGTTTCACTCTACAAGATCTTCTACTAAATAATTTTAACACAAAGTACCTACTACAAACAGCATGCATGGTAACATGATAAAACATAATACTTACAGTGACAATCAGGGTCAGCAGACGTCGGAAGTCGCCCGAAGTCTCGGAACACATGTGCTCGGCCAGAGGACGGTCATACACTGGTCGTAGAAGATACTCTCATCAGTCTTCTAAATATATATAACTCAAAAGTGACTGACTGACTGACACAGTGATCTATCAACGCACAGCCCAAACCACTGAACGGATCGGGCTGAAATTTGGCATGCAGGTAGATGTTATGACGTAGGCATCCGCTTAGAAAGGATTTTGATTAATGCGCTTAGAAAGGATTTTGATTAATCCCTACGGGATAAAATAGGGGATGAAAGTTTGTATGAAACTTAGTCAATTATAAACCGATCGGGCTGAGAGTTTCAAAATCGGGGGTAAAGTAACTATTCCACGCGGACGAAGTCGTGGGCAGAAGCTAGTATATCATAAAATTCATTCAACCATTCCTGCGTAGCCTTTTCCAAACTACATTGGGGCCGGCTACCGTTCAAACCGGATTCAGCTAAATACGTATTTTACGTGGAGCGGCTGCCTACCAGACCTCCACAACCCTACTGGGAAACACGGTACTTCTTGGTAAGACCGGAGTCAGTTTCTGGCTTATGACAGCCGGGACCAAGGGCGTAACGTGCTTCCCAAGACATGGAAGAGTCTCGGTATGTGAAGATGGTCACCCATCTACAGACCGACCATGGTAAGCGTTGCTTTACCTTGCAGATTAACCCGTGCGGCTATTATCATTTAGTCACAAGCTTCTCCAAACCTGATTCAACTGAATACTAGTATTTTACATCTCCACCACAAAGTAACTGGGTAATTCAATACCGATTGGTCAGACTGGTGTCAGAATTTCTGGGCCCCAAGTCTGCTATTACAATAGTGTCAAAATGGTCTATCATTGATTTCATAATGGTTGATTTTGACAAGTTTTGTAATCTACAAATCGCTCATTTGCTACAAGTTCGACATATCTCAAAATTGTTCTTTTAGTTAATAATATAGTTGAGTTTACAAAATTGCGCTTCGTTTACTGTTAAACTATAATTTTTCTAAGCTCTATAGTAAGAGAGAGAGGGACAGCAGATATTCTCCGAGAAATTACGTTTTTACAGTAAACGAAGCGCAATTTTTTAATATATCTGTATTAATAACTAAAAAATCACCAATTTTGAGATATGTCGAGCTTGTAGCAAATGAGCGAAATATAAAAGCGTCATTATGACGTTTCAATGGTCAACCACTGACACAGTGACACTCCATTGAAAGAAATGGCATAGGATGGTAATCTCGTACATAATGACAAATGAGAGACGAATGCGGTAATCTGCTAAAATTTTGACATTTACTTTGATCACTAACCTACCATTAGAACGTCATTTTGCAGTCATTTCTTTTAATAGCTCAGTTATGAAAAAGTATTACGAGACCATTGACCGACCAATGATCGACCATTATGAATTTAGCAGATTACGAACTTTTAGTTAAATGCTAGTGGGATCGTGTTGGAATGACAAATTTATAAAAATAGCAGACTTGGGGCCCTGGTGTTTGGCTCCCCGCCATAACTGTCAAAGATGTGATAATGACAGCCGGGACCAACGACTTAACATGCTTCCCGACGCATGGAGGAAACTCAGCAAGTGTAAGCGGATGTTATTCTTTAACCACGAACATTTCCCTGGGTTCCTTATAATAAGCAACAGTTTATATTTAAACAGCACGAACTCGTTCTTTGATATTTGTGATCTTTTCAGCATCGGTCTGATGCAGGGCAGAGCTGGAATGCCTCTCAAAAACTTGTCATTTTTATACCAGTATATCAAAGTAATCCGTGGTCTCCACAATGAGTGATAGCTGCGTAGACCGGCAATCCACTTATGAATCAGTCTGTGGTAATTTAGCACTCTCCTAAGTTATTTCATCTACCAACAAATTGTGAAATTTCTTTAGCCACAATTACGCAGAGGGCATTCAACTTTGGCCATGAAAAGGCTCATTTAAAACATTACAGAAACCATTTCTTTTCTTTTTAATTTAATTTTGAAGCAAGTTGGCGTAATACTTCTTCAACACGAAAATCTATATAAATGTCTCTACTTTCAGAATTACCTCAACAAACATACAATTAAATATTCTATAAATTGTATTTTCGTAAAGCGTGTATTTAATTATAAAATACTAGCAGCACCCCGCGGTTTCACCCGCGTATTTCCCGTTCCCGTGGGAACACGGGTATAAAATATAGCCTATGTCACTCAGGGTGAATGTAGCTTTCTAGTGGTGAAAGAATTTTTGAAATCGGTCCAGTAGTTTTTGAGTTTATTCGTTACATACAAAAATACAAATCTTTCCTATTTATAAAATGGAAGCTACAGTATAGCTGAGTGCCATAGGCTTGTTTTTATTTCAGAAAAATGTACGGTTTCTCATATCGTTTTCTAGAATAACAAAAGAGATTAAAAAGTCAATTAAAAAAGTCGAACGTAGCATCGCTTATACTCACTCCTCTCGTAAGCCTGCACGATGGAAGAAATCTCCTGCTTGGTCCTGGTGCACAGGATCTCCACCAGGGTGTCTTCATCCGTGCCCAGGCCCTCCATGCACTTGTGCAGTTCCTTGCACAGGTACTCTTCGGGGGGCATCATCAGAGCCACTATCACGTCTTCGAAGTGACCGCCTAGCTCAGACTTTAGGTCCTCTATGATATCCTAGGTGGAAACGAAAAAACAGGTTACAGAAGGAAGGTAGTACTCCTAAACTAACTCAGATTCGAACTTGTCGAAAACTCGTGAAAAGTGCATAGCCATTTTAACAATGGACTTTTTCAGCCGGCGGAGTCAATGTGCAAGTTTCTAATGACTGCATGTCATTATTTTGATATTTTTGCGCGCCACAATTTAAGTAAGGGAGACAGCGGCATTCGTTAACACTAGCGCCATGTAGTATCGAGTAACAGAACTAGTAGAGTCAAGAACTTTCAAGACTTTTCTGTGCTAGAATTTTCGAAACCAGTAATCAGTCGCGACCAATATGTACGCGAACTTTCTACAACGGAAGGTTCTGGAACTAATTGGCGCCCTATATAAGGCCTGCATATACACCGATGACCGAGACCACCACAGGATAGTCCGATTGAGCAGTAACCAGCCTTAGTGTGCTGAACTGCGAGTGGTCCTTTCCGAAAACAAAAAAAACCGATGACCGATCGTTAGTATTGGAGTAACGATACGAGCGATAACTTCGAGAGTAATCTTCAACTGCGAACTAAAGTGATCTTAGTGTTTTTAATCGGCTGTTTTAATCATCAAGAACCAAGCTCGTTATAATATCAAAAGTAGACACATCGCAATCTATTTCATCCCTCTTTATGGTGTTTTATGATTTTATATGGTTTATTACTAACTTACCTATTCGTATAGTACAAATAAATACAGAAAACCTCATTACAAATTACCTCAAGAAAAACTTTAATTGCATAATAGACAGTACTATTTGTAGAACAAAAACTCTATTCAAGTTTTTCCTAACGACCCATCATCTCATAATTGACCTTGACCTTGAGAAAACGTACTGAATTATCAAAATAAACACCTTGAAACACACCATGGTACACCAAGAAGTATGAGCAATGCCGTACCAAAGGTATAATATGGAGTGAGGTAAATAACCTTGATAGTAGATTAGGTGTATCTAGCGCACGGAACTACCGCGCCATGTAATATGCATGGCGATTTTAAAAACAGTCCGCCGGTTTCAAACAATCAATAAAAGTTTGTGTCGTAGTGTTATGGGGAAGTGAAATATGGATCAATAACTCGTAGTAGGTACTAATGGATACTTTTTCAGAGGTAACGGGACTTTAAGTTTTTAATAAGGTCTTGGTGTTTGCCCGGGGACTAGGAAATGATACAAAGATATTTTTTTATAAACTACCTTTGAGACAATTGTTGGAAAAGTTTCAGACCCACGAAAACGAAGAAGTCCGAGGTTTAGATATTTTTTTTTATGGTTTGATATTTTAAGAATGAGGAGCAACCTTTGCGCTGAAAAATGTTAGGCTAAAATAACATTACATTTTATTCACAATGGTCATCTCGTCTTCGTCTTAATAAAAACCTATTGAAAGTTCGTTGCGGATATGCGGGCGATCTGTATTCGTAATACATATTTTAAAACTACTTATGATTCATTCAGTCTCCTCCGTTCTCACGGTTATCTCGTTAATTAATCATTGATATCAAGATCAAATTCTGAAACAGTGGACACGATTATTGCATAAGCATAATTAGCCTTTTAACGTTCCCACTGCTGGGACACAGGCCTCCTCTCTAGGAGAGGGAATGGGCCGTAATCCACCACGTGGGCCCAGTGCGGGTTGGTGAATGTCACATGTCTTCGAGTTTTCCTTCACCGTTTTGAGAGCAGATTTTTAGTTCTGAGATTAGCGCGTTCAACCACCTAAGCAAACAAGC
This sequence comes from Hecatera dysodea, assembly GCA_905332915.2. Taxonomy (NCBI): domain Eukaryota; kingdom Metazoa; phylum Arthropoda; class Insecta; order Lepidoptera; family Noctuidae; genus Hecatera; species Hecatera dysodea. Next base: position 19,733,131 of record HG995299.1, on the reverse strand, counting down.
TCTTCAGCTTGTAAATATACCTATAAATTCTGGAACTACCCAATCAGCAATCTCGAGAATCGTTCACGATGTAAGACTTACCCTGCCGTACTCGTGAGTGAAGGCCTTGGCGATGGCCTGTCGCTGAGCATTGGACCTCGTGGTCAGGATATCGATGATAGCCTGTTCATCTGTTCCGAAGCCCTTCATAGCAGCTCGGAGCGCCGCCGCATCCTCTGTAGCATTGAAGTTGGCGACTCCCACAACCGTTGGGGCACGCTGAATAGAGAACAAAATGAGTTAACAGTGTGTGTCTTACTGATTTTTGTTTTGTTCGTTCTGCTTTGGTGTTGCGAAGCTAAGGATCTAGCAAACGCAAAGGGCATTTAAAACTCCCTCCCACTCTGCCCAGAACGAGAGGAGTCATTTTATAATTTCCTATAAAAAAAGGCTCCAACAGACGGGTGTAACGTCACAATAGAACAACGCGCTTTCATAAGAAATAATCGCGCGTTACCGCGATGCTAGTGTCATGAAGCGACTTAACGCATATTAGGGCGGAAATCGGCGCATTTTATGTTATGTGACATTTGTAGATCAAACTAATTATGACTGAGTATGTCTGAGTCATTAACCTGAATTTTACAGTACACACCTTATTGTGTGAATAATAGATATGGCCCTTGAGAGCTCAGCCCTTATAATGCTTGGCTTAAAAATTAAATTCATGTCATTTTTGCTGACTCAACTCGCATGGTTAATTAATTCTGTGTTTACCATTTGGGTTCTTTCGGTAGTATTTAAAGTCATTAAAATAATAGTCAAAGCATTGGTATAGCTGTGGCTTTCACATATTGGTTGTCTGAGGGTTCAAAAATGTACAAAGATATAGTAGTTTTGGTCGAGCTTCACACACTTTTAGTCATGAACCACAATATTCCCCTATTCTAAAAATACTAAAATTAACACATAAATAGACTTAACTTCAAGTATAGTAAATCCAAGAAAAAAACGGGCTTCGGCTTAGCAGGGTCATTGAGGGAGAGCAGCAAGGGACAGGCTGGGTCAGGTTGGTAGGATACAATGCAACATTGCAACATAACAGTGTTTAAATACCAGATGACAGTGAACAACAAATAGGGATGTTTCCTAAGTAAAAAATATATGATTATGTTTAGTCCGTCAGTTAGATTATAGAAAAATATTGGACACGTATTTTTTCCTTTATCAAATCTATAAAAACTGACGAAGATACAAAGCATCAAAGGTCAGGAGTGGGGGCTTGTGACGTTACGGCTCGGTAAAAATTGTAGCGAGTAGTGACGTCACACGAGTTTTCAACGCTCTGTATCGTCTTCATTTTTTGTTTACGTGAAAAAAGAAAAAATACGTGTCCAATATTTTTTGGAAATCTATCTGACGGACTAATTAGATTTTTTTAGTCAACTACCCTATTGGATAACTGGTCATTTAACTATGACTAACAATACATGGTCATACTGCTGCCAGTCATAAAACACTTTAATGATACATGAATCAGTTTCATTATCATTCAACTGACATACTACCGAGTATATCAACCTACTATAAATTGTAATGAATGAATTCCATAGTGTGCTTGGAAGTCCAAGCTGTTATAAGAATACTATTAAATGCAATTAAGAAACTGCACATTAAATAGTAGAGTGAATATTTAATTTTTGAAATCAACTGGAAAGGATAAATAATCTATTTATTTTATTATTTATGTACACACTGAACATAAGTAAGACATAACATTATAATTTTAGTACAATAGGACTGTTTATTTCAAAAGAAATTTCTTCCAGCAGATGTGCAAAGGAGAAATGTAGACAATAGCATGTAAGAAAAAGAGAAGAAGAGAATATGAAGCTTTAAACTAAAGTAACAAATCAAAATACCATAATATACTTATAAAAAAATATATAAACCGAATACTATATTTATATACATATCGTCATTGCGCATACAAAAGTCGATATGTGTTATTTAGTTATTTTCGGCCTTTTATGCAATTTTAGTCGTTTTTCCACTACACACATATACTGTATGATATAGCTATATGATAAATGCAATATTTAAAGAGTTACGAATGTAGTTATGTGACGTTCATACATCGAAAGATCCCTATAAACACGCTAAGTGTTATAATTAACATAGCTAAAATATAAGTGTACTAAAGCACATAGCGATTATGGAAAGCGCAGCGATGATATAGTAAATATCACAGTTGAGAGGAAAGTACCTACCTCTTTAAATCAAATCTTAAATGGAGAAATAGATCAATCTATATTTAATATTAAAACAAAACAGGTAAAGTTTGGATGATTGTTACTCAGTCTCGTCAAAACAAATGAATGGATCCTAATAAAATGTCTGGAATAACATATAATACTTTTATGCTGGAGCATTTCTGTCGTTCACAAGGGTGGAGCCGCAGGTGACAGCTAGTCTAATAATACAATAATATTATAAAGAGGAAAGATTTGTTTTTTTATATTTTTGTATATAATGAATAAACTCAAAAACTACTGGACCAATTTCAAAAATTCTTTCACCATCAGAAAGCTACATTCACCCTGAATAGCTAATAAATGTAGTAAATGTATAAACTATAGTTTATCCCCATATTCCCACGGAAACGGGAACTATGCAGGTAAAACCGTGGGACACTGCTAGTACTTAATAAATAAAATACCTTTTTCGGCTTTTGACTGTTCCAAAATTAAATGGAGATTGATTACCTTGTTGCCTACTTTCACTTTTCAGTTATTTAACTTAAAAGATCTTATCAAGTGGTTCCACTTTCTAACCCCCTGGCCACAGCTAAGCGCGGCGCGACAAGCGGTGAGCGGCGAAAACAAATGGTAGACAACGTATGAAGTATGCCACAGCTAACGGCGTCAATTACGAAACGTTGAGAACAGTTGTTCTTAACATCTCTTTACAATAACATTTCTTTACAATATTATTCAGTGGCTAGAACCACCCAGTAAGCATGTAGTAATGCTTGTATTGGGTGGTTCTGCTCCTCCCAGTGATCAATACAGTTATTTTTAGGTAGGTCTACATAGCTAAACTATTTTAAGTAATTTTTTCAAACAAGAACAGAATGGATGAAAGAAAAGATACTGGTATGACTCTTGTAGGTGTGTTCTGGGTGTGTGGTGGGGTGTTCTTAAAATTAACTGTAGCTGTCAAATCTTCTTTTATGTGGCCGAGTATGTAATCGAAGGTGTCTACATATGTTTGTCCTCGTATATTAAAAAAAAAAATTCTGGATAGTTCCTATATTCATGATAAAGCGTGTGAAATTCGCCAAGGTTTTTCCTTTTTTCGTTAACTGGGTGCGTTCCCATTTTCGAGTTAATTATATCTTGAGCTAAAAACGCATTAGTCTCAAGGCAATATTGTGCCACTTTTGATAGGGCCATTATAAATAAAACTGAGTACGTCCACCGCTGACGCCGCCGCCGCCGCGGTCGCAACTAGACGAGCTGTGGCATACCACATTACCACCGCGAATCGCGCCGCCCGCCGCGCCTCCCGTCGCACCGCGCGCTGCATCGCTAGAAGCTGTGGCCAGGCCCTAAGTAGCTTTATTGCAGAAGAAAGCCTCTGTAAATCTTGTTTATGGAGTGGTTTTATTAATAGACAACATATTACTAGAAATAATTAATTTAAAAAAAAAAACAATAGAAAAATTGAAAAAATAATCTGAATTAGAATATTTGTTATGGAGCTTCCTAATGAACCAGATTAAAATTAATAAACTAATTTATAACTGTTCATAACAGTACTGATTTAACAGTTATTATAAAGACAGTATGATAGTTGAGGGTCACTTAGAACTGGTCTTAAAGTCAGGGTTACAAACTGCCCAAACTGGTACCTACGTTAATCAAATAAAAACTTAAAAAAAGAAAATAAATACGGTAGCCTAGGTAGGCTGGTGGCTTTTTTAGACGGAAAAGAAGAATACAAACCTAGGAAATAAACAGAAAAACTATCTAATTTCAATATTCCTTCATTACGTTCCTTGTTTACTACTGAAGAAGCGCAGGTCAAGGTTGCGCGTCCTACCCTGCGCCCTAATTCGTAATCTGATGTCACCGGGATCCGCCCTCCGCCCACCATTACCAGGAAATAACGAATCAAGCAATCGAATACTTACTTGGAATGCCATTTTTTTAATTGACGTAGTGTTTCTTCGTCTCACGAAAAGTATAAAAGTTCACTCAAGTAAGATGCTAATAAGATTTTTCCTGAATCTTTCACTGACACAATTTCACTGGATATCTGTAAATAAAAGAGACAACTGTAATTAGCTAGCTTGAACACTGAATCATTCACGTAATAGAAATATTATTAATTAATTACGGGAGACGTAACACCAGCAATACAGCCACTTAAAATGGAACAGGGAACTGTCAAAGACAAAGTCTGGAGTTCTGGACTCTGGCACTGGCACACCCACACGTCTATTTGACACTTAAGTGGTTGGAAGTGGTGTCGTGCGATGGACTGGATGTGTTTGTGTGACTATCGACTACTATTAATTAGTCGATTTTTATCAGAACTGTGAAATTACTCATTACTCTAAACTATTTTACTTACATTTATTTGAATACGAATTGCTCTAGAAAAACTATAATATAGAAAATATATCAATTTACAAACGAAGTAAAAAGGGGGAGAGGGGAAGATCTCATAGCGCATTTAATTTTATTTTACCTCTGCTGTTGTTTCTTTGTTGTGCCTGTTAATAGTATAGTACTTAGTTTTATTCGGGTGCATCGTCCTCACATAATAACCAATTGGATAATGTATACAAAATATTGTAAAACTTATACATATTTGAAAAGAGTAACTATGGAGTTTCTTGTCCGTTCTTCTCCATAAGAATCTACTTTTTGCGAATGGACAACTAGAGTCACTATAATATTTTTATTTTCAAATGTTTTGACGTTCAAAAGTGCCGTTAATGGTCTAGTTGAAATAAATGAAGTGACTTTGACTTTGCATCGAAAAATGTATCCACATCGCTGTCAACGGGAAAAGTGACCTGCAATGCTATTCTGTAAGAACTCACTCCAGTTCTCACTTCTGATTCTGCGGTGAAAACTGTATTTGGTATTCTGTAACTTGATGAAAACTGCACTAGCGCAACTAAGTGAGAACATAGGTGAAGCGAACTTAACTTGACAGTCAGAATATCAAATACTTTTCACTTCAGGTGAGTTACGAAGTGTAATCGAAAATGAGATATGAATCGAATACGCACGTGAGTTCTTACAGAATAGCACTGAGAACACTGATTGCTGTTATGAAATAACAAGAGCGAATTATAACCAAATGTTGGCTTTTATTCAACTTTAAATTCATACAGACATTATGGCAACTTCAAACCTCTGAAAAGTACACACTTTTTAACCCTTAAATACCCCGAGTATCGAATTTGATACCGAACTTTCAAACCGAATTTATGCTTGTAGTGTAGTCTTTTTTTTTAATGTTAGGCTGATGTATAATATCATTGCATAGTATTCTTTAGATTGAAATTTAAAAAAAAGTTAAATGTCAACATTGTTTGATTATCTATGAAATTTTGCTTTCCCGCCTTATTGAACCAGTGAACATTATACTTTTTGAAAAAGTTTGGTGCTTTATATCTTTGACAAATTTTCTTTATTCCGAACAATAAAAAAACTTTTGAGGTGAGTAAATAACATAATTTTACTAAAATATATTTTTTGTTACGATTGCTTTCTTTGCTTGAAGAGAAATGTGCTATATTTATGGGTATCAATTTTGATACTTCAGGCATTCCAGGCTGCATGAAACTCAGTGACTATTTTATAGCTAATCATATTTTTTGGATATAATCTTGCCTTTTATGTTATTTTTCTGCTTGGCTTGGTGTTGGAATAACTTTTTTATCAATTGCTTTATAGATATTTATCGAAAATGAAGCCGGATGAGATCGAAGCCATTTTGAGGCGGCTAGAAAATAGTGAAATTTCAGAGGACGACTCCAGCGATAATGAAGATGACATCGACTACTATTCGAGTCAAAGGGATCTTGAGATGGAGCTAGAAGATGAAGATGATTTAGGTAATTCGCCCGCCGACCCTGAGTTAGATGTAAATTCGCCGATAGTCACCGAATCGTCTGAAATTCAACATTTTAGCAACGCTGAACAAAGCCCAGCTCCTTTGGTGAATAATTACACCTGCAACCCTCGAAATATAGTTTGGAGAGTAAAAAATATGGACACTGTTCAAAAAGCTTTTGAATTCGAAGGGAACACTGAGTACTCGGAAGATATTCTCAGTTTGGAAACGCCATTTCAGTTTTTTTCGTACTTCTTTGATGAAGAAATATTGAAATTCCTTGTGGACGAATCAAATAAATATGCTTTCCAAAAGAATCCCAACTTTTCAGAAACAATTACTATCTCAGAGTTACGAAAGTTTCTTGGAATTCTTATTTTTACAAGTGTTTATCATTATCCTAGTGTCAGGTCGTATTGGTCAAATGTTACAAAATTCGAACCCATAGCACAAACCATGAATCGTAATAGATTCGACAAAATCCGACGGTTATTTCACATGAATGACGACACGAAACATTTGCCCTCCAATCATCCTCAACACGACCGACTGCATAAAGTAAGGCCAGTGATAGACCATTTAAATAAAAAAAATATCACTGTACCGTTTGAAAACCGACTATCACTGGACGAGCAAATGTGTGCAACCAAAATAAAACATTTCATGAAACAATATTTACCCAATAAACCCCACAAGTGGGGATTCAAATTATATGTTTAATGCTCTCTTTCTGGGTATGCGTACAATTTTGAAATTTACGCCGGAGCTAAGGACGTTGAACGTCTACCTGGCGAACCAGACCTTGGAGTTGTGTCGAATACTGTTATTCGTTTGATACGACCACTCCCAAGACACATCAACCATATAATTTATTTTGATAATTTTTACACCAATATTCCTCTGCTACATTACTTGACCAAAAATGGCATTTATTGTCTTGGCACTGTACAGAGAAACAGGCTTGGTAAGTCTTGCAAGTTGCCAGAGAAAAAAGAAATCTTGAAGTCTAACGTAACCAGAGGCACATATCATGAAAACGTGGCCTCTTTTGAAGGCATAGAATTTTCGGCGACGAGCTGGAAAGACAATATGCAAGTTTTATTGCTTTCGACCTACGTTGGTGCTGAACCAGCAGAAACTATAACCCGTTACGAAAAAAAAACTAAAAACAAATATCCAAGTATATCCAAGTATGTCCTCGGGTCATAAAGGAATATAACGCTTACATGGGAGGCGTTGATCTAATGGACAGCTTCATTGGTAGATATCGCATTCGCATAAAGTCTAGAAAGTGGACAACAAGGCTGTTTTATCGTCTCTTGGACATGACTGTGATAAACGCTTGGGTGATGTACAAAAAGGTTAGTACAGTGAATAAGAAATCGCAGAAGGATATAATGAAGTTAGCCGACTTCAGAACCGAGCTTGCTGACACTTTATGTCGGTATCGAAATCGGTCAGATAATAAAAGGGGAAGACCAAGTACCAGTCGAAGAGAAGAGACCCCTGGTCCTTCTAAAAAACTGAATACCGTAAAACGGGGTGAATAAGGACTCAGGGGTAAATAGGGTCAAATCGAGGAATCTAGTTTCGAACCACAAAATAAAAAAAACAAGAACTTCCAATTGCTACCTTTTTTTTCTTCTAAAAGTAGAATATATTATCTTCTAACTGGCAACACCGAAGCGTTGTGAAGTTAGTAAAAGGTGTCAAAACTCAAAAATCTTCTTTCAAATAAGACAGAAGACTGTACCACTATTCATGGTACTATTATAGTCATAGTTAATCTGTGGACTGTTAGTAGTTAGTACTGTAGATGTGAGGTTGCGGTTTGACCGTTTTTGGAAATTCTAGTGTTTTTTGACAACGTGTGGAGTTAGCCAACGATATAATATATTTAAGAAGCTACACAAAAAGAGGTAAGTCTAGATTTTACATAGTTTTTGTTTGAAATCGTTTTCTTCAAAACCTCTGGGATTGTTTATTTTTTCGAGGTGAATAAATACGGTAACGGGGTGACAAGGGACGGCTAAAGTAGGTACAAAATATAGAGTCGCCTATACTTGGTAAATAGGGACATATGAAAGTTGATTAGGAACGGTAAAGTTTGAATAGGGTCAGGGCTGCTACAACATGAATTGAACATTTTATCGCATTGTTTTGCAGGATTTCACTTTTTATTAAAAGAAGGCATTTTCATTTTATTTATTTTAAACTTATATACAAGCATGCGTACAAGGCGAACTAATGAGAAGTAATAAGAGATACATAGGTACGAACTTGTATGATTTAAAAAACAAGCCTACAAACAAATAATAAAAATACGTAGTGTGTTGAACTAACAATATATGGGTCTTCGTTGTTTTATGCATTTTAATATTTTACATTTATAGGTTTCTTTAAATTTCTTTACGCTTTTATTTTCAACTTAAAAAAAAACCTGGAGGTTCTAAATTCGACTGTATGTTTTTTGTTTGGTTTGTATGTGGCGCTATTACTCCGTCATTATCGTGAATTGATTTTGATGATTTTTTTTTGTATGATAGGATATAACATCAGAGCAGGCCTCATAATAAATTTTATCAAAATTGGTTCATAATTTTTTTTAGAAATTTGACGAAAAAGATAAACATATATGCACATTTTTACAGAGATTTTATAATATTATAACGCTAAGTAGCTTTCTGCAAGATATCGAAGTCGATCGGTTTTAACGTTTTTAGCGTACAAAATTTTGTCTTATGTGATTGTTAAAAATGGGTATGTGGATACCTGATTTCTACAAAATAGATGGGTACTCACCTACTACAGTAAATAAATAGCGACGTAGGTACCTAACCTTGATTGTTGTTATTTTCAGAAATGCCTCGTGTATATAAACCGGGTGGTACAAAACACTACAAAAAATATGATGAGTTGACTATGCAAGTTGCGCTTAATGAATATAATAATTCAAATTTATCACTGGGAAATATTAGTGCAAAATATGATATTCCTAAATCGGTCTTACAAAGACATAACACCAGGTTTATGAAAAAGCCAGGAGGTCAACCAGTTTTAAGTGCAGAAGCCGAGGAATACATAGTCGAAAATCTTAATCATTGTGCTGAGTGGGGATACCCTTTAGATACTTACGACCTGAGGGTATTGGTTAAAGGTTATTTAGATAGATCTGGCATAACTGAGAAAAGATTTCGAGATAATTTACCTGGTCCAGATTTTGTGAAAAGTTTTTTACAAAGAAACAAAAACAAAATTTCATTACGAATTAGCCAAAACATAAAAAGATGCCGAGCGTCCGTTTCACCGCAAATGATAGAAGAATATTTTATTGAATTGGAGAAATCCTTAGAAGGAGTGCCAATGTGTAACGTTGTTAACTATGACGAAACAAATTTATCGGACGATCCCGGAAGAAGAAAAGTTATAACAAAGAGAGGGGCAAAATACCCGGAGAGAGTCTTAAACCATAGTAAAGCGTCTACATCAATTATGATGGCAGCTGCTGGTGATGGAACTTTACTACCTTGTTATGTCGTCTACAAAGCTAAAAATTTCAACGAATCTTGGGTTCAAAATGGGCCGAAAGGTTGCAGGTATAACTGTACTACTTCTGGGTGGTTCGACAGTATCACGTTTGAGGACTGGGTCCGTACTGTCGCGTTGCCATATTTCAATAACAAAGATGGAAAAAAAATACTCATCGGAGATAATCTTTCATCCCATTTGTCTCTAGACTTGATTAATGAATGCAAAGAACAAAACGTGCATTTTATTTTTCTTCCTCCAAATTCGACACATCTAACGAAACCGCTGGATGTAGCTTTCTTTAGAGCAATAAAAGGTGCCTGGACGGACATTTTATTTCAGTGGAAAAAAACCGATGGCCGTACTTTACCTACTATTCCTAAAAGTGTCTTCCCTAATCTTTTGAAAAAATTATTAAATCGCATGGCAAACCAAACAAAATCAAATATACTCTCAGCATTCATGAAATCTGGCATAAGCCCTTTAAATAAAATTAAAGTTTTGGAAAGATTACCAGGAAACGCCTGTGGTGAACAATCCTTTGATAAAGATGCTCTTGATGAGACAGTAGTAACCATGTTAAAAGAAATGCGATATGGCACTGGAAATAACAAACCATGCAACAAGAGAAAGAAAATTGAAATAAAACCAGGTCAAAGCGTGTGCACTGATACAGAAGTAAGTGATACAGAAGTAATCCTAAGTACTGCTAACAATAGCGACCAGGAAGAAAGTAGTTTTTTGAGCAATGAATCTGATTTGGAAGAAAACCTACAATTATCAGAGAGAATATCTGCATACAGTACTAATAATGAATCTGAATGTCACGAAGACAGTGAAATTCAACCAAAGTCTACATTTAAGCAAAATTATAAACCTCAACACAAAATTGTAAAACTGATTCCAGAAGATAGAAAAAGGAAATTCGAAGAAAAAGCTTCAATGACTAACATGACTAAACATAAATTGGAACCTACCATCGTTTCAAACACTTCAAATCAACCTAACCAAAAACTAGAAAAACAGAAGAACTATGTCAAAAGGGAACAAAACAAAAGAGCTTTATCAAAACCAGGGTGTACGGATAAATTTGAAACGGAACCTATAAATAAAAAAGCGAAATCAAATTTAAAAAAGATTGTGACACAAGAAACACATAAAGAAGTTAAACAAGGACAACTTTGTAACGAAGCGATTAAACTAAAACAAGAGTCATGTCATATGGTTGAAGATCAGGAAAATCGCAATGACGAATACATTTTTAAAAAGCCAACGACTCTAAGAGAGTATAAAAAAAATAAAAACGAAGGAATAAATAAGCCAAATCAGTCAATTATTATAATATTATTATAAATGATCTCGACAAATTCGATATTGAAAATATGCCATTAATTTTCGACAGTGATTTTGATGTCGTAAAAGAAATAGAAGTAGTGACTCCTCAAATAGAAAAAGAATATACAAAAAGAGAAATTATTAACACAAAGGAGAAACTAGATGTTGTAGACATTGTGAATCTAGGAGGCCGTACATTCAAACAAAGCCAATAATTAATATTTGCTTTATTTAAAAATAAAAAAGTCTTACGTTAAATTCTTACACGAGTAATCAATATAGCAATAGCAAATCCATTCATAATACATTTTGAAATGTGTTAATTATCCTTAACAATACGACTTCAAGTGTAATATTTAAATCCAAAAATAAAAAATATTTTTATACTTAATAGTTATATTTTAAAATATAGAGTCTAATGTAAAAGTCTACACACGCAAATATACATGAAGACAGGTATACAATACAAGGACACTGAAACTAAATATAAACAGTAATCCACATTCGTAATAATACCGCCAGTCGATGTTATCTAGATTTAATCTGAAGGGAGCCGCAGAGGCGTTTAGAAACGCCCACTGCGTTCCCAAACGACTCTGCGGTTGCCTTCGAAAAATCAATTCTTTGCATTTATTGCAGGAAATAAGTACTACTAACTAAACTTACTAAGTTTCTAACAATAAAAAGAAAACTTTCCAAGCTTGTGTCCGAACGATTGTACATAATTCTATTTAAAAATTAACGGTATTATGATAACGGTTAGAATCTATAAAATATATTATGCTTGGCCAATATTTTATGTAAGGGTCAGCGTTCACTGAGCCTGGCTGCGAAGCATCGATGCCTGATGAAGTCAGCTGTTAACAACAACCAGTCGTTTAAAATAACACAATGCAACGCTTCTGGACGAAGCATCGGGACGTCGCGCTGGGCTTCGAAGTGCCGTAACTGCAGGGCAAACTATAGGGACTGTACTATAGACAACACAGAAGTGTCATCGACTCATCGGTAAGCATTTTTCTTGCTTATTTGTTTTGAATTTGCAACGCACTTTCCGCTCCGTTTCCGTTTTGCATGACCTACAGGTAGCAGCACAGAAGCATCAATGACAAGTATTCTTAACGTTTGAGTAACCAATGTGCAACACCAGATAACTCACTCAACGCAGAGCACGTTTCCTGTACCTACGCCCTGCGAACTCTCTTATTGAAATGGCTACCTAGCATACTCAGCTTTTTAACGTTCCCACTGCTGGGACACAGGCCTCTTCTCTAGAAGAGAGAATGGGCCGTAATCAACCACGCGGGCCCAGTGCGGGTTGGTGAATGTCATATGTCTTCGAATTTTTGGTTCTAGGACATGCCAGTTTCCTCACGATATTTTCCGTCACCGTTTTGAGAGCAGAGGTGATGAAAAATTAATTACACAAAATAACGCGACTGGCTGGATTTTAACCACGACCTACAATTTGTAAGTCGGGGGATGTTACCACTTGGCCACCACTGCTCTCTCTTCGGAAATGGGTACCTATTTGCATAGTAAATAAAGTTCCATATTGCATTGCTAAATTAAGTCGTACACGCAGCTTCGCGTCTCAGTGGGCGCTGACTTTTATTTATACTCTTCTATCCAACAAAGACAAATAGAACACTGAGTGGAGCTCAGCTTCCTGCTCGCCTTAGTGTGCCCGCTACGTTTGTCTGATTATTCTGCTGAAAGTACTTGAAGGGTCCACTGCAATAATGATGAAAGTGCATTTTTGTAAACATTCTAAGTAAGCACGTCATTCAGCCACTGGATATCTGTAGTTGGTATTCTCGCTAACAAACTTAGCAATATTACTTACAATCCCGATATTTTAGATAATGCACGCTTATATTAGATAAAAGGTACTGAAGAAAGTCCTGGTTTTTAAAAATAACTCTAAATAATATATTTTTACTTAGTTCTTTAAATAAAGCTTGAGTAAAGGAACAATATAATATCAATAATAAAAATGTGCTGTAACCAATAATGTATTATGTTGTTACCTTTAAACACGACTTTCCTGTCCCCATTAAAATACAATTGAAACGCAATTATCTCAAAACGAGGTAACAAGAACATTTATCGTTATTGCAGTGGACCCTTCATTTAGTCACGACTCACGACTATAGTTGTCTAATTTACTTGGTCGGCTGGATCACTATAGTTCCCACACTACGATCCGGTAGTCTCTTTCAACACTGTCCACGTAGTAGCCATTCATATATGGACTCGGAAAGATGTCGCTTAGCTGGAAATTAAGTTTTCAGTTGAAAATAAATCTTTCTCTGGATTTAATGCGTGAGATCCTCAACATGACTAGATGTATGTATGTACGAGGGCAAGCAAATGCAAGAAATCGTAGTAGATGATGATGAATTTCGTAGTTTTTCTATCTATAATTGGAACAAAGCCTTGTATTTATCAACAAGAACTATTTATTCTTCTTAAAGGAACATTTTCTAGTACTCTAGAAATGGTGGATGGAAGGAGCTGTACTTGTATAAGCACTTAGAATCACACAAAAGCAAGTCGCAAGCTATGCGACGGCTTGGCAATAAAAAATCTGTTATGTATCAAAATTTTAATCATATCAATATTTATTTACAGTCTTCTCATTATAATTTTAAACTATCTACTTAACTTATTTTATGTTGATTCACATTTAAAATGGCAACAAATAGAAATACAGCTCTAAATACATACATAAAAAATATATCAGCCGATTTTTAGGCCAACTTGCACCACAGATAAAGTTGCGCAGCTCTTTGATAAAAAAGTATGAAGTATATCAAACATCATTATGTGTGTCTGTCAAACGAATCGTAACAATAAAAGAACTAAATCAATTTTACACTAAAGACATTACAGTTTTCTGTGGTAACCGTGAGCCTCAGTTTATAATTCGGAATTTACTAAATTGGCAACACTGTCCGAATTTTTCCACTGGCAAGTTTGGCACCGGCATGGCGAAGATGGCGGCCAAATCAAATGAGTATTTTAAATTCAAACTTTTCTTTTTCTCGGTGGCAGTAAGACCCCAATTATTTTAGCAGCAACACGGCAAATATGAGGGAAAATTTTGCAGCAGTAATCGAGATAACAATAAATCAGAAAAGACGGTTTGAGAAAATAGCGCGAAAAGTTAACTCGATTCTCATATCGCATTTAGAACCGCGTAATAATAGTGACTGTTTTGTGTTGCCGTCAGTGGCGGCCTTTACCGTCGCGAGGCCAAGGGCGGTAGATATTTGCGAGGCGGAGGCGAAAGACCTTTGTGAGCCCCTTGTTCTTTTTTATATGAATAAATAGGTATTTCTGATTTCTTGGAAATACCCTTGTTATTAAAATTTTAACTAAAATCAAATAGAGCTAAGAGATTTTCAAATGAAAAAATTGCAAATCAGAACGCCCATCTTGTGTCACTTCTCTCTCTTTTCACTCACTGCAAATTTACTTTGGAATAACTTCATTTTATTAAAAACATTTAAAACGTGTTATAAAATGTAAGGTACTTTGTATTCGGGTTGCGCGAGGCCCCTGACAGAGCGAGGCCCCGGGCGATTGCCCTGCGCACCACCCCCTAAGGCCGCCACTGTTTGCCGTGACTGAATACCTGACAGGAATTTGATTCCCTGTATTTTTTAATTTTGCGAGTTGCCTCTTGGTCAACCAGGTCAAGAAGGTTGCCGTGTACTTAACCGGACTGGCCTTAGCGGTCTTACTATATATTTATGCCTCAAACCAGGACTTCTGTCCGTTCCTGTCAAGAATGGTCTATTTTATTTATAGTTTATCTTAGTTATACGTTTGAGCGTCATTTCTAACACGATGAAACGTCATTATTTCTTCCTCTTCTTCCACAGTCATAAAAATTGGTACATAACTTTAAGCGGTATTTTATCAAAACCGCCTCTTCTGTGTTACTCTCTCGATGGCAACCGCAGAATTGTGGTTCTCTATCTCTGCTGTGCGGTTGAGGCCAGCCAATGAAAAGAGGGCCCTTGCTAATTTGCGCCAATTAAACTTGCTACCACCTTCTATGCCAGTGCTTTCTCTTCAGGCCGGCTGATGTCAGGGACTGAGGAAGATTAGTTCGACATAAGAACAGACACAGAGTATTAAACAGCATGCAAGATTTCCCAAAATACCATTCGAACCATTTCCACCCTGGGGTGCTTTCAAAATTATGATAATTTGTTTAGTATCATGCATTGATGTCCCAACTCCCTATCATAATATCTATCTGAACTTTTTTCAGATATAGCCAAAATAACTGCAAAACAGTAAAGGGTTTGAAATTTGTCTATGGAAGTTGGCCTAGTCTACTGTCTATTTAGTACCCTGTAATGCCATGTTTCCGAGATATTATGATGTACTGTTCTGATATGTCGATCTTTTTCTCTAAATATTTCGGCACTACTGCAATTTCGGGCACTATTTTTTTGTAATATTATTTCACTACATATTTTTTCTATATTCATACTATAACAGTAAAACTGTGCGCCGCACATTCAAAATGGCGACCAGTATTTAGGCCAATATGTTTCAAACCCAAAACGGAATTAGAAATTATTCTTATATCACTTATAATAATAATCATTATTCTACCCCAGTCCATGCAATCCATTATTTAGTACTGGTATAACTAAATTATTAATGCCACCTAGATAACGTTTTATAAATAAACATATTCATTAAGAGAGTTAAAATAAATCGACTTCTGATTTGCAAGTAATGTACATTTTCGCCTGTACTTTAATAATGTATATGAAATTTAAACAAAACTATGACATGTTTGTCTTTAAGAATCAATAAACAAATAATAAATTTAAATACAAGGCTTTGTTTATCATTATATAAAAATGTATCTAAATTAAATAAATAATTATGACAAATTATTTAACTCATTTCATGCGTGGACATTCCTCGTTAAAAATGACATACTATAATAAATGGAAATAATTTGCAATACAACATTAAGTCCGCATACTGAAAAATCTAATTAGTCAGTCTGATAGATGGCCAAAAAATATTGTACACTTATTTTTTCTTTTTTCACGTAAACAAAAAATGAAGACTATAAATTGCGTTGAAAACTCAAGTGACGTCACTACGTGCTACAATTTTTACTAGCGTCGTGACGTCACCAGCCCGCAGTCTAGAACTTTGATGCGCTATATATTTTTTTATGATTTGAAATGAAAAAATATACTTGTCCAATATTTTTTGAAAATCCAACGGACAGACTAAATAGAATGATTTTTATATCTAGTAAAATACCTAATTTTATTGTCAACACAATTTTACATTAACTTGCACATACAGTTTAAACAAATAAAACATGGCGGTCATACAAACACCAAAAATGCGAGCATTTAATGTTATATTGCTAATATCATGGATACAAAATTCTATTTATAATACTGTCGACAATATTGATTTTTTTGCACAAATTAATTAATGAATGGTACTCCCCACCTAAGTTCATCTCGAAAAAAAAAGCTAACACTATGCGCTCTTTGTGTTATATCTTGTGCAATATAAAATGTACCTTATCATTTTCGTAATAAAGATAATTTTACAATGAGAGCAAAGATTATGCAAGCCGGGAGTGCCATAGACATCTTGAAAGAGTTAATAGAAACTCTTACTCACCATACTTGAGTTAGATTTATTTGGCACGGGACTCGTTTCTGGGTGGATCTCATCTTCGTCTAGGATACATTCTGGGAACAAGAAAACATTTATTTATAACATAAGCGCAAGACTTATGTATCAGTTATCACATTTGTAAGGGGGCAGGTTGAGTCACCGCGGCCCTGAAACGCGGCGAGCATTATTAGGATCACGGGTGGGTTTTAGTCAGTAAGAGTCTGACACTTCATTCCGCTCCACCCAGAGTGGGAGAAAAAAAGTCATTGGATGATTAGGAAATCATCAAATGACTTCAATCCATAAAAAGAAGTGTGGCTGGTTGAGATACTAGCTGTATGAGAGCTGATAGCAGATATTAGAGGTGAATAGCGTTCGATTGCTATACGTACTCTACTACTAATAATATCGTTAAGGATACTATAATTTGTATGCACGTCAGTTGTGGCAAGAAACAATTTCTCTTTCTTTCCCAAATTAAAATTATTAATTTCTTTATTCTTTTCTGATTAATTTCGGGGATTTATAAGTATATTGGAGAACCTACAGCCAACTATAGTTCTTCAAAAAGTTGAGTAGCAGATGTAACACTTTGAGTAATCTGCAGCTTCGTTCTGCTTATAAACTAGTAGATCACACAAAACAAATAAAAGGAGTTATAAAACCATAAAATTGAATTACATAGTTAGCAATTCTCCGTAGCTAACCGCTGACAAACATCACGTCCTACATGACACACACGACACTGTCTACATTTTTGTATTATTTTATATTGACCTGAGTTAAATTATTTAATCAGATTCTTAAAGAAAAATAATAACAAAACACAATCGAGTCAATAACAACATATTACTTATTAATCTAACGTCATAATGTTTTCGTCTCAGTGACTTTCCGTGTGCACTGGCGTTTATAATATTTGGGCTAGTGATAGAACTAATTTCAGTGTTAACTTACTACATGGGAGTTTATAAGGGGTGTGTGAAGGGGGTCCGGACCCCCCTTAGCATAAGACGGATATATTGGACGGCTGACATGGGTAATCCGTGCCCCAAAATATAGAATTACTTGCACTTTGAAAGTACGCTCCGAACTCCCTTTTCTGCGTGAAGCTCGGGCAAAAGCTAATTTAGCTTTGAACATTTTTGAACCCTCGGACCCCTCCCCTCGTGAAAGCGCCGCCTGAAAATCCACGCAGAGCGCTTGTTCATCTAATTGTTTTAAGTGATATCTACTCTACATTGTGTCTGGATTTTAAATAACTTTTTCATCCCATCTATTCGAAAAGAACGACTTGATTCTCTTTTAAGTGGGCCGAAAGGTCTTGTTTTCTATAATAAACTTTTAGCGGACAGTAATGAGTTCTTAATCCTCTTTATAAATGCGCAGCAATTATCTTTACCGCGCACTTTTTTTAAATTTATAACATCTTAGTGTTCAGCGCCAAAGAAATTGAACGCAAATATCATTTAAATAAAGACTGGATGGTATGACGGCCCATAGTCGCGCAGCCGGCTGAATAAAAAAAACAGAAATCAAATTAAAAACGCGCTAACTACAAGCCCGCGTTTTCGTAAATTTTCAAGGATTGTTTTTTGAAAAATGAGTTCTTCAAGTGACAGTGAAAGTATAGAATAGGGATGTTTCCTGAGTAAAAAATATATAATTATGTTTAGTCCGTCAGTTAGATTATAGAAAAATATTGGACACGTATTTTTTCCTTTATCAAATCTATAAAAACTGACGAAGATACAACGCATCAAAAATCAGGAGTGGGGGCTTGTGACGTCACGGCTCGGTAAAAATTGTAGCGAGTAGTGACGTCACACGAGTTTTCAACGCACTGTATCGTCTTCATTTTTTGTTTACGTGAAAAAAGAAAAAATACGTGTCCAATATTTTTTGGAAATCTATCAGACGGACTAATTAGATTTTTTTAGTCAACTACCCTATTATGTAACTCCTGAAAGTATTAGAACTGACACAAGAAATGTGATGGATATTTTTGTAAATAATAATATTACAATAAAATATGAGGCGCCTTTTATTTTCTAACAGTGGGTGATGAAAAGTAGAGTATCACTCGGGCAAGATATATTTTTGGCTCGGGCGACGTACTACGAGTACGTTGAATCCCTCGCTACGTTCAGGATTCTGCTAAAGAATCCAGAATCCCTCACTTCGCTCCGGATTCAAAGAAGCGCCCTCACCGTAAAAATATTATTTGCTCCCTTATGATACAATCAACTATTAATTAATCAAATCTTTAACAAAATCTTCTTTGAAATTATCGAGTCGACACTTGATGAGAACTAAATCTATTTATATTAAGCCTTGCCTCCCGGATATATTTAATGAATTTATTTTCGTAGAGGTTATGAAGCTCTAATAAATAATAACAAAACAAAATCGAATCAATAGCAACACTTATCATTTAGTTATCTAAGGTCATAATGTTTTCGTCTCAGTGACTTTCCGTGTGCGCTGGCGTTCATAATATTTGGGCTGGTGATAGTGCTATCTTTTACTAGGACGCATGGATATCCCGTTTGTTTTGAGTGGTCTTCCTAACATTGTATCTGGACTTTAAAAGAGATTGTGGCCTCAGTGTTTCTTATCAAATATCGAACTCGTCTAGTTTTCAATCAATCATTTATTTTGTAAAACATAGGTATGGTTACAGAGTATAATGTTATAAATATGTGCACTATGTTCTGCGAATTTATGGCGTACAAGAACAACATAAACAAGCAAATTACAATATTGACACGGCATGTCAAAAGATAACATTTAGAAAAATAATTTAATTTAAATATTATGTCAGTTAAGTAAATACGTCATTAAAATTTTTGGCAAATACGTTTAATAATCATAGTCAGTCAATAAATGAAATCATCAGTGTTTAATTGGCGGAATCGATCATTGTTTATCGATAGTAAATTCAGTGATAAGAGTGGTAAATCAGGAATTTAAACAAGGACCTTTTAAAAGATACCATACAGCCTTTACTAAAAAGCCGTCAGAAAACTTGCTGAAAATGCGGTTTTATGAGAGGCTTCATGGATTGGTTTTTTCATAACGGAGAGAGTGTAGTTTTTCAAATAAATGCAAGTTACAGTAAAAAAACAATCCCATTTCAAATATGTACATAGATGGTACAGTAAGCAAATTGTATGTTGTAAATCATTATTCTTTAAATAATGATTTACAACATACATTAATATACATATAATTTCCATGAATGTTAAAACTAATTTACCTTTTTAGTTTCAGAGTTTTAGTCGAAAAGGTAATGATAGGTCTATTGGTCGCAGACTTAATACCATTTACCACCAGTAAACCTTTGTTTTGTGTCAGATTGGCGAATAAAAAACGCTGACTATCCAGGGTATCGACCTGAGGATTTGGAGCTACCGCAACGACTTTGTTTCCGAGTTTCATGTTCTGTTTTTTTTCTCAACAGACAGAAAACAAAACGACTATCCGAAACATCCAACTCGTAGAATATCAGGAGGATATGGATTGCGACAAATATGCGCAATTGCGCATACTTCTAAAACTAATGATCTGTCTTTCAGAGCAATGGACAACAATCGATCGTACCTACTAAGATTAAAGTTTTAATACCTATAAATATTTAACAGATAACTTTTATTAATTGTATGTCCTATTGACAGTTTAATTCACTATCAAGTAAACATTATGGCTACACGTTTATTAAAAAAAAATATCTAGATAAGCAGTCACGTTTGCGACAATATTTTAACCTAAATTAAAATACTGAGAATTTTTCACCCAAATATATTTTTGTTTACAAATAGTTTTTGGACAATTTAAACGAACTAGATTGTTCGATGTTGAGTGTGTATCATGTTACGATGGCGTGTGTAATCAGTAATGATAATGATACAAAGAGAATAATGCAGCACCAATATCGTGCGATACGCGTAGTAACCTTATTTACGTTTGTAGGTTTAGTGACCAACTTATGCACTGCACATATCTCAATCGATCACAGAACTTACGATTTAATCGATTCGCAATGCGTCTAACAAAGAACTTATTGCGTACTACGCTGAGATAACGCTGCCCTTTCGGTATGGGCACGCTCAGCACAATTTTATTGTATTTAGTAATATAATTTGTATTAGTCCGTGTCAATTAAGACTTCTATTATTATTATTTTTTTAATAGCACAATCTTGGTACTCCAACTATACAAACAAACAAAATCAGCTGTTCCCTACATTTCGATTGCTTATACGAACATAAATGTAAGGAATAGCTGTTATTTTTTTCGTGATGTCAGGTTTGGTCCAATATTAAAAGTTGTTCATAATTATGAGTAGTGAGTACAATGACCCCTTAAGAGGTTGTTGGTGTTTTACGAATAACCCTGTATAGCTAGCCTTTTTTATAATAGGGATGGAAATCCTCATCCATGTCCTCCGTCCTGGGGCGGATGGAGGGGTGTGTCAGACACCTACTGACTAAAACCACCTCGTGTTCCCTCGCACACTTGCACCGGGGCTACGGGAGGACTTCAACGCAGCCCCTATAAAGCTATACCGAACAGCAATAACGGTCATTGACCCACCTACATTTATTGACGACCTTAATTCTTAAAACAGAAATAATGAATTAATGCTATATTGAATCGTCATCCATCGTGATCCTTTATATTTACTAGTAATGAAAACGATTAATTTTTTTTTATCCATGTACCTACAAAGAGATATCAAGGAAAGGGCAATGACCTTTATTGCACATTTATCTGGCGTTCGGTATAGCCTACTATAACCCGGCCATTATACACGATTTAGCCGTTTTACCTAATGTCAGTTTTTATTAAGTTACTCTGGCTGGGTATATAGAGAGCTACGTCCTCATTTTTAACCCCCAACGCAAAAAGAGGGGTGTTATAAGTTTGACTTGTCTGTCTGTCTTTGGCTCCGTTGCTCGCGAACGGATGAAGCGATTTTTGTATTAGCAAAGTGATGATACTACTGTATACGCTACTTGCTTCTGTCCGCTGCTCCGCTCGCGTTAAAGTGACCGTAAGCCGTATCCACTGACCCATCTATCTCTGAACCAAAATTCATCAAAATCGTTTCAGCTATATAGGCGTGAAAGCATTTAAAATAACAATTAGGATTTTAAAGTCACACTTACTTTGATTAGGTAACGTCAGCCAGAACTGATTCTTCAAGGTAAATTTCAAGCCTGGTGGTAGCCCGAGGGTCTGGTTTCCATTCACCGATGCTGCTAGGATCTTGGCTGCGTCGACCAACAGGGAAGCTTGCCAGGAGGCCGCGTATATCAGACGCATTGAGGACTGGGCGGCCGTGGAACAGATCATTGGGTACAGCGACTGATGGCGACGGAGGTTGTAGAACGATATGCCTGTAATGAGAGGTTCAGTGGTAAATTAATGGCAGAAGGATGCTATCTTAATAGAGTGAGGTTTCGGTCTTAACTCATATAACATGGGTCGGGATCTTATCAGTTATCACTTAGATGGCAACAATGTTTTTTTTTTTTAATTTAAGAGCAACTCTATGTTTATCTATGGTTTTTTCGGATGGGAAATCATCAAATGACTTCGCCCGCTCTGGGCGGAGCGAAAGGAAGTATCAGACTTTTACTGACTAAAACCCATCAGTGTTCCTCCTAATACCCTTTGCGTTCCAGGGCCGCGGTAACTCTTTTGAACAAATATCGTAAATGGTTTACTAATATCAAACGTGTGCTTTGCTTATTCGCAGGGGCGTAGCTACCGCCGTATCAGTGATACGGGGCCCCTCCAAATAACATTGACACGTATTTTTTCTTTGTTCATTGCGTTGAAAACTCGTGTGACGCCACTTCGTGCTACGATTCTTTTTAGTTTCTTTGAAGTTTTTTATCTTCGACATTTTTTATAGATTTGATAAAGCTAAAAATACATGTCCAATGTTTTGCGATAATCTACTTGACGAACTAAATATAATCATATTTTTATTCCTCAGGAAACATCCCTATTGTTCTGGGTCTGGGTATCTTGTGTATGTTAGTTTAGATGTTTGTGAACGCACCCACGATACATTAGTAACTCCTAGTGAAAACGAACTTAAAAAAAAATTGGGTCATTTTTTTTATCAGACCTACGGAAAAGAAGCAATATCTGCGAAGCAAATATCAGTACTGCTCCATACGCAGTCTTTGTTTAAGTTTCGATTCAAAAATCAAAATCATGTACCTACATTTACTTTTTTCATCCTCGTCCTCGAGAGTTCTTTTTTCATCTATACTAACTAATATTATAAATTCGAAAGTTTATGTGTTTGGAAGGATGTATAAATGTTTGTTACTCAATCACTTCAGAAAGGTTGAACGGATCCTCTTGAAATTTGGCGCAAAGGTAGATTATAGTCTGGAATAACACATAGGATACTGTTTATCCCGGGAGTACATATGTTCCTTTGGGATAATAATTCTAGACATTCATGCGAGCGGAGCCGCGGGCGGTCGCTAGTATCTCAGTTATTTAAAGACATATAGGTCAGTCATTATTAGGACGCTGCACTAGATTCATCACAGATTTTACTATTGTTCTTATCTATCATAGATACCATTTTCAAGCCAGACTAAATATCATTATTATTGTATGATTAAATCGGTCAATTTTGATTAGTAGGGCTATCATGGTTGATCTTATGCTGTTTATTATTCTTTGTTAAAATTAGGTAAACAATCATTGTTTACTGAACTATTTACTTTGTAATTTGGTGTTTTGAACTTATTAATTTGATGCTTTGTAATTTGGTGCTCAGTAGCCGGGACGCTACTGAGCAATTCAATTGCAGCGTCTGGATTGGTTATTATAATAAGTATTTATTTTCTCTCCACAATAAATATTACAGACATTCTAACAAATGATAGATTATTTGGTTTAGTTTACTGTGGGAGACTGGTGCCTAAGATAGGCTTTAAGGGCCTGAGTTTCAGGTCACCTCGTCTACGGTCTAGTTATGACATGGACTCGAACAAAAGTGGTGAAATTTGTACTACCTATAGTACAAATTAGGTACACCTCGTCTTGAAAGCGATGGGGAGATGATCTGGACGCGTAGTAGGAAGGCTGGTTCAAGATTTGCAATGACATGGGGAAGGCCTTGGCAAAGCAGTGGGACACTCATCATCTGCCTAGCCTTCTCCCAACTACATTGGGTTCGGCTCCCAGTCAAGCCGGATTCAGCTGAATACCAGTATTTTACGTGAAGCGGCTGCCTACCAGACCTCCACAACCCATTAACTGGGGAACAGGGTACTTCCTGGCAAGACTGGTGTCAGATTTTCTGGCTTCTGACAATCCGTAACGACTGCCAAAGATCTCCAAATGACAGCCGGGACCAACGGCTGAACGTGAAAAGCAGTGGGACACTATAGGCTAATAATAAAGGTACCTACACGTCTGCCTCTATCTTTTTTTTTTTAGAATGTTTTCAAATGATTTCTCTCGCTCTGGGCGGAGCAGAGAGAGAGCGACAGACTCTTACCGTCTAAAACCCACCCGTGTTCCTCCTAATGCCCTTTGCGTTCCAGAGCCGCGGTGACTCTTTTGAACAAATTCCGCAAACACCTCTGCCTCTATCTTTTTTTTTTGAGAATGTCAAGTCGTCAAATGAGTTCTCCCGCTCTGGGCGGAGCAGAAGAGAGCGTCAGAATCTTACTGACTAAAACCCACCAGTGTTCCTCCTAATGCCCTTTACGTTCCAGGGCCGCGGTGACTCTTTCGAACAAGTTACGCAACCACCTCTGCCTCTATCTAAACTGGCCGAAAATGATTCCAACGGAATATCTATTCCCGGGATAAAATTATCCTATGTCCTACCAACATTCATCAACATTGGTTTAGCGGTTTTGGTATAAACACGTAACCAAAAGACTACTACTCTGGTTTATTAACAGACAAACAAGAAATTAACTACACAAAGAGTTTTTTTTTATCATCTTCCGACAGTTCGAAATTAGCCAGTGTGGGACTACATCGAGACTACTTAATTAAGTTCTTAACACCTATCAAAAGTATGTTACGGTTGTATGACATGCTCGTTATCTAACTGATAACGCTAACCGGGAGACGCTAATAGAGGTCATGTGCCATGCAGTAGGCTCGGATAGATAACCGACCAGTGTTTCCACAATGAGGGGAAATTTCCCTTTTGAGGGGAAATTAGGGTCCAGAGGGGAAGAATAAGGAGAAAGATGTGAAAAGGGGAAATCGAGGGCCTAGCCTAAAATATTGCGGAACATTTCTGAAATAATTTTTGTATGGACTTTACCGTTGACTATAGTGTTACCGTATAAAGCAAACAGTGGCGACACGTGCAGGTTTTATATAGTTATCTTCTGTTTATCTCTTTCTCTTCAATTTTACTCTGTGGTGTATGCTAAGTTGTTTAGTATGTATCACCTAATTATAAGTGGCCGTTCAACGGTCACCGATGAGCACAATTATATTATAAGGTCGAGCAGTGGAGCCAAAACTGCAGCTGAAAAATTTTTAGGGGAAAAAAGTCCTAAGAAGGGGTTTCAATGTAGGAGTTTCTTATCCGTTCTTCTCCATAAGAATCTACCTTTGCGAACGGACGCTAGAGTCACTTAATTATAATAAATTTCAATGATGACGTTCAAAAGTGCCGTTTAATGGCCTAATTGAAATAAACGTTTTGACTTTGACTTTTGGAGTGGGGAAAGGAAATCATTAAAGTGGAAACACTGTAACCGATACATTAGATTAGACCTTGTTACATTAGACTTAGGTGTTGATTGCGGTCAAGCGATGTTATACGTACTAATCAATGTGAGATTGTCTGTGCGTGTGTTTAGAATAGAATAGACAATTAATCGGCACAGATACAAACAAATTGATTGCGCTGAGCGTGCTCATACCGAATGGTTGTTATGTATTTTTTTTTAATTGTAAGATGGATATGCTCTTGACTCTAGTCTAGGTCGCAGGTGACAGAGACAAAGTCGACGAATGAATGAGCTTACCCAGAAGAAGCCTGTTCACTCTAACTTTGAAGAGATCAGGGTTGATTGTGTTCGGAAATACAGACGCAGGCAGAGTTTTATCGCATTATAAAAGACGATTGGAAACGCTTGGTGCGAATTGATGGAGCAGCAACAAGGTAGGGTTGGTAACCTATAGTGCGTCTAGATGTCCTATGGTAGAAGGGGGCCGGTGGGATGAGGTCGTGGAGTTCATGGGCACACTATATGTATGGTATTGTATGGATATGTTTCTAAACTGCTGGTAATACTTTGTTCTATAACTAGTATGTATACCAAATATTGTAAAACATTTATTTGAAAAGAGTAAATATCGAGTTTCTTGTCCGTTCTTCTCCATAAGAATCTACCTTTGCGAATGAACGCTAGAGTCACTTAATTATGATAAATTTTAATGATGACGTTCAAAAGTGGCCTAATTGAAATACACGTTTTGACTTTGAAACTTCACTAACAAAATTGATTTTGGTTTAAGAGCGTTCATGCCTAGCGCGGCACGTCAGGTTTAGGTAAATAGTTCGCAAATTTCACTCACACAGAAGCGTGGGTAACTGTGTGCGTAGACTAGCCGCGTGCGCTCTCTTTGTACTTCGACTAACCAACTTTGATCCGTTAGCTTTAGAGCAATAAAAATGACACTTTTGAGTATACTTTTCTTGTATGAAAACTTACAATAATTACGTTTTTTTTTCAGCCAAGCACTAGTAAATGTTATTGTTTTTTTAATAGTAATATTTCTATAAGTTTGTCGTTTATGGTTTTACTATTATCTAGCATTTGCGTAGACCATCGACCGCTAGTTTTAAAAAGGGATTGAGTAAAAACTGTTCTAATGAGAAAACTTTACGATCATTTGAAAATATTTTTCAGCCAAGCACTAGATTATGAAATCTTCAATAATTTGACGTCAATATCTTATCTACGAATTAAATAGATTATCGTTTTATTGTCCGTCGGAAATCATCAATTTTGACTCCAGCGTGGTTTTTACGGATGAACGCTCTTAACGATGAAGGTAAAAATCAGTCTTGAATAGGTAAACGACTTTGTAAATTAAAATAAATATTTTAGGGTTGTCTTTTCTATGTGGAGATGAGCGGAGTACTGATGAAACATATAGAAATAGGGTATTTAACAACTAATGAAAATGTACATGAATTAATTAAAAAATGACACCAAAATAATATTAGGAAATATAGAGAATTTAAAATAATTTATTCATTTATCATGTTTGTACTGGATGGCCTAAATTCAATATGGCGGTAACTTGCGACTGACGACTCACGCAATTAGTGCTGTCTCTGTCTATCATAAATTTTAAAACGCTAAAAACAAACTCCGCAATTTTAGAAGATAATTTATACATTTTTGTACTGTTCTGTTAGTATATAAGGAACGTGCACGACGTAGACTATGCCATCTAGTGTTGCAAATCAGAAACTTATAAGTAAAACCGGCCAAATGCGTGTCGGGCCACGCGCAGTATAGGGTTCCGTAGTTACCCATCATTAAATACTGTTTTGAGTTGTTTAATACTGTGACCAGTTTGAGTTCTAGGTAAACTCGAAAACGAATGGAATGATTTCAGAAATTCTTTCGCCATTAGAAGGAATGCTACATTATCCCTGAGTAACATAGGCTACATATTCAAATAAATAAATGTCCACCCGTACAAAGCCGGGAGGGGATGCTAGTTATGAATAAATAGATCGCTATTAAGACTTGACCTACAGAGAACACAGAACGATAAGCATCGTGCTATCATTATCAACTACTGATAAAATTAAATCAAAACTAAACAAACAATCATACGCACGGCGTAGGATTGATGAAGATCTTTCTAAAAGGAATTATTATTCTTTATTAGAACTATGAGATTGTAGGTTAATGAACTTGGGGCGTTCAATAAGCGTTACAATAGTGATGTAGGAATATTTTATTCCATCTGTCCACCAGTTTCTTGTTATTGGCAATTAATTCAACTTTTGTTGTTGTGACACTATTAGCCTTTCTTACTTTTTTTTTAACACATGGGTCGATCTTCAAGGTTAAGCAACGCTTGCCAAGGTTGGTCTGTGGATGGGTGACCATCTTAACATACAGAGTTGCCTCCGTGCCTCGGAAAGCACGCTAAGCCGTGTAACGTTTTTCCCTCACAGTTAAATAAAAGAGGAAATATGACGTACAATTATATTATTATAAAAATATCTTAGAACTAAACTTACTACTAACACTCGTTCACCTAACCACTACCTATCTAACGCTCTCAGTTATGGTCAAAACACGGAAAAGTTACTTGTTTAGGCCTCTGGGCTCTTGCCAGAGAAGCCAGGCAGTAGGTCCGAAGCCGATGCTGGTGCAGCGCCGGCTCGCAACCTCGGTTGCCGCACAGCGCGAGGCCCCTCAGTAAGGCCCGCACGCGGGCTCCAGCGCTCCCGCGGAGAGAACTTCGTAGACGGTTCTCAGTTGAACCCCGTCGTTATCCTCGGAGATGGTTCACCATGGAACTCCGGCGTAATACTGGTAGATGGTTCTCAGTTGAACCCTGTCGTCACACTGCCGAATCCTGGCTCCTCAGCCCTTTATATAGCCAAGACTCACGTTCTATAATTCATAATTCAAAACGTATGTTTTCTTCCGGAACAATTCAAAATTCAATTCAGTTAGAGTGCCAGTGAGGTTTATAGCCAGTATTCCGTTTACAAATAATCTAAGTGAGAGCGTTCATAAGAATTTTAGAAATACAGTTTATAACATAGCTATACAGAAGGAAAACAGAATATAGCTTAACATCTTATATTAATCTATTAAACACAAATATAAAGTGAATTTTAGTATTTACAAACAGTTAAACCTTTTTAGTAAAGCTATAGAGCAATTACATAAAGAAAAATATTACAGTTTGACAACTCTGACATAAAATGTCACAACAAGAAAATAAATATTAAAAATATTAAAAAGGTGATTTTATAATCAGTGAAATCGTTTAGAATCAACGCTTAAAGCATTCAATAACGAATTCCACTACTAATACAAGCACTTCATTAATTTCAGTATAATATGTAACTGAAGATAATCTAAAAAGTCAAACCGTGAACATAATGAGATGTTACAATGGATAAAAGCATAAAATACCTAAAACGTAAGTGTTTAATAGTACAATATGATAGTATCTGCAGTATTTAAAGTACAGATACTATATTTCCCCATCGACCCCGAGAAAATTTTTGGTCTAGAACAAAAATTTTGTAAGGTTAAAGTTTAACAACATTCACTTAACTTACATACCTCATTCAATCACACAGACATCTTACGAAGTTAGGTCAGGTAGGATTCACATTCAATGATCACTACTCGACCTGTTAGTACATAACAGTAGGCTTATTTTCGGAGTCTGTTAGCCGCTCGCGTCGAAAACCCAAAAATATGAAAAAGTTTTAGCAAAGACTTATTTTTACGGAGTTGCCAGTCGCTCCGATCAACCTTTCAGTTGATATACTAATAGCAAAGACTTATTTTTACGGAGTTGCCAGTCGCTCCGATCAACCTTTCAGTTGATATACTAATAGCAAAGACTTATTTTTACGGAGTTGCCAGTCGCTCCGATCAACCTTTCAGTTGATATACTAACTTGGAGAGTTAGTACATTAGAAGATTAGGTAATAATACCTAAAAGCACTTCTTAATAGTGTATAAAACAAGAGTTATACTAACTTGGAGAGTTAGTAAATTAGAAGGTTCGGTAATAATACCTGAAAGCACTTCTCAGTTGTATCCGACTAGTTCAGATAAACTGTTAAAATTAGGAAGAGCCTCCTGAATGGTTTAAGAACCAGATGAAAGAAAGACAAGAAAACTAATAGAGTTCATATAACGAAAACAACTCTATAGTTAGAAGAAGGGAAAAGATAGATATGAGTCATGAGTATAATACTAAGGATGAATTTATTTACATAATTATAAACTTCTTTAATGAGAACTTTTTGCTCTTCAGGAGAAAGTCGATAGCACCGTTGTTTAATTGGTGGAGTGTCATCAGTATCAATATGATGACTAATAAGATGAGTGCGGCCAAGTACACCACTACTTTCAAACGATATAGCTTTAAAACGATTAATCATGTCATCAGCAATAGTTTTTTGCTCTGATGAGAGATAATCATAAGGGAGTACTTGTTTAGTAGTTTCAGTAACTACATCATTGTATAATGAACTTATTTTATAACAAGAAAAGAATTTTTTTATGGTTTGTAACCAATCGTGCCAGTCTGATTGATTAAAGTTTTTATTACCCAAATCATTATTTAGTTTTTTTGAGTTCTTAGTTTTTTTGCAGTTAGGACAATTGGTAGATTTAACATCTTTAAAGCCACATCTAAAACAAATGAGTGTTCTAGGTTGTGAGGAATTAGTTAATGTATGAATATTCAAGATACCAAAGAGTAAAATAGTGAGCAAAAAAAAATCAAAAGTCAAAATCAAGAGGGAAAATCAATACAATATGTAAGTTAAGGTAGCATGAGTCACTCCCATAAAAAACCAAAGAGAGCAAAGAGGGAAGTGAGAGGGTATGATAATACTATAAGTCAACTGAGTAAGTTAAAGTCACTCCTATAAACACAAAGTCCTCCAATAAGTTAAAGATTGTAAGAGGGAAGTGAGAGTCGATTGAGTAAGTTGAGTAAGTCACTCCCATAAGAAAACAAAAAACCTCTTAAAGAGCAAAAGAGGGAAGTGAGAGGGAATAGCTAGGGCTAATAATAGGGGGTAGTTTTAGTAAGTCACTCCAAAGATTGAGAGGGTGTTAGCGACGCGCTCATAATTGTAACCATAGGCAACAATAACCAAGTACAAATGTGTGGGCCGGGCAGCTAGCGCCCCTCCGAACACCCGCGAACTTTTTTAGTCTGTGGTTCCGTTCCGCGCACGCACCGCGAGCGAATGTGCTCGTATGTGTTTCAAATTGATTCTATGTTGATATATCCGTGCCTTTTGGAAATATAAGTGTTTTAAAGTCATCTCCTCGTTTTACTTCGCAAATTACCACCTACTACCAGCTACAAAGTGGTCAATCGAACCGGATCAACGATAAGTAATGTTTGTCACGCCACCAGTGAAAAGAAAAATGGTGGGCACGCGAAGTACGACGCGGCGCGAGCGCGCGCAACGCAAACTTTTAGAACATCAAAAAGGTGCTCAAGAATCAGATACGGAAGAGCATAAGTCTTCAACTAGTGCAGCAGTCAAAAATATGGCATTTAAAACACCTGCGGCATCGCCGAGCGTCAAAACGGAAAATATGTCGCTAAGGTTAAAAAGTCATTCCGACACATCGTCAGTTAAAGCTCGAAAAGCGCAGTTGCTTTTGGATGCTGCAAAGCAAAAGGCTCAGATACGTATGGAACTCATAGATAAACAGCTAGAAGCGGACTTAGCTGAACTAGACGAAGAAGAAGAAAAATACAGTCCACGAGGTGAATGCGCTCGCGACGTGGAGCAATGGCTGGAACGGAGTCACCACGAATTGATGCAATTGGCCCCCGATCATGGCAACCCCCTGGGCCAGTGTCATCCGCAGACAGAACCAGCCGCGTCTGTAAACGCCGTCCCCTTTACGGCACCAGCAGCACCACCAGGGCTCCCTACGTCACTTCAAAAGCCACCACCTTCAGTGCCACATCTGCCGATGGAGTCGCAACCACACACAGTACCTGCACCGCCACCAGCGGCGGAGGACACCAGTATGCAAGCGACCATTCAGATGCTAGCTGGTGCGCTGAAAGACCTGGCTTCTACGAGTGCACCGAATACCAACCTAATAACTCGATTAAGCACACCGAAGGATCTGCCAGACTTTTCAGGAGACCCACTGGAATTTTTGCAATTTAAACAGGCCTATAATGAGTCAACAGAGCTTTGTAAATTTTCTCCTCAAGAAAACCTGTGGAGGTTGAGAAAGTGTCTCCGAGGAGCTGCCAAAGATGCTGTCGCAGCCTTACTTATATCTGCGAGCCCACCGTGCAAAATCATGTCAACTTTGGAACTACGCTTTGGCAATGCTGACCTGATAATATCTAAGATAGTGCAGGATATTAAGAAATTGCCACCAATGTCACAAAACTATCATAGTGAAATAGTTCAATTTTCAGTGAAAGTGCAAAACCTTATACAAGCAGTGCGAGCAGTTGGACGTGAAGAGTATTTGCAAGGTATGAGCATTGTCTCAATTATATTGTCCAAGCTGCCTACAACACTTTTATCTAAATGGTCTGATTATAGTTTCCCGCTCATCACAGAAGGACAGAAATCCCGTACGGTCATTTTATCTGATTTCTTGCACGATGAGGCGGTAAAGATATCAGCTACATCAAACATCTATTTTACAAGTTCTCGCACTGAGCAAAATAAAAACAATCATAAAAACAAAGATAGTTTCGGCCATCGACCTCAAACTATATTATTACAAACAGATGATGATAATGATAACTGCAAATTCTGCCGTACCTCAAAACATAAGCTAACCGAATGTAAACAATTCAAGAAGGCGTTACGTAATACCAGATGGCAATTTGTAAAACGTAACGGGATTTGTTATAAATGCCTAGTGTCGCGCCACTCACGTGATACATGCTCAGCACCGCCTTGCGATAAGAATAGCTGTGGCGAGGCGCATCACAGTTTACTTCACTACGCCGGAATCAAGCCGAAAAGTGGCGTTGGAAGTAGCCAGGTTCCAGAGCCGAAGCCGACGTCTCCTGTACAAACACCGACGATTGCGCCGGCGCCAATGCTCCCCACCGCGACCGATAGTACACAAACAGTGACGCATATAAACGCGAGTGTAAACAAAGTGTTACTTAAAGTCGTACCTATACATATACATAGTGCTAACGGTGTGTTTAGTGCAAATGCACTACTTGATGACGGATCGACCGTCTCACTTATCAGTGCGGGGCTAGCGAAGCGTGCGGGGCTTCGTGGCCGTTCAGAGACGATGCGAATCCGTGGAGCCTGGTCTGATGATGAACTGGTATGTGAAACGACCATCGCGAACATTACATTATCAGGTATGGACAATAAGATGCATAATATTAAAGTTCGGTGTGTTGATAAATTAAACTTACCTTTGCAACAACTTTCTGTAGTCGATTGTAATAATTACAAAAACCTGTTTGGGATAAATGATAAGATATGTAAATATGATGTTAAACCTGAGATTTTAATAGGTCAAGACAATTGTCATTTATTGTTACCTCTTAAAGTAATACTAGGTAAACCATATGAGCCGTCCGCTACATTGACTCCCCTAGGATGGTGCGTGCACGGTATGTTGCGAAGGCCGCACGCTCGGCACGTGCAGGTCGCTGCCAGCGCCGGCGAGGCGCACGCCACACTGCTGATGAGTTCAGCAGCTACCACCGCCGCGGACAGGAACGAGGTCTTACTACGGGAGCTCCATGAAGAGGTGAGGCAGTCCTTTGCTGTAGACGCCCTGGGAGTGTCAGGTAAGTCGAGACAAAATGTTAACGATACTTGTGCCATCGCTCAGCTGAAGAAGTCTGCTGAACTCGTCAACGGGCGCTGGCGTGTAGGTCTGCCTTGGAAGGATGAGGCCTGCACCATGCCCGACACCTATCCTTACGCTCTGAGGAGGTTAAAGGGGATAGAAAGGAAAATGACACGTGACAGTGGTTTTGCCGACCGATACCGAGAACGTATTAATCATTTATTACAAAATGATTACGCTCACAAGTTGGAAAAGCGACTGCCAGCACCCAGGACGTGGTATCTACCCCACTTCGGGGTAGATAATCCCAACAAAAAGTCGCTTAGGCTAGTGTTCGATTCCGCCGCTGTAGTTGGTGATAAATGTCTCAATGATTATTTGCTTACAGGGCCGGACTTGTTGTCATCCCTTTTAGGTATAATGCTGCGCTTTAGGGAATATTCAATTGCAGTAACCGGTGACATCAAGGACATGTTCCTTAGGGTCAAAATTCGCCCTGAAGATCAACACGCGTTCAGGTTTCTTTGGCGGAACAGTCCTGACGAGTCAGTTGATACCTACATTATGACATCACTTATTTTCGGCGCTAACTGTTCTCCTTTTGTAGCTCAGTTTGTTAAAAATGTTAACGCGCATCGTTACGAGTCGACATTTCCAGCCGCTGTTAATGCAATATACAAATCGCATTATATGGATGACTATATAGACAGCCTGCCAGATGACACGACGGCGACAGAAATGGTTAAAAATATAACTAAAATTCATAGCAGTGGCGGTTTCGAAATGCGTAACTGGACAAGTAATAGCATTGCCGTTTTAGAAAGTATTCCAAAGGATAATTTAGGTACCGCTAGCGTCAGGTTTAAATTTGAACAGGAACACCATGGCGAGCGCATCTTGGGGCTCATCTGGAATCCAGGAGAAGATGAGCTACTCTTTGATGTGTCTCTGAAACGAATACCTGAAAATATTATTTTAAACAAGGAAAGACCGACTAAAAGATTAATGCTACGAATAGTTATGTCAATTTTTGATGTGTTAGGATTCCTAGCACCATTTACTATTCAAGGTAAAATTTTGTTGCAAGATACTTGGCGCTTAAAAATAGGCTGGGATGACGTAGTACCCGATAGTATCTACACTAAATGGTGCAAATGGATCGAGTTATTAAAAGATATAAAGAAAATACGTATACCTAGGTGCTATAATAAATCTGCTGTGTTACAAGGTGGGAGCGAGATGGGACGAAAACCGGTCGCCGAGCCAGCTATAAGGCCTCCTCCTCCCGCCACCGCACCCGCGACTCCCGCGCTGGAGTTATCTGCTACGAGAAGCTGCTACGAAACGTGTAGACCGCCTACGACGACCGCTACGTGTGCTACGCCGGCAAGTAATAATTATACATGCTTACAGCTCCATTTATTATGCGATGCATCTGTTCAAGCTATGTGTTGCGTGGCGTACTGGCGATGGATAGTCAATGGGAATGTTAACGTCGCATTTATAGCAAGTAAATGTCGTGTTTTGCCTGTTAAACCCATGACTGTACCCCGAGCCGAGTTACAGGCGGCGTTGTTGGCTGCGCGATTGGCTGATACCATTGTGAAAGAACACAGATTAGCGGTCGAACGACGATATTTTTGGTGTGACTCAACCACCGTTTTACAGTGGATTAGAAATAACACACGTAGGTATAAAACATTTGAAGCGAATCGATTAGGAGAAATCGATGAACTTACACGTATTTCCGAATGGAGATATGTACCGACCAAATTAAATGTTGCGGATCTTGGCACTCGTGATGAATTTAACCACACGTTGTTTAACAGCGAGTGGTTCACAGGGCCCGAATTTTTGTACAGAGATGAGTCTTTGTGGCCTGCTGACGTCGTGAACCCTGACATGGAAGGGGACGATGTGAATTTAGATTTAGAGTGTGTAGCTGTGATGCTTGAGCTTACATGTAACTTACCTGTTCCTGAGCCGCAGCGCTTTTCCTCCTGGCTTCGCTTGTTGCGATCCACGGCCGTCGTTCTAGAATTTATTGACAGATGCAAGAGACTTACCGGTGAGGTTGACTGCGATGCGATGGCTCGAGCTGAGATCCTGTTGCTGAAGAAAGCGCAGGTGGACTCCTTCTCCGCCGAAATATTTGCAATCAAAAATGGAAATCATATATCACGAAATAGTAAGTTACTTACCTTGTCACCGTATCTAGACGAAGCTGGTTTACTCCGCCTCGGAGGCCGCATCGATGTTGCATCAGACGTGCACCTAGATACAAAAAGACCAATAATTTTAGATGGAAAACATGATATTACACGTCTTCTTGTCCGGTTCTTTCACATCAAGGCAGCACACGGGAACCAGGAAATGGTAGTCAACAACCTGAAACAGAAATATTGGATTGTTAGACTAAGACCAACAGTTAAAAGGGTGGTCTCGAATTGTATGCTTTGCCGCTTAAGGAAATGTAAGCCTCAAGTGCCTAGAATGGGTGACTTACCTCGTGCTCGAGTAGCGCATCACCAACGTCCATTTTCATTTTGTGGTCTGGATTTGTTTGGCCCAATGGAAGTGACTGTGGGCAGAGGAAGGCAGAAGAGGTATGGCGTTTTGTTTACCTGCCTCACAATACGAGCGATTCACATCGAGCTTGTTTCTTCACTCACGTCAGACTCTCTGATAATGAGTTTGAGACGCATGGCAGCACGGCGAGGTTGGCCCGCTCATTTATACTCCGATAATGGCACCAACCTAAGAGCAAGTGATAAGGAGCTGAAGCAATCGGAGCAGGCACTTGATATAGAAGCTCTCAAGGCCGTCGGCATGAACAACGCCATGCAATGGCATTTTATACCCCCTTCCAGTCCTCACTGGGGTGGGGCTTGGGAAAGGCTAATTCGGAGCGTTAAGACATCACTTCGAGTTATAATGAACGAACGCGCTCCACGTGAAGAAGTACTACTTACCCTTATGGCGGAAGTGGAAAATATAGTTAACAGTCGTCCACTGACGCACGTCTCCGTCGACCCTGAAAGCTTAGAATCTTTGACCCCTAACCATTTTCTTTTGGGTAGCTCATCTAACACACCTATCATTGGGACTTTCGACAATACCGACATGTTTCTACGCAAGCAATGGCGAAGGTCACAAGCGTTAGCAGATATGTTTTGGCGTAGATGGGTAAAAGAGGTACTCCCTGAATTGCTTCCTCGAAGAAAATGGAACCAGGAGGTAAATCCTTTGCAGGTAGGTGACGTAGTGCTAGTGGTTGATCCTAACAGTCCGCGTGGTACCTGGCCGAAGGGTGTAATTCAGAAGACATGCCCAGGTAAGGATGGACGAATTAGACTGGTTGAAGTGAAAACTAAGACTGGTGTCTGGAAGCGACCTGCAGCCCGCGTCGCTCGTATTTCACTTGGTGAGGAGTGCTGAGCCAGCACTGGGGGGGAGAATGTTAGCGACGCGCTCATAATTGTAACCATAGGCAACAATAACCAAGTACAAATGTGTGGGCCGGGCAGCTAGCGCCCCTCCGAACACCCGCGAACTTTTTTAGTCTGTGGTTCCGTTCCGCGCACGCACCGCGAGCGAATGTGCTCGTATGTGTTTCAAATTGATTCTATGTTGATATATCCGTGCCTTTTGGAAATATAAGTGTTTTAAAGTCATCTCCTCGTTTTACTTCGCAAATTACCACCTACTACCAGCTACAGAGGGTTATGATAAATGATAAATGATAAATGATATTTATTTTGTAAGTAGGTTAAACATAACACTTTTACACGTCCAATATTTCTTGTCATTTTAAGCTAGATGAAGCCGGTGTTTCCTAGCTGACTATGAGAGGATTCCAAGAGTACCTACTTACTAAAGAGAAAATATTAACCTAAGTATCTAGGAAATTAACAAGGAAAAGAAAAAAGAGTTTATGCCAAAATATTATACCAAAGATATAGATATACTAGATGAAGTATTGTTTTAGAATTTTGAAAAGTTCGCTAGGCTAGCTATAATTTTACGTGGGCGCCAAACTGTAACGTTTTTCCCTCACAGTTAAATAAAAGAGGAAATATGACGTACAATTATATTATTATAAAAATATCTTAGAACTAAACTTACTACCAACACTCGTTCACCTAACCACTACCTATCTAACGCTCTCAGTTATGGTCAAAACACGGAAAAGTTACTTGTTTAGGCCTCTGGGCTCTTGCCAGAGAAGCCAGGCAGTAGGTCCGAAGCCGATGCTGGTGCAGCGCCGGCTCGCAACCTCGGTTGCCGCACAGCGCGAGGCCCCTCAGTAAGGCCCGCACGCGGGCTCCAGCGCTCCCGCGGAGAGAACTTCGTAGACGGTTCTCAGTTGAACCCCGTCGTTATCCTCGGAGATGGTTCACCATGGAACTCCGGCGTAATACTGGTAGATGGTTCTCAGTTGAACCCTGTCGTCACACTGCCGAATCCTGGCTCCTCAGCCCTTTATATAGCCAAGACTCACGTTCTATAATTCATAATTCAAAACGTATGTTTTCTTCCGGAACAATTCAAAATTCAATTCAGTTAGAGTGCCAGTGAGGTTTATAGCCAGTATTCCGTTTACAAATAATCTAAGTGAGAGCGTTCATAAGAATTTTAGAAATACAGTTTATAACATAGCTATACAGAAGGAAAACAGAATATAGCTTAACATCTTATATTAATCTATTAAACACAAATATAAAGTGAATTTTAGTATTTACAAACAGTTAAACCTTTTTAGTAAAGCTATAGAGCAATTACATAAAGAAAAATATTACAGTTTGACAACTCTGACATAAAATGTCACAACAAGAAAATAAATATTAAAAATATTAAAAAGGTGATTTTATAATCAGTGAAATCGTTTAGAATCAACGCTTAAAGCATTCAATAACGAATTCCACTACTAATACAAGCACTTCATTAATTTCAGTATAATATGTAACTGAAGATAATCTAAAAAGTCAAACCGTGAACATAATGAGATGTTACAATGGATAAAAGCATAAAATACCTAAAACGTAAGTGTTTAATAGTACAATATGATAGTATCTGCAGTATTTAAAGTACAGATACTATAGCCGTTGGTCCCGGCTGTCATTTGTAGATCTTTGGCAGTCGTTACGGATTGTCAGAAGCCAGTAAATTTGACTCTAATCTTGCCAAGAAGTACCGTATTAACCAGTTAATGGCTTGTGGAGGTCTGGTAGGCAGCCGCTCCACGTAAAATACTGGTATTCAGCTGAATTCTGTTTGACTTGGAGCCTACCTCAATATAGTTGGAAAACGGCTAGGCAGATACGGCTACACTTTTCTGTTCATAATATATGAAACTCTACTACTGTCTACAGAAGAGTGAATAGAATCAAAATAATAATAACAAAGGCACAAGGTGAGGACGCCGTGGCGCACCTGTAATCCTCAAAGAGGGGACTCATCGCCACAATAGGGAACGTGCAAAACCTAGGTGGCAGCTGGCAGCACAGACGCGTCAATGTCTAGTGTATTTGACTTATAAGTTTCAAATTTGCAACGCTAGATGGCACAGTCTACTTCGTGCACGTTCGCCTAACTAAACGGAGGGTGCAGGAAGCATAGGTGGCAGCACAGGTCAAATATTTACAACGTAAAAGTTTCAGATTTGCAAAACTAGACGGCATAGTTTACGCCATGCACATTCCCTAAAGTGGCGTCTTTTTTTCTGTATGTGAAATCATCAAATGACTTCTCCCGCTCTGGGCGGAGCGGAAGGGAATGTCAGACTCTTACTGACTAAAACCCACCCTTGTTCCTCCAAGTGCCCGCCGCGTTCCAGGGCCGCGGCGACTCTTTCGAACAAATTAGCTTCGGCCCCTTACGTACGTTCCAAAGGCCCGAGACCCCAGGACACTTGTTCAAAGAAAAAAAAAAAAACAAAAGCTAAAGTTTGGCGCGCAACTCACCTTGTGATTTCCTATTAAGATAAAACTCGAGCGTGCCCTGCCATAGGTCCACTTTCACCCCTATGATGCTGCCCTTGCAGAAGCCGGTGTTGTCCCGACACACGGAGGCGTTGTGCCGCAGGGCTCCCGTGTACGACAGCCCGTAGGATTCCCCGTCGCGGCCCAGTAATGAGGTGAAGGTGAACAGTGAATCCGCCATGTTGACTTTGTTGGTGCCAAGGCCTACCATCTGGAAGTTATTAAGGTTTTGGTCGGGTTAGAAGCTGGCAGTAGTAGTGAGAAGTGTGAAGATGAGTTACAATTTTGAATGTTTTATTAGTCTGATTGGAGAATAGGTACGCCAGGAACTTTTGGTCTAAAGCCTTATCATTTAGCAGATATTATTTTACGTGCACTGGTTCAAATATGCGAAAGCTAAAATTGTATGGAATAGGTAGGAGGCTTGTGCCCTACTGTGGTTAACTGGCTAATTAGTTAGATTTTAGGGCAAAAAAGTTTAATATGAATTTCGACATTTAAAGTTTTATTATGTGATAAATTATATTTTATTGGTGAATACTTAAAAATAACAGTTTTACACGTGTTTCCTAGCGAAATATCCTGCGATGAAACACCGAAAATATTACATATTAAACTGCTTTGTTTTAAATTTTAATACCTACGTAAATTTATCACTGCGCAGTTCATCTCTATATACGTACATCGGAAGCAAAACAAAAATCAGTAAAGTGTTCTATTTTAAATATTTCTAGAGAAACAGTTCCTGTTCAGCACATTGTTTGAACTTGTTTATCAACATTGACATTGTGGCGCTTTGCCAACGTGGAAAGTGCTCATAGAACATCATGCACGAGACTTCAGACATCGTATTAATTGGATTTTATGTCGGGAAGGTCTTTCAAGTCGTTTGTTTCCTAAAATTTAATAGTTTATTGACGCACTTCGTAATTGTGCGAATGGCTGTATTATAAATTTAGTTGATTAAAATCTAATTAGCCCGTCAGATAGATTTCCAAAAAACGTTGGACACGTATTTTTTCTTTTTTCACGTACCTAACCAAAAAAACGATGATGATACAGTGAGTTGAAAACTCGTGTGACGTCACTTCGTGTTACGATTTTTATTACGCCGTGACGGCACAAGCCCCCACTAGGTACTGAACTTTGAAGCTTTTTATCCTCGTCAATTTTTAGAGTTCCGTAGCCAAATGGCAAAAAACGGAACCTTTATGGATTCGTCATGTCTATCCGTTCGTATGTCACCGTCAGCCGTTTCACTCGGAGACTATTAAAGCTACACAAAAGAAAATTGGTACGCAGGTGCAACCTGTAACCGCTATTCAATAATGCTGTAATATTATGGAAAAAAATAATTTTAGGGGTGGCACTCCATACATGTAACTGAGGGAAGAAAAATTAAATTCCAACAAACATAATCGTGTGGGGTATCATGGGATAGCTCTTTCAAAATGAAATAAGTTTTGATTAAACTTAGCTTGTAGGTTTAGAGCGTGCAATCTTTAGAGTTTTAGAGCTTGGATTTATACGAGATCTGATAACTTTTTTACAGGGTAAGCTACGTAGATTAGTCTTGGCAACATTTTTACATGAAAATGTTTTAGGTGGGATCGCATTTTCTCGTACAATACTAGAATGGCACTTTGTCTAGAGCCTAAGAGATGTCAAAGTTTTAGCCATTCATCAAATTGTTATTACAGCCGTCCCATAACACAGCATTCGGATCGTCACGTGTTTGTATTGGATCACTATTGTGTTGCAGAGCATACGTCAGCGTCCGTTGTTTGTTTACGTAATCAATGCTGTTGCTAGTTGACAACTGGGATTGAAAGGATTGATTGATATTGCAAGGATTGAGTTTCGAACTCACGACCTCTTGTTTGATCTCCGGCTATTGGACTTTTGCCATACGATCAAGCCACTATAAGCAGTATTGTATTTCTTACATAAACATAACATAATCAGCCTTTTAACGTTCCCACTGCTGGGACACAGGCGTCCTCTCCAGGAGAGGGAATGGGCCGTAATCCACCACGCGGGCCTAGTGCGGGTTGGTGAATGTCACATGTCTTCAAATTTTTGGTTCTAGGACATGCCGGTTTCCTCACGATGTTTTCCTTCACCGTTTTGAGAGCAGTGTATTGTATTTCTTAATCTGTCGTAAACAATTAAAGGCCAAATAAAGATTAGAAAAAACATGCGTAAAATGATTACTACCAGACAGCCAGAGCCAAACAAAAGATAAGATACTTTATAAAAGAATTATAGTACACGTGTCTTGAAATCTTGTCTGAAGGATATTCATCCAAGTTTACATTGAAATATACAGGTGGATAACATAGAAAAGAGAGTCGATAAAAACTTTTACGAGTCTCTAGACTGGTCCTGTGTTAACATAACTAGTGGGCCATTAAATAGAATAAAATAGATACCTACAAGTTTTATTCAGGACAGAAACAGCACAACGGTTACAAATACTAAATAAATTAAAACTAGCAGGTTAATATAGGAGAGGAGCTAGAAGAGCTCGTGGCTAAATTATAAAAGCCGCACGGGTCGATCTTCGCGGTTAAGCAACGCTTGCCGAGGTTGGTCTGTGGATGGGTGACCATCTCAATATAAGGAGACTTCTCCGTGCCTCGGAAAGCACGTTAAGCCGTTGGTCCCGGCTGTCATTTGCAGATCTTTGGCATTCGTTACGGAATGTCAGCCAGTAAATCTGACACCAGTCTTGCCAAGAAGTACCGCGTCCCCTAGTTTAATGGGAGGTCTGGTAGGCAGCCGCTTCACGTAAGACACTGGTATTCAGCTGAATTCGACTTGACTGGGAGCCGACCCCCAATATAGTTGGGAAAAGGCTAGGCAGATGATGAAAATAATAGAGTAGGTTAATTAATACCATAGCAGACGAAGATAGTCCAAAAAATGTTCGCTTATGTAAGAGTCAGTTTCTTTCTTTAAAGCACTATTGGCAATTCGCCAGACCATTAGCGAACTGTCTAATAATTAAATGTCGTTTTGGTGGAGCAGCTCATGCTGTGCCTCCCAACTATGAAAGGGCTTTTTCCACAGAAATCTTAATTTGCCTTATTATTAAGATTTCTGTGGCTTCTTCCCAGTATTCCAGTACTCCCACTATCTGGTTTAGTGGATTTGCAATTAGTGGGTTCCGGTTTAGGAGTCAGTAGTGGTCTAGTTTTTCACCTGGGTCTGGTTTTTCCTAGTTATTATGTACACGATATAACTTACAGTAAATATAGATCAAGAAAACTATGTAAGGTTCTAGGCGATCTTATTGCTAAAAGCAATCTTTTCAAGACAACCTTTGGATGGATTTTAAAGAGAAAAGTAAATACAGTACTGTGTGTAGTCTTACGGTTCGCGAGCACATTCGTAAGAAGTTGGCAGTAGTATTGTCACAGCGTTAATTTTTTTACTCATTATTTGTTTGTTTGATACAAACAAATTAAACTTATACTAATTATGAAACAAAAAACACAGAACCCAAATAAAAATGATTAAAGAGAGAGGATTGACCATTGTTTTATTAATGGACAAAGATTGAGCACGCCAAACCATCTGACGACATGGGCAAAGCAATCCATAATCAAACCGCTTGAATTGTAATTGATTTATGTAAGAAATGGTGGAATGCATCGGAATCTCTAGTCTCAAGTTGTTGTGTGTTGCAGTCAAGATGAATAAACAGAAACTATGAGACAAAAGTTATAAAATGGTACTTACAATATCAGTCCCATAGGGCTCTGTCAGCATCTTCACTTCCCAATAGTAATGAAAATCATGAACTAGTGGAGTATCACCCTTCACCGCAGCAGTACCAGAGCTATAGAACGGGTGGAAGGTGACTTGTTTCTGGTCGGGAGACATCATCACCCAGCTGGTGCCTGCATTGTCTGGCATCTCCCATCGCCATTCGCTTACTGGAAAAAATGGGAGAGGGTTATTAGATGTTTTATAGAGGGTCGCAGAATTTGTTTGAAACATGAATGGGTTATAGTCAGTAAGATTCTGAGATTCCCTTCGTCTCTGCCAAGAGCAGAAGAAGTCATTTGATGATTTCCCATCCTTAAAAAGGAAAAAATATATATTTTATAGGAGCATGGGAATGAATAATAAAAATTGTCTTTGAAATGCTGTGTAGTGGTTTATGGTGGTACTGCTCTAGGATGGTATTTATTTGCAAAATAAAGATTTGCGACTAGAAAAGACAACAAAAAATGCATACTTACAATAATAATTAGTATGCATCTTTTGTTGTTTCTGTTATCAACTTATCACCAATGGTCTTATCTTGAATTACTTTGTACATAACATAGCATACATAAATGCAAAGATTTTTAAAAGTGTAAGATTGAAAATGAATATTAAAAACTTATTTATGTTCATATGAGGAACCATCACAAATTTTAACAAACTGCTATTTTTTAACTATGTTACAATCAAAATGATAACTTAGTAAACATTGCTAAAAACAGTTTTTATATTATTTGCTTAGATAAAAATATTTTCACATTGTAGGTAAAATCTCTCATATTTTTTTTTCGCTCAAGTGATGCAATGTTATTACATAGTATTATAACTTTGAGTTAAGCTCGCCTTTGTACATGCACTTTATTATGTCTAATATAATATAAGTTGTTTTAGTGTACAATAAAGAATTAAAGAATAGTATTGAAAATGGCAAATGGCGCGGAAAATGGCAAACTTAAGTAGTAAGATTATAAATTATCTTGAGAGCTTGTAAACTTTCGATAAATTTGTTAAGAGGAATATTTGGGACACTTTTTTATGCATTCAAATTTTAAAGTATATATAATCTCTCGAATTTAGAGAAATTGTAGAATAGGTAACGAAACGCTAAGTATTACTATTTCAACATTCTGAACTACAACCAATTTCTGTCTATAGGCTCTAAAAAAATAATGAATACACAAACATGAACATGATGGGACATCATACCAT
Organism: Hecatera dysodea; assembly: GCA_905332915.2. Lineage (NCBI taxonomy): Eukaryota > Metazoa > Arthropoda > Insecta > Lepidoptera > Noctuidae > Hecatera > Hecatera dysodea. The sequence goes on along the minus strand of HG995299.1, from coordinate 19,688,949 downwards.
TCGAACCTAACCTATTCTGCTATTTGGCTAGGCCAGAAAAGCACTGATCATTCGCCAACATGTCTTGAACTTATGTTGGTTCACAATTTCTTAATAATTACATAATATCAACTTCTGACACCTAAAAAAAGTATTCCAAATGTTCAGTAGACAATTTATCCAGTGATCACTTTATATCTTTATCATTTTATATCTTACACAGTAAGAGAATTCAAATATCAGTGGGATTCAAATGCAATTGAAATTTATATGTTTATTGTATGTGCAAGAGGATAATATAAGAATATGTACTTGGTCCTTAGTCCAGCAGTTATTTCTTCTATGGGTCTATGGGTGTATTATACCTTTTTGTGTATGAAATAAAGTTCTAAATAGAAACAATATTTTTAAAAGAATGCAAATCTGCGTTGCCCAGCCTCTTCCGAAGTCGCTAACAATGGTGTAAAACAAGGTCAGTCAATATTGTTGTATGTCTTGCTGACAATGCAAACCATATTTTGTGTAAATATACAACCTAAGCTAAACACAAAATATATGGAGTACTTAATTATAAAAAATGCAAAAGAAAGAAAGTTAAAGGAAAGCAGAATTAGAATCAGCATATTATATTCTACATTTGTATCACATTTTTATACAAAAGAGGATCTCTTTGCCAACCAGTGTTATTTGGCTTACATTAAATTGTTTTTAAGTGCAAATAATGATTTGTCTTTAATTTATGTTAATTAATAAAGTTTGGAGAATACCCAAGTGTGAATGTCTATGCTAATGAGCCATTGAAATAGCAAACTGGATCCAGTAACTTTGAAATATGCATTTTTAAAAAGATCAATCATCAATTATTTGTTCCATCTTATTATTTCAAGCCCGATCTTTAACATTTTCATTGAAATTAACGTCATTAGGAAGTGATTTGAAAAACTGACTTGAGGCAAAATAAATGTATTTTTTGTCAGTCTACTTACTATTTGAGTGTTCTCCACATGCACAGCCACCAGTGTGCCCCCATGGTGTAGGTCTGCTTTCATTCCAACACTGGCAATAGGGCTTCGCTGACCTGTCACGATCGTCGTTACTTCTAAATCTTGATGTTAGCATTTTGTCAATCACGATCCACTGATCAATAAAAGTTTAAATTCACTCGTAAAATATCACAATTATCAACTTATCATGTTAGTTTTGTTAATTTGCGAAATCCCACACCAAAATGAAATAAAACAAAAACACAATTGATTTTACTGCCGTTGACCAGTCAGCTTGATATTTTTGACATATTTAATTGAGCTGGTTTTCGTAGGGGGCTTTTTATACGCTCTGATCGTTCAGAAATAAATTGTCGGTTCAGTTGAACAGCTCTTTTGTTTTAATTAATTTAATATAACAAAATATACATATTTATAATATTATACGTCACCAAATAGTATAACACTCACAATCATATGCTATTGATATAATTTTCAAAAAGTTACAATTAATTTGTAAAGCTAGAATTTTTTCACGTTTTAACCGACTTTTTTTCTGAACGAAAGCAAATGTCTGGAAGTTTCCGGAAATCACCAGACTATTAGGCGGCATATTTAAATTTTGGGCATAAAATTAATCTCATCTGGTGATGCAAAAGCGGTTATCTCACTACACACACATAAAAATATATATTTGATGCTCAAACAAATATAAATAATGCAGAAATATATTTCAAACCTGCACCAAAATAATACTCATTTCTAGTATCAAGCATTTCTTTTTAAAGTTATTGCTTTTTCGTTTATTATAAAACTTTAAAATAATTTTAGAATGCAATACTCCTAAGAATATCATACAAAATCTTGTGTACTAGATATCAATAAAGTAATTGAGCAAAAATACATATTGATTGCAAAATCATGGTGAAGTTGGTAGTCCTGATTGTTTTGCTTAGCGCGCACCCCGCCCACAAATGGCTGTCAAGTGCAAAAGTGAATTGATGATTTATTTTATTATATTTTAAAAATATAACACCGTAGATTTATGTCTTAGTGTATTAGCTATGTATTTAGATAGTGTATATATATTTTTTAACAAGTGAGAAGGTTTTATATTGCCGTGTCCGTGTGAATATACAGTGAAAATAGTCATGAATGAATGTATTAATCGACAAATATTTGATAATTAATTCTCAGGTGGTCTCAGCCTGTGACCTCTTTGTAAAGTGTGAATAAAACAAATAAATAGGTAAAGCATTTTTCTATAATTTCAGTTTTTTTATTTAAAGTCTTATAATACGCTGTAAAGGTGATTTTATTTTGCGCAAATATTTTTGATAATAAAGTTGTAGAGACTGGTGGAAAAATTTAATTTAATGAAATAGTGGCTATTATATTTTCTGCAAACTAAGTGTGTCGTATAGTTTATTAAAAGAACTCTTGATTTCTCGTTCTTTTTCTCTCCTGAGGGGTCAGGGGACCACTAAACTAGGTGTGACATAGTGACAGATTTAAAAAATAGGTCATCATTTATGTCGGGCTGTTTCCCCACACCTATTGCCTGGGTCAGTAATTACCATAAAAGCAATACCATTACATATTGTTATTAAATGAAGCAAAGTGAATAAATCTTGAAAGAAAATATTGCAATTATTTCTCACAACTTGTAGTGAGAATGAAAAACTTCGTGATTATTAATTTACTTGCAAGTAAGCCAAATAAGCTGTAAAGTAATCCATTACTCTTTAAGTCTTTACTTAGTTCATGATTTCTGTTAGTACTCAAAATTTATTTTGGACCCTAACACATAGGTACATGTGTCAAAAAACCTCTAGTTTTTCTAAATTACTGTTTACAAATACTAAGTACCTAGATCTTTCACATCAAGAATCTTTAGCACAAAAACATCTGCTTTATGTTAATAAAATACACAATCAATGTTAATTACATGTATGCATCATACACATGGTCATCCATACTAGTTGTGGAATTCAACTTGGGAAAATAAACTTTTCTTTCTATTTGAACTAAATTAATATATTAATGAATTTATCATTAAGTAAAAAAGTGAAATCGGAGAAGAAAAAGATTGTCAGAAATCAACAGAGTTCTTTGAGAAAGCATTTTGTTTCATGATTGTTCAATTAATCCAAAAAAAAAAATTGAAAGAATTAGGTTAAAAATAAAACTTTTATACATCAATCTTTCTCGTCAAATTTAGCTAGATAGGCTAGTGTTTCCTATCGGAATACCCTGAGAAGAATCAATTCTGAGGTTAAAGTTTATTTGATTGTGCTTCCTTTTATGATAGGAGACCTTTCCTCTGAAGTGAGGCAGTAATAGGCTGGTATTAATAGAATCTATTTTTTTTATCAACCTACAAAGATCCACTGTGAGGCAAAGGCTCCATCCATATGAATTTGTTTGAGCCAGCCTTATCATCATATAAATTCTCCTTGCAGCGTCTGCACACAATGGTCCAATGCGCCGCACACTGAGGGCGTTGTACGGCCACTGATCTTCGTCTAGCAGCTAGCACAGAGGCGCTCCAATGCATTTTTGGATAGATAAACGCAGCCAGTGTGCCTACACCGGCCGTCATCGTGTTCCATCTTCACTTTCTGCTGGTATGTTGTTTGTATTGTTGTAAATTGAGAGTATGAGCAGTGCCCTACATCACCTGACCCCTTCTTTAATAAAGATGATAGGAATACTGAGGTCAAGTAATGCGGTACACAGTAAAATGGCTCTAAAAGATTTTTTACAGGGCGTAGTAGATACAGAGTGTAGTGTAGGTAGTTGAACTTAAATCTTTGAAAGCAAACATTCTGGATCTGTATGCTTAAATTTCTTCAATTTTACAGTTAATGAAATTAAAGCATTCAGATTAGGGTCGAGTAGGGCAATATTATTGTGAAATATGTATGGAGTTTACAACAATATCAAATTCCTATCAGTTGACTTGTTTAATGATGTGATTATTACACATTGCTCTGACTATCTATGAGATGGTATGCTTGACTTTTAGTCTTAAGCACCTATATATTACTTGATCATCCAGGAGTTTACACGAGACTTATCCGATTATCATACTGTAGGTAGGTACATTAAATCTGTAGTAAATTGAAATCCTTGGTTGGATTCCTGGGAGGTTTCGCTCAGTAGATTTCAGTCTTGAGCGTCCAGGTGCGTGTGTGTGCAGGGCGAGCGCGGGGCCGCGTGTGCGCGAGCGGGGGCGGCGGCCGCAAGGGCATGGCGGCGCCCGTGCACCGCTTCGCCGCCGTCGACTGCCCGCCTCGCCGCCCGCACCGCAGCCATCGACATGCTGGGTACGTCAAAGAAACAGCTTAAGTACCAACTAAGAATTTATAGCCAGTAAATAGTCATTAAAAAAAATACACTCATAATAGCAAAATTGGCCCACTTGTTGGAGTGCACTATTAAGTAGGTACCTAATGCATGCCACTGATCCCGCTATAACCATGGCCTACTGGGCACAAAATGTTTATTTTAGGGTCACCATCGGCTCGAAAAGAAGACGAATAAATAGCAAGTTCTTTTTTCTACATAGTAATTACTTCGCCCTCCTAAGTCTCCACTATGTAGAAAATGAAGTTGAGACTTCTAGGCTTCTATAAACGATGAGGCTGTGGACGCTCACTTTCATCCGCATCACATATCTTTTTATTATTACGACAGAATAATAAAAAGATATGTGATGCGGATGAAAGTGAGCGTCACACGCACACAACTATCGTCTGTCTGCACGGCCCCAAATTAGGTCGTCCAGTAATGATGATGCTATTGACGCCCACCGGTCTCTTGTAAACAAACCCCTATTAGCAAATCGCAATCTGGTAAGGTTGTTTTCCTTCAACTGCCGAAAATTCCTTGCAAGACCAAACGAAAACAATGACGACTTCGACTTTGTCATTGGTGTCCAAAACCAAACAGCAAAATAAAATTCTTTAGGCCACCACCGATGCCAACGGTACACGCGGCGCGGCGACAGAATGACGAGCCTAGCTTATACGTGGAGATACCGGCGGAGCCCCCACAGCCGACCATCGCGAGCCTGGCCGCCGCGCGCTCCGTCACCCCTGACACTCTCCTCCGGACCGCAGCCCTAGGCCTCCACCACTCGCCCATGATGGCACCGCACCTCAAGTTCGGAATGCTGGTGTCTTTTGCGCTGGCTACCGTCTTTTTGGCCGGCGCTAAGTACTACTTTGACCGGCAGGTGAGCGTGAGTCTATTTTTGATGTCTATATTTATTTTGTAAGTTATAGAGATTAAGTAGTTTGTTAAAGCTGCGTGGGGATAGGATCAAGATGAACTAACGACCTGTGGAAGTTGCTGGAACCCGCTGATTGCTAGAAGCATAGGACTGATCGTTGTGTCCAATCATGGTAAGGCCTATGTGCAGCCTTACGGCCTGGCCCATAAGTATCTTATAATAGGTACCCATCTGCGTGAGAACTTATACCTAGTTTTATTTATTTATTTAAACTTTATGTACAATAATGGTACATGGGCAGACTTAATGCAACAAGACATTCTCTACCAGTCAACCTTTGGGTTAAAACAAATAAACAAAATATACTTTTTTTGGGAAAAAAATACAAATCATCTTAGTTACCATACTCCTCCGAAACTGCTTGACCGACTTTTATAAAATTTTATATGCATATTCAGTAGGTCTGAGAATCGGCCAACATCTATCTTTCATACCCCTAAATGATAAGGGCCCCCCCCCCCGTAAATATTTTTTAATATGGAAAAACGTTTGCTGGGTCAGCTATTATATATATATTTAATACTTACTAATAAAATACATACTTAATTATAAGCCAGCCAATATTTTAAACAAGCTCAAACTGAAGTGCTCATAACCTAAAGTAGTACCCTTGAAACCATCTTGAAAAGTTCAACTGAAATTCTGAATCATTTTGGAAGATAGCCACAAATAAAATCTGATCAAGGCATGTTAGTTTTCGAATGAATCAGCAAAGAGTAGCCATTGAGCATGAGATAATAAATTCGATATACCAATGTTCCGCAGTCTAGCAGAAGCGGTAAATATTTATATTTCGTTTAAAAAATAAGATTACTTTTCATGAACTTTGCGAGAGTTCAGTTCACCAGTTCACCACCTTCTCTAAATAACCTTTCAACCTAGCACCGTAGCATACTTTCGTGCTAAGATTAGAATTTTATCGTGCTGTTTGTCAAACTCTAGAAAATCTCATTGCTTGTTTTGGGAGTTGAAAACCTACGCAGGACACCGTATACAGTTTTGCCATGAACCTTAGTATGTACTAATAAAACAAAAGCACAATATATAATCACATTGAAAAAAGTCTCCGACGTGCGGTTTCACGGACTGCGGCTGAACTTTAAATCTAAATCATTCTCCAAAATCGCGCACGCCGATGCAATTATACTATCCGTACTACAGCGCAACTGAACTTAGAGGTACTGAGACGCTTGGATCACGGGAGGGAAGAGAACTGTAAAATCTAGCAGTTTTGAAAACAGCAGCGTTCTGTGAGACCGTTCGCCGTTAGTTTAAAGGTTGGCAAGAGTGAATAGTTAATCCGCCACATACCAACTACAAAAATTGGCCTCCAATTCTACCTACATTGCGGAATCAAAGTTCTCTGCGCAATTTGCTGCAAAGAGGTTGACAACTGTCGGGCAGTTGCCCCTCAGACACAGCAGTCAGCACGGGTCTGGTGGTAGAATTTTCTATTTTCAAAGAAGGTCTGCGGGACTTTACACCCTGTTTCGCAATTCTCTATAAGTTTATTTTTAGGCAAGCGTGCTTAATCGTCAACCACACTTTCGCTAAACAATAGAATTTAACAAAATAAGTACCTAACTAGCTACCATTTAGTATGAGACAAGACACACATACGCAGGTGATCCGGCCGGGCGGCGGCGAGGCCAGCGTGGTGTGCGCGGCCGTGGCGTGCGTGTGCGGCGTGGGCTGCGCGCTGTCGCTGTGCCGCGCGCGCCCGCCGCCGCCGCGCACGCCCGAGCGCGTGTCCTCCACCGCGCAGCGCGATCGCCACGTCAGCATATACGTGGTAACGCCTGCTTCTATGGCCTTCATATGCCCGTCCGCTAAATGGTGAACGTTCTTGACATCCGAACGCCATCAACACCCATGACTTCCGTTATTAACCTACTTCCAAAAAAAGAGGAGTTTCTCGAGTCGACTGTATTTTTTTTGTGTATTTGTACCTCGTAACTTTGTACTGGGTGTACTGATTTTGATGATTCTTTTATATTCAAAAGCTGGTGCTTGTCGTGTGATCCCATTTTGTTGTAGCACAGTATCGCTTTCTTAGATGTGCGGGTAAATTCGACGCTAACTCTGTTGAAATAGAGTGATTTTTACGATGTTGTTGTGTTTCACTTGACATATTTCCTTTCCTCAGCCACCGCCATCAGAACCTTCAGACGACATATCGCTCGCGACCCTCCTACAGTCCTCAGAGCGATCGCAGCCCGCCACGGAGTCCCCGGAGGCGCCGCCCCCGTACAAGATCGCAGTACTGATGCCCGGCCGCGACGCTAGCCCTCCGCCCCCCGCCTACAGCTCGCTCAGCTAGCTGGCGGCGCCCGTGAGCCAGGAGTTCATCATATAGACTGCACACGAGGGTAAGGTTTTATCAACACAACGGTTAAAAAAAAAACAATTAATAAACAGGTTTTTTTACAGAAAAATACTAAAATGGTAGCTTTATATTTTTGTTGGCAACACTAGTTTTGTTTGAAGCTGTTGCCAATTTTTGGTAGCTTTAGTACACTGAAGACAAGGATGATTTGCAAGTTGAAGAAAATAAAAAGTTGAGTTTGCGACAGTTTGGCTAAGAGTGTCTATAAATCGCCTGGAGCATGTTTTTTTAACAATTGAAGCTCAGAAAATATAAACGCGTTTTTGTGGCTTCCATGAGTATACAAATTAAAAAGGAAATTACCAAATATTAGAATTTTAGCTTAAAATCGCTTAAAATGCCTCAGATTCCCGACAAAATAGTCGAAGTATTTTGCATTATATATTTTTACACGTAATTTTAATATTTGAAGCCAAACATTTTATAGCAAATCTACCCAAACCTTACCCTAGGCTAGTCTATATGTAAACAATTATATCCTGACTCACGATTATCACCCTTATAGTCACCAAAATGATCTTAATATCTTCACGGTCACCCTTTTCAAATTTCCCACCCTTTACTATGATTCCAAGATTACCCAGTAAATATTAAAAGTTTTGGCACTGTTCAATAATAAAATTCAAGCAACTGGTAGTACATAATTCTGAACATAAGGAAAAAAACTTAAAATAGTCCAATTAGAATTATTGTTTGATTTTGTTAATAATGACAATGGTCCAGATTTAGTGAGGAACTTGATTATACTAAAAAATGTTAATATCGCAACTCAACAAACGTTTACCGATCAGCTGTTGATGATCCGCCATTATACATGGGGGAGTTGCCATTAATAAAAAGCTGTCAAATGAAGCTGAACTTTTGAACCAACAGCATAAAATAAAGTTTGACAGATAGACGTATCTGCCGTCTTTTTCGTGATAAAACCATCAGCAAGAGACAGAAATACTCTGACTTTTATTAAATTGGGTCTCACTCAATCTGAATCATTTGTCAATAAATAATTTAGTACCATGTTTTAAATATTTAAAATGCATTTTATGGGGAATTTAAAAAATATGAATTCTGGTGTGATTGTTAGTAAATTAGGATAAATATTGATGATTGTTATTTACCTATGCGGTTATGGTAGGGTCTGAAACTAAGCGTATGCAATGGAAGATATATCGCCTTACTCCGCTGAATAATAGGCTAGAATATGCCAGGATAGGATATGGATAGGGTATGAGAAGATGTGAAGAGTTTATTTTTTTTTAATTCTCCATAAAGTTATTTAGTTTTTGACATAAAATCAATGGCGAGAAGTGAGAAAATGTAAACGATAGAGTTATGAGGTTTGTTTTAATTTTTGTGATATTATATCCATAACGGCCAGTCAATATAAATAAACGACGTTGTTGTGGCTTTACAAGACAAGATACTTAACTTTTCTCTGTCCGTAATTGCTAAACCGTTCTTGGTATAACTAACGTCATTAAATAGATTGTATTTTAGGTGTTTTACAGATCGTCATGCCATGGTTCGTAAGTCGATTTTAAATGTAAATAACAATAAATACGGTGTTCAATATCGGAAAAAAAATATTGAAATATTTTTAGAATTATCTCAGAACTAGTTTTGTATCGCATATAACGATAGAGAGATAATCTTAAACCCCATTTATTCTGTACATGTTTAGTATATAATAGTACGTATAGTTTAGTATGTCTGTGGTAAGCAAACATGTATTTATATGTGCTGATATTACTGCTTCCACACGTCTGTAGTTTACACCCAAACTGCGAATAATTTTAAGGGTGTCATCGTCAATTTGTGTAGCCTTAGCTATGAATTTGAATAGTAGGAACTGTCGTTCCACGTCGACTAATCCGTCTTACCATCGATCGACAACCAATCGATGTTTTTGCTAACACCCTTAGGAATGACAAAATTTCGTACTTGAATTACCAATTACAGTTCGTTCGCGTTAAGAATGCAGTGACTCATCAGTGCAACTGCAAGATAAAGGTGTATTCACAGTGGTGTTAAATTCAAACGTTCGAAGCAATACCTTCAACTGTCATTGTGAACTTGACTTTGTAATTTGAAAAGATTTGATTGGTTAGGGGGCGGGGCTAGGCCGACGGACAATAATAACTCACTACATTATTAACGCGAAATGTACTATAGTAAAAATCCTGCCAAGATAAATTCAAGCACTTCGGGTGTAAACACAGAGCATTTTTTAAGATTCCATGCCATTTAAACGGCACATTAGTGCACAGTCATTGATAAAAACCTGCTGATAACACAGGGTTGCCAGAGAAAGGTAATTTAAATGCTACCAGACTAAAAAAAAACATATGCTTGGTAGTTTTTCGAATGTTTTCATGCACCATTTATCAGATACGTTTAAACACAATATGCATGGTATTATAAGAAGTCTGTTTAGATTTAAAACTGAATTTTAGCATGAATAATTTACTCTCTGGCAACCCGAAATTTACTGATTATTCAATCGGCAGGTTTCATTCGTATAGTTGATAAATGGCGAATTGATAACAATATGGTAGCGGTGGAACACTTCTTGTATATTTTGTGAATGTTCGTAAGATTGTACGATACAACCAGACTTATTGACTGAGATATCGATGCACAAAGAAAAGTTACCGTTTGGAGTTCTGGTTATGTTGTCAATTATTTATGGCATAGTGTTAGGATTTTTTTTTTGGTAAAAGAAAATAAAATCAAGAAAATCATTGCAACACTTACGGAACACTGGGATTTAATTTGAAAAAAGCCATTTCACTGGTTACCTACGCCTTTCCTATACGAATCACTGAACACGATTTTCTTACTAAAAGCCTTGTCTAGAAAATTCTCTCATTCCAGAAATCACAAAGTAACATGTCGTTTGCTACAGACGTCTGAAGTTTTCAATTATTTAACTATACTACGTGCACAACGAAGACTGTGCCATCTAGTGTTGCAAATTCGAAACTTTAACCGTATAAATAATCGACATTGGCACTTCTGTGCTGCCACCTATGGTTCCTGCACGCTCACTATTCATTAACAACAACTGATGACTTGAAAACAAATAGGGAACGTGCAGAAACTATAAGTGGCAGCACAGACGCGTCAATGTCAAGTATATTTTACTTATAAGTTTCAAATTTGTAACGCTAGATGGCACAGTCTACTTCGTGCACGTTCCCCTAAACGGAGGGTGCAGGAAGTATAGGTGGCAGCACAGGTCAAATATTAACAACGCAAAAGTTTGAGATTTGCAAAACTAGATGGCATTGTCTACGCTGTGCATGTTCCCTATTCAAGAAAATATACAAGAAGTACATCACCGCTAAATAATAATAATACTAAGTCTAGTCATGTTAGCTCTAATGAATGTGATGTTATTTAGTTGAAGTTTTACTTTGTTGGCGTTTGCATACTATTGTTTTACAAGAAATCCTTTTAGAAAGGGAAGTCGGTTCGTCTTTTATAACAGACGCTTCGTTATTAAAGATTGTATATCTGTGACTTTGTTGTTTTATTTATATCTGTTGACTGTCTCTAAAGTGCTTATTACACTATCATTGATGATGACGAAACAGGATAGTGTAATTGCAGTTAGAGGCCGATTTAGGTCGAATTCCTAAATTGTATCTGATTTAGGTTTCCTAAAAATTGGATAGTGTAATAAGCTCGTAATGCGAATATAATTATATACGACACGACGGGTGGACTGGACAACAGATGGATTGAAAACCTAAAAAGGGTTCGGGGATTATGAAAACATTTTACTATAGGGCCAACCAACCTTGAAATCGCATGCTTAATGTTAGGGCGTTGAAAACTGGCTATCGGCGCTGATCTACCAGTGCTTATCGGTACTGGTCCGTTCAGATACCCTCTAAATAATGCAAGCTGGTATAAGCAGAATGCTAGCAGTCTTTGTTCGAACTGGCGATGGTGCGAATCTGGAACGCGGCGGGAACTAGGAGGAGCAAGATTGGGTTTTAGTCAGTAAGAGTCTGACACTCCCTTCCGCTCCGCCCAGAGCGGGAGAAGTCGTTTGATGATTTACCATCCAGAAAAAAAGGCCGTATGGTTCTTGCCCTCACTACACAACAAGTCGTTGCAAAAATATAATAATTAATCATTAATTTTTCTTTACTTTACTTTTTTTTTATTTTAAGAGAATATTTTAATATTCTTTTCACTTGCATCAGTGATGCGTATTTGGATTGGATGTAAGAGTGAAAGGAATCTTTGATTTTCAAATATAATAAGTAGAAATCATTTTAGTTTAAAGTAGGGAAGAGAATATGGAAAATCGAAGTGAATATACATTTGAGTGTTTTATCGCTATTAGTGTAAAGAATTTTTATACTACTTACAATAAATGTTTTTTTCGCTGTACCGTTTAAGCCTGTAAAAAGAAAAGTTATTGAAAATAAATTTATTAAAATTGAATTGAATAGTTTCCAATTTTCTTTAATAAGTTAATACATTTTACATACTTGCAAGCCCTAAATTATTTGGCAAATTTAGATAACAACCCGACAGTCGAATTCATCAGTGCGATGATATTGCAACGGGAACCGTATGCCCAAGCACCCAGATCGGAGTTCACTTATTCACTTTATGACACGTCTACCGGGGTCAGGATTGTCCAAAGTAGTTAATGGCACGGTTGGCCCAGCGGTTGAGCGACTGGCAGCTGCGCATTGTGTCGCGGGTTCGATTCCCGCACGGAACAAATATTTTCGTATGGCCTACCTACAGTTGTTCGGGGTCTGGCTGTCTGCTGTGAGCGAACTTGGTATTTTTGTAAGCAATATTCACAATACGAGAGAAACTCATAGTGTGACACAATGTTATTTAAAAAAAAAAAAAACTTTATATCGTACCTTTGCACCAAATCCTTAATTTTCCTTTTAAATTCGCACTACATTCTCAAAGCAGTTTGTATTAGATAATCCACTTTTAAATGAACACAGAATGCCATAACATCAAATTACAGTTTTTTTTTATACATGAATAACAATAAAACTATTATAATTTAACACGTTTTCACAGATATTTGTTACGAATAAATATGACATGATGCATCATAGCGGGTTGTTTACTGTTTGTGCTAGTGGCGTCCCCTACGCAGAGTTTTGCGTAATATTCCCTATTCAGGAGTATTTAATGAAATAAAAGAAAATCAATGCTCACATTATTATATATTTTAATTTTACATAACATTAAGTACAGTGATTGTGTCAAATAAATTAATAAAATCACAAGTTATACTAGAAGCGGGCCGCAGTGGAATCTTTCTATATTTTTTTCTAAGAAACAAAAATAATATACTTTCTTTTAGTGTGTATTGAAAAACGTGTTTGGGGAACATCTATAGGTAAATTAGTTTATTCAATTTTTATATAAACACATTTTAATTCATTAATTTTTATCTCATACACATAACCATATCTTCAGCTTTAAGTATATATTTTTATTTAAACCTATTCTCTCTTTAAATGGTCCACTAAGGCCCTATTAATTTTACATAAGAATTACGATGACAGTGCACTAAACTTGACATATAAAACCTAGTACACACGACACTGCACATGGAATTGTAGTTTATTTGATTTAATTAATTGCAGCCAAAATGTAGTATCATTGTAGTAGAAACATTAGGAAAATCAATTGTTAACACTTTTGATAACAATTCCCCGTAAATTGAAACTGCCTGTGCTTTTCTTAGACAATGAAAAATAGGTCTTTTGTGAAGTGCTACTGACATAAGTGATTTAAAAGTGTCCGTGGAGTTTCTTGCACGTTCTTCTCCATAGAATAGAGATCCACGCTTTGGAACGTGCAGAGAGCTTCACCTCTTTCGACTTGACAGTTCAAAAGTGCCTGTAAAGGGTTTAATTGAAATAAATGCTTTGAGTTTGAGATTCATTTTTATGGTAATGAAAAATGAATATCCCTAAGTGTAGACCGCGTATGTCGTGTGTACAGGCCATAAAACAAATGCGTTACTATTAAAATTTGGTGATAAATTCATATATAAACTATTTTATATTTATTCTCATAATATTATTATTGACATCCAGTCAATAATCATAAAAATAAAACCATCAAATGGAATGTATGTACATCATAATAATTGTATTTCATCATAAGCCTCGTTTACTGGTGATAATATAAAAACAAAACAAAGAAATAAAATAATTCGATTGTCAAATACATTTTCAAATATTCCCTGCGAATGTTGTAGCAAAATTAATATATCTTTGTACATATTGTATTCGTTTTCATTAAGATAATAATTGCACTACTATTAAACTAAACAATGGTAGCGTAACATGGGGTCATGTGTGACTCCATAAACATAAAACTATTCCATCAAAAAATAAAAACAAACAAGTTTATCGATTGATGTAGCTACGTTTTATAACAAGAACAGTTTGTTCCGATATAAAATCAACGAAAGTTAAAAGTTTTTATCAGCTTGTACTTCTCAACAATTCGTTATATGAAAAATCCTCCTACTGCGTAATAGGGTAGATGCGTAAAGTAAAAATCCTGTCAGTTCGACAACCAAAAAAAAAATTGGACCTGTACTTGTCTTTTGCCAGATTATCAAAAAAAAAAAAAACAAAAAAATAGGATGTTAGAATCCGTTCAATTGCACGTAAACTATTAGAAGTGATGTAACAAGCCCCCACTCTGAACATGCTGCATTTTATTTTTGTAATGTTTTATCAATTTAAAAAGCATAATATACGAGTGTAAGAAAGTTTCTCAGGGTTGAATTTATGGGCTATTGAATTAGCTCGACACGCTATCAGAAAATATTTAAACCGGCTAAAACAGGGTAAAACTACGAAAGTTGTTTTCTCGGCAGCACTCCGACAAAACAACTTTTCCGTGAGACGCTCTGTTAGATTTTTTTTTCTTTCGCGTCCACGAGTACTCTATGGTTGGCGGCGGCGTTTATTCTCGTCATTGCCGCTCATAAGGCACGTGCTAGAACGGAGTTAATAACGCCATGTAACACGAGTCCAATATTTTTTTGCCAATCTAACTGATGGGCTAAATACAATAATTTTTTACCCAGCAAATATCCCTATTATATTTGTATTTACTTCAAATAAAATTAAACCTGCGCATTCCGAGCACAGATAACTGAATTACTGTCAAATTGGCCTTGATATCACATTTTGTATGTAAACTAAGATTAAACGTTGAAGAAAAACCACAGCTAACATTGTCATGTAAATGTTTCTCAAATATTTGCATACAAAATGTAGCATCTAGCAAGCTCTGAAATATAAAATTTAGATTCATAAGTTAAGAAATACATTTATGATTACACAGATTAAAAATTATGACTAGCTGTCAGCTATAAGGTAAAACATTCATATAGGTTAACACGTAAAGCGATCATAAGACATAGTCCTTCTGAAATGATACAATTGACTAAAGTAACATTGATGTGTGCACAGCATTATGCTGACACACAAATATAAGAGAGTCTATATAGATAGCTATTTCGTTCATAAGAATGTTATAATGAGAAAATATATTGCATTAAATAAAATATTTTTTAAACTTTGTAAAATTTATGAAATAAAAAAATATTACAATTATTTTTTTCTTGGAAGTTTATGGTGTGTGATGTACAGTTAGCTTCACTAATTAAAACCTCCTTTTTGCGAAATACGGATAGAGGCGTTTGTACAGAATAAACAACTAAAATTTTCTGAATATTCAGCTTCAGTTCATATTTATTTTACAAATGAAGGATATCTTATTGGTCTTGAACATTACAAATATTTGAAGAGTCTGTCAGTCAAGGCAGTGGTCTTGAACATTACAAATATTCGAAGAGTCTGTCAGTCAAGGCAGAATGGCTCTTAAAGCCTACACATTAACATATGCAATATGATAATTTACACAGAAAACGTAGCAGCCAACTTGTAGCAATAACCAGTAATAATAAAGCTGCCAAAATCGTGCCAAGAAAATAGCATTCAGGCAGATTCAAGAAACGCACGTTTGTTGTATACGTATAAGATTCTGTCCACACATTTAAGTCATACTAGGGCCTTCAGTTTCCAAGATTGCAATTCATCTTGGTAATCTGGGTTTGCTGAAGTGAACACAAATAAAACATGGAACCATTACTTCAAGAGATTTAAGCGCGAATCTTGACACAAAATCCCAAAGAAACTCACACATCGAAACCCCGTCGCTGATTTGACGAAGAACATTATTACTATTACAATAAACAGTTAAAATTGGACCTTATTTCTTAAGACTTTGGGTTTATATTACCATGTAGTATAGGTCGTAAACGACATTTATTGGCGCAATTGTGAAAACGAATTCTAGCATTCTTTTTATGCAAATGTGATTTATTTATACACCACTTTGAAGGCATTTTAAATAATAATCGACCGCCACTGTTGCCTACTGCTACCGCTACTGGACGAACTAAACACGTGCGCGGCGCAATCGGTAAGCCCCGCCTACCGCGGCGCAATTTGCTTTGGCTCATTTTTTAGAGTTAGGAATGCTTCCATGTTTTATTTGCGTTCACTGGTTTGCTGTCCTATATCCTTATAGACAAGACAAGACAATTCCTATAAGAAATGTATGTTGTGCGTCCGTTTTTGGGTCACAGAACTTCATATGTGTACCAAATTTGAAGCAGTCCAGTACATTCGGAGACATACGCATGACGGGCTGACACAAGAGTAATCCTTTAAGGTTTTTATTTGTTCATACCGACGTCCAGAACCCTAGAAAAACCTTTGGCTCTAATTCCTTAAGGCCCTGACGGAGAGCTGTGTGAACAGAGCATCAAAAATAAATCTAATTTTACCTATCAACAAAAGGTTTCAATACAATTTTAAACATTTATTATAGAATATAATTTTACCAGCGTTTCGGTTTGGAGATCATCACGCCGGTTGCAGAAGAGGGTGATTGCAGCTAAGTCGATGTCATTGAGGTCAACAAGTTCATACCCGTTGTATCTCGAAGAGTTTCACGTCCGTGTCGTACCAGATGGGAGGGTCTACGTTGCTGTGGAAGGACAAAATAAGACTAAATTAAACAAACGTTTCATTTATTTAGACACTAGCAGCGTTCTTCACCCCCGTTGTTCCCGTTCTTGTGGGAATATGTGGTTAAAATAAGGGCTATGTTACTCAGGGTGAATGTAGCTTTCTAATGGTGAAAGAATTTTTGAAATCGGTCCAGTAGTTTTTGAGTTTATTCGTTACGTACAAAAATACAAATCTTTCCTCTTTATACTTTTAGTATAGATGACACGGTTGGTGCAGTGGTTGAGCGATTGACTGTTGCGCTGCGTGTCGCGGGTTCGATTCCCGCACTGAACAAATATTTGTATGGCTTACAGATAGTTGTTCCGGGTCTGGCTGTTTGTGTATGTAAGTTTATATGTTTGAAAACGCACCCACGATACAGGAGAAATTCCAAGTGTGGGGCAAAGTAAAAAAAAAGGTTAAATTTTGTTGAAAGAACTTTGTTGAGTGACATTATAAGAATGAAATCATTTGCCTGCATTTGCATTAGCTATATAAAAACAGTCAATTTAATATGTACTTCAAAATCAATCAGAAATTCAAGAATCAGAAAAAAGCCAAGATTTTTTCGGTTACTCCTTACATTGTTTGGGCATAGTAGTTGGCTACATTAATAAAGTTGATTAAAAAATCTAACTATCCATAACGTCCATCAGATAGATTTCCAAAAAATATTAGACACGTATTTTTTCTTTTTTCACGTAAACAAAAAACGAAGACGATACAGTGCGTTGAATACTCGTGTGACGTAACAACGTGCTACAATTTTCACCACAACGTGACATCACAAGCCCACACTCCTGATCTTTGATGCCATCTAAAATTCTTACCGTGGTCCATTTTTATATATTTTTTATTTTCGTCATTTTTATATATTTGCTAAAGCAAAAAAATACTTGTCCAATATTTTTCGATATCTAACTAACGGACTAATTAGAATGATATTTTTTTACTGAGGAAACATCCCTATTGCAGCATCGGAGGCATTCCCTAAGTCTTTTTAAGTGCAGATGTATGATCATCATCATCTCCCTGCCCTTATCCCATGTTACTTGGGGTCGGAGCAACCCGTTTCTTCCATTCTATCCTGTCAGCCATCACGCTATCACTAACTCTAACTACTGCAAATGTATGATCGCTTGGAGTGTTTAAATACCCTCATCATCTGTCCAGCCTTTTTCTGTGTGTCTTACCGACACTACGTTTCTGCCAACGGCTTCTCCCGCGTAATTGTCGAAAATTATCCCAAAGGAACATATTCCTGAGATAAAAAGTATCCTATGCGCTATTCTAGACTATAATTTTGATCTCTCTCAAATTCCAATTAGCATATACGATCCGTTCAGACGTTCTGGCATGATTAAGCAACAAACATTCATCTATCCATCAACTTTAGCAATTATAAAATTAGTATGAAGAGGAGCTCGTGGCTAAGTAATAACTACTGCACGAGTCGATCTCCAAGGTTAAGAAACGCTTGCCAAGGTCGATCTGTGGATGGGTGACCATCTTAACATACCGAGACATCTGCTTCCCTCGCTACGCAAGTTAAGCCGTTGGTCCCGGCTGTCATTTGTAGATTTTTGGCAGTCGGAAGCCGAAAAAAATCTGACTCCAGTCTTGCCAAGAAGTACCGTATTACTCACTTTCAGTGCCCAGAACTTGGCTCACAGGTTGAACAATCTCATGTGCCGAGTTCTGGGTACTGAAAGTGTTAATGTGTTATGGAGGTCTGGCAAGCAGAAAAATACTGGTACTCAGCGGAATCATATTCGGCTGGAAGCTGACCCCAATAGGTTTTGTAAAAGGCTAGGCAGATGATGATCGGCTGTGCATATGAACAGTTACCGTATATAAATGACGCCCCAGAGGTAGGTCCGGAACCAGGCGGCGGTGCCGGCGTTGGCCTGGTACTTGCGGATGAGGATGGGGTGCGGCACGGGCAGCAGCCCCACCAGCGTGCCGTGCTGCAGGAACCGCAGGATCTCGGACTCGTCTGTCAGGCCCCTGTAACAGACACATTTTTGGTTTTAAAGCTAATTCCTCAAAACAGACGCAAAGGACAATGGCAGCCGCCCATACATTGTTTTAGCTGAGGTGAAATTCTTACGTCTTTAAATGAAAAATATCTTGTTTAACTCAGTTTCACCTTCTGAACTAGTATGTGCAAGAATTTTGGTTCAAGAAGGCCGAGAAAAATAGATATTCAGTCATGAACTTTTGTAGGTTATGTCTATGGTAGCTTGGTAGGTAAAGGGCCCCCGAGACGATCAAATACACTTTACAAGTCGTCGTTTCACGTTATATTCAATAGGTATCTAAAAAATAATATATAGTAAAACTGGTCTGAGGCAGCCAGACGCCGAGAGCACATTCACAGCACATTCTGGGATTTAATAATTACTTGCTAAGTTTTCGCACGCTTAGCAAGTATTTATAAAATCCTAGAATGTGTGTAGAAATATCGAGTTGATAAGAACCAATAAAAAAAGTTTAATTTTTAAATCTATATTTTTTCTTCTTCATCCTCTTACAATTATTTCATCCAGAAATTCTGTAGGTGTGGTAATATTTTACCGATGTCAGGTCCATCCTAAATACCAGACTAGCGTCATTACATGAGCGTAACATCCTACTGTGCGACGACAAACTAAACAATTACAGCAATGTTTTCTGATTCCTCTCCGGCCAGGAATATCATTCAGTTGATACACAGGATACGTGTCGGTTTGCTCTTCGAACTTCCATCTGGCGATACCTAGCAAACAACTAGTTCACTGATAAGTAATCCAAAATAATAAGGCAAGATCGGCGTCCAGTATAGAAAAAGCTCAATGTCACAGGGAAAGTCTCGCGAGTCCTTAAACATGCACAGGATCACACAGGGGCACATCTCAGTCCATAATATGCAGTCCGTACAAATAAAAATAAAAAAAATACGGGAAAAACAATAGAGAGCACTGATTGAATGTATCAACTCAACCAACAACAATCGTCACAGTAATCAAACTAATTTTTTTTAGATTCGGGATACTAGTCTTTTTGCCAGTCATTAAAAGCAATTTATTTATTTTTACATCACAGTGTTTTGACCTCCCTGCAAGGAACACTTACACTTAAAAATAAACTATATTATTACTCCGTTTAATTATTCACTTACTTCGTAATCTATACTAATATTATAAAACTGAAGAGTTTGTTTGTTTGTTTGAACGCGCTAATCTCAGGAACTACTGGTTCGAATTGAAAAATTCTTTTTGGGTTGAATAGACCATTTATCGAGGAAGGCTTTAGGCTACATATCATCACGCTTAAGCCAATAGGAGCGGAGCAGCGATAAATAATGTTTTAAAATCGGGGATTCCACGGGGACTGTAGTATTATATTGTCTGTGACGGGGACGAAGTCGCGGGCAGCAGTTAGTTAAAAATAAAACTGATTACAATTCAATAATGCTGTACTTACTGTCACTTGGCAGGATAAATATAAAATGGCAACACTACACGGTAATCAAAAAGTCAAATAACTTTTCATTTAAATTATCTTTTTTCTCCGGCCTGATCTAGTAAATCTGATACATTGAAAAAATATAGAAAAATAATGGAACTTCCGTCGTATATAAGTCACTTTTAGACGCTTAAATTCATGTCAGCTAAAATTTCGCCATTGTTCTTTCCGACTAAAAATTAAAAAAAAAAGTTGATAGTGAAGTTGGTTAAAAATAACACACTTACATGTCAATATTTTTTGTTAATTAAGGCTGGTGTTTGCAAATGACTACTCTGAGAAGAAACATCGTAACAAACACAGAGGTCCAAGTCACTTTTAAATCCCTACAATCCGTACTGGACGCATCTTTAATGTGCCAGAAGAAGCACTAAATACCATAGGTACCTGTCTAAAGCAAACGATTACGTAAATCACGAAACATTACCCGTAAAACTTGAACATTATGGACTAGGAAATCTGTGTAAAGCTAAGTTAAATAGTATCTAAATTATACATAGGACTTAGTTAAAGTAAACGAAGTAAATTCGTCGTGATCAACAGTGACAACGGGGGTACCTCAGGGCTGAATCTTAGGTCCATATTTAATTTCAATAATTAATTGGACACTTGCATGCTGTTTTGTTGTGTTTGTATGTTGTTTGTTTTTGCTCTATTTCTCCGGGAATCCCGCCTTCATTGAATCAGATTTTTTTTGTTGTTAACCACTGTTAATTTTGGCTTTCAACAGTTACACTGGTTAAGAGTAGTGTAGCAGGCTAATTGTGCACTGTACTAGCATAACACTCACTTGTCGATACATATCTTCTCGACCTGCGGCACCAGCACCTGCAGCAGCCGCATGATGGTCTGCAGCGGCAGCTTGCCGCGCCAGCTCGACACCCACTCGGCAGTAGGCCTCCACTCGCCGCCCGACTCCAGCTGACGACCTTGGGTGGAGACTTGGATGCTGTTTCTCTGGAATATTTATGTTACTGAGTTATTGTAAACACTGTTATCGCGATATTCACATAAGAACACACATTTTACTGAGAATAAGCTTCGAGAGTGAAAAGCTGCAAATGCCACTTAAATGCCGAAGAAGTGATATCGAAAACAACAACTGATGTTGTTGGAGTTTTACTTATAGAACTAATGTTTTATAAGTTTAGTTAGTCTATAGGTTGTTAACCATACAGCTTGAGTTACCAAAACAAGACAAATTAAGAAAATGGTTAATTCTGAAATGACAAAAATAAAAAAACTGGAAATTAATTATGTTTATAGTCTATAGGTTGTTAAACATACAGCTTGAGTTACCAAAACAAGACAAATTAAGAAAATGGTTAATTCTGAAATGACAAAAATACAAAAACTGGAAATTAATTATGTTTACTTTCGAATCTTACTTCAATGTCGAAAAAAAATAGGTGCGTGTATAATTACATGAATATTACATAGTTTTTGCCGCAGTGTCTCAACTTTAAAGATTCGTATAACAGTGAAAGCTGTGTGACTCACATGCGCCACAGCCCTCTTGTCGCTATCGTCCCCCCCGAGGTCGTCCGGGCGGTCCTGTCCGTCCGGGCCGGCGCGCTGCGGCAGCAGGCGCGCGCGCGGCTGCCTGTCGCCGTCGCCGTCGTGCGCCGCGTGCGCCGAGCTGTCGCCCGTGTCGCTTGTGTCGGCCGCGTCGCCCGGTGTGGCCGCATCCTCAAGCCGTTGTGGCGGAGGGTGCGCCGATTCGCGTTCTGTCATTGTGCTGATAGCTGTGTAGGAAAAGGCTGTTGTTAACTTTCGAAAATAAATGCCCTGAAAAAATCCTATTTTACCAATAGCAATCGTAAAAGATGCCACAAAAATATCTAACACTAGTTTATACAGAAGTCGAATTACGTTATAATTAATATCAAGTCTCCTTTGCATAAGAAATAATAATTTGTTCAGTTGCTTATCTGTGGCCTTCATAAACACAACATATAAACGACAACAAATGTGTAACACTATCAGGTTATTATTTTGGATCCTTTAAACTTTCCCTTAGGCTTTCATAAGTATTGTTTTAAAGATTGTTTTTAACAGCAACAGAAGTAATGATGATGCAATCAGCTGTGGTGGCGGTATGCTAGTCTAGGAAGATGCTATAGTGTAATTACCAGGTGTCTCAGCGAGGGTAGGGTTGAGGGTTCCAGGCTCCGCAGGCTGCGCGGGCCGAGAGCCTTCCATCGGAGTCTCCGCCACCGACTCTGCACTCCTAGACCTGTGAGTACCACTACATTATTAGAAGATCAGCCTGTTATGTGAGATGTAAACCCCTCGAGACGTTTACCTTGGCTTCTGAAGGCCTCAACAATTTCAATCTCGTAAGTAAGCCAGAGCAGCTTCGCACCGTTTTAAAGATTTTTTGAAGATTTCTTTACAACAGTCAAGTTTAATATTATGAATATGCTATACCTACAGGTAAACCTTCTGGAACTAATTCTCTGATTTATTATGATTAAAAAATAATAAAATAAAATGA
This sequence comes from Hecatera dysodea, assembly GCA_905332915.2. Lineage (NCBI taxonomy): Eukaryota > Metazoa > Arthropoda > Insecta > Lepidoptera > Noctuidae > Hecatera > Hecatera dysodea. The sequence goes on along the minus strand of HG995299.1, from coordinate 19,666,205 downwards.
AAAAAGTATCCAAATCGAGGTATATACAGAGTCACAAAAAGTGACAGCGTTCAATAATAATTATATTGATTGATGCTTTTTAGGTCGGGATTTATTGAATAAAATTTATAAAACAAGATTGTTTTTACTGGGGCCATTGGCATTAATTATTATATATATTTTATAATTGAGGGGTACCACTGGGTTGTAGATCTTGTTCAAGTACAATTATAGTTTAGCTTAGTCGGAGGGGTTAACAAAAATATTAGTAATTTAGTATCGTGCATGTTGCTATTAATCTTACAAAACTCGATAATTTAGTAATTTGTGAGGTTAAAGCCACCACGACTTCAGTAACGAGCACAACAACGCGCGATGTTGCTAACAGGTGCGCAGCATTAATAATATTACTTAACAAATGTTCCTCGTTGCCATTCACCGTGACACGTGACACGCTGTGCAGTGTGCACCATGTTGAACGACAAACACCATTAAACTTTTGTTAAGTAACATTGTTAATGCTGCTAGCAACATCGCGCGATGCTGTGCAACATTGCTGATCATGTTGAGCGTCACGTGTTGCGCGTTAAATGTTGCCGAGTGGATACGACGCTTAACAGAAGAATAAAATTGAAAAGACTTTCAGAAAGGAGGTATTAGTCTCACGACCACAAACTTGGACAAATTTTAATCATCATCACCAGCCGAACTTTTGCGGAAATTTCAGACAATAGTCAAGGCCAAGATCTAGAAGTTATAACAGACTAAACGCAAAAAAGGTTAATTACGCTGTAAATATTTGATCTGTGCTGCCACCTATACTTCCTGTACCCTCTATAGGTGGCAGCACAGACGCGTCAATGTCAAGTATATTTTACTTATAAGTTTCAAATTTGTAACGCTAGATGGCAGTCTACTTCGTGCACGTTCCCCTAAACGGAGGGTGCAGGAAGTATAGGTGGCAGCACAGGGCAAATATTTACAACGTAAAAGTTTCAGATTTACAACGCTAGATGGCATAGTCTACGCCGTGCGCGGTCCCTATATGCTAGAAACACTTGGTAAGAATGATGATCAAAATGTAGTACAAAACATACACATGTTTTACAATTAGAATGAATGATAGGCCATTAGCAAAATTAATGTATCAATGGCAACGCTGATACGCGTCCTACAAAGACATACACAAACAAATTACTTTGGTGATCGTTTAAAAAGGAATGTGCTAAGATAACGGTCGGTCACAAAATACAATGTAAGTATGAAAGTGGACAAACTGAAAGATATTAGGTTTTTTTTTAGTTTCGGTCTAGCTTCATATGAAATAGTCGTGAGTATATTATGTATGTACAGTTACACCAGTAAAGGTATGCGCTTCGAAAAAAAACCTGATGACTAAATATAATTATGCTTTTGAAGTTTTTCTTCTGTTTCTGTCCTTGTCACGCAAACAACGCATTTGTCCTAGACGGCACCAATTAAATATGGCGGAACTTGCGAGTGACGTCACAGTTAAGTAGTGCTGTCTCTGATTATCATAAATTTTAAAACATTCACAACTAAAATTTCTTTGAGATTAATAAAAAAAACTGTTTCTATTCTTTTCTCTAACTTTTGAGAAATTTCACAGAGTTCTTCATCGATAATTTTGTAACTATGATACTACAAAAAAGGCAAGTGCTTTATAGTTGTTACAGCATATATTCGAAATTAAACGAATCCCGAAACGCATACTTTTCTTAGCATATCTGTACGAGTGTGAAGTGAATAGCTAGCAACGCGCGTATACTAAATACCGCAGACGATCGCCGGGCAGCACTGGCTTAGATGTAGCTCCGTTGGCGATAGGCGCTTCAAGGTGCAGAGGCGTTTGGTCAGCAGTGGACTGCCGTAAACTGGGTAGGTAGACAACAATAATGCTTATAACAGTAAATAGAAGGTCGTGGGATGTTTGCCCAGCATCGCGGTAGATATTGTTGCTTTATCTCAACAGTGGCTGTAACAAGTCCTATGAAATAACATAAAAGAAAATGAACAGAAAAAAACAAGGAATAGAAGTGAAGTGAAACGGGCATGGAGTATGGAGTCATGGTTTTGGAGAATGTCATTCTCTATGTTTAGTCCTGTAACGTCGAGTGCTATCTCACCTGGGTAGTGTAGTCTTGTGGTGCACTAGTCCCTTAGCCCTGCCGGCCGCTAGCGAGCGAGCGATGGCGCCGTGCTCGCGCGGTAGCTTGGCTAGTTAATGAGTGCTATCTCACCTGGGTAGTGTAGTCTTGTGGTGCACTAGTCCCTTAGCCCTGCCGGCCGCTAGCGAGCGAGCGATAGCGCCGTGCTCGCGCGGTAGCTTGGCTAGTTAATGAGTGCTATCTCACCTGGGTAGTGTAGTCTTGTGGTGCACTAGTCCCTTAGCCCTGCCGGCCGCTAGCGAGCGAGCGATGGCGCCGTGCTCGCGCGGTAGCTTGGCTAGTTAATGAGTGCTATCTCACCTGGGTAGTGTAGTCTTGTGGTGCACTAGTCCCTTAGCCCTGCCGGCCGCTAGCGAGCGAGCGATAGCGCCGTGCTCGCGCGGTAGCTTGGCTAGTTAATGAGTGCTATCTCACCTGGGTAGTGTAGTCTTGTGGTGCACTAGTCCCTTAGCCCTGCCGGCCGCTAGCGAGCGAGCGATGGCGCCGTGCTCGCGCGGTAGCTTGGCTAGTTAATGAGTGCTATCTCACCTGGGTAGTGTAGTCTTGTGGTGCACTAGTCCCTTAGCCCTGCCGGCCGCTAGCGAGCGAGCGATGGCGCCGTGCTCGCGCGGTAGCTTGGCTAGTTAATGAGTGCTATCTCACCTGGGTAGTGTAGTCTTGTGGTGCACTAGTCCCTTAGCCCTGCCGGCCGCTAGCGAGCGAGCGATGGCGCCGTGCTCGCGCGGTAGCTTGGCTAGTTAATGAGTGCTATCTCACCTGGGTAGTGTAGTCTTGTGGTGCACTAGTTCCTTAGCCCTGCCGGCCGCTAGCGAGCGAGCGATGGCGCCGTGCTCGCGCGGTAGCTTGGCTAGTTAATGAGTGCTATCTCACCTGGGTAGTGTAGTCTTGTGGTGCACTAGTCCCTTAGCCCTGCCGGCCGCTAGCGAGCGAGCGATGGCGCCGTGCTCGCGCGGTAGCTTGGCTAGTTAATGAGTGCTATCTCACCTGGGTAGTGTAGTCTTGTGGTGCACTAGTCCCTTAGCCCTGCCGGCCGCTAGCGAGCGAGCGATGGCGCCGTGCTCGCGCGGTAGCTTGGCTAGTTAATGAGTGCTATCTCACCTGGGTAGTGTAGTCTTGTGGTGCACTAGTCCCTTAGCCCTGCCGGCCGCTAGCGAGCGAGCGATGGCGCCGTGCTCGCGCGGTAGCTTGGCTAGTTAATGAGTGCTATCTCACCTGGGTAGTGTAGTCTTGTGGTGCACTAGTCCCTTAGCCCTGCCGGCCGCTAGCGAGCGAGCGATGGCGCCGTGCTCGCGCGGTAGCTTGGCTAGTTAATGAGTGCTATCTCACCTGGATAGTGTAGTCTTGTGGTGCACTAGTCCCTTAGCCCTGCCGGCCGCTAGCGAGCGAGCGATGGCGCCGTGCTCGCGCGGTAGCTTGGCTAGTTAATGAGTGCTATCTCACCTGGGTAGTGTAGTCTTGTGGTGCACTAGTCCCTTAGCCCTGCCGGCCGCTAGCGAGCGAGCGATGGCGCCGTGCTCGTGAGGTAAGTTCGCTAAGTTGTGGAACACTGCTCGTTTTCGGATAATTGTGTAGACTAGGTTGGAGTTACCTGACAGAAAAAAGAAATGTCAATTAATAGATATCGAAATAAAATACCCAGTAACAATGAAGACATACCGACACTCTATCTTATGTTCTTAGAGCCATAGGTCAAATTAGTTGCTAACCGGAAGGGAAACAAATATTATGAATTATAACAGATTCGAAGACAAATATACTGATTCGAAATACAGAGCTAGTTATAGTTACATGACTCACCATCAAACTGGTACTGTATCATGTTATTGAACATCTCGAGCAAGAAGAACACCAGGTGATGATGGTGCGCCTGGGAGAACAGGAACCACGGCGTGCTGAACGCTTCCAGGAGGTGCAGCAGCTTCGTCGACGCCACCATTGATAGCGTCTTCAGGTACGGAGACACTGCGAAGAAATATATTTTCATTAGAATATAGACTACTAGCAGCGCCCCGCGGTTTCACCCTCGTAGTTCCCGTTTTCGTGGGTATACGGGGATAAATATAGCCTATGTTACTCAGGGTGAATGTAGCTTTCTCGTGGTGAAAGAATTTTTGAAATCGGTGGAGCAGTTTTCGCGTGAAAGCGTAACAAACAAACTTACATTCACATCTATATATTAGTAGGGATTCACATTTTTAAATTAAAGCGAGCCCCCCATAGAAGAGCGGCCTAAGTAAGGCCCAGCAATTTAGTTTGTACAATTATCGGGAAATAGCTTATATATGCACAAAAACGATGATACGGGATTCATTTTTCTGGTATTTGATGTACGCGGGGGCGCGAGTCGAGGGCAGACCTTTGCAGTCTGTGGCACGTTTAAAAGCGGGCAGCCCGCATGTCAAACCCAAGTTTAAGCCCAAGATTTCACCAGAAAAAGACCGCTTTTTCTACGATCCGCCTCGATGGAGTATCAGCCTTACCCTGGCCTAGTGAATTGGGATGTAAAATATACTCACCATTCACTAATATAGTGAGCAGACAATCGAACAGCGGCTGCAGCCTCTGGTGGCCGGTGGTGATGATCTTGTGGAACACCACGACCAGCAGGTCGGCGTGCGAGCCGGTGAACACGGGGATGTCCATGGGCACGGTGGCCGTGTACGGCTTGTTCAGCCGCACGCCGAGGTTGCGTTCCCCCGACAATAGTAGGAGGATGAATACGCCGATGTGCATGAGACCAACGCGGGCTTTAAAAAAAAAACATATCATCGGACTACAAGACGAAAGGCGTGCACCGGTATATCATGGACGTGGAATGTCCATTCGCACATTTTGATAATACTTTCAATGGAAATACATCAAATAATTATAGACCTATATTAATGATACTGTTTTCAGCAAGGAGAGTATCACCTTATTTTAACTAACAGAAAGAGATCCAATATGCCAGAGCAATCTTTGTGACCTCTCCAAAGCATTCGATTCTATAATTTGTGCAAATAGTCCTTAAAACTAAAACATTAAGGACTTGGTTTACTTGTACTAAGTTTAGTGAAGTCTTCTTTAAATTACATACAGCAGCAAGTTTAAATAAATCCTGTAAATTCATGAGGTTTAAAACTCAAAATGGGCTACCACAAGGCTCACTATTGGTGCCTTTCTTCTTTTAAATTTATTTATTTATTTATTTAAACCACTAAACTAACTTACTAACTAAATATACAACATGAACGACTTTATTTTTAAAAACAACTACAAAAGGTGTTAGTTGCTGACGTCAAGTCCTTAAGTTTTAAGATAAATGGACTTTGTTAACGCAGCATGAAAGAAATTGCGTCCATGAAGTTTTTTGCACGTTTATCTTTATAAAAATCTACACTTTGAAACGTGCAACTAAAAATAATTTAAAATACAAGCAGAGTTGGAGTTAATAAACAAACATTGACTTACATTGGTCAGCGCGCGAGTCGTTGAGATGATATAAGATCGGTACCAACACTTCTAACACATCGCTGCTCTTCAAAACGTAGTACATGAATTTCTGAAACAAGAATATACAACATGTGACAGAATGAAGGCAATACCTCTGAAGGGGTCCTTTGTACTCAAAATTATCAACAACTTTCACTACGGGAACAAAAAATATCAGCTGTTGCTGTTCAGTACATTTTGTCCGCCAAGTACAAGTTATGCGCATGTTATGTGGGCCAGCCATTTTTTTATCATCATTACCATTTAAGGTCAACTTATTATTCTGTTACGCGTGTAAAAGGTATTAAAAAAATGAACTGCAAAAATTTCGTGTACATCCTCGGTATCATCTAAACAACGTATTCAAAACAAAAGATGAGCGATGTTATTACATCACGCTTAAAAATGATTTAGCAAATTATTTTTATGTGCACTCTACTGAGGGGCAGTTTACGTACCAAGTTGAAAAACGCGCTCTGTACAAAGCGAGCGGCTGCGGCGGCCCACGTGAGTACAGTGCGCATTATCAATAAATTTGTGCGCAGTGAAAATATTGCATATCTTAGAAACGAATTGCTATCACAAAAAAAAATCGTGATTAATTTTTATTTTGATTGTAAACAACTTCTTAAATTTCCTGTAGTTGACTTTTTAGCGCCTTATGCACAACGTTACAGGTACCGGCACGGATCTTGAGCGCCCGGCGTTAGGGTGAGGATAGCTTTGCGCATCGTACACATATGACAAAAGAAAACGACACACCATATCTTATCCCTAACATTCTCTAATATATATGGAAGTAGAGAATAAATAAGGTTTTCTATTTTTTTATTTGTTCAAGAACAAAATATTTTATTTTGCCTAAGCCAATACGGCCACTTATAGAAAGTTGTAAAATAGGCGCGGATTGGTTGGTAAAATCTGCACGAAAGTAAGTTTCACATTCATAAACAAGGAGTGAACAATAATAATAAAAAACAATATAGTTTTTGCTGATAAAAAAAAAGTGTAGAATTAAAAACGCTGCAGTTTAAAAAGTGTTGTCAGTTTCATTGTCCCGAAGTGTACTCGTTGTTGTGCGTTAATGCAACATGAACGGAGAACGAATCCCAAGCCGTAGCTATAACGCGCCGCGCAACGGGCCAATCACCGTACGGCGTAATCATTCACTGCTCCCGCGCCTCACTTCATACCTCTAAAGAGACCCAACATTTGACTTCTGCGCACGCCAAGCTCAGCGCTCAAGATCCGTGCCGGTAACTATAATTCCTTTGAAAGTCAAGGCACCTAAAACTGAGCAAATAAAATATACCAGTTTGTTAATAAAAAAATATATCAAAGTAAAAATAAGCGAATTACAGCGCGTGCTGAAACTGAAAACGTGATTTCTGAACTCGTTCATGAAAGGCCAACAAAATGATTTTTTTTAAAGATACTGGCCCAGAAACTTCATGATTTGATCTGTTTAATAAAATTATAGCCTCATTTTATTGGGTACACTTTTTTCAACTGTCTAATTAGAAGTTATTCCTAGGATAAAATTCAGCTAGATGATTTTTTTCCTCGAGTAAAGGAAGCTAGCTGGATTTTACCGGTACCACTTACCTTATTATAATCGCACATCTTCCAGAACAGAACCAGGAGCTCTTGGTGCAAGTTGACCTTCTTAGCAGAGTTAGGCAGATAGGTCTGCGCTAGAGGATTGTTCAGGAGCCGCGTCACTCCTCGCAGGATGAACTGGAAGTCTTCGTCACGGTGGATTCGGGACAGGTAGTTGATGAAGAGGTTGTCTGGGAGAGTCTGCGAGAAGAGGTAGTATTGTTTTTTTTTTTTTTAATTTTTATAAGGTATGTCCACAACGCGAGCATTCGGGTTGCGAGCATTTGAGCAGTAGGTACGTTCGAAGAGATAAACCGAAAATGCTTGCACGTAAGCACGGTGTTTCCTTGATGATGGATAAGAATGCTTTAAAGAGCACTGTTCGTACTTTTACATCACTATTGATTTTAGAACCGATTTTTTAAGGGTCGGTTTACCGCGGAATATAATGTTGGTGACACTGTCAGCTTTGTATAGACTGTTAGAGTAAGTGAAACCGCCATAAAAAAAATAATAACCCCCGACGAAAAAAGTTTGACGTGTCTGTCTATCTGTTTGTCTGTCTGTGGCTCCGTAGCTCGCGAACGGATGAAGCGATTTCAATTTATTTTTTTCTGTAAGAATGGTGAGTTACGGGCGAGTGTTCTTAGACATGTTTGATGAAAATCGGTTGAGTCGTTCAAAAGTTGTGGGGGATGAAAGTTTGGAAGAAAAACTGAATGTCTGCAAATATACTCGAGCGGGGTCTCAAATGAAAGCGCAATGACAGAGAATATTGATGATGACTTAATCGAGTGTTCTTATAAGTATTTACCTATAAAAAGTATTTTAAAAATTTAAATAAAAAAAAAATAAAAAAACCTCCTACTCAACCTACGTCCCCTTTAAAAAGTAAAAAATACTAAAAAAATCTCAATCTTGGGGGGACCGTGCTGCTTAATTAGGTAATAAACTATTTGTAATTAAATAGTTAGGTCTGGAGCGGTCCCCAACGCGACGTATTTTTTTTAGAATTATTAATACATACTTAGGTACTTTAGGTTTGAGTTTTTTTTTTTTTTTACTTTTTAAAGAGAACTTAGGTTTTTGTGTCAGGATTTTTTTATTTATTAATAAAAATTTAAATATTTCCGGTCATACCGTCATCATCTGTTTCATAGGTCCCAGCAGTGGCTGGTAACACAAACAGGAATGTTTCATTAAATTATATCATTTAAGTTTTTATGGGGACTAAATTACCAAAATTAAGATTAATGAAAATCATGACCAATATACAGAACTAGCAGCGCCCCGCAATTTTACCCGCGTAGTTCCCGTTCCCGTGGGAATATGGGGATAAAATATAGCCTATGTTACTCGTGGATAATATAGCTTTCTAATCGTGAAAGAATTTTTAAAATCGGTCCAGTAGTTTTTGAGCCTATTCATTACAAACAAACAAAGTTTTCTTCTTTATAATATTAGTGTAGATAAAGTTAAGTGTGATTTGTTTTATTTTTCTTTTATTTTGTGACTTGTCTATGGTTTTTCTACTTACTTCATCAGACTCCTCGTTGATAGCGTTGCTGGTGTCATGGTCTAATGTCACAATCAATACCTGTAGTGCCACCTGGAACAAGTTATAATTTGTCACCACAAGACACTGACAGGATAGTTGACATCGGGAAAAAAGCCAAAAGAAGTAAAAGTTACTGGAGCTCCTATTGTTGAACCTAACCAAAACCGCTCGTGGCTAACAATAAGTTAACAACAGACGTACGGGTCAATCTTCAAAGTCAAGAAACTGTTACGGGCCATCCATAAATTATGTCACACGAATTTCATGACTTTTGACCGACCCCCCCCGTCGTTGTCACAGCTGGTCACATTTGTGAGACCGCCCCTTCCTACTGTGACGTCACATATTTAACAACTTAATTCGTATATTTGTTCGTGTTTTACTTAACAACCGATGGCCCATTATCGAAATCGGTCCCGCCGACGAGGCCCATCGCGACGCCCCCGTAACGTCCCTCTCCGAATTTTGCCTAACGAGCCAGCCCGCGCCGCTGAGCCATTACTGTTAAATCCCCAAAATAACCAGACCCAGCTGTCCCTTGCTGCCCCTCCTCAATGACCCCGCTAAGCCGAGGCCCGTATCCCACAGGGGATGCCCTTAGCGAAGCGGTCATTTAGCTTGTAAGAGTAGTTTTTAGCCCTGGCTGGGGGCCTTGAATTCATTTGAGTCCACCACAGGATAGTCCGATTAAGCAGTAACCAGCCTTAATGTGCTGAACTGCGAGTGGTCATATAAAAAAAAATATCGATGTCGGACCACAAACTTACTTGGTAGTACGATAGTGTGCTTTGGGTTCGTGAAAGTAAAAACCTAAGTAAAACTACCGATTGAATACCTAAAATGACAGTTTCATTAACCAACACTCGATACAATTTTAAACCGCCGGTGTATAGGCAGGCCTTATACAGGGTGTCAGTCCAGAACCTTCCATTGTAGAAAGATCTAGAAAGTCCGCGAACATAACGGTAGGTTTCGGGAATTAAGAGTGTTCTAGCAGAGAAATGTCTCGTAGGTTCTTGACTCTAGTTCTGCTACTTGATAATAGATGCTAGATGGCGCTAGTGGTAACGAATGCCCCTTTTCATATCTGACGGAACATGCGTCGCGTATTTAACGAACGCTCGAGTGTTTTTCTATACATTTGCCTGTTCTGGCGTTACGCGACGGATAATACGCGACGCATGTTCCGTCAGATATGAACCTTCCCTTACTTCCTGGCCTTAATTGTGGCGCGCAAAAATATTTACGTTTGTGAAGTTCGCCAGCACTGTTTGTCCATGTAAACTTACTTCTACGAGTGGTTCCAGAGTGTCTGCGAACAGCAGGTGGTTGTAGGGCAGGCCGAGCCCCACTGGGTCGTACGAACACACTGTGTTCACTAACGAAGTGAACAGTGGCAACGCATGGCGGTTCTCAGGACTTGTCAGGTACCTGTAAGTGGAAAAATGTTTTTAATAAATCATTAGGTTTTCCCGCGACTTTGTACGTTCATTACATCTCGTTTTTCCGGTTTCCGATAAACAACGATAATTTGGGACCTTCGTTGTTTATCGGTCTTCCTATTAATGAAAACCGAAGATTCGGAGTAGAAGATATATTGATAAATGTATAATAATGTATATACTTTATTGTAAACCAAAATAGTTACACAACTCTTTTACACAAATTAATTCTATGGATACAATGGCGGTCTCATCGCTGACAGTGACATCTACCACAACGATCTATCTAGACAACCTTGGGATGGACTGAAAGAAGTAAGTACAACCTAGTAGTAAGCGGAACAACACATCAGAGGGCCGTTCAACAAGTATTACGTAAGCTGCTTAAGGGGAGCAGGGGGGGTCTTTGATTTGCTTATTTTTGATGACATGAGGGACGGGGGATCCAGATGGTGATTATGTCAGCAATATTTATTTATTCGATTTTGATTTGAACACATGGCAATGCGGCGCGGTCTTACCCACTGGGCTATCATTGCCGTAATAGCGTATCACTATAAGTACAGACCATATAGACGATAAATTCTGTTTCATGAACCAATAACGAAACCAGAACAGATTCAAAAATATTTCTATAAATGTTAACGTATGCATGGGAGGGTGTGATAAGACTGTGCTTACTTTTGATGACAACAGGGAGGAAGCCGTCAAAAATTACAAAAAATCGTAAATACGTCATACTTGAACGACCCTAAAACTGTTTTACCAAACCAGAACTATCTTTTAACACGGAGTTAGCTGCCAAGTTAGGGTCAATACGTTTTAAATATTTGCTATCTAACCTCGTGTTACTAACTCAGAATTTAAAACATAACTCGGGTTCGAGCAAACGGGCCTTACAGAACATAAGGTGAACTCACGCAATCCACTTGTTATGATGCGAGGCGGCATGCGAGGCGGGCTTGTAGATGGTCTCGCTAAAGCAGGTAAGCATCAACCGCAGCAGCTCGGTGCGGGCCGCCTCGTGCGAGGCCACGCGAGGCGGGGAGCGCGCGAAGCCCACGCCGCCTGCCCAGATGTACTCGCAGCTGTCCAGAGAGGACAGCTCTTCGGCTCGTTCCTGGGTGGAGAGATGGGGTGTTTACATTTTGAAGAATGGTATTAAGCAAGGGACTCACAAAGTCGAGAAAAGTCTGAGTTTGAGCGATAAGGAACGTGCACGGCGTAGACTATGCCATCTACTGTTGCAAATCAGAAACTTTTACGTTGTAAATATTTGACCTGTGCTGCCACCTATATCTTGCGCCCTCCGTTAAGAGGAACGTGCACGAAGTAGACTGTGCTATTTAGTTTTGCAAATATGAATCTTATAAGTAAAATATACTTGGCATTGACGCGTCTGTGCTGCCACCTATAGTTTCTGCACGCTCCCTATAGCAAACCCAAAAGAAAGAATAAGAATTTATTTGGCACACACCTATACACACAATGTAGGTAGGTACAAATACAAGGAATTTTAAAATAAAAATATTGTGTGAGCCGCGGCTGCGCCAAATAGATCTAGTTCAGCAAAATGCCAGACAACTAGGAGCTGCCTAACGCTGGTTTTCAACTGTACCTAACGTTGAAGTATACGGATTTCGATCAGTTTTGTTAATTTATATGTATTGTTATTAAATGTACCTACAGGTAAATAGATACATACATATTATCTAAATGTGTAGTGAATGATACAAACCAGAACTGTTATTAGCATAACAAATTAACTCTAAGCTATCAGCAGCCTATTAACTACAATTAACTATCTTTTAGACAAACCTTCGCGAACAATTGTTGCAACTTTACAAGTGTTAGCCTTGACCACAATAAGTGTACTGGCCAGCGCAATCGCTTCCTAGCTGATTTCAATACGCGGCTTGAAATATAAATGCTTCATTTAAATAGTGTCATTTTGGGTGTATCATCCTCACATAGTCAATAGGGTATTTTACTGTAAAAATCTAATTAGTCCGTCTGATAGATTTACAAAAAATATTGAACACGTATTTTTTCTTTTTTCACGTAAACAAAAAATGAAGACGATACAGTGCGTTGAAAACTCACGTGACGTCACTACGTTGCTACAATTTTTACCAGCGACGTGACGTCACGTGAGTTTTCAACGCACTGTATCGTCTTCATTCTAATTCTAGTCAAATCTATCAGGCGGACTAATTAGATTTCTACAGTAAAATACCCTATTGTTAACAAAATATTGTAAAACTTATATTTGAAAAGAGTAACTATGTATGGAGTTTCTTGTCCGTTCTTCTCCGTAAGAATATACATATTGCGAATGCACAACTAGAGTCACTATAATAATTTTATTTTCAAACTGTTTTGACGTTCAAAAGTTCTTTTTGATGGTCTAGTTGAAATAAATGAATTGACTTTGAATAAGTATACTGCCGAGTTGTAACTGTATGTTAATACAACCTTTTTTCAGCAGTCAACTTTTTAGCTGTCAACTTTAGCTATCAACTGTAGCTGTCAACTTTTTAGCTTTGTACTTTAGCTGTCAACTTTTTAGCTTTGTACTTTAGCTGTCAACTATTTAGCTTCGTACTTTAGCTGTCAACTTTTTAGCTGTCAACTGTAGCTGTCAAGTTTTTAGCTTTGTACTTTAGCTGTCAACTTTTTAGCTGTTAACTTTACCTGTTAACTTTTTAGCAGTCAACTGTTTTCCAGGGTTTAGTTAAAAATACGATTTATGCAAAATCAATTCGGGAATCGAAGTAATCTATTCAAGATTACTTCTAGGCAAGAAGCGTGCTCCATCGTTGACCATTTCCATCAGGTGAGATTGTCGCCAAATGCGAGCCTATCAATAATGCTCTAGGCGGCACATTCGCGTCATCTCTTTCTACATTTTAGTAAATTTTGTATCTATTATGCTCAGTCCAGTAAAGAAACAAATAGAATACTCTTTATTATTAACATTGTTTAAGCCAGAGAAAAGATAGATCAAGAAAACATTACAACTTTGTGTAAAGTTGACATAACATGTGGCCTTGTCGGTAAAAAAGCATATTATACATATTACCATGGCAACCGGGCCGTTAGCTCAACACGATCGTGTCCTGTCGGCGCCCTACTAAGCACGCAACTGATAAATTGTATTGATAAGGATTATACCACGGGAAATCAAGCTGCATTAGTCCATGATCTGCCCACGCAAGTTGAGCGTTTAGATTCCTTTAGCAAAATATAAATGGGACCACATTTTAGATGATAAAAATATTTAAGTTCATGTGAGAATACGGAAAATCTTACTAGACTGATTCTCGAAGATAGCCGACCGCGTGGAGTGTTCATTTTGATCTTAACGCATCAACTTAGTGCCAATTTGTTGCATCAGAAATATTAGGTCCTTACATATAAAATTGGCGTTTTGTATGAGAGAAACCAAAAGTAGTTTTTTTTTTTTTAATATAATAAACTAGCTGCTGCCCGCGACTTCGTCCCCGTGGAATCCCCGATTTTAAAACATTCTTAATCGCTGCTCCGCTCCTATTGGCTTAAGCGTGTTTATACATAGCCTAAAGCCTTCCTCGATAAATGGTCTATTCAACCCAAAAATAATTTTTCAATTCGAACCAGTAGTTCCTGAGATTAGCGCGTTCAAACAAACAAACAAACAAACAAACTCTTCAGCTTTATAATATTAGTATAGATTTAATTAATCAAATTATGAACCATTGCTATCTAAGCGCTTTTGACATCTCATAAATAGTTCATTGGTCCCTTTACTAAAAAGAACATTCGGACGTGAATCAATAAAATATTTGAAGGGGGTTTATACTGCCCCATAGGAGTTGATTTTTTTCCCTTGCAAGGAGATATCCAAATTTCGAAAAAAAATGATAATGTGTTAGAGCAAGGTCCGGAGAGTACGTCTAACACATTCCAATTGAAGCTCCTCTAATTTGGTAGCCGTCTGTTGTGCAGTGTGTGATCTAGCGTTGTCCTCAAGCAGCAGTGGACTAGAGCGATTGACCAGCCTCGGTTGTTTAGCAGCTAGTTTTTCCATCATGGTTTGCAGTTGCTGACAATAGACATCTGCCGTAATCGTCAGGCCAGATTTAAGAAAACTGTAGTGAACGACACCGGCACTGGTCCACCAAACGCTCACACGTAACTTTTTTTGATTCAATTTTCGCTTGAGGCATGATATGGCTGGGTCGCCAGGGTTCAGCCATTGCGATGAGCGCTTCCGATTATTGTACAGGATTAACTTTTCATCACAGGTAATGATTTAAAATCCCTTCATTATTGTGCCGGTTAAGTAATGTAACGCAGCAGTCGACGCGCGTTTGTCGATTTGCTTCACTCAATTCGTGAGGTACACACCTTTCAAACTTTTTCACCTTCCCAAATTGCTTTAAGTAGATTAAAACAGTTTTTATTACTATCATCGCAGCCTGCAGCTAACTCGGACGTGATTTGCGATGGATCTCCGGCTATCCACGGAGCTTGTTCTGCAGGTCGTAATTTCCAGAACGAAAACGTTGGAACCAAAAACGCACTGTGTTTTCTTTTGCGACACCGCCGCCATACACTCCATAAACCCTTCGAGCCATTTTTGCAGCATTGGTGCCACGGTGGAACTCGTACTCGTAAATAACGCGATATTTCAAGTTTTCCATTTTATAAACTGAGTGACGCAAACAAAAAAATGCAAAACAGGAAAAAACAAATGAATTATGGGTTTCGATACAAAAATGCATGAGTAAAAAGCTGTATAAACTTGAATTTGGAATTCCTAACCAAAAACGAGTTATTTGCGATCAAAGTGGCCAGTGCGACAAAACGCCAATTTCATATTTAAGGACCTAATAATTGCGGTCCGTCCTGTCCTTACTTTATACTAACTTACTTAGTGCATAAGGCAATGTCAATGTCCGACTTCATCTAGTTTATAACGGCCAAAAAAGATTGACGTGTAAAAGTGTTTTTTACAACCTACATACAAAATAAAAATCATTTATTATTATTTAGTATTTGACCAGTGCGGATTAAGAGACTTTGACCTCTGAGTTTGTTTCGGTGTTTCTTCTCAGGGTAGTCGGCTAGGAAATATCATTTATCATTTAACCTCAGACAATCCCAGCCTGACGAACAATGATATAGTGAGGCTGAGGAGGATATAATTAGATTCTTAATCAATAAGGTGATGTTATGAGCTGCTAATTCCCCCAGGGTAAATGACTGGTAATGAGCCTCTTCATTCCCCACGGGTGGAGTAGGGGTAATAAACCATTAACAATGAGTAAGGGGGCCGGTAATGTCGTTTAAAGTAAGCTTTTTACACGACTGCCCAAAAAAAGGAGTTTTATGTTATCAGGGTTCATTCGTATGTTTGTAAGTTTCTTTAATCCACCATAACTTATCAATGTTTTTGTATCGTTAGAAGCGTTGAGTTATCCCGGGTAACACAGGCTAGTGAAATTTTGAAAAAAAATAAAATAGTCCGGTCAAATTAGACATTCGGCGCTACGTAAATCCGCAACAAGCTGAATATTGGTACAATTGTTCAAAAGACAATTATAAACAAAACCTGGGTCCTAAGTCTGCTATTTTTATAAATGTGTCATGCAACACGATCCCATTGTCATTTTGCTAAAGTTCGTAATGTGCTAATTCATAATGGTCGATCATTGGTCGGTCAATGGTCTCGTAATACTTTTTGATAACCGAGCTATTAAAAGCAATGACTGCACAATGACGTTCTAATGGTAGGTCACTGATCAAAGGTAATGTCAAATTTTTACCAGATTACCGCATACGTCTGTCTTTCATTTGTCATTATGTACGAGATTACCATTATATGCCATTTCTTTCAATGAAGTGTCAGTGGTTGACCATTGGAAAGTCATAGTGACGCTTTTATGTTAGTAGATTACGAAACTTGTAAAAATCAACCATTATGAAATCAATTATAGACCATTCTGTCACTATTGTATTAGCAGACTTGAGGCCCTGAAAGTTCCCCATCATTCCCTTGTGTTTCCACACACGGGAAGGATGTTTTTTTATTTAAGGTCAAAGGTTAAAAAAGTGAGTTTTTCGCGATTTTCAGCAAATCGGTAAGTTTTATCATAAAAATACCGACGAAGTATTTGATACTTAGTCGTCAGATCTCACTCAAAATGGGAACACATGAAATGCACCAGCTTTCGAATATAAAAAGAATCATCAGAATCGGTACACACAGTAAAAAGCTAGGTATGAGATAACACACACAAATAAGAATTCAGTCGACTTGAGAACCTCCTCCTATTTTGAAAGTCGGTTAAAAATGCAACTAAAAGCAAATATTTAACAAGCCAAACATGTTAACCTTAAGTGGTTTTCAATGTCAAAAACCCAGCTAAGTCCATTAGTACTTCTGGTTACAGACAGAGAGATATTGTTAGTCAGATTAGATAAAAAATAAAATATTATCTATGGATCAATACTTACGGGGCCAGCCCGCTTGGTCGTAGCGACTGTGAAGTCTGGGCAGAACAGCAGGTCCTGAGAACAAAAAAAAAATAACGAACGTAAATTAATTTAAACAAATGAGTTTGTTAAGCCACTTCTTCTTTTTTATTTTTTTTGGAATTTGTGGAACTATGTTTTTCAAAATTGTATGTTCAAAAAGTACTGCGGGCGTACCATGACGTCTTAAAACGTGAGTCTTCCGAGCGAGAAAAAGGGATGGAGCTATATAGGGTGTATAACTCTATCCCTCTTTCTCGCTCGGAAGACTCACGTTTTAACACCTCATGGTACGCCCGCTGATTGCACATCCTTATTTGAATAAATTACTTGAATAATTTCTTTGCTAGAATATTGTTTTTTTTTTCTATTTAAATAATTAAGGTAAGATGCCTAGAGATGGCTCATGTTAGATAGATATGGCAAGAGAAAGGTAGACATTTGCCCAGCAGGGCGAAATTGAAAAAAAATGTTCTTCATAATGAAGGGTCAACTGCAATAAAGATAAATGTCCTTGTTACCTCGTTTTGAGATAATTGCGTTTCAATTGTATTAATGGGAAAAGGAGAGTCGACGGACGGTTGCAATGCTGGTACTAAATATCTATTATATTATGCATTTATTATACATATAAACCATCCTCTTCGATCACTCCTTCTATTAAAAAAAAACCGCATCAAAATTCGTTGCGCAGTTTTAAAGATCTAAGCATACATAGGGACAGACAGTTGGAAGTGACTTTGTTTTATACTATGTAGTGATATTATGTTTCTTTACTCAAGCTTTATTTATGAACTGAGTAAAAAAATATTATTTTAGTTATTTTTTTAAAACAGGACTTTATTGAGTACCATCCTTTTATCTAATATAAGCGTGCACTCGCACTGTCTAAAATATCGGGATTGTAAGTAATATTGCTAAGTTTGTTAATGAGATTACCAAGTACAAAAATGGACTATCATCATTATTGCAGTGGGCCGTTTTTTAAATCTTGTTGTTTTAAACTAGAATAATAAACTAAACTATTATAAAATAAATATTAGATAAATCTATATTTTTCGAAGGTTACATAGTAACAAACTGAAAAACAAAGTAGAAGCAGCATAATTATTACAACTTTTTTTATAGCCGATATTCAGAAAATGGTTGTTTTTTTCGACTAGATTATTGGAAAAAAAAAATTAAAATCGCGTAATAATACGAAAAATATCAGGTTCTTTTTTTTTCATTATTCTATTTAGTATGATCGGAAACTGAATACTGGAAAAGTCAATTCTTTATTATTTTATTTCTGTGAGCCAGAACAAAACGTGTGCCACAGTGATATCGTAATTAAATCTCAATATGACAATTTTACATCTCATATTTAGTTCAGTTGTATCAACAAATCTACATACAATGCAAGCAAGCCATTCATTATTGAATTATCTATTCTAATATTATAAAGAGGAAAGGTTTGTATTTGTAACAAATAAACTCAAAAACTACTTGACCAATTTCAAAAATTCTTTCAGCCTAAGTAACATAGGCTTTATTTTATCCCCATATTCCCACGGGAACGGGAACTACGCGGGCAAAACCGCGGGGATCTGCTAGTCAATTATAAGCTTCCTTACACAGTTGCCTACACAGCCAAACCAATGAAAATGATCACTAAGCCTTAAACAATGGAAATCAATATTAAGACATGATATGAACTCACACAGACAGCGTTGATAAGAGACTGTGCGAGGGGCACTGACTCATTCTCTGCAGCCGCGGGGAGAGAAGACCAGAAGAAGCCATGCCACTCTGGCTCTTCCAGCATATACGGTAGCACTCGTGTTAGGAGACGGGCACAGTTTAATGCTGAAATGGAAGCAGATATTAATGCATGCGATTATAGTTTGGAGTTTTCATTCAAATTTTTATTTGTATATAAAATAAACAAAAGAACTTTTAAAAATATGCAAAAGATTGCCTTAAGAATGACGTGAATAGGATTGATTAATAAAAAAAAATGAGCAAATTTATGTATTTAGTGTTATTATTTAATAATAAAGAGTAAAAAATGAATAATAGTGTGGTTAATAAGGGGTAGTGGGAGATTCAAATGATTTTTCGTTAACTCCAAATAACACAAAAATCATCACCTGACCTGTCCCATGTCAGGTGACAATGTTTTAAAATTAATGAATTACACACAGATTCTTTTTATCCCATAATATAACCCATACATAAGTTAAACATATGAATAATGATTTCATAATAGCAGCAATGGATTAAAGAAAAAATTTAATACTTTTAATTTAGAAAAATTATAGTGAAATCCTACTGATACTTCAATCTCTTAACATTAATAAAAAAATACAATCATATTTTATGTACAGCTTTAATTACTATGTGTGTACTGTGTACTGATGATTCATGATCAGTGTTTATTTTTTATATTAGGTATATAGGTACTGTTTGAAACATTTGTTTTCTATAAAATATGAATCATTAAAATCATTCAACTGCTGGTACCTAGTTCTTTTACAAGATGAATATTAAAACTCTGTGCCATGTAGAAAATTCAACATCCATTCCCATTTTTATCTGCGTTTTTAAAGAGTTATTAGTAACTCTTTATTTCGATTTGAGAAAAAGTAGCATGAAGTAACTGACATTATTTAAAGCAACATAGGATGTTTTAATATTTTTAATGGCTGTATGCCTGTGTGATGAAGTCCTACCTGTCTGCTGTTCCCTCTGGGTCCTGCAGCTGCTGTCCACCATCTTCACTAGCTTTTCTACAGCCTTATATACTAGTGTCGCGAGATTGTTCGGAGATTCTTCTCGCAAAGCGCGAATCTCCGCGCCAGGCACCAGTGCGAACACATCCTGTACGTTGGTCACGCTCTCTGACCAGAATTGGTCCCAATAACTATCATCCGAGGAGTCAATAGGCTAAAATGAAATCATATATCAATATTCTCAACATCAACTCCGTAAATATATTTCTTACACCATATTCGAAACACTTACCTGAGTTTTAGAGGTAAGCTGAACGACAGCTTTCCTAAAGTTCAGTTTTGTGTCAGCGTTACCCATTATTCACGATTTCTAATTGTTTAAATACAATAAATCCATCGCTACGTAAGTTTTCATAAAAACAATGAAAAATGACAAACTGACAGATGGTTGACTTGACTGACATACGACGACGTGTCAAAGACAAGAATCTATTGCAAGAAATTCGTTTATTTGCCATAGAGGACTGAATAAAATAGTAGCTCTATTGGACGTTCTGGGCTTAATTGTAAAATACACAATTATTAGTAAAACTAATGATAATAGAAATATTAGATCGGCAACGTAATTGTAAAGAAACAGTTTTTTATTTTGTTCTACGAAACTCTTTAGTCTATTGGTTCATATTGATCTGTACTTTTTTCTTTCGTTGTTTGACAGTTGTCTATCTAATCATTTTCGGAGTGTACGGAAAATGGCTGCTGCAAATATTGCTCGCAGTGCTCTAAGTGGATTACTACGAAAATCCACTGCCATTAGGACACCGGTAGTATGCCGGCTCTCAACCGTTGCCCTGCGGCAAAACTATAGCACAATAAATACTGTCCTAAAGACATACAACACCCAGTACCATCAGAATGGGGTAAGGGTCTCATCAGTCAATACAACGTGATATTTTGCATATAAATTGTTTTATCTAGGTCGGATTATGTTACAGAGGATACCAGCTATTTTACCAAGTCCAAGTATCATTAGATTAGTCTTTGCTAAAATTATAACCTCAATCTTATTGCATAACAAATGTGTACAGTGTTACCCCAATTGTTTAGGTGCAGCAAGCACAACAGTACTCGACAGGCGGGCACCGCAAGCCCACTCCACAGGAAATAGAGGAGCGAGTCCTGAAAGTTTGCCAAGCTTACGACAAACTCAGTAGTATGAAGGTACATACATAACATTTATTTCCATAATATTCTGTTTCAGACCCAGAATATCAGTGTCCGCAACTACAGCGGCGGACCCCCGCTCACATTAGAACTTATTAAGAGTAGGGTGCTACTTGTTCTTCAACTGTATGACAAAATTAACCCTGAAAAGGTAGCCTATACTGAATTATTCATGTTCTAAATGAGATGCATCTCGAAAATGTGTTGTCTATGCCTATATTGTTTCTTTTTATTTCAAAAGTACAAACCATGTAACTAACAAATTGTTCCTCTGTTTCAGCTGAGCGTAGACTGCCACTTTATAAATGATCTTGGTTTGGACTCTCTAGACCATGTGGAGGTCATTATGGCAATGGAAGACGAATTTGGCTTTGAAATCCCTGATGGTGATGCAGAGAGGCTGGTTAGACCTAAAGACATTATCCAATATGTTGCTGACAAAGAGGATGTTTATGAATAAATTAAAAATTTACAACAGTAGCATTGTCTATGAAATTTAAGACCAGTTGTGCTCGTCGCCTGTTGAAAATTCTGTTGGATAAATTCCAGTGCATTTAGGATACAACTGGCCTCAGATAATTTAAGACACTGAGCTTAGGGTTTAGTTTGATTTATTTTACTTGTAATTCAAATAAGAATGAACAATGTAATCTGTGCTGATCCAACCTCCATCTCTGAAGATGTATAAAGTGTAAATTCTGTTTTTATTGATTATACGCCTGTTAGAGTAGATCATTTGTTTTTCATTTAGTCAATATTACTACCTGAAGAATAAATTTAATCCAGTTATAGGCTTTTCCTTGGCAATTATTAATCAACTCATAAACTTTATGAAAAGCAACTGATGGACACTGCATTTGCCATTTCTCTTGTATTCGTCAGTAGTAGTAGATCTCTTTTTTTTTTGTGATATCATCAGTTGTTAAATAATGTTTTATATCAAACTTGGAAGCTTTTATTTGTAATGTTCCCATTCCCGTGGCAATGGGGGATAAAATATAGCCTGACACTCCACAATAACATAGCTTTCCATTGGTGAAATAATTTTGAAAATTAGAGATTACCCCTTACAATCCCCATTTCTGCCCGTGACTTCGTCTGCGTGGAATAGTTACTAATTCTTTATGATATTGATTCGTTGGTGGGGGGCGAGCGACGTGACGGCACAGTATACGCGTAAGCTGCGCGCGGTTCTGGACAGTACTTGTATTGTAGTCTTTGAGTACTTGGACATTGCCACATTACTTTATTTTTCTAAAATAAAAGTAGCCCAAGTTACTCCTTTATTACATCAGCTACCTGCCAACAAAAGTCCCGTCAAAATCGGTCCAGCGATTTCAGAGATTAGCTGAAACAAACAGACACAAAAATTGTAAAAAATGTTATTTTGGTGTATGTATCGTATATATATTCATATATGTAGTAACAAAGGTTATTTCAATATTACAAACAGACGCTCCAATTTTATTTATATGTACTTAAAAATTGTTTTTCCCAGCTGTTTTGGTGGCGTGAATATCGAAAATGATTATCTCGAGGGAACATACGGACATGAAAAGCCCTGCTATTCCTATCATAAATTTATTTCCATGCCAAATTTCATCCAGATCTGTCCAGCCGTTCTGGCGTGATTTAGTAACAAACATCCATCCAAAGTTTTCTATTTACAATACCAGTAAGACTAGGTATACCTTTAGACTAGGTATAGGCTTTCCTTGGCCGCCCGCTATACAACAATTTGTGCGTATCCTGTTCCCATACTGACGATTTTCCTTCACATTATTAATTCCCATTTTAACCCTCCAAGTGATATTTATTTATATTAATATAGAAACATTACGTTTGAAAACCTTTATTCTGAATCATATGCCTTTGATATTGGTTCGATACTGACAAAGTACCTACCGTAAATAAGTGACCTAACAAACTATAGATATATGAAGTCAACCCAACTAAATACTCAATTAAAATTTAAACATACATGAAAAATCTGAAGGAGTACCTACTGGCCCTGCTGCCATCTGACCTTTGCTACATAATGTGATATGAGTACCCAGCTAAGTAACGACATTCAATCGTTACGTTATAGGTAGGTACCTCAACTATCAGTTTGCAACGAAGCACCTAGATGGCGCTGTTTCTAATAATCTCCAGCATAGGTACCTTCCTTTGTTTACGCAAGTTATTTCCGAAGTTCGTTCCATTAAACTTCATTCAAGCCAGATTGCGTAATATCATCACGCTTTCAATGTTTTTCCTTAGCTGACACTAACAGCTTAGTAGGTACTATAAATATTCTGTAAACTTTCTTCTTGTAACGTCTACGCAGAATAATCATGCGGAGTTTTTACCAATTCACTCACGACAAAAAGTATAGATTCTGTAGTATCTGCATATTTATTTACGCAGGTACCTGAGTACCTAGCTTGGCTCAAGTCACAATGCTTATCAGTCAACAGCTAGCGCAACCAAGTGATAAAATATTCATTGCGCACTCGAGCGCAGCGTAAATGAAAAAAATATTAAGTAGGTACATAGCTGTTTTCCCGCGGTATTAGCTTTCTTGACGTTTTCCGGGATAAAAAGCAGAGTAGTAGAAGTAGAGAGAAAAAGTAAGACCTACATGTTTATGCGGCGAATAATGTAGCTTTCTGTTCTATCGGTCTAACATGAAATATCATTGACAATAGTTTCTCTCTATCCGCTTGCAGGGTTATTTTTGGAAAGAGTACAACACTCCAAAACTAGCTAAGGTTTTATGCGAGCCCTATTATGTATGCCGACGGTGGAATGCGATCAAACCTCTTGCGACTCTTTAATCCTATGTATAAGAAGACTGGGAGTGTAAGAGTATAGAAAAAAAAAAGCAAGAAATTGAGAATCATAGTATTTATACAACTTTATTTTGATGAATTTTCACATAGATAAAGGAGATGGGACCAGAAATACGAAAATTAGGTAGTGCCAGCAAAAAGTATTATCAAGTTTGACTAGTTGGTAATGGTAGACATGAGACAACATTTTGAGATTAAAACACATTCATTACATATCTATGGTTTCTATTAAGAGCATGATTATTCCGGTTATTATTAACATTTAGTAGTACCTAGGCTATTGATTGAAATTACAACATTATTCCTGCATCTCCATTTATCTTTAGAAAAGAAAGATACTTTCTAAGCATACAATAATAACATTTATATACAGACTAAGCTCGCGACATCTACTCACCGCACTGTCCTTACACACACACATGCATGAGTCCACTTTTCTCATATTATAGTACACCACTATGTACACTTTCATCTGAAGTTCGCAGCCTCAAGATATATTATTCTTTTATAAACAAAAACAATTTAAATACTGATACTCTCAGTTTCTGGCCAAAAATGGCCAAGTTCATGCTGACACAGACAACAACAGCATATTTACAAAATAAATAACAACAAAACAATAACCGACGTCATCGGTGAGGAGTCTGCAGCGTCTGGCTACTGTACGCGATCACAACACTACTGATTGTTCGGCGGTAGGTTAGAACTGGTGTCACTGGGGATGAGGTTGCGCCGCGCTACCTGAAGCGGTTGGAGCGCGCGCGCGCCGCCGAGCGCAGGCGCCGCGCCGCGCCGGGGTCCACGCGCGCCACGCGCACTACGGGCTGCAGCCAGTCGCCCAGTCCGTGCAGTGCACGCTTCTTCTTCTTATTATCCTTATCTTCAGTCTCTGAACGTAATTTTCGTTCCTCTTTCTCCTCGGTCTTAGACTTTTCCACGGATACCTTTAACTCGTGCAATGTCTTCTCTTTACTTTCAGATAAAGTCTTATCTTTACCGTCAGATATATCCATTGGCTCACATTGCTCTTCCATTGAATCCTCAGTCAGAGTCTTGTCTTGCGAGTCACACTCTGATTTCGAGTTTTCTAGGACAGTCCTATCTTCTTTTTCAGTCTCTGATAGGTTGGTGTCCTCCTCGCTGATGGTGTCCTGCGTGGTGTCGTCGTCGGGCGGCTCTGCTGACGACCGGTCTAAACTGCTCCCCGCTTTGCTTTCTGACTCAACACTGTTTGTTCTGGAGCCCTTTTTAGTTTGCTTCCTTTTATTTGGCCAGCCTGTTCGATTCTTCTTTTTGAATTTGCCGCGTCGCCCTCTGGGCCTGTCTTCAGCCTCTTTGATCTCGTTTCGGATGAGGTCACAGTTGTCGCACTCTGACACGAGGCTGGACACGTCGGGCACGTTGGTGGACGTGGTGACGGCGGCCTCGCCGTCCATCACTTCGTCGGACACGTCGTACTCTGCCGCATCTTCGAACACTTCTGATAAAAACTGCTGTAATCTCTCCGATGCTTCCTGGGTCTCAGATATAACAGGATCAATTTTGGCATTGCTGTGCGTGTCGCTGACGGTGTCTTCGGACGCCGTGGACTTAGTGTCGTCGTTGTGTCTCCGGCGCTGCACCAGCCCCGCGGAGCCAAGGATGGCGAGCGTGGAGGCGTGTTCGCGCGGAGACTTGCGCGGATGTCCCTCCAGCGCCAGCAGCGCCGCGGCGGTGCGCTTCCTGATCTTCTGTTTCTTCATACCGCGCGTGCCGTACGACCGCGACGGTCCCGGCTTGTCTTCTCTTTTCACTAAGTCACTCAGTGCACAGCAATTTGGCTTCAAGGGTGGTAACTGGCCGATTTCATACGGTAACTTTGGCGATTTTGAGTATAGTGCTGTAAAAATAACACAACATTGATTAAAAGGCAATTCAATTAATGAGCTTCTTATATATTTATAGTCTCACTATCACACTACTTACCAAAATACTGTGGTATATTTTTTGCTAGAACTTTGTCCTCATCTTGTCTTTTGAAGGTCTCGAACCAGGGTTCGCTGAGTGGCACAGATTCAAATGCGAACTCCAGCTGTTCCACAGCTGGGGTATACTTTAGCTTCCCATCTTCCCACTTCATGCACTTCTCTATGGGTTCTTCTCTCAATGGACTGACTTCAGCTTCTGGCGGTGGTGGCAGCTCTACAGGCACAAGTTGTTCTACGACTTCAGGCGGTTCAGGCGGTGGTTCCTCAGCCTGTGCTTTGCAGGGCACTCTGCGTGCTCGCTTCGCGACGGCGGGTGCTCTTTTCTTCCGCCGTCGCTTGTCCTCGGGCCAGCTGTCCTCCTCGGAAGACTCCTCTTTGAGTGCGAGCGGGCGCGCCAGTCTCCGTCGCTCGGCGGCGGGCGGCGGCGGAGACAGCTTGCGGCGCGCGCTCAGCTCTCTTTCGTCGTCAGAAGAAGACGTGGAGCTCGTGGAGCTGGCTCGCTTGGGGAACATGAACTGCTCGGCCTCGTCGCTCAGCACCGACAGCTCCGAGCGACGCACCTTCCGGAACTTGACGACTAGAGGCTTGGTGCCGTTGCACGCGGGCGGCGAGTCTTTCCTCTTATTCGAGAAGCCGCCGCTCGACCTCAGCTTGGTGCTGACGCCGACCACCTTGTAGTACTGCCGGTCTTCCGGCAGCGCCTCGCTCGCTCGCTTGCTGCAGCGGGTGTTGTGTCTCCTCTCGTCGTCGACGACTCCGTTGCGGCGCGGACTCAGGTTGCCGTTGACGGTGGAGTCCGGCGACTGCGACCGTCTGGACCTCTTGCTCTTGGGCTGGTCGACGTCCCCGTTGCACATGTTCCGGAGGGAGCGGCGCTCGCCGTTGACGGGCGCGGCCTTGTCGAGGAAGCTGGACACGTCGGCGCCGGCGCCGATGAGCGAGTCGAGCGCGATGAAGTTGGTGTGGTTGCGCACGAAGGCGAGGTGGTGCGGCGAGCGCCGGTGCAGCGCCGCGTCCACGTACTCGGTGTTGCACATCTCACAGTAGCCGCCCTTCACCTCTTTGTCTTCCTTCTCTTTCATTCTCGGACGACTTTTTCTCGTCATTCTGTAAAAAGATATGTTTTTTCACTTTAAGAAAACATTGAGTAAATCCAGTAATCCACACTGACACAACTCTTACTTACTTTTGTATGGCAATATCTTTAATATTTTGATTAGTGGTAGGAATCTTTTCTGGGGTTTCCTTCTTTTTTTCTTTTGGTGGGTCCGGTTCTAGAGATATCTCGGGCCATTCATCGAATTCCTTGTAAATAGGCCTGCACAACCTGGAAATGTACAACATGTTTAATATTTTTGGTTGTCAGAAAGTAAAAAGACATAGTCTTATAAATGTTATTGCATACTTGTCCAAAAATTCAATCTTGATAAAATGTTTAGTGAAGAGCGTGACATGCGCTTTGCGCGACGCCGTGAAGAATGTGTCATACAGTTTATCCAATAGACTTATAGCCTGAAAGATTAATAAATATTTTGTAAAGATATATAATAATAAAGCGCCACTCAGTTATAAATAAATACAAATATTAGAAGGAAAAAGAAAATTGTTAATAGTTTTAGACAGAATGTAGCATGCATAGAATAGATATTCAATTGCAACAAGCTCTATGAAGACCTACATAATCTAACAGTTTTAAATTTTTCAATTACAAAATGTATGAATAACAATCATAAAATAATCTTAATTCCTATACTTTCACAAGGTATCAATTTCATGGATATGAAGCAGCAACTTACAATTCGAAGCTCCTATAGCCAAGTATTTACAATGTTTGAACCGCTTCAGTTTAAAGTGCCACAAAATATCCATCAAACTCGCACCTTCGCTTACGCTAGGGGCTGGCGACTGGGGTGAGGTGAGGGGAGGCGGTGTGGGTGTACCTTCTGCACAGTGAGCTGTATGTACTTGTTGTTGGGCGAGATGTGTGGCGGGTCCGGCCGCACGCGCTCCAGCATGGCATCGGCGCGCGCGCGCCCCTCACGCCGCGCCCATCGCGCGCCGCCGCTCGCCCACGAGGCCCCGCTGGCGCCCGCAGCTCGGTCGCGCACCACGTGCGTCACGCGCGACGTTAGGAATACCTCTTGGTGCTGGAAGCAAACACCTCTGTTTATCAACAAGCTGCTCAGTTCATCTCCAACTACTTTTGTCCCTTAGTAAACAAAACCGCTCAAGTCACTTTGACTAACTTTATGAGCGAAGAAACTGGTTCATTTTACTGTTACAGATTCTGGCAGCTTTTATTTTTTAATGTCACTAAATAGAACTGTTGCTCACGAATCCAACTGGCAATATTACACTTAGCGATCAACTAATACTATGCCAAAATTGAATTACTTTTCACAGAGCTGTAGATTTTTTGTTCTACTGTAAAGTTAATCAAAATGACTTAAGCAGTGTTATTTGCTAAGGGACCTTTGGCTACTCTCACAACTGTAATCAATTTGCCTGATTTTATTTCAGCATTCAGGGGGAAACGAAGGCTTATTAGAAATAGTTACAAGTTCATCATTACTGATAATGTAGACTGGGTTATTGGAAGTACGCCATATAACATGAGACATGTGCTTGTGTTACACCAGATGTTATGTCTCGCCTTACTTTTCAGAAATTGATCATTTCAAAGTCACTTTAGTATCAATTTCATTCCTGTTTTACATAATGATGTATGGGAATGAAATGTTAACATGCCACAACTCATTTAGAAAATCCTTTTTGGGATATTCAAACATTGTTCTAACCGAGGTAAATAATGATAATTCTAGATCTGTATTTTTGCCATATTTATCCCTAAGTAAATTTAAGGATGGGAGGTAAATTATTTTTGGATCTTTACTCACTATTTTTTCAGTGTAAATGAAGTTTAGGATAACCCTCAATCTTGTGACATAACTTCAATCTTCATCATAATTATTGTACCTAACGTGTTGATCCATCATTAATTCATTTCTTTTTAAGAAAATGTTGGGTACTAAATTGATTAT
The DNA here is from genome assembly GCA_905332915.2 of Hecatera dysodea. NCBI lineage: Eukaryota > Metazoa > Arthropoda > Insecta > Lepidoptera > Noctuidae > Hecatera > Hecatera dysodea. The sequence goes on along the minus strand of HG995299.1, from coordinate 19,637,668 downwards.
CACGATTAAGCTTAGACTCTGTTTCTGATACTAATGGCCTAATATATTTTTAATTAAAAAAAAGATGGTATCAAAATGTGTAACGAAAAGATGAATAAACAGAACAATAACAGTATCCTAATTTTATTTGCAGTTTCAGGCAGAAATCATGGTCTGTAGCGCCTAAAACATTAATTATTTATTATGTATGTATGTGTACAGCAACACTGCAACAGGTTGCCTACTTACTCTCTGAGAACTTATGAATTTGTTTAAAAATTGCTAAGGCAATAAACAGAAATAATCAGTCATTCAATACAGCATGGATATTATAAAGCCAAACTATTTTTTTTTGTGAGAGCAAAATAAGAGCCTAGTGATTTAAGCAGTTTATGGTTTTCCTAATTATGGCTCTAATTTATTATGACACAAATCAGTAATTTGGACTGGTTACTAAAATACTGATGGAAAACAAGATTTACTGACTCAATAAATGTGCATAAGCAAAAGGAAAAGGTGTAAATTGGAGCCACATGGCATTCTGATTTCTGCCTACCCACATAGAAAAAAAATGTGTCAGTTTATGCATGTAAATCCATACATTTGTGTAAATGATATCTTTCTAATCTGATATAAATAGAATAAGCTCACTTTAAAACACTTTCCAAGTTATAATAAAATATCAATTCACTATGCTTAAAAGCTTGTGTGCCACAATCTATAAATATTAAAAGTTATTTATTCGCATAAACATTACCTTTACTAGCTCATGAATTTATAATTAAGTAGATAACAATATATAAAAAAACAGATATCTACATAGATATATGTTGTTATGTTATTTTTATTTGAAAAGGATAATACCTGATATAATTATAATAATGTAGAAATAAATATAAATTATGTTAACTCCAATGAAAAATAATATGTATTGACAAATGTTTCCAAGTAATGTCTAAGCAACAAGTTGCCCCTACTTTTTACTCTTAAAGTGCATTTTTATAAATAACTGCATGTCATACTTATTGTGCAGTCTTGCTAACCATGCAATTTTGCTATGACTATACAGATCACTGAAATACAAATTTAAAACTATTGATATTATCCACATCTTTTTTACATGTGTGAAAAAATACCAACTGATAAAGTGAGCTAGTGTGAATAATGAAAATTTATATGTTTTAATTAGTTTAATGTTGCCAGCATGAAAATAAATGATGGCCAAGAAAATACAGAGTACATGTGGCAACTCTTATAGGAATTTAGTGTCAGCAAATGTTATTGTTTAGGTAATGCAGAGTGCAGTGACATTATGTGAAAGTCAGCAATGCAGCAGGCTGACCTAATACGTGTAATGTATGTGTCGCAACAGCTACCTACTCGACGCGAGTGACGGCGCTTGGTCAGAGGGCATTCTCGGAATATGTTATTGAGCGATGCATGCGACGGCACTATGTAACGGGGCGGCATCAGCGCCGCGAGTTATCGACGCGCCGGAACACACATTGCCGAGTTTTCCTTGAAATACGCTCCACACAACGAGACGATCGACGCCGGCGGGCCGCGCCATCGCGCCCTCCACGACTCGCGCCAACCGTCCCGCGCAAAAAAATAACACACCAAACTACCACACACAAATCTCACCCTTAAGATGTTCTACTTAAGACTCAGAACCCCGTGATTATGTGAAAGCAATATCAACTGTCAAAAATTAAGCGGACACACGCGTAACCCGAAGGAAACTACATTTCAAACGGCTTTTAAAATGGATGTAGTGCAACGCAGCGTGAGAGCGCGCCGCGCGGCCTCGGCCCGCTGCATTTCGCGGTGCGGCGGCGGCGGCTCTAACGCGACCGTACAAAAGATGACCTAAAATTGAACGCAAGCTATGCGACCCACTAGCCACTCCAACTGTTTTTAAACTGTTTTCTAAACAATTCTGACACGATCGTTGTGTCGGTACGCACGTGTGGGTAACATACACTGTATATACTTACATAAAAGCCGTCCGCGAGGGCCCCGCGCTCCGCTTATCACAAAAATAAGTAACTATATACTAGTCACTCAGACGACCACTATGTTCGTCACTCATAGATTTACTTTCTGTCGGTAAATGCCTTCAAATTGTCTGTAGCACACATTGAATTATGTGATTGTAGGTTAATTACGCAACGTCTGATACACTTTTTAAACGTATTTATACACAATTGATAAATAAAATCGAAAAAGTAACAACAAACACAAATCTGTCATACAAGATGGAGATATTTCACGATAGTTCATGTATTTGACACTGGGGGCGCTGCTGTCAGGTGGAAGGGGAGACGCTTCTCATTGGTCCGTTCAAATTGCGTTCCAATTCAAATAGAAATCTTTCGTTTCGACGATGTTTTACTATTGAGAGTTTGAAACAAATAAATTAGTAAGATTCTTGTAAAAATAATATAAATGTCGAATTGTATAGGGAAAAATATAGAGGTCGCCCGATAACTCTAGCACAAATGTTAAAATATAAAGATTACTCCTGTTGGAGCGTTCAAAGTATGAAACGGAACGTAAATAACATGACCAAATGCAGTTAGCCTGAATAAAAGCCATACGAATTAAAAACTACTGCTATCCCTGTTTTGGTCACACTACATTTATACATAACCAAAAATTATGTGGCAACGTAAGTATACAGCAGTGCTACTTCATGGAATAAGTTTTGGCGGTAAAAGCCTTATATACTCACCAAACCCATGTCTTGAATCCTGCGAGATATTGATCTAGCCAAACCATGGTCTTGAATATCCAAATAAAAACAGAAATTTCTCCTCACTGCAACGCACCAAAAACATTATGATAAAACCAAGTAACACAACAACAGTTTCGGTAAAATAGGTCACATTGAAAATATGACGCACGCACCTCTGTTATATTTTTCGTCTAAATTCAAAGTTGATACCATTTTTGTTATCAAGTTTCAAGGGTATAGAAAATCCACTAACTTTAACAGCACATAATCAAAGCAAATTTGTCTCTTTATGCATTGCTTTAGTATTTTTAAAGAAATAATTATATAAGTTTACGATTCGATCAAGAAATTTAGGCATAATACATTTTGTAAAATACGTTTCGAACGTCGAAATGTCATTGACAGCTGTGAAGAATAGAGAAAAGAGTTTTAAGTTTTAGATCTATGGTTAATAATCGATATTGCAATCGATATCACGTTTTTGTTGCTAACATGAATAGTAAGTCTTGTACAGGTACCATGTGCAAATTGTAACTTTGTATTAGATTTCCTCTTAGAAAAAATTACAAAGTATTTATGTACGTCTTTTTAGAACAACTAATTAATCAATGAAATTAGTATATATCGCTATAAAAATAATTCCTAGTAACAAATTTGAAGCGCACTTCGTAATAAATACATGTGCCTGCCTATTAAATAAATGTTAAATCAACTCCATTCGTTTCCATAGCCGTCGCGCCGGCCGGGACGCGTGTAGGTAGGTATTGGCAGTACATGACCGTCTATATAGTATTTTATTGATTGCTCACGTGTTCGTATGTAGTCGTGGACGTTCATGTTACATAGTTATCTAGGTTCAGTAGGTACGCCCGCTCGGCCCGTTTATTTTGCACAGTAAAAGCTATGTAGGTCGCCCGGATGTTTACCTGGAATCGAGCCTACTTCGCCCGGGCTGCATTTATGCGTATAATAAAGCAAAATGATAAAATACTTTACCTATATGTTTCTATAAACTGTATGAACGCCTTCTTAGATATTTCTAAATGAATTATTCACAAAGCATTGGCACAGGTCATATTATACCACGTCATAATATATGTAATTAGATTCTGTTTACTTTGGCACATTTTGAACTTTCCTGAGGCACTATCTACCCACTAACAGTAATGGCTTGAAGTCATGAAGTTATAAGTACTTATTATTTGCAGCAATCGTATTTTACATCACCGTAATTATGTTAACACCTTATTCGCCATACGCAATGGGAGTTGGTCGGAAAGTTCGGTAAGCTTATTAAATAAGGTGCGAAACTGACATTCTGTTTCTTACTCTGTATGTGCTGTGTTAGGGGCCATTAGTCGTGCTTGTGACTTTACCGGACGCTCGTCTGTTTGTCGTCGACTAAGTCTAGATAGCTATAAGTAGCGCTACCTAGTGGCATGGTGATGGACTTAAGAAAGGCTTTTCATCACCTTTCTATTCGTCAATAGGTGGCGTGCAGCAACATCTTTTTCTTTGAATTTGGCGCGAAGTTTTGTTTTGATTACAATATTGATTTAGCGAGCTGCTACGCTGCATTTTTTTGTTATCATCTATTGTATATAAGTGTTTATGTGTTTCTCTAAAGATGATTGTAGCTACTTACTAGTTTACATGCAGTCATGCCTGCGCCAAAGTGAAAATAAAAAAAAAAAACCTGTAGTGGGGTATTTCGGTATTTCGATAGGCAGCCCCAAGATAAACTGTACCGACAGCCAGCGCTCCGTCGTCGCTTAGAATGTTGAAATTGTAATAGGTACTCAACGTTTCATTTCTTGCTATTCTACAATTTCTCGGAATAACTATGAGAAATTATAAATGATCAAATTTTGATGCGTAAAAAAGTGTTACCAATGTTCAGTTGATAATTTATCAAGAGTTTACAATCTCTCATTTAGTTGTTATAATCTTACACATTTTTCAATTATCCGGTGACAGAATATACATATAACTATGTATATTATGTTCTCCTTTCCTTTTTTTCAATTATAACTTATTTTAATGTAATAATCTATCAAGTCATCAAGTGTCTGGAATTTTTTCAGAAATATGAGGGTATTCTATATATCCTTAGACTCATACTTCCGATTTCTTCTGAGCGCACTGAGCTCGAATATTTCACAAAACTGCTTTTTATTGACGTATTTTGGCCTTTTAAGGGGTTTTGTTTTTAAATACTACTTAAAAGAATAAGCAAAGAAAATGTGGTATTTTGGGTCCTTAGTTCAGTTTCACAAAATATTAAATACAAGTAGGCTTGCGACTTACGTGAGAAATTAAACCTTTTGTCCGTTTAAGTGTATGTTCACCCAAGTGGACTGGGACTGTGAGACTATCGAAGGAAGGCGGGACTAAAGAGCTGTAAACACGCTGCACTCGTATCGGAACACAAAATAAATTGTGATATGACAAAATACTTATGCAATGCTAAAACTTGACCGCCTCAGAAAGGCTGGATAACTTAGTTATCTAATGCTAAGCTTGTTGAAGACTGACCGCATTTTTTTCGAAACAGAAATCCTCTATCGAGTTAGGAAAAGTGCTTGTTTACGCAGATAACATTGATGACGTAGGTACTGTTGAAGAGGGACGTAACTTTGCTCGATTCGGCAATAAAAACGTTAACGAAATAAGTACGGTTTTTCAATTGATCTGCTGAAATGCTTTCTGCGAACTACCTACATGGAAGTCTATCTCTAAAGTCACGTTGTCGAACTCGATTGGTAAAAGTGACGTAGCTTTAGCGTAGTAACTATTTAGTAATCTGTGCTTTAGCGTAGCGTAGCCGATCTTTTAACTCATGACCACCTATTACGCGCAACATCTGAGGTTTTAGGCGGCAAGAAATATATTTGAGTAGGTACCTAGTTCGTTTGTTAAGAGATATACAGTATCAGACGAGCCGCTGTCAATTATGACGTCCATACTCCGTAGGTACACCACACAGCTCTGCGGGTGCCACACGTCACGGTTTGCTGTATCACACTTAATTTCACGACAAAAATTGCATTGGATTCCGATCTCTAATTCGCAAAACACTTCCGTATGTCCAATTTTTTTCAGAAAAGTTACACTAAGAGTTTTTCATTTTCGGGGAATTTAGATTGGAATCCGTGTTCTGACCAAAGACTACAATAGTATATACTGGAGTATCGGTCAAGGTCATACCAGTAAAAGCAACGCGTGTCCCAAAAGGTCTAAAAATATTAATAGCAGTTCGAATTCTAAAGCTGCGAGGAGGTGGGTTCGAATATTTTAGCACCCTATTTTGGAGAGGCAAAGAGTTTATTTCTGTAAAAAGTTTGAGATCCTAGAAAATGTGTGAAAAGTGACTTCTAAAGCGCTCCTACAGTCGAGGTTTTCTTTTGACTCATTTGTTTTTAATTAGATCATACAACTAACGTGATGTTTTTGCTCATTTTTTACTAGTGACATCAAAGGCAGTGGTGAAAACTGAGAAAGTAGGTTTTTTTGAGTAGGTGTGTCTACAGTAAGTGTGGTAAGGTAATTGAAGGTCCAATGAGAGATCCCAAGTTCTGTTTAATACTTGTAGTTTATTGTAAAGAAATGGACTTACAAAATATCTAGATGCACACACAAATCACACAACGGCGGTTCATAATAAAAAGGGAAGAGGAAGTTGGTGTTGCCATACATCTAACAAAAAATAAACTTATTTAACATTGCCATAACTTACACTTACAATATTTTATAACAGTAAGTATAATATGTAATTTATTCAAACTAGGCTAAGAGCCAGCACATCTTCAACGTAAAATTTTACATAAAGACCCCTAAATCGCTCACCCGTCACCACTTCCTAGGTTTTTAGCTGGGAATAAGTGGCGCAACAAACTCCCCAACAACAAATCTATCTGTTGTGTTGAACTTGAATTTATACAATAACATACAAAATATGTACCTACATGACACAGAGGGAAATCATTAATCAATTCACTATAAAACATTGTAAAGAGTAAATTAAGTCATTAAAGTAAAAATTTATCATAATTTTATTATGGCGGTTATGGCGTCAGTTGGTATTTTTTTTTATGCCCATTTGTGATATTATGGTGGTGAAAGCTGGGAATGGCCGCTATCTTGAGAATTTATTTCTTTCAATGATATACAGCTGTTTTATTCATTTCAATATTTTTATCCAAATACGGCAAAGCCAAAAGATGGGTTGTCAGTTTAGCTTAGCAATCTTTAAATCAATACCAATGTATGTTTTTATGAAATGATTATTGCCCAGATATAAATAGTAGGCGCACTGTTTATGTACTTGTGTTAAACACAAGTACATAAACAGTGCGCCTACACCTAATCGAAAAGTGTTTACACACAAACAGATTAGGTGTATCTTTATCAATGTAGGGATGGGTTTTAGTTAGTAAGTCATTCACCTCCGTTCCGCCCGCGGTAGAAGTCATTTGTTGATTTCAAACTTACTCTTGGCATACTCTTTATGGACAATTAAATAAAACACAAAGACCCACTTACATTAAACTTATATTTAAATAAAAGTTAACATTATAATTTTACAATTTATTACATTTAATATACATAGCCACTTTGTAAAAATTCTTATCTATAGTTAAATATTATTTATAAATATGATAGGATGACAAGAACTAACTAAGATAAAACGAGACAGCTTATAAAAATATATAAGCGTGGGGGCACACTATCGAGAATGCGCGCCTCTTTTTATGAACGCTATACTTGCGTTTGACGCCAGTAAGCGATTGAAGCGCTTTTGAAAACGGCAGGGCCTGAGCGGGCCAAGTGAATAACGTCAAACGAAGCTTATTGAAAAACTGCAAAGCATTGCAGTTATATTTACTTTATTTTTAAAAATAGCAAACCCACCTTGTGAAAGCGTAGTGATTAACGCTCGTGTTTTCTTTCTGATATTATTACAAGCTCGCAGGTACTATTATTTCATTAAACAGACGAATTGAGAACCTCCTTTTTTTGAAGTCGGTTAAAAATCAGAGGCGGGCAGTTTGAGAATGTTTCTTCGGATTTCTGTCAAACAGAATATATTTTCTGGATGTTGTGACCCCGCGCTGGCTCTGAGTGAACGGTGAAACGGCCAAGTGTATGTGAACGTATTGTACAGACAGTAAAACGACTTAAAAATTTAAAAATCTAAACTCACTTATCATCAGTCTCAAATTCGTCGACTTGACTGATTGCAGACAGTCACAGATAACCTCAACGATTCGTTTTTTTTTTATTTTGACTCGTTCACACAGAAAAAAAATACCCAAATGTCATTTTAATCTAATTTTTGAACTAGCACGGACAATGTATGTATTTCATTATCTAAGGTGTCCTTTAAATGGTGTAAGGCGAGTGGCTGTTCTCGCTCTGTTCGCCATTGGTGTCTCCGTTGAGCACGGGCGGCATGGGCGTCTTTATAAGCGGCGCTGGTATCACCTGCGGAGGAAAAAGAGATGATTCTTGGACTGGTGTTTCATTGACATGTGCATCACGCACGTGCGACAATAAATAATATACAAGAAAACTTTGAATGGACATTGATGGAACGAATACATTTTGTACACACTGAAAATACAAATAGGTACGGACACTGAATGTTAGCTGATGGCCTTCAGATTGAAAAGCCATTCAGAATTCCATACATTTTTAATGGTAATTTTCTCTGTTGCTCACTGAACCGTCATATAAAATAATATTCTAGGTTTGTGGCGCGGCAGCGCCTAACGTAATGTTGCGTTAAGCGCTGCCGTGCTACTTTTATCTACTTTGTCACATAAACTGGGTATTAGCTACAAATATTTTGAATAGGTTACAAGCAGAGTGGGTCTCGAATTTATGGGCCAAACGACTTTAAACGAATTGAACTGAGTAATTAATAACGTAAATCGTTGAAGTGGTCAACTGATGTTAGTTTATAATTTTTGAAGGCCAGTTGATAGGTATTCTCGAGACTTTTTTCGTAAGCTATTCAATTGAAATATTTGACTTGTTTTGAAATGATAATTCCATTGCGCAGACGACTTATCGTTGACTAACTCATTTTTAGACGCGAATGATGATTATGGATGGAAGGTGTGGTCGGCCATTACTCGTAACATTACATTCAATGTTATTATGTTTACATCGTGGATATTTTATCACGGATGAATTATTTGTTGTCAGTCACCTTGAATTAATTCACCATCACGCCGTACCTAGCTTGACAAAAACACCACATCGCCACGACTTAATTCCGTCTTTATCATATTCCTGCTGAAACTAATACAATGGAAATAATCCTTGCGTTTGTTATTAAAAATACTATTCTAAGATTCAATCATCCATTGTTAGTTTGTATGTCTGATAGAATGTTTGCTATGATAATTATGTATTTTTGATGGTCGGCTAATCTCTTCATGACTTTTTCATAGTGCATCTTTCCCTATTATTCAAACCAAACACCTTTTTTTTACCCGATAACCCGACTACGGCAAAGCCAGAAGGAAGTGTAATGATTTTGGCTGTCTATGTATGTATTTTAATTTCAACAGGTATGATTTGTGCTGGCATCACGGTAATTTGCCTGAACCCAATTGGATAAGGAACGGGGAAAGAACGGTGTGGGGTGGCGCCAATATGGAGAATACTGGCACAATATAAACCACCTTTACCAATAAATACATAAACGTACAAATATCCAAAAGAATAAACACACATAATTTTGAACGTAACAAAAAACACGTTTTTATTTATAAAAAGAACTCCGCCTCCGCCAACAAGCTAACACACACAGATAACCACCACCTGTCAACTGTCACTTCCCGCCAAAAAAAGTGTCAACCATGTTGCTGTAAAAATCCGTAGTTCGTTGCGACGGTGAATGACTAGTTATTATCCGAATTAACTCGGGTACGGTTAAGAAGACAATGCCTTGTGAAGTTGAAGTATCACATATCATCTGGATACAAAACTTAAATTGGACTTTGTAGGGCTATTCATACATAACAGAAGCCTAGACAATCAACTGCCTTACTTCAAAGAGGAAGAACTGGAAGATGGCATGTGTGTGTCACGTCAAATTGCTAGATAAACTGTGGACTAATTGCATAATTGCTGGAAGCCATCGGATGACATCAATTTCGGACACTTAAAAAGTATCTGCTTCATCCAGAATTTAATACAACCATTATTTATCACACCCATTACTTGGAACTATTAACATTTCCATGGGCGCATGTGCCTTGCTGGCACTAAACTTGGCGTATTGCGGGAATATTCACGATATTACATTTACCTACCTAAAATCAAGAATATTTGTTTCTGAATTCATCCAGCGTGCCACCAGTACCTAACCTGTATCAGGCAACTTTTGGTTTCTGGCATTTTGCTGAACTGGACCTGTTTGGCGTAATCGCGAGGCAAACAAATGTCATTGTTTTAAAATGAAGTCTCCTTATTTTTTGTCCCTAAATTGTTGCGTATCTGTGTGTGTTCTTTTTATCCAGGTTGTGTATCTGTATATTTTTTGAGGTGAAAAATAAAGCACGTAGTAATATTTTGACGAAATACACCACTGAATTGCGATTGCAATTGGAATGCGACAGAAGATATATTCTCGAAGATCTGTAAAATCTGTGAAATAATTTTATTAAGAATATGACTAGTAACTTCGCAACAGATTACGGTTTTTTACAACAACATCTATACTACCCATGCTATCTATGCGTTACGCTATGCTAGGTCATGCTTCAAACATTGCGTACTTGGACCTCAGCTGCCTCTTCGTCGTCCTGTCAAATAAATTGTTTTTTTAAATATTTTCGTTTTTTTTTTCGTGATTTTTGTGCTCTTACATTACTATTTAGGAGTAATACAGAGTGTTTATGGAGAAGAAGTGGTCGAATTAGTTCTAAAAGATATTTTGTTGGGTTTATGATGCCAATCTTTTAACGTACCTAATTACTGATTTCCTTGATAATTTAAACGTATTGTGTTTTTTATTGTGTGAAATTCGCCTTTGTATTTCCAACGTAGAATGTTCTTGATTCATCATTCAAATCAAACATTATTTATTTGTTCGAGACATCGCACGTATGTATTAGGTATGTTTATTAACAGTGCGATAATACAAAGCATTTTAGTTGTTCCAGTAAAGCCGCCTATCAAAATGGATTACCTGCCGGCGACATAAAAGATAATGTTGACTAACTAACATCAAGTGCTTACAATAACTATTTATTTATAAGATTGATAGATAACTCTTGTTATCTGAGTATATTTATTTTACACTGACAGTGTAATAGTTGAGACTACAATAAAACTATCGTTCATTCTAGTCCTCACACAAGGTCTACCAAGCTTTTTCTACGTATTCTCAATTAAAAACAATGTCTAATAGCTCATGTTTTTTGAGAGCTCTATCTACTTAGTTATCTAGTTCTATGTCATCTAACGACTATCTACTTCATTCTATGTCCTCAAACGAAGTCTAAGTAGTTGATTCTACGGCATCAAATGCGGATTAACTTACGTCCTCGAACGAGGACCTAACTAATGTCCTTGAACGAGGACCTAAATAACTAACGTCCTTGAACGAGGACCTAAATAACTAACGTCCTTGAACGAGGACCTAAATAACTAACGTCCTTGAACGAGGACCTAACTAGCTAACGTCCTTGAACGAGGCTGGACCTAACTAGCTATCGTCCTCGAACGAGAACCTAACTATCGTCCTTGAACGAGGACCTAACTAGTTACCGTCCTCGAGCGAGGACCTAACTAACGTCCTTGAACGAGGACTAACAAACTTAAGTCCTCGAACGAGGCCAAATGTTCGTTGAACGTCCTCAAACAAGGACAGTAGACGCGGGACATTGGCAGCAGCGATACTCACAGAAGGTTTGGGGCGGTGCGTGTCGACGGCGGGCACGGACAGCTGGATGTGCTCCTCGCGGCAGCCGTACGCCACCGGCGTCAGCTTGATCACCGTGTGCAGCGGCACGTGCAGGTACGGCAGCTCCTCTGTGGCCAAGGGACACGGGCGTCACTCAACAGTTAAGAAGGATTCCGAAACTTGGGCCATACGCCCAGGCAAAATTATTGTGAAAGTTTATAAACAAGTTTCTAGCCGTGATTGGTTGAATGTTTTCTACAGCCAATCGCATAAAATTGCGAATAATTTAATTTGATATATATTTTTTTTTTCAAAAATCGGGGGTTACTCTATTATTAGCGTTTAGCGTCCTCAGAATGATTGGCGAGAGAACCGATACTGTTCTGCTCAGTAGGTTCACTGAACTCCATGTGCTACGAGACCGATGAGCCTACTGTGCAGGGGTAAACGGTGTGTATTTTATTCTTTTATTACTTTTAATCACTAACATTAGTATAAGCAAAATTTCTTACTAACAATCTTGTCTTGTCTATGGACTTTTGTGTCTCACTTTTTTTTTATTTTTTTATTATTACTATACCAGGAGACTTATCCAAGAAATACACGAGCAGGCAGCGCAAGACCGCCTGGTACGACATGACCAGCACGTTGCTCCGGCATCTGGCGCTCCAGCTCCATAAGGGCCACTAGGTCCTCGTAGTACCAAGTTCTTACCAGCAGACTTGTCCAAGAAGTAAGCGAGCAGGCAGCGCATGACGGCCTGGTGCGACACGACCAGCACGTTGCCCTGGCGCTCCAGCTCCATGATGACCGGCTCCAGGCGGGCCACCAGGTCCTCGTAGCTCTCCCCGCGCGGGTAGCGATACGCGAACTTGTTGGCGTCGCGCGCGTTGAAGTCTGACGGATATTTCTGCTGGATCTCTGCGTAAGTCATCTCTTCGCATATACCCTGTAAAAAGTAAATAGAAAAGATGTTATTGAAATAAATATTATCATCATTTTAGCTGAAAGATGGCCACTGCTGGTGTAAGACACCCCCCAATATCGCTGCATTGACCGGTCCCGTGCATTTCGCATCCAGTGGATTCGGTTTAAATGTATACCTCCTAATTGAAAACAAGAGATAATTTTATAAAAGATGGTATTTCTTAGGGTTTTCCCAAAAAGACGATTTTCCAACTAACCTACGACGGGAAAAGTAATAAATAATCTCAGTGAGAGCCTTCCTTGCGGCGCCTTCACATCCTTGAAGGTTTGGATGGCCCTCTTCATCCATGAGGCCCTTGAGCGCCTAGTATTACAAGCATAGCAGAAGTATTGTCTTACCGCATCAATATCATTGAGGGCCTTCCACCTTTCTTGCGGCGCCTTCACATCCTTGACGGTCTGGATGGCCCTCTTCATCCATGAGGCCCTTGAACGCCTATTACAAGCATAGCAGAAGTATTGTCTTACCGCATCAATCTCATTGAGGGCCTTCCACTTTAACAGCGCGCCTTCACATTATGACGGTCTGGATGCCCTCTTCATCCATGAGGCCCTTGAGCGCCTAGTATTACAAGCATAGCAGAAGTATTGTCTTACCGCATCAATCTCATTGAGGGCCTTCCACTTTTCCAGCGCGCCTTCACATTATGACGGTCTGGATGCCCTCTTCATCCAAGAGGCCCTTGAACGCCTAGTATTACAAGCATAGCAGAAGTATTGTCTTACCGCATCAATCTCATTGAGGGCCTTCCACTTTTCCAGCGCGCCTTCACATTATGACGGTCTGGATGCCCTCTTCATCCATGAGGCCCTTGAACGCCTAGTATTACAAGCATAGCAGAAGTATTGCCTTACCGCATCAATCTCATTGAGGGCCTTCCACCTTTCTTGCGGTGCCTTCACATCCTTGACGGTCTGGATGGCCCTCTTCATCCATGAGGTCCAGACCCTGAGCCCGGGGATCTGTTGCTGGTCGATGTAGTTGGCGAGCGCTTTGGCGTACTGACGGCCCCGGGACGAAAGGTCGCTGTCGCCGCCGATGCGACCTACTATGTTGTGTGTGCTTTCACCATGCTGGAAAAGGTATATTTATTTGTTATGTATGTGATAAGCAGTGGTCGGAATAGGTAGATTGATTTTATGTACTTGTATCACGAACTGTCATAGAAATCATAATATGGATAAGCCTTTCTCTCGGGATTTTATTTCAGTGTTTATGGGATTTAATAAATATTTTTGACATACAGTCAAAAATATTTATTAAATCCCTTACTTAGATTTTTAAACCACTACATACTCGTATGAAATAAATTTCTATTTTAAAAAGCTAATAAAACATTTTATTAATATGGCGGGAATAACTATAACTCTACTTTTTCGAAATGCACGCGGGCGTAGCCACGTGAAATAGCGAGTGTTAATATGTCATCCTCCTACATATTCTGCGTGTTCTTAACAATTTTAATATTCCGGAAATCTTTACTCCAGAATCTCGGAAGCATGTCCATATTAACATCTACGCTTCAGGTTATTGACCCCAAATCAATCTACCTATTCCGACCACTGATGATAAGACTAAATATTTCTGATAAGTCACTGTTTAAGATTAAATCTATACTTCACTGCATAGTATAAAACAAAGTCGCTTCCCGTTGTCTGTCTGTTATTTTAGCGATAAATTTTCAACAACAATAAAAACTACTTTTAAATACATTTTTGACAGACTGCTACCGACTGACTGAAATTAATAGAAGTATTGTTACTCTGTAGTAAGATCGTTACACCAAAAATCATTAGTACCAGTTCAATCAACCGTCAAATTAAGTTAAATTAAAATAATAGGACTTTTGAGCATATAGACATTTTTACATGTACTATCTATAAGTCCAAAAGTGAAGTTTTCATGAATTTTTAATTTTCTTTCTATCTATTTCTTCTTACTTTACTACTTTACTTTACTTCTAAACTTTGAATTATTCTTTGTTTTATATTGTAATTAACGCTTAAACACGATTGTTAAGTATACTTATCTGTCACCCTAGTGATTTATTTTCTATGTATCCTACCACCTCATCTGTGAACAGTGTTGTGGGCTACAATATTGTGATATGTTTTCTGTATTGTCTTTGTATTCCATCTTTTATATTGTAGCTGTTTGTTGTTCCTTTTAAATTTTTTTTTTATTTATTTTTTTAGGCAGAAAAATAAAACTCACCCTAGTCAAATAAATAGTCCTAGGAACAATATGTATATTCATCAGATAGTACACGATCCGGCTCTGTATGTGCCCCTCGTGTTTATGTACCACCACCTTCTCGCCGGTGTCATATATCTTCATGTAACTGTATTCTGACTCCATGCTCTCGTCCAGCGGCTCGTACTTCTCCTTGTAGTGTTCTATCCGAAGCAGGAAGTCGTTTAGCACGTTATCTGTGTTCTGTATGTTTGTGTAATCCGGGCTGCTTACTTTTACTTCCTGGAAGGTGCAGTTAGGTTAGTGGGTTTACCATATTATTATTATCATTTATTTATCCGATAACAAAGATCCATTGGGTTAGTAACAATAGTCTCAATCTATGTTAGTACTTAATCAAAAACATCGACAATGTACAGGTGACAAGTGACCTCAGCTACGGGCTGTCATGTCTCCCGGCTATAGCGCGTAGAATGCTGTTGGGGCTACCACGGACTGTAAGGGAACGTGCAGAAACTATAGGTGTCAGCACAGACTTGTCAATGTCAAGTATATTTTACCTATAAGCTTCAAATTTGCAACGCTAGATGGCACAGTCTACTTCGTGTACGTTCCCCTAAAAGGTGCAGGAAGTATAGGTGGCAGCACAGGTCAAATATTTACAACGTAAAAGTTTCTGATTTGCAACACTAGATAGTAGATGGCATAGTCGATATGCATGTTCCCTATTCAAAGTTTAAAAACAATCGACTGCCACATAAATTCATGAGCGGATAACTCGGCAAAATGTACTAAACAGCTGTTTTATTTTCGCGGATTCTGGGTTGGTTCCATAGTAAAAGTTGTTCATAATGATGAGTAAAATGATCCTTTAAGAGGAAAAGAAAAAGATTTTTCTTAAAGTGGCATCATCATAATAGGATGTTTCCTGAGTAAAAAATATACAGGGTGAAATTGAATAGATGCGACATATTTAAATATACAATAATACGTGTTGTCAAGAAAATTTAGAACATACCAAATGTAAAATTAATGAACTTTTATCACCGCTATGAATGGCAACGTTTAATAACGCGAGTACTCCACAACGATCATTGAGCACTGCGATTAGTTGGACGAGATTTTTTGATACTTTAATTTTTCTTATTTATTTTGCATATTAATTATTTTTCTGGAATACCTATAATTCGTACTTAAATAAAGATATTAACATCGATGGATCATTTTAAAACGCCAACCACGTAACTTTTTTTAACGATTTAGATTGTAGAAAAAACAGTTTATAATTACTATGTTACTGTAACTGAAGCTCCCATTTCATTTTGTCGCATCTATTCAAAGTCATCCTGTATGATTATGTTTAGTCCGTCAGTTAGATTATAGAAAAATATTGGTACTCAACGTATTTTTTTCATTATAAAATCTATAAAAACTGACGAAGATACAAAGCATCAAAGATCAGGAGTGGGGGCTTGTGACGTCACGGTTCGGTAAAAATTGTAGCGAGCAGTGACGTCACACGAGTTTTCAACGCACTGTATCGTCTTCATTTTTTGTTTACGTGAAAAAAGAAAAAATACGTGTCCAATATTTTTTGGACATCTATCCGACGGACTAATTAGATTTTTTTAGTTAGGTAACCCTATTCTATACGACAGGGTCGTCACAGATGCCAACATATGTACATGTTCAACATAAATTTAGCTGCAAGCAAAAACCTGCCCTATTGATATACCTCACCATAATATTCTGTTCGATAATCCTAGGGTCGTCGCAGATGGACTCGACGAAGAAGAGCTTGAAGCCCATCTTGTGGACCACGATGTCGCGGATCATGCGCCGCCGGTCCAGCGTCGAGTTTGTCGCGTCGAACACCTGCGGACAAAGGCGTTGTAATTAGCGTTTTAGGGGATTATTCTCTTTGGCTAATTTTATAAACAAATGAAATGAGCTTATTTGTAGACTAGCTTCTGCCCGCAACTTCGTCCGCGTGGAATAGTTACTTTACCCCCGTTTTTGAAACTCTCAGCCCGATCGGTTTAAAATTGACAAAGTTTCATCCCCTATTTTATCCCCTTTTGGGGTAGAATTTATCCCCTTGGGGGTAGAATTAATCAAAACCCTTTCTTAGCGGATGCCTACGTCATAACATCTACCTGCATGCCAAATTTCAGCCCGGTCCGTTCAGTACTTTGGGCTGTGCGTTGATAAATCACTATGTCAGTCAGTCAGTCACTTTTGAGTTATATATATTTAGATTAGATGAAATGAGCTTGTTGATTGATCTTGTTCTTATCTATTTAATATTAAATGTCATATTGATTGGAGCAAATCTACTCTGACCACGCTGAAAGAAAATATTGTCGCTAAGGCCAAAAGTTCTAACAAAACTGACATTTGCCAAACAGTGTCTGCTTGGTGGACTGCATCGCGCTGCTTACACATAAGAGATCCGAGTCTCAACAGTAGGGACATTATAGTCTGGACTGCAACCAGTTTTTGATTACATCCTGTATGCCCGGCCCTGGTCTTCTGAAGCCTGGTGATGAAGAACAGCAGCTTGATACTCACAGCGACCTCTCCGCCCTTGACGAGCCACTCGCAGACGTCGTGCAGCGCGTCCAGCGCGCACTGCTGGCGTATCGCCATTGCCTCCTTGTTGTCAGCGCGGAAGAACTCGTGGCTGGTGTACGCCGTGGTCGCGTGCCGCCTGTATTCGCCTAGGTTGAATACTGCAATGGAACAGGATTAAAGATTAGCTCTTTACGCTATAGAAAAACTTCTAGAGGAAACCGACATGTTCTGAAAACAAAAACTTGAAGGACATGCATCATCCGCGCATCAGTCCGCGTGGTTTCTGGTGGGTAAATCATCAAATGACTTCTCCCACACTGGGCGGAGTGGAAGGGAGTGTCAGACTCTTACTGACTAAAACCCACCCGTGATCCTTCTTGTGCCCTTTGCGTTCCAGGGCCGCGGTGACTCTTTCGAACAATTTCCACAACCCTATCAGGCACCGATCTTATGGGGTCCCGTCTTCTTTGCTGACAGCTCTTGTCCTACATATCCTGTCCTCCTTTATAATCTGAATCACGGCTGCACATGGACAGTAATGGACGCGCCCGTTGCACTATAGATACTCTGCCATTCGAAAGGCAACGCTACACTGGCACTGGTACAGTTCAAACCAGATCACAGCAACGCTACCTCGCGGCACAACTAGGTATATTGTATAATAAGTAGTAAGTACTTCTTTTTTGTACAACCTCTTTCTACACGAAGCTATTTCGGTACCTACTATTGTTTAGTTATGGTTTATGATTGGAGGAAGGCTGTCTAAATCATACACGGCACCAAATAGAAATAGATATTTTTAAACCCAGTTATTTAATAAGCCCATTTCTAGAATGGTACTATTTATATCTGCAATCAGTTTTTGGCAGCGTACTGCATTCAAACCACGTGTAACATTCCTGTGGTCTCATAGAACAAAAATTATAATAACGCTATGGCTGTTACAATTATTATTACCGGTACTTGTTTCTACAAAAAAATAAATAGAACAGTGTATTCTTAGAAGCCTGTTCATAGTGAAATTAAAAAAAAAAACATCATGGCGGGTAGGCGACAAGGCGCGGTAAATTAATTAAAGTAGTTTTATATATGTATGTATAAAGTAATTGTGTTTATAATGTTAATAAAAAATAAATGATAGATTACCAAGCTTGCTTGAAGCAATGCTTGGTAATCTATCATTTATTTTCTGCTATCCGATGGGAAAGTGGCGTGACTTTACCTATATATCGATTTGTTGATTTAGCTTTGAAGCAAGCTAGCCTAGTCTAGTAGGTACACAGTTAATTACTTACTAGCAACAGGCTATTTTCAACCTACCCACGTTATGCAGGTAAAACTCAAGCTGACAGTTACACAGGTTGCGGAATTTGTTCGAAAGAGTTACCGCGGCCCTGGAGTGCAAAGGGCACTTGGTGGGTTTTAGTCAGTAAGAGTCTGACAATCCCTTCCGCTCCGCCCCCAGATTGGAAGAGGTCATTTGATGATGGGTAATCATCAAATGACTCCATACAAAAAAGTTGACGACAATACTCGTGTTTGTATGTATTTTAGTGTCCTTCAACTTATACAATCGATATACATAGGTACCCAGTCCATAGTACCGCATTTGACATCGCGTGATGGCAAAATTGCACTACCGTACTCTATTATTTAAACTCAATTTCAATTAACTAGAGTGTACTGTTGTTTCGTATAGTTCATATACATGTACATATATGTATGTATATTATATCCAGCCGATGTGTTGCCAGGTCGGGTAGTGTTATTGGGTTTTTTCAATTAAGAACTTCTCAGTGGCAGCCAGTTTTTATTTATTGTTATTTGAGACTAGCTCACCCGCGCAACTTCGTTTGTGTCAAATTTTTCATGACTGCTCCGCTCCTATTGGTCTTAACGTGATGATAGCCTATAGCGTTACGCAACTGCTCGATAAATGGGCTAACACTGAAATAATTTTTCAAATCGGACCTGTAGTTCCAAACTCTTCAGCTTTATATATTACTAGTAGCGCCCCGCGGTTTCACCCGCGTAGTTCCCGTTCCCGTAGGAATACGGGGATTAAATATAGCCTATGGTACTCGCTGATAACTTAGCTTTCCATTGGTGAAGAAATGGTTAAAATCGGTCCAGTAGTTTCGGAGCCTATTCAATACAAACAAACAATCAAATATCTCCTCCTTAGTATAAGAGTATAGACTAGTTTGCTCTTGACTCTAGTCTAGGTCACAGGTGACAGAGACAAACTCAACGATGGAATGAGCTTACCGAGAAGAAACCTGTTCACTCTAACTTTGATTAGAGCTGAATGCATTCGGAAACACAGACGCAGGCAGAGAGTTCCACTCCTTTGCTGTGCGCATTCTAAACGAAGATTATAAAGGCAATTGGAAGATTGGATGTTGGCGGAGAGATTCCTCGTGTATCAGAGTCTGAAATAGCATGTTAACCCGTTGGTTCTTTTTGGCTATCTGATTATATTATCTCATGCGTCGATGACTGCCTTACGATGCGATTGGTCGCCATGGCCGATTATCATCTGCCTAGCTTTTTCTGACTGGACACAAGACTGGTGACAGATTTTCTGGCTTCTGACAATCCGTAACGACTGCCAAAGATCTCCAAATGACAGCCGGGACCAACCGCTTAACGTGCTTTCCGAGGCACGGAGAAGTCTCGTTATGTTATGATGGTCATCTATACCACAGACCAACCTCGACAAGCGGTGCTTAACCTCGAAGATCGACACGTGCGTCTGTTATGATTTAGGCCACGAGCTAAATATTATACTCTCGAGTAATCGCAAACACTTGAGAAATACTACTATGTTTATAAATTCGTCAGATGCGACTACGTAAAACAAAATGAAAGCACATGTGGCCGATGGTATTCATTTTTGTATCAGGCATTTTTGTGGATGGTAAAAGCTCGATCTATCTCTTTCTATGTTAAACACGCGACTCTCAAGTTGTGTGTCTTCGAAAGGCATGCGACAGTCGTTTCTATCAAACAAAAGATCATTAAGCTAAGTAATGAAGAAGAAACAATCGCATGTAGCGCTCGTCATTCGATCGGTATAACGACAGCGCGTGTCGTGTGGATGGCCGGGCTAATCACGATAGTAGTTAGCTGTAAAACATCTCATTTAATGTTCTCGCCTCTGTGTTAGTTTTCAATTTAATAAGTACCTATTATAGTGGGTACTAACCGGTGATACGAGCCGCAATGTAACATTCGCAGCGAGTATGTTACGATACGCCGATTAGCACGCGCGTGTTCGTGGCGTTCGTGCTCGTTTAGTGACTGTACGAATGCTCGCTTTGTAACATGTTACATTTCATCCCGTAACACCGGTTAGTACTCGATTTAGTGACAAGTTCTGTTCAATCACGTAACCACACACTCTCGCAAAGCGTAGCTACCTCAGGCAACAAAACGTTTTGGAATACTTTCATTTTAATTATGCGTACAGCTATGCAATAGAATTCTTTACTGGAGTTTGTTTCCTGATAGCTACTAAAGTCAAGAGTGAACAGGTTATTCCTCCAGTACTATCGCTGACCACATCGTCGCTTACCTACCATCAGATGACATTGTGGTCAACCACAAGTCTATCAAAAATTATAAAAATATAACGTCTCCATAAAGAGCTAGGCTTGTAACAGATAAGACTTCGGTTAGCATTTTTAACTAATTTGTAGGTTAGGTCACGGAATTTGTTCGAAAGAGTATAGATAATCACCGCGGCCCTGGAACGCAAAAGGCAGAGGAACACGGATGGGTTTTAGTCAGTAAGAGTCTGACAATCACTACCGCTCCGTCCAGAGCGAGAGAAGTAATAATAGGGTAGTTGCCTAAAAAATCTAATTAGTCCGTAAGATAGACTTCCCAAATATACATGTTTTTTTTAGTTTTTCACGTAAACAAAAAACGAAGACGATATATTGCGTTGAAAACTCGTGTGATGTCACTTCGTGCGACGATTTTTACCACGCCGTGATGTCACAAGCCCCCACTCATGATCTTTGAAGCTTTTTATCTTCGTCAATTTTTATAGATTTGATAAAGTAAAAAATACGTGTCCAATATTTTTCGATAATCTAACTGACGGATTATATTTTTATTCCTCAGGAAATATCCCTATTAAGGGTTTGCTGTTAGAGAACCCAAAAGCTCGCTTTGTATGCATACGCTGTCTTGTTGTGTTAAATAAGAATACGACTATAAAGAACAAATAAGTGTTTCAACTTACCCCTTGTATTAATTCCTATCCAGTTGAGGTATCTGGACAATTTCTTGGAGATGTACGTTTTGCCGCGCGCCGGCAGCCCGACCATGGCGATCACATGTGGTATGTTCACGTAGTTAGCGCGTTCACCTGAGGAAAAAAAACAGGAATATTGTTAATCAAGTTTCAGGGACTTGAAGCATGATGTAGTGACAACACTATCAATATATGTATGTATCACCGGCAAATTACAAACGCCGTAAGATTGTAAAATATCGCGTGAAATTGTTAAAAACTACTGTTTCTTAACAATTTCAGGGATAAAAGTATCCTATGTATCCGACATAGGATACCTTTATCTCTGAAATATGTTCCCTCGGGATAATTTCCGACATTCATGCGGGCGGAATCGCGAAGCTAATATTCTAATAATATTTATTTCAACCTTTCTGAATCAAGGCAATTTTCTTGTGACATGTACCTACATATTATAAAACAAAGTCCCTCCGCCGCGTCTATCTGAATGGATTGTCAAATAAATTATATATATTTTTTTTTTAATTTAATTATTTTTAGTTAAAATTGACTGACGGATGGAGGGAATCATGAGATTGAGAAAAGTTTAGGTATATGTATGATGCATTAGTTTTGTGAAGACTGGCTGAAATATAGCGACATTTGTTGAAAATGTCGGAATAGATTAGACCGATCAGGAGCTTATGAGTTGCTCTGCCACCCGAGCGAAAGCGGGGCGGGTTTGCTAGCAGCGTATAAGTAGGGGCGGGTTACAGCGCTGCGATTTTCAAAACTTTCCGCACAGTCCAAGCGTTTTAATAACTATCTAACTTTAATTGACTGGCCATGAGAATCCTATCCTACTAATATTATAAACGCAAAAGTTTGTAAGTATGGATGGATGGATGTTTGTTACTCTTTCACGCAAAAACCACTGAACGGATTTGGATGCAATTTGGCACGCAGATGGTTTATAACCAGGATTAACATATAGGATAATTTTTATCCCGATATTCCCACGGGATCGAAAATTATGCGGGTGAAACCGCGGGGCGCTGCTAGTTCACAATAAAGCTATTGGCAGCCGAAACTAATTTTGCCATCGATTTTATTATTATTTATTTTTTTGATTTATTTAATTTGAACTACTTTTTACGCTACTTCGCTCGACGTCATTTAGTTAACGCTGGCTGTCGCTAAAAATTAGCGTGGTAAATCTGTCTTGCACTGCTTTGCTGTTTAGCTATTTTACACATATCATCCCAACTCGAATAAGTGATTTATTTAGTTTGTTTTTTTTTTTCTTTTTTTTTAATGGCTTGCGTTAGAGTCGGCGATGATAAACTCTTTTTCTCTCTTTCTTATCTGTACTTAGCGCAATCACAAAACCACGAATATTATCAGCAATCGCGTCTTTAGTTTTTCGTTTCGTGTTCTGTGGGTTCGGTAGATTGATAGCTAATTTAACCTGCCAACTGTATAGTTAGTTAGTATAAGTACCTAGGTATAACACTATCACCTGATTATTTTTTATAGCTCTTTTTAGCAGACAGATTGATAATAAGTAGGTGTTAGAAAATAAATTGGTGTAACTATATCATAAGCATGCATGTTATACAGGGTATTTCAAAAGTTTCAGAAGTGGGGTGATGTTCTGTATCTGATACAATAAACAAAAATTGCAAATTAAAAAATCAACTGCAAAAATCAACACTTCCATTCTGATGCAGTTAATGGCATTTAATTTAATTTAATTACAGATTTCACCACATACTTTTGAAATATCTGTATAGGAGGCAGTAAACGCACAAGCAACTAAAACTATTATTAGTTAGGTACATTCTAAGATAATTATAATTCCCTTGTCACACGGCACCACATAATTATCATCCAGCCAGCATTATTTTTACAACAACAATAATTACTACAGTAGACACAATAATGAACCAAAACATGATTCAGATAAAGTGATGGCCATTTTTATTATCTATTAATACAGCGGTGTGTACCTAGAATGTTTACAAGCCAACATGTGATGGCTGTAGATATTACATAAGGTTATCATCAAATAACTCTTGTTTATGCTTAGTTTATGATATGCGTGATAGTCTATGTAAATGTTTTGTTAGGCATATTGACTGTTAGCTTCAATATGGACTTGATTGTGAAAGGAAATTAAGTTTTTAATACAAAAATACTTACTACTATCAAAGATGTAAAGACTAAATTGTTAAAGGCATATTTGTTATGGAAATATTCATACCAAAGATTGTATAATACTACTGTTGACCAAAATGCTATAAGGTTTTCTCCACATTAGCATTTTATATATGTATATAATTTTTTGTCAATCTGTAATTAGTTTTGACACTAAGCAGGTTTGTTGAAGTCCATATTCATGGCAGGATAAGATGGATGAAGGCAGTTCGTCCATAGAGTAAAAAAAAAAGATTATTACTGAGGAACAGGCCTTTCTAATTCAAGGAAATGATAGTTAGCTGGCATTTCAAAGCTACCATACCATCACTTATTCATGCACTCAACCTGATTATGAATATAAAATCAATAAATGTTCCAGCAAGGTCAGTGAGTAGTTCCATAGGTCATAGAGTTGAAAACAATAAATTGAACAGACATTAAAATAAAATTGATTACAAAGTTATCTTGTCTATGCTGCTGGTATTTGTTTATCAGAACCTTTGGCAAGAGAATCTTTGCTTCTTATCTTGGAAGAAGACTTAAAATGTATAATACATAATTATTTTTTAGTGTTTTGATTTTTTTTACATAGGCTAGTGAGTAAGATTACTGACTTGTGATATTAGACTTTCAAATACATACATTTACTTCACATATTTTATATTTGTATGGCACTAAGTCCAACTGGAATATCTACTTAGGATTTGCTATCTTAAGTGTTTTAATGGATGTTTTGAAGAAGTTGCTTTCAGACATTTTTTCTCTTCAAAACAATGTTCAATACTCTTCTAATACAACAAAACGTTTGCCAGTAGATATTATCGACACGATTATACGTTTATGATATTTATCTAACTGATAATAAACCATAAATACGTTAAATCAATTGGTTAACCAACACCCCATGTACTACATTCATTCTAGCAAAAAAACCTCGTTATGATACAAGTTCAAATAAATTGGATGTTAAGAACTCGTCGCCATAGGAAGTATGTGTGTCCTTGTGACGACAGCATGTAAACTAGTGCTAAATTCTCCAACGGAATTCGCGAAACAAGAGTTTTCACTAACCATCACCAAAATACTGCTTGTTGAGGTACTTCCAACCTTCGGCGCGATTATCTTCCGAGTCCATAGTACACTGGTTTATGTACTATCGCTGTTGGTAGAATATATAAGTTTTTTTATTAATAAATTTAATTAATTCGCACTCGATCAGCTCCGCCGACGGCAATACGCGAACTGTCAATGTCAACATAATTGAAATCGATTGACATAACTAGTATGACAGGATTTACCAGGCCTAGACAATAGCCTTTTCAGACACTTTTATTTTAAGCAGGACAGTAGTTTATATGTTTTCCTGTGGTTTTCTATGTTTTCCTTTTAGGTGTTTATATTGATTTTGCGTACTATTTGCAGCAATAACAATATTGCTTAAACTGTTTTGTACATGCTTTGTTTTGTATTGTACAGATAAGAGAAAACTTTTGCTTTGAAGAAATATTTTAGCGATACGATAACTTCATTTTTACATTTTAATAGGACAAGGCCATTTGGCGCTTAGTTAATTATTGTGTACACGATTATGCTAAAGATTACGACAAATCTAACCTCTGTAATATTGTTAGCGAGAGAAATGCGTCAGAGATCACGCCGTATGTTGATGAATCCAGTTGACGATATAGCATCCAAACGATAACCTTTACATAAATTGTATGATAACGGCTCATAATATTTCCACGTCAACATAATAAGTAAACGTTCCTAAGTCCACTAAATATTGCATTTGAGTAGTTTCCAAGTTCAGTTTGAATAAAAAGTTTGTTTTCGTCGTAGCTTCATAGATGTCGTTGCTAGTATCGAATTAAGAAAGAATACGGGACATTGATTTATAGCGGCATGGCAGTTCTACCTTCTACCTATACTGTATTGTAGAATTGGTAAGTTAAAAATGACTTAATGCATGTTTATTAAAAAGTTCAGCAGTAAAAACTGAGCAGTAAGTAAATAGAAATGATTCGTAAAAATATTTAATTGGGCAACTATTGTGCAAAAATAGGACGAATGGACTGTTATAAGTGGTCAGTTAACGCTTCTTTGCTAGATCTTCTAAATCTACGCAAATAGTTTCATGTTTTTGACTGACTAATTTTGACGATTCAAAAGTGCTCGTAAGTGGTTTAAGATTATATATATCATTCTAACAACGACAACGGTCTGTCTACTGTTTCTAGATATTTAATATTAAAAAAAATACAATAAATCTCATCCTAATATGTAGTTTCCAATATATCCCTGTTTAATAAAAAAATAGTTTAGTATATATTTACGCGATATTTTACAATCTTAGGCATTTACAATTTCCGGTGACAGTGACTCATTCATATTCAACAAAAGTAATTTCACATCCATTAGGTAAGTATCTACCCAGTTTCATTCAGGTCAATTAAATGTTCTGAAATATTTGTTTTAGATATATTTCCGTAGAGAAAATATCTATACTAATATTATAAAGCTGAAGAGTTTGTTTGTTTGTTTGAACGCGCTAATCTCAGGAACTACTGGTTCGAATTGAAAAAATCTTTTTGGGTTGAATAGACCATTTAGCGAGGAAGGCTTTAGGCTATATATCATCACGCTTAAGCCAATAGGAGGGGAGCAGCGATAAAGAATGTTTTAAAATCGGGGATTCCACGGGGACGAAGTCGCGGGCAGCAGCTAGTAATAATATAAAAGGGAAAACATCGACTGACTTCTCTGGGCGGAGCGGAAAAGACTGTCAGAATCTTACTGACTAAAACCCATCCGTGTTCCCTAATACTGTTTGCATTCCTGGGCTGCGGTGACGGTTTCGAACAAATTCCGACAACTCTGGCAAAATATAACCCCTGTGTCTGTACCTGAACCAAATTGGATTAAAGATATAGATAGGTGTGCTATAAGTAGATACGTATTCCTAATCCATAATCCACGAAGATTGGTTTAGAAGCGAGCCTGGCACTTTTTAGAGCGGCGTATTATCTACTTAATCTATACTAATATTATAAAGCTGAAGAGTTTGTTTGTTTGTTTGTTTGAACGCGCTAATCTCAGGAACTACTGGTTCGAATTGAAAAAATATTTTTGGGTTGAATAGACCATTTATCGAGGAAGGCTTTATGCCATATAACATCACGCTGCGAATAATAGTAGCGAAGAAAAAATGGAAAATGTGGAAAAAACGGGGAAAATTATTCATCTTTGAGGGCCTCCGTTGCGTGCGCTGCGAAAACGGTTCAAGATACCAAAGAAATATGTAGCAAAGAATTATTCCTCTTAAAATGATCTAAAAAAATGGCCGCGACAGTATATGTCTATCTTGTAAGATTAACTCACTAGAACCGTTTTTATAATAATCAAATTTGGTCGAAAGGGATGAAAGTTTGTATTAAACTTTGTCAATTTAAACCGATCGGGCTGAGAGTTTCAAAATCGGGGTTAAAGTAACTATTCCACGCGGACGAAGTCGCGGACAGAAACTAGTTATTTATATCGATGAAAATTAATAACAAAATATCGCAAATTGTCGTAGACGGTTAAGAGATAAACAGTATCTAGAGCTAAGAGCTACAGTAGTATGATTGATCTGATCAGCTAGAAGT
This sequence comes from Hecatera dysodea, assembly GCA_905332915.2. Classification (NCBI taxonomy): domain Eukaryota; kingdom Metazoa; phylum Arthropoda; class Insecta; order Lepidoptera; family Noctuidae; genus Hecatera; species Hecatera dysodea. The sequence continues at coordinate 19,610,191 of HG995299.1, read as the reverse complement.
TAAAGTATTAATACAATCCCCCTTAAAAATACACCGTCAAAGTAGGATTCAAAATATGTAACTGCAAGTTTTGGAGGTAGTTTCTGTGTATTTTCAATACAGTACACAAAAAATTCGGGAAAAGTAACACGGTAAATTAAGTAGTAACAGTTTTTGATGTCGACTGTACAGGAACCATAAACAAGTGAAAAGCGGTTGGCTACCTACGGAAAAACGACACCAAATCAATATAATGCCTCTATTCGATACAAGGGCTAGGTACCTAGTTACCTACCATAACTAAGTTACGAGCGTTTTCCACGTGCATACTTGACAAGTTCTTAGGTAAAAAAAAATGAATTTGTCACTTTGCTGGAAAAAAACACCGAGACACGCAAATTAACTTTAGACTGTCATTAGGATAATCTTTGTCTCGCAACGCTGCTTACCTACTGACCTGTCAATACATAATTGGTCATTATCGTTTCATTCCAATTACGATAATTCAAGCAACCGTCATAGTTAAATGGACAACTTATTTCCAACAAAGACTTGATAGATATAGATAGTCTGGGATCATATCCCTAGATGGCATTAGTAGGTGTTCCATTTTCGAATTCTAGCGACCATTGCAAATGCATTTTTATTTTCTGTGTAGGCAACAATCTTCTGACCTATTTATTTTAAATCTCCCCCCCCCATTCGCACATATCGATTCCAGTTTCACTGAACAACGCTAGTCGAAACTGGTTCCCATTACTTCTACCAATATGACGAGTTGAAGGCTAATGGCGACGCCACACACATTTTCAAAGGCGCTAACGTGCAAATTGTCGCACGTTTGTTTACCAATACATTTGTGACGTCATATGTCAGGTCTTTGAATGAAAGTGAACGATGTTCGGTGGGTGTGGAGTGGTGGGACGTGCTAATTTAGTTCGCAGTTGGCTACGTCATTGGATGCCCTTGACACTGAGTCGAATTCGACTCGTAGCCAGTTGACTGTACTCAGTACTTGAACTAATAATACGATCAAAGGGAGCTTCAAATTCTGGAGGTGTGCGCCACTTCTTCCGCTCGTCTACAATCGAAGTAGGGTTTACTAGAAGCTGAGTACTTAGGGCTAGGGTAGGGGCCAGGTCAGCTCAATCCAAATGTGAGTTGCCCATCCCTTTTCAAAATTGGTGTTAGTAAGCTGGTCCGATTTGGAGTGGACTCACTCCTGGAAAACACACGCTCACCGAGTGGGCCAAGCTCCCAGTCTTACAATTAAAAAGAAAAGCAAATCGCATAGCCAAACCAGAATACCTCATTTTACATGTTTCAGAAAGAAGACTGGGTTTTTATTTGTACATGTACTAAATAAAAAATTTGAGGTTCCAATATTGTGTCATTCATCGTTCTACGCTCAACAGTATATCTGTAGTGGATCTGACCTGTTATAGACTGTACACGAGATGCCACGAAATGTAGAGATTGAACAGGAAAGAGGGGATTGAGGGGGAACTAACATTGTGTCTAAGAATTAGGACAAACAGTTGACGCACAGTTGATACAAAAATAGCTTTAAAATACTTTCAATACTGCATTCAGTTTTGGGCAGAGCTGACACACCTACATATCTTGAACGATCGCTTCTCTGCCAGAGATATGAAGATACGATCGAGATTATAACTCTCGACATCCGAGTAATATCCGAGATCGTTTTAGGACATACATACCTACCTAAGTTTACCTAGTATTTCGAGTTTCATAAATTGTAAAACCGAATTGACCGAGTTTGGCTGTACCTTTAGATAAAATGCCCGGATATTAATCCTTATAAAGTAAAAAAAATGTTTTTTTTTTCTAATCTTTCATCATTCTAACGTCTATGCAACAACAACATTGAATCGTTCAGTATAATTTTCTTAGTAAGCAATTCTAATGAGGCTGGTAAAATGCCTAACTATGTCTTGCTTTATGCAGTCGCCTAGCGCATTTGGTATACATGTCACTGAGTAGAGATTGTAAACTCTCGATAAATTGTCAATTGAACATTTGGAATACTTTTTTACGCATTTGAATTTAATAGGCCTCTCGAGTCTCGAAGTCATTCCGAGAAATTGTGATCCGCCATAAACTGACGACACGTTGGCGACCTATCAGTGTACGGTTCTACAATTTATCGAATTTCTTGGCCTAACAGTATTATATTATCTGTGGCCTAACTAAGTAGCGGAACATAAGGCACAGGGAACTCAGGGCTCTCTGACACGGGTAGGTTAGGTTCGAATAGTATAATTGGTAGATATATTTTTATAAACCCTGCAGACAGAAAAGGAGCTGAGCACAGCCGGGCTTCGTCGTCGTTTAGAATGTTGAAATTGTAATACCTACTTAACGTTTCGTTACTTGCTAATACTACAATTTCTCGGAATGACTACGAGAGATGACTATCAAATTTTGATGCGTAAAAGTGTTCCAGGTTCCAATAGTTTAGTTGACAATTTATCGAGAGTTCACAATCTCTCAAGATATTTTATAATCTAAGTTTGCCGTTTTCCGGCGTCATACACATAGAAATGTTTGTTACGGATCTAATATAAGTGAGCAATGCGCGTTGGTAGGTAATTGAAGTTCTCGACGTCCGGTCGTTAGCTTGATCGTATAATCTAGCGCGAAAGCCAGCAAGCAAGCTACGTATGTAGACTTTTTTAGAGATTATAGTATTCAGCTTTAGATTATTTCCAACTAGTTTATTCGAGGAAATACCATGATCAATCAAATAAAATCACTAAAAAACAGTGCCCTCAATCAAATCAACTGACTGCGACGTCCTATTTCATAGACCCGGAAATATTGCTTCAACGTAAGTCATCATCATCTGCCTAGCCTTTTCCCAACTACATTGGCGTCGACTTCTAATCAAACCGGATTCAGCTAAACGCCAGTATTATACGTAGGGCGGCTGCCTACCAGACCTACACAACCTATTAACTGGGTAACAAGGCACTTCTTGGCAAGATGTAATAGTCCGATTTTTTTTCTGGCTCTGGCAACCCTAACCACTGCCACAGATTTACAAATGACAGCCGGGACCAACGGCTTAACGAGCTTTTCCGATTGACTTTACGCAAGTACTAAACTGTTAATAATATAACGAAGGTAAAAATGTTCAATTGTTCACATAACAATTTAAATAACGTAGAAATAGTGCCTCTGACAATCCATTAATTGGAAACAGTGTCAAGAACACTAAGTGATGAAATCATTAGCAAAGATGTCGCTAGTGTACTCGTAGTAAGAACTCTACATAATCAACAAGACAGTAATATAGAGTTGACACTTCGCGTGACCCAAGGGCTGGCTTTTACTTCGGACAGAGGATAAGCATTGCCATACGACGTGGCAATGCCGCCAGTCCACCCCGCCAGACTTCCAGTGGATAGTGAGGCGGACAAATTTTTTGATGCCGTATTGTAGTTACCTAGTAGGATTTTAGTTTATTTTATTTTAAGAATACTTATATATAGTTGGATTTAAAGTTTATTTATTTTAGCAACTACTCAAATAAATTGCTTATTTTATTTTATTGCAAAATGCGTACAAGACCGATGAATGGAATGCAATGCAATTAATAAAATAGAAGAAAGTCATATACATAAGGTTATACTATCATTGCCATTTAACAAAAGCGACATAAAGATAGCAATTGTAGCGAACAGAGTCGCTTGTCTCGTTAGTTGATTGATTGAGACTCGATAAGTTTCAGACGAGACTCTCGTCTGAAACTTATCGAGTCTCAATCAATCAAACCTAACTCTCGTCACGAGAGTTAGGTTAGGTTATTGCCAATTTCTACTTCGATTACACATATAATTTTGGATCAGACGCTCGGGCGACCTTATGTACCACTGCTAAATGTTGAATAGGAATTCATTATCAGTTTTCGGCAGGTGCCAAGAAAGGAAATGTGTGAGGATTTAAAACGTAAAACGTAAGTCGGATAACAAGAGAAAAATGACAGTTAGAATTTGAATTACACAAACTAGATAGAGGACAATCGACAGCTTAAAAATAAATCTATTGTGTGAATTGTATCATGTTCTGGTGGGAAATACAAGAATTTTTAGACCTATAATCGACAGGTCAAGAAGATTGAAAAAGAAAACTGCAGAGGAAGCATAGATTTTTACAATAGTTTGAAGTTCAATAGGAAATACATAGAATCATTATTATAAAGTAGGTATAAAGTTCCTCTATATAATAAAAAACTATTACGTTGGAAAGGGAGATACTCTTCGTAATTGATTGTTTGCAAATCAATCCATGTCGTCATGGACGGCACGTGCCCGATACGACAATCAGTGGGATGGCGGGAAATACCGACGCTCGCCATATTGGCTGCAAAATCATATCAATTTAAAATCCAAATTTATTGATTTAAAAAATCTCACTGACTTGATTGGACTACTTATAATTAATTGAATTTTATAGTTTAGTAATGAAAAGGTAATTTAGTATTTCCTTTATTTATATGTTTGTAAAGAGTAATTTTTGGAAGTGGAATGTAATTGTCTTATTCCTGTTGTGACAAGATTTAGATTACGAAATTAGGAGCAAGGAGTGCTATTGGCTACTATTCATCCCGGCTCCTGTGAGATATTCTGAGAGCAAAGCCACTTCGCATAGTTATCTTTCAATTGCGTAGTCATCGAGTTTATTTCCAAGTCACCCAAATCATTTGTCTTTTTATTTTATGCCTTTTGCTTTATTTTGACTTCAAACTTTAGATTCTTTTTTTGTTAACTTGTTGAGGTAGATGTTTCATATTTTTTCTCATAAATCTGGTTTCTCATTTTGTCAGCGATTTTCCTGCTTATGTTTTTATGGTTCAATAAATAAATTAATGGGTGATTATTATGCCACATCAAATTTTTGAGTAGGTACCTACTCATTTAACCATGCATGACTACGTATTTATTATTATTGGTTAGTAATAAATGCTTTGTAAACATCTCTGTTAATTTTAAACATATTTATGCTACACGTGCTTGAGTAAAAGTTCTGGCACGGCTCGGACCGTTCATCCAGAAATCAGCATAATAAAATAGTTAGCATGACATAACATCGAAAAACTCCCAAGTCGTACATCGCTTTGATTGGGTTTTTGGGTTTAGAGGATACATGAGTTGTTTTATTTCCCTAACGAGAGTTAAGTACTTAATATCTATTTAAATTCTTGCAACTTTAAATTGAGGTAGTTATCAAAAGTGTCAGATTAAATGTTTCAAAACACAACCATTAGTGTCCTTTAATTCTTTAATGTACACAAAAACATATTATACTAGTCACTCGCCCCGGCTTCGCACGGGTGCAATGTAGATACTAATGTTTCCTCTACTTAATATGCATTTATTATACATATAAACGTTCCTCTTCAATTACTCTATTTATTAAAAACAGCATCAAAATCTGTTGCGTAGTTTTAAAGATTTAAGCATACATAGGGATATAGGGACAGAGAAAGCGACTTTGTTTTATACTATGTAGTGATGATAATAAAGTGCATATAGCCGAACTAACTCAAAGTTGAGTTTGGTCCCCCAAACCTTTGAGTGATAGACAGAGATCAGAATAGAGTCTATCTACATACTTAGTTGTCAGTTTATGTAGTACATAAGTGAAACATGAGAGCAAGCAATGAATGGGATCATCAAGGAAATTGCAGCCTACGTGCTATTACCACGTCCTGTCTCCGGCGTTTGACCGAGTCACTTGACGCCGCCGCCGCGCCGGGGGAGTAACCGTTCACGACAAAGTTAGTAAAAAAAACATAATAATATAACATTAAAAACTATGGCAGCAATAAAAATGCCAACTTTTGTAGTGGATTAGATTTACACCCTCTTTGAAAAAGAAGTAAGTCGGTGGTTGCCCCCAAGGCAGTATTTTGGGACCGTTTCGTTTTTATTTTTCCGATTCGTCTTGTTTTACTGCAATGAGCGTATTAAACAACGCTTTTCGCAATCTGTTGTAAATTACGTGACAGTTAAATGATCTATTAATTAACACGGTCATTAAATACATTTGGGAAAACCTTAGATTATAGACAACATTCGTGGTCGGATTTCCCGAAATTTATTTCTAATTACAAGTACCTGGAACCGATTGATGATGTCAAACAACGATTAGTTAAGGCGAAGCCGGTTATTTCCGAATAATAACTGTCGTCTGGCGATAACAACACAATGTTGTCATCTCTATACTTTGTTATTTCGATACAATATCATTTGTTTACTTTTTTTTCTTGTCGATCGACGCTTTATCTTAATCGACATAATTAGCTGTCAACATTTACTAGATACCTACTTAAATTATTATCTTTAAGAAATGTTGATTGGAAGTCTCAAGCAGAATTCTTCTCGTCATTCAAGTCTACGTAATCTAATTGTATAGGTACTTCTATAATGTGGTCCACAACTGAACATTGTAAACATTTTATTATAGTAACAGATTACAATTACCTAAATAAATAAAAAAAAGCTACGTAGTATTACCTTTTTTTATGATGGGAAATCATCAAATGACTTCTCCAGCTCTGGGCGGAGCGGGAGGGAGTGTCAGACTCTTACTGACTAAAACCCACCCGTGATCTTTCTTGTGCCCTTTGCGATCCAGGGCCGCGGTGACTCTTTCGAACAAATTCCGCAACAACCTACCTATTATTTACTTGGAAACTTGTTGGTAGCCGTATATTGACTGATTTTAAACAGAATACAGAGACTAGACGGAATTTTCAATACCTACCTAATCTTCTAATTTTGGTCCTCATAACTTGGTCTTTAGAGTTGGGAATTTGGGGCCGCAGCCCCAGATCTCTATGTGAATAGGTACAGCCAGACAACCAAGCTAGTACAGATTTATGCGAGGATATCACTTCCACCGCACAGAACAGGTGCTAAGTCACACAAAACACTCAAAGCGATAATGTTTCATAACGCACCTGATATGCAACGATTATGGCCTATTGTTTACACAGAGTTTATTGACCTAGCTTACCTAGGCAAATTGATTCAAGGAGGATAAGGTAGCATAGGTAGGTACTACTTAGTTATAGCAACACGACTGCTCAATATTTCAACCTAAGTTACTGCCATAGCTGGGTTCGTTAACTTGCGTTAATTCTTCCGAAATGTAACGCTTTAACGAAGCTAACTTTTTTTGTAGCGGATTAACGATTATCGAAGTTAACTATTTGATTAACGGTACCCAGTTATGGTTACTGCAGCTTTTGCCAATGCCTCCGGTCAGATTAATTAAAAAGTCTGTGTTTCTGAACGCGTTAAGCTCCCGAAGAGATTTTCATACCGTTTATACCAATGATGGATGGCGTGGATTCTGGGGAAGGTGAAGGTGTTTAATTTATTAAAGTTTTGTGTTAATTAGCTGAAATATGACGGTGAGTACCTACCCATTGAAGGTATCATAAAAAATATAACATGCCCATCCTACAATCGCGAAGGTGGGGCGTGAAGTTGCTATTTTTTTTACAATATTAGAAGATATAGATAGGAGACCTACTAGCTTATTCTAATAAGTAGGTACGGTAGTGTAAACTTGCTTACCTACTGTTAAATAATAATTAGGTAAGTAGGTACCTACGTCTTATTTAGCGCTGACCGGTGAACTGATGAGGCACATTCATTTGCTGTTTACACAATCGCACTGAACTTTAAACCCAGAAATATGCAGTTCAGACTTTGATATGACAAATGAGTACCTACATTATAATTACGCAGCTTATGTACTTACGACCTATTACTAATATGGCGGGGAACTGGATAGGTACCTACAGTAGATATAAATGTTTGTTTAAACTTACATATGATGTAGTTAATCTAGATAATTACGGTTATCTCGAATTATTTAATGATCTGTAACTACGCAAAATGCAGAAATGGTATTTCTAGAATATGGAATAATTAGTCGAGAGAACAAAGAATGCTTTTATGAACGTCTAGTGGAGTGTGAATATTGTATAAGTACCTAAGGACTACATTATTGTTTTATCTTAATACTAGGTATGTAAAGGTCTTTGGGTATGCGACTTGCTGGATAAATTAATTAGTGTTCGGTAAGGGTTTTACTGCCCCTAAGTGACCTAATCATACCTTCTTGTTAAAATGGTCCTAACAAAATTATCTAAAAATAATAACACGGGACAGCTTATTTTTTTTTTGCTGTTTTAGGTTTGGTCCCATAGTAAAAGTTGTTCCTAATGATGAGTACAATGACCTCTTAAGAGGTTGTTGGTGTTTTACAAATAACCCTGTATAAGATTTTCATTCAAGTGTATAGGTGTGTAGGTAGGTACCAACTTAGTTATTGCATCTCTCATGTATTTTTATATGAATACATACGTTTGTTTTCATGTCTATGTATATACCAAGACTAATACTAATGGAGGCTCAGGCTTACCTAAAAATACCTATCTTTATAAGATTATCAGGTCATAAAACAAAAGGCTGAACATACCAGCAAGATTATAATGAAAGTGACTGGTAAAATGTAAAAAGCCTGAAAAAACCGGTCAGGCTGGATACCTTTTAATTTGGCCCGTCACGCAATTATGTGCGGCTTTATCCGGACGTCTGGCAACCCTCAAATTATTAAAGTCATCGCAGACGGACAGACGGATGTGGTCGGATATTTTATCCGCACCAAGGGTTCCGTATAAGTTATATAATTATACATACATTCATTCCTATAGTATACCAAATAACCTTGAGCATTCGTTCCCTCTTTGCCACCCGCACCTTTTATCATAGAATTCACACAATTTTTGGAATTATTTTGATTAAAAAAGATAAGCGATCTTTTGAAATGAAATAAAACGTGTATAATATAGATTTATAAATTATCCATCCATTAATGTAATCCTCAAATGATTAGAGCGTTGCATTTAGCAACAGATGCATAAAATCAACAATTTTAGTCATTTTTTAAAAGTAGATTTTAAATTTATTTAAAACAAATAAAATAAATTAGAACGTGGAATATATTATGATGATAAGACATCGAACATTAATAATGTGCTTTTATATGTAGAGTATTTCTCATAACTAATGAATGAGTTAATAGTCTCTGAATAGCGAAGAAAAACGCACTATCGCAAGGTTTTGGTCGGGGTATCGCTTTAATGACAGAAGCTTGTGAATCTGGTTGTACTGTACCTACCAATTTACGCAAGGACATTACAAATTGTCTTTGGTCCACATCAGAGGTTGAAAGCTCGGATGTTGGATGTGATGTGGACCACACAATTTGTATTTCGGGAAATACAAATTGTCTATACTCCAATTGTCTACAAATTACTACACTTTTATATCAAACAAGCAGAATCCGAACGGAACTAATAATGCATAGCTTCATATTTCAAATATCCGTCAGTTTAACAACATAAATACTAACTTTGGAATTTTCGTCAAAACCGTACTTTTTTCTGGATTTAAATGTCTAAGGTAAATTATAGAGTACTTAATATTATAAACTCTGAAATTTGTCATCCGCAACAGGTGCCCAGACGTATCTCCAACACTTGGCACTGACCGCCAAAATGAGATGCTCATCAAACAAAATATCTGTGTAAACAAACAAATATTGAAATGCCATTTCATTTTCTGAACACTATTTCTACATTTACTGAATTCTTATGTGTCTGCGTGTAAAATGTTTCCAAGGACAATTACTGTAGTAGGGATAGGATAGGATCTTTACCGGAGCTACGTACTATGCTTGCAAAAAGCAATGTTATTTTATTATTTACCAAAGTGCACTTGATTTTTATTTTATTTCTCTTTTTAAGCTCCTTTCAGCAGCTTTTTTTCTCCATTCCTCTCAACTACAGCTGTATTTTTTGCCGATGCATAGCAGCATATTTTTCCCCCCAGTGTGAAGAACAGCTTTCAATTTGCGCCAATCATTACACATATTGCAAAGATAATAGCAACAGTTGTCAGTTACTTTTTTATTTATTTAAATTGCTTTAGGAGGAGGTTGCCGTTTCGACAGATTTTTTTTTCAGCGATATTTATTTAATATAATATTCTGCCGCACTAACGAAGTATGCATTAACTCGACTTTTGCTCGCTCCAGTTTTGAACTTTGTTTTTGTTGTATGACAATCGTAATAGTAAACCGATATTCATGAAGTTTGTACTAATTGAAAGAAGAATGAATGAAGAATAAACCCAAATATATTCGATGTGAAGAATATGAGCCAAAATGTTTTAAATTACCGCCGCTTATCGAAATGCAAAAAAGTCGAGTTAATGCACTCTTCGTAAGCGCGGCAGTATTGCTGAACAAACATACAATATGACATGCATGGTGCATCACGGCGGTGTGTTTACTGTATTTGGTAATGGCGTGGCGCCCCCTACGCTGAGTTTTGTGTAATGTACCTCTAACTTATTGCCGCAGTGTCAAGCAAGCATGACTTAAGTCGAACAGACAGTGGTTATATCCAGTGAAGTCCCCTGATTGTCGTGATTCATTACACGAGTGCTCGTAGGTAGCGAGATGCAACCGGTTCAAGATCAACAGACTTGCAAACTTGCAGCCAAGGTCGATTGTGTAAAAGAAAATAAAATTTATGATGACAGTTGTTTTCACAGCATATGATAATGTCTTCGGTTCTGTGATGAAAATGTGTTTTTTTTTAAATCGGAATATCCTACGGTGGTATTCAGCAATTTTTGTTTTTAATTTCAAATGTAAAAGAAAAGGCTTGCTGTTGCGTTGCTGTCTAGTGACAATTCCTTTGGCCATTGAAGCATTTCTCTACACTAAAAAATGAAAATGTTCAACCATGATTATGAGTCTAGAGGTCAACCTCTTTTCTCATGTGAAGTAACGCTGGATTATAATGACACCAATGTAGAGACTTTATAGATACATCATCTGCCTAGCCTTTTCCCATTGGGGTCGGCTCCCAGTCAAGCCGGATTCAGCTGAATACCAGTATTTTACGTGACGCAGCTGCCTACCAGACCTCCAAAACCCATTAGCTGGGGAACACGGTACTTCTTGGCAAGACTGGTGTCAGATTTTCTGGCTTCTGACAATCCGTAACGACTGCCAAAGATCTCCAAATGACAGCCGGGACCAACGGCTTAACGTGCTTTCCAAGGCACGGAGAAGTCTCGTTATGTTAAGATGGTCACCCATCCACAGAACAACCTCGGCAAGCGTTGCTTAACCTAGAAGATCGATCCGTGCGGCTGTTATAATTTAGCCACGAGCTCCTCCTACTACTAGAGACTTTATAGATACACAGTAGATATATTTAACCTATGAGTGTTATAGTAAACAGGTACAGTAATTTACACAAAATAACTGTGTACCTACCTATAAAAACGTAAGAAAAAGTCGTAAAAATATGAAAACATCATCATAAAGTAATAAACTTGTAGGACCGTAATATTTTTCTTCCTATCACTGCGATATCTCGTCTCAAGTGCACTTCCAGTGACACACAAGTGTCTCCTTCAATGTTTCAAACTGGCAACACAGTCGTTTTACAAGTTTCAAGTCGTCTGCTATTTTTTGCAACGATGTGTATTCTTACTTGACAGTTGACCGTTTTGAAATGAATAACCATAGAGTAAACTTGACGGAGGGGTGTTGAAGGCCACGTCAACTAATCATAGACACGAAGAAGAAGAGTGTTTTTTTTTGCAGAATGAACCGTGTGCAACTGTTACTAAGTAGGTAGTATCACTCCTCGTTGCCATACACACACGGCCTATCAATTGTTACATAAATCAAACTCAGAACCCCAGTTGTATTGATAAAACCTGATAAAACTGTTCCCATCGACTAACCTATCAGTTATCGTTGTTATCTCTATGATTAAATACTTTTATTTATTTATTATAGTTTGAGAATAACTTGTAGATGTAGATATCAATGTTTTTAAACATTGACCTTTACATAGTAAGCATCATGATAATATGTAGGTACGAAGAAAAAATGGCTTCTGTAAATATTAATACCTAGTCTAGCGTCCGGCCGTCTATCTACTGTCATGATTTTGGTATAATTAATGGACAGGTTGATGTGTAATTAATTAACATAAGAACGTAAAGCAGTGGCGTAGCTTTTCTTGCTTAATTTACGTGAGCATATATTCTACTTACGTACCTATTACGTATAAGCAAGCGTTTACACACAATGAGCAAAATATTTTCTTTTCATCTAGTTCTCAAATCAAATGGGTCAGACTAGACAATATTATAATTATTTTATTTAAATACAATGTTCTTTATTAAAAAACTCGTTAACTAATTAAAAATAGTCAAAAGAAGGCGTCAAAAAATCTCCTCGCCAGCCACTGGTAATGTACCCAAAAGGTTGGCAGCGTTGCCACACTGTATGGCAAATTTGGCAATGCTTATCCTTTGACCGAGGCGTCCGAGGTACAATAAAAGCCAGCCTTTGAGTCACGCGAAGTGTCCCGTTCCCGTGGCAATACGGGAATAAAATATAGCCTATGACACTCCAAAAATCGGTTCAGTAGATCCTGAGATTACCCCTTACAACGTCACAAACTCACAATCTCACAAAATGACAAACGTTACCTCTATATAATATTAGTATAGATTAAAACAATATTATTCTTCGTTACGAAAAGTCATTTGAAGTTTCCGAGAGACCTCAGATGACGGGACAATCACGCTGTGTTCAATAGCGCGCGCTGCCCCGGCTATCTGTTACATACTTCCGACTCATTTCTCGAAATCACTCCCACATATATTGCAGGAAAGCAAGAAGAGCAAGTTTTTACACATCAAAATACCGCATTTGACTAGTGTTGTACTCGTATGACGTATACAAGTCAAGTCACTATAAAGTATGTATCACTGTTATTTGGAACAGTTCGGAACACATGGGTGGATCACGTAAATGGGAACAATGACCGGTCCGAATCAGTTTTTATTGCTGTTTACCGGACACAGTTCAATAGACAATGTAATTTAACTGGTTTCGTAGAACATACAGACTATTTATATATACACTAGCAGCGCCTCGCGGTTTCACCCGCGTCGTTCCCGTTCCCGTGGGAATATGGGGATAAAATATAGCCTATAGCCTTCCTCGTTAAATGGGCTATCTAACACTGAAAGACTTTTTCAAATCGGACCAGTAGTTCCTGAGATTAGCGCGTTCAAACAAACAAACAAACAAACAAACTCTTCAGCTTTATAATATTAGTATAGATAACCTAAAAATATGTAGTTGTTTGGGGAAACCTCATGGTTATGTCGGACTCCTACCGACTAAAACCCTACAGTACCTACTATTACCATCCCAAGTAGCACATGACAGCCGCATAGTGACTTGATTATAGAATTTTGTGACACTCAAGGCTGCTTTAGTTACCTGCTTAAGGGCTGTGTAGCTAACTACACAGCCCTTGTAATTCTAATTTGGGCCCCAAATTAAGCAGCCTTGAGCATTACAGTGACTGGTTAACGGTGGTATAATCATTGAAACAGCTGTAGGGTAGGGTGGTAGCCAATGAACCGCGTGTACAGTATGAACCATAGTACCTCCTGGTCATACGCAACGTTGCTGGCTCGCGCAAAAAACATGTCCGGACTAGCTGGCCACGTCGTGAAGTTTGGTCTAGTCGCCGCGCGCTTGTCGCGACATATGCACACATGAGCTGCATCCTTGTGTTTACTCAAGCAAAAACGACGAAAAAAACGTGAGTTTCTTTTTGTAGTTACTTTAATAATCTAACTCTTACTTAACTATTTGTGAATTGTATGTGTAATGTAGGTCTTTAGGCTTGTTTGAGACTAATTTTTGGAATTAATTCTCAGCGGTTTTTGTATAAAACATAAACTAACATTTCCTAAGAGGGGGTGGGTACGCTGTGAGCCATTTATCCTGGGTAAGCAATGAACCACGGTTCATTGTGTACCACATCTAAGTCCTTTGTATTATGCTATATAAACAGGTGGGAATATTATTCCAGTCAACCTGTAAGTGTTAATGTGAGTATAATTAATTGATCACTATTTGTCTATTTCAGCATGGGACGAAACACGGTAGGAAGGGAAGCTCGTAAAAAAGGGTATTACACCGCGGAAGCTATACAAAGAGGTATAGAAAAACACTTGTCAGGATTAAACATCCGAAAAGCAGCCAAAGACGAAGATACGTTACAAACAACAGGAACAATCCTTCTTGTAGACAAGAGATATGGCCTAACCTAGACCACAACAGTGCCACGTCCACATAATAAATATTATTATTAAATAAAATGCTGGCAGCTTAAAGGACGCAGTGTCTGTAAAGACACAAGTGGAGAGCGCAGAATTTTGGTTACAACTTGCTGTATTGTAAATCCGATTAATCGCATTTACAATACAGCAAGTTGTAATCAAAACATAGGTGATTTTATAAGTGCTCATATTAATAGGCAAGTACAAAATGTTTTTTTTTTCTGGATAGAGTTTATGCGTAACAAAACTTTTTAAAAGTTTTTAATTATTGTTAAAAATTAAGTTTTAAGACTGATTGTGTGGTTCTTATATAACCCGAAACTTAATAAATATGGAAACTTATAAATGCTGTATTTATTTTTCATTTAAAACAAACAATTACGGGTTTTTATACTACCGTGATTCATTGTGTACCACCTGGTTCATTTAATACCACCCCCCGGTTCTTTGTGTACCCTTAGGAGTACGCTATGAACCATTTCCCTTGTTTTAAAAAAACCTGTATAAATTAGGCAACAACAAATATTTTCCACTTTTTTTAAAGCAATTTGGTAGCTTATTAAATAACCTATCTTCTGAGATAAAAATATTTTCTTAGACTGTAACAACGTGCGCGCTAGAGCTCTTCAAACTTTTGGTGGTTCAATGGCTACCACTCCACCCTACGAGGCCTGTACAATGGCTTATACTGCTATACAACAGCCATTGCAGCCTAAGATTCAGCTACTTTAATTCTCTTCAACAGCTTTTAGATGTTTTGAGGCTTGGCAATAGCTTTTATTAAAGTATAAATAACCAAACAAAAATACTTTTTTATTTAATTTTCTTTTGTGTATTTTGTGACAGATGACATTTATTGTTTGTTAAAGTGCGCGGGCGGACTATTATTTAAGGTAAGATATTTTTAATAGTTTTCACGTTGGTTTTAAGTGTCCTGTATGTAAATTGAGTTGCGAGTACCACTTTACTGTTAATGTGTATAGGTAATTACATCAAATATTTCACGCGCCATCAGAATAATATCGCTTTAACGAAAATATTTCACAAGATTAAATGGTGTACGAATACTTAATAGATTTATCACTCAAATTATTGCTTTCGAACTTAATGTATTCTATTAGGAAATAAGTGGAAAATATATTGTTTGAATTAAAAGCTATCAAATATCCTTAAAAACTATAAGAAATCATTTGGATATTTAATAACAAATCGTTTCTGTACTGCTAAAATGGCGTTAATTTGTTATCCAGTACAAATTCTCCAGAAATTCTTTTAAAAAGTTATTTGCTGTACAGTGGTGTTACCAAGTCAATGTACCAGCTTCTAGCATTATAATGGCTGGAGAAAGGATTTTAATTATCTTTCTTACTGTGTACTGGTATAAATATAGAGCATACAGTAGCTTTTCAGGGATAAAGAAATCTCGACAGAAAACCATTTCAATATGTACATTGTTTGGCTTTCGAAATACCCTTGCAAGCCCAGTAGTTAGGTAATTTTGCGCATCCTTCTCTTTTTTTTAATTTAGTTTAGAACAGCGCTATCCATGTCATTTCGTCAAAACAACCGAAAAATATTTTGCTTTTCCCTTTTCGTATTATATTATGATTGTTAATTAGTTAATTATTGTTTTCAGGAATAATAATGCCGTTTAAAATAATCAAAACCGTTGAAAAAGGAAACGAAAGATTATAGAGAAGGAGAAGAAAAGTGGTTGGGAGCATTTCATTTTTCATAATGGCATTCGTAATTATGTTGTATTTTCACAAATTATGTTTCATATTGATTAAAAAACAGTATTTACAAATTTATACAATGATTTTTTATTTTTCTTATCATCTATACCTACTTATAATAAATCTGTAGAGAGGTCAATTCTGTACAAGGAATATATTTTCAAAATAACTATCAGGGGGTGATTAGTGATCGATACTGGTGCCAAAAATGCAATCAGTAAAATTTTTGTCTGTCTGTCTGTCTGTCTGTCTGTCTGTCTGTCTGTATGTTCTTTATAGAAACAAAAACTACTCAACCGATTTTAACGAAACTTGGTGCAATTATTCTTCATACTCCTGGGCAGGTTATAGTATACTTTTCATCACGCTACAATCAATAGGAGCAGAGCAGCGAAGGAAAATGTTGGGAATACGGGATCACATAGTGATCTATCAATGCACAGCCCAAACCACTGAACGGATCGAGCTGAAATTTGGCATGCAGGTAGATGTTATGACGTAGGCATCCGCTAAGAAAGGATTTTGATTAATTCTACCCCCAAGGGGATAAAATAATGAACGTTTAAGATGAACGTTTGTATGAAACTTTGTCAATTTTAAAACGATCGGGCTGAGAGTTTCAAAATCGGGGGTAAAGTAACTATTCCACGCGGACGAAGTCGCTGGCAGAAGCTAGTCCTTAATAAGATTGTATCTTTGCTAAATTTTGAAAATAAATTTTGGGGAAACTTTTATTATCCTTGGTCATGAAAAGCACCTCCTTTCGATCAGTACCTAGCACAACATTCACTGAGTCTTTTTGCTACCTGCGAAAGTGGTGTGCTACCTCTTCGCAACATCATTTTAATCAAATGCAATTTATTTTCAAAAGGATAGGCACACAAATCTATTTGTGCGGAACCCTATGCGTAAATGACACTGGCTTGTAAACATCAACTGCATCAGTACTGCTCCTTTACAATTCGTTCATAGAAGCTTCAGCGTATTCTTTTAACAGTTTTCTTTTTACTCCACTTTTCATTTTTTATTTAAAGTGTATTATTAAAACATACGTAGTATAGCTCTTGAAATCGCTTCGCACATTATGCAAAAATAAATCAAATTTGACGTAATTTAAACACCAATAATCTAGATTTACTCTTAAATAACGCTGAAAGCTGTATAATAACTGTCAGCTACACTTTATGCATTGGCATTAGGATGGAGTACTCCTATTCCAATTTACAACTCAGGGTGTTTAATTATTCTCTTATAAATCTAACAGCATTTGTAGAAATTCCTTATACACTTTTAACCAGCCATTAACAAGCTCGTTGAAGTAGAATTACAATAGAATTAGTGTATACCAATTAAAAGCTAGTGGCATTATTCAATGTTTTAATGCAGCCCGCAGCATTACAAGAGAGGCCGTTAACAAGCTTTGGGCGTCTAGACCAGCTAGTAGTATCTCAAACAACCAAAAGCTGGACTAGAGCATTTTAAAATTCTACTTAAATGTTTTTAGTATACTTTTTCGCCACTATCAAGTCATTAGTCAGCTATGCTGTTTAATAGTGTATAATCTTTCCTTAATACAGTCTAAAGACTCACCCTATCCTTTAGTACAGCTGTATAAAAGCTGTAGACTGTAATGTAGCTTATTTATGACCTAATTCATCGCTAAAGTGCTACTTGGGATGAGACGAGGGCCTGGGATACAATGAAATACAGCACCAGCCCGCCATTTCTAGCGGGCTCCATCTCTCAGTGTGGAATAGAGTGCATGGTACTGGACAGCTCGTCGGTCTGGCTGGTCCTCCTCGTAAATGGTGGCCGGAGACCGTTTAGCGTCCTATTAGCGTTCGTTTTAACGACCGGGTGCCCTTCTGGTGGGGTTGGAATGAGAATGAGGTAACGGCAGCCCAGGCGTTCTCGCTTCCGACTGCTGAGCCCGACCGAAGCTGAGTATTCCTCCACCATATGCTGCTCCGTGTCCTCGGAGCAGTCAGCGCAGTGGTGATAAACAGCGCAGTGGTGATAAATAGCGCAGTGGTGATAAACAGCGCAATGGTGATAAACAGCGCAGTGGTGATAAACAGCGCAGTGGGCATCCGCTCCTAAAGTCCTGGCCTATACCACGCAGATATGTACATTCTGAAGCACCTGTGTCCAGGTTACACCTGCGTCAGCCGAAACCGGAGCGCACCAACTCCTTACACTTTTCCCGAACAAGCCTTACCACCACTATCAAGGCGTGCCCCCATCTGGGTTGCGCAAGTCGCAAGGCCACTAGATTCTGGTAGAGCTCGGCTCTGCGTGAGTGAATTTTCGTCTTTAAAATCAGGAAAATTCGAAAACTGCTTGACCTATTAAGATGAAATTTAGAAAGCCGCGCGGAAAGGATTTTAGGAAACTCCCCCTGTAAAGAGGTGAAAAGGGGTATTTTTTGTACTAATTCAGCGCAGGGGAAGTCGCGGGCGAAGTGCTAGTTAAGTATAAAATAGCGAAATCTCATGTAAGTGCTTACAAAATTAAGAGCGTCATTACAATAGATAGAACATTTGAAATCAACGTTGTAGCCACAGACAAACATTTCCAAAAATAGAAAACAGGATCCTCATTCGTATTCGGAACTAGGTATTTGAACAAACCGTGTCCTCAAATAGTTTGATGACTTCAGCTTTAAAAAAAAAATGCGCATGTTCTGACCATAAACACTTATACTACGCGCCGTTTGTTATGGCAACGGTTTGCATTACACAATTTGTTTTGTGGTTATCTCGGTCGCGCCACGCGGCCCGCTCGTGATTTTTCACATTATCGGCCAACACAGCTGCCCGGGTAAATTAAATACCTACATAGTTTATAAATACAGGTTCTTCGTATTCTAGTAGTAACTGTGTTATCTTTTGTTCGCGGGAGAATGGGGAGGCGAAGGCAAAGTCAATTACAGATGGCGCGACAATCGTTGGTACCTCATTCAGCCGTCCGCAACTCTTTGGGGTTATGCATTAATCATGCTTTGTTTTCAAAATAAAATAATTAGGTGTTCCTGTGTGTCTTTCGTAAAATAAAATGTATTCCTCGTTGACTGTGGCTCAATTAAAAGAAGAGTTGCGAAAAAGAAAAGCTAAAACAACAGGAAAGAAGGCTGTTCACATAGCTAGGAGGTAGGTATTGAATATTTACACAAAAATCGACACCATTATTTTTATTGTGCATAAATCACAACGTGTATAATTAATTTCTGTATTTATTGTTCCAGATTAGAAGCATATGATTTAAATTTTAATATAGTAACTGAGGATGACGTAGGTAATGATCTTCTTGATTTAGATTGCTCTTCACACTTAGAAAAGGAGAAAATCGAGGGGATGGCGCCTTTCTTCAATAACTTCTTTTCCAATTTAATACCTGTAAATAAATGCATATACGTTATGTAATAGGTACTTATATTTCCTCTTAATAAATGTTTTTACTGTTATTGATTGAATATCTCACCTGTATACTTGCTTTCTTCATAATAATCACTTGGTTTAAAATGTTTTGCACATAACCTCGAAGTCGGAGTCGGCTTCCAATTTTTCCGACGTATTGCTTTGATCCAAGATTGCAAGCATTTTTTGTCTCTAGGAAAACGATGAATTCCAATATTTTCACAATTATAAGCACAGCATCGCGGCATTTCGTTAATTTTATAATGCAAAAAGTTTGTTTTGACCAAGTTTTGACAGTGCGTCAGGTACCAACGACAAGACGCCACCTATCGAGAGAAATTGGCGCTTTTTCTCCCCATTGGGATTTCGAATTTTTCTGGGTCAAGGACATATCGCTGGTCTATGGTTCGTTGGCGAAAATGTATTTGTGTTGATTTTTGAGAACGCTGATTGTGAAGAGGTTTTCAATGTTCAATTTACGGACTGCTGTGAATAAATGAAAACTTTATAGTAACTTTTGATAAAAAAAAAAAAACAATCTTCTAGGTAGTTATTAACTAAAGGGTATCCACTATCCAGTAAGTACTTAAGTTGTACCTACTTTGTATAGGTAGTATCGAATAATTACAACAAAACGTGTCAAACAAAACAATGACTCAGGATGCGGTGTTTATGTTGTTTACTATACTTATCATTAATGAATGGATTAGTCATAATGTGAAAAATAACCTGAGTAGGTAGGAGGTACGTCCCTACTGTACTTAAGTATTTTTAGTATTTAAGTGTTTTACGTGTCCTAGAAGTCTGATGAAAGATAATTGTTCTAAGTCCATTTATAATAATCTTGAGGATTCATATAAATCTTTTCAATTATTTTGAGGATAAACGACTCTTGTTTATTTGCAAAACTATGGCACGGGCTCATGGCCATGGATCCTATAAGATTGTTAACGATAGATACATTCTTACAAACTTGTACATTCTAGAACGTTGCTTGGTGCTCTCTTGCGCAGAACTAGCTTACACCACTCATGAGCTCTGAAAAACTGGTTGACAGATCTAAAAACGACTTTTATTGTTTTATGTAGTCTAACACCCGCAAAAAGTTTATTGCTGATTTATAAGAATAGAAGGCAGACAGGATAAGTATATGAATTTTATGACATGAATGACGATGTCGCTTGGGCTTTTTCAAGATCGAGATCATTAAATTATCATAGATTAGGTATAAATACGCCCTTAATGAAATCAAATAAAAAATTATAATACAATTATTGTAGCGACAAGAATCTTGTAATGACTTTACATCTTGAAATTGAACGAAGTGAAAAATTCAGGCTCTGGAAAAACTCCCAGAGCCATACAATTCATACAAATGAGAAAAGAGATCCCCATTTATCATTTTTAGTACTGTATTTTCACGCTAGGCGGATTATAACATTTTTGCTACGATGTGTTAGTGAAAAATTACCTAAATGTAGCATCTTTACGACAGTACCTACCTATCATCACTAAGATGAGTAAAAAAATACGAAAAAAATAGGTAGGTATACGACACAGCTCCTAACACGGCACTAATATTTTTTGGACTCTGAGCTTCCAGAGTCAACCAGAATTTTTGAGATAAGAAAAACCAAAACATCTACATAACAAAATAATAGCAAAAGATCATTTCACTAAATGTAGGTAGCATGTACTATGCGGTCATTCGCGTCTGCATCCCTCAGTTGATTGCTCCGCGGCTGCACGTCGTAACCTCATGTCCATTGCTCAAACTATGAGGAGATCAAACTATAAATACAGCAGTTAATTTTAGAACTGTGGTCAATGCCACTGTGGGTTACTGTTGTGTTCGCGGATTGTTGAAGTTAAGGCGTTTCCCTGACCAAATAACCATGAGAATTCGTTCCCTCTTTGCCGTCCGCGCACCCTGCGCACGCCCTTTTATCATAGAATACACACAATTTTTGGAATAATTTTGATTAAAAAAGATAGGTAAGCGATCTTTTGTTATGAAATAAAACGTGTATAATATAGATTTTTAAATGATCTATCCATTAGTGTAATTCAAAAATTATTAGAGCGTTGCATTTAGCAACAGATGCATAAAATCAACAATTTTAGTAATTTTTTTAAAGTAGATTTTAAATTTATTTATAACACATAAAAACAAATTAGAAAGTGGAATATGATGATAAGACATCGAACTTTAATCATGTGCTTTTACATGTAGATTATTTCTCATAACTTAGTCTCTGAATAGCGAAGAAAAACGCACTATCGCAAGGTTTTGGCCGGGGTATCGCCTTAATTTAAAGGGAACCTAACTTATTAAAGTACTTTTGACTACAGGATATTATTACACGGAGATTGTAGTTTACTTATAATTACACTCTGACGACAAGACTAAAACTACTCTTTAGTATGGATTCTTAATATTTTTGTGAGCACCATAAACTTTGTTATGTTTACATAGTTTGGCTCTGTGCCAGATTCAGGGTCTATTTATTAGTTATTATTATTCAAATAGGTACTTAAAAAATTTCTTTGCCACAATTAACGTTATACCTATCTTCAACAGTGTTTACCACTTTCATGAACATAGGTACAACTGTTAATGGCGCAACTAATGTTAATCAATATTAGTTTTACAATAAAATTATTACTTTAGGTAACTTCCATATTATCTTTAAAAAAACCTCACCACTATTTTTCTGTTAAAGTTCAGAATTAGTAACAGTTACGATTAATTACTACCTACTTAGTTCTGGTTACGTAACATCACTAGAACTGTCAAGCACAAGTCTTAATGGTTTAGTTAGATGGACCACTCTCGATAACTGCACATAATTAAAAAAAGCGCTTAAATAGATATGGATTTAAAATAATATCTCTCATAGGTCCTTCTTCTTATATTGTATTTAAATGCTAGTAAAAGAAATAAATGACCACGCCCTCACTTCTGATCTCAATACTTTGCATATCTTTCAAATGTTATTTGGAAGCCACAAATTTAAATAAGCATGTAGGTAAATAATGAATCTACTCAAGTGAACAATGTTTATAGAAACAGTAGGTAGATATATGTACGCGTTTGCTAATGAACTTGAACATTTAAACTCGCCGTGACCCCAAACGTAAAATTAGTCATTGAATGAATCGATAAATAATTTCCGGGTAAAATATTTCGAATTGCTTACCAAATCGGATGCAATCAAAAGAATACGGAAAATTTTAATGGTAATCGTTTTATAAAAGGTATATTTTTTCTTCTTCTGCCTATCCTTTTCCCAACTACAAATATTGGGGCCGGCTTAATCAGCTGAACAGTGTTTTACGTGGAGCGGCTGCCTACTACACCCCCACAACCCATCAATTGGGTACTTGGCAAGACTGGAGTCGGATTTACAACGTTTTATCACACTGATCATATGGTCCTTCGAGCCGGATATTCAGATCGAGGGAAGGTAAATATGCCGTATTATAACGAAATCGTGATAATTGTATGGTAGGAAATATAACACAGAACAATACAACATACATTTATTTAGTAAACACAAACAAATACAGTCTATCTATTTGTTTATTGTAAGTTGTGTAACGCACGAGGCGTCTTGGCACCGTTCGGCGCCAAATGGATATTATGCTTATCACGTATTTCCGTAACTATACACTAAGCGTGGATATTTGCTTTCATAGCAATGATCAAAGGTAAAAGGACTAAAATCATTAACATAACATGACATTACGCCTGTCAAACTACAAAGGGATGGACACATGTGTACCTAACTAAATAAAGAATCTACCAGTGCCGTAAATAGCCTTTTATGCGCCCTGTGCGAGCTTCTATAACTGCACCCTATTTTAGTGGACCCTTCGCCTATTATACTACTCACTGTGTCTCACTCACTAAAACCTAAACGCAAGTTCACTAGTGCAAATGCGTTGCCCACCCTTATCATTTTAGATTTAATTTTTGGTACCCGTTCGCCGCTTCGGCTTAGCTTAGTCCAGCTTAGTCTCCGCCCGACCGACTGACCGTGTAGCCGGCCGGCCGCTTGACCAACGCTTGACTCCGATAAACACAAATAGGCTCGTGCGCTGCCAAAAAAATGAGCGCGATGTTTTGTCTAATTGAACAGACGTTTTTGATGATACTGGTATGTAGGTACGTACGAGTATGTGTTGGAATTGAGCACTAGGGTCGCAGCGGGAACTTATCCAGGAGCAAAACGAAAAATATATAGTCCTGCCTAGTCTGGCACCGGTGGCACCGCCCTATTTACGGCACTGTAATCTACCTAGTATTTGTGTATGGGCTTTAGTAATTATATTATCTGTGATTTCGGTGTTAAAGTTTACTTTATAATAGGTAAGAGGCGCGTCGTAAACTGTAATTTAAGTGTGTATAGAGCCAACGAGTTGAATCCCTCTCAAAAAACCGAAGCCTGTCTTTTCTGATAGCTGTCTACAACCTGGTAGTCTATAAGTCAAGTGTGAATAGGTTTAATTTGGGCTAGGCTGCTCCGCCCGCAGTCAACAGGTGAAATAGTGGTCGAACGCGAGCCTATCAATAATAACAATTTAAACAAATCAGGCACAAATCCCGGCTGTAGGACCGCCACTGAGAAACGAAGATAATCCCCCAATATTCTCGATACCATAATTATTTTTTAGTATAAACAGATCAATAAAACAAATTGGGTCATTTCCTAAGCCTTAGGCCGGCCTCCACAGCGTAAAGGTCGCACGACGAGATAGCTGAGGAGTCACCTTCGGAGAGTCGGCAAAACAGCCTCGCAGGATCGATAAACAGACAGAACTCCTTACTCTACATTGAAAAAGCACTTTGTTATTAGAGAGTTTGCCATATTGGAGTTTTGGTGCTCTCTACATCAAAAGGGAATGTTAGAGTTTGCCATTTTGTACGTGAAGTTAAATCACTACATAGCATAAAACAAAGTCGCTGTCTCTGTCCTTATATCTCTATGTATGCTTAAATCTTTAAAACGATGCAACGGATTTTGATGCGGTTTTTTTTTAATAGATAGAGTGATTGAAGAGGAAGGTTTATACATATGTTTAATACATGCATATTATAGTAGAGGACACATTAGTATCTACATTGCACCCGTGCGAAGACGGGGCGGGTCGCTAGTAATTAAAAAAATAACGACGAAAAAATAGAGACGTTAATGAAAATGTACACACTTTAACGGGGAAATAAGTCGAAATTTAAAAGATTGTAATATGAACCACACCACCTCCTCAACGGGTGGTGTGGTTTCAAAATAATAACACAAGCGGTTTTATTAATTCTTTGAATCCCAGTTCTTACTTCATTCTGACTCTGTGTAGGACTTCAATTGTGATGATTTCGACTGTCTTGACTAGACTAGAACTGGTTGGAAGTTACCGGATATTACATAGTTTGTCCGATCATTACTTTGTTAAAAGTTCTACACTCCCACGTTGAGAAGTCGAATGAATCGTGTACAAACTGGATTCCTCAGGGCTCCATTAATCTACCACAATATTACAATATATTAATGATCCTTCAAGGAGAAGAAAGAAAGTATTCTTTTAACATACAATTTTTAGGGTCCTAAGATAGTCCCTTGGGAACGCCAGTGATAATTGCTAAATAATCTCGTTATATTTTAGATGGAGTCTCCCTAACTGTGATAGTGAAATAAAATCCCATATTGAACACCTCTGCAAACATAATTAATGATGAGAAAACCAATAAAATGTATACAAATATACAATAGAAATAGGCAATATAGAGTAAGACAACTCGATCAAACGCAAAACACGATTTGATTGAAAGCGAGTGCTCGCGATTCTGTATTATTGGAACAGCTGCGGTGCGGAAACGAATTTTGCAAGAAAATTGGTTTTCTATTTGACAAGAGAAACGATGTAATTTTGTATTTGTAGCTGTATTTTTATGGTCATTTAAAAAGCTGATTTTATAACATTATCAATATCAACATTGTTTATTACAGGCTAAAATTGCTTTATTGGATAAGCTACTTCAAATCATTTGCTTTGGTAGTGTTAATGTTTATGTGGTTAATAAAATCATACCTACGTCAATATTATCATCAACCACAGCACGACTTTGCTCACAGCTGGGTATAGGCTTCACTTTTGTTATGCTAATCCCATACTCCCTCACCAATACTGGGATACGAGTAATAACGCCCCCTTCTGATGCCCCCTTTGATTTGAAGAATAAAATATTAACATATACCTATACCCCATTTACGATAAGATTAGACATTGAAATACATCTTTTTACAGTCCGTTCAACCGATTTTGCGTTGGTAGCATGACACCTGGTATCTGCAGTAAACAGTTGGTATTATAATCACGTTTTTGCTTTTAATGCCATCCTTATACCTGCGGAATAGAAGTAAAAATCGGTTGAACGGACTGTAAACAATTTTGTTCCAATGTCTAATCTTATTGTGAATGGAGTATACATGGAGACAATTTTAAGTATGTCACTATTATCTATTTGATTATATCACGTATCTACATTGGATATGAATACGTGCAGAGATACATAAGATTCATTGAACAATAAAACGTCCGTCACTCTTTATCTCTTACTTATCAAGAGGTTGTAAGAGAAGGATTATTTGACTATTTATTAACTATTATGATATTATCTTGAGTACGATGTAAATTATCGTAAATCTTTTAGTATTATATATAGGTTATATTAATGGTTTTCGTCATCATTAGGGCCGGCGCACGTATTATAGCGGAGCGTAGCGCCAAGCATTTTACACTGTCAAACTATTATCGACATTGTCCTCAGTGAAATAATATCTAAAATCAATTAACACAACAATTAATTCCTGAAGAGCATTGAAGTAATTACATGCGAAAAGACACAAGGACACAGAACATGTCATAAGGACAAAGGCTATAGGATACTTTTTATTACTGTGGTTTCAGTGTAGATAACTTCAGACTTTCATACCGGTGAAGACGTTGGCAAAACACTGTTAAAAATGTTATTCGCACAAATAAACCAATTAAAGTATGTAGTATAAACAAAATTCCTGAATTATTTATATGGTTATGTCTTTACCTGTTTTGCGACTTCGTTGTATTTATTTATGAGTAAAACCGGTTTATATGTATAGCTATAGAATATACATATGTCAGTCACATGACTGGCTTCGCCTAGATTGTGGGTCAACGAAACGCAAGGTCACAGCTCCGCATAGGGTCAATTTGATACAGAAGACGAGGATTTCAATATGTTTTGTTTTATTTTAAAATGTAGACAGGGTGCAAACTCATTTGGTAAATTGACCGCAATTCCTGCTGTAGTTTTTAGGCTTAATTTGGTTATACCCCACTTCTACGAAAAGATTAATCTAAAGGATCTAAAAAGGATCCATTTAATCTTAAGGATGGATGATGGATGGATGGATGGATGGATAAGGATTGTGCGCTCGGATATAAATAAAATTATGATATACTAGCAACGCCCCGCGGTTATACCCGCGTAGTTCCCGTTCCCGTGGGAATATGGGGATAAAATATAGCCTATGTTACTCAGGGTGAATGTAGCTTTCTAATGGTGAAATAATTTTTGAAATCGGTCCAGTAGTTTTTGAGTTTATTCGTTGCATACAAAAATACAAATCTTTCCTCTTTATAATCTATACTTAATATTATAAAGCTGAAGAGTTTGTTTGTTTGTTTGTTTGAACGCGCTAATCTCAGGAGCTACTGGTTCGAATTGAAAAATTATTTTTGAGTTGAATACCTAGACCATTTATCGAGGAAGGCTTTAGGCTATATATCATCACGCTTAAGCTAATAGGAGCGGAGCAGCGATAAAGAATGTTTTAAAATCGGGGATTCCACGGGGACGAAGTCGCGGGCAGCAGCTAGTATTAGTATAAATTGCATCTGTTATTTAGGTAATTATGTCACTGGATAATTGTAAAATGCGTGTAAGATTATAACACATCTTGAAAGATTGTAAACTCTCGATAAATTGTCAACTGATCATTTGCAATAGGTAGTTTTTTACACATCAGAATTTTAGTTAATAATCTCTCAGAATACATTCCGAGAAATTGTGAACCGACATACCTAAACTGGTGACATGTTGGCGACCTATCAGTATGCGGTTCTACAACTTATCCGATTTTCTGGCCTAGCCAAGTAGCCGAAAATAGGGCACAAGGACTAGGGCTCCCCGACATGGACAGGTTAGGTTATTTTTTTTAACCCTGCAGGCAGAAATAGGCTAACTCTAGGTTTTTTTACTTCCTATTCTACAATTTCTCGGAATTAGGTATTTTTTTAGAAAATAGTTTTGTACATACAATGTGTTTATGGTTTTATTTGATAAGATTCAGCTGTTATTTTTTTGTTACAAATTAATTAAGTTGCTGCACCATAACAAAAATCATACAATATGCATGAGTTTCTATGTGGTAATTTTTTTTTGTACAAAATTGACTTTTGGTAGTGAGTAGGTATTGAAAGTATTTACATCCTCCGCATGATGATGATGATCACATCTTTCGAACAAAATTCAATCATAAATTCTGTAAAACAATACACTGCGTTTCCATAATGTAATAGAGTCGATTTAGATTCAATTAGAAACCTTTCGTTCAGAAATGAAAACAAAGGAATGAATTCAGAAAGTAATCATGAGTTCGTTAAGTAAGCTTTATCATAATAATAATATTGGATAGATAAGGAATCAACTTGTTTGAGCTATAAATGTAATTGTTAACACAAAGTAGGTACTTGGAATCTCTCATAAGGTAGGATTAAGTCGACTTAAATAATACCTACATGCTTCTTCTTTCGAGTTATGAGTTTATGATTTATGAGGTATACTAGACATTTTTATTTTAGGAAATTATGTAATTTGAAATGTTTTGTTTAGGAAAAGAAGCCTTCTAAATAATAAAAATGTCCAAAGGTTTAAATTTCTCGAATTCTTCAAATCATTTATTGTTTGTTCTGCTTCCGGGAATGCAAATACAAAAGGTGACAGGGTGTTGTTTGTTTAAAAACATTCATTCATTTCATTGTATTCCAGATGTCAAGTCAGTTTACAATATTCTCCATTCGTTTCAGAGGACCATAAAATTAAAATCGAATGAAATTGAACGAATGAACGTAACCGATTATCGAAAACGATACCTAGCTCTGTGACGAAATAGGAATTTTCATTATATTTATTGGATTTGGAATCATGCGCGCAACTGTTTCGACTATCATATCTCAAGCGCGTGTTGTTATATCGCTACAAATGTAATACCGCTATGTTACGACCGCTAAGCTGTTTATAATCGATACATATTACGGCGCCGCCGCGAGAGGAAATAAAATATGAAATGTTCCGAAGCGAACTGATCACAAATTGTCAGTATTTGAGCGCTGAGCGTCCGGGAGAAAAACGGCGGACAGCGAGCAGCTGTCACAAATTCGCGCGTCCGGCGTATTTTTAGTCCGACAAAACTATTATTCTACAGTAGCTGTTATAGGTACTTACCTCGGATAGGGAACGGCTTCGTCATGATGGTCTCCGTGGTGGGCGGCAGCAGCCGCTGCGTCTCTGGGGACATCACACTCGGGCACAGATTCAACTCATGTTTTTTACTATCACTACTACTATTCACGCCACCGCGAAGTCGCAGCGAGGGCGACCCGTTTGGAACATCCATCTGTGTGCGCTATCGAAGCATGACTGAGAATCGGAATCGAGTCGCGGACTCGCGGTCGCGCGGCGCGCTCGCGACGACGCCGTTGTCCACAGCTGATTGTGTCAGCGTCGGGTGAGACGGCGATATGTGCGTGTCTGTCTGTGGCTTGCATGCGCTGCGGGGACGACATTCAAGTGCAAGGGCGATCGGCAGGGCGCGTCGACGCGTCACGCCGCTCTCACGGGGAGATGGGCAGCGTGCCATTCAGCCAACGTAAACACTTCCGAGACGCTGTACTCTGGACTGTCCCCCTGATGGAGTGCGGGAGTCATGTTATTGTCTCGCTCGGATTCGCTCATTGAATCATGATCGAAGACTTACAGGGGACGGGAAAATTGGAAGCCAAATAAGCGAAGTGAGCTTATGTCAGGAGTTGAGGATTGAATCGATTGATACCATTCCCCAAGTGTCAGGCCAACTCAAATATTAATAGATTACCGAATAGATTGATATTCTTGGAGATAGATGCGTCATCAACATGTGGCAATAGGTATTTCGTTTAGTTACGCCATCGATCGTCATCGCAGCACGTTAAATGATTAGCATTGTTTGCCTAAAGGTTTCAGACGTTCCTGCGCGAACGATATCCGTCTCATTCATTTATGTTCATTCAATCTTATTCAATTACGCTAAGAAATCGACCACCTAACACATACAGGGTGTTAAAGTTTGACAGAGGACTATAGAGTGGGTCACCAGTCACCACACGGAAATGTATTAAAAAATATTTCGTACTACTTAATTTAAAAGGAATTTAAACAACTAAATAAGTCTTTACTAAGTTTATAAAAACTTTTTATAAAAATATACAACCGACTTCTAAAAAACCAAAAAGTATAAAATAACTTTAATTTTGGAACTCGGTGTTTGTGGTTGCTTGTTCTTTTTTTGAACACGGACTTAATAAATTAAAGTTATTGTGTACGTTTTGGTTTTTTGATGACTGATACCAAGCTGTAGCGGTGCGAGTAAGATGCGCTATGAAGATGCGCCGCCGCTAAGTAGCTGCGCGAGGAAGATGCGCAGCGCGAGCTATGCGATGTATCTATAGTAGGGAAGCGGCGAGGTCGCGCGGTGAGGAGCATGCATCCATATAATATGCGCTATGCATCCATATAATATGCGCTATGAAGATGCGCCGCCGCTAAGTAGCTGCGCGAGGAAGATGCGCAGCTCGAGCTATGCGATGTATCTATAGTAGGGAAGCGGCGAGGTCGCGCGGTGAGGAGCATGCATCCATATAATATGCGCTATGAAGATGCGCCGCCGCTAAGTAGCTGCGCGAGGAAGATGCGCAGCTCGAGCTATGCGATGTATCTATAGTAGGGAAGCGGCGAGGTCGCGCGGTGAGGAGCATGCATCCATATAATATGCGCTATGAAGATGCGCCGCCGCTAAGTAGCTGCGCGAGGAAGATGCGCAGCTCGAGCTATGCGATGTATCTATAGTAGGGAAGCGGCGAGGTCGCGCGGTGAGGAGCATGCATCCATATAATATGCGCTATGAAGATGCGCCGCCGCTAAGTAGCTGCGCGAGGAAGATGCGCAGCGCGAGCTATGCGATGTATTCTATAGTAGAGAAGCGGCGAGGGCGCGCGGTGAGGAGCACGCATCCATATAATATGCGCTACGAAGATGCGCCGCCGCTAAGTAGCTGCGCGAGGAAGATGCGCAGCTCGAGCTATGCGATGTATCAGTAGTAGGGAAGCAGCGAAGGGCGCGGGCGGCGCGGCGTGGGGAGCATGCATCCATAGCACGCATCCATAGCATACATCCATCCATAGCACACATCCATAGCACGCATCCTTCCATATAAAAAAAACATATTTTAGTTGAATCCGTTTCCATCAGTGCTAAGCTACGAGTATGTGCACCAATTTTTGATATGATTTGTTGATAACAAACGCATCCATAGCTACGTAGCATAGCACATCTCTGGTGGAAAAGCACTCTAAAGCTCTAAAGTTATCTTACATTCAGGAAAAAAATAATTCCTAGACTTGATTTTCTTTCTTGAATCGACCAATGCCATATTTGTTCGATAATATCACCTTTATCAAGGACTAGCAGCGCTCCACGGTTTCACCGTCATAGTTCCCGTTCCCGTGGGAATACGGGGATAAAACATAGCCTGTGTTACTCGCTGATAACGTAGCTTGGTGAAAAATGTTTAAAGCCGGTCCAGTACTTTCCTCTTTATAATATTAGTACAGATATAGACTAGAGTTGTAGGGAATTGAAATAAAAACAATAACGATGGTGATGAGTCACCAATAGTACACCAAACTCTAGCTAGGTTAGGCATCTATCATTGTTGTCCAAGACAATATCGGTCAATGAATAAAACAATAAAAGCAGGTCCTTTAATCCTTTTGTCCTCAAACATTATACCTCTTACATTTATTTACAACTTATTGTTTGCTGTGACTCTGGCGCAACTTCAATAGTACCTAAACTGATTAGGTATCTGTTATTGTTTTATTCCGACTTAGAAATCGGTCAACTGGCAGTACAATAAAAGTGTGTCCTTTTGATATCCCTAAACCGATGGAGGTGCTTTAGTATTCAACCTATACCTATTTCATACAATATTTTAGAGATCCCGATGGGTTTATGTAAAGAGAAAGTCATTATAACATAACTGTGACTCTACGACACCTCAGCTACAATAATTCGACATGGAGACCACTTGAGCTCGATACCGATGCTTGAAGCTGCTATTTCTATCTGCAAGATTCAAAGAAGAGAAGAAGAAAGGGATAGCGCCCGGCGGGGGCTACGACGAGCAAGAAAAGCGAGCGAACGTAACCAACCTAACCTGTCCGTTTCGGGGGGCCTCAAGTTTCCAAGTTCAATTTTGTTTGGATTATTAGTAACTAATTTAAAAAATACCCTCGACCTAAGCGTCGTTAACGATCCCCATTTCCTAAAGTATCCATGCCGCTGTTTCCTAATTTGCCGAGCTCGCTTCGCTCGCTCTTGGGCTAATCCTTCAAAAGAATTCGAGGCGGATATACCATCAGGTCTCAAAGTAAGATAAGAGAGATCGGTCAGGATCGAGTTGACCTTGGACTAATGTGTTGGAGTCTAGTTGTCCAGGCCGAAATATTTCGAAATTTTAGGGACGAACTATTGTGAGACTACTTCTTTTTACTTACTTTAATTTCATTCTTTATTCCGTAAAAAGCAATAAAAAGTCTCTCTGCTTTTACAATAAATTGTTGGAAAAATCACCTTGTTCGATCCAGCCCGTCCCTAGCCATTCCCCCCCCAGCGACGCCCTTAGCTGAGGTCCGTACCCCACAGGGGGTGCCCTTAGTGCTTAGACAATCAGTTTGTAAGTTTTTTATACGTCCTGGCTGAAGGCTTTAATATTTAGATTACGGCCGCCACAGGCAAGTACGGAGTCGACAACCTTAGGTTGAACTGCAAGACGCCACTCAACAACAAAAAAAGAAAGAAAGGAAATCTATACAATGCATCGAAAGCGAAGAGTAGAGAGAACGCTTGGAGTTTTTTTTTCAGTTAATACCATTAAATCTGATTAATGTATTTTAATACATTTTGCCTACTTGTGGGCAACGTTGTGGGTTGCATTATTGCCAAAATGTATATATTAAATTTAATTAGTCGTAAGATGTCATAATGTGACTGTTAGTTGCTCCTATTGTAATAAAAAAAAGCGACAATAGGTACACTAGGTGCTGCGACTCCTAGTACTCGGGAGGGGGCTGAAATGGAGTGCCAGTAATGGTCCCATCGCGGCCTCCTCCAGAGTCAAGTCGGCCGCTGTGCTATTGCGCAGTGGCTGATGCCTGTGGACGGTGAGCGTGGGTGGCTCGCCGTCCGATACCAGGTTGAGTCGACGACGCGTTGTGCTTCACGCGCGCCTCAAGGAGCCGTCAGCACCAGAGACCCCATAGGGTCGGTGCCTGCTAGGGTTGCGGAATTTGTTCGAAAGAGTTACCGCGGCCCTGGAGCGCAAGGGGCACATGGAGGAGCATGGGTGGGTTTTAGTCAGTAAGAGTCTGACACTCCCTACCACTCCACCCAGGGCGGGAGGGGTCATTTGATGACTTCCCATCCAAAAAAAAAAAAAGGTACACTAGGTAGAAAAACTATCGCGTTACCGAACCGTTCTGAACGCAGGACAATGGACGCACTCATGCAATGCGACACACTTCAGTCAGATGTACTTACCAATAGGTACATATCTACTGTGTATCGATAGGAGCAATTATTGATAGTTGATTGCTAGTTATTAAACTGTTGGTATCTAATCAATATCGTTGTGGTAGTTAATAAATATTGTTGCCATTATTGAAATTGCCGGCGTCGGACAAAGTCTTAAAAACAGCGGACATTTCGGTGAAATTGTTTTATTTTTTTCATGGACAGATTCGAAAAAAGACCTTTAATAATCAAAATAACGTAAATGGTTTCATTATTTAATAATCTATTATTAGAGCAGGGTCGCTTATTTTTGAAACAAAAAAAAAATAACAGTAGGATGAAAACTCGACCGAGAACGTTAAAAACTCGCACTGAGGCCACTAGAGATTTTGCGGAATTTACATATAGATATACAGCGCCCCCTCGTGAGTTGTCACCGTAACACCTATCTAAGAAGAACATGCACCAATCAAACCCGAACCCATCACTGAAAACTACATCAAAATCGGAGTAGTTTTGTTTTTTGCAAAAACATATGTTTACTGCAGCGCTCCCTGTTGTGTTGTACCTATTTAAGAACATGCACCAATCAAATCCGAACCCATCACTGAAAACCGCATGAAAATCGCACTAGTAGTACTGGAGATAAATGGCAACATTGGTTTGCACAAACAAACAAACATTCTCTCAACCCAAACGCATAAAGTTTCTACACTATCTCCGTTCCGTTGTGGTTAAAAAGGAAATGTAAAAACCATTACCTACTACAAAATAAAACACAGAAACTTATAGAACTTTAACTTCACACCTTCTAGGTTGGCAAAGATTCCTAATACCTAAGTTCCTGTCCGCGTCACTAGCCCAATTCATTATGTCATGTGATAAAATATCATAAGTACATGACTTTTTTATTTATTTACGGTTTCACCCATGCTAGTCCCCGTTCCCGTAGGAGTACGTCTTCGATCATATTGATCGAAGGAGTACGTGGATAAAATATAGCCTGTGTTACTCGCCCATAATGTAGCTTTCCATTAGTGAAAAAATCGGTGCAGTAATTCCGGAGCTTATTCGGTACAAACAAACAAAAAAATAATTCTCTTTATAATATTTGTACAATACAAAAATAAAGACAAGCATTTATAAAAAAAAATGTATACAATGGGCGTTCTTATCTTACAGCGTACCTGATCTGGTTCTTGAAAAGGCACAGGTAAGCACGACCTAAACCTTGCGATAGTGCGTTTTTCTTCGCTATTCAGAGACTATTAACTCATTAGTTATGAGAAATAATCTACATGTAAAACCACATTATTAATGTTCGATGTCTTATCATCATATCCCACGTTCTAATTTGTGTTTATGTGTTATAAATAAATTTAAAATTACTTTTTAAAAAAGACTCTAATTGTTAATTTTATGCATCTGTTGCTCAACGCTCTAATCATTTGAGGATTACACTAATGGATAGATAATTTAAAAATCTATGATTATTAAATACGTGGGTGAATTTCAACAAGTGATTTTTATATGTCATTTCGGTGGGATTTTTTAATTTCAATGCTATCTACATATTTTTAGTGACAAATAAAACTTTAGCCTATTTTATAACATTGTGCGTGAGTGGACATCAAATTTCATCAAAACTTACATAAATATTTAAGGATGAATTTTTAAGAGTCCACTGAAATGAAAAGTGTCTACCGAAATGATAAAAATGACCACCGAAATGATAAACTGTGCACCGGAATGAAATAAATCCACCGATATGATACAGCTAAGAACAACCGTGCCGGGCAGCCAGGGTTCCGTACTTTGTTAGGTTTGATTTCCACAAATTTTAGATAAACACTGAGACAGGACAGTAGACAGTTATTTTAATATCATCATTAATATATAGATATTACAATTACTATTACATATATCATTCTTTGAGGTTACAATAACCTCAAAGAATGATATTATTGTAATATTTATTATGATATGAATGAATTGTTTCTTCACTTAAATAACCTTTGGTAATTTTTCTGGTTGTTGTTGTGTGAAAATGTTGGAAAACTTTATCGTAAATGCTGGTAACCATAAATAAATATTTTTGTTTGTTTATGAACTAATACTAATTTACTTGATATATTTTCAAAAGAGTGAACGAAGCGCGATAAGAAAGCTTAAAGTTTCTGATTAATATGATGGCTGCATTTGTAAGTTATGCCATTAATAGTAATACATAATGTGTACCCGTTGCACTAAGAGAAAAATGCTAGGTATAATTTAGTTAAATTGGTAACGAAACGAGAATAGTGTTTCTACAGGTATATAAGTAAAACTTCTAAAATTAAATCAACTCTTATATTTTATACTGGGAGCTAATACCCGATAATATCACCGTGGACTCGACAATATACTGTCATCAGCTTGACCGACTCCGTACAGAAATCAACAAAAAGCGCCGTGAACAAACAAAGATATACCTACTTCCTTCACGACAACGCTCGGCCGCACATAGCCAAAGTCGTTCGTCAGAGCTATTGGATTTTGAATGGGAGCTACTGCCACATCCACCTTACTCTCCCGATCTAGCGCCAACGGATTTTCATTTGTTACGCTCTCTCAGTAATCATATACAGGACAAAAAATTTGATGATAGAGCACAGTTAACAGATTTCCTCGAAAGCTTTTTTGCCTCACGGCTCCCAAGTTTTTACGCTGAGGGTATCCATGCTTCACCTAATCGCTGGAAATGGGTTGTAGATAACAACGGTGCCTACTATAAAGACAAGTAATTGTAAATTAAAAATATAATTTAAAATTGTTTTGTTTATTTGCAACGCTCATTACTTTCCTACCAACCCAATATATACATGTAGGTACTAGCTACATAGAAATATGTGTATATTATATATCTTTAATCTTAAACACAAATATTACACAACAAATACACCCGAATAATCTAATCTACACTTACTTACATTACAAAACTATGACTTTATATTTGATAAAGGATCTCTAAAACTTTATGGTTTTATCATTTCGGAGATACATTTCATTCCGGTGGACTGTGACACCGAAATGAAACTATTTTTGTCCCCATGTTACTGAAATGATAAACTTACTTTTTTGGCGGAAAAACCGCAAGCTTTGGGACCGCTGCGTTCGCGCCGAGAACTTGAGCCGGACTGATCCGAAGTGAGGAAAGGTGAGAGGGGCGTAACAACGCAATGTTGACATGGATAATCTACTAAAACTTACTGTCCTCTGAAATGATAACTTTTTTCCAGACAAAAGTTGACTGCCTGTCAAATCCATGAGAAAGAAGATAAACAAACAAAAATAGTTTTATTTGATCGAATATATTATAATTTAATGATAAGAGAATTGATTTAAATCCATATTATGAATCTATTGGCAGGGGAAGGTATTTTATGAGCGGAATTGGGTTCAGGACAGGCCACCGTGATGATAAAATAACACTTTGTAATTTTTTTTTTTGGTATATTAGAGGGTACAAATCAATGATTTTTTTTGCCAAGGTAGAGAAGTACTTACGTTGTTGAGAAAAAATATATAAAATAAAAAACCAGCACATTGCACTACCGTTCTCAGGTTTGCCGTGTATTTTTTTTGCTTGCGCAATTCACCCACGTTCTATTTCATTTCAAAAGATCGCTTATCTTTTTTAATCAAAATAATTTAAAAAATGTGTGAATTCTATGATAAAAGGGCGTGCGCAGTGTGCGGGCGGCAAAGAGGGAACGAATGCTCAAGGTTATTTGGTCAGGGAAACGCCTTAGGTAACTTCAGTGTAGTATTCATAGAAATGTAAGAATGATACTTAAAATAAAGGATTTCATGTGTACAAATAAACATACGCTCTGGTACACACGTTCTATATATCCGGTATCACTTCCGCGAAATTCTGCAAACGTGAGCTTCACCTTGTGTTTGTCGCGTGGCAACCATCACGTTTCGCATCGACCAAACTTTAGTATTGCACAACGGTAACCGGTCACCGACTCGCATGCCAGAGCTATACGTGAGACGACACGCGTTTTAACTTTTACATCACCAAGTGTATCCTGAATACTTCGCGTGTGATTCATCAGAGGGTTACTTCTAGAGCCAGCAGTCAACTAATGCTGAGAAGACCCTGGCTATACCGACCTCCATTATCCTATAGCTGGCCAAAGCTAGAACGTGACATAACAAATAGAATGAACATGTTCAAATCTTACCTGAGCTCCTTACCTAAGAACCGTTTGGACTATGTCGAAGATTTGGACATCCCGGACATAACTCTGACTCCATACGTGTGGACGTATCCGGAGGACTACTACTATTTGAGGAGAGGGAGCTACCTCTCAGACTGTTTGACGGAGTACGACAAAGCTACGCTCAGCACAGACTCCAGTATACCACTGTCCAGGGCAATGACTGATTCGGAGATCGACTACGAGTTTTATAAACGGGTAATTTGTGTAATATTGTAATTGTACTGAGTTAGTGGATGGTGTCACTTAATGTATAATTGCATGATATTTTATCACATAGTGACTATAATCAGTTCCGTCTTTACCATAAGGGTACAAGGGGCACGTGCCCAGGGCCCCGTTTCATTGGGGGCCCCCAATTTATATTATAGATACTGCTTAGGATACGACCAACTCGAACCGTATACTAGCTTCTGAGGAAATTCGGTCAACCAACCCTATTCCAGGCAGGATGTCCACTGGGTAGTACGGTTACGTGGTCATACGTACGGAAATCAGCTACCTGTGCTCCGACACTTTCTTGGCCGGTTTTCAGTTTTCCAAAAGGGCTCCGGACTCAGGAGTGCCCAGGAGCCCCTGCAGGGGTTAAGACGGCCTTGACTATAATGAAATAGGTGCCAGTGATGCGGGCAGGAATTTAGGCATTAGGAATCATTGCCATTCTAGACGGTCTCAACAGTCTCAAGTTAAAGTTCCATAAGTTTCTGTGTGTAATTTTTTAATAGGTAATATTTTTGCTTTTCTTTTTCTAATGAAATGTTTGTTTGCAGTACAGGAACAGCAGCTACACGGACAAGTGGGGACACTTACGGGATGCTGTGTACGCCTTCCCGTCTGATTATTTGGCCTCTCTTGACAGGTAGATACATAAAAATTCCAGTATTAGCTTTTTGAACTCCACAGCATAAACATATCGGCGTAACCCCCAAAAGCAAAGCCACTGATTCACCGTATTTATTGTCACACTAGCTGTGCCCACGATTTCGTGCACGTGGATTATAATACTGTGTATAACCTGACCCATCTCAGAAATAAGAATACAGCAAGTGGGTAATGTAGTTTACTGATTGTATCAGCTCTTCCGTTTAAAATGCCGATCAACCCATGCAGGGGGCTTTTTTAAATTTATTTTTTCTCGATGGTAAGTCGTCAAATGACTTCTCCCGCTCTGGGCGGAGCGGAAGGGAGTGTCAGACTCTTACTGACTAAAACCCACCCGTGATCCTTCTAGTGCCCTTTGCCTTCCAGGGCCGCGGTGACTCTTTCGAACAAATTCCACAATATCTCTAGTGGTAAGGCCACTAGAGATGTTGTGGAATTTGTGCGTTTCAATTTCAGTACAAGTGTACTGAAATTGAAACTGAATAATAGTCATCACCTTATAAAAGATGTGGCCACTATAGCCAATCTGAAACTAGGTATGTAATTACGAATTTAGAAGAACAGGTTCTAGGAATAACCTACCCATTTCAAAGAAAAAGCCAGATCTGAAAATAATATAGCTTAGAAATATGGTTAGTTAAAATGAAACCTTGCACGGAAAGTTCTCTAAAGTTGAAATAAGACCGCTTTGAAACCATGTCCAACTTAGTTCTTCATCAAATCAAAACTTTTGAGAAAGGCTGCTTGTTAGAAGGCTTATAAACTGGATCGAGCTCATTTCAATAATTCTTAAGTTTCACTGTTCGATTTTCTATTGAAATAAATCAACTGATTATTATTACATTACATACCTTTAGCAATTCTTGTCTGCGAAGGGGGTCCTGTATCTGGATTCACCCGTCTCTGATAGAACCCACTGGAGGGGTAAGGATGATTACGCGAGGTCAGGCCATTCATATTTAATCAAAGTAAGTAGGTAGCTCCTACTGCATGCAATTTAATTTTGAACTTTTTAAATTTGTATTTGATTTTTCAAATTGTGTGGAATAAATAAAGCTCTATTATTATTATTATTATTAAGTAGGTACAGTATAAACAAAAAAAATACAACCGGCTTCTAAAAAAAAAAAAAACAAAGTCGGTGTTTTTGGTTGTTTCTTCTTTTATGCTAGCGTCTACCGAATTAAAGTTATTTTATACTTTTTGTTTTTTTTTAAATCAATTGTATTTTTTTGTAATAACGTTTTCTAATTTTCAATTTTTAGTGGTGATACCCCTAAACGTAGAGGCGTGTTATAAACTGGCATAAACAGACATGCTATTTCACCAGTCCTGGAGGATTTTCTAATATTTATTGAAGAGTTCCGTTTCCTATCTCTGAATTTCTTCATCAGATCTTCACCAAACTAGAAAGATTGAAATACTAAGATGCTCTTCCATCTTATACTTACAGTTTTTTTTTCATTACACGTTGATAAGTGAAAATAAGAACATAATCAATGTAGTCGAAGCCAAGCTTTATTAGGGTTAACTCAAATACTAGTCAGATTTCACTCAATTTTAAATGGCAAGCACCAGATTTCGAATATAAAAATAATCATCAAAATCGGTAGATACATCCAGTTAAAATT
Source organism: Hecatera dysodea (assembly GCA_905332915.2). Classification (NCBI taxonomy): domain Eukaryota; kingdom Metazoa; phylum Arthropoda; class Insecta; order Lepidoptera; family Noctuidae; genus Hecatera; species Hecatera dysodea. Next base: position 19,570,070 of record HG995299.1, on the reverse strand, counting down.
TATGAGATAACACACAAATTAAAAGTACAGTCGACTTGAGAACCTCCTCCTTTTTTAAAGTCAGATAAAAATGGACAGCACCTCTAACTTACCTTACTTAGGTATCCATATTACAGATACATGTACCTGGATACTGACGTTGACGACGAGCTACTGAATTCAGAACTGAAATACGCGATCGAACTGGCCGAAAATAGGCGCCGATACAACGAGGAAAGGAGGCGTCGCCTGCGCAGGAAGTTCGATGAGGATTGCCGAGTGTACTCACCTGGCGACCCCGGCTTGCTGGAGCTTCAAGACCAGCTGCGGGAATTGGATATGAAGGTCCACCGTTTAAAAGTTTGTGGTCTAATAATGTGAATAGAGTTTTGTAGATTCATCTTCATTTATATGTCAGCCGAGACATTTAGACATTTATCGCTCGATATAGCGCTTCACTAGATGTAAGTACATCAGCACAACAAGAGGCCCTGCGATACCTGGAGCTTCATATCCAAGCATCGCATAATGTGACTTCTTTGTATAGGAATCGACGATATATTTTGACGGCAAGGACGTGTTGTCCTTGCCATCCGCCGTGGTGCACTTGCATTTTACATAGAATCTCACCAGATCTCTAGATCCATCGCTGTATCATAGTAGAATTTCTTTGTACGTTTCAGTACAGGTGGGTACTGATAATTGCTGACTATGTGATGTGACTGGCCTTTTAGCATTCTTAATAATTATTTGGAGTTAAACAACGCTTGCCAAGGTTGGTCTGTAGATGGGTAAGCATCTTAACATACCGAGTTTCCTCCGTGCCTTGGAAAGCACGTTAAGCCGTTGGTCCCGGCTGTCATTTGTAGATCTTTGGCAGTCGATACGGACTGTCAGAAGCCAGAAAACCTGACACCAGTCTTGCCAAGAAGTACCGTGTTCCCCAGTTAATGGGTTGTGGAGGTCTGGTAGGCCGCTGCTCCACGTTAAATACTGGTATTCAGCTGAATCCGGTATGACCGGAAGCCAACCCCAATATAGTTGGGAAAAAGCTAGGCAGATGATGATGAATAATTATTTGGAGTCAGTACAGCATGACTTCTTATATACATTTCTCTACCATCATAAGTTGAACCCACAGACCAATGAATAGGGATGTTTTGTGAGTAAAAAATATATGATACTATTTAGTCCGTCAGTTAGATTACCGAATAATATTAGACACGTATTTTTTTGGCATTACAAATCGTATAAAAATAGAAAGACAATAGCGCATCAAAGTTCTGGAGTGGGGGCTAGTGACGCCACGACGCTCGTAAAAATCGTCGCACGTAGTGACGTCACACGAGTTTTCAACGCACTATATCGTCTTCGTTTTATGTTTACTTGAAAAAAGAAAAAATACGTATCCAATGTTTTTTGGAAATCTATCTGATTGACTAATTAGATTTATCAGTAAAATACCGTATTGCGTATTTGCGACTTTCGTCTAGTCTATGATCTATGCATACATTTTACTAATCATCCCATTTTGTTAGCAGGCAATGGAAGCGGACTTGGCCAAGATCAAACCATCGCAGTGACGTCTCACCTCGAATCCATTCGTCACCTACACGTCGTCTAACATTACCTAGGTTCTTTTAGAATTTAGACAGAACCCATTGTGCACTTTTACATAAGCCATAATCGTAACACAATATCACGCTTGTGGGTAATTATCTACTGCCCGAAAAGTTTGGCAGAGGAGTTACACAACCACAATAATTTGTCTGTTAATTAAGTATCTCAAACCATTTATTCCAATTAAACCATTTACAGGCACTTTGATTTGTCGGAGAGTTGGTCAGTCACAAAGATGAAGCTTGGCCATAGGAGAGGATCCAAGCATGAGAGGACCAGTCTAATGCCATTAGCAATTACCTGACACTGGCTGGGGAGACGTTCGCGTTGAATAGCCAATTTAGCAGTCGAAAAGACGTGAATTTATTTGGTCCATCTAGTCTTCTGATAGCAAAGCATTACCAAGATCATTAGCTACAAGTAAAATTAAGATTACATACCTACTTTCATTAGTGCCCGCGGCCGATTTTCTTCAGCTTGCAAATTTAACAAAAAAAAAAAACACTACTTGGATGTAAGGATGTTAGAGCGAGCGATGCGAGCTCGATGAAGTCAGTATCTTGCATCGGATAGGATTCTCAAATACATGTTTAAGTTTTTAAGATTTTTATATATTAGCTTGAAAGCTAGGGGGTAGCACCTAGAGGTTGCAAAACTCCCGAAATATTCCCATTTCGGTAAGAATGCAGGGTACAAAATATAAGTTACGCGACCGTTATTGGCATCAACGACATCTAGCGGATAGTAGTAGAGCTACGCCACTCGAACGAACGACAATTATTAATACGAGTGCTAGCGTGGCTGGTGTTCATAGATAAATTGAAAGAACATTTCAAGCTTTGTATGTTTGCGAGAATATTGCGTGTAAGTATAGGGGAATCATTTTCTAACTAAAGCTGCGAGTGCGAGAAGTAGGTATTCGTAAATTTTATCAGTTTTTAGTATAAATGAACACGTTCGCATCAACAGGAATATTTGATGATGGTATGTAAGTAGTTAATAAGATTCATGTATTTTGATATTATATTTATTTATGAGCTACCTAAGTACCTACCTACCTAAAATACTTTGCAGAAGTAAGAAGTTACAAAATAATAATGTCTTTTTCCGCTTGATGCCGTTAATGCGGGCACGCCATCTAGTTGTTTAGTTTGGAATCTATGAATGCAAGATTCTTTGCGAGCTTCGATCAACAATTTTGCGAGCGAATAAATCGGAATATTACTAAATATTTTGTGAAGTTTACGTGAATTATTACATTAGAAAAGTTGGGAATACTACTTCATTAGTTGCACCCCCTTCCCGTCGCCTATGTTATGCTTTGTTCGCAGATGTAGGGAATTATGTATATTTGTAACCGACCGAGGATGTCTGATTCCGTGCTTGCTTGCAGAACCTGGAAGCAGACTTGGCCAACATCCGCACATACCGCTCGAGACTGAGGAGCAGATTAGCTTTGAATCGCCTCAGACGCACTCTTTATAGCAGTTATTGGTGGTAAACACAAATCATCTGTGTCCGGTAGGACTGGAAGCCGACCCAACATAGGTAGTTGTTAAAAGGCTTGGCAGATTTGTTAAACACAAATTAAATTTACTTGTAAACCTAGGAGTCGGTGTACGTTCCAAAACTTATCTAGCACTCACCCTAAGAATGTATAGGAACTTCTTTGATTGTATTTAGGCATCACGAATCCACAACGTGCGTTTCTCGAACGGCCGGTTTTTGAATTTGGAATTGATCACGTACATGTATTTTATATTTCTATGATCACGTATCAAACATCCCCAGAAAATGCAATGTCAAAGTTTGACAGGTTTTCTAACTCTATGGTAGAGTTTAATAATTGATAATTTAAATTTTCAATTCAGAAACCGGCCTTTAGTACCTACACCCAGGTGTCATTTTGTGGCGAGTTTATGTCTACGCAGGAAATAGCTATTTTTGTAGCCAATTTTTTGCTGTAGGGTAAATGATTGAATAAAACGAAAGTAATGTGTAAAATGTAGTTTTAATGGGAATGACCTCCAACATCAGCTACAACAATGTACTTAACATTATGTACTACGACGGGCATCACAATCCTATGTACTCAACGCAATCTTGCTGAACAATACTCGATAGTTGACTCGAAAAATTTGTTTAATTTTTTTCATTAGCCATAGACTAGAAGAGTTTTTGTTTTTAATTGATCGATTTTAATTTGACTTGAATAGTTTAGTTACAATTTCAAAGTATTATGAAATAACTTTTGACACAGAACAATATTTCAAGAGCAGTGGATAATTTGGATCAAAAATAACTTTTTTACTGATCTGTTTCATTTGACCGATTACATTATTTTTTTCGGTCAATTTTTTCTCGAGGCAACTATTTTGCCGTCCACAATATAATAACATAAAATATAATAGGTACCTAGGTAAAACAATACCTATAAAAACATATTGCACTATTTTTTGGGTTATTAAATGAGATTGTAAACAAAATAAACCTTTGTGCTCAAGCACTAAACGTTCCTATCAGTCTATGTGGAAAAATTAACAAAATATTTTGATAAGTATTACAAAATCCTGTCCACAATTCTTTCTTTCCGTCTTTACATTATATTTGGAGAACATCCGTTTCATTGTGATGAAAAAATACTCCACATTATTTTCGTAACATTGTTCACTGCATTTTTTTTTAATTTTCCCTGCAACGATTTGCAGCTGTAGAAAGCTTTAGAGGTCTCGTTGTTTTATAATTTAATTGAGAGGAAATAAAAAGTAGGTAAATTAACATAGTAAAAATAACAGACACAATAACAGAGAATTAAACAATGTTTCATGATAGAAAAGCTATAATGAAGTAATATCGAGTTGAAAAACATCACACTAAAACATAAAATTTCGCAAGCGTCATAATAAATCATAGACAATTTTGCCCGGCCATTTGAATGTCTTCAATTCTATGATAAAAAATTACAGTGAACAAATTACGTTTAACAAGCAATATTGCGGCTATATTACAATGAAGGCAAGTGACCTTATTTCTTAAGTAAATATTGACATACATAACATGGTAGGTGAAAATTTAAAAATAATATCGTCATGTGCAGATCTATGGAATATATAATATCCTGAATAACTTATCTTACAATAGGAATGCGCATAAACAAAGAATATTTGGTAATACATTGCCACAGTGAATTATTATCAGCAATGCAGAGACTTTAGGAAGACAACCGTAGGACTTTATTTTTTGGTATGAGTTCGAGTACTTTACATTTTTGTATTCGAGAAAATATACTTGATCAATCTGTCAGAATTAAAAAATATAATTGGCCGATATATTTGGGTCTAAACTCTTAAAGAAAATATAAATTAGCTACGTATTCTTGAATATCATTCATCAGTACCACAGAACAGATAAAACCTCTTTTATCTGTTCTGTGATCAATACATTCCGAAACAAAAAAAAAAACCAGTCCCGCTTCTATACATTCACTGTGACACCACGTAACAATAATTAGCGAAGAACTAAACAATTCGCTGCCCTCACCCACTGGACGTGCTTAATTATAAAAGGCAATCTTAACTTAACCTAAGGTAATTATTACTTTAATATAAAGTAAAGTTCGTGATATAATATATAATTGTCGAAGGCGACGCCGATAGCATGTTTGAGTTAAGCTAAGGATATGGACCTTCATACATCTTCACTTCAAGTAGATATTTATTTAAGTATGTATTTTTTATGTTTGACAAAACATTATACATTTCAGGTTATAGGTATGTCTAATAATATGTCAGTGGCGCGAAATTTGTTCGAAAGAGTCACCGCGGCCGCGGCCCTGGAAATACGGCGGGCACTAGGAGGAACACGGGTGGGTTTTAGTCAGTAAGAGTCTGACACTCCCTTCCGCTCCGCCCAAAGCGGGAGAAGTCTTTGCTAGTTTACCGTCCATAAAAAAAGTATGTTTACCACTGGGTGCACTCACAAAAATAAAGCTGTGAATTTATTATCACGACATACCTAAAGTTTACCTAAATAGACTTCTTCATTAAAAAAAACATTCCATTTTCATTGTTCATCCTTAGCTTAATCATACAAACATATAAATACTCAAATATTCATACAATTAGAATACGAATCGTTGCAAATAGCACTAGACCATAATAATATATTATATTTTTACGTCTTTTGTACGAGAATTACGTCTACAAGTGCACAAAACTGAAAACAGACAGAATAACATGGAATCCACAAAACATTTATTTTATCACATATTTTTTCTAATCATGCATTGCTGTTTCGCCCTTTCTATTAATCGATCAAATTCGGATTTGACCAGTTAATAGAACGAGGTATAATCAGTTTAATTGAAACTGTTTTGACCGTTTGAACTTTGAAGGATAAAGTCGACGAAACTGAACGGTAAGTCGACCGATCAGAATAATAAAATCGAGTGTACCATGCAAGCTACAATAAAAAATAGCAGGCTTTTGTAAATTGATAAGAAAGATAGGCATGCAATAACCATTGCAGACGTAAGCAAGGAATAGAACACAATAGCAGACAGGTACGTGCGTTTGGCAGTGGCCTGTGGTTTTCATACCCCATCGTCCAGCAACTCACTAAACCATTTTACAAATAATTTCCTGCAATTCAAGTCCACATTCCCTAGTTTCAAAAAACCAACTTCCCATTATAAAACGCATCGTATTTTCAAATGCTTGAAATCTGTAAGATCATAGCGCGTTCCACATTTAAACACCGCACACACATTCGACTTTTGCATCAACAGATAAAAAATCGCGAGACAACATTTTCACAACCATTTCACAAACACATCCTCATACTAAGATCACGTGTATAACTTTTTACACTAGTTTTTTTTTTATATGTTGATGCTAAAGTCGCTGTTATCTTTCATAGTTACCTGTCCCGTCGCCAGCCAGTCTTTTCACCGTCGCCGTGCCCTCTACGCTAGCGATCAACATCTAGTCTAGGACAACACTTAGGCTAACAACCATTTATAACTAAACTACACGCATTCATTAGGCATCGTCGTTTGTCGCGGCTGGATGTGGGCTGATGCAGGATTTTATTGTTAATTAATTTTTCCCCTCCATTGGAGTAAAAAATGGAAAAGTATTCATTTAAACATTAAAATTCATTTAATAAAAGGCTCCATCGTGTCTCAAAAATCATTTCAAGATAGTAGGGAGAGTCAGAAAAGTCTGAAACTAGTATTGCCAATTGCTATACTGTTACCCAGTTACTGGGTCGCTTCTTGTAAAATAATAATATCCAGCTGCATCCGGTTAGACAGGACTAGGAGGCCGAACCCAAAAATGATTTGGAATAATCTAGAAAGATGATGATGAAATTACTCAATCATTTGGAGGAAGTTCTTAATAATGAATGGTGGATTACAGCTAGCTTCTTACAGAGAAGAGGTTTGTGTCCCAGCGGTAGGAAAATTATATTAAATAGGTTGAATGTCCTAAGCTATTCAAACAAATCAACAAAATATTTTACTTGGTAAAAATAATGTCATAGATTATACTTTTTTTTCAACACATTCTTCATAATAACTGTTTTTCAATTTTTTTTTGTTCATTTAATTAATCACGAATATAATCCTGCATCGACCCACAAAAACGACCAGTCAGACACAAAGCCATTATCCAGCCCGTGCTAAAATTACAACAATTCTCTACAAGCCGCTTTATGTTACACACAACTTGTTTGTTGCAAGTCGTTTCGGCGAACATCGAGATTCGAATAGAAGGAAAGTTTACAACATGTAGTTTTTAGATAGAAGAGCGACCACACATTACAGTCTTTTTTTTTTTGGTAAGAAGAAGGTTGGTTGTTCATTTGTTTTCTTTTTTTTTTCAATAAAATTTATATGACACACATAACACATGTCTGTATTTTTTTTCATAACGTACATCAGGGCAAAAGGCACTAAAAAAGTATGTAGATTCTAATATAAAAAAATACTGAGTTAGCTATGACAGCAGAGACGGCACTACTTGCGTTTGACGTCACTCGCAAGTCACGCCATAGTAGATTTGCGTTATCCAGCGATTCAGCGACATTTTGTGTGACAAGGATAGAAAAATAACTTCAAAAGCGTGTAAACATCTCTATTTTTTTATAGAATTGATTTATATTTTTTTTAAATCGTACTATGTTGGTAAAATATTAAAAAAGTAGTCATTCATGTAGATTATTGATAGGTAGTAAAAAAACCATATTGATAAAGGGTGTATGTAATGTGTGTCCACTCTTATATACATGTTAGGACGGTTCTAGGAAAGACAATTTTTATCATACAATCTTTATCTACCATATATTTAAGTAGTATATTTAAATCTTGCGTTTCGTCTCATAACACATTATGTTGTAAATAATTGAATACCGTTTTCGATACAAAAATATGAATTATTTTGCTAATAAATATACTTTGAAAGGAAGAGCATGGAGGAAAACTGTGCGCACACGTGTGATTGTTTACGGTTTGTGGTTAAATTACAGTATATTATTAAACGCATTGATGGAATGGCCTTTTTATTTAAAAAGGTCTTACATTCCATCTTGAAAAGGTTCTTGTGGTTGAAAATCGAAACAATTGAATAGCTGTCAATAGATTTTCCATTAAAATAATATTAACAACTCTTTACATAGACACAATGACCTAAGAAATTTATAAAAAAAATATACAGTAGGTACATGTCGTGGCTAAAACTCAGAATTGGTCATTTCATGATGTGGCTAATTGATGAGCTTGAAACCTGCAAGTTAACCACAAACGCAGATATAAATACTAGTAGTAGTTAGTTAGTTGAGAGAGTGCAGTACAAGACGAGACAAACACGAGAACACAACACATAGATCAGATGCAGAGTTGCAGACAGTAACACGTAATTGACACCTTAGCAGCACATTTAATACGCGAGACGGACAAACTTTGTAGGAGCTCCGAACGCACGCAGAACAAAATGCTCTTATTGGTTTTGAACGTTGAAACGCCACTGATGCAGCGAACCATGGGGCCTTTTGCCCAGTAATCTGATAAAAGTTAAAGGTATTTGTTGTTGCGAAATTTGTTCGAAACAGTCACCGCGGCCCTGGAACGCGGCGGGCATTAAGAGGAACACGGATGGGTTTTAGTCAGTAAGAATCTGACACTCCCCTCCGCTCCGCTCAGAGCGGGAGAAGTCATTTGATGATTTCTCATCCAGAAAAAAGGACGTTAGTTGACGTGAGAGGAAACTAATCATAGAAAATCTGGAACAAAACTATATTTTGTTGGAATAACAAGCTTAGGTACGTAGAAGTATTATTGCATACAGGTTCCAGAATAGTAAGTAATATCACTGACTATTGGGACTGCTGCACATCGAAAACCGGATGTAATTGCTTTATTTTTTAGGTTGGATGCTTTGGAATCCTTACGGGCGCCAGGCCGAAATAGATTCCTTGTGATTAAAATAATATCGCTATCATTTTGGGTTAGAATCGATTGTGATATATTGCGAAAAAAACAGCAGTCTTTTTATATACTACATGCTTTTTTACTAGCTGACCCGGCAAACGTCGTTTAGCCACATAAAATTAAAAAGAAATTAAGGGTGGACATTTAGGGGGATGAAAAATAGATGTTGTCCGATTCGCCACCCTAGCCGATATGCACGCAAAGATTCACGAAAATCGGTCGAGCCGTTTCGGAGGAGTTCAACCACAAATACCGTGACACAAGAATTTTATTTATAAGATATTGATGGTTTAATAATGCACAGTACCAGAACGTAGTGTGGGGCTCTGGGGTTCGTGCGGAGCTCCTAACACTTAAACACTATTTGTTTTATGAAGCGAGCACAACGCGGTAGGAATATCCGTTTAGTAAAGTGAATGATAGGATTCAAGAACAATGCTTACAAAATCTAGACACAATAACAATGTAGAGTCGGTGAAAATGTACATTAAGGGAAGGTTCATATCTGACGGAACATGCGTCGCGTATTATCGGTCGCGTAACGCCAGAACAGACAAATGTATAGAAAAACACTTGACCGTTCACACTCGACGCACAAACGTATCATCGGTCGAGTGTGAACGCTCGAGTGTTTTTCTATACATTTGTCTGTTCTGGCGTTACGCGACCGATAATACGCGACGCATGTTCCGTCAGATAATATGAACCTTCCTTTAAATCATTGTATAAGTCATTTAGGTAGTTCTAACCAATTCAAAGTTAGTGGGAAGCAATTGTTCTCAAATACCATCGAACACATAATAATTATATCGATATATATTTGTATTTATTAGTAAATATATATTTGAGTGCAAGAACAGTTCGGAAGGTAGTGAGAACACAGAAAGGCAATGAGCTCAGAAGAAAGGAAAATTACTCGCACGCTTAGGATAAAAAATATAAACATCCGAATTGAGAACCTCCTCCTTTTTTAGAAGTCGGTTAAAAACTAGCTCACCCGCGCAACTTTGTCTGCAACACGAGAAAAAAATAACCCCGTTTTTGACAACATTTTTCATTGATGCTCCGCACCTATCGGTCTTAGCGTGATGATATACAGCCTATAGCCTTCCTCGGTAGATGGGATATCTAACAATGAAATAATTTTTCAAATCGGACTAGTAGTTCCTAAATTTCCTCGCGTTCAACCAAACAAACTCTTCAGCTTTATATTTACGTATATAAAAAGCTGAAGATTTTGTTTGGTTGTACGCGGGAGATTGTTTAAATTCGGAACAAAATATTGTTTTATTTAGGGGAATTGATTAAAATACTGATATTTAGCTGCAACCAGATAGAAGGAAAATCTACCCTAATTTAAATAGTTGGGAAAAGGCTAGGCAGGTTGAAAACGTTTAGAGGATATAATTTCAATATTTCAGATGTTTGGTTATATTGAAACATAAAGGTAAAAAAATAAGTTTTGCTTTGATATTAATTAACGTTATACGTATACTATACTAAATTATTTGTTCGACAGTTTTAGAAGACTTCCAATAATTATGTCAAAATAGCGATAAATGAGGTGTAGGGCTTAAGCGTGCGAGTACAAAGATCAGAAGGAAGATAAAATCCGTTTATCCGTTTCATATATTTATACGTATATCTCTTTAAATCCTAAGGCTCCCCTGATATGTATACAGGCCGTATACAAAAATAAACAGCTCTACACTTATACAACAATGTCATAATATCAACTTATTTTAGTTTATATAGCTGCCGTAGGACGTTTTGAAGATGTTTTATTTTTTATATCACGACAGTTCTGTGATCCCGCTGTGTAAGAATTATCGGGAACTTTACAGCTTTTTGATCGACGTTTGTTAATAAACACCCTTGCATGGATTTTTCTTGCATTCATTTTTAGTCTCTGCGATCGAAATTCAAAATTAAAAACTCTTCACCTTTTTTTTTTTACTCAAATTGACAGCTGTCAAATACGAAACGTCAAACTGGAGCTACAAAGCTATCGATGGTGCTCACAAAGCGGGACAGTCTTTCGCATCATTGCCTTCAAGTGTCGCAGGACATAACACAGGTAATATACAACCACTACCATATTGTCATTTATTATAACCTTCAACAAGCAGTGTGCCTTGGCTACGCTACACTGGGCGAGCCCAAGAGTAAGCTTACTTAATGCAACTATATTATATACTAACTATTCTTATTACTCAATACCTTTGCACCAGTCTCCATACGATATATATATCAAAATATATACACTTAAACCTTACCTTAATTACAAAACAAACTCAATTACATGGAAAACATAATAATCACAGCGTTCGAAATCACAAAAAAACTTTGGAAATAAACCGACTTTCTTCAATATTAAAATGTTAAGTGTCTTTAAATACATGAGATCCTCGTTATAAAAATATCATCTAAAATATAGCAAAATATATATAATTAAAAATATACTATCACTATAGCTAGCAACATTAACAATATTGAACGTTAAGCAATATGTTTCCTAAAAAAGTTTCCAATCAGATTTTGGGGTTGCCAGAAAGGAGATTATTTTATAAGAATGGCAACACATAACTTGTGACGTAATCACAAAATATTGGAGCTTGATTTGTGTGTAAGTTACATTATTATGGAAGTATTTTCAGAGTTAAACGTTCTACTATTTGTTCTTAATATGTTATAATCTGTAGCTCACACCAGAACCAAGCAGATTAATGTTGCCACTCTTAAAAACTACAATATCAAATAAAGCGTCCGTGTCAGACTTACGGCGAATTCTTGTAAATGTATAAAAAGTAAATGCAAGCATCAGTTCTTACAAACAAATGTGTACAATATTATAGCGAACACTACATAATTCTTATTTGTATATGGCAACCTCCACTACGGTTAAACACGAAACGCTTACAAAACTAGAATTAATGATCTCTCTCAGTGATTACTGATTAGTTATAAGCTTATTATTTTGCTTGACTGGCGTCTCCGTTTCTCTAAAGTTGAACAATCTGTATTTCATTTAAACTCTTTATCCATACATCTTTCAAGGGGATAAACTCACTACATTTCACAGACATTTAAAAAACAAAAGAAAATCTACAGATTAAATCTTACTTTCACATTTGACAGCTGTCAAAAATGACGTTGACAGCTGTCACTCTAACACTTTCAGTGAGCAGTTTTACATTTATAATTGACATGCAGATTTACAAATATACATTACGAGTCTACAGGCATTATAGATACAAGGGAATAAGTTATAAGTAAGGAATGTCGCAACTTTCGAGAAACCCGAGCGCCTAAATAACCCGGTACCCTACCGCTCCGATTGGCTAACGAAACGAAACTCATGCGTTTTGATATGTCCATCTTTACCCTAGCGTGCGGGGGTCGTTTTCAAATATCGCCGGAGCAAACTACACTTATAAACTTTGATAGTGGCAATATTTTTCTTTGGTATTTTTAATTGGCATATTGCGCAAATGACTAGACATAATGTTACACACGTCTTCACAAATTTAGCAGACCGTTCATAGGCACGTGTGCCATTCTGCAGATACTTAAAAACTGACCCCCTTCAACCAAAATGTGCGTTCATTTTGGTATTACAGACTCTGTGATGTGAATGAAAGCGTCATTAAAGCAGTAAATTGAGCTTTTCTTTGAGAGCAAGCATTGGTCACATTCACTGCGAGATTGTTTCCAAAGGTATCTGAATCTAAAGTTTGCGACCAAAATGGCATTGTTCTAATAAAAATGACCACGTTACTGTCAGTCCACAGCCAATATTTGCGGTGGCGAGTTTCTTTCATTCAACGATTCGTTGTAAGTAGTCCAAACTTGAACGCTTTTATCGAGCACCACAGTTCTGTCGTGGGAGGCCCACGATCATGACAAGAGGCCGGAATCGGTGCGATAGAATATCCTAAGGTTAAGTATTGACGAGAATCAAACCCGCCTCGGCTTCCCAGGCCCGGGGCACTCCGCCGAGCGGATGATGGACGAGGCCAGCGGCTCGCGCGCGCGCAGCGGCTCCATCTCCATGAAGCCGGGGTTCAGGATTATGTTAGGCACTAGTTCCATCACGTCTTGATCCTCGACGTAGTCTTGGGGGCGAAGGACAGGGCGGGGGAAGTTAGTATACATACCGTCACCGAGTGTGTGTGTGTTTGTTTGTTAGTGTGCGGCCCCGCAGTCCAAGCGTGCGTTCCAAGCGAGTGAGGGGAAGAAGAAAAAAAACTCGAATGAATAAAAAATTGGCAAATACTGGCGTTGTTCGTTATTAAAAGATTATGCAAAAGTCATGCGGATAGATCGAAGAGTGGAAATTCGCTCAGGTTTCGTCTTTATCGGCATAGACTTAAGAGCGATTTTCTAATGTCTACTTAATGACAGCAAAATCGAAGAGACGCAGTAATACTCGACATATTTTGCTGTTACAGACGAACTTCATATTTGGAACGGCAACTACAATGTTAGGGAACATGTTTTAACAGATATGAAGTTCGTTCGTAATGAACTTGAGCGCTATGCCAAGCCACTTTCTTGATTAAAGATCGTCTAAAATGTCAAAAATGCTAATTACTATTGTTAATAAGCAAGTCATAAGTCGGCATTAGAGCTCTAATCATAATACTGCTTTATCAGTTGTCGTTAAGACAGTTCTAACAGGGCACATTTGGGTCGTTCAAGCATTTAACACTATATAAAGTGTTCTGAAATTAAATTATTATTCGGCTTTCAGAACGAGTAATAGGTGAAGTGGGATGAATTGATGATGCAAATAGCCCTGTTTCATTAACCGTTTATATTTAATTATGTATATAGAAACATGTAAACGATTTCACTCATGTAAGTTAAGTCGCATTAACGAATTGGGTATTTTACTAGATATTAAAATTATATTTAGTCCGACCGTTGGATTATCAAAAAATATTGAACAAGTACTTTTTGTCAAAAAAAAAGATAAAGCGCATCAAAGTTCTAGAGTGGGGGCTGCTGACGTCACGACGCTAGTAAAAGTTGTAGCACGTAATGACGTCACGCGAATTATCAACACACTATCGGCTTCATTTTTTTTTTACGTGAAAAATGACAAAATACGAGTCCAATATTTTTTGGAAATCTATATGACGGATTAATTTGATTTTTTTTCAGTAAAATACCCAGTAGGTATTGTCAATTGTGAATATTATTCTACCATATTTTTCTGACATCATTTGATTACACTACATTAATTAAATTTTCATATCTGCTTATTCAGACAGTCCCAGATATTATCTAGAAAATATCGAATCTATTTTCAAACAGTTCAGTAATTTGATCCGTTCTGAAAAGAGGTATTTTATGGATTTCATATTAATCTGTCACTTTTTTTTTATGGTGCTTAAAATTAGTTTTTATTGTGCATTTTATGCGATACTTTAGTATATTTGATTTTAGAAGCCTACTTATGCAAGTTCTACTCTAGTTTGTAATAATAATAATAATAAGCAGTAGATATAAAACATGGTCCTATGTAGTAGTTACAGTGGTCCTGAATTCATCACAAGATATAGTGCAAGAATATTTTATTTATATTTATATGTGGTGGCTATATCTTTTATATATTATTTATTAGAAGGCAAGATAGTATTATCATTTATTTTTTTATACTATTATTTAAATATAATGTTTAATAAAATTGTAACTGTTTTAAACTTTAATTAATAAAATAAAATATTTATAAATATCTGTTAAAACTGTAATAAGTAAACAAAATCTTGTACAAACTAAGAATATTTCCAAGGAATGATTAATTATTTGGAATATATCACAAAATTATAAATATCACAAATATACTATAACATGTAAAACAAAAAGTTTTGGCAAGAATATATTGTAAACTACTTAGTGGTAAAGCTTTTTTATTCCTATATATCTAAATGTTTTTTATACTAAAATATAATATACTTACTTTTTAAAAGATTCAAATGCCTTAAGAGTTACGGAATATAGAGTAATAAATATTCTTTTATACTTTTGAATTAGTCAGTAATTATAATTTTATAAAGAGCGCGAAATTTTTTATTTTATTATTAAAATATTATTGTAACGAGGTAAATGAGTTCTTATTATACTTGAATATAACTTATTAGTAGAATGTAATATCAATCAATACATTTTATTAGCATGAATTATATTAAAACTGAATAAATTTCAATAATTTTTAATTTAATTGGAATATTTTTTATACTTAGTTATTTTTTGCATTTTTATTTTTTATAAAATTGCATAATTATTGCAAAAATGATTTCTTTAAAGCATTATTTAATTTTTATTCTATCGTGTGTGATGTTGACACAGCCTTTTATCAAGAATGAGAAAAAGATCATTTATATCATGAAAATAGTTGAATTGCAAAACTTATATGATGGTTTTATTAGAAGCTGCATTTCAACTAGTATTAGTTTAGTTCTATGGTTATAATTGACGTCCTGTAGTTATTGGTCCGTATACTAATGTTTTTTTTGTCAGAAAGTGACCCAGTATATTCGTTTTCATTCGTTTAGCTGCTAGTACTATTTAAGGGTACATTGCCTAAAAATCTAATTAAATATAATATATATATTATTTGTGAGGAGTACACTGTTTTCATGCGATAGCCAAGTCAGTCTATTTATTTAAAACATTAACGACTTTTAATATTGATATGGGCACTATATGATGTTCTTAGGCTAGCTAATTACGTAATAACTTAAAACAGAAGGTCCCTTAAATAGGGACTGAATAAATTATCCGACTTGGTATTACATGGATCTCACAACTTTTTACGGTGAAGAACTGAGTTGCAAGACTTGGTTATTTTTTTAAGTTATGTTTTAGATAGCATTTGTTTATTTCCTTTCCAATGCATAGAGATTTTTATTGCATTATTATTATTATTACTTTTTTTAGTATTGATAGGCTCAGGCATGACCAAAATCCCACTTAATGTGGTCGAAAAAGGAACACACTTGTCCAGAAGTAACCTATTCACTCTTGAGTGAAATACTAACTGATATTAGTTACCAGGAATGAAAACTGCGGCTGGGAATCTCACTCCTTAGCTGAACGCACAATGAACGTATTCCCAATATGTTTTGTGCGTCGAATTTATTATTTCTGTCCACGACATACTGAGTACACTTTCCGACAACCTACCTAATTTAATATCTACAATACAGGGTTATTTGAAAAACACCAACAACTTCTTAAGAGGTCATTGTACTCATCATTATGAACAACTTTTACTATGGGAACAAGGCGAAAAAAAAACAGCTGTTCCTTACATTTATGTTCGTATAACTTATCAAAATATACTGTACACCTGATTTTTCTTTTTTCGCGATTTTTGTGTAAAAGTTGTTCATAATGTCAAGTTTAAAGTGTTTATTGCAATCCACAATGTGCATAATACAGGTGGTAGGTAAATAAGAGCAATATCAATTATGTACCGTCGGGCACAGCAAAATTTAATAGGTAGGAGAGAGGAAGAGCGCTTTTATATATTTGCCAAATACTAATATATGTTAATAATTAAAAATTAAGCTATTATTTAGCTTAATTTTTAATTATTATTAAGCTATTTTTTAATGATGAGTACAATGACCTCTTAAGAGGTTCTTGGTGTTTTTCAAATAACCCTGTATATTCAATCCTCAGCAATATTACAGCAAATAGGTAACTAAACACATCAAAAGTATCTAGGGATCAACATATATTTTTGCAATAACTTTTCTCCTGATTGATATTAATTAAAATTTTCTTTAAGGATTCATCAAATAAAGTGTTTTCGTTTGTCACAGTAACGATAAACCAAGTCACCTTTGCATTAATAAAGAAATTTGCCATTTTCCTAATAAAGGGATTTTTGACATTTGAACCACTAACATTAAAGTTCGAAAAAAAGACTGAAATAACAGTTTTCTTTAAAATTTTATTGGGTAACTTAAACAATTAATAATCCGTGTTTCTACCGCGAACACTAACAACACAAGAACATCGGTTTGGCATACTCAAAATGAGTTCATCCAAATCACGCTGTGGAATGGCCGCCCATGTTCGTTGCAACAACAAAAAAAGGTCTTCTTGCGACTGGATACCCTCCATATTCGGCAGAGCTCTTCGCTTACCTTGGCTGAGCGCCATGGAGGACGGTATCGCTGCACCACACGGAGACAAGACCGATACATTCAAATCTTAACTCGAAGAGCTCCAACAATAACCGCCATGATGTTAGCCGTGAGGCTTCATCACTCTTCAGGGAACTTAATTAGCGACCAAACAGTCAGAAACCGCTTGCATGAAGTGAACCTTCATTCCCGAAGACCGCTACGGGTACCACCTATAGCAATGCACAATCGTAGGATTCGATATCAATGGGCTCTTGAACACAGAAATTGGGCAGAAGAACAATGGCGTTTCGTGTGCTTTTCTGATGAGTCTCGTTTTGGTATGAGACCGGATACAAGACGTATACGACACTGGAGAACCCCTGGACGCCAACAGCGATTAAAATCCTGCCAGGAAGTCCATCCTTATAGTGGTGGAACCATCATAGTATGGGCGGGTATTTGGATCGGCGGAAGAACTGAGTTGATTTGGATCAGAGGCAACCTCAACGCTCAAATTTATGCTGAGACGATTGTATCAGACGTCATCGTTCCTCTACAAGTGCAAATCGGTCCCTTATTTCAGTTAATGCATGATAATGCACGACCGCACACCGCAAGAGTTGTAAGACAGACTCTCGCCGCAGCTAACATCAATGTCCTGCCCTGGCCTGCTCAGTCGCCAGACTTGAACCCGATTGAGCATGCATGGGATATGCTACAGAGAAGAGCTCTGCCGAATATGGAGGGTATCCAGTCGCAAGAAGACCTTTTTTTGTTGTTGCAACGAACATGGGCGGCCATTCCACAGCGTGATTTGGATGAACTCATTTTGAGTATGCCAAACCGATGTTCTTGTGTTGTTAGTGTTCGCGGTAGAAACACGGATTATTAATTGTTTAAGTTACCCAATAAAATTTTAAAGAAAACTGTTATTTCAGTCTTTTTTTCGAACTTTAATGTTAGTGGTTCAAATGTCAAAAATCCCTTTATTAGGAAAATGGCAAATTTCTTTATTAATGCAAAGGTGACTTGGTTTATCGTTACTGTGACAAACGAAAACACTTTATTTGATGAATCCTTAAAGAAAATTTTAATTAATATCAATCAGGAGGAAAGTTATTGCAAAAATATATGTTGATCCCTAGATACTTTTGATGTGTTTACTTAAAGCGAGATTCAATCGATTGCTTTTTTGGTTTTTTGTTTTATTAATAATAATACTATATCATAATAACTATGCATAGCACCAACCGCGTAGCGTAGAAACTAGTGAACGCTTCAAAATGTATATTTTTGTACCATTTGTTAATTTTTTACAAATCTAATCTATTTAATTAAATAGGTATTTATTTTGGAAGATTTTTGTTTATTATTTATTTAAAAATTGGCACTAATATACTTTTAATATTTAGGTAATATTAGGTATATTAAAATTCCAAGCTGTGCGTCGATAGTTCTAAAATTGTGCTTTGAAAGATCTAAGAACGTATTATTAATATATTCTTTTATTATGCTCGTATTAAAGTCTAAGTGTTTCAATTATTGCAACAATAGGAATAATCTTAATTCCATAAAAAATAAAAGTTTAAAATTCCATCGAACTTTCGAACTGTGATAGGCGACAATTCCGACCGTTCCATTGAAATTCTTATAAAAATTATATTATATATAAACTTATGAACGTACCCTACTCTTCTATTCATAAGTTAATAATATCCTTCTCCCTAATTGGTCACCAGACCGAACTACCATTTATCTTAACATTAATATTATTGTTCATCTGTACTGGATACCTTTTATCAAGCTTACATCATAAACGCTAATCAATATGAACTTTTCATTATTGCTAGTGGCTTAATATCGATCGACTCTGAATTGTTATTAAATTGAACGAAATTGTACGCAGCTCGCATGACCGATCAGTGATTACTACTGATTACTTGAATAAATATCTAATCTAATTTTCATTTTATCACTGGAATGAAAGTTTTAACTAACTTTGAGCGCTAAATCATCGAGTTATCGTCAGTTAAATTATTTAACCGCTTGAGTTTGATCAATGTAGATTGAACTCGATAAAAAATTTAATTGATTTTCAATTGACTCTTTAAATTAGCAATGAAAAGATGTGCAAACGCGCGAATTAACACTCGAGCAACCACTAAATATTCGATCAATTGTTCAAAAACTGTTCAAACGCGCTTAACCTAACTTTATCAATAACCGAATATACTGAGTAGATCCAAAAGTATTAAGACGCGCCAATTTAATACTGACACTAATATTGAGCAATGTTCGAATAGCAGGAGTTGATGCAAAAGTGTTAAGACGCGCCAATTATGCACTCGAAGTATTGGATCAAAAGCTCAGCCGCTCAAACTGGCGAAGAGTCGAGGAGTGTAAACCAGTGTGGGTGGCATGCAGTCGCGCTAGCCCCACAAGAAGTAGAGGCGCGGCAGCGGCGCGTGCTAGGGCGCGGGCTCACCGTGGCGCCGCCACTCGCGGCACAGCACGCAGCACGTGCCGGCCGCCAGCACCAGCAGCGTGCCCATCACCACGCACACCGCCGCCACCCACGTGCGCGTGTCGAACTGCTCCGCACCCGAGAAGAAGTGCTTGTACAGCTCTGGAATGTTACCACGGGATACATTTCTATTTGACTCATAGAAATGAAATAAAAAGCAGTTCAGTCAGCAGACTGATAGCAACCAAAGCGGTCTCCCAAAAAAAATTTGGCGTCCGTCAAGTGACAATTTGTTGGGAGCCAATAACTTCAAGTCATCATAATATCAATTACACGTAAACAATGGACAATGGCACTCAGATCATTCAAGTAAAAATATTATATAAAAAGGCTTAGTCATATTGGCGCCCAGCTTGGGACCACTTTGTTGGGCGCCAGTTTTGACAAGCAATAATAGTTATGAAGGCAAACATATGATTTTTGTATTACTTATTAGGCGCACACAAAGGAGATCTGTTTGCTACAGAGCGTAAGAAACAACAGTTTTATTAAATACTCCCCCATGAAATATTGACGTCAATTTGGGACTGCTTCGCTTCGGTTAGTTGGACATTTTGCTATGGAGGTAAACTTACCAGCCTCTTGGTCACTGTACAGCGTTGTAGCAAGCACTTCTACTGGTGGCCCCGGCCCCAGAGCATTGGTCGCCCACACCCGGAACCAGTAGGACGCGTTTGTGTCTAGATGATACACATCTACCTGGCGCTGGAAAATTATTGAAAAGAAACCATCAACTCACGAGTCTGACTGCGAGTGCGATTTTTGAACGTATTTGATCCAGTTATAAATCATATGGGAAATTATAGGTTTACCGTTATTGTTACAAGTAAGCGCTTATTCAGTTTCAATACAAATTGACGTTAAATAAACTATATTTAGCATCATCATAGTTCGGACAAAGCAAACGTTGTTCCGACTAAATTGAGTTTCCTTTTTGAGAATTGAGAGCCAAGATTCTCTGAAAGAATAATCGTATACGCTTTCTTCAACATAATAAAAATCATCATTCATCATCATAATAAAATCTTCATTTACCGAATTAGGACTGATATGGTTGGGGCTGATAGGCCTCCAAGGCTCCAGGGTGCCGTTGACAGGCGCCGCTGAGCGGTACTGCGCGGTGAAGTCGATGATAGGATGGCCGCCATCGCCAGCCACGTTCCACAGAATCAACGCCAGGATAGTGGACGCGTGGACTGTCACGTTCACCAGCGGTGGCGGCTCCGCTGAAAACAAACAATAATGAAGATGATCAGTTTAGGTCACAGGAAGAAATTTCGCGCCGATCCCAAGTAAATTGGAATCCCAAGCAAGAGGAATTTGTTCGAAAGAATCACCGGGGCCCTGTAACGCAAAGGGCATTAGGAGGAACACGCGTGGGTTTTAGTCAGTAAGAGTCTGACACTCCCTTCCACTTCGTCTAGATCAGAAAAAGTAATTTGATAATTACCCTATATAACTTTAAAAAAAAAAGAAGGACAATGGATAAACTTCTCAAAAAAAGCATAAGCTTTCCCACTGCTGAGCTAAAAGCTGCCCTATAAATTTATTTACCTTCTCTAACCATTACCTTTTTTAACCCATGACCATGTCTCGCTTGCGACATCAGTCTTTAAAAAAAAAAACAAAGTAAAAACTAAAACTGCAAGTGAACAGCACAATAACAAAAATAGGTTTAGTGTTTCTGAGTTTCCTATTATGCTATGGCCACAAGAGAACACAAGTGCCTCTTGGACACGTCTTGTCTTTCTTGAAACACAAGACCTTTTACTAGAAGAGGGAACCTAAAACCTGTTTTTTATTTGATGCATGAATAAACAATTTTCTTTTCCTTTGTCTTCTACTATTATAATAATAAAGAACTCGGTGTTGGTGGTTGCTTTTTCGTTTTTTGAACACCGACTTCCGAAATTAAAGTTATTTTGCACTTTTTTGATTTTTTGTGTAAAAGTCGGTTGTATTTTTTTGTAAAAAGTTTTTTATTTTTCACTTTTTAGTGGTGCCTACATCCCCTCCCCTCCCCCCACCTAAACGAACCAATCACATTGGTGTAAAAAAAACGCACTGCTCCTTTGCAGAGTAAACTAAGAGGTCGTAGGTAGACAATGTAGATATTATTTTTAGATTTTTTGAAAACCGCTTGGTCGATTTCGATAAAATTTTAATGGGACTATTTGGGAAGTTTCAAATTTTTCAAATCGGTTGACAAGCGACGGAGTTATGCGCGAACAAACATAAAAAAAAACAAACATCCGAATTGAGAACCTCCTCCTTTTTTAGAAGTCGGTTAAAAAGATTGAGCATATCAAAACAAACCATGGCAATGAGCCCATGAGTTATGCCTGGTATTTTTATTCAAATATACTCGTACACTGTTCAGCTAAGGAATAAATATTAAGTAAATGTGATTTGAAATTCAAAATGAGTTATTCTAGCCTCATTATTTATAGCGAAATAATTTAAACGAATGAATTTTGCTAATTATTCCTACTTTAATGGCCGTAGTCGATTTAGCACGCGTATCCTCAAACCGTGGAAACGTTTTCTAGACTCAACAAAGACCTAGGGCTGCTGAATAGCGCCAGAGTTACAAAATTGTTCGAAAGAGTCACTGCGGCTCAGGCAAAGGCAGAGGGCATTTGAAGAAACATGGGTGGGTTTTAGTCAGTAAAAGTTTGATGATCCTATCCTCAAAAATAAAGAGACGGAACAATGAAATTATGCCCACCAAAATCAAAATCAAAAGTCATTTTTTTAAACTAGGCTGAGAGCCAGCACTTTTTGAACGTCAAATTTTACATACAGGCAGTCCCCCAAAACGCCCACCCGTCACCACTTCCTAGTGTTTTAGCTGGGAAGAAGAAGTGGCGCAACAAACTCTCCAGCAACACATCTGTCTGTTGCGTTTTAAGAACTTGAATTTATACAATAATATGCAAAGTCATTGATACATGACCTTAAAGAATACCTGAAAATCATAAATCAATTCACTATAAAACTCTCTAAAGATTCAATTTACGAGTCAATAAAGTAAAAACCTAAAGATTGACCTACATAGTCATCAGATAAATAAAACCACCAAATAAGATATCATCTTGTCAACACCAAATATATTGCCTGATAGGGCAAGCGTGATGATTATGCCATTATCTCACAGTGACTGTGTAATGATATACCACATCGACCAACAGCGCAGAAGAGCAAACTATAGGAAAGATGCAGTTACAGAATTCATGAACATTTTGTTATTGAAATGACAAAATAGCATAAAAGAAGGGCCACTGCAATATTTTTATTGTAGTTAATCTTGATTTTTAACAACTATTACGAATTAATATAACGTGAAACGGAACGTAAGCAATCAGCGTCTAGTGACGTCACTGGTGTTATGACAACGAAAAGACGAACTTAAATTTTAATAGGTACATGACAGTTCATGATCTCTGGCAGACAGGAGTGACTTCATCATTCGTTTTCGCGGGAAAAGAAAAACAGTCAGTTTATAATCGCAATTTTGGCAATACATTAGAGCGTATTAATTTTTTAATTTTTGTATGGTCTATTTTACATAGAATTCTTTTAAATTAAAGCAAGATGAAAATATTGCATGTTCCATATTGGAACATCATAGTTTAGATGGTGTTTTGCTAAAATACTGTTGAATTTACCGAAAACAACAATAGGTACAACTGTTTCAAATTAAAATATTTAAAAAGCATATTTTTCCGCAAGTAGTCTTCTTTTAGACTTTAAATGTTAGTGCGCAGTGGCAAGCAAAAGGAAAATCTGAATGATTACAACCAGTACTACAAAACTAACTTCAAAATCAGTGCGAGGATTTATTTCGGTGATAACTAATAAATTTCAATCAACCTAGGATCCAAACATCTACATGCACAAGACCGCTTTCTGCCAGGCGGCTTGTCACGCTTAATAGGTAGTAGTAGTAGTAGAAAATGATCACAAGGGGATCCCGGAATGAAAAGTATACTATACATATGATCCAAGGCGATCAGACCATCATTATGATCCGTGAGCCAAGTTTCACCTTAATCCGTGCAACCGTTAAGTCGTGATAAGATAACAAACAGACAGACTAGTATGGATCGTACTGGAAAATATTCCTAACAAGCGAAGCGAGCGAGCGAGACAGTTTAATGAAACCTGGAAGATAGTGTAACTTCCGCCAGATAGCCAGCGTTACATAAGTGCAACCGTCAACGTGATGAATGCTTGTACGGAACACCTATCTATCTCGGCACAGGCAGTACCGGCACTAATGTCCAATTTAATGAGGCAAGTGTGTTTCCGTTACGCTTGACAGTTTTGTATCAAGGACGCAAACAAATTACAACTAAAGCATTTTAGGTAGGTAGGTATTGTAAATGGTGGGTTTTTTCTATGGGAAGATTAAATACACTCGCGAGCAATAAACTAGAATCACTTCATCGCGCGTTGCTTGAAACATTTTTTGTCGTGTGGATTGTGTTACATTATTTGAAAGGTATTTTGCAAAAAAAAAAAAAACAATGTAATGTTGTACTTACTCGTAATTTAGGGTACATTGCAATAGGTCGAAGTTCGTATTGCAATGTACCCTAAATCATACGTCTAAATAAATAAGAAGTAATATGAAAATTTAAAAAATGATTAACAATTTACGTTATTTATCCCTCAATACTTTGTATTACCCCCCTGATGATTGCCTGTAAACGGTTTTTCATTGACCGAATAAGTTTCCTGGTGGAATCCTGTGGGATTTCCTGCCAATCTTCAACTAAAGCAGTTTTCAGGTCTTCTATCAACGCCGGAGCTGGACATCTTCCTCGTACCTGCCTTTTCAGCTCATCCCACATATAAAATTGATTGAGTCAGGCGTTACTTTGCGGAAATCCATTTTAATTTGAAATTGAAAACAATATATCTAGTTTTAATTTCCGCGAATATTAGTGGGTTGCAGGTATGCACCTCCCTCCCGCCCGCTATATTATGCACATGCAAGATTACAAGGCAAATGCAAGGATTTTATGCACATGCAGGAAGGCAAAGCAATACCCAACACCATTACCGACACGTGTTTCGCCTCTCCACGAGGCATCCTCAGGGGACGTGTTGATTCGCTGACCGTTGAGTTGCGACTGACTGTTGCGTTGGTTGTTGGCTCAGTCGCAACTCCAGATACAATAAAAATACACAATAAACAATAACACCAGATACAATAGAAATTATCTTTATCGTGCACCATAGCAAATTAAAATAGAAACTTAGAAATTTAGGAGTGCCACAACTCTTTTGGCTTAATACATTCTTTTACAGGCAGCCTTTGGTTGGATACATACATAGATCCCAGTTAGCTGTATTTTGAAGATGTTCCGAACTTCCGACTGACATATTTAAAATCATTTGAAGCCCAAAAATATAGGACAAAAATGACATGACTTTCAGGCACCAGCACGTTCAAACGGTCCTCGAAACCGCACGTACACCAGAGTAATGACATAAAACCACGCCACAGCGAGCAGCGTGTGAATGCGCCGCTGCAGATAAAATCTTCGACATTTTAATTCAGAGTGAACTTGTATACACGTGCACAAAGCGTCCGAGCGTCGTTTATTGGAGACATAGCGTCACATATCATTGCTTTGCCTACGTTAACTTCAATGACCATTGTGTGTCTTTATATATTTATAGAGGACTACAAATTGTTTTCTTTTTATTCAATCGATTGAATTTCTGCTACATCTGTAATGAAATCGCATTCTCATTGGTGCTTCGATATACTTAATGGACTCTTCAGGGATTGAATAAAATTCTTGAAGACCGTGGGTATGCGTATTCACTGGAAGCGAGACGCTTAAGACTGGTCGATGTGTTGACACTTAGGGGAAGGTCTATGTCCAGCTGGTGGACGTCCTTCGGTTAAAATGATGGTAATGATGATGAGGAGAGTCGGTTACAATGGTGTTCTTAGTGCCTATAGAAGTCAGCTTTGAAGCTCAAATTTGTATCTTTGAAGTCTTCTTTTTACTTCTTTCGAGTCGATGGTGACTCTTAAACATGTTAGTTACCTACTGACTACCTGACTACGCTTGTAGCGGCATCAGTGGCATTCATTAGATCCTTAATGGGGCAGGTGTAAGGACCTAGGGACCGCGTAAGGAAGAACCAAACCTCACGCCCCAGCCGCCGCAACAGGAGACACCCAGGCTTTGGGAGTAGCAGAGCGATTCCCAGCCACCGTAAGCATGGGCTTGCGAATGGTGGCTCGCCGACCGATAACAACCTGGCCCGGGTCGACGGCGCGTTGTGCTCCACGCGCGCCTCAAAGATTTGTCTGCATAGAAGACGGGGCCCGTTGTTGGGGCCAGTGCCTGCCAGAGCTGCGCCATTTCTTCGAAAGAGTCACCGCGGCCCTGGACCGCAAAGGGCATTAGGAGTAACACGGATGGGTTTTATTCCGTAAGAGAGACACTCCCTTTCGCTCCGCCCAGAGCGGAGGAAGTCATTTGATGATGTCCTATCCATAAAAATAAAAAAAGAGGTAAGAGCTTTTTAAGTCATATTTTTATTTACTTCATTGTTACATTTTCGCTGAGCCCAACTATTTGCCATCAAGGACGGCACGTCCCCGGCTTGCAAGCTTCCAACTAGTAATAAATTATATTTGGCATTTATACGGAATGCAGCCCACGATTTTACCCACAAAGGACTAGTTTTTGAAGTACGTGATACAAAAACGGTTCCTTGTTTACCATTCCATATATAGCGACAAAAAAATGGTGGCTTGCTTGCTAATGATCCTGCAACTATATTGGAGTAAACGAATGAAAAATATTAAAGTTGAATGAATTAGTTTGATAACATCATCATCATCAACAGCCTGTTGCAGTTCACTGCTGGACATAGGCGTATCCAATTGCACGCCGCATAGATCTATTTTCGGCTTCTCTTTTTGTTTGATAACATGAAGTTTGTCAATACCGAACTTAAGATCAATTACTCAATTGATTTTATAATGGAATCAAAGGATCTCAATTGTCACACTTTTAATTAAATACCAATGTTGATTTGGTAAGAGTGTATCAAGGAGATCGCTTTGACAAAAGTATACATACATCTGTATAAGCTAGTAATTTTAGTCTACAGAATACTGCATATTTTTAACACATGTGAGATCGTGTAGCAGTAGCTGGATAGAAGGAATAAAATATGAATAATTTCCCACTTCAAAGTGCTCCCGTAAACGTCCAGTGGTAATAAGTATCTCACGACCTTTACGGCTACGACTGTTATAAAGTCTCACTATGTCCTAAGTGGAACTATTAAAAATTTCAGAAATACAAGTTTTGTAAAAAGTTTTTTTGAAGTCTTTGTGACTTCAAAAAAACTTTTTACAAAAAAATACAACCGACTTAAAAAAAAACCCAAAAAGTACAACGAAACTTTAATTTCGGAAGTCGGTGTTCAAAAAACGAAAAATAAACCAAAAAACCGAGTTCTGAAAGTTTTTATTTTTCATTTTTTATTGGTACACCCGCCCTCCCCCCACCTAAATGTACCAATCACATTGGTGTAAGCAATAAACTTAACAAACATGCGATTTCAGCAATCCCGAAAGATTTGCTATCATTTTTGAAGAGTTCCGTTGTTTGTCTCCGAAACCCATCATCAGATCTATATGAAATTTAAATGGGACCATTTCGATATAAACTCCTTTTCAAATGAAAAAATAATTTTGCAAAACCGTCTATATTTGACGGAGTTATGCCCGAACATACATTAAAAAAAAATACAAACATCAGAATTGAGAACCTGCTCCTTTTTAGGAAGTCGGTTAATAAATACCATCTTACTCCAGTGGTAATAAGTTTCTCACGACCTTTACGACTTTTTTTTTTTATGGGAAATCATCAAATGACCCCTCGCGCCCTGGGTGGAGCGGTAGGGAGTGTCAGACTTTTACTGACTAAAACCCACCCGTAATCCTTTTTGTGCCCTATGCGTTCCAGGGCCGCGGTAACTCTTTCGAACAAATTCCGCAACCCTAGCAGGCACCGACCCTATGGGGCCCCGTCCTCGGTGCTGACGGCTCCTTGAGGCGCGCGTGGAACACAACGCGTCGTCGACTCAACCTGGTTGCTATCGGACGGCGAGCCACCCACGCTCACCGTCCCCAGGCATTAGCCACTGCGCAATAGCACAGCGGCCGACTTGTCTCTGGAACGACCTTTACGCCTACGACTGTTATAAAGTCTCACTATGTCCTAAGTGGAACTATTAAAAGTTTCAGAAATACAAGTACAACGACTTCAAAAACTGTTTTAACCTTAAGGCTTTTATTTAAAGTTGATAATCTCATTTACACTGTAGAAATAATAGTAAGAATGGGTAGGATGTAAAAACTCATGCAAATTCATGAAGGCTGAATAATGGAGGACATCAGGACAGCGGCAAACGTATTCAAATGGTTTCGTAAGGACTAAATGAAAGACATCAATAGACTTATCTACTCTTTTTTTTTCCTGAATGGGAAATCATTAAATGACTTCTCCCTCTCTGGGCGGAGCGGAAGGGAGTGTAAGACTCTTCATCACTCTTTTGCCCTTTACGTTCCAGGGCCACGGTGACTCTTTTGAACAAATTCCGCAACCCTAGCAGGCACTGACCCTATGGGGCCCTGTTTAATTTGGTGATAGTTCTTTGAGGCGCGCGTGGAACACGACGCGCCGTCGACCCGGCCTGGTTGCTATCGGACGGCGAGCCACCCACAGCTCGCCATCCGCTGGCAGACTTATCTAACCTTGAATAAAACAATGACTAAGTGCTCATAAACCTACAAAAAAAAATTCAACACTGTTACAGAATCTGAGTTAGTTATAAATAATAAAAATCCAAGATAGGTTAAAGAATACGTCGCAAATATTGCTACGAGTATTATCGTTGACCTGGCTAATTGAAAATCAGGAGTCGACCTCAAAGGGACGAAAACTGTAGCTTTTAAATTAATTTCAGAACCCATTAGGCTTACTACTTAATTAATCCACAAGGGCTATAATAAAAACAAGAATCTAATATTTTACATTTCTTGGGACTCTTTCGACCCATATATACCTATCGCTTTTTGCCGTTCCCTTATAAATTTCGGGAAATCCTCTCTTTGTGCTGTCCTACACTCCAGAAGAACGTACATGCCAAATTTCAGCTTTCTACGACCAGTAGCTTCGGCTGTGGGTTTTCTGTCAGTCACTCAGTAACGAAAGAGTTTTGTATATATTTATTCCAAACGATGGCAAATCGCGTGCAGCTAATCTCGACACGTTTCACCCCTGACATAAAACAATAAAATCCGGGCAACCCCAGCCAAGCCGTCTGGCGCGGGCTCGCGAAGTGCGTCAGTTAAAATATTCCTCTATTTTCTTCAATCGCGTGTTTATTAACAATAAAATGCTACACGTGATACAACAATATAACTGACTGATACGCACGTCAGCACCGTAGGGTTGGCAAGACGTGTAATTAGTTATACTTTACCGTTTTTTGACGACTTCCGCTGTTCCGTCTACTTTCGTATATTCTTGATGAACGAGAATATTCTATACTAGCATCGCCCCGCGGTTTCACCCGCGTATTTCTCGTTCCCGTGGGAATATGGGGATATAATATAGCCTAAGTTCACCGGAGATAGTGTAGCTTCCCAACAGTGAAAGACTTTTTCAAATCGGGCAAGGAGTTTCAGAGCCTATTCAATGCAAACAAACAAAAAAAAAACAATCAAATCTTTCCTTTTTATAATATTAGTGTAGATTATATATAGGTCAACTATTACAAGAGTATTGACGTCCTCGATGTGACTCACTCCAAATCAAATATACACCATACTACTACCCAATCCACTGCCAGCAGCCCTATTATGACGTCTTAAATCCATCATGATTTCTGTGTCAGAGAGAGACGGAGTTACACAAGACGAATAGCACTATCTCTTTCCCTCACACGAATCATGATAGCATTGGCACTTCGTAATACGGCCACAGGTTAGTGGAATTATACGAATGAGTTACCGCGGCCCTGGAACGCGGCGGGCACTAGGAGGAACACGGACGGGTTTTAATCAGTAAGAGTCTGACACTCCTATCTTAGTCCACACAGAGCGGAATGAGTCATTTGACGATGTCCCATCCATTAACGAGGTATATCTACCCCACCAACCTTGCAGAAAACAATTGGAATCAAAAATACTTCTTGTACTATTTCTGATTGTCAATTTAAAGCTTCCTTTGTCGCTGATACTGTATCTGCTTCAAGTGAATTGGATCATTAATCAATATACAGCTTCTATCGTTCCTCTCTGCAATGTTATACAATAGGGCGTGGGACATGGCCGCCGCTTGCCCAGAATCCTTAATGAGGAAACAATGAAAGCATATTAATGATATACCCGCAGATCGATGATCGACTTAATGGTATGGAATTGGGATGACAGAAGCTTCTCTGAAGTGATATTACTCGTACGTCTTTAGATACTGCCAGCTTTTGCTAGTGGCTTTATTCGCGCTAAAATAGATTATAATAGGGTAGTTGCCTAAAAAAATCTAATTAGTCCGTAAGATAGACGTCCCAAAAACATTGGACACGTATTTTTTATTTTTTCACGTAAACAAAAAACGAAGACGATATAGTGCGTTGAAACCTCGTGTGACGTCACTTCGTGCGACGATTTTTACCACGCTGTGATGTCACAAAGCACCCACTCATGATCTTTGATGCTTTTTATCTTCGTTAATTTTTATAGATTTGATAAATCAAAAAATACGTGTCCAATTTTTTTTTACAATCTAACTAACGGACTAAATAGGATCATATTTTTATTCCTCAGGAAACATCCCTATTGTCTCTGGGGTCCTATTTATCTCTGTACCAAAGATCTTCACAATCAGATCAGCGATTTAGGCTTAGAAGCGTAACAAACAAACAAACTCACTTTCGCTTTTAAATTATAGTAAAGGTCGTATAGTGTGAACAGAGAAAATCGAGGCAAATAATTATACATAAGTTAATCGATGATATATCGCTGCCCGGCAAAAAAACGTCATAATACAGAAAAAAATCGTTTTGACATCTTTGTACCATTTAAATAGCAAATATGTCATTTACCTGCTGCAAAATTGTCATTATTATGTTGTAATTAGTTAACGAGAGATGGCGCTACGTTCTCTTTAATACAATTTTTACGTTAGCAATCTAGTAAATAGTAAATAATCTCAAGTCTCGTTATCTCGAATTAGCAATTTTTATGTTATGAATCTTTTTTTGCCGGCAGCGATATAGCCTGGCAACCCGATAGCGTATTTTGTATGCCGTCCGCTAGAACGCGCTTAAGTAGTTGACGTACTGTTGTGACACGTTCGAGCGGTATCGGCTCGCGTTCAAAAATAAAATGTAGCCAATAAGTGAGTTTGTCAAGACTGTTCCTTCTGCTAAAGCTATTTTCCTGAACAATAAACTGTTATTGTAATAAGCGAGTCTTACTTCGCTCCCCACCAACGCTATAAATCCCATTAAGAGTTGAGGAGTAGTGTAAATTTGAGTAAAAAGTGAAGGGTTTTGCAACCACAATCCGCTTTTACAGGGGTCGACCACGTCGCGAAACCCTAATGAGGTTGTAATCCTATTAGAGGTAGGCTGAAGGCGCTAAAAAGAAAGTGGCTTATATTGGGAACACGAAAGAAAATATCTTAAACAAAATTTTGATGAAGGCGAGGCTCTATAAAAACAGGCTTCAGAAAATGAACATTACAGAATTTTTCGCTTGAGGACGTCTAGCGTGCGCTATATTTAATTTCCTGTAGCCCAATCGACCTAATAAAATCTAAGACGCTTTCTGGATCAAGGCAAACCTAAAGACACTTCACTGCTTTAAATTGGTTTCGTAATTTAAACTGTACGTGGTAACATTCACACATCTGCAAGATTCACAACCCTTTAGATTTTCTGTAGTCAGATAGCAAACTTTGTATATCAATGAAACCTGAGCGCAGGCTGTTTGTGTTGTGACCAGAATTCCAAGCTTCGTCCCTATTCCATACCTTTGGTCCCCTCGAGTCCCAAATATGTACGAAAACCGAACAATGGAACCGTGCGTTTATTACACTATCCAAATATTTGTTGAATGTGTGTCTGTTAAATGTCGTATTGATTTGCGGGATAGGCTAGACATCCAATTAACGTGGTAAACAAAACTAGTACGAAAACAGAGTATTTGATAGAAGCGAGGGTATTTGGGACTTTGTTGAAGTAAGGGTATAAGGCAGATTATTTTGGACGAGTTTTCTCTTTGATTTTCGGCATCGATAATTTGGGTTCCATGAGCAGTTGCGTTAATCTTTCCTGCATTGAATGGCTTAAAAAACACTTGCTGTAATCTCTACGCTTGCTAATATAGCAAACGATTTGGTAACGTTACTGCTCAAAGGCATAGACAGATTCTGCAGCCTATCTACTTTAAATCATTTAGTAGTTCATACGCATTGCGAGAGGTTCTCAAACCAAACAAGTGAAGAGAAGACTTGGTAATTGTATAGAAAAAGATTTCCCCAGCCAAATCAGCGATCATAATCGCGTAGCCCTAGTTCAACAATACATGTCATGAACAAGCACTGCCGCCCATAGTCGACACGTATTTATGAGAAAAATGGCCAACGACACGTCGTTACGTCAGTACGTTTAAACCACCACTGACTGTTGATCTGCCCGTTTCGTCTGTTGCGAGGTGAATTTTAGATGGAGGGGGTCAGCTTGTGTTGGCTGATAGGTAATGACAGTCATTACGCGGCCTTCATGCGGCGTGCACGTCTTCAGTACTGTGGAGTGGCCATGTATGGGGATTTAGAAGGAAGATTCTGTAAGCTGCTGAGGATTCGAATTGTGCAGGATTTATTTTGAGAAGTATTTTAAACATTACAGCTATACTAGAATTAACCAATTCCAATTTGGGTGTAAATTCTGCTAAAACTTTTTCAAGTTTCACTGTACAAAGAACTTTAATCAGTTTTCGCTTAGGAATTATATAATTGGTTAAACCTAGTCTTCTTTGCTCAATTTTTATTAAAAGATTTTTCAATTTCAATCTCGATCTGAAGCGCAATTAATTGGGTATCAGGTTGGTAAGCTTGGTTCCGTCCGCCGCGGTTTCGAATTGCCGTAAAACAGCGCTTTTTTGCTCCATTGTCATTTCAATAATGGCCTCAATTTGCAGGGAAATAATTATGTACGATATAGGAACACCTGTGTCGGTATTGTGCGGGATTTTATCGAGGAAACAGAGGTGGAACACGTAATGAACTCGTCTGTCGTTTTATATTCAGTGTAATTGATTAAATTCTGCTCAGTTGTGTGTTGTGTGTGTATTTTAGTGTCTGAATCTGTTATGTGGGAAGAAGTGGGGGAAGCATTTTTGTTTTGGGTATGGAAAATTAAGTCTTACCTAGCACAGGTTAGACTTAATTTTCGCGATATACCTATTTATCTCTTTGAGATAGACAAGTAGCATCGCTGGTACTTTCTGAACTGCCTTTACAACAAAGAATCAGCAGACATCAGAGTCATGATGATGGGCCTTGTATCTAGAAAGTTGATGCATTTAGCTTAACCATGACTGACAGAAATGTGCCCTGAATAGCTGAGACTGAGCAGAAAACTTTTCTATAAAATCAAACTATGATGGATGACTTCAAAGCTTCTTGGAAAATCCAGAGTATAGAAATACTGTAAGCCCTTTAAAAGTTATATGGTAAGAGCATTTCTAAGGATTCATTTGTAAAAGTTGGACGGGGATTTCAAAGAGTCTTAGAAGATTTTTTTTTGAAATACGAGTAATCAGTAGTACATATTTTTCTTAAAAAAGAACAAAAGGAACATTACACTTAAGTTTTAAGGGTGTTAGAATATGCAGAGCTAGAGTTAAGATGCTCATACAGCTCCCGGTATCATCATCATCATTATTTCTGCAGAAAGATGCTGCTGGATATAGGCTCACCCAAGAGTTACCACATCGGCTGATCCTATGCGTTTTGCAGCCAGCGGATTCCCGCAACCTTCGCCAGATCATCGGCACTATCATTTAGGTACCTATAAATGTTAATAGCGATCAAAACAAGATGTAAAGTTTACATCGTGGATGAGGGTTCAACAAAAAGAGAGGATCTTCCGACCAGAGAATTGCTTTGTCGTTGTTGCCAAGTTCCAACATGCTGATTTTTCACGTTCATGATTCATCATGTCCGTGCGTCACTGCGGGGTGCCAACGGAAAACCAGCACTGGGTGTCTGATGCCCAGCAAATGCTGAGGTTGTAACCCTTTCGGTTCGGACACGCTCGGCGCATTCTGTACTTTTCTTCTCCTTTAATTTGTGTTTTGTAACCGTTGTGCTCTGTCTGTCCTGAATAAAAATATTTCTATTCTATTCTATTTTTTGCTATAGAAATCTATATTACATTATTTAAACGGTGCGGCAGCACAGACGTGGCCACATACATTCCTCCCATTCACAAAAATACCGCACCTTCATATCACACTATACTATTATAAATAAGAAAGTTTGAATGGATGAATGTATGTTTTCTGTTTCACGCCAGAATAGCTGAGAGGATCTGGATGAAATTTGGCACGGAGATAGATTATAGTCTGGAATAGGAAATAGGCTCATTGTGCCGAGAGTATAGTCCCTTGGGAATCATTTCCGACATTCACATGAACAAAGCAGCTGGTAGAAATGAGCGTTCCATTCAAAATAACGATTTTGCATGTGATAACGTCCAATAAACTTTAAAATTATGAAAGTCATTTCCTTTTTCAGTCTTCAAACTTCATCTAGCTACAAAAGACAGTAACAATTATAAATTCTGCGCCAGTGTTGAAGTCATAAGCAAACTTTCATAAGACTTAGTGCATTCGAGTTGGGTATTATAAGTCAGTATACTGTAGTCTAGGTTGTTGTACTGTTTCAGTACTTTCAGTGTTTCATAACGACTTCAGTTAGTGGTAGGTTATATGATGTTGTATTGTTGGACCGCGTCTGTCAAGATGCGCATACATTTTATGTTTGGGTGGAGAAGGCATCAAGGCAGTACTATTGCTATCTCGGTTGAAGGCTTTATTTTAAGCGAAAAGTACTGCTAAATAAGTGCCATGTGCCAAAGTCGCTCATTTGAAAGAAACAACCCTTTTCTTGGATCTGTCCATTATTATTGCTTACCGTGAAACCGCGCTTTTTTATGGATGGGAATTAGTCAAATGACTTCTTCCATTTTGTACGGAGCGGGAAAGTAGTGTCAGACTTTTACTGAATAAAACCTATCCGTTTTTTTCCAAATTCCCTTTGCGTTGCAGGACTGTTTCGAACAAATTCGGCAACCCTGCCTGCCTGATTAACTAAAGCCCATTCGATGTCTCAGACAAGATCTATGACCTGACCTATTATGCTTAGGCTGTAGAATCTGTGTACAACGTGAAAGCAACTTATACTATGCCATTAACTCGAAAATCGACAAAGTTGTTCATAATGATGAGTACAATGATCAATAAGTTTCAGGTAACAGGGAATACTTAACAACTCCATTGGAACAAAGCCATATTTACTTCAAAACAAGTATTACGACAGCTTACTAGTCCAAAGCAGTTAACAGTCTTGACTGCTAGCAAATCTAACCGTGCCTTCATGCTTAGGAAACGCGATAGGTTGATGCTAAAAGGTTTCATGCCGATAGACTTTAACTGCAACATTTTCATACATACATACATAATTATGTAAGTGTATACTCTAGCTTTATACATAGATGCTTCAATATGTACGAACGTAGATTTGCGGTTTGTGTACAACATGTTGGGTTAACTAATGAGGTCTGGGTACGTCTCTAGGCTTCGTTGCGTTAGCTTTGTATGCGTCCAAACAAACTGAACTCTAAAAAAAAATATGTGTTTTACACATACATTGCAATACTTACCAGATGACAATTTCGCTTCATTGTGTAGTTCGCTTATAGAGACGTATATGTACATACAATTCCCAGTATTGGTCTACGATTCACGTGTTTCTGAATATTTAATGCTAGATGTCGTGACGAGATAAGTCTTGATTAATGATTAGTTAGGGAGTCTGTTTGCTTCTGCGTTGACTAAGCTTTATAGTTAAACCAGCTTATGCCCGCGACTTTGTTCGCGTGGAGTTCCATACAAAATGTTAACCCCTTTTTCACCCCCTTAGGGGACGAATTTTCAAAAATCCTTCTTAGCGTATGCCTACGTCATAATATCTACCTGCATGCCAAATTTCAGCTCGATCCGTTCAGTGGTTTGGGCTGTGCGTTGATAGATCACTATGTCAGTCAGTCAGTCCCTTTTGAGTTATATATATTTAGACAGTTGTTAACTTGGTTATGAAGTGGTATTCACCGTTAAGGGTTTGCTTCAATCTTAGATAAGATTTGCAAAAAGATTTTTGCTCTTATTTCAATATTTTTGTTGACACTACATATTTATCTCAGTGCCTTCTTCAAATACAACAATTTTTAACCGACTTCCAAAAAAGGAGGAGGTTCTAAAGTCGACTGTTTTTTTGTGTGTGTGTTACCTCATAACTTTTTACTGGGTTTTGATGATTCTTTTTACGTTCGAAAGTTGGTGCTTGTCATGTGGTCCTATTTAATGTGAATAAGATCTGACGACTGGTATTTGAATTATCCCTCAAAATGCGTGGCTTCGACTACATTGATAACGTTCTCATTCTCATTGGTAACTATAGCAAATCTTCCGGGATTGCTAAAATTGCATGTCTGTTTATTGTTTATAACGCGTACGCTAGGTACGATACGTTTAGCCGTGGGGGGAGTTACCGCTAAAAAGGGAAAAATTAAAAAGCATTTTTACAACAAAATACAACTGACTTCCAAACAAAAAGTATAAAAAAAAGGATATGCGGTGTTTTGCCGCGAGTTGCATGTGACAACCGCAAGGGATTCATGAAAGCAGGCAATGAGAGTGTTAAATTCTGGCAAACATTGTTAGAATAGGCCAAACTAGTATCCAAAGCAGTCCGAAAGACACTAATTTATGAGCTGTGTTTGAAAGGCTTTATACGACAGCAAGAAAAGCATAGTTTTATAAGCATACTTGACAAGCTTCTGAGCCAGAAGACTTTAATATTTCCTTTTACTTTAGATATTAGCTTGGAACTAAACCAAATTCTGATGGAACTGATCGCATATTCCAATATGTTCACTTATGCATGCCATATTTACGTAGAATTTTCTATTCGATATGAAATCAAATACAATTATGGTAATATTATTAAATCCCGAGTAATACGTATTACGTAGATATTAATTAATTAAAATACGCTGAGTTGTGCGATACATCAATAGTGTAGTGACCATGAGGGCTTCGAAATTGATGTTAATATTTATCGGGTAATTTATTTAATTTTGAAATGGATACACAATTGGATAAGGGACGTGTGGAACTGGGACGTATGGCGGAATAAAGGAGATAAATGGGATATTCCGAGTTGAAATGATGATGACATAAAATTGCATGCTATCTCACTTTTTCCAAGTATGTTGATGACAAAAACATAATTAAATATCTTATTAAATTAATAACTTGATACACGCCACAACAATAAAGTCCGCTGACGCAGTATGCGTTATTAAGTTATTACTCACTTAGTCCAAACGAGAGGAGAAATAAACATGAATATGATACCAGTGTAGACAGATCTATTTTCATTTACAGTTATTCATGAAAAGCACGGCTCATTAAACTTGAAAAGGCAGCAGCAAAGCTGTAATTCGCGACTAATTTTGATTTATCAACCTGAAAAACTACTTTCCACGACGAAATAGAATACTCACTAAAGATACGAATACAATACTGTGAATGTAAAGATCGTTTCCCAGAATCATATGTATCATTAGAGATGTTTCCGAACAGTTCGATGACATGAGGAAATCAGAGGCCATAAGGGATACGTGAGGGGAGCATTCGCACAATCACTTTAGAGAATTTTCTCCTCACGGTGTTTCATACAAACTTGCAAGTACTTATTCTTGGAAATTTACTTTCCGATTTGTTATGGAATCTGGTACGCATAAGCGAGATATCTAGGTCTAAAAAGCTGGTCAAAACTTTTGCAAACAAGATATTATTGAAACTGGAAAATCACTCTCTCTTTCCCCTCTTAACTTTTTTAGAAAAAGTTCGAATCAATTCATTCATGTACGCTCTTTAGTAATCACTAAATCACGTAAACCATATACCGAGACACGACTGCAGTCCTAGCATTCTCACAATGTATTGTCCCCCTACTAGCCTCATTTTATCAGATTGCTATTTGTGTCGCCTGGATTTGTATTGCTCTCATTGTGTGTAATAGATTTCCTCCGGCACAATGCACACTTAAAATACTGTTCTATAGGGGTGCTACAACTCGATTGCTTACTTTGAAACGCTCGATGACGATGAATTAATTAGTTCAGTAGTTTAAATATTGATAGAAGGTTAGCTAATTGTGTCGTCTTGTAAATTTGTGCTCTATTGCCGCTTTAAGAAATAAGATAGTTAAAAATAAAACTGGGGCACCAAAACAACAGAATTGCCGTGGTAACTGTTGTGATGTCGTCTACGTTAAATTAAATTGGAAAAGTATGGGGGGCTCCTAGCCGAGTAGAGGTATGTGAAATGCGCGTGCACCACAAAGTAGTAAAGAAAACCACACTTGTAGAAAACTTATCTAGACAACAAAGCTAAGTTAGTCACGAAATAAATCATCAGCATAAAACATTCTAACGTTAAAAACGTTAGAATGTTAATGTGTTGTTAATATCCTCTTCAATAAAATTTTACTTAATAAAACAAGATAGAATTAAATAAAAAAAAACCGAATAAAGATCCCCATAACATACATTGCTTAAAAGTAGACGATTTTGAGGCTTATTTGGACGATGATGAAAATATTTACACCTGGCGAAAAGCTGTTCAGACATCTATGTAGATCATCCTAAGAAAAACATCAACACAACGAGGTTAGAAGGAAGCTGTTAATCTGAGGAAAAATAAGCATGAATACTGATTACGTCTGCAACTATGTTCCTTGGGTCACGCGCTACCGTTTATGTACTTACTTTATTGTAAAGGATAACAATGAACTGAATTACGTGATTTATTGTAACAGCGCAGTAAACGCTACAGCAGTAACGGTCGTCATAAATAAGAATTTAGAGACTACGTTCAATGCTTTAATATGGTTTAAGATAAAGTCCTTTTCTAAAGTGAAACGAACGATTTTTAAGTTTACTAAATAAAGCTGACCTTTAATTTTCTTGAAATTGCAGCTAAAATAGATTGGGATCTACTATACTAGTGAAACCGCTATGCTGGCCACCAGGCACTGTCGAAGGCTCCCTCTATGTCCAACGATACTAGGACTACTCATACATTTTGATTTTTATCTTGAGAACGATTGATATTTGAATTTTCATAATAGCAGTAAAAACTGCATGTGGCATTTAATAGGTCATGTGATTCCGAATTGGAAGATGTGTATTTTAGGAAAAAAGTGCAAAGCAAGTACGTCACAGACGAAAAACAGCACGACTCTGTACCGGGATTATGAAAACCCAGCAAATTTTGATATAAACAAAACTTTAATTCCCAGCTTAAAATATCACAGAAAATACAGAACAAACAGCAATAAAACCGCAATACCAGTCCAACTTCAGTTAAAATAAAAGTATTGCTCATATTTTCGTTCTGCGGAATAAAACAGCGCTTCGAGGGCTGCTACGCTCGAAGCGGCATCATTAATATGCACTACTGTGTTTAAGCCTTTAAACATCGCATAAAGCTGTAACAGGTGGCTACTTATTGAGCACTAATTTCAACTTGACGTGAAATTGATACTTGACGGCGATGAGTTGAATGGCTCAGCATGTCTTTGAGGGCTGGCTAGAGGCTATTCAAGCATGCCTTGGAACAAGTGGAATTTCTTTGGAACGCTTTGTGTAATCAACTTATTGTGACGAGGATTAAGGCTTATCGAGGTTTCAACTTTTTATTATGTATTACCTTATGGCAGCGATTTCGTCTGTGTGAAAATATGTTATATTCCCGGAATAAGAAGTAAACTATGAGTCAATTCATCCAAATTCGTTTAGCCATTACGACGTGACGAGATTACAAATAAACCGAGTCACTTTCGCATTAATAATATCAGAATGGATTCAGTAGAAGTACCTATAGATGGATTTTCCAACTCAGCTGTCTGTTCAGAACTTCAGTTCCATCAATACAGAAAATATGATTTATTTGTAAACCTCACTCACAAAGACGGCCTAAAAGTATCTCGGTGAGAAGGGTCGCCTTGTTATATTGAAATCTGTCGTCTTACTGTCATACTATTGTCATTTATTGAGCACATCCAATTACAGCCTGAAAAAGTTTTTCTTAACAGACCGTGTGTAATTTCGATCAGAGAATTTAAAGAAGAATATGTTTTACATTGAATGGGACACTGTAGTAAAATCTTCTTCCTGCCTATATTTCACTTTGGAGGGTACACTATGGTACGATCTTCTGTTGCCTTCCTTCTCTCTTTTAAACCGATCGAAATTTTCTTTTTAAATACCTTTTACCACTTCAAAAGTTCAAAGTGACAATTATGAAAACATTCTTAAAAAAAAAAATGGAATAGAAAATTAAATTAAGTGTTTTTTTTGTGGTGAAAACCCACTGCAAAATTGATATTACTCCCATAGCAGTGTTGTCATGAATTTTGTGTAAACGATAAAAACCTACATGCGATTCCAGCAATCCCTGTAGATTTGCAATCATTAATTGAAGAGTTCCGTTGCCTATTTCCGAAGTCCGGAAAAATAGTCTTCCAAACAAAAAAGAATCATCCAAATCCGAATAACTGGCGAAAATATCGCTAAACAGTCGGATTGAGAATTTGAGAACCTCTTTCTATTTTTGAAGATGGTTGAAAAGATCGCTCTAAGTGATAAAGTGTAATCTTTCTTTCATCTATATTAACTTATTATGGTGTACATAATAAAGAGTATTCTATTCTAATCTTTCTACTACATCAAATCGCTGATTGAGCTACAAGTCGAGTTGTATAGTTAACTGTAAATATCATGAAACAGTAGCTAAACTGGAACGTTAAACCACAAGTCGGGATCTGATACTCCGGCAATTATATCAGACTGTAGCTCAAACTTCGTTAGTGCGGCAGGATCGCACCGAACAAGAGTTAGCTTGCGTTATTTAAAGTTTACAGAATATAGAATAGGAAGATTATTTTAGTCTATAAGAGTGAGGTTAGCTTTTAATTTTTTATGACAGTGAAAATTGTTTTGACGTGTCCCAACTAGTATCTTTTAATTTGACGCCTTCTACCTATATAGTACAGGCACTGTTACCTGACCGTTGTTTTATTATTATTGATGATCTCCTTAACGATTGAACACTTCATTGTCTAAAAGTAATATTTTCACTCTTGACTTAAAGACCCCAGGTTGGAAACACAGACTTCGGCAGTGTATTAGAATTGCTCATTTCTTTATGAAAATCGTTTGTACACATTCCTACTCAAGACCTTTTAATTTAACTCCTTCTCGTGGTATTGACCAACCGAAGGGATTAACTAAAGTTTACCTCACGTCTGCGTTCTCTCACGTTATAAGTTTGCAGACACACTTTTCACAATCAGCAGACGTGTTAGTTTGCTGATCACGTTTATCCTGAACCAGACTTACACGAAAATTGGAACTAATAAACATCGTTTGTACCCAGTCAAATAGGCAATATGTCTCCGGGAGTCTTGGCTTTAAAAAAAAAGAAGATAATGTTGTCAAATGATGTTCAATTAGTATTACAGACCCGTCTGCAGAATAATTTATTCATCCTTATAACTCCAGACGAGATGAAATAAATTAGGGCTAACGAATTTATGTAATGGAACCATTTATATATTTTGCTTTTTCTCTTCTTAATATTGAGGAGTGTTCAAAATGTTTCAGTTTTCACAGGGCTTTCGATTCGAAGAGTGAGTTGAGATGGAGAGCTCGCGAGTGCTTTCGCTCATTTTCCCCTTATCTTAATGATTACCATCGTCAAACATTGCGAGATATTTTCACAGACTATCAGAAACCGCTTGCAAAGCGTTAATTCAAAATGCCTACTATTTATTTTAATTGTGTTTTAATCTATACCATCCGAATGCCAGGCAAAAACCTCCCTAAAGTCCCTCAAAGAAACCTTTTCCCGCTCCTCCTCGAACCAGACCTCACGGTTCGCGTTCAGGCGTGTCGACGCTTCTCTCTGAGCCAATTTTCCTTATTTACCACCTACTAGTTAAACGTGTTTAAATGTTACTCACTTCTCACAGTAAGATTGACTCTGTCAACGTATGCTGTCTCATTTTCTACTGAACACTCGTACAGGCCTGCGTCATCTACAGCTATGTTTTTCAGCAGCAAACTACCGTCGCTCTGCAACAATTAAGAATTTAATGTTAAACTATTGTCAACGTTTATCAAAACTATAACTATTACACTATGTTAAATCAAAGATCTTCCTCGCTTGGGGTGCAAACTGCTGCCGCCGGGGAAAATTGCCTGAAGATTTGTTGATGCTGCGGTACACATACAGCCATTTTTCTCCCGTCTACTTGTGTTGAAAGTAACTCTTATTATAATAGGTACATAGTATTATACTTTATTGTAAACCAACAATAGTTACGCAACAAAACTCTATGGGTACAGTTACGGTCTTATCACTGACAGCGATATCAGATAACCACTGCTGCCGATGGTAGGCTATTCTTCAAGCTCTATCAATTAGAAGTTGTGGTTACCACGTCTTCAATCACAGTTATTCCATGAACGACAATCGTAGGTGTTGGTTCTGTATCTCTCGCTCCCGGCCATGGTTCAATCCATAGTCCGGAGCGAAGAGGCATGGGAGGCAATCACCTCCTTTTTTTTTATCGTGGGAAAAATCCTCATGGACAATCCCCCGTCTGGGGAAGACGGGGGGGTGAGCCGGACTCTTACCAGCTAAAATCACCACGGTGTTCCGTCACTTGACCGTAGGCCGGGGTCGCGGGATTCGCAAAAGCATGCACCGCAACCAGGCAATCACCTCCTGCGAGGCACTAATGCTAGCGAAGGAGGAGGCGGACCGCGTGAGGCAAAGGCAAACAGAAGACGACGCCCAGGGCTTCGAGAGTCGCAGGGTGGTTCCCAGCCACCGTAGGCTTATGGCGAGCGATTGGTGGCTCGCCGTTCGATAGCAACCAGGTCCGGGTCAACGGCGCATCGTGTTCCACGTGCGCCTCAAGGAGATGTCAGCATGAAAGACGGAGCCCAATAGAACCAGTGGCTGCTAGGGTTGCGGAATTTGTTCGAAAGAGTAACCGCGGCCCTGGAACGGGCATTAGGAGGAACACGGATGGGTTTTAGTCAGTAAGAGGCTGACACTTCCTTCACCACCGCCTAGAGCGGAAGAAGTCATTTGATGATTTACCCGTAAAAACAAAAAATGTATTGGTTCTGTACTGTAGTGTACCATGAATTTATCAAGCACATACGACGTCATAAAATCACCTATTAAACATTGCATTGTTTTGGTATGTCAACCTACATACATGTAAAAACGAAGGTATAAAAACAAGACTCGACTTGTATTCATGTTAGTGTGGCATGTTTGGATACAGCCAGCTACTTCGTCTCGATTTCCACCTGTGACCTCCGAGATATCGC
This sequence comes from Hecatera dysodea, assembly GCA_905332915.2. NCBI lineage: Eukaryota > Metazoa > Arthropoda > Insecta > Lepidoptera > Noctuidae > Hecatera > Hecatera dysodea. The sequence goes on along the minus strand of HG995299.1, from coordinate 19,526,497 downwards.
GTGACTCCACAAACTTACATGAAATAAACGTTGTGTTTTTAAAAACGAAGTCTCAATATTTTTCCGAGCGGGTTGTGTATTTGTTTGTTTAGGGTTTTAGTAAAGCAACGGCATTATTAAACCGTCAATAGCGTTCACCAAAATTTCTCCGTGAAAATAAGTTTTCGCGGTGGCATTTTGGTGAACTGTGAATTATTGAGATGTAAATCCATGCTCATTTCATCTACCTTTTCACAGATAGGTAGTTTACAGAATAGGTTGTCTTGGATAAAATATATAATCATCATTATCATTATTTTGAACTTATCCCAGTTAATTTTGAGGCATTTCAAAACAAAGTAGTCAAAACCAGTCGAGAGGTAAAGCTTAGTCAAGAATGGGCTACGTCTATGCAAGGATGCTTTATAGTCGACAACATCAAGTGAGATAGTTATCAAACGCGACCTCGACATCTGCCCAGCCTCTTTCCCTATCAATAAATAATACAAAAACTGTTGATGTTGCATCCAGAATAAAAATGCGGAAAACCCATAACCTAATCTAACAGAACGACCGGCGACCTAGAAGATACATATATCAAGCATTGTCTCCAAAAGTTCAAATTAATTGTTTGAAATCCGAAAGGTTAATATTTGTAATCTTTAATTATTATTTTACTGCAGCCTGAATGGTTGGCCAGCTATTCAATAACTTTGCTTGTGCGATAAGGATCAACTAAGGGAAATTGGTTAGAGCTGTGGCAGTGAGTTGACCTATTTAATGTACCGCTTTATAAAACCAACGGGCTTTTAGATTCCATTGGCACGGACGCATTTCTGAACACATTCGTATAGTAAACATACCGTGAAGTTTTAGAAGGTGTTTGCAGTGCTGGCAAGGTTCTGGCCTTGTAGATTCTTTATCAAGTTAGGGTTGAGAATTTGGCACGACAGATTTATGAAGATGTGAAGACAAAAGCGAAATACTTCGTGGAACATTGGATAAAACCTTACGATAGTGCAAAAATTAAACAACCGTTTCACGCTTAAATTTAGGAAGCCCGATCCTGGCAACGGACTGAGAAGTTACTAGGTCAAAGACGTTGTAAATTGATCGATCAAATAAACGGACGGCTGTCATTTATTGCTTAACTTACAGCCTGACATAAAGCTGTAAGTGAACCAAGCAGAATTTACGACAAAAGCCATTTTGTGATTAATAGCCGTAACTTAATTCCGAGAAACATAAATATTGGCGGGCCGAACAGCAATTTTGACGGCAAAGTTTAGACAGTTAATTGAGAGAATCAGGTTAACAGTATTTACACAATACTATGATCTGTGGTCATGAATGATCTAAGACGTAACTACAGTGCTAATAAATCTTGCGTACAAACTTGCTAACACACATTAATTCGTATCCAGGACTCATCACTGTGTGGATCGCCCGGAGGACACGGTGGAGCATACGGTGGAGGTCTGCCCTGCTTGGGCGGAGCACCGCCGTGTCCTCGTCGAGGCGATCGGCGGCGGCGACCTCTCGCGTCCGGCCCTGGTTCGGGCCATGGTCCGGAGCGAGGAGGCATGGGAAGCGGTCGCCTCCTTCTGCGAAGCAGTAATGCTAGCGAAGGAGGAGGCGGAGCGCGTGCGAGAGAGGGATGCCCCTCGCTCCAGCCGCCGCAACAGAAGAAGACGCCCCGGGCGTCGGGAAACGCAGGGCGATTCCCGGCCACCGTAGGCGCGGGCCTGCGGATGGCGAGCTATGGGTGGCTCGCCGTCCGATAGCAACCAGGCCCGAGTCGACGGCGCGTCGTGTTCCTCGCGCGCCTCAAAGAGCCGTCAGCAAATTAGACGGGGCCCCATAGGGTCAGTGCCTGCTAGGGTTGCGGAATTTGTTCGAAAGAGTCACCGCGGCCCTGGAACGCAAAGGGCACAAGAAGGATCACGGGTGGGTTTTAGTCAGTAAGAGTCTGACACTCCCTTCCGCTCCGCCCAGAGCGGGAGAAGTCATTTGATGATTTCCCATCCAGAAAAAAAAAAAAAAAAAAAGGACTCATCAAATGTTCACACCACTATTGTGGCGACAAGTCCTCTCTTTGAGGAGTGGCTGTAGAGGCGTCACAGCGTCCTCACCTTCCACCTGACGCAGGTACTAACCGGACATGGATGTTTCGGGAGGTATCTATTTCAAATTTGGTGGGGAGACAAGCCCAGGTGTCAACACTGTGTCGATCGCCCGGAGGACACGAGGGAGCATACGGTGGAGGTGCTTCAATCAGGTCAGTGCTTGCTAGGGTTCAATAATTGGTTCGAAATGGTCACCGCGACCCTGGGCATTAGGAGGAATATGGTTGGGTTTTAGTCAGTAAGAGTGTGACGCTCCCTTTCGCTCCGCCTAGAGCGGAAGAAGATATTTCATGATTTAAAATGTACAACAGTAATAATAATCCTACTGTGTCTTCAACAACAGAGGTTTCAAACAATGCTTCTGGCAGAAAACCTTGGTTACCTTTCTCTATGTCTAACAGGCGTTCTGCAGAAAGGAAAGCTGAAGTCTTATTACGTAAATAATTGTCGAGAAGTCATTCATCATCCCCCATTATTGTTATGCTAAGCACCCTAAAATTCAAAGTGGAAAAATTCACGTGAAAAGCAATCAGAATAATGCCGGTAACTCAATTCTGGCGAATGCCAATATTTGCTAAGGCAATTTTAGTGGCACCGGTACCGTTTAGGCCGAGCTTTCGAATTATGTAGGCATCGGGCGGCCTTGGTTTAAGCCTTGAACTGCGATCGATATGGAGTGGCCACGTCTGCCGGGCCCAGGTATCAACAGTTGTATACAGTGTGAAATTTTAATGGTTGTTTTCCCGAAGCGAAATGAGTTTGTATCGGTAATACAATCGATTTATATATATAAAAAATATTAGACTCCATAAATGGCAGATTAACAATTGTGATAAACAAAACTCGAAAGCGACTTGAACCAACCGTAGTGCATCGCGCGATATGTAGGTACGCGGCGGTACGTGCGTTTCTTGTAGGTATCTACCTACTTTATGTCTAGTGCACTACTATTGATTCTCGCTCTTTCGAGTTTATGAACACTTTTTTAATAATTTGAAAAAAAAAAAACATTTAATTTTTTTAGTTTAACTTTGTGTTTCGATAGTACTACTGATGGGTAATCGTCCTGCCGCGGGAAAACAACCATTAAGATTTCACACTGTATAAATACCATGTATCAGCACTTTATCCACGGAAATATTTGTGTAAGTAAACGGTATAGCTTGCGAAGGACAGCCGCAAGAATAGGTATGTAAACGAATAGGTTAAACTGTGCTGCCCAATTCTGTAATGTCCATGGCTGACATGAAAGTTGAATCTAGTGCCATGTTTATTTTGGCTGGCATTTAGTAGCATGAAATAACATGAAACCCATGAATGGAAATTTTGGCTTTTCAAGTTGAATGAAACTATGTCTGGAATCCCGTAACTATTGATATTTTTGGGTAAGTCAAGGTCTTCAAAAACGCTGACTCGCGAATGACTTTGAGTATGCTGGAGGATAATCGCTTCTTAACGAACTGGCCTACTTAGAATAGAATAGAAAATCTTTTATTCAGGACAAACATAGTACAGATAGTAGTATGTAGATGTACCTATGTACATCTACATACTACTATCTGTACGACAAACATAGAATGCACCGAGCGTGGCCGAACCGAAAGGGTTACCACCTCAGCATTTGCTGGGCGTCAGACACCCATCACTGGTTAGTATATACTAATATTATAAAGAGGTAACGTTTGTGAGTTTGCGAAGTTGTAAGGGGTCATCTCTGGATCTACTGAACCGATTTACAAAATTATTTCACCAATAGAAAGCTACGTTATTGTGGAGTGTCATAGGGTATATTTTATCCCCGTATTGCCACGGGAACGGGAACAACGCGGATGAAACCTCGGGGCGCTGCAAGTTTTTAGATAAAAAAGAAAGATAAAACTATTTTTACGTCAAGTATGACAGATACCATCAAAGAAGAAATTAGGCTTACACAGGTTGGGAAAATATATAGAGCTTTTATTTCAGTAAATGTATTACAAGATAAACATTATCAGATGCAACTTATCTGAATTTCCATATACCTGTGTTTACAAACACCGTTACATAACACTTCTTTGTAAGGCTTACATAACTAAACTTAAGTGAGTCAGCCATTACGCTTAAACTGGACATTAATCTTTATCACATTGTGATTCGATTTGATAAGCTATTATATGATACCCATTAGATATAAAATAAATCGTTATATGGCCGTAAACAACCTCATAATCTCAGTTTTTTATCACTTGCGTAAAATAACTGTGTTAGTGATATTCTTAGGCACACATTAGGTGATTCTTATGAAAGTTACCATCGGTGTTTGAATGAAGAACTTAGATTGAGTTTTTGTTAAACTCTAGTCTGAAAATCCATGCATGTCTATCTGCAAGCGATAGACTGCAAACTACTGAGCCGATTTTCATAAGGTTTTCACCAATGGACAAACAGATTTAAGAGGAAGATAGAGGTGTATAATTCAAGAAGGTTTTCTCTAAATTGTCTGAAATATAAAGAAAATAAAAAAGAAAGAAGAAAGATCGTCATACCGATTTACGGAGCCGGAGCTCTGCCGAATGCCATATGCTTAGTCCGAAGCCGGAGCAGATTGCTAGTGTATACTAAAGTCTCAAGGACAAAATTTATCGACCAGACTTCTTCAAGCTCTAAAAATACTTGTACAAAGCTTCTAAAAGCTAAGTTCTAGAAGCAGTTAGTCTAAAAATAACCGAGATGCATACTAAGGTCGGTAAAGAATCAGTAAGCGATTTTGGCACTTTTCAATACAGAGTTTGACCAGTTCTTTTTATGGAAACATTCGCAACAGCAGCTTTAAGCTGAAGTCACTTGCTGAATGATTGATGCTTCGCCTATCAAACTTTAGGGTTCTGGGGATTCGATCAACGAATTAGAACGAAATAATCTGCCAAATAAGGTTTCAAGATTCTTCAAAATGTCACCTTGAAAACTTAAATGAGCTGTCAATCTATCCGATCAAGGAGGAATTACAGTTGTTGCGGAATTTTATCGAAAGAGTCACCGCGGCCCTGGACCGCAAAAAGCACAAGAAGGATCACGGATGGGTTTTAGTCAATAAGAGTCTGACACTCCCTTCCGTTCCGCCTAGAGCGGGAGAAGTCATTTGATGATTTCCCATCCAGAGAAAAAAAAAGTTGGAATTACAGTTCACTTCAAGGTCACTCCATCCAAATTATCATGTCGAGATGTTTGCAGAATCGACCGGGTGTTCACGTCAAGCTCATTTCACATAAGGTTTCACTGTGAGATGTTTACAGAATATCACTGCTGGCCTTAATTGGGAGTGACCAAGCTCTCAGATCGATCAACAAATATTCTGGACATTTCCACGAATTAAAATGAATTATTCTGGGAAATACGATTATCAGGTCTTGGTTGCGGAATTTGTTCGAAAGAGTCACCGCGGCCCTGGAACGCAAAGAGCACTAGGAGGAACACGGGTGGGTTTAATCAGTAAGAGTCTGACACTCTCTTCCGCTCCGCCCAGAGCGGAAGAAGATCCATAAAAAACAAAAATATTGAACGATTATGAATATTACAATCCAGAAAAAAGGTAAGGTACTCTTCGGAGGTAATGAAACATGCAGTAAACTTAATAATATCCATTAAAAACTTGATTTTATTGCTAACAAAAGTTACCTTGCTCAAAAGAGTCATACGACCCTAAAAGATTCGATTAGCTCATACTCAAAGACCCATTATCTGATTGGCGTAAATTGAGCGTTCCATTTGAAGCAAAACGATCTCATAAAATAAACGTGCGCTTGGGATAATATTATCAGGCGCAGGTACAGCGAGGAATAAACAGGTATTTATCTAGGACTGGCAATCTATCTGAAGTGCTTTCCTGTCAAAAACATTCTGTAAGATATCGTCGTTTCGCAAACATTGATTTGCGATACGAAAATGAGAATGGAAGTGCTGTTATCGGCGAAGAATGGTCAGATTCGACTGAACATTTTAAATTGAATAAGGTGGAATATTTAAAGAGATATGGGAACTACATACTTCCACACTGCAGAATAAATTAAGCATGAAAGAGTACCTGTTTCCCAGTTCAAAGTTTATTTATGCGGGACTTTCGGGTAATTTATAGTTTACTAGGAAGCAGCGACCCGAGAGTGGCCTTCTTGCGTAAAATTAAAGTAAAACGGTCCTGAAAACCCGTTGCGAGTATCCGTGAAAATTGTGTTAGAGCCCATGCAGTGGTTTCCAACATCAGACTTAATTTTGCGAAGGGAACCCTTGTTGAATTTGTTAGTATCATTGAGTTCGTTGCTAGTCATTTGAACATGAATCGGGGAGAAATAATTTTGGGATTTTAGTGTAGGGTATTTGTTATTAATGGCCCTAGAGGCAGGTAGAGTAGAAAGCTGTCGGAAGCAGCAGTACGAACAGATAAAAACACAAATCGTAAGACCGCTTAGCTTGGAGACAAGGCCCTTAATAACGAGGGATAGTTGAAGAATCTTCATCATCTCTTTAACCTTCCCTGATGATAGCCCTAGATTGTACCTCACAAATTATATTTCCGTTTTCCAAGCAATCGTCATGCTGTATTACTGTCTCCCTTGATCCTGTTCTGGGAACTTTTGTAGCCTAGTTTACAGTCTAGCTTAATCTCGAATTATTCATATCTGTCACCACAATAGACCTTAGGAAATGTTGCAATTACAAAGCAATTGCCAGGTGTAAACGCAAATTAATGAGGGTCATCTATTATGGGAAATGTTTGGCTTAACGATTAATGACCCACCGTCGATATCCACTAATGACTATTAATTCATAGCTGATAGCTTATTATGTATAAGCCATACATAATAAGCTATCAGCTATGAATTAATATGCAAAATTGCAGGATTAATGTCGTATAATGGGTAAAATAAACGGTTCAGCCAAATTGATACAATTGGATTAAAAGGGTATGGCTGACATTGAATGATTCGCTTTTATGATTACTCGATTCAATTTTGTTGCTTCATTCGAATTGGAAGGCTTATTTCAAATAACAATCACGCCTGTATTCCCCGAAAAGATGGGCAGAGCTGATCCTACAGCCTCACCTATGTGTATTCTGTCAGTTACGTTGAAGTTAACAAAATGGGCACAATAGGAGATTCCAAATGGAATAACTCAATGAAACTCTGGCCGAACCGGGAATCGTTCTCACGCCTTCGTCCTCAGCAGTATCGCTGGTGATCGGTACAGCGAGGTAAGGGTTAAGTTCGACAGTTTACTTCGGCGAGTGTGCCCATGTACTCCACGTCCTCATCCCACCGGCCCCCTTCTACAATAGGACATCTAGACGTACTGTAGGTTACCATCCCTACCTTGTAGCTATTCCACCAATTCCCACCAAGCGTTTTCAATCATCTTTAATGCGCATAGCAAAGGAGTGGAACTCTCTGCCTGTGTCTGTGTTTCTGAACGCATTCAGCCCTAATCTCTTCAAAGTTAGAGTGAACAGGCTTCTTCTGGGTATGCTTATTCCATCATAGACTTTGTCTCTGTCACCTGTGACCTGGACTAGAGGCAAGAGCAAACCCATTTTACATTAAAAAAAGAACATCATGAGTTTTAACCGTAACATTGTAAGAATAAATAAAGCTTAATCCAGTGCATCAGAGTTGTTAAAAATTCATAGCTAAGCTAGTATTCCTCTTCATTCCGTTGCATTATTCGCCTCCTCTTTGTCGGGGCTAATATCTCATCCGCTTAATTAAATCCGTTTTCCAATTTACAAAGAAAAGCTTCATAAATTAAAACAAGCAAGCGGTATCATGTAAAGGTCTGAAGGTCACAACAGTGCATAAAGGGCTGCTATAATAAACATTATTTTTCCGCACGTGGAAACGCGTGGGGTCTCGGCAATGCTCGGTTATGCTCGGCATTAATCGTGAGTTATGTGAGGACGTGGTATATTCCACTTAGAAGGTTAAACACAGGATGTAGAGAATATGACCCGTCATTTATTTTATGAGGCTTGGCTTCCGAACGACGCACTTGAAGCTGATTTTGAACCTTGTAATATATTGTTTTAAAGAGATATTGATGAAAATGGTTCGAAACTCAGCCTCAAGGCTGAGTTTCGACCGGTTGAAGCGTGACAGCCTGAAACGTGGAAAATTGAAATACGTTGTTATGTAACACACGTTCTATCGACAGCCTTATGAAAGCTTTTACCCCTTTATAAATAAACTCATCACTCATGAATAAAACAAGCATTGTATTAAAACAGTAAGAAAAACAACCTGCTTCAAAGCTTTACAAAGAAAGATTTAGCAATGATAAATTACTCAAACCTTGTCAAGATAAAACAAAGAATTGTCCAAACCATCAGAACTGTCGTAACTTAAAACAAGCCGAAATTGGACTCGAGATCCTTATAACGGTCTAGACGGAGTTTGATTAAATTTCCCGAGTTATGACAATGTACAAAAATAGACGAAAAGCTACCGACATTGTGGCTGATATTCTACAACATGCGGTCATGCGACAGTGTAAGGGTCATTCAGAAGGGGATATTCTCGTCGACCTCGAAGACGATCGATCAATTGTTATTTATTGCACTCATGAAAATTGTTTTTCTTCGGAATTGTTTTCCGAAGTTATGAGGTTACCGGCAATTTTGGAAGCATTATGGCGATAGAAAGTCTTGTCTCGTGAGACCAAGTAGCGATATTGGGAAATCGAGTATGAAATATTGAGACAGCCCTCGAAGCATTTGTGGTCTAGTATTTTATAAAAATGGCGACAAAAATAAATACATTCTAGTATACAAATCAAACTCAAAGCATTTATTTCAATTAAATAGATCAGAAAGATGAAGCAAATTTCAAAATCGTAGTCCTTGCAATTAAACGGGGGTAATTTTAGATTTCCATATTTCTACAGCTATCTACGCTTGACTAAGCGGCTTCTTGCTACATGTGCTTGATGAAGCGGCTTTATTGTGCAAAAATAGCTTGCATGTAAATACAACAATAGGTCAGTAGGCCATTCAGCTGCCCTTTTCAAAGAAATTGATCCGCTTGTTAGGTCATACGGGGTAAGAACAGCGTACGCTTTCGAAGCGAGTAAGTCAAGCGATGCAAGCTGATTTATTGAACCAGAAGTTCAGTGTTCAGACCTACTAATTGGGATTAAGACTAAATATATTTTCAAAAGATCGATAGATCTAAGTGGCGTGCAATTGGAGAGACCTATGTCCAGCAGCGAACTGCAACAGGCTGTTGATGATGATGATGATATTTTCAAAGCATTTATCGTAGAATTTTTCCGTGGTATGCGGAACAGAGTGTAAAGTCTATTGAAAAGAGAGGTCAGCAGTGCTATTCTGTAAGACCTCACGTGCGAATACGATTCATATCTCATTTTTGATTACACTTCGTAACTCACCTGAAGTGAAAAGTATTTGATATTCTGACTTTCAAGTTAAATAACTTTTCACTTAAAAGTAGTTCGCTTCACCTATGTTCTCACTTAGTGGCGCTAGCGTAGTTTTCATCAAGTAACAGAATATCAAGTACAGTTTTCACCGCAAAATCAGAAGTGAGAACTGGAGTGAGTTCTTACAGAATAGCATTGCTGATAAGGGTAATGATTGGTGGGCAGCTGCTCGATGGTTGTTGTCGTGTTGCTGTATTATTATGTTCGAATAGCGCGAAGAAGTTTGGTAGCGCGATATAGGATTTGTGTTACGTCAGTTAATTTTATAGAGCAGTGGTGGCCAAGTGCTTACGACCCCGACTTACGAACTGTAAGTGACGAGTTCAAACCCAGCCAGGCGCATTACTTTGTGTAATTAATTTCATCACTGCTGCTCGCAAAACGGTGAAGGAGAACATCGTGAGGAAACCGGCATGTCCTAAAACCAAAAATTCGAAGACATGTGACATTCACCAACCCGTACTGGGCCCGCGAGAGGAGGCCTGTGTCCCAGCATTGGGAACATTAAAAGGCTGATTATGCTTTATGCAGTTATTTTTTGTAGTTCGTATGTGGCTGAATAGATGCCGGGCGCTACAGTTCAAACAATGATACAGAAGAAAACATTTCATAGCTTAGAATTTAAAACTGCGTTTCGACAACCCTTTCAAGAGGTCAAGTAATAGCGCGTGACAGTTAGCAAAAGTGGGTCGAGCCACAGTAATATTATTAATCTTTACTAATAATAATAATAATAATAATCTTTATTGCATGAACATGAGACAACCATACAGAGTAACCTAATAATATACAAAATAACAATAATAATAACACAAAAACAAACAAAACAAATAACATAAAAACACAAAAATAAACACATCAAAAGTATCTAGGGATCAACATATATTTTTGCAATAACTTTCCTCCTGATTGATATTAATTAAAATTTTCTTTAAGGATTCATCAAATAAAGTGTTTTCGTTTGTCACAGTAACGATAAACCAAGTCACCTTTGCATTAATAAAGAAATTTGCCATTTTCCTAATAAAGGGATTTTTGACATTTGAACCACTAACATTAAAGTTCGAAAAAAAGACTGAAATAACAGTTTTCTTTAAAATTTTATTGGGTAACTTAAACAATTAATAATCCGTGTTTCTACCGCGAACACTAACAACACAAGAACATCGGTTTGGCATACTCAAAATGAGTTCATCCAAATCACGCTGTGGAATGGCCGCCCATGTTCGTTGCAACAACAAAAAAAGGTCTTCTTGCGACTGGATACCCTCCATATTCGGCAGAGCTCTTCGCTTACCTTGGCTGAGCGCCATGGAGGACGGTATCGCTGCACCACACGGAGACAAGACCGATACATTCAAATCTTAACTCGAAGAGCTCCAACAATAACCGCCATGATGTTAGCCGTGAGGCTTCATCACTCTTCAGGGAACTTAATTAGCGACCAAACAGTCAGAAACCGCTTGCATGAAGTGAACCTTCATTCCCGAAGACCGCTACGGGTACCACCTATAGCAATGCACAATCGTAGGATTCGATATCAATGGGCTCTTGAACACGGAAATTGGGCAGAAGAACAATGGCGTTTCGTGTGCTTTTCTGATGAGTCTCGTTTTGGTATGAGACCGGATACAAGACGTATACGACACTGGAGAACCCCTGGACGCCAACAGCGATTAAAATCCTGCCAGGAAGTCCATCCTTATAGTGGTGGAACCATCATAGTATGGGCGGGTATTTGGATCGGCGGAAGAACTGAGTTGATTTGGATCAGAGGCAACCTCAACGCTCAAATTTATGCTGAGACGATTGTATCAGACGTCATCGTTCCTCTACAAGTGCAAATCGGTCCCTTATTTCAGTTAATGCATGATAATGCACGACCGCACACCGCAAGAGTTGTAAGACAGACTCTCGCCGCAGCTAACATCAATGTCCTGCCCTGGCCTGCTCAGTCGCCAGACTTGAACCCGATTGAGCATGCATGGGATATGCTACAGAGAAGAGCTCTGCCGAATATGGAGGGTATCCAGTCGCAAGAAGACCTTTTTTTGTTGTTGCAACGAACATGGGCGGCCATTCCACAGCGTGATTTGGATGAACTCATTTTGAGTATGCCAAACCGATGTTCTTGTGTTGTTAGTGTTCGCGGTAGAAACACGGATTATTAATTGTTTAAGTTACCCAATAAAATTTTAAAGAAAACTGTTATTTCAGTCTTTTTTTCGAACTTTAATGTTAGTGGTTCAAATGTCAAAAATCCCTTTATTAGGAAAATGGCAAATTTCTTTATTAATGCAAAGGTGACTTGGTTTATCGTTACTGTGACAAACGAAAACACTTTATTTGATGAATCCTTAAAGAAAATTTTAATTAATATCAATCAGGAGAAAAGTTATTGCAAAAATATATGTTGATCCCTAGATACTTTTGATGTGTTTAGTTTAAAGTTATTTTGGCAATAAAATTTAGGCAGATCAACATTTGCAGAATGTGAAATGGTATAATTAGTGTAATGGTCTGGTTGTCTTTAGACAGTTTAGACTGAATCGCCCTATCCCCTCGTACTAGTATAAAACTGTATCACGAGCGGATAATATAAACGCGAAAGTTTGTATTATTGGATGTATGGATGTTTGTTACTCTTTCACGTTAGAACGGCTGAACGGATCTTGATGAAATTTGGCACAGAGGCATATGGCGAAGCCGCGGCCGGCAGTGCGATTATACAATCACTAGTTTAATACTTTATGGCGTTTTTATCGGAATCTACGTTACTTCACGGAAATGTTCCATATAAATGAAGCAAGGACATTAACCTGACTGATAAGGCAAGGTAACTTACTTTGCTAAAGAACCTCTAGCAACACCGTATTCAGTCAGAACCTTATAGAAAAACGTCTGATGACCTTTTCCGTAAACAACGTTCATCAAACTGACAAAATGATTTGGTCATTTAACACACCATACATTTAAAGTTGGAATGGGCAGCTCATAGGGAGCCAGAAGCACTTTATGCTGAAAACGGTTTTATCTAAGAATTTTTGAGACTTGGAAAATTAATTAACTGACGCAATTTGATGACAAAACCAGGTCAAGAAGAGATGCAGTAGTTTTTTCACAAACAGATTATAACAATGTTTACACATATTTGAAAATACATTTGTCCTTTAGCTAACCCTTAGAAATACAGTCGTGATGTTATGTTATAATGAAATTAAAGTTAATGTTAATAGCTAATAACACATGACTGTATAAGCAATGCCTGTTGCCGATAGACATTATGTGAAGGACATGCTATACTTAGCATCGGAGACTCCGTGATAAGCCAAACAGTCTAGCCATACACGATAAACCTACAAACCTACCTACCTCTTCACGTGACCAGAGGGCTGGCCTTTTCTTTGGTCAACGAATCAGCATTGCCATTCAACGTGGCAATGCGGCCAGTGTTCTGTGCACTTTTCCCGTTGACAGCGATGTGGACGAATTTTTCGATGCCCTATGAGTCTTTTCTCCTTTTTACTCCGCTTGTACATATATACACCCCTAGTTTTTAATTAGTACAAATACTTTAAGGGCTTATTAAAAAAAGTCTTGTTATTATTTAAGAAAAGTCTCAAAAAATCATGTTCATAAACAGCAAGGTTAATAGCGTTTTTTTATATCCCAAAATGTCACTCAACTTATGAAAATATTGTACAGGCTATTGATTTGTGAATGAATAAATGACGATTAAAATGGAAAAACACTGCGCTTAGTATTTTCTAATAGCAATTGTTATGAATGTTGATTCTATTGTGAATTTACTAGTTATGAAAAAATCTCCGTGGACAATTTTAGGATTTTATTTTTTACTTTTGTCTACAAAAATATGATCAGTAACGGGTATGGATAGAACCCTACGTTTTTTTGTACTAATTAAAAACTAGGGTTGTATATTCTATATTATATCTTGTTTAGTTGTATTTTGTAAATATTAAGATTTTATTTTTAATAAATAGATCTATAGTAAAATAATAAATCAATAACCATATACTACATAATAATATGTCTAGAATACCTTACCTAGGTACAATATATACAAGGTATTCTGAAGGTAGGAACATTTTTCGCCGGCGACGTAGGTATATATCTGAAGACCTGGATTTACATTGACAGTTTGTTGTGAAAAATATGGGTATTAAGAAAATTCCTCGTCACGTCCTCATGTTCTGAAACACGTCCTGAACATTTCTCATGAGAAAAACAGGGTTAAATCATAGTGCTTTAAAGTAGGTCGGCTTATATACTTATGAATGCAGGCGCCACATTTTCACTTTAGAGGAAGAAATCCTGCAAATACATTCCTGTTTTCTAGCTACTGTTTTGCATAAGCCTTATGCGTTGGAACAAAGTAGCTTATTCGGTAAACTCTTTTAGTTACACTTGTATTTTTGATCTGTCTAAAAGAATACAAATTCAAAGCATTTTTCGTATGTTACGCGTGCAAAATATCTTGTGAATAATGAATCATGCGGTCATACTCTGGGGGCCTGAATTGCAAATGGGATACAAAGGCGTCTTCTTATGTGTTGTAAAGTTGGTTTTACTGTTGGGTCTAGACAGTTTTTACGGCAGAGACCTAAATTAATGCTAGGAGTTAGTCAATAGTTTGTCTTTGATTCATGTATTCTAATACAGCTATAGTTTTGAGCCCTAAGAAGCGCATAGCGCAAAAACTGACACAAAATGCGATTAACTGCTAAACAAATTTCTGCGCCGAAATATTAGCATATGCATACTACCTCTAACTAACAAAACACTAACACATTAAAATCTCGTTTAGTTAGTCGTCGTCGTCAAGGTGCACAAAAACTAATGGACGCGGTTACTGAGGAAAAACGGAAAAACCAAAGTTTAACTTACACCCGCTTCAAACTACCACTAACTGTAAGCGTAAGCGACTGGTCCCAGTAATCGTGACTAAGATTTTAGCGACAGAAACTCTCAGGATTTATGTGCGAATGTAATTTTTACTTATTAGCTTTTTAAGCAAGTGGCTTTAACCGCGTTTTAGTCGGAAATGAACCCCATGGAATGTACTGCCGAAATAATATGAATTTTTTCTTAATAAAAAGTACGATTCTGATTAGTCCGTCAGTTAAGTTAATCGAAAAATATTGGACACGCTTTTTTTGCTTTAGCAAACCTATATAAATTGACGAAGATAAAAAGCATCAAAGATCAAGAATAGGGGCTTGTGGCGTCACGTCGTGGTATAAATGGTAGCGAGTAGTGACGTCACACGAGTATTCAACTCACTGTATCGTCTTCGTTTTTTATTTACGTGAAAAAATAAAAAATACGTGTCCAATATCTTTTGGAACTCTATCTGACGGAGTAATAAGATTTTTTAGTCATCTACCCTATCCTATATATTCTGATACTGACCAACCCGCACTGGGCCGGCGTGGTGGATTACAGCCCATTCCCTCTCCTAGAGAGGAGGCCTGTGTCCCAGCAGTAGGAATATTAAAAGGCTGATATGTATCCAGGCCAACTCTTTCTAAATTCTGATACTTTCATCCAAGATTGAAAAACAAATATCCAAACATACTACAGATTTTCACAATAATTTTAAGTAAAATTTTCTGTCGCCAATACCCGGGTGGAACACTTGCATTCGGTCACAATCACAAAAAGAAAAAGTCGTTTCGCATTGACTTCTCACTGAAAACATTTTCATAAAAGAACGTGCTAAATAATAGTAAATCATCGCTGTCTAGCGGTGTTCGCTGTATGCAGGTGGCACATTTTACTCGAGGCGCTGAACAAAAGTTGAAGCGAACACCAGGCGTCTGTGAGCGGTTATATGTAGCTACTTTTGAAGGTGTGGTTTTATTGCAGTGTAGCTGAAAAACCAGCGGAATGTGGTAACGTTATTGAGTTACAGTCACTTTAAAAATGAATAATTAAATTGAAATAAAACAAATCGTCGGCTTACTGCAAGAACTCATTAAGTGACTACACAAAACTTTGAGAAACAATTTGATAACTTTAGATTGCGCGTTTTAAAACTACCACAATTATGATTTTATAAGGCATCTAATGGAATCATAAATCTTTGTTATCTGATAAATAAATGATAATAATAAATAAGTTGGTAATAAGATGATTTCTCGAAGATTTGTATTGTCACTTAATGAGTTCTTGCAGTAATCCGACGAAATATTTAATGGGGGCTTCCGTACAAAAAACGTGATTATTTTTGCCGTTTTTATAGATGATACGGAACCCGTAGAGAGCTAGTCCGACTCGCACTTTGTCAGTTTTTTTTCAACCGTGCTCCGTGATATGCTATCGCTACTACGATACAGAGGACTAACACAGTAGCAGCTTGTTTAAATCAGGGGCCTAAGTCTGCTATTTTTATAAATTTGTCATTCCAACACGATTCCATTGTCATTTTGCTAAAAGTTCGTAATCTGCTAAATTCATAATGGTCGATCACTGGTCAGTCAATGGTCTCGTAATACTTTTTGATAACCGAGCTATTAAAAGCAATGACTGCACAATGACGTTCTAATGGTAGGTCACTGATTAAAGGAACTGTCAAAATTTTAGCAGACTACCGCATACGTCTG
Source organism: Hecatera dysodea (assembly GCA_905332915.2). Taxonomy (NCBI): domain Eukaryota; kingdom Metazoa; phylum Arthropoda; class Insecta; order Lepidoptera; family Noctuidae; genus Hecatera; species Hecatera dysodea. The sequence continues at coordinate 19,510,302 of HG995299.1, read as the reverse complement.
TAATTCATTTGTCATTATGTACGAGATTACCATTCTATGCCATTTCTTTCAATGGAGTGTCAGTGGTTGACCACTGGAAAGTCATAGTGACGCTATTTTATTAGTAGATTACCAAACTTGTAAAAATGAACCATTATGAGATCAATGTTAGACCATTCTGAAACTATTGTAATAGCAGACTCAGGGCCCTGGTGCCTCACACATTTTTAACTGACTTCCAAAAAAGGAGGAGGTTCTGAATTCGACATTTTTTTTTGTGTGTTACCTCGTAACTTTGTACTGGATGTACCGATTTTGATGATTCTTTTTACATTGGAAAGCTGGTGCTTGTTGCGCGGTCCCATTTAAGTAAATTGATTGAGATCTGACTAGTAGTATTTGAGTTATCCTTAATAATACGTGGCTTAGGCTACATTGATGATGTTCTCATTCCCTCTTGTCGAAGCAAAAAGAAACACCTCTTTACAAAAAAAAAATACAACCGACTTCTACACACGACTAGAAGTCGGTTGTATGTTTTTATTAAAAGTTTTTTTTTTATTCCTCTTATAATACCAACGTTGCGTCTAGCCACTATTTGGAATGAAATATGTGAAGAGGCGGAGAAGCTATAACTTAAGTAAGCAGCGGTATTATTCCTAGAAGCAAGAACTAAACTTTATGGGCTGAAACCTGTATGGTGTCTAGCTATTCCTGAAGTTATTGTAGAAACTAAAGGTGCTTAAGCTGAAGTTTGCAGTTTGTATTACGGGTAAAACGAGACAAGTTAATTTGGACCTCGACTCGACTTTGGACGTAGGTAGACGTTATGTAGGTATTATAATAGTCTGTTTACTTTCATAATCATTATTATTCATCAGCCTTTTAACGTTCCCACTGCTAGGACACAGGCCTCTTCTCTAGGAGTGGGAATGGGCCGTAATCCACTACGCGGGGCCAGTGCGGGTTGGTCACATGTCTTCGAATTTTTGGTTCTAGGACATGCAGGTTTCCTCACGATGTTTTCCTTCACCGTTTTGAGAGCAGTGGTGATGAAATTAATTATTACATAAAGTAATGCGCCTGGCTGGGTTTGAACCCGCGACCTACAATTCGTAAATCGGGGCCGTTACCACTCCGCCACCACTGCTCTTACTTTAAAATACTCGAATTAACAGTTCAAAAATGTAGTTGATACATTTCTACTAATTAAGACAAACAAATATTTTCAGACGAAGCCCAAAAATATTAGACGCGTTCAATTTTAAAAATACAACATTCAATTCAGTTATTGAATTATGAACCATGTCTCCTTCATTGTAAGGAGCTATCCGACGTACTTATAAACACCTTTTTTTTCTGGACGGGAAATCATCAAATGACTTCTCCCGATCTGTGCGGAGCGGGAGTGTCACTCTTTCTAACTAAAACCCGCGCGTGTTCCTCCAAGTGCCCTTTACGTTCTAGGTCCGAGGAATCTTTCGATCAAATTCCTGCATCCTAGCAGGCACTGATCCTACGGCGCCCCCTCTTCTTTGCTGACATCTCTTTGAAGCGCGCGTGGAACACCACACGCCGTCGACCCGGGCCTGGTTGTTATGGGACAGCGAGCCACCGCCATCCGCAGGCCCGCGCCTAACTTATAAACCCCCGAGACCATAATACCCATTACTTATAGTACTACATTGTTTCTTCATTAACTCTCCCTATACCTTCAGGACATTCAGGCACAACCACAACACGACTAACAGCCGGCACTCGTAAAGACTTTATTACCTCAGTCGACTGTAAACTAAACTGTACTTCCCACTACCCAAGTTATAAACAGCAGCGTGTAAAAGGAGAAACTTGCAATACTGAGGGCGTTACTGAATAAGAACTGAGAACAGTTACTAAGCACGACTTGGCCAATTTATGGACGCTACAGGGAGTATTAAATAAAAAAACGAGCAATAAATACCTGGTTTTTTATGGCGAAGTTGGAACTTTGTTGAAGTTTATGCGAAGAAATTTTGTTGAATGAAACTTTGTAGTTGTAAGACCGTTAATAATTGTGAATGTAATTTAATACGTAGTGGTGGCATGAATGAAGTGTACGATTCAAATGTTATGCAACTTGACTCCGAATGAACGTGCTTCAAGGATAATGTAATTGTAATGTTACTATTCAAGCTTATAGCGGATTTGCTTGAAAATAATCAAGCTGTCTGAGCTGTCTGCATTATTTATGTTTACTAATTGCTTCCTAGTTTCTGCTACCAAATTACACTGCATGCCAGCAGCTTCCACTGCGTGAAAGTGGAAAATACTCCACGAAAACGTACTAATAATCAAAAGCATAGTTCAGCAGTTTTATTGATTTACAAACATCCAAAAATTTCATTAGTTGAAAAAAAGAAAGAAAGATTTTTTATTTAGAACTCGCACAAAATAAACGCAAAAAAGGATAATTAAATTAAAAGCTTCACATTAATTTTAAACTGTGCGAGGCCAAGAAAAGGTAATGTAGTGTTTTTTATGTACTAAGTTACACTAATAGGACTACTTCCAGTCTCTGACGTGGCAGTCTAGTCATCCCTCAATTTATTATAGTCTAGCCAGGATCCCCCTACATCCTGATCCTGAGTCACATTTCACAGAACCGTCATCCCTCCTAACTTACTCCTACACCCCGTCTAAATATGAGTCACCTACAAAGGGCAACGCACCCTCAGCTAATGCCATGCACCCTCACGAATAGTCGTGAAGTCGCTTGAATCATAACCGCGGACTACAAGACGTATGGGAACTGCCCAACTTCGCTAAGGCAGGTTTTAATTGAAAAGTTTTAATGCTTTTGTGTGAAAGATGGAGTTGTCTCTGACGGCTTCTAAGATACATCTTAGTTCTTGTTCTTAGCTTTAGTGCCTAAACTGAGGATTGTATAGTTTTCAGAAAGGATTAGCTTTGATTCACTGCAAATAAAATCTTGCGTTTATAGAGTGCTATTAATTTATGCAAATGTTCAAATAGCACTATGTTTACAATCAAAAGAGTCTACCTTTAAACGTAATTTTGCAATTTCAGTATTTATATGTGTCAGACAATTTGGAAACTTCCGATTGTTACTATACACCACACCACACCACTGTACAAAAACAAGGGTATATTCGAATGTCATCAGGAATTCCGGTCCGGAATTCCCGAATCAATTTCCGGGAATACGATATATCATTGACTTACATGGGCTGGAAGCTTCCATTAGGTATAATTTTTCCATGCCTTCCGTTCCGGATCACTGAATGTTGAGCTTTACAGGAACACCCTTCCCTATCGATTGCAACATTTTCGTGCTCAAGTCATGATGGATTGGGGGACAGCTGTTTACATTTTCACCCTTTAAAGCTCCTGTCGACAGGTGCGACACGTTTTCATGCAAATCGTTCAAAATTTCTCTAAATGTAACTGTTTCTATGGAAACGTATTGGCGCATTGTAGCATCGCATAATAAGAGTATTTATATTTCGGAAAACAATCCAAGAAATCACTGAAAGTCATTAGCTCACCTTTGTCAGTTGAAAAGGGTTGTCAAAATATATGAGAGAAATAATAGATCTAGGTTTGGGATACAATCGAATCGAGCTGAGTAGCTGTCTCTTACAACGAAGGCTTTGCTCTCTCTAAACTTTGATTTTTGACAATCTAAAGTAACATACCTGGAATCATTCATCCACGTTAGTGATTTATATTTCAATCTAAAAGGTACTTTTGCCACCCTTTTGTCATGATGCGACAGGTACTATAATGGTATACACCGCAGCAAAACATTAGGAATAAACCTTGCATAATGATGATGCACAGACAGAACTGCTCTACCGCCATTTGTGAGTTCATTTCGGATATGTGCGGTTAGCTTTAATGTGTTCAGTTAGATGTTTCGGACAGAGCGGTTATTGCCGCATCTAGCCAAAACTATATATATGGACGATTGATTCGGACCATCATAGTTTTATTTGAGTTTGTTTTGCTTTTAGTGGGAGGTTTGTCATATTATCTGACTCCGCCTTGTTAATACTGGAAGCGAGATTTTCTCATTCAGTACCCTTCTTTAATTTGCAGACAGAAATATTTCACAGCCATAAATGAGTACGTACACGTTAATCGCTACATAAAGCCCTTAATGACTTTAGTTGCTAAAGGTTAAGTCGGATGACAGAACTGGCTTGACCTAAAAGGGGTACAAAACATATAATAGCCACATTAATCTTTGATCGTACCCAAGTAAAACGGAGCCATTTGATTTAGGTAACGTAGTCTAAAGGGTCAAAGTCTAATAGCCAAAACATGGAGGCTTTAGAGTAAGAAGGAAACAACACATCATTATATTAACAAAAGAAAACTTGTTTTTGTCAGGGACAAACGTGTCGTGGAAACACAGAAAAAGAAACATACATTATCATGACAATGTTGTTGCACAAACACACAGCGTTATTGTAGTACGACAAAAGCGGCCATTACGACGCACAGTTGCTTTTAGCACGCTCATTGTCTATGATTAAAGGTCGGTACACTGAATGGCTTTGTACTCTGATAAGTCGAGGGAATCAGTCATTTGTTTGTAACCGCTACAAACAGGTAGACGGGTGAATGAAAGGAAAATCTGGAAATGGTTTAAAACTGTCGCTAAGCAGTGACATGCTGTCCAAACTTTTTTTCCATCCGATTTTTCACAGGCTTCTGTTATAATCAGTTTTCAATCCCACAGAAATTGTATTGTTTTCTGTCTTAAGTGAGGGCGACAGAGCACAAACTGATTAAGATCGTAATTGTATTAAGTCGCGAGATGGCTCACACAGCGTCTTGCGGGCGGTTCCATAATCCAGTTATAATTGACGACTATCATAACTTGAGCAGTATAATAACCAATAGATTAACATGTTTTACAGCTGAATGATTTATAAATCAACAATCGTTTAGTAAACGTGCGTTTTTGCTGTGTCAAAATCTAGCGATGAATCAACAGAGCAATTTACTAGGAAAATACTGCGTAAGAAGTGCTAAGGCAGGCAATTTAAAAAATTGCAACTTGGCTGTACCGAACATCAGAATTTTCTCCTCAAATGGTTTTCATTTTCAGGATCACAAACAGCTAGTAAATACAGCCAGTATTTCAAAACAGGACCGAAATACGGACATAAACATTTTTATTAAATTGATACATGCTCCGGGGCGCCAAACATCGCGGCTCATATATCTAAGAAAACGTTTATGAAAGCGGATGCTATATCTGGACACAAAGAAGGCGAGGGATCTCATCCGGGGAGGCAAGAGGGTGGCTGCTAGCCAGATGGGATATTGATAAAAGACACGTCCGGTAGGTATGTCTGGCTCTTGGCAAATTATGTCGGGGACTGGATTTAGGGATTTTTATAGCTCGTCGTGAATGAAAGAATCTGTTATGGCAATATTCACACCTGAACTTTTAGAAAATATAATAAGTCTACCAATCACTTGGGAATGTTGTATGGTTTGTAAATTTAGTTTATACCACATTTTTGTACGGAACTGAGAAAAATAAAGTCTGCTTGTAGCGCATAGCAATTGCCTGAAGCAAAAGGCTTTTGACAACAAAGCTGTTGCGAGTTTAAAACGTCGAAGTTCAGAAAAGACCTTACTACACACTATATTTTACGGACAGCAGGAGTTTGTGTTTGATAAATACTTAATAGTAGTGCTCGAAAGGAGAGTATATTCTAGTAAAATTATAGACAAAGTGGATGTTGATTGTGAGTTTTCCACTCAATTGTGCTATAATAGCCGAAAACTTTGGGACGAAAATTGTCGGGAGCCAATGATCATTCAAAAACGATCAACATTCGCTCGCAACGCTCCCTCAAACTTCTTTCAGGGAAACTTTCATATGATCTGTTTTAGCATATATATAATACTTCTTATACAGATACATGTGCCTAGTAGGTCTCACGGGAAACGAGTAAAACCACGGGCAACAGCTGTTATACTTTTACCAACATGATTTATCATCGGTAGAACTCTAAGCTACATAGACCAACCTGAATGTTTAAATTTTCTACAGCAAAAACCCTCGAAACCGCTATCAAATCGGCAGCGGTCCTGCATCTGACGTTGATAAAGTTTTTGCGCCCGTCAACTTTGTAGTTGACCTGAATACAGCTGTCATCTCGTTGGATGTTGATTTTCTAAGATTACGTTTGCTGTTTCTGAAGTAAGTTCATTTTCTTTTTTGAGGAAAGTGATTAGAAGTTTTTGTCGAGGTCCGTCCGGCGGTTCCATCCATTTTTTTTTATAAATGGAATTGATGCTTATTAGACTGCCATCAAGTATTGGGAATCACCTTTTTATGGATGTAAAATCTTCAAATGACTTCTTCAGCTCTGGGCGGAACGTAAGGTGTCAGATTCGTAACGACTAAAACCCACTCGTGTTCTTCCTAGTTCTCTTTGCGTTCCAGGGCCGAGAGAACTGTCGTGAACAAACCCTAACAGGTTGACATACATGACACACTGACCCTATAGGACACCGTCATTGCTGAGGCGCGCATGTTACACGACGCGCCTGACACCCGGGCATTGTTATTCTTAAGGAACTTACAGCTAAACAATCTCTTACGCCTATGAGTAACAAAACAAATAAAAGTTTTCACAGATAGAAGAGACAAACAAAAACAGAAATATTTGAGACAGTAGACAAATAAAAATGTAGTTGAATCATCGTGAATAACCATTAGTTAATAACCATAACCATTTAGTTTACGTTACCAAAAAGAGATTGCAAAGAGTCCTTTTTAATTTTGACATGCTACTGAAAACATCGATGTTGACGCCCCGGTAGATTGCACTATACGATATTATTAGATGATCGCATTTAATTAAGCTAAATCAAATACCTACATTAGAAGTCAATTAGGAATCAATCAAGACGACTCAATCACGATTATGTTAATTAACGACCACAAACAAAGCAAAAATTAACTTTAACATACCATAAAACCAGTTTCTGATTCTAATAGGAACATTAGGCAAATCTAGACATTTCAACAACAAAATAAAACGAATGCACCACGTGGTTTTACCGAATGTAGAGGAAATCTAAGCAGTGTTGACCAAGGCCATTGAATTGACTTTTGAATGTAGGTATTCGTGCTATGGTTATAAAAACTTATGTATTACGGTTCAGTTGGTCGCGAGCAAGCACATTCAGTGATAAAAAGAATTCCTGGTGGTTCTCCACGAGGTATTCCACGAAGCACACCCAAACGAAGCACACCCAGACGAAGCACACCTAAAGTATTCCACTTAGCACACCCGTAGGTGGGCTTCAAATAAAAATTTAAAATAATTAATTTCCTATTCCACGAAGCACACCTATGAATATCACTCGCATAGTGCGGGGACTAAGAAATAAAAATGTCGATAGAAGAAAATATTTATTATTTAAAAGACTAACTTAAATATCTAACATCTTTCAGTTTCATTATAATAATGTGATACAATACTTGTAATTTTCATAATGTTCATATATAAATCCCATAGATAAGACGTATACATGATGCGCTAATAGTCAACGCGTGGACACAAGTGTTAGTATATAATAACAAACAATATAGTAAACACAAGACTTCTAAAAAACGAGGAGGTTCTCAATTCGGATGATTGTGTTTTTTTTTATGTTTCTTCGCGCATATCTCCGTCGCTTGCCAACCGATTTGAAAAATTCTTTTTTTGTTGGAAAGGGTATACTTCCCAAATGGTCCCATGAAAATTTTATCGAAATCGAACAAGCGGTTTTTTTGATAATTTCAATAAATGATAGCAAATCTGTCGGGATAGCTGAAATCGCATGTTTGTTTATTGTTTACACCAATTTATACCACGTACGCTGTGATGGGTATGTTTAGCTGGGAGTGAACCACTAAAAAGTGAAAAATAAAAAAACTTTTTACAAAAAATAAAACCGACTTCTAAACAAAAAAAAACAAGAAGTTATTTTATATAACTTTAATTTCGGAAGTCGGTGTGTTCAAAAACAAAAAAACAACCGAAAACACCGAGTTCCGAAATTAAAGTTATTCTATACTTTTTGGTTTTTTTGTTAAGAAGTCGGTTTTATTTTTTGTAAAAAGTTTTTTTTTAATGTTTAAGTAGAGTATTTTTATTATTCACTAAACAGGTAGCTATAAGAAAACTTCAACGTAGATCTCTATGGAAAACTATATTTACAATGTTTTTGATATTTTTCCAAGTTTTTATTGCATAATTATGAAACAATCTGTGATTTTATTAAGAGCACAAAAAGGGAAAATAATAGAAAAATAGTTAAAAACTAAAAAATTTTTTGGAAAGATAATTATGAAACAATCTGTGATTTTAAATAGTAAGATTACAAAAATGTCAAATATTGTGTCACATTATTATAATGAAACTGAAAAATATTTTAACTAATAAATATTTTCTTCTATCGACATTTTTATTTCTTAGTCCCCGCACTATGCGAGTGATATTCGTAGGTGTGCTTCGTGGAATAGGAAATTAATTATTTTAATTTTTTATTTGAAGCCCACCTACGGGTGTGCTAAGTGGAATACTTTAGGTGTGCTTCGTCTGGGTGTGCTTCATGGAATACCTCTTCTCCACTGCCTCGATCAGGCAATAGTCATTCCATATGTAATTTCGGAAAAGCAGGCCGGAGTCGGAATTATATGTGGTTATATTAACCTGTCTAGCCATAACCCAACTAAGGTGAGGTCCTTTTACTTGGCAAGCAATATCGTGGCAAGCCCAGATATAAAATGGTAACCCAAATAGCTCTAGAGTTAGTCTTTATCCTGCAGTGAGGAGATTCAGGCTAGTAATAATGAGAAAAATAAATAAAAGCATGGCAGAGCAAGGAGCTTCAAAGGATCAAGGAGTTTTTATCGGGTCCTGTATGGGCCGGATGGGCCCGTTGGTGACCTCTTTGGGAAAACCGAAGGTTTTTGTCTGTGAGATTATGGACGAAGTTATGATGACGAACGAACTATCGGAAATACATATATTGTTAAGGGCGGCACCCGGAATTCATCCGACACATTATCTCCGGTTGTTCTAGTCTAGTTAACGCACGCAACGCATTTGCACAGGCACAACCTTGTAGCCAGGATTATCCACCAGCAACTTGTTCTTAAATAGGATATTGTGGAATCGGTAAGTACCGTACTATACGTATGTGCTCGACCCAGTTCACGAAAATAGAAATATCACGTTGTATTGGGATCGGTATATCATTACGGACAGGACTATTGTTGCCATTAAGCCTGATATAGTGGTGATAGACCGACTAGAGTGTCGCGCAATGATTGTTGATATAGCGGTTCCTGATGACTAGAACCTCGTGAAAGCTGAAAAAGACAAACGAAATAAGTATCTTGACTTGGCTTGAGAGGTTGTCGACATGTGCCGATAGTCATAATGGCCAATGGTATAGTCAATAGTGGTAAAGCATTACTCCTGGACACGGCGCGTAATGCTAGGAGGTTCATATCTAAGGAGCCCTGACGAATAGTAGTCCACCGGTACCGGGACCAGGGTCCAAGCTACTGGTGGGCTACTATTTTTTACATTTTTAAATATTTTTATATCTTTGTATTTTTATATTTAAAAAAGGAATTTATGTATGTATATACAATGAATAAAGGAAAATAAGGAGTGGCAAGTGTGAAGCCCATGCTCCAGTGGCGAACTTAATGCAACAAAGCTTTCTCAACCAGCAAAACTTTGTGTTATACCTAAAGATAATTACTAGACACCGACGCTTCAATGAATGTATCCAAACTGGACCCAATATATCCAAAGAGTTGACCATCGTTTCCGAAAGACAAAGAAGGATCGCTCCATATTACATACGTGACCCTTCAAAACGCCCAGTTACAAAATAGCTGAACTAGTATGCCTCAGCCTGCCGTTTCGAGGAATAAAAGTTTACAAGTTATGATCATAATCATAATCAGCCTTTTAACGTTCCCACTGCTTGGACACATGCCTCCTCTCTAGGAGAGGGAATGGGCCGTAATCCAGCACGCGGGCCCAGTGCGGGTTGGTGAATGTCACATGTCTTCGAATTGTTGGTTCTAGGACATGCCGGTTTCCTCACGATGTTTTCCTTCACCATTTTGAGAGTAGTGGTGATGAAAGAAACTACACAAAGTAATGCGTTTGGCTGGGTTTGAACCCGCGACCTACAATTCGTATATCGGGGCCGTTACCACTCGGCCACCACTGCTCTTACAAGTTATGATGGTATGGCTGTAACAAGTGTTAGGAGTACACCGCTGGTTGCTCGCCACATCCACTGCTATTATATGTAAATCTATACTAATATTATAAAGCTGAAGAGTTTGTTTGTTTGTTTGTTTGAACGCGCTAATCTCAGGAACTACTGGTTCGAATTGAAAAATTATTTTTGGGTTGAATAGACCATTTATCGAGGAAGGCTTTAGGCTATATATCATCACGCTTAAGCCAATAGGAGCGGAGCAGCGATAAAGAATGTTTTAAAATCGGGGATTCCACGGGGACGAAGTCGCGGACAGAAGCTAGTATTGTAGATATCCTCGCCCAATATGACGTAGCTCTTCAAAGTCATACAGAGAAAAAAAGATTGAACTATACGATTTTGCTTAATCCTCCGAGAATACAAATATAAGTTATTATGGTACGGCTATAAAAAGTGTTAGCAGTATACCGCTCGTTGGTCGCCACAACCAATGCGATTGCGTGTAAATATTGTAGATCCAAACATGGCTAAGTGGAATTGGATTGGAGTGGAAAAGGCTTTGACCGCGTGAGGATAAAATTGAGTACATTTATCAAATAGATTGGAAATGGCGTACCTAGTAGTTTTGATTTAAAGCCTGTAATATTTCAGTCCGGTTCAGTCATTTAAAACTACAACGGGAGTAGTAGAAACTAATATTCAGATTGTTGATAGTTGTTATTTTTCAGATTGATGTGATGTGAAAATAATATACTTATGTGATTTAATTTTCAGGCAGTCCAATCCGGGAAAGAAGAGGCGGCGAGGAAAGCAACCAAAGAGGAGGCCTTTCTGGCATAAAACATAAGAAGAAGCTAATAATTTATCTGATTACTAATCAAATAACTTAAGCATAAGCATAATCAGCCTTTTAATGTTCCCATTGCTGGGACACAGGCCTCCTCTCTAGGAGAGGGAATGGGCCGTCCACCACGCGAACCCATGGCGGGTGAATGTCACATGTCTTCGAACTTTTTTATTCTAAGACATGCCGGTTTCATCACGATGTTTTCCTTCACCGTTTTGGGAGCAGTGGTGATGAAATTAATCACACAAAGTAATGCGCCTGGCTGGGTTTGAAACCGCGACCTACAATTCGTAAGTCGGGGCCGTTACCACTCAGCCAACATTGCTCTACTAACTTACAAATAACTTACCTACAATAAATAAGATCTACAAATAAGAATAATATATTGTTATTTTCAGGTGGATTTGCTCTTGACTCTAGTCTAGGTCACAGGTGACAGAGACAAAGTCGGCGATGGAATGAGCTTACCGAGAAGAAACCTGTTCACTCTAACTTTTCATAATATCATGTAGGTAATTTTGGAAGCAAACAATACAGGTATGAACAAACAAGATGTCTGAGAAGATAGGGCAAGGCGTAGGCTGGGGTTTCAAGAGCAAAGACTTAGCTTAGCCTCTTAGCAAAATGTCAAGAGGCAAGAAGATAAGCGAACCAAAGATTTACCTATATTCAGTACAAGATTAGTGCTTTCAGGTGGTAATTCTGTTGAATAATTCATATTCTTATTGTACATACAAATACAAACATAATAGGGCAGGCTTATGTACAGAGGCGAGCATAACGTAGAATTGGGTTCTTTGATAACAAACCTCAGTGCGATACATATCTTTGAAACGCTAAGTGCATATCAAAAACTTAACATTATATTTAAATCATAACTAACATTTTAAAAATAATATTTTGTTTTATTCCCGAACTGAAATTATATTTCATGAAATTAGAAAACACACGTCAGAATCACGTTAAAAGCAAAGTTTTTGGTGCCACATTCCCATTTACAGCTCGGCTTATCGTATCGTATGAAATGGAAAAGCAAGTCCACATTCATTCCCGAGAGATGTTGATTAAAAATATTACTGAAAGCGCGAAACGAGGGCAAACATTGACTGACTCGTAAAAGTGGATTACTATGATCATAAAACTCTGCTATTTAATATAACAGGTATAATTCTGAAAGTGATGTTGACAGTAGTACATTTAACAAGAACGAAAAACATAGGAACATATCATCATCTGCCTAGCCTTTTCCCAACTACATTGGGGTCGGCTCCCAGTCAAGCCGGATTCAGCTGAATACCAGTATTTTACGTGAAGCGGCTGCCTACCAGACCTCCACAACCCATTAACTGGGGAACACGGTACTTCTTGGCAAGACTGGTGTCAGATTTTCTGGCTTCTGACAATCCGTAACGACTGCCAAAGATCTCCAAATGACAGCCGGGTCCAACGGCTTAACGTGCTTTCCGAGGAAAAACATATGAACATATATGCAGAAGAATTTAATGATTTCATTATGTAAGACGTAAAATGTATAGACCAAGATCGCTAGATCCCAAAAGCTCAGAAACTAGTAGGTATGAGTACCTACAGAGTACATGCTAAAACGATCCTTACATTTGTATTACCGAGAAAATAAGTAAAGTCTGGGGTCTCTGGGATCTTGCTTTATTAAAGCATTTGATTAAAAAGCAAAAAATGTCTAGACGAAGATAATGTAAAGCCCAGCAAAGCCTGGTATAATATAAAGCGGTCCTTTGGGTTATAAGCAATAATAAAATGGAATTAAGTATAAAGTCTGAAACATGAAGAAATAATCCAATTTTATGATAACAAAAACATACGCCAAGATATCTAATACAAACCATACTATATAATTGTAGAGTAATGAACTAACTAGATAGTTTCTGATCCCTCGCCCTCATCTTATTTAATTGGAATAAGTAGAAACCTTGAGGATACTCCGGTTGAATGACCTCGGCTTTGGAGGCTTAGACGGAAGTACTAATTAGAGGATAATTGTTTTCATAGACACTCTGGGATAGGAAGAAAAGGAAACAGAGCAGAAAATGAGGCAAAACGTTTTGTTTATGGCAAAAACGTTAAGCGTAATTTTGAATTTGATTGCGACCCTTTTCACAATCTCTAAGATCTAGGATATAAAATATCCTTGTCCCTGCCTTAAAGTCGTCTATTCGGAATTCTCAGATGTTAATTATTCAATTACGCGATACGCCTCAAAGTCTTGAATGGCTGTGTGAACATGGTGACTCATATTTGGACATCATTTTTATGTCAGTACCTAGTATGTTCCTATGGAATAATTTCCAAGCTTCACGCGAGTGAAGCCGCAAGCAAACACTAGTAAAGTTATAAGCTACATTTGTCTCAGTCCACTCTACGAACTGACACACAATGTCACAAACTCACAATACTAATAACTTTCTCGGAGTGGAAAAAGCCCCAAACATTTCAATTTTCACTCAGCTACACTGCCATTTGAGCGGAGTTAATTAAAATCTGGAACAGAGCTATATTATTATGTAGTTTCTTTGTTCCCGAATATACTGTCAGTTTCATATCCCAGTATTGAACTTGACAGATCCATAAAAGGATGTAATTCATCAGCTCTATCAAGAACATCTGCTTGATAGGACCACTATAAATAGACGGAGCAGTGTCCGAATTGAGACATCGGCCAATTTATTTTACGGCAGCCATCTTTGTGAGATCTCGACTCAATTAATACCACTGAAATGTTTCTCTAGGAGATTTTTATGGCTCCTCAAGTAAATAATAACCCACATTTGTGGGGTGTTATTGATGAAACATTAATTAATTTGAGGATAACAGTGCATCAGGAGTTTCTCAAACCTCTCAACAGAGCGAAAATAACGCCCGATTTTTACAGAACGATATATTTTTTAGACTTTTGTCAAATCTTACAAGACGTTAAAGCAGACACGTAGAGAATAGAAGACAATGCAACAGAGCGTGCTGGGATTAAACATTTATACAACTTCCCTGCGGACGAACTACACAGATCCCGAGCAAAACAGCCAAACTAAACCTGTTATAAATTGGTCCTTACATCTCTTTACTTCGAATTTCGGCAGCCGATTCCCAGGACTGCCTGCGAAACCGCAAATCCTTTGACAATCGATTTATTTGTCGAGATTGTTGTCCCTTTTCTGACGAATGTAATAAAGAGAGATGGAGCACAGTGGAGCACGTTGATTATCTTCAAATGAATACCAGTTGTATCCAGATTTGTCGAGGCCGATAGTGGACAGTGGGGACGATCTACAGTAGATACTCGTAGGTAGTTATAAAAATCTGATAAACATGAAATTTTGATGCTAAATGTGCCAGATTGATATTGTTGTTCGTTTGGTTTCATGAAATACGAGACGTTTTGTAAGAGTTAACTGAAATATTGACCAAATTAATGATAGCGATTTAGTTATGGTAATCAAAAACAAATCTATCTGTGTTAACTCTCTTAACGACTCTGACTTTTTAATTACTTCTAAAGCCCTTAGAACTCTTCGACTATGTAACAATCTCACATTCCAGTAGAAAAATATAGTAACACCAGACAATTTTCAGTATGAAATATGGCTATTATTAAAACTTATCTTTAGCGAATCTTCAAAAGCGTGGCACATAACTGGTTTTTCATCCCCTAAGCCGAAGCTGAGTTAAGCAAATGGAAAATGCACGACCCTAATCCTGATTAAGTGCATTGAAGGGAGGAATTACACTCGAGCCCCCAGAAAAGGATCTACCATTAAAATACGCCATTTGAAATGGCAATAAACGATTTCGATTTTATGTTCATTTAATTTTATAAATTGGTTCCATACAAATACTTTTGTTCCATAATAATCAACAAGCGAAAAATAAGTTTTGGGAAAACCACAATTACTTAAACTGATATTATCGGTTATTGTAGGTAACACTTTGAAAAGTAGGAAGGCTAAAGACGTTAAAAATCGACTGGTTAATATCTAGGTATTTGTTGTTATTAATGATGGACTGAACGGCTTTGTTAAGAGTCAAATCGTTCATTAGACTTTCAAAGTTAAGTAATGCTTGATTGGTGGGTACATTTTCAGATGTGAATCTACAGATTGTTTTTCAGAAAACTTTTACTATGTTTACCTACGGGGATGTAGGACGAAATCGTATACTACTATTCACAACAGTCGCTTAACTACAGATACGTTTACGCAATAGCATAAAGATAAGGTACGAAACTTCTGGAGCAAAACAGAATTCGCTCTGATTCCGCGCGATAATTTTGGAAGCACTTATCCGATACACAAAAAGGAGGATCGGGAGTGTAATCATGTATCAAGGACAGTCGTCTGGTATTGATGCTGCTAATGCTTTTATCGATATTCTCGTTTCGGAACCACCAAAATTATATACTCGTAAATTTGTGTTGATAAAGGGATATATTGAGAATCGCTGCTTTAGGAATTATTTTATATAGAAATCAAAAACAATTTATTCAAATTAGGCTGTGATTCAGCTCTATTTGAATGTCAAATTTTATATGAATACAGTCCTTCAAAACGCCCATCCGTCACCATATTATAATTACTTTGTTTAAGGAATCAAAGATGGATTTACTCAGTCAGTTACGTTTTTAGATATCAGACCGCCCGTTGTTGCACTCTATTATTTTATGAAGACCTTATTTTCATTTATAATGGTGTATAAATAAATACCCATCAATCTAAAGACAGTTGAACATACAACTTGGCAAAATAGGGGATTCGACCTGTAAGAGCCCAGAGCTGTACAGGAAATTTTCCCACTTGCTGGAATGTCCTAAGTAAGCCCAAGTGTCCATACCCCTTTACTTGTAAAGTTCTAATGAACGTTATTGCTGCTATTAACGACTGAGCTGAATATATACAGGATTATTGTAAAGTGAATGCGTTTTTGCAAAAGGGATGTCTTTAGTTAATTTTTAAAGATTTTGCTCCCAAAACCACGGTAACCAAAAGAAAAGTTCGATCACTCGAAAACAGCTCAATTTGGACCCCAAGTTAACATGGTAAAAACCTTCTATATTAGTTCTAGAACATCCCATTTGAAAGAATGCACTCAATTACCAATCATCCTTCATGAACTTGAAAGAAACAAGGCGTCAAAGATACGGAGCGTGTTTTTATAAAATAAATAATGCACTCTGATTGGTCGTCAGTTGCACATAATAGTAATGACACTTCGCAACTCAATTGAATCTAGACACGCAAGCAACAACTGTTTGCTCCAAATTGGTCACAAGTGCAAGGTTATAATCGGTCTATACCGGTATACTCTGACGTATTTTTGGTCCGGTTCGGTCCCAATGTTCGAATAGGGCGCTGACCCAATAGGGAAGATGCAATTACAGAATTCATGAACATTTTTTTATTGAAATGATAATATAGCATAAAAGAAGGGCTACTGCAATGTTTTTATTGTAGTTAATATTGATTTTTAACAACTATTACAAATTAATATAACTTCCACGTTATATTAATTTGTAATAGTTGTTAAAAATCGGAACGTAAACAATCAGCGTATAGTGACGTCACTGGTGTTATGACAACGAAAAGACGAACTTAAATTTTAATACATGATCTGTCAGTACATAATTTTTGTTTAGTCTATTTTACACGGAATTCTTTTAGATGAAAGCAAGATGAAAATATTGCATGTTCCCTATTAGTCCTTTCCTGTATATCTGGCCATAAATTGAAAAACCTCAGATATATCTATCTAGAGTATAGCTTTACTGGTAAAGGCACAGTTGAAGGTCGTTGGACGGTTTAATATAGAATTTGTTGAGCCTCTTAAATGAATATGGTTCTGACGTCAACTTGTGTATAGGTAGGTCCTGTACTTACTGTTTGCATAGCATAAAGCATAATCGGCCTTTTAACGTTCCCACTGCTGGGACTCAGGCCTCCTCTCTACGAGAGGGAATGAGCCGTAATCCACCACGCGGGCCCAGTGAGGGTTGTGAATGTCACATGTCTTCGAATTTTTGTTTCTAGAACATGCCGGTTTCCTCACGATGTTTTTCTTCACCGTTATGAGAGCAGTGGTGATGAAATTAATTACACAAAGTAATGCGCCTGGCAGGGTTTGAACCCGCGACTTACGATTCGTAAGTCGGTGCCGTTACCACTCGACCAGCACTGCTTTGTTACTGTTTGCGTTGTTGGACAATCCAGTGAACGATCGATGTTACTAATTATTTTATGCGAACGATCTTAACATTTCAACTGCAAAAATCCTATGCAAATCAAAGCTGTGTGAGCTTGTCTTAGTAAAGCTTCATTGTACATATTGTATTGTATGTAAATTGCTAACATATTGCTAATTTACGATACGGTCGATTCTGCAAAACCGCGCGTCTGCACTGCTATTGTGTAACATCACTGCGATAGGCCTAGTTGATTGATTGAACCAGTGAACGTTACTGATATGATTGGATCCCCACCGCCTGTATATCCGTGTAGCCCGACTCTTTGAATAGAGGTCTGACAACGCTGCTGACCCAATTAACCTTTCACTGCTGATAGTTGGAGTTTGGCGCGAAAGGCACATCGATAGTTTTAAAACTACCCTATTCAAGTTTTAACCAATTCTCGCTCTTATCTAAAGAAGGTCTGGGTTTTAGGAGTGGAGATATAAATACTTTGGTTGCGGATTGGCAGCCCCGGTATTAAGTGTTTACTCAAGCGTTTCATTCATTAACTTTTTTTCAGGTCTAAAAAAAGTTCGTATACATTTTGCAAGATTAAGACACTTGTAAATAGTCCTTGCATTAAGAGAAGCTTCCATGATGAAGGTGTACAGGACAAAAAGTAACGTAACGGATACGGACGTAATCGTCCGTATCCGTTACGTTACTTTTTGTCCTGTTGAGAACATTAAATCTTATTACTAATTATATATACATTAGTATATATAATTAGTAATAAGATTTAATGTTCTCATGTAAGTGACGATTGTCTTAATGAGAATAAAGTTCTTTAAACCGAATGTAATTGTCCTGCGTTTTATCCAAGACAATGCATGTTTCATTTTCTTTCAAAGTTCGTTTTATCTTTTCGTTTTGAAACAAAAGGTCTCTAAGGAGGTCCCACTTCTGATGTACGCTCTCATCTACCGTCTGACATAATACGTACATATTTAATATCGTCGTTGGAACAAAGATTTTGTATCAAGAAAATGAATAATTTTTTTGAAACAATGTAGAGGCGATAGTGACAGATTTGGAGCAACTTTTATAAATGTATGTTGGTGTATTTGGTGCGATAGTAAGAGATGCAGTGGGGAGCAAGTCCCATATTTCGGAAACGACAAAGCGTCCAGCTACCAATTAAATTTGTCTGTTTTGTTCTTATTTTTCTTCATCAATTTCTTTTTAACGTTAAAATCGCAACGTGTGACGAGGATATCTGATCAGATAATTTAAAAAGGCAAAACGCTACTAAAACCCACTCGTGTTGTAGTTTCTGATATCAAAGTACTTCACGTTAATATTTATTGTTTCATAGTGCAATTTCCAGACACAAAATATGACTCGATGGCCAGACAGTTTTCAACTAGCTAATAGTGTAATAACAGTTATCGTTAGAACGAGTAACAAGAGGTAGGGCCGTTTTGGAAGCTCTATGCCGTACATAGAAGTTTTAACTACAGTTGAAAAGTAAAATACGTTAGTTTTAATTATATTGAGCGAAAAATTTGAAAAGATTTCGATGAAAAAGGAAACCCACCAAAAACATTTTCATGTAAAAATGTTGCCAAGACGAGTCTACGTAGCTTACCCTGTGTAAAAGTTATCAGATGTCGTATACAGCCAAGCTCTAAAGACAGCACGCTCTAAACCTACAAGCTCTACTCTACACCTTACTCAAAATATATGAAAAAGTGGTCAGATCTCACGTAGAGCCAAGATTTTTGATCTATGCGCCCTAACTTTACCAGGCCTAACTTCTGAACGTGTGGCTTGGCCGTTTTATTTCACACCCTATGAACGAATGCCTATGAAATCTTCGTGACGGTAGCAAAACGGCCAAGGCAAGATATTTTTCATGAAAAAAAGAATGAAAGTTATATAAGTGGCTGGGGCATCTGTCCAGTGCTAGACTTTAATAGTGGTACATTAACTACAGACTAGAGACGGAGGTCGGGTCACCCCAAGCGTTGACAGTGTGCAGACTTTTACTAATTAGTCAGTAGGTACGAAAAATAAGCTGAAGCTGCTATTAATATGGCAACTTTCCGAGCCAACAATAAACCTACAGATCAAGAAAACGAGGAATAGTGGGGCGATCTAGAAACAATAAAAATACAAGAAGATTTAAAAAAGCTTAAAATTAAGAAGCAATAAAATATAGCAGAGGACACAAAATTAGACATTGCTAGACCCAAACAAATAATGCTTTAGACATCTTTATACAAAACCAATATTACAACGTCAGGATGACACATTCACGCCCACAATTTTTCCAACGTATAATTATCGACAATCGTCTTGACTATTAGTGAGGTTCCCCTAATTCACACTCGCTAAAGGCTTGTAAAGGATTACGACGTAGCCAGGTGTGAAAGGCCATTAGGGACATGGGGAATACGATACCATCATACCATCATTTATCATATTTACATCCGAACCCCACAAACCTGCAGTTATGTGGACATTCAATTACGTTGATGTGTTATTTTTAATATTTGATGAACAGGACAAACAAAGAAATGTCACAAGCAGGAATTGTAGCAATTTAGAAGGCGAGGCAGAGTATAAAGACACCTCACTTGAAAGAAAGACAATATTTCACTGTCAACCCGAGGTTCACAAGTTATTCATTCGTGCTTCGAATTCCATCCATCGATTTTTGGAAGGACAAAGAGAATTGCTTTAAATGAAGTACTGTGGAAACTGTGCAAGCTACAGCAGGCAATTCTGATTTCCCATAGGCACATTGCATAAGATGCTACCCATGTAGCTTTATTAGGTTTGCTAGACGTGATACGAGTAAGGTACTTATTGAGATTTTTGAGTTTCTGCGCTTTGCAGACGGAGGAAAGTGTAATGAAGTCTTTTGGGATATGACTACGTACCAATTTCTGATTTCGAATCTGAAGTCAAATTTTATTTTCGTCTAAAGATCAGACACACTTACCGCCGATTTGAAATTGAATATTCCTCACATACTAATTTAAGCAGGGCTGGACACGTTCTTAACTTCAAAAGTCCAAATACTAAATATAGAAATCGGTTCAAAGACATCTGAAGGTAGATTTCAATCTATAAGCTGATCCACGCTGTCCACTGCCAAAATACAGTGCTTACCAAATTACATTTCTAATTTCCTGTATGTCCTTCTTCTGTTTCTTTTTCCATGATTACCATAACATATGTTTAGATTGGAACCCATACTTGTGACGTGATGCGGTCATTAAACAATTTGCCATAAATCGCTGAGAGGTATGTATATCGTTATTATGCGGTTTGTAATAAACGCGAGTTTCGCAGGTGACTGCTTTGCAATGGCTACTAGTTTCAATTGTATTTCAATGTTTGTGTATTTTACTTTTAAATAAAACATTCATGTCCTTCGTTTCTGGGTCTTAGTTAAAAGTTTTGTTATTTTGGCTCAGATTAAAGCCATGTATACTGAAAATTGGGTTGAATTTAAAGATCTAGTGTTGACAACATGCCAAGGCCCCATGTTTGCTATTTTTGTAAATTTGTCATCCCAACACGTTCCCATTGCCATTTTGCTAAAAGTTCTTAATCTGCTAAATTCATAATGGTCGATCAGTGGTCGGTCAATGGTCTCGTAATACTTTTTGATAACCGGCCGATTAAAAGCAATGACTGCACAATGACGTTCTAATGGTAGGTCACTGATCAAAGGAAGTGTCAAAATTTTAGCAGATTACTGCATAAATAGTCTGTCATTCATTTGTCATTATGTACGAGATTATAGATTTCGTGGAGTTTTCGATGGAGTGTCAGTGGTTGACCATTGGAAAGTCATAGTGACGCTTTTATATTAGTAGCTTGCCAAACTTGTAAATATCAACCATTATGAAGTCAATGATAGACTATTCTGACACTATTATAATAGCAGACTTGAGGAGGCCCTGCACAGATGTCCGAAGGCTTACTAACCTTCCTTCCACGAAACTATATATTTATTAATTATATATATTCAATCACTCTGGAAAATACATATTAACCCAAGATGCTATTGACTCTGACTTGAATAATAACGTTATGGATATTTGCTGGCATTCTCCTTAATGGCTTTTATTTGTGAATGTAATTAAAAATTTGTTTTGTCACTGCTTGAATTATGCTTGTATTGTGGCCACTTTGTTTGTTTAATTGAATTTATTAGTTTTATAAAACTTTTTGCATGCCTTAGTTAAGGTAGAAAGTATATGGATTACTTAATATTATATAACATCTGTATATTGTACCTACTTTCTGTGCAAATAAATGATCTATTCTATTCTATTCTGAAACATATCTGAAGAATTAAAAATCTTATGCGGATAAAAATTGTAATGGTTTCCAGAGATTGGCACCTAAATAAACATTGTCCTATTTTTCTTCAGTTGGCATTTGTTTGTTAACTTTGAATGGCAAGGGTAATCTACTGTTTTCATTTCATTTATTTTCGCGTCGGATTACGGGTGAAAAATTCTCCACGGCATCGCTAGGCTGGTTTTCATAATAAATACCGTAATATAAACCATCCTTTATGCTATAACGACATGGAAAACGTACAGGATTATATGAAAGGTCGCCTTTTGAAAATAGGACAAAATCAATGATCCAAATCTCTGAATGAAGCATAGGACACCGTTACTTTTACATATTCACCCTCCTTAATTTGAGGGACATTGTACTCAAACCGGTATTGGACATCAATGGCGGACAGACATTACGAAGTAATGATGAAGGTTCTATAAAACAGGTTTTTTTTTGACAAATTGAATTGATGGGCTTTTCTTCTAAATAATAGGTTCGTCATATTTCCGAAATTTTCTATCTTATTTTGGGAAAATGCCAATAAAATCGAGGTAACACGTTAAATGTCTAGTGTAAATGTCGTATGTCTAACAATTTTGAAAGAAACATTTACATCAACGAAAAACAACGTCAAGTTTCTTTGCACGGAGTTATGTTTTCCTTATCATAACAGTTTGTATGTACAAGTGTTTACATACTCAAAGCAGGTTTCGTGTTTATAGTCTTTACATTGTGTAAACACTATTTTTATGGACACATGATACAATTCTAACGCAGTTCGCTGATTAGGATTGACTTTCGTCCTATTTTGCTGAAATTCGGAGTTACTGAGTACTTCAATCATGATTTCAGTCCGTAAAAAGGATGGTACATACTATGGTATTTAGATAAATCTAAACATCGCACCCTTTTTTTTTTTTTTGGATGGGAAATCATCAAATGACCCCTCCCGCCCTGGGTGGAGCGGTAGGGAGTGTCAGACTATTAAACATCGCACCCTTAGAATTAAAGGGACCCGAAACTTGAAATTTTTGGCTAATGAGCTAGAATTAAAATCTTTAAAAAGTGTTGGGTAATAAACAAATATCTCCCGAGACTTATGTATAAACTGCCCCTTTCCCAGTCATATTGTGGAATCTTTTTCATCACTAGCTTTTAGAGTATGTTTTTTACGTTCATTTTGAGTTAAGCCTCTTTAATTCTGAGAGTGCGACATGACCCTTTGTTTAAGTTCGTCTCTCTCTCGCACCAGATGATGGTGACATTAAACCGTCATACTAATGTCTGATTAGTTCAGATTAATTCTGAATTGTGAATACATATAATGCAGTAGCACTCGTCAAGTTAGGTGTTGAATTGGTCACTTATCGATTGAACCCGCGTTGGGCAGACGTTTCTATCGTCCTGTTTTATTTTTTTTGTCCTATTTACATTTCAAAAGTGTTGACCAAATAGTGGCAAGGTTAGGCAACCTAGGCAACCAAAAACGCATTGGATCAACAATATCATCCGAGTCGCAGAACACCTGAATGAGAAACGCACAGAGCCAGAAGTATGGCAGAAAAGAAAGATCTATAAGTAGCAGTGGATCATTCCAGGCTGTTAAGATGATGATCTAGCTATCAGCTATCGGCCTAGAGTTACCTATACTTTTATCGATTATGACGGCAGTATAAACTTGACACTGATCTACGAAATGATGAGGTTTTTATGAGCAAACGTAAATGTTTTACGAACATTATCATCGGTAGGTATAGTCGGGTGTTTTTTGCCCGGAAGACGAGAAAAAGAGTTTTTTTATGGGCGGGTAAATAATTTGTTTTCTATGGCCGAAAATTGCCGAGTGGGTCTCGGATTCGCAAACGGGATGGAAATTTTATTCTTATGTGTAGTACCCCCATCAATTTGCTTGGGTTTCGAGGTATCGTAAAGAGCTATTATGGAGATGAGAGATGAGGTCGGTCGAGGAAACGGTTTTCATTGATTATCCTTTCCTTCGCATTTCTCTATGGATCTTTAAATATCAGCAGGCCTAAGAATACTTGGAGATTTCTCCCTGCAACTCACTTAATATCCAAAGAAGATTGAGAAGTTTTTTGGATTTACTGAAGTTTTCTACTAACAAGTAGTAGAAATTGCGGGCTGCCTTTATCTGGCAGAATCTTGATAATATAACACACTTGGCATAATCTTCTTTATACGAATATTTGTAAAGCATAAACAATATTTAGTATAACTATTGTTTGGCAAAATGTTTATATGCCCGCTATATAACTTACAAGGGCATACTTTACTTACGAATTGAGGAACTCCTTCATTTTTAAGCGGTTAAAAACCTATTGTTATTGATCAATCTAGATGATACAGAATTACTGATAGAAATTAAAATCACTTTCCTAACTCTCAAGACTTGAACAGAACAGAACAGTAAATAAATATACGAGCGATTTTATAACGCGCGTATTTTTGCCATCGAATTAAAAACATATTTTACATATTGTAAACGATTACCTTTTGAGAATACTTACATCTAATAACACAAGCGTTCGGACTTCAAATAAAATATTTTGAACAAAACCAATAAAACTTTAAATCGGTTTTCTGGCAAATGTTGTTTGTTCACAAAATAAAGATGTAGGTACAGAGCTGCTAAGGTCATTCAATAACAACATCGATTTGATTTTATTTAATGTGTTTAAGTGCTATATTACTAGTTTTTACAAGTCTCACTCTCAGATAGTTAGGTAGTTGCGGAATTTGTTCGAAAGAGTCACCGCGGCCCTGGAACGCAAAGGGCACAAGGAGGATCACGGTTTTAGTCAGAAAGAGTCTGACACTCCCTTCCGCTCCGCCCAGAGCGGGAGAAGTCACTTGATGATTTCCAATCCAAAATAAAAGGTGGTTAGGTAGATTGATAACTGATATTTTTAGATTCAAGATTCAAAGCATTTATTTCAATTAAACCCTTTACAGGCACTTTTGAATTGTCAAGTCGAAAGAGGTGAAGCTATCTGCACGTTTAGATAAAAATATCGCCATTTTCTAGGACTGTATGAGCTGCAAGAAACGATTTTGATTTTACTTAGATCTTCTCTGTCAAGTATTTAAAACTAAGTGCCGACAGATGCACCGAAAATGCACGATTTTTTAGATGGTCGGATTCTGAAAGAAGTTAAGAACGAAAGAAAAAAATCGGGCAAGTGCGAGTCTGGCCCACGCAACGAGGGTTCCGATTAAGTCTTGATTTTTTCCGAGTACACATTACTTACAGAATTGAACCTATATTAAACTATGAAAGCAAATTATCATTACTCTGAAAGGGAAAATTGGAGGACAAACTTAACTTTGTCGTTGTTTTTTTTACCCCACACTTTTTAAAGATTTTGATTCTTGCTCATATGACAAAAATTTAAATTTTTTAAGTCCCTTTAATTCTAAGAGTGCGATAAAATTATAAATTCCCAATTTTCATACATTTTTCTTGTACTTATACTGTAAGATCTATCTTCTTGCCAAATTTCATGACTCTAGGTCAACGGGAAGTAGGTATAGTTTTTAATTCCCTTGCGAGCGTCAAGCATGCGCCATTCTGCCATGAACTTAGCATGAACGGTCTTATCTTTAGACTGCGTTTTACTAAAAAGTTTCTATTTTTTTTCACTGCACCAAGGGGTAGCTGATCTGGGTATCTGATATTATTTCAGATTGTTACCTCTACGAGTTCCTGAGTAAAAGTGTCTTGAGAGGCGGACAGACAGAGATGGACAATTGATCATATAGGTTCCGTTTTTTCTAGCTCAGGTACGGAACCCTAAAGAGAATGTAGTTAGGGATGTCCACTGCTCAACACCAAATTGCAGTAGGCTGGGGACATTTTACAACCTATTTCAGATTGAAAAATTTGGTATTTACCGTACTAAATTATGTAGCCAAAGCAAGACTAGTCATTTTGCTAAAAGTTCGTAATCTGCTAAATTCATAATGGTCGATCATTGGTCGGTCAATGGTCTCGTAATACTTTTTGATAACCGAGCTTTTAAAAACAATGACTGCACAATGACTTTCTAACGGTAGATCACTGATCAAAGGAATTGTCAAATTTTAGCAGATTACTGCATACGCATAGGCATACGTCTGTCATTCATTTATCATTATATACGAGATTACCATTTTATCGCATTTCTTTCAATGGTGTGTCAGTGGATGTCATAGTGATGGTTTTATATTAGTAGAATACCAAACTTGTAAATATCAAACATTATGTTGTCAATGATAGACCATTCTGACACTACTGTAATAGCAGGCTTGAGGCCCTGAAATTTGGTCAAGAGGACTATTATGAAGACGGAGGTAGGGAGACTCTTGAACCGATTCAAACAATCAAAGAATCCTCCTAATAACACCCTATCCTGACTATCATAATTTCATTACGCATAATTTTAACGAGACGAGGAAAATTATTTTGCTATGTGGTCTTTGAACCTCACAATAATTGACGCACGTGGCATTCAGTGCCAGCCGCTCGGAATATATTGATGGCCATTAGTTCCGCACAGGGTTGGCATGATTAAATCACTTTGTTTTTAATCATGATTTAAATCACAATTTAAATCAAGTGATTTTTTTAATAACAATCATTGATTAAATCATACTGTTTTTTTTTCTTTATTATTTGTAATACAAATTGCCATTCTTGATTTTCGATAACAGACAGATTCAGATTTCGATTCAGAACAATTAAAAATTACTTCGTGTTAGAATATTACAATACTTAAACAAAAACACCAACTATCCACCTTTTAGTTCCTAATCTATTCCTGATTTTACTTATATATTTTAAAAAAGTACTGCCACATCACAAACATTTAACATTGAATATTACTTAAACTATTTAATTTATGGCCTAATGCATCTGACAATAATGGCGTACATAACATTGGCAATTCATCGGCTCGAAGATGAAATACAATAATTAATTAAAAGGAAAAAAAGAATACCTACCTAATGAAAATATACTTTGAAATTCAAATTTAACAAATAATACAGTAATAATTGTTGAAATATTAATATGAATGTCTGATAAATGTCATGCCATATAAAAAAAAACTTTTTACAAAAAAATACAACCGACTTTTACACAAAAAATCAAAAAAGTGCAAAATAACTTTAATTTCGGAACTCGGTGTTTGTGGTTGCTTTTTCGTTTTTTGAACACCGACTTCCGAAATTAAAGTTATTTTGCACTTTTTTGATTTTTTGTGTAAAAGTCGGTTGTATTTTTTTGTAAAAAGTTTTTTATTTTTCACTTTTTAGTGGTACCTACACCCCCTCCCCTTCCCCACCTAAACGAACCAATCACATTGGTGTAAAAAAAACGTACAGGTCCTTTGCAGAGTAAACTAAGAGGTCGTCAAAGTAGGCAAAGTACATATTTTTTTTAGAATTTTCGAAAACCGCTTGGTTGATTTCGATAAAATTTTCATGGGACCATTTGGGAAGTATACCCTTTCCAACAAAAAAAGAATTTTTCAAATCGGTTGACAAGCGACGGAGTTACGCGCGAACAAACATAAAAAAAAAAAAAAAAATACAAACATCCGAATTGAGAACCTCCTCCTTTTTTAGAAGTCGGTTAAAAAATAAGATATGTCAATGTAATATCAAGTAAGAACAAGTCAGTGATTTGATTTTAGAATGGACAAATCTAAAAGTCGAAAAGAGTAAAAGACTCTTTCCGTTTCCACTGATGCCGATGACGCGTTGGCCCCTTTCGCGCGCTATTCATAAAAAATATCGAAAAAATCGTGATCTTTTGGATTTTTTGTAATAAATCAATGATTTTTGATTTTTTGCAAATAATCGTGATTTTTTCCAACCCTGGCAGCCGTTAAAGAAGACATGCGTTCCTAACTTATTAAGACTGATGACGCAGTAGCTTATTTATTTATTTAGAGTACATGCACATACATAGGAACAAAGAAAATACTGACTATCTTACCATACCGAGACTTCTCTGTGCCTTGATAAATACGTTAAGAGCGTATACGCCGAACGGCATTTCATACAAATTTTGAAGTCCTTATTTTCCGAAATGAATAAACCGATTTTAATGAAACTTTACACACATAAGCAGGATGCATAGATCTAAAAAGTCATTTGAAAACATTTTCGATAACAATAGTGGTACAGTTAAATTAGACCCATTTTAATTTTTCCAAACAAACATAAATTTCCATGCAACATGTCAACCATGAACTCGTTGTTGTGTATTTAGCTGAATCCGGTTTGACTGAAAATTGACCCCAATATAGGGGGGATGGCTAGGCAAATGATGATAATGGATGTATTGGACTATGGACTTTATTTATAAACAAGCTTTTTGACTTCTTGGTGACTAACTCGCGAGTCTTATGGCTCAATCTAGGCGAAACCCAAATGAATGCCCCCGTAAAAGCGCGCTGTTGGCTTTCCAATTTTCGGCACGGATCGGACGTTGAAAATCCATTAGCGTTTTGATAGGGATTTATTTGGGTGTTGCCTAGTGTTTGTGAGAAGAGGTTTTATGGCGTAGTAAGTTTCAGTTCAGTATTTTATTTCAACAGAGAAATTCCTAAAGAGATGGTGGGTAACTTTTTATGCGCGTTCGTATTCGACGATGAGCTGCCGTAGGGCCCGTTGGTTCAGGACCCACTTGGTAATGGGGTCTGATAATGCGCCGATAATGGCCTGATACAACTCGGGGGGTGTGCGCGATTGTACACTACCTCCTTAAAGCGTGACTCATGATATGGTTAGATCCGTGGAATTTAATCAGCAGTAGTACCACATAATACGTCGATGTTCTTAGATGGAGGGTATACATGAGGATTTTTGAGACATGTTTGCTAGATAAAACATGAAGCCAGAATATCTGATACCAGTCTTGACAAGAAGTACCGTGTTCCCCAGTTATTGGGTTGTTTAGGTCTGGTAGGCAGGCGCTCCACATTAAATACTGGTATTCAGCTGAATCCGGTATGATTGGAAGCTGACCAAAATATAGTCGGGAAAAGTCTAGGCAGATGATGATGTTTGCTAGATCAAAGTGACTCTTTTTAAAGAAATCGGATAACTGGATAATTTTTCGTCCTAAATGCCGACTAAATTAACGACTCTACGCAAGGCCGACTTGAACTTTTTTTTATTTATCTGTGGTAGATACCAAAGTACAGGTACTGTAGGTTCGTAAGGTCCAAGAGGTTACCAAAGCTTCCTGCTGTTTACTTTTTAAAATAATTTACGGAATTCATATTTGAATCGAATTCGAGCAAATTCTTAACAGGATTCAAATGATGCTTTTTTTTAATTAAAAAAATAATTTTCGTAACGACCATTATATTATTAGCTATAATAAAATTGGCCAATTATTTGTTGTTACTATAATAGGTAGGTTGTGAATTAGATGATTTTGCTCCTTGCATTAATTACGTAAATTATATTACTTGGCTATTACAAATGACAGTTTTTAACAAAACTAATTTACATGGACAAGAGATAAGACCAATTTAACTGTAGGGTCTCATGTCCTAGCTAGACTGTGGTAATACAAAAATGGAGTAATTAAAAAAAATTGTCTTTCCTTTTTGTTTATCTCGAATAATGTTTTTTTGTTTTTTTAATTAAGTAATAGATTTAAAAAAAAATAAGAATGAAGGATTATTTAGACTAGGAAATTTATTTGGAATTTAAAACCATTGTGCAAAAAATAATTCTAGTTCATTGGAAAATTTAAATTAAAACCTAAACTCACCAAAACTTCATGGTGTGTCCGGTTGCCTCTATGCACCCATTGCACATTGGGCACAGGAACTGTGTCTAAACTGCCACAAGGTACGGTCACATTAGTGCCCTTGTCTGCAGCCACATTCCTGACCTCCACCTCCTCGGCCAGAACCAAGGGGCAGGCTACAAAAAAAAAGAATAAAAATAAAAATTTATATCATGTATATTTTATTTTATATATTATAATGTAAAAAAGTGACACAATTCTATTACTGACTTTAAATTCGTAAATTATCATTAAAGCCGGTTTTTTAACAAATGCAATTTATTTACCTTCTAATCCAAGGCAGAACACACACAATAATATACGCTCGAAAAACATTCTACTAAAACTACATCTAGACACTAAGAAAAATAATCGAGGTGTACGTCTTCTAAAGTAAAAAAGATTTATTCCTATCTATTTATTTTACATCACATAGAATTAATTAAACGACGGAAGGCGAAATAATAGGAAACAAATCTCACAACAAACGTCTTCACTCCATTGATAAAAGGCATAGACTAATTTCATTTTGTCGTAATGTATGTTGCTATATTTCATTTGGCGCAAAACAATATTGCTATTCAAAAAAATAAAATGTCATTTGCAACTTAAGATGGTTACATACAAGCGGATCTTCAAAGTTTTTACCATTTTTCAATAAAAATATTGTATTATACATATTTGCCAATTATTTTATATAGACTATTAAAAAGGACTGAAAGTATCTTGTTGTGTCATTGTAATTTTTAACGATACCATTTTGCTCAAGCTTTAACCTTAGCCATAGACAAAAACCATGGCTTGCTATCACAATAAAACTAAGCGAGCAAATAATTAAATTAAAGGAATTTTGTACCTGTAAATTGAAATTCATTGGTATTTTTGTGCAACTTTTTGTGAACAAAGAAGAACAAATTGTTCAACTTTTGTGTTTTGGTTAACCCGTGAGAAGGCGCGCTATGAGCAATTTGCTCACACAAAAATTTAACTGAACCATTTATGGTCTTACCCTCGCACTACCGTTTTAAGAACCTAGGTACCTTCCTAACTATTCATCCCCTTTCCCCTGACGCAACTTTCGTGGCGGTCAGTTCCGTTGCGACTGCGCAGCGAAGCGTTAGTGGAGGCCGCGTACCATGCGTGCGGCAATTTGCTCATCAAGCGCCCATCCGTGTAAGTAGTTATTTTTGTGGTTTAAATGAGTGTAGTTGTATTTTCTTCCATATTTTTTCATTGGTTTCATTTATTTACGTTGATAATCATGTAAAAACTATCAAGTTATAATTTTATTATTATTATTTTATTTCTAGCTACACCACACTTATAATATTTGATGGAGACGAACATTCCTGAAAGAGGTGGCTCTCGAACTGGTGAAACCTCATATTTCACGCCGGATTCGCCAAGAGAACATATCTTTAGATCTCAAGTTCCTAATGAAGCGGTTTGTGCCGGCTTAATATGCCCATTGCGGAGCCCAGACCAAACGGATTCTGTGCAATATGTCCTAGACGTAAGAATAGAAGGTAAAAAAAAGCATGTACTTCGGGCAAGCAATTACTTTGCACCGAACATGCAAGATACATGTATTCAGCGTGTTTTGAGAAGCACATTAGTGATAACCAAATTAATGAATAATTTTTTGAGTTTTTGTGATTTAAAAAGTTTTTATTATGATTTTCATGAAACCTGCCAATTTTTTTTAATAATATGAAGTTGTTTTGTTATTTGCTATAGAATTTGCACTTATGTTTAATAGTTTTAATTAAATACTCATTTTCTTATTAACTAAACCTTGTTTTATTCATTTACATACATTATAAGCCAATAAATATAAACTCTATAAAAATATGAACATTTACGATATTGTGAGCAATTTGCTCACGCGCGCCTCCTCGTGTAAGAAAATTAGGCGCGCCTTCTGACGGGTTAAGTGACATTTCATATTTCTGACAACTGTCAGATACAGCTTGTCTATGCTTTTACAATGCATGATCATAGACTAAAATATAGATTTTCTACGGATATGGCCGCTGTATCGGCAATACAACATCTGCAATGTTTTGTAAATTCATTTTTATAAAATGAATAAGGTGTTTTTTACTTATATATAGTGATTAGCGGACCGTGTACAGTGCTGTGATATTTGTAATGGATGCAGAGAACGAGTACGAAATAAAGAGAGTTCGTGAGGCCATACAAACGATAGAGACTATCCAGTCCATGATCGACGTTTCAGCTGATAGACTCGAGGGTTTACGGACACAATGCTCGACGAGCGCCGAGCTGACGCAGCAGGAAATCCGGACCCTGGAGGTAGGGGTGCTAACCTTCGCAACTCGTTATACATCAAGGGGAAACGAGCAATGCCCTTGAAAGTATTATACCGAGAGGCCGGGCCTCAAGGACTTTGCTGCACTCAAGGACTGGGGTGAATAGTTCATTGCCGTAGTGGAAATCGTTGCCGTACGCGCGCGCCGCTCCCTCTCACCTTGAATGTTTACCTTTTTTAATTTCACGCGTTAAAAAGTTGTACTTAGTCATTTTATGAATTCTGATGCCACAATAAGGTTGTGAAATTTATTTTAACATAAAATTAGACACATAATGTGCGTAAACATTCGGTGAAACGTAGGTTTTGTGTTAGGAATTCGCATAATGTGAAATATGGCATGTTTTAGAGTTAGTAGTAAATGAGAAAATAATGCATTCCAAGAGAGAGAGGGAAAGAGTAAATGATTACTAGTTGTTTGGTCAATAGCTATGGAATCTTATAATTTACATTGATCCACTGGTTTCACCTGCCACAGATAAGGATTAGAAAAGTTATATTATAGTAAAAAGTAAAGTAATTTGAGTCATGCTTGTATTGCTGCAAAAGTAACTGAAAAAAAAAAATCATAGCCAAGTTTTAGTTTCACTTTGATACATTAATCCCTTATTTTTATATCAAACAGCTATTTACTGGCACAGCATGAATGTGCATTTTATTTTGTGATTTTCCATATTCAGAATTTAAATGTTCTCAATTTCTATTATTTTGTACACACCATATACTACAAAAAATAAAAACTTAAACAGAGAAAAGATCACGGCTCAGTGTAACAATTTAAACATGTAAGAAGATTTATTTGTATACTTTTATTTAATTTTATATTATAATCTTATAAGGTTGGCCTACCTATTACAGTTTAAAATATTAAGCCTAAGTAAATTAAACTATTGAATTAAAATTTGATCACAGTGGCTCACATTGAACCTGCTATAAATAAAATGCCTTACATTCACTAAACCACATCTAAACAAATATGAGACTAACTTCTAACAAAACAAAACAATATGACACATAATAAAGCCAGTTACACATAAAAAAGTTTGTCATATTATGCAGTGGTGTGAATGTGTCATCGTGCCATAATATTATCAACAATAGGCAGGCTATTCAGTCAAGTGATTCAATGCTAATTCTGATATACTTCGTCACACTTATTTGAGCTTGTTTTAATGCTTGTCTTACAGCTGGACTGCTTTTTTAAAGGATGGATAGTCATCAAATGACTTTTCCCGCTGTGGGTGGAGCGGAAGGGAGTGTCAGACTCTTACTGACTAAAACCTATCCTTGTTCCTCTAATGCCCTCTAACGGCCAAACCCAATAACCAATCTATCACATACTGGAGATAGAAAAACAAATTAAGCAACAGAAAACCTTATAATTTTTCTGTTGTTTCATTTGTTTTTCTATCTCCAGAGAGAGATCGGTTATTGGGTTCGGCCATAAGGCCGCTGTGACTTCCTCAAATAAACTCTGCAACTCTAGGATTCACTACCTGCAACTACTGTTATAATTGTACAAAAGGTCTAAAACTGAACCATAAAATAAAAAAGATTCACATTTTATTTACATTTGTGAATTTTGAAACTAGTAGGTACAATAAGGTTAATAAAATTAAAAGCACTCTTTATGAATAATATGTAACTACTACTATCACAAACATCAATAAACATTGTTTTATTTATAGTTTGTTGACAAATATTGTTTATAAATAAATCAACCATAGCCAATATGCTCATTTGTTTTCATAAACATTCCACTTGTATTTGTATTATGGATAATCAACATCATGTTTATGGTAGGTACAAAATAAATAATATGCAATAGCGGCCATTGACCCTCCTAAATTTTATTGACATTCTTTATTTTAAAAAGTTCAATATATTTATGTCATCGGTAAATGGCAAACTTGAGAGTTTATTGACTATCTAGTTCTGATGCGTAAAAAAGTACTCCCAAAGTGTTCAGTTAACAATTTATCGAGAGTTTACAATCTCTCAAGATATCTTACAGACTACAGTTATTGGTTGACATAATATTAAACTTTTGTTGAAGACCTATCTACCGATAGGAAAAGGTCATTGTACTTTCATGGCAAATTTATCTTTATTTATTTATTGACACACCAACGACTTATTCACTAAATCAAAAACTTATATATATATATAGATAATCACTCACAATTTTTTGCATTGCCAAATTAACCTTTGATTTCGCCATCATTCTTAAAGCTCGTTTTCCGATCTATAATAGCAAACCAGATGTTCCGGTATCATGTATTCGAAATCGCAATCATTTATAACTATTTAAAGATTTCAAATCGTCACGAGAATTAATTGTTACGATTCAATGATTGTACGATTCTCGATGCGTGTTTGCAATTCGCGAGATGCCCACTTGTAGTTTCTCAGCAAACAATTAATAGATTTCTTTGTTTTTATAACGCAATCGTAAATATGAAATTTATATGGTGTCGAAAACTTTCAAGAGCGGAACGTCTCTTAAAACCACATGTTATGCTCGATATTTCGTTGCTAAGTCTTCATTAAATATGTTTTAATTTTCTATCAAGCTTTTCTGAGCATAATATGTTTTTTCACGATCTGACCACCTAAAACTAGCGACGGTATCTTAACTCAGTCTTAGTTAAGTAGTCAGTTTTTAAGGGACTATTCATAATATCAGTCCCTCAACCCAATTATGACCTCAAACATGAGACAGAGCTATGAAAAAAACAGAAAAAGAAAACATTTATTCCGCCAAGACTGACGCACAAAACAGAAAAACACAAACTAAAAAGAAAATACCTTATCAACTAAAACTACACGCTGTGTCTGGACCGGACATCAACTTTCACGCGTCTCTAGTCACACCACAGGAAATTGAACAAAAAAAAAATTACTATGTATCCGTAATTTTCAAGGAAATTATTGGGAAGGATGTCTGTCGAGGCCAATTTTGTGAATCTCTCTAATGTAGTCTTCCCATTACTCTTGTAGCCATCCACGTACTCTTGAAACTTTTGCTTAAAATTTGCTCCGTTTGCTTATTTCTGTAATTAGCAGCGCCCTGCGGTTTCACCCGCGTTGTTCCCGTTCCTGTGGCAATACGGGGATAAGCCTATGTTACTCAGGGTGAATGTAGCTTTCTAAAGGTGAATGAATTTTTGATATCGGCACAGTAGTTTTTGAGTTAATTCATGAAAATTGTGGAGGTCGTGAAAGTGTTAATTTTCCTTACGCGGAATAGCCCCATTATTGTTTATTGTTCACACCTCAACACCACCACCACATTTATACCACGTACGCTGTGATGGGTATGTTTAGCTGGGAGTGAACCACTAAAAAGTGAAAAATAAAAAAGTCGGTGTTCAAAAAACGAAAAAGCAACCAAAAACACAGAAAAACACCGATTTTCGAAAATAAAGTTATTTTGTACTTTTTGGTTTTTTTGTTTGGAAGCTGGTTGAATTCTTTTTTTTTTAAGTTTTTTTAGTAGAACAGTTAGTCGACTCTCGAGACTCTCGGACTCGAAAAGTTTTGGAGTGCCGTTGCCTACCTCATGACGCAGCGTTGGCAGTTTTCCCACAAGGAAGACCGACAACGTGGTGAATGCTATAGGAATGTGTTGTCCCTTGGGACAGGTCTATGTCCGCAGCAGTATAGACGTCTTTTAAATGATGATGATGATGACCTACAGCACTGTATAAATAAATAAAAATAAATAAATAAATAAATATCTTCGGACAACTCACACACGGCTATCTGATCCCAAGCTAAGCAGAGCTTGTGTTATGGTAACCAGACAACTGATATACATACTTATATAATTTATAAGAACATACATATTATAGATAAATCACACCCAGACACAAAACAAACAATCATACTCATCACACAAAGTTTGTCCTGGGTGGGAATCGAACCCACGACCTCCGGCTTAGCAGTCAGGGCCGCTAACCACTAGACCAACAGGCCCGTATAAACAAACCGTTCCTTCTGTTCCAGGGCAAGTTGGTGAAGCACTTCTCCCGGCAGCTGGTGATCAAGGCCAGCTTCGGTGAGGAGTTGCGGCGTGAGCTCGGCGACGTGCCGTGTCTCGCGCAGTGGCTCAGGGTTGTGGGACTGGGTCCCGATTCCATCGAGGTATGTAGCTTTATGTTTTTTTAATTTAGAGTAACCAATGTACCGGGGCGCTACTATGACAGAGCAGTGATGGCCGGGATTTATGAATTGCATTACTTTGTGTAATTAACTTCATCAGCTCTGCTCAAAAAACGGTGAAGGAAAACATCGTCAGGAAACCGGCATGTCCTAGAACCAAAAATTCAAAGACATGATATTCACCAACCCGCACTGGGCCCGCGTGGTGAATTACGGCCCATTCCCTCTCCTAGAGAGGAGGCCTGTGTCCCAGCAGTGGGAACATTAAAAGGCTGATTATGCTATGTAGCTTTATGTGTTTTGCGAGGCTTAAAGATCTCGAAAGTCTCACCAGGATGTGCTCTAACAGTAGCTGGCCCGTCAGAGCACATCCTGGTGAGACTTTCCATCCTGGGGTATAAAGTACCACCCATATTTTGTGGTGATCACTGGGATCAGCATCCCCTAGAATTCCCGGCGTCTTTTGAAGGTTCCCCGAAAAGAATGGCTTTATACCTAACGAGCGAACCGCCCTGGCTTCTCACGGGTGCAATGCTGATGCTAAATATATTAATTTACATAATGTTTTGTATAAAAAGTTCAAAGCTTTTTGAACCTCTAAAATTATCAGTGTTCCTCTACTATATTATGCATTTATTATACATATAAACCTTTCTCTTTAATCACTATGTATTAAAAAAAACAACATCAAAATCACCAAGAATCAAAATCCGTTGCGTAGTTTGGGCTGGGGCAGGCCGCTCGCTGGTACATGATATAATATCTCACTATGCAGTCAATAAAAACAACAGGAATATTTAGCTACTTAATAATAAGTATGTTTTCGATCTTTAGTAAGTGGAAGCACACAAAATACTTGGTTTGGGCCTTCCCAATTTTTTTCAAAAAGAGGAAGTAAATATTTGCAGTAAACGGAAACAGATAAACCCGTCAGGAAATCACAGGTAGCTTTGACGTATTTATCTCAACATCATAATAGTTAAAAAGTGTTAAATATTTGGAAAGGTTTGATAAGGCAAGATAATTATGGAAGTGTGGGCTTCTTAAGAAGAGAATAGTAATCTAGTTTCTTTTTGTGTTCAGATAATCTATAAATGACACTAGCTATATTATGTCTTTAGTAGATTGGAAATCTGTCATGGGGTTTCCCGTTTAGCATAAATTGCTTGTAGCTGGTAAATCTTCCTCCTAAGGTAAAAAATTGAATGAGGGTGATTATTTTCAGTGTTCCCAATCAACCCCACCACTGGACACCTATCAGAGTGATGGTTTACCGGAGAACTAACTCAGATTTATAAAATTGATAAATATGTTAGGCGTCTTCTTAATAACAAGCAATCATTGCGCGAATACGCGATCGTCGCGTTCATTTGCACAACAGTTTTGTCGAACATTTTATCGCGACTAACACGTATTCGCGGCGATGATCGCTCTATGAGAATGACACTTAGGCCCGGCGCCCACTATCGGCATCGGCACGGCTGAGGATTTTAGGTGATAAAAAGCATTGTACTTTAACTTCATGGCAATAAAGTAGAAGTAGCCTCAAGCATACCGAAGCGGTATTTTTGTTACTATGATCATATATCATGGAAATGTCTACTTTATTGCCATGAAGTTAAAGTGCAATGCTTTTTATCACCTAAAATCCTCAGCCGTGCCGATGCCGATAGTGGGCGCCGGGCCTTACGATTAAATTACTCTAATGCCGTTCACGGAAAAAAAAATGGTTTCTGCACGTCCTTATGTGGATGCATGCACGTCCTAAATGTGGATGGATGGAGAGGTAGGCTAAAGAAAAGGTGGATGGATTGTTTGAGGAGTGATATGAAAGAAAAGGGAGTTAGTGATAGCGTGACGACTGACATGACAGAATGGAAGAAAAAACGTGTTGCGCCGACCCCAAGTTATATGGGATAAGGGCAGGAAGATGATGTTCCTTGAATAAAAAAATCAAGACGTGATGTCCACCAACCTGGATTGAGCCCGCGTTTCGGCTGGTTCCTCTTTATCAACATTTTTCTGTTTGTTTCTGTTAGCTACTTAATTGTGGACGACGTCATTCGCCCACACTATCGTTATGGAAATGGGTCCATCCTAATACGCGAAAGCGAAAAGCGACGCGGTGAGTGGCACAAACAGAAATACTAAAAATTTACGAAACAGGAGTCGCACGCGATACCTTTTTGCCGAGCGAATCACACCGCGATTCGCTAAGCTAGCACTCGCGAAAAGGTTGTAATTCGCTCGGCAAACGTTTCACCGCATGCTTTCCTTCGCAGGCGGTATGTTCCCGCGTGGCGTCGTTAGAGACGCTGCGGGAACGCTCCGACCACGAGATGCGCGCTCTACTCGCCGGCGCGCGCGACGAGGAGGTGCTGCGTCTGTGTCGCGCTATGCAGCGGCTCAGGAGTTATATAGGTGAGAACCCAGCTCAACAAAATACAAGTAACTGCCTGAAAGTTCAAGCGCTTTTACTAAGTGCAAATATCGAAGAGGTGCTACGCCTTTTTCGTGCCATGCAGCGGCTCAGGAGTTACATAAGTGATATAATTCTCTTTCAGACATCCTGAATAATCGGATTTTGGAGGGAGGCCTTATTCTTTCCAGGCTACCTAGCCTGGATGCTGTCTGATCAGTGTGGAATTAAAATCATCGAATAGAATGAAATGCTGAGTTAAAGATATACCTATACAGTTTAACTGAGTCGATGAGGTTATAAGTATCTATCGCGAATGACGTGTTCTTGCCTAATGTTATTAGATCCCTCTGACATTACTCAGCTATCGCCGCGCCGTCTCAGTAACGGGGAGACCCATAGAACAAAACAGGATGTAAAAAATCCTGATATTCTGCCAAACGAGTATCGAAAATGTGACCACATCCAGGCATATCATAACAAAACAATATTCGCCCATCTGCTTTAGAAGATAACTTGACTAAGAGCGAGCGAATGAATGCTTGATCGAAGTTTTAAAGGTTAATCCATACATCATTTCCGCCAGGAGGTCTCGGGTTCACATTTAATATGAACTCGTTTTCTATTGGCTTTACTGACACTTCAAATTTTGGAAAACATCTGGATGTGTGTATCGTCAATCTACACTAATATTAAAGAGGAAAGATTTGATTGTTTTTTTGTTTGTTTGTTTGCATTGAATAGACTCCGAAACTACTTGACCGATTTAAAAAAGCTACACTATCTCGGGTGAACATAGGCTATATTATATCACCATATTCCCACGGGATCGGGAACTACGCGGGTGAAACTGCAGGGCGAGGCTAGTCTCAGATAAAAGTGATGGATGTAATTTTGTTCGACAGAGGCGCTGGGGCGCGGCGAGGGCGGCGCGGAGCTGCAGCTGTTCTGGGACTCGTGGGAGCGCAGCGCGCGCGCCTCGCCGCGCCCGCGCGCGCGCCACGCCAACCACGACCACCACGCCACGCCGCATCATAAGAAAGGTAATCCAACTGGACCTGCGCTCCTCAAACCTGCTGCGAGTTGCTGCTCACTAGCATACTCTGGTGACAACGTGGGTGAAGGGTGCTGCGCAGGGAAAAACGAATTTCACGGATTGTCCGACTGAAATCGTGAAAAAACTGTTCTTTTCATTTGTTTTTTTTTTGGAGACAGTACTGTAATGTGTCGTGTGTTTGAGTGCTTTTCGATCTCATTATAAACGTCGGGTTGAAAGAGGATTTCAGTTATTTTAATCATCATCGGCCCGACTTCACCAACTATGGTTAGTTGGCGAAGTCGGGCTACTAAGTAACCCCATATATCATTAGTTTTTTCGTTTCGACGTCGTTCTGTCAATGCCGGCTGTCGCTAAAATCCAGCGCTGTGTACTAGACAGTGGATAGTGCCGGGACACATGAACGAAACAGCGATTTCGTACATGTGTCCCGGCACTATACTGAGTGACTCAACTCATTGTAGGTACAAAATGGCCACATTTAGTACGTACAGTGTGTTGAGCTCGCCGCGTGTGTAGTTGCAGGCGGCAAGTCGCCCCCCACGCCGGTGGGCAAGCGGAAACAGAACAGCTCGCTGCCGCCGCCCGCCGCGCTCACCAAGTCCCGCTCGCACGAGTCGCAGCTGTCCGTGCGCCCGGACGCCTCCGACCTCAGGTAACCACTCACCTGACACTGAACCCCACATTCTAGGAAAGATCATGGTTATTCGGTAGCCAAACGGTAAGATCGTGCTATAAGGGCAACCACATCAATCGATAGATAAAAAAAAGAAAATTATTGCGTCAACTATAAAGTATTCTAGTTACAATAGGGAGTATCCTATTAAGTAAATAGTTTGCCTGTGTTAAGAAGGTACGGCCTTCCACAGGTAATATGACTGTTTTTAAGTTGTTGAGCCAAGATATGTTTTATACAAATAAAAAATATTTGAAATTAAATGTTCAAGAAAGGCAAAAGCAAATGAAATGACCATGTTATTTGGGGTCGTCTTCTTCTCCAATAGCATTAATCCGAAATAAATTATGCCAACATTTCGAATCAACATCTATAACATTATAGTTACGTGTAGTTGTATGATTTTTCCTAAGGAAAAACGGTATATTGGATCGATTGGGTTCATTGGATATCCTCTATTCTCTAACTCAAACGCAAAGTATATCACTTTTTTTTTAATCCGGGTCAAAATTCAGTAATTACTGTTGTATTTACAGCGACAACAGCCAATCGTCAGCCGTGGGTACTGTGGAGGTGACGCCCCCCGCGTCGCCGCACGACACCGAATCGGACAACACGCCACAGCACAGACCTTCCGCCTACTACAACAACAATGTAAGACGCCACTGCTCTACTACTCTTGTACAAAACCATAGAGCTTAGATTTTGTAGACTACTCTGACATTACGGCATAAGTACCGCTCGACAGCTTGCTACATATGTACAGAACCATAGAGCTTAGATATTGTAGACTACTCTGACATTAGGGCATAAGTACCGCCCGTCAGCTTGCTACACAAGTACAGAACCATAGAGCTTAGATATTGTAGACTACTCTGAAATTAGGGCAGAAGTACCGCCTGCCAGCTTACTACACAATAAAGACCCATAGAGCTTAGATATTGTAGACTACTGTGACATTAGGGCATATGTACCGCCCGTCAGCTTGCTACACAAGTACAGAACCATAGAGCTTAGATATTGTAGACTACTCTGACATTACGGCATAAGTACCGCCTGTCAGCTTACTACACATGTACAGAACCATAGAGCTTAGATATAGTAGACTACTCTGACATTACGGCATAAGTACCGCCCGACAGCTTGCTACACAATACAGACCCATAGAGCTTAGATATTGTAGACTACTCTGAAATTAGGGCAGAAGTACCGCCTGCCAGCTTACTACACAATAAAGACCCATAGAGCTTAGATATTGTAGACTACTGTGACATTAGGGCATATGTACCGCCCGTCAGCTTGCTACACAAGTACAGAACCATAGAGCTTAGATATTGTAGACTA
This sequence comes from Hecatera dysodea, assembly GCA_905332915.2. Classification (NCBI taxonomy): domain Eukaryota; kingdom Metazoa; phylum Arthropoda; class Insecta; order Lepidoptera; family Noctuidae; genus Hecatera; species Hecatera dysodea. Next base: position 19,468,850 of record HG995299.1, on the reverse strand, counting down.
CTATGGCATTACGGCATAAGTACCGCCCGACAGTTTACTACACAAGTACAGAACCATAGAGCTTAGATATTGTAGACTACTCTGACATTACGGCAGAAGTACCGCCCGACAGCTTACTACACTTGTACAGAACCATAGTGCTTAGATATTGTAGACTACTTTGAGACTAGGACCTGTCAATTTGCTACACAAAATGTAACGCATTTGTACAGATCTTTTAGAGCTTTAAATTACAAATTGGCCGTGATGATAAAATATGACGATTTCATATAGTGTAACAATGTCTACAGTTTATTATTAGGATAAGCACAGACCGCCCGCCCACTAAAACAACCATTTTAGGACGCTACTACTCTTGTACAGAACCATAGAGCTTGGATATTGTAGACTACTCTGACATTACGGCATAAGTACCGCCTGTCACCTTACTACATATAGGGCGGGTTGTTTCAAAAAGTTGGTTGATGTTAACATACGTACATCAAAAATAAGGATTACGGAAGATGTTTTGCAGTTGTTGTTTCATAGCATAAAAAAAACTGGCTGTCAGGGTTGCCAGTAGAAAGCAATACTTTTCCTAATTCAAAAAGGATGGAAGATTTGAGGTTACTTACCTTACCAGCTACTTTATTGAAAAATACATAAGTCTAAACTGACAAGGGAAAACGATGTTACTGGAAGTAGTTGTATCGCAAAAACTAGACGTGATCGAAACAAAATAAATATGAATTTGCAATTAGGGTAGGTAGGTAATTCAAAATTAGAATTATTCCTTGTGACAAAATCTTGTTGACCAGTGTTATGTTAGATGACACTTCTGTTTTAACACACCATAGAGCATAGAACTGTAAACTGTATGAACATATTACCAGGACATAAATACCGCTCTTCCCGACATAAAGGTAAGACGCTACTTATTGTAACATGTTGTACAGATATTAGTGCTTAAGATAGTCTTCAGGATATCGAGTCTATAAAAAACAACGTAGCCATTAAGTGGAATATCACCAGCCACTCGATTAATTAAAAGTTTCAGGCCACAGGTTGTAAATACACATAGCAAATTAACTGTACATAATTTACAACATTTATACAGGTTAACATTTTGTATACTCGGGAATTTGTAGGAATCATAATATTCAATAATTATCTTGAAATATATCTATACTAATATTATAAAGAGGAAAGATTTGTATTTTTGTATGTAACGAATAAACTCAAAAACGAATGGATCGATATCAAAAATTCTTTCTCCATTAGAAAGCTACATTCACCCTGAGTAACATAGGGTATATTTTATCCCCGCATTTCCCACGGGAACGGGAATTACGCGGGTGAAACCACGGGGCGCTGCTAGTAACGTATAATAATGTTACGATATGTTTTCGGCCACAGGTTTATTATGTTACAAATATTATTTATTATCTGTAGCGATACAGGCTCGTTATTTAACTTTCACATACATATGATTGCGCCTGCGCTTGGCCGAAATTCGGCAACTGTGATATTTGTTCCGAGCTTGATGCTCGCAGGCCATTGTATAGTGTAACTGCATACAGGTTGTTCTCGAAGTGCGTCGTAATATTTATTTTACTATCAAGTACTTTTTAGAACAAATTTGCAACACTAGATGGCTCTGGCAGGCAGTGTATGTTCTCATCAAAGGAGTGTGTAGGAACTTTAGGTAAAAGCATATAAGCGTTATGTATTTATTACGTAAAAGTTTCAGACTTTAGATTTTTGTTATGTATTTGTGTGGTTTCGAATTTGCAACGCCACATGGCATAGTCTACCCCATTTCCTAGAACAGTCAGGCACGTACGAACGTCCCCTACATGGCAAGCATGCTGTCTCAATTTAGATATAGGCTATAGTTGTTGACTTGTACCTACCGGTTGCTGGTATTCTGGAGCCGGTAGGTAGGCACGCTAGTTAGAGTTGCGAAGTAGCACTCGCCCACCTTACTTCATTACATATAGGGTTATAACAAAGAGGCGTGTAGGACGGTCCCGTGGCCAGCATGCATTGATCTAGATATAGGCTATAGTTGGCTTGCACTTACCGGGCCGTGGTGGCGGAGCCCGTAGGCCGCCCGGCCGGTACTAGAGTGTGGCGGCAGGTGGCTGCGCGGCCGCCGCGCTCGCCGGGCCGCGGCGCGCTGGGCCGGCGCCTGGCCAGCATGGTGGCGTGCGCCTGCGCCGCGCAGCAGCGCCGCCGCCCGCTGCCCCACCTGCCCCCGCTGCCCCACCTGCCCCACCTGCCCCACCTGCCCCGCCTGTCGCTGCGGGACGAGGTGGGTAGCTACTGAGGTCAGCATTCGGATCGGTTGGTCAGCGTATGCTTGCACTAGCGAGGTTCAAAACTGCGTGAGAATAAATAAAAATGTGGGTATGATATATACCAGTTAAATGTGTTGCTGGGGAGTTTGTTGCACCACTTTTTCCCAGGCAAAACTAGGAAATTATAGACGTTTTGGGGATTGTTTTTATGTACAATTTCACGTCAAAAGTGTTGGATCACAGGTTAATAAAAAAATAAATGACTGTTGATTTTGAGTCAAATTTTTTTATTATCTCAAAAAATTGTCAGAAGTCTCTGTACATTTTCATAATTTTTGTAAATAAATAACTGTTGTACATATTTTTTTAAATCATAATATAATGTATCTGTATGTCACGTGTTGGGAACCAACACGCATAGAAAAGATACCATACGTGGGGTGCTATTTGTAAGCACTTAGAATATTTATGGTAATACTTTTTGCAATGTGACCTCAAAATTGTAAATATTTAAATCACACACGCTAGTTAAGCTGCGCTTCGCTACCGATCTGAACCACGCCTTACAGTTTGTTCAAGCTAAGAAAAAAACACTACCACACGAACATACCTCTCAAATTTAATCCAACTTTGTATCGATGGAGAAAACTCTTGACACATTTGATGGAAACTTATTACTGATAAACTTTTCTCTTTGTTTCAACAAACTGTACCACCACACACACTCCTTCAATACGGTCACTTTGGCAAGCAAAATATTCACCTTGCTTTGCTAACACAAAATACACCTTATTTGTCTAAAAAATAAGGTTCATTTTGTTATTAACGAAGCAACGGGAATATCAGCTCAACAGTGTCAGTATTACACTTCTTCTCAATTTTCTGAGCATTTAAACCGGTATTTTCTGGTTTCCAGGCGGTAGTGGTGGGCGTGGCGCCGCGCTCGCCGCGCACGCCCACCGTGAGCCGCTGCATGGCGCACGACATCGCGCACCGCTTCACCAAGACCTTCAACATGATCGCCACGTGCGATTACTGCGACAAGCAGATGCTGTTCGGCTCAGGGTTGAAGTGTAAGGAGTGCAAGTTTAAGTGCCACAGGTAAGTACAGTCTTGCGTCTTTAATTTGATAGATATTAAAACTAAACTATTACCGATCAGGGTATTTTTAACCGACTTCTAAACAAAAACACCAAAAAGTACAAAATAACTTTAATTTCGGAAGTCACCCGTGTTCAAAAACAAAAAAGCAACCATAAACACCGAGTTCCGAAATTAAAGTTATTTTGTACTTTTTGGTGTTTTTGTTTAGAAGTCGGTTGTATTTTTTGTAAAAAGTTTTTTTTACTAACTAGATAGCAAAATTATATTTAGTCCGCCCGTTAGGTTTTAAAAAAATCATGGACACGTATGTTTTACTAATTTAAATCGATAAATAATTAATTAAGAAGATATCGTCCCTTAGCAAACAACACCGCTCAAGTCGTTTTTGCCAGTTATATCACAAAATTTGAGTTTGGTGGATATGACTCTTTGTCACCGATCGAACTGATATAAACTATACTTGGTGATCAATCAAGCCTAGGCAAAACTTAAATAGTTGTCACAGCAGTATAATCAACCTTTCAATGTTCCCATTGCTGGGACACGGGCCTCCTCTCTAGGAGAGGGAATGGACCGTAACCCACCACGCGGGCCCAGTGCGGGTTGCTGAATGTCACATGTCTTTGAATTTTTGGTACTAGGACATGCTGGTTTCCTCACGATGTTCCTTCACCGTTTTGAGAGCAGTGGTAATGAAATTAGTTGGGCGTGGTGGATTACGGCCCATTCTCTCTCCTAGAGAGGAGGCCTGTGTCCCAGCAGTGGGAACATTAAAAGGCTGATTATGCTTATCTACACTAATATTATAAAGCTGAAGAGTTTGTTTGTTTATTTGAACGCGCTAATCTCAGGTACTACTGGTTTGAATTGAAAAATTCTTTTTGGGTTGAATAGACCATTTATCGAGGAAGGCTTTAGGCTATATATCATCACGCTTAAGCCAATAGGAGCGGAGCAGCGATAAAGAATGTTTTAAAATCGGGGATTCCACGGGGACGAAGTCGCGGGTAGCAGCTAGTGCTAAATAATACCACCTATTTTTGTTTGTTTCAGAGATTGTGAAAGTAAAGTACCCCCGTCGTGTGGCCTACCTCCTGAGTTTGTGGACGCTTTCAAAGAAAAGTTTCACAAAGACGGTGAGTGTGTAGACTAGTATGTGTGTGCTCAGCAGTGGGACAGTATGAGTTTATATCTAGCTAGAGTCACTTAATTATGGTGCCTTTTAATGATGACGTTCAAAAATGCCGTTTAATGGCGTAATTGAAGTAGACTTTGACTTATAAAAAACCGACCAAGTGCGAGTTGAAATCGCGTACAAAGGATTCCGTACCATGGAAAGAAATTATGTCTGTTGTATGGGAAATAATAGTTTTCCCCGCATCTTATAGTAAAATCCAGTTATTTATTTTTCGAAGGTCGATATATTGGGTTGGGGAAAAAGTCTTTTCTCATTATAGTATGTATGAACTTGTAATAAAATTTCTTTGTCTATACTATTTGTATCTGGCTGGTTTTGGTATCATTGAAAGTTTAATTTTTAAAGAACATACTAATTCCAAATTGAAATTAGTAAAATGTGTGATTTTCATCTGTTTTTCATACCGTCAAGATGAGTGAATCTAATGAAGAAATTCAATACATTTTGAAATTTTACTACAAAAAAAAAGTAAAAATGCAACGCAACCCGCGAAAAAAAATTGCGATGTTTATGGACCTAGTGCAGTGTCTGTGAGAGTAGCACAATTTTGGTTTAAGCGTTTTCAATCCGGAAATTTTGATGTCAAAGATGCACGTCGCTCTGGTCGCCATATCTATACTATATAATATTATAAAGCTGAAGAGTATGTTTGTTTGTTTGTTTGTTTGTTTGTTTGAACGCGCTAATCTCAGGAACTACTGGTTCGAATTGAAAAATTCTTTTTGGGTTGAATAGACCATTTATCGAGGAAGGCTTTAGGCTATATATCATCACGCTTAAGACAATAGGAGCGGAGCAGCGATAAAGAATGTTTTAAAATCGGGGATTCCACGGGGACGAAGTCGCGGGCAGCAGCTAGTTACGGATAAAATGGATGCCATTTTGGACAAAGTGGAGCAAGATCGGCATATCAGTAGTTACGACGTAGCTAAAGAACTGGGAATTAACCACAAAACAGTTTTGGCGCATTTGAAAAAAACTGGGTACACAAAAATGCTCGATATGTGGGTAACTCACGAGCTCACTGAAAGAAACCTAATGAACCATGTACTCATTTGTGATTCTTTATTACGACGTAATGAAACCGAACCATTTTTGAAGAAGCTGATAACTGATGATGAAAAGTAGATCACGTACGACAAGAACGTGTGAAAAAGGTCGTGTTCAAAGGCTGGTCAGGCTTCACAGACTGTGGCGAAACCCGGGTTAACTCGCAACAATGTGATGCTGTGTGTGTGGTGGGATTGGGGGGGATTGGATTATGAGCTGTTACCACCAGGCAGGACCATCGATTCTGAACTCTACTGCGAACAACTGATGAGATTAAAGCAAGAACTTGAGAGAAAGCGGCCGGAATTAATCAACAGAAGGGGTGTGGTTTTTCATCATGATAACGTTAGACCTCACACATCTTTAGCCACTTATATAAAATTAAGAGAGTTTGGCTGGGAGGTGTTAATGCATCCGCCGTATAGTCCTGACCTTACCACCTTCAGATTTCCACCTGTTTTGATCTCTTCAGAATTCTTTAGGCAGTGTCAGGTTAACATCACGAGAGGACTGCCAAAACCACTTGTCGCGGTATTTTGATCAGAAGTCCCAAAATTTCTATGGCAATGGGATCATGTCCCTACCTACAAGATGGCAAAAAGTTATCGAAGAAAATGGTACCTACTTAATTTAGTTGAATGTAAATAAACTTTATTAAAAAATATTTTGAATTTTGTTAAAAATGCGAAGAAACTTTTGCCCCAACCTATTATTTATTTATTTGAAGCGAATCCCCATTCAGGTGAAAACCAACCAACTTCCGAATAAAGATTAAAATTATTTTGTAGTGGCTTTTATGTGGAAGTTGTTTGTATTTTTTTTGGAAAAAAGTAGTGTTGGGTCGCCAAAAATTCCAACCAGTCCATATTAATTGTCTATCTCCGAAGTTCTTCATAAAGTCTTGACGGAATTTAAAGTGGACCATTTCGGAATAAACAACCGCTGACCAAAAAAAAAGAAATGCAAACTTCCGTCCATATACGAGTTAAGACTGAAAATCGTCATCTGCCTAGCCTTTTCCCAACTATATTGGGATCGGCTTCCAGTCAAACCGGATTCAGCCGAATACCAGTATTTTACGTGAGCGGCTGCCTACCAGTCCTCCACAACCCATTAACTGGGGAACACGGTACTTCTTGGCAAGACTGGTGTCAGATTTTCTGGCTTCTGACAATTCGTAATGACTGCTAAAGATCTCCAAATGACATTCGGAACCAACGGATTAACGTGCTTTCCGAGGCACGGAGGAGTCTCGGTATGTTAAGATGGTCACCCATCCACAGACCAACCTCGGCAAAAGACCACAAAACCACCACATAAAAATATAAATATCCGAAACTCACTTTGATAATGTACTTACTTGAAAAGATCGAATATCTTACTTCAATACCGCACCTCCGGTGCAACACTGTCACTTGCAAAAACGCCATTTTTCAGGAGAAGCATTTAAAGATTTGGCGTCCCTTCAGGCACCTTACAAACCGTAACGACATTTACTCTCTCACGTTGGAACTATAAGTAAGTACTATTATCAGTGACATTATTACATCAAGTGCAGAAGTACTTTAGGTCACTTTTGTTATATTTTGTTCATTTTTTAAAATATTGTAAAAGTGTCAGTGTTGCACCGGAGGTGTGATTTATTTATTTATTTATGTTAATACGGTTTGTGGACCAATTACATTAACACATACAGTAAACATATCATAATCATAAAAAGACAACAAAAAGATAGAACAAAAATATTATAAACAAAACGCAAGATATAAATTTATGTGCTCTCGCAAAAGTGAAGACAAGCGCACAAAACAGTTTTGAGATCATCTGCAAATAGGTCACAGTTCGGGTTGGCTTCCATGACGTTATTAAGCGCAGTCAGGGCGCGAGGAACAGGGGATGAGGCGCGGGCCACTGTTCGAGTTGTGGGCACGGCTAGTAGACGGTGTTTTCTACCACGGAGATAGTTGTTTGGAACGTAAAGGCGAATCAGCTCATTATGGAGATCAGGAGCATCTGTTATCCCACGACATATTTTAAGCATGATGTACAACTGATCACAGGCTCTCCTAGTTTGTAACATATGAAATCCCAGGGATCCTACGAGAAATTTTGTTGGATATAAAAATGGATAATATCCGTAACGGAATTTATAGAGAAATCTTAGAAATGCTTTTTGAACCTTCTCTAATAAAAGTGCATAACTAGCCTCGTGCGGGTTCCAGACACAAGAGCTCGCCTCCAACTTGCTTCTGACAAGTGTACTGTATAATAGCTGTACAACATGCGCATTTTGAAATTCTCGTGCGTTTCTAAGAACAAACCTTAGTCGTTTGAATGACTCTTTAGCAACCGTTGAAATGTGGTCATGGAATGTCAACTTCTGGTCGAATACGACACCCAAGTCTTTTACAGTGTTCGATCTTGTAACAACAGTGCCATTTATTTTATATTCATAATTAATTGGATGCAGCATTCGGCCAAAAGTCATGACATAGCATTTAGAGGAATTGAATGCCATTTTATTGGTAACTCCCCACTCGTAAATGGCATCTATATCTCTCTGAATAGCCTCACAGTCTGATACGGTACTGACACGAGCGTACAGTTTTATATCATCTGCATAAAGAAGACATTTTGAATATTTGAGAACAGAAGGCAGGTCATTTATCATCAACAGAAATAATAAAGGTCCAAGAATTGAGCCCTGACTTACGCCTGAGCGAGTGTGATATTATAATTGCGATGGTTTGATTGCATGGTTGATGCATCTTGGTATAATTTTCGACATTTGCGCGGGCGAAGCCGTTGGCAGAAAAGCTAGCAGCTGATATAGTTAGTATTACAAAGTGTATGTATAAACAGCAGTGTGTGGTTATAGGCGGCTACTACGGCTACGTGTCGCCGCAGCCGGCGCGCGGGCCGGGCTTCCTGTCGTCGCTGACGCAGCGCCGCCGCGCGCACGCGCCGCCCGCGCCGCACCACGCCGTACGTACTGCTTACTGACACGAACACTATATCCCACTAGTACGTAGTACGCTCCCTCGTCACTACACGATAGATAACCAATACATATACCCTCGTCACTACACGATAGATAACCAATACATATTACACACTTATTACTTTTGTTAAAAAAAAGGATTACGACAAAGCAATCCGTTCAAATTTCGCGTGCAAAGTGTTCACTTCTTGCCTAGAAGTGACGTCAATAGCCCCCAATTTAGAATGTAAATGCGTTGTATCTTTAGCAATTTTATATTGATTTGAGGCAAAAAAAGAAACACGTTTCCAATATTTTCTGTCAATTTTGCTGATACAGTTAATGGAATAATTTTTGTAACCTAGAATATCCCTGTTTTCCATCGAAGCCACTGAAAGGAACTAGACATAAAAAACACAGAAGCTAGTCAAAAACCAGCGTCGGGGAACTTCTAGTTGTCTATAATTTTGCTGAACTGGACCTATGTGGTGCAACCGTGGGGCACTCAATGTTATTGATTTCTTTAATTTGTATCAACATTGTGTGTATCTTCCTTCTTTGTCAAAAAAATAATATGGCTTTGCGGTCTAAAAAATGTAGATCAATTTAGGAATGTTACCTTACCTACTCTGTTATATTGTATAGATAAAATTTTAGTGTGTTTGACAATCATTTAAATTGCAATGCCCTAACAGGTAACTAAGTTCATAGCACCTATTTTGTTGTTAACACCTTCTTTTTGTACACTTAGTACGCAATAAAGAATTTTGAATTGGATTGAATTGAATTGAATTGGAGGTGGGTCCAGTGGTCACGTGCCTAATGGTTGTGGTTGTAACCCCGCAGGGCGGGCCCGACTCGTCGTCGAACACATCGTCGTGCAACAGCTCCACGCCGTCGTCGCCCGCGCTGGCCGCCCCCCTGACGCCGCACCACGCGCCACACGCGCACCACCCGCACCACCCGCACCATCCGCCCACCAGCAAGCAGCAGTTCCACTTCCCAGGTACGTGTCTACTGGCAGGAGTCACCACGCGCCGCACGCGCACCACCCGCACCACCCGCACCATCCGCCCACCAGCAAGCAGCAGTTCCACTTCCCAGGTACGTGTCTACTGGCAGGAGTCACCACGCGCCGCACGCGCACCACCCGCACCACCCGCACCATCCGCCCACCAGCAAGCAGCAGTTCCACTTCCCAGGTACGTGTCTACTGGCAGGAGTCACCACGCGCCGCACGCGCACCACCCGCACCACCCGCACCATCCGCCCACCAGCAAGCAGCAGTTCCACTTCCCAGGTACGTGTCTACTGGCAGGAGTCACCACGCGCCGCACGCGCACCACCCGCACCACCCGCACCATCCGCCCACCAGCAAGCAGCAGTTCCACTTCCCAGGTACGTGTCTACTGGCAGGAGTCACCACGCGCCGCACGCGCACCACCCGCACCACCCGCACCATCCGCCCACCAGCAAGCAGCAGTTCCACTTCCCAGGTACGTCAGGTTTCACCACGCCTAGTATATAAAAACAAGAATGAAGTACCGTACCATTATCACTACATAGTATAAAACAAAGTCGCTTCCCGCTGTCTGTCCCTATGTATGCTTAAATCTTTAAAACTACGCAACGGATTTTGATGCGGGTTTTTTTAATACATAGAGTGATTCAAGAGAAAACGTTTATATGTATGTATACTACATGCATAATATAGCAGAGATTTAATATCAACATTGCACCCGTGCGAAGCCGGGGCTGGTCGCTAGTTATTATATGAAACAAAGCATATTTTCCGTACTCATAATTTAAAATACTCATTTATTATTTTGCCATACACTTCCAAAGTTGTTCACTAGTGACCTGTAGTCAAGGAGGCTACCATTATCACAATCTAGAAACAATATTGCCTTAACAATTGCAGCATTTTTTTGATATAGTTGTACATTGGTCCACTAATTGCTCCAGATCGATCCATATTACTCCATCCAGTCCATATTACTTACTGAGCAATAATTGCTCAAAAAATTTCCCATGTAAACGCACCATTATTTGGAGTCAGAATTGACTCAGGAATAATTGGCATAAACGTTATGTAAATAAATCTAGATATTTGAAAACGAAAATAAAATATCTAGTTTTAATTTCCGCGAATATTTATGGATTGCAGGTATGCACTTCCCTCCCGCCCGCTATATTATGCACATGCAAGATTACAAGGCAAATGCAAGGATTTTATGCACATGCAGGAAGGCAAAGCATAACCCAATACCAATACCGACACGTGTTTCGCCTCTCCACGAGGCATCCTCAGGGGACGTGTTGACTCGCCGACCGTTGAGTTGCGATTGCGACTGACGACCAAAAAACCCACCCATAAATATTCGCGGAAATTAAAACTAGATATTTTATTTTCGTTTTCAAATTTAAAATGGATTTCCGCAAAGTAACGCCTGACTCAATCAATTTTAAATCAAGATATGTTTGTGTGTTTAGAAGTGAAGCCGGTGGTGTCCAGTCCCAACCACTCGTCCGTGCAGTCGCCGGCGAGACAGCAAGACAACAAGGAAGACCTCACGGCCAGCGTTAAAAGTGGTGAGTTCAATGTAATCACACTCTATACAGTATGTTAAATAACAGAGTGCTTTCCCTTAAACTCGTTAATCTATATCATTAATAGATTAAAATAAAATATCAGCATAGAAAAATAAGCATAAAACAATCCGAATTCAAAAAAATAATTAATTGACAATACATTCGAAACATCCGGTTTAAAATCAAAATAGTAGCGCGGAATAGTACTCGTAGTAACAATGCCCAAACTTTTTAGTGAATATTTTAATATAAAAAAAAAACATTTTGTTTTCTTTAAACATTTTGGGTTAACGGGAACGCCCTCTGTTAGTTAAGATCCTGTATAATAATCAATAGTCTCGTGAAATTTTTGAGCTTAAAAGTTACCCCCAGACAAACTAAATCCTGAGTATGAATTGAATCTGTCAAAACTGTTCCTGTAGTGAGGAGGTTAAATCGCACCTTTAGAATTAAAGGGGCTTTACTCAAAGTTCCTGCTACTTATACAGTGTGCAATCTTAATGGTTGTTTTCCCGCGGCAGAACGATTACCCATCAGTAGTACTATCGAAACACAAAGTTAAACTAAAAAAAAATGATTTTTTTTTTCAAATCATTAAAAAATTGCTCATAAACTCGAAAGAGCGAGAATCAATAGTAGTGCACTAGACATAACGTAGGTAGATACCTACATGAGACGCACGCGCCGCCGCGCGCTTTCGGCAAATCACAAAGGAACAGTGAATAAAAAATGTTCAGAGCAAAATAAGCTCTCGTGGATGGTGATACGGCATTAACTAGCCTGCGCGCACGCGGCAAGCGGCAACATAAAGAGATGCCGCGGATGCCGCCAAAATATTGCGCTCTGCGCTTAGTCCTTCCGCGAACGTCATAAGTGTAATACGTTATCGACATCTTTTCAAAAATGAATCGTCATTACATTTTCTTAATTTAAAGTTCGGTGTGAGGAACACCAAACAAGCGACGCGTTGATAAGTGCGATAGTGGACGCTTTCAATATCGTGAGACGTGACAGAGACACTAATCAAACTGAAAAACAATAAGTTAAAACGTGCTCGTTTGTGCATTCAACGTAGTGGTTTGCATTTCGAACAATTACTCCGCTACCGAGAAATGTAAGTACTTACTCGTACCTTGTAAATAAACATTTAAAAGTAGGTTAGGTAATCAAAATCATTGTAAATAGGTTGATTCCATCTTTTAAGTACGCTTTAAATAGGTACTCAATTATCTAAAATTAAAATGAAAAAAATCTGTGTAAATTATTCCGTGTATTTTTAATATCATTTTCTTTGCATTCTTTTGTATTAAATTTAAGACTGATATTATCTTATTTTTATTTTTAATGGTTTTTTTTTAATGTACTTAGCATTTAATTTTATAGCATGGTGCAAATTAATTTGTATCATAGTTCTTACTTTTATGGGGCATGCGGTGCTAACCTATAATAAACTGTAATACTAACCTTAGTTAATAGAACAACATTTGTATAGTAAATTGTACGAGTATATACAGTTTTTGGTTGGCCAAAATAAATAAATAAATAAATCAGACTTTTTTAAAAGATAACTGTCTTGATTTTTATTAGTTTCTCAGTGATTTGTAAGTTGTAGGCAAAAAAGTATGTATGACGGTCCTAAGCCCGTAAAAGTATGAATGAATAACTTATTGGGTTCTGTGTTTTATTAAGTCAGAAGTAGTGATCAGCTGATTAATACGTAAAGTGCAACGACCTCGCGGCCGTAGGTACGGGCCAACCGCGCGCCCACCCCCGCGTTCCGCGTACCTACATATCGCGTTATGCACTAGGCACTGTTGGTTCAAGTCGCTTTCGAGTTTTGTTTATCACAATTGTTAATCTGCCATTTATGGAGTCTAATCTATACTAATATTATAAAGCTGAAGAGTTTGTTTGTTTGTTTGTTTGTTTGTTTGAACGCGCTAATCTCAGGAACTACTGGTCCGATCTGAAAAAATCTTTCAGTGTTAGATAGCCCATTTATCGAGGAAGGCTATAGGCTATATTTTATCCCCATATTCCCACGGGAACGGGAACTACGCGGGTGAAACCGCGAGGCGCTGCTAGTATTTTTTATATATATAATTCGATTGTATTACCGATACAAACTCATTTCGCTTCGGGAAAACAACCATTAAAAATTCACACTGTATAATGAACGTAAAAAACATACTCTAAAAGCCAGTGATGAGAAAGATTCCTGAAGAGCCTGGGAAAGGGGCAGTTTATACATAGGTCTCGGGACATATTTGTTTTTTTTTACCCAATACTTTTTAAAGATTTTCGAGTTAGGTCCCTAATTCTAAAAGAGAGGATCTCGTGACTAAATTATAACAGCCGCACGAGTCGATCTTCATGGTTAAGCAACGCTTGCCGAGGTTGGTCTGTGGATGGGTGACCATGTGAAAATATAACGAGACTTCTCCGTGCCTCGGAAAGCACGTTAAGCCGTTGGTCCCGGCTGTCATTTGGAGATCTTTGTCAGTCGGTACGGATTTTCAGAAGCCAGAAAATCTGACACCATTTCTTGCCAAGAAGTACCTTGTTCCCCAGTTAATGGGTTGTGGAGGTCTGGTAGGCAGCCGCTTCACGTAAAATACTGGAACTCAGCTGAATCCGGCTTAACTGGGAGCCGACCCCAATATAGTTGGGAAAAGGCTCGGTAGATGTGTCCCTTTAATTCTAAAACTGCGAAATACGGGTCTGTTGTTTGGTGGCCTTGTGTAGGCTTAGCGACCGGGCATGTGCGCCTACCTATATCCATTCAATATCCGCGCGCATGCGTGGGGTTACTTGTTTGAGCGCTGTAGTGTGGCGCCGCGTGTGCCCGCAGGAGGTGGGACAGAGAGGGGTGGCGACGTATTATCTCTACCCACTTTAAAGGGGATATACGGCGGAAGAGGTGGGTATCCACTTGTTGGTATCAACCGTGTGGAGCAGTTGTGAACATAGTGGAAACCCATCTTTATAGTACAGCTGCGTTGCGATACTGATGTGGCGTCGTAGCGCATCATACCTCCCTGATTGGCCTTTCTGAGAGCCTAGCATGAATGTTTTTGACGTGTAGTAACGTAATGTCAAATTTTACTATAGCTGTAACACTCGTTTCGCACATAATATTATATTGAATTGGATACATATTTTTGTATGATACAGATTGTGTGTCGCATAAAATTAAACAAAAATACGAAGGGGTTGTAGTTAGTTAACGATATTATACGTCAAGACATTCGTGTTATGCCGTCTAGTCACCTTGTCCATTGCGGGTGTATTACGTCGTCGACGCACAACAAGAATTTACCACTTAAGATACGTCTTAAGCCACGTCATGACGTTCAAGGTGTGTTGATTGTTATTGCAGTACTGTTGTCGATTTTAGAGCATAGGCATATATTGTCTGCAGGTGACAGCTCGCGCTGCGTGTCGCTGTCGGGCTCGGGCTCCACGGACAGCGGCGGCTGCCCGCGCGGGGACTCGCTGGACCTCGCCAACAAGCACGACTCGCGCTGGCCGAGACAGAATAGCGTGAGTACACAAACTCTAATCTCTTGCATATACGACATGAACGAGAACGGATTCCACGCGTCAAATACATAATTGGAGGTCTGATATTTGCCGGGCCTGCGGACGGCGAGCTATGGGTGGCTCGCCGTTCGATAGCAACCAGGCCCGAGTCGACGGCGCCGAGTGTTCCACGCGCGCCTCAACAGCTGTCAGCAACGAAGACGGTTACGACGTTAGACGGCTAGGGTGCAAGAGTTTGTTCGAAAGAGTCACCGCGGCCTTGGAACGCGGCGGGCACTAAGAGAATCACGAGTAGGTTTTAGTTAAGAGTTTTAAGTAAGAGTCTGACACTCCCTTCCGCTCCGGCCAGAGCGGGAGAAGTCATTTGATGATTTACCATTCAAACAAAAAAAAACATCCAAGAACTGCAATGCTATTCTGTAAGAACTCACTCCAGTGCTCACTTCTGATTCTGCGGTGAAAACTGTATTTGGTATTCTGTAACTTGACGAAAACTACGCTAACGACATAAGTGACAACATAGGTGAAGCGAACTACTTTTAAGTGAAAAGTTATTTAACTTGACAGTCAGAATACCAAATACTTTTCACTTCAGGTGAGTTACGAAGTGTAATCGAAAATGAGATATGAATCGTATTCGCACGTGAGTTCTTACTCTTACAGACTAGCACTGCAGAAGCTTTGTAGACCTTTTAGATCGAACCTTAGACGAGCTCATTTCGCTAATATTCGATCAGCATAAAAAACACAAGTCGCTGTCGGTTTTTCAGCTTATTTCTTCTCAACAACTCAGATTTTGTTGCAGTCAGTTGGATGGGTAATCATATCAACATACCAAGATTACTCTGTGCCTCAGAAAGCACGTTAAGCGTTAGTCCCGGCTCTCATTGATAGATCATTGAAAGTCGTTACAGGTAGCCAGAAGCGAATAAATCTGACACCAGTCTTGCCAAGGAGTATCGTGTTACCCAGTTACTGGATTGTGAAGGTTCCATAGACAGTCGCTCCATTTATAGTACTACATAGACAACATATTTGGAAAAGGCAGAAAAGATAAAACATCAAAATATTATTTTCAGAAACAAATTCGGAATATTACTGGTTACGTCGCGACAAGATACAGGCCTCCATACATTTCTATAGAATTCTTTGTGTGAAACAAAGCAATACAGGCAAATGTTGTTATGGTAGACATTTTGTATTCAGTGCTCAAAGTCTGCGCACATAAACTGACTCATATGGATCCACTATAAATCTCCAAAAGCTTTAATAATAATACATGCCCTTTCAACTTGACACTAACCCATATGCTAACAGTAGCTATAGTTCCGGTCATTATTCCGATAAGGCCCGAGGACGGTCCCCTTGCGATAACGAATGATACATGGCATTCAACTTTGAGTATTGTTGTAGTCAACTCATCAGTTGGAACTTGGGTTTACTGACGGTTTTAAAGCTCTTCTTGAGTTTACGCGTGCTTTGTTTATCATTGTGGAGTTGATTCTAGTGAACTCGTCCGTTGAATCCAGTTTGATTAGAAGCCGACCCCAATATTGTTGGGAAAAGGCAGCTTTCTTCATGTATGATAAATAGTTAAGAGTACTTAAAATATGATTGTGCTGTGGTGCTGAAGATATGTAGATATACTCGTA
Organism: Hecatera dysodea; assembly: GCA_905332915.2. NCBI lineage: Eukaryota > Metazoa > Arthropoda > Insecta > Lepidoptera > Noctuidae > Hecatera > Hecatera dysodea. The sequence goes on along the minus strand of HG995299.1, from coordinate 19,452,452 downwards.
TGAACAAATGTGATACCGACGAATTTTCTAAATAATTTCTAAGTGAAAGTTACATATGTTTATGTAGTGTGAAAAGGTTGTTGAAAAGCGTTGACGTAAAAACTTTTGCGCGCGTTGTTCTTTCGTTTCTATTTTTCTGCAAAAGCTTTTTTCTTGTGTTCCGACACTTCTATGTTCCACTTTTGTGCAATTAGTATAGACAAAGTTCGAATATGGACAGTAATATCCTCTTTGTTTTATGATTTGTGGTGATGTTCTGGATGTAAAGAGATCGACCGTGATTTTGAACTGCAGTTGAAGTGTCAAAGTTGTAGTAAATAAAACAAGGAGTGATGTCTATATTTGTACGAAGACGTAGGTTGTTCGAAGAAGTAAGTATTTTCAAGTCAGTTCCTGATATGACTAGATATTTGTGACATAATGCAGATGTGTGATTATCCGCTATAGATTGAGTCAGGTTAAGCCGTTGGATCCGGCTGTCATTTTTAAAGTTTTGACAGTCGTTACGGGAAGTCAGAAGCCAGAGAATCTGACACTACGCTTGCCAAGGTATACAATGTTACCCAGTTACTGGGTTGTATAGGTCAGATAGGCACTCCATGTACATTAGTTTGTTTTGCAATAAATGAGGTTAAACATCAATATAAACTAAAAATAAGAAAGGACCTAAAATCGAGACTTGGGGTACGCCGATTTGCACGTTTGATCTCGACTAGTTGACACTGTTTATTTGAAATATTTCTGTCTATCATTGAAATAAGATTTGACAATGTTTTAATACGCTGTTCTGCGTAGGCCGTAATGCTCAAACTTCGGAAGTAATATTTCGTGGTTTACGCAGTCAAATGCCTTAGACAGGTCGCTGAAGATGCCTATGGTATGTAGTGCCTATTCCTACGCATTCAAGATGTGCTTTAAAGATAGAATATAATGAGTTAATTACTGTTTAAATGAGCTAATTGAGCAGCAACTGTTTGCGTATTATAAGCCGGTTAGCTGGGGGAGTTTGTTGAGCCCTTTGTTCTTCTGAGCTAGGAAGTGGTGCATTGCAGACATCAAGGACGGTCTTGTGTGATTTTGACGTTTAAAAAGCGCTAATTCACGCCCTAATTAGAATATTAGATTTTTTATTTGATCTAATTTCTCTGTACAGCTATCGATGAAAGAATGGGACATACCTTACGACGAGCTGAAACTGTTCGAAGTGATCGGCACGGGCCGGTTCGGCACGGTGTACCGCGGCAGCTGGCACGGCGCCGTCGCTGTCAAGGTGCTGCATGTGCTGAGCGACGACTGTGTGCCGCTCGACACCTTCAAGCATGAGGTATGTAGTCATATTCGTGGTAATGAGACATAGTTCAGCTATTTGGGTACGCAAAAAAAAACGGATTGCTTTTAAACTGCACGCAAGCTAAAAAAAATCAGTTTAGATGCAGTTGACTAATAATTCAAGAGACTCGGGTCTCGGACCAACCCGCACTGGGCCCGCGTGGTGGATGGCCCATTCCCTCCTAGAGAGGAGGCCTGTGTCCCAGCAGTGGGAACGTTAAAGGCTGATTATGGGTCTCTTGAATTATTAGTCTCTTACTCTGTTCGTAATTTTCACTTCTGATTCAGATTTATTTCTCCAGGTAGCGACGTTCCGAAAGACGCGGCACGAGAACCTCGTCCTGTTCATGGGCGCGTGCATGAAGCCGCCGCGCCTGGCCATCGTGACGTCACTGTGCAAGGGCATGACGCTCTACACGCACATCCACCTGCGCAAGGACAAGTTCACCGCCAACAAGAGCGTCATCGTGGCGCAGCAGATATCACAGGTAACTTATAAAACGAAGCGCCGCCACGAGAACCTCGTCCTGTTGTCCTCTACTTTCTTATAATTCAATCTGTTTTGTTACAAAGATTCAACGCCTACTTTTTTTAAACCTTCATTCCCCATGACAAGGAATCCGCCCTTTCAAGAACGCCAGAGGGAAACTACCACTCCACAAACCCTTCCCACCGTCCTAACTTCCTATCTGCGTACCCTTCTCTGTCAATTTTCGCCTCGCTGGAGAGCTTTAAATTCGTTCCTAAATAATAAATGTTAGATCCACCCCGTGCTTTAAATTTGTCCTTTAAACTTCTGTTCGGTTTGTGACTATTCCATGCGACCGAAGTCTCGGGCAGAAGCTAGTAATAAATATTCGAACCCCTCCCTTACTATCCTGCCTACAGCAACACCGACCACGCTGAGGCCCGTACCTCATGAGATATCTCACGAGCGTATAGTTGCTTAATTTCAAGCTTTTTGTTAGTTCTGACTGGACTTTTGTCGCCACAGACAAGCAGACAACAACCTACTTGGCAATAGTACACTCAAAGAAAAATACCAATCAATTTTCCCCAGGGTATGGGCTACCTGCACGCCCGAGGCATCATCCACAAAGATCTGAAGACAAAAAACATCTTTCTGGAGAACGGGAAGGTGGTCATCACAGATTTCGGTCTCTTCAGCGTTACCAAACTGTGTTTTGGAAACAAGTTAGTACAAAGGTCAATAGAACATTTTGCACTCTACTTACTTTAGTTATCGTTTTAAGGAGCTTTTATGTGGTGCAAGTAACTTTATAATCTGCAGGGTTATTTGAAAAACACTAACAACCTCTTTAGAGGTCATTGTACTCATCATTATGAACAACTTAAAAAAAAAACAGCTGTTCCTTACATTTATGTTCGTATCACTAATCAAAATGTAGGGGACAGCTGATTTTTTTTCGCGATTTCATGTTTGGTTCCATAGTAAAAGTTGTTCATAATGATGAGTAAAATGACCTCTTAAGAGGTTGTTGGTGTTTTACAAATAACCCTGTATTATGTATATCTACTTTTTTGAATCGGTAAAATTAACTAATAATTGATACAAAAGAAAGGTAGTAGAGATAGAGTTTAAGCCAAGCAACTACAGTATGACCGGTAATAGGGATGTTTCCTGTATATAAAAAGATTCTATTTAGCTCGGCAGTTAGTTTATATACCAAAAATATTGGAGACGTATTTTTTGCTCTATCAAATCTATAAAAAATTGATTAAGATAAAAAGCGTCCAAGATCAGGAGTGGGGGCTTGTGACGTCACGTCGTGGTACAAATTGTAGCGAATAGTGACGTCACACGAGTGTTCAACGCACTGTATCGTCTTCGCTTTTATTCGTCTTCGCTTACTTATGTAAAAATAGGAAAAATACGTGCTCAATATATTTTGGAAATCTTTCTGACGGACTAATCAGATGTTTTATTCAACTACCAATTTGAGTGCGTTCCTGGTAATACGAGAGCGAATTTGCAACGATATACAGGGTGTTTGGGATATGGGTGCAAACCTTGCAGGGGATAATATCTTAGACCATTTCCGAATTGTGGTCGTGATACAGAAATTTGCTAAAAAAAAAAAAACTTAAAAAGCGATTACTCGAAAACAACCCAAAGGACTTTTAACTTTTCGGATCAAAATCGTTGCAAATCAGCTCTGGTGTAATCAATTTAAATGAATGCACTCCGTTACAAATCATCCTGTATACAAGTTGGGAATATGCGCCACATCCTCATAAAAACATAGATTTTGAGTTCCCATTTTACTTGCGCTATGTATAAGCACTTTTAAACTAATATTTTCACAGCTAAGACTTCTTGTATAAAGACTATTTCAAAATCCTTTCAATATATACTGACTACAGCTGAATGATAATTATGATTTCTTCATAAAAGCATTTCCCTAAGTATTCACAAATGGATTGAATTTCATTCTGCAATATAGCTCGCAGATGTACGGTCAGTCGATAAATGCATGACGCCTAACAGGCGTGGGACCTTATTATACGAGTATACCCAAAGAACACACTGTGAATGATTCGATGAAAAAACTGGCCGGTCACGTTGAATAAAAGCATGCATAATGTATGAATCATTTTCAATGCCTGACAATATTTTTCTCAATGATAGATAACTGATATATGTTTTGTGATTAAATGGTTACTCTGATTAGAAACACGTCAACAAAGCAAACACACAAAAAGTACTGCTTTAACTGCAATTGTGGTAGGAGGTATCCATACGTTTAATGCTAAAACTGAACAATCTAATCACTTTCGAATAGCCTAACTAGTTTTGAACATATGCCAAGAAACTAGTATCAAGTATTTTGTATGCGGTCGGTATGTGATAGGATTTCAGCCTTATTTGTTCTGATCAAAAGGTAGACCTGACTAACAATAAGGATCATGTTGTGGACAGTTTATAGCACGGAAAACTAAGACAACTGTCAAAACCGAGCGTGTCAAGAACTATCACCGTTTAATAGTAAAAATTGACGTTCAGTGGCAATTCTGTCTGTCGATATCGGGACTGTAAAGCTACCTAACATAGCGGTAATCCATTTTGTAATTCTAAAATGCTCAATGAAAAAAAAACTCGCACCGATGCCGTCGTTCGGAAGTTACACACTCGCTAGGGATCGGACGCAATGCGACGGACATGTTTACACTACCACCGGACAATATTCTTACCACGATGAGTGATGGGTGGCTAAAGAATAACAGCCGCACGGGTCGATCTTCAAGGTTAAGCAACGCTTGCCATGATTGGTCTGTGGATGGGTGACCATCTTAACATATTCCTCCGTGCCTCGGAAAGCACGTTAAGCCATTGGTTGGTCCCGGCTGTCATTTGTAGATCTTTGACAGTCGTTACGGATTGTCAGAAGCCAGTAAATCTGACTCCAGTCTTGCCAAGAAGTACCGTGTTACCCAGGTAATGGGTTGCGGAGGTCTGGTAGGCAGTCGCTTCATGTAAAACACTGGTATTCACTATTCAGCTGAATCCGGGTTGACTGGAAGCCGACCCCAATATAGTTGGGAAAAGGCAAGGCAGATAATGATGGGTCAGTTAGTCCGCGTGCGTTCGACGCGTCGCGCACATCGCGGGCATACGTGTTATAATAATGAGTGTCGTCTTTAGTCGCTGCGGCTTTTGTGAGGTTTGTTAGCGTCTCTGGACGTCGTGTATGACGTACAGAGACGTCAAATCGTGTGCGTCAAAACGTATGCGCAAATCGTCACGGTGGATTGACGACTTGCGCGGGACGGCTGGCAGAAACTGGATACGAGAAGCCGAAAATAGATCTAAGTGGCGTGCAATTGGAGAGGCCTATGTCCAGCAGTGGACTGCGACAGGCTGTTGATGATAAAGATAAGATAAAGATCATTTATTTTTCCAAAACATGAGTATGCACACACATGGCATGCAAGATGTTACTAAAATGTTTTATTACACTCATGTTTTGCCTTAACGGCGTACAAATATACAAAATAGGTAGGTTATTGCATAAGTATCCAATAATTATAAATTTATCCATTAGTTAAATAATTACAATCCAAAATAGAATTTAAAAATTACCACATTATATATCACATTGTTATTTATTATTCTTCATAATTATTATTATACTTCCTACTTCAGACCAATGTCAACAACTCATCATAGATTAAAAAAAAATTATGATGATGATGACGTCGTGTATGAAATGTGTCGTGTGGTGACGGGTGGGCGTTTTGGGGGACTGTCTTTATGTAAAATTTGACGTTCAAAAAGTGCTGTCTATCAGCCTAGTTTGAATAAATGAGTTTTGAATGTGGTGCGCGCAGCCTGCGCGGCGACAGCCTGGGCATCCCGGCGGGCTGGCTGTGCTACCTGGCGCCCGAGCTGTGCCGCGCGCTCACGCCGCACGCGTCGCTGCACCTGCCCTTCTCCAAGGCCACCGACGTCTACGCCTTCGGGTAAGCACTCATATATACTGCTGACATTTGTTATAGACATCGTCCAACGATTACCATCAGGCGAGATAGAGAAATAATTTAATAAAACTTTTTTTTTTCGCAACAAAAATATACCTAACTGAACTCCAAATACAAACCACTACCAAAGTTTAAAATAAATTTTGGTAGTCGGTGTTTCTGGTGTGTTTTTTTCGTTTTTTTTTGACACCGACTTTCTTCATCGTGATTTCGTATTTCTAAAATCAATGAGCAATTTCGGTTTTGTGCCTTCACAATCCAGTTCCACTCATAGTGAAATTCATCAACCTCTATTTTAATCAGTAGTTAACTATTAAATTGATTTTAATTTGAGGGTTTATTATGGGTTTTTGCATTTGCACAATTCATTTACTTTTAAATAAACAAATAAATAATGAATGAAAATAATCCACCATCCGCAGCACGGTGTGGTACGAGCTGCTGTGCGGCGAGTACCCGTTCAAGAGCCAGCCGCCCGAGGCCGTCATCTGGCAGGTCGGCAAGGGCGTCAAGCAGTCGCTAGCCAACATGCAGGCCTCCAGAGATATCAAGGTAATTCGAAACACCCACAATTCGCCATAATAAACCTATAATCTTCCCACAAGTAGTCAGGTGTCCTTTTATCATGTAGCTCATGGACTAAGTTTTTATACACGTTACAGTCCAACTGAGGAGGATATTGTAATATTGTAACGAGTACTTGAATGAGTTAATAAATGTGGCAGTAGTAACTAAACTACAGCTTGGGATAATCAGGGGCGTGCGCTCCATATAGGCAATTAGGCTAAGCCTACCCTACCATAGCAACGGATAAATAAAACAAATGTATTTATTGTAACTATGCAATAAAATAAAACAAAAATATTTAATAACTCATAACGCCTAGTATAATGCTTATAGCAACTTCTCGCCCCGCGCCCGTGCGTGTGACGTATTTCAAACTACGCTGTTCCTACGAAACGGTTCACATAGGCCACAATACGGAGTGCCTTATTTCAATTGATAAATTTATGCATGTGTGCAAATGTTTTTGTGTATATACGCCCATAATTTACACACACATGTATAAATTATGGGCGTTTTCTAGGCTCGCTGGAGCCCACTACACGGGTCCTGATTGGTTCACCACACAATTCAAGGACAAGTAGTAAAATTTTATGAATGGAAATCGCTTAACAGGGTTGCCAATTTGAGAATAATAATTTCCTTAATAACTTATAGATATAGTTTAAAAAAACTGGTTAGTATTATCAAAAGTATAAAATTTACAAAATAAATGTTAAGTTGTAATTAATAACCCTCTAAATATAATTAAAAACCGCAAGAATTTAACTTTTCTCCCCAAATTTTCCAAACTTAATTTGAGAATTTGGTTTAAAGGGAATTAGAAAAATAAAATTGGCAACTCTGTTGACATTGACATTGACAATTGTCAATTTTGGCGGGTTATGATGTATAACCCGGCAAAATGTCATTACATGTCATTCTTAAAGATTACGATAGGACCATGTAGCATTTTTTTTTGGAAGTGTATTGATTGTCTTTTTAAATGATATTTTTGCAAGAAAAAGAGAAGCCATATTGTTGATATTGTTTCATGTGACAAGCAATAGTCGTTCGAATATTTTGTTGTTGAGTGTTATAAATCATAGTGCATTGATTTATAAGTAATTCGTTTTGAGTCATAAAGTAGTGTAAATATTAAAGTTTAGTTATTTGTTTACATACTTAAAAATGGTCCTAAATTGTGAAGTTTGTGCTGACAATGTGTTTGTTAGAGATTAAAAACAGTAAGTTTTCACAGCTATCGTATAATGATAAGATTCAAGTTGTTTCTAAAGGTAGATGTATACCCGAGTTACGAGAATTAACTCAAAAATAATTCATCTCGTACTCGTCATTTCAATCCTCAGAGTTATGAAACATATAACTGGCTATGTGTGTACGCACAAATTATTTTGTTTTCTGTGCATTTTGTTCAATACTTCTAGAAAGAGTAATTTGTATCGTCAGAATATCGTGATTTGAATTTGGTGAGTTTTTAAAATTATATGTTTCTCATCGTTCCGTATCGTGATTTCAACCCAGTAGAATGTGGTGAGCTTTTTTTTTGGACATTATGTCTGGCCTACCCTTACTCTAGAACCACTGCACGCCCCTGGGGATAATGCATGGTCACTGTAACATTCAATAGGATTAGAGACTTTAGAGATAATATACCGAATAACAAAAACGCATAACGACAACAAAAAAACAATGATTTGATTGACTATTTAATTTCCTTAGTAAAATCATTTACTCACCTTTAGGATAGATAATATAATTTCTGGCCTTAGTAAAAAAAATCGTGGCAAAAATAAGCAGGTCCCGTTTTAACGGCAGAACTTGACGAAATGTCCGCAGGACATCCTGATGCTGTGCTGGTCGTACCGCTCGTCGGAGCGGCCCGACTTCCCGCACCTGCTGACGACGCTGCAGAAGCTGCCGCGCAAGCGCCTCGCGCGCTCGCCCTCGCACCCCGTGCATCTGTCGCGCTCCGCCGACTCCGTGTTCTGAGAGCGGCTCGCGGGCGCGCTGTGCGTGCGGCCCTAGCGCGTTGCGCGTGCGGCCCTAGCGTCCTGCGCGTGCGGCCCTAGCGCGCTGCGCGTGCGGCCCTAGCGCGTTGCGCGTGCGGCCCTAGCGTCCTGCGCGTGCGGCCCTAGCGCGCTGCGCGTGCGGCCCTAGCGCGTTGCGCGTGCGGCCCTAGCGTCCTGCGCGTGCGGCCCTAGCGCGTTGCGCGTGCGGCCCTAGCGTCCTGCGCGTGCGGCCCTAGCGCGCTGCGCGTGCGGCCTTAGCGCGCTGCGCGTGCGGCCCTAGCGCCCTGCGCGTGCGGCCCTAGCGCGCTGCGCGTGCGGCCCTAGCGCGCTGCGCGTGCGGCCCTAGCGCGCTGCGCGTGCGGCCCTAGCGCCCTGCGCGTGCGGCCCTAGCGCGCTGCGCGTGCGGCCCTAGCGCGCTGCGCGTGCGGCCCTAGCGCCCTGCGCGTGCGGCCCTAGCGCGCTGCGCGTGCGGCCCTAGCGCGCTGCGCGTGCGGCCCTAGCGCTCTGCGCGTGCGGCCCTAATGCCCTGCGCGTGCAGCCCTAGCGCTCTGCGTGTCCGGCCCTAGCGTCATGCGCGTGCGGCCCTAGCGTCATGCGCGTGCGGCCCTGCTAGGGCGCTACTGTGCTGTACTAGGACACGGACAGCTCCCGGCGGACTGTGAGACTACAGGAACAGCGACTGCACCAGTGTTTGGGGACACACACTCGTGCAATATAATATCTCCTGCGGTCATGGAGCATCTCCATTGAGATTCGTCGGGGATTATTATTATTATACTCGGACAGACAAGTCATCATATACCTACATACATTTGTTTTGGTTGAGAAAGCATCAAAAGACTCCTACCGCTCTGGACGGAGCGGAAGGGAGTGACTCTGACTAAAACCTATCCGTGTTCCTTCAAATACCCTTTGCGTTCTAGGGCCGCGGTGACTTTCGAACAATTCCGCAACCCTGGCAGTTCATGATGTGCTTTCCGAAAGCAACTATGATTGAAAATTGGAAGCAAACCCAAACACTTGTAATCTTATCGGATTCAGTTATAACAGTATTTTACATTAACTGCAACTCCTTAGTTTGACCTTTAAAAAACAAAGTTCACAAAGGACAAAGCATGAATGGGCTCTTTCATGCTTTGTCCCTTCCTGTGAACACATTGACTTAAAAAAAAAAACAGGTATTTCAGTGAACACATGTCTAAAAAGGTTACACTGAAATTATGTATGTGATGACTTGCTTGACAAAATCACTTGATTGTTGAATTCTTTCAATTTTCAATTGAAAACCGAATGGTGTATCAGTTTATCGATAACTATACCACACTAGCCACTTCCACGACTAAAGTATTCGCTCACAAATCTCGATCGAAATAAATATAACTATTTAAAAACTGTATATTGATCATTTGAAATGTCTAAAGAATTTCTTTCTCTTCAACAAATTGGGAGAACAGTTTTGATATAAAATTATTTTCTAAGTTATTTATTTAATAAGAATTGGTTATATCGTCCAAAATGTCGCATAATTTATTTAAATATTTGTTATAAGAATGGTCTAAGTTGCTTTTATGGGTGTTTCGTTCACCGATTTCTTGGCACAACATAGTCTAGACAATTCCATAGGGATTCGCTTCAAGCTATGAGAAAAGCGAATATTCATACAAATACTTTGAAAAAAAGTATAACATTTTGCTATCAGTATATTGCTGCCCACTGCTGGTAAAAAGGCCTCATACAAATGATTTTTACACTGTTTCTTCGCAGTAGTGTATGGTATGAGCATTATTAAAAAGACCCAAAATTTGTCCTCCCAACTTGTACACAAAGAAAATAACAATGGTTATATTCAGTATAACAATACAAACGGGTTTTCGATACTTAGTGTAAACATTTATAAATAAAATGTAAAATATGTTAATAACGTCTATTGTAAGTAACCAATCTTGATCTCTGAATAATCGATAGAGTAAATTATATTTTCGTAATTAAAATAATAATTAATTCAAGTAAAAAAAAGGAAAAAAAAAAACGTGAAAATGACTGCTTTGTTGATAGATTGTAAATATTTGTACAGTGTTAAAATTTTGCTGTGATCCAAGAATCAACTGTTCTAGGGAAGAAAAACCATTTTGGGCATTTTTGGAGACAAGAATTAAGATTCTCTATGATCTGAATCTACTATACTAAGTTTATAAAGCTGAAGAGTTTTTTGCTTGAATCTAGAAATTCCTTGATCGCATTGAAACAATATTTTAGTGATGGATATCTAATGTTATAAAAAGAAAAGTTTTTTTGTCTCTGGGTGTTTATACCGAATACGCTCCGAAACTACTGGACCGATTTTAACCATTTTACCACTACTAGAAAGCTGCACTATCAGCGAGTAACATAGGCTATGGCCCCGTATTCCCACGGGAACGGGCTCAACGTGGGTGAATCAGCGGGGCACTGCTTATAGGCTGTATAACATCACGCTACGACCAATAGGAGCGGAACATCAATGAAAAATAGGGTATTTTACTGTAAAAATCTAATTAGTTCGTCTGATAGATTTACAAAAAATATTGGACATGTATTTTTTCTTTTTTCACGTAAACAAAAAATGAAGATGATACAGTGCGTTGAAAACTCACGTGTCGTCACGTCGCTGGTGAAAATTGTAGCAACGTAGTGACGTCACGTGAGTTTTCAACGCACTGTATCGTCTTCATTTTTGTAAATCTATCAGACGGACTAATTAGATTTTACAGTAAAATACCCTATTGTTTATACCGGGTTTTTATTTGCTCTCTTATGTGACGCAGACGAAGTTAAGCGGGTCAGCTAGTAATCTATAATTGTAATTTTGACCCCAAAAGACAAAACTGTCCTTACAAGATTTCATAATATTCATGAACCTATTCAAACTATTCCAAAAATGACAAAATAAGGTTTTCTTTCTTAGAACCAATGGAGTGAGTGCACTGATCTGATCACTGAAATTAAGCCTTATAAGCAATCCGAAAAACCAGTTAGTTATAATTTCAATTTAATAACTTTTATAATGACTACAATTCTACATATAGCCTCGAAATATAATGTTGTTCCAAGTATTTTCAAACCAGAAAGTATGCAACAAAACACTGAAGTGTCTTAAACAGTTATGTAATTTAAAAAAAAAAAAACAAAGGTCAGTGCATTCAACAAAATATTCTGTCTGTACTAGGTTAAGAGTTGACATCTTTCATACCTACTATATTATTTTTACAGGATTTCTTACTAAAACTATGATGATAATCCCCTTGGGTGCGATGCGCGAATTTATTTGATATTACATAGTATAACGACAGTTTATTTTAATGTTACAATCGAAATTTTAGGTATGGTTATTGAGATTATTGGACGTAACGAAAAACAAGTAAATCTGTCATGAAATCACGATTTAGTAGCATTCTTTGCGTTATCGCACTGGAATGCTTCCATATATGATCCTAGATTTATTAGAACTTATGCCTTTGATTATAAAAATTATCTCAAAAAATATTTGCTAAATTGTAAAAACACTCCAATAATCTTGAATAACTATTTAAAAAAAAAACAAAATATGTTTTGTAAATAAAAGAATATAACATTCCTTTTCGTAGGTTGTTGAGGTTTAAAACTTGATAGTTACTATTCAAGCTGTAGTGCATCAGTTTTTATCTTTTTAAAAGTTACCACTTTCTTAATATCTTTGCTAAGAGGCTTATCGTTAGTCTAGGCTGAATACAGGCGATGTTTGTGCTATGGCGCGGGTATAGATGTGACTAAGTAGAAATGTAAGAATCGATTGAATGGAGGTTTAGTTTTTAATCCAATAGTGAAATGGCTAATCTTTTTGTAATAAATTTAACTGAAGTAACTCGTTCGATGTATGTGCGCGTAGTTGGGATACACAGATTCGTTGAATGTTTGCAACCTTAGAAAATTCATAAATCTTCTCTGTCACATCTAAACCTGCCGCAATATAGCAGTCATCAAATCATCAATTAGCAAAAAATTATCATTTAAAATGAAAAAAAAAAAACGAAAAATAACAGCTCATTATTTTATTGTTTACTAAATTATTGTTATAAAGGAAAATTGTTCTGGTCAGTCGACTCCTATTATGATAGTTTGTAAAATAAGGCGATGGCGCCGCGCAGAACTGTAAATATGAAAATTGCGAGGCGTCCGCCATTTGTAATATATATTTATTAGAAAAAAAACAATGGTTGGAGTGCAGATGGATGTAGTTTTACATTATGTATTGAGATTTGAAATGACTAGGTTAGTTGCATTTGCCAAAATAAATTTCCCGATCACTGTTTCTCTGTCGTTTTATTCGATGATGCATGTCCAAGTTCCATTCTCATCCAGGCCAAAGACTACCTCCGTTCCTAATTTCATCCAAATCTGTTCAACCATTAAGGTGTGCGTGAATGATTAACAAGCATACACTTTTACATTTAAGATTATTTGTAGGATATTTAGGATAACTGAGTATAGCAAGAATTATCAAGAATATGGTAAATATGGAGACTTAATAACACAAGAGGCCTTTAAAACAGTATCCCATCTCTTCTAGATAAATACATCAATGTGGAATTAAGCAGATGACTAAAGTGTTGATAAAAGAACCTATTGAAATATTAATCCCAGAATCATCAGCCAAAGAAGTGGCCTTTCGGAAGATTGCCATGATTCAGAATATACATTAAAAACGGAAGAACTTCAAATAGTCTACTACTGCTGCTAGAGGATAGCTCAAGTCTCGTCTCGTTCTAATCCCTGACTCATCCATCATCCCAGGCCAAGTCATAGGGGTATTGATTCAAATGCAGATGATTCAGTGTTAACCCTTTTGCATACAGTATTAAATTATGCTGCTTATTTTTTGATTGTTTGAAAAATTATTAAAACATTGGCAGTCACCTTCAAGCTCTTTGATTACCTTAATCATTTGCCATGTCACAATAAAACTCATTTGAGGTATAAATGAGTTTTATTGGACATGGCAATCATTTGATAGATTGTTGGTAAAATTGTTGTTGGTTGTTCTCAAAGAGATGTCTTGACGCTGTATAAACAAAATAATATCAATCTAGTTAAGTATTTTGGTGAGGTATTTGAAAGTAGCTTGGCAAACAGGTTCAATACCAAGACAATCTATACTCTAGTATGACTATTTTTCAAAGTGCAAGACATACATACTGGGGTATATCAAGTTATTAAATAAGAATGAAAAACAATTTTAGACTTAAAATTATATTTATCAAAGGAAAATGCAGCACAGTGTTATGAAATATGTCCAGCCAATATACTAGCAATATTCGTACACATGCTTTTAATCTCATCATTGCTAAGATATTCTGATCCCAAGATAGCATTTCCTAATGCAATGGTTTCTCTCATAGTGTTCGCTTTTATCCAAATCCGGCCATTCATACCCGCTGCTAATTCAAAAGGCCATTCGTTCTTCAAGGAGTTTAATAATGGGCATTCAGGGTTTAAAATCTTTCTTATTAGATTTAAGGAGCATTTGAACACGAAACCGTCTTCTAACACGCCCAAAAGCCCTTTCTTCCCGTGAGAATCGACGCAAACTATTTCGGGCTCCATGTCTTTACTTGCTATTAGCATTTTGGCGTATACTACGTCTCCGTTTACAACTTTTGGTCTGTTCTTCTTCGTAGCACCTTCGAAGGACAAGTATGATAATGATGCGTTACAACTGCCCCCGACATCTACTCGAAATATGTCTCCCGCCTTCTGCACCACAATTCCAATGACATTCTCCCCGCGAGCTGGAATGTATCGCTTCTGATAGTTATCCACCCAGTATGTGTTAGGTGCACGTTTCTTCAAAGTACCAGCTTTAGTGATGTAAATTCCATCGATTTCTTTTCGTAACCCTGGGCCAAGAATAACTTTACTTTTCTCGCCAACTGTGGCTATTTCTTCGGAGAAATCTCCTGGTAGTACAACGTCACCAACTGATACCTTCATGATTTATTATTTATCATTCGTTTGGAAAATATGTTACCTTTTTGAGATAAACAAAACTATCCACACAAACCTAACCTCAAACTTTGTTTTGGCAAGCGGACAGCTTGACAGCACACAGCAGTCTACTAGAGATGAGAGGATGAGACGTATTTACCACACCAGGTTTGTAAACCAGGGCTTTGCTTCGAAGTACGGTGCCCTCGTACGGGCAAACTTGCAAGTATGAAAGTATTTGCAAAATACTTGCAGAAATTGATTCCTATAAATAAGGAGCACAATCGTATTTGCAAAAAAAACACTTTGACTTCCAAGTATTTTTTCGCTGATACGATTATGCTCCTTATTCAAAAGACAATATGAATCAATTTTCTATGCAACTATTTTAGTATTTTGGGGGCGCCGCGAGCCTCTCGCTGCCCGCGGCCGCGTATTTAGCGTACAACGTAGGAGTTTACAATACTTACATAAGAAATTGATTCTTGTGGCTTTATGAATAAGGAGCACAGTCGTATTTTAAAAAAAATACTTTGAACTTCCAAGTATTTTTTCGCTGATACGATTATGCTCCTTATTTCAAAGAAAATACGAATCAATTTCCTATGCAAGTATTTAGTTCGCCGCCAACGCAAGCCCTTCGCTGCCCGCGGCCGCGTCTTTAGCGTACCACGTAAGAGTTTACAATACTTGCATAGGAAATTGCTTCTTGTAACCTTATCAATAAGAAGCATAATCGTATCAGCGGAAAATACTTGGAAGTTTCGTTTTTCTGATTCTTATTTTTATAATGATGTGGGCTGATTTCCTATGCAGGTATTTTCCATTTTTTTTTACTAGTTTTCACTTTCCTGTTGCAGAGAACACATACGGAGAGGGAGGGAATAATGACACTGGGAAATATACGAACTAGACCGAATAAACCAAATACTTTTAAGTATTTGTATACTTGGTTTTCGACCCTGGTATTTTTACATACTCGTACTTGAAAGCCCTAGTATTGAAGTTTGCAAGTATATCTCATCCCTACAGTCTACCATCTGCTTTTTTTTTTTTTTTTTTTTAATTTATTGACCTGGTAACAAGGACCTTTAGGTCAAGTCTCTACCATCTGCCCATAAAAAATATCTTTACGTTTCGTTCATTGCCGAATACTCATTGTATTGAACATTATTCGTTAAATTATCCACACTATTATTTAAACCGACCGGAAAAGACTAGGCAGATGATATATCCACATGATTATTAAGAATAAGGGATATACTTATTCGGTCTTAATTACATTATTTACGGTTTCCAACCAACACTTTCCTCTTTTCATCGAATGTAAAAGACAATAATGTGACATTGACAGACAGACGTGATTGGACGTGATATGTTGTCTGTGCCACACCACGTGTTTTTATTTGGCTGTATGTTTACATCTTTATTTTATAGAAAAACTCGATAAAATGGTAGCGACAGTGCACAATGACTTAATAGTATACAAAGGCAGTAATTTCTTTCGCCAAAGGCTATTGCTCGCTACTCTGAGTGGCCGCACGATTAAAATAGAAGAGATTCGGAGTACACACGATGACCCGGGTCTCCGAGAGTATGAAGTGAGTTTGATACGACTTCTGGACAAGGTGACAAATGGCACGAGGGTGGAACTGAGTGAAACGGGTACTTCGGTGTACTACCAGCCTGGGATATTAGTCGGCGGGCAAGTTACACACAGTTGTAGCACACAACGGGGTATAGGTTAGTATTTACTTATTTATGCCCATATTCCTTCACAACAGTCTATTCTTTCGGTGTTAAATATATTTTTGGCTATCGATACTTCTAAGGAAAGTCGCATTTTATCTTGATAACAAATTGTTTTAAACTAGGTAGTCCAATATACCGAGTACAGTCTGTAATCGATTTTAATTTTTTGTATGAAAGGCTTGTTAAGAATGAAGCTTAAGAATGTTCAAACTTGCAGGTTACTACTTAGAAATCCTGCTAGCCCTGGGTCCATTCTGCAAGGAGCCTTTGAATGCCGTTCTCCAGGGAGTTACACACAGTGATCTGGACGTCTCAGTAGATAAGATAAAGACAACTGCCCTGCCCGTGCTGCTGAAGTTCATCCTAGTTGATGATGGACTGGAACTGAAGGTTGTCAGGAGGGGTGAGTAAGTTTTAATAGTCCAGTAGTTATCAAAACTTGTGGGAATTTAGAAAAAAAAAGTTACCCATTGAGAAACCCATGGAACAATATGCCAAAATACATCTCAAACATTTGCCAGGTAGGTAAGTCAAAAAAAAAAATCACAACTGCTGGAACAAATTAATCTCTTCAAATAAGTAGTAGGTACCTTTATAGTTGTTTTTCTGTATATAATTTTTTCTTATAAAGAAGGTAAGAATGAAAAAAGTTTATTTGGGACTCATATAAAACAGACAAAAATAGTAAACAAAAAAAAAAAAAACTATTGAAAAAACAAAAGCTATACATTTCAGTTATACCTTGTAATTATTGTGCGAGGCCAAAAAGAAGTTCCTATCTCAGCACATTCTATAAGTGTTTTGTGTGACCATAAATAAAAAAAAAAAATCACAAGAAGAAAATGAACTTAAAGACTCCCAGGTTGTAGTTATCAGGAAACACAGACTCCACTGAAGCCTATTAAAACCTATTTTCACGTTCTCAGGTGCGCCACCACTCGGCGGCGGCGAGGTAGTGTTCAAATGTCCCGTGCGACGTAGCCTGCGACCGCTCCAGTGGACCCAGTGGGGGCTGGTGAAGAGAATACGAGGTGTTGTGTATGCGCTGCGGGTGTCTCCTACCATGGCTAACAGGGTTGTTGACGCTGCTAAGGGGGTGAGCTTATTAAACTTTATTTGTCCTAATCTGCTGATTAAATCGGTGTTTCTTCTTAGGGTAGTCAGCTAGGAAACACCAGCCTCGTCTAGTTTAACACAACCAAAAACATTGACGTGTAAAAGTGTTATTTACTACATACTTACAAATTAAATATCATTTATCATTATCATTTAAATCAACTCAAATGGCTGTAATATAGTAAATAGATATCTTGAAGACTTCCAAGTTATTCCTTTACCATTCAGGATGTTTTAGAAAAGCTTGGACCAGAAAATCTAATGCCTCAAGATTCTGATTACAGTAGCAGGGGCCGTATTATGACCTCTTAAAACCATCATGTTTTCGGTGTGAAAAAGAGACGGAGCTATACAGGACGAATAGCACTATCCTTTTCTCACACAGAAAACATGATGGTTTTAAGAGGTCATAATACGGCCCCAGCTGTTTTTAATAAGTTGTAATAACAACATGGTTGGCAGTGGTTGAGCGATTGGCTGCTGCGCTACGTGTCGTGGGTTCGATTCCCGCACGGAACAAATATTTGTATGACCTACAGATAGTTGTTCCGGGTCTGGCTGTTTGTGTATGTGAGATTGTATGTTTGTAAACGCACCCACGACACAGGAGAAATTCCTAGTGTGGAGCCACGTTTTTTTATATAAAAAAAAAGAGTCCGCTAATTCTATTTTGAATAAACTATACAATACAAAGACTAATTAATGAGTGGCATTGAAATATAAAATCAATTTCAATGTTCCCTTTCTCAAACAAATCAGTCTAATTAATAAAAATAATTTTTATTTCAGGTCATGTTAAACTTCATCCCGGACGTATACATCAACACAGACCAGTGTCGGGGCTCCAACGCGGGCAAGAGTCCCGGCTTCGGCGTCAGCCTCGTCGCCGAGACCAATGAGAAGACCTTCTATTGCGCTGAAGCTGTGAGTACATGCCTGTCTTATTTTATTTAAAACCGTCTTTTTGTAAAACAACAACAAAAATAAGCACAAAGCTTCCGACTCCAATAAACGATCTATCACATACTGGAGATAGAAAAACAAATGAAACAACAGAAAAATGATATATAGGCTTTCTGTTGTTTCATTTGTTTTTCTATCTCCAGTATGTGATAGATCGGTTATTGGTTTCGGCCGTAAGACAGCATCTACTCTATTTCAGAAATCCACGGACGTAGGCACGGGCGACATCACGCTCCCCGAGGACCTGGGCCGCGAGTGCGCGCAGCGTCTGCTGGACGAGGTCTACCGCGGCGGCGCGGTGGACTCGTCCTTCCAGTGGCTCTGCGCGCTGTGGATGGCCCTGGGGCAGAAGGACGTCAGTGAATGTATTGTAAGTCACTCGAGTTTGGACTTTGCTAAGAGGGTGCTACACGCTGCGTTATGCTGCGATACGTTAAACATACAAATCAGATGACATTGTCACGTTGTTAAACATACAAATCAGATGACATTGCCACGTTGTTAAACATACAAATCAGATGACATTGCCACGTTGTTAAACATACAAATCAGATGACATTGCCACGTTGTTAAACATACAAATCAGATGACATTGCCACGTTGTTAAACATACAAGTCAGATGACATTGCCACGTTGTTAAACAAACAAATCAGATGACATTGCCACGTTGTTAAACATACAAATCAGATGACATTGCCACGTTGTTAAACATACAAGTCAGATGACATTGCCACGTTGTTAAACAAACAAATCAGATGACATTGCCACGTTGTTAAACATACAAATCAGATGACATTGCCACGTTGTTAAACATACAAATCAGATGACATTGCCACGTTGTTAAACATACAAATCAGATGACATTGCCACGTTGTTAAACATACAAATCAGATGACATTGCCACGTTGTTAAACATACAAATCAGATGACATTACCACATTGTTAAACATACAAATCAGATGACATTGCCACGTTGTTTTAACGCACTGTGTGGTATTTCATTCTGATTTGTGGATATGTAAAACGTCGACGCTACCACAATTTTACTGAACTTTGACTGCCGAATAAAAGAATTCTCCTAACTAATATATGCAGGGTCCACTGCAATAGTGATAAATGTCCTTGTTTACTCGTTTTGAGATAATTGTTTTTTGTGTTTTTATTAGTTGGTAAAAGGAATGTCGTGTTTAAAGGTATGAATATAATACATTTTTGTGTTACAGCACATTTTTATTATTATTTAGGTTATTTCTTTATTAAAGCTTATTATTTTAAGTAATTCTTAAAAACCAGGACTTTATTGAGTACAGTCCTTTTATCTAGTGTTAGCGTTCACTTTCAAAAATTTCAGATGTAACTAATATATTGCTAAGTTTGTTAACGAGAATATCAACTACAGATATCCAGTGGCTGAATGACGTGCCTGCTTAGAATTGTTACATAAATGGACTTTCATCATTATTGGAGTGGGCCCTTTATATTATAAATGCGAAATTGAGATTGTTCGTTTGCACGCCTTTTACGCCTAAATCGCCGAACGAATTTTGATGAGTTTTGGTATAGAGATAAATGGGATCCTGGAGTGGTGTTATTATCTAAGGGTTAACTTTTCTATAGTAAGATTACGATTATCTGAAGCATGAAACCGTCATATTTACCCTAGTTTGCATATTGTTTGTGTACAAAAGCTGGCAAACAGGCCTCAATTTCCATTCATTTTTGACAGATTGCTACGGACATGCGAATGAGGACTTGGCTTTAGTAGAATGGGCCCTCAGGAGAAAAGATTAACTAACATTACGTATTCCCCAGATTGGTCCCCTCTCAGACTACACCATAACCTTCCTGCAACACCTCAAGGAGTTCTTCGGCGTGATGTTCAAGCTGGAGGTGCAGCGCCCCGACGCTGACGAGGAGTCTGATGATGACGAGGTGGCGCCGGCCAGCAAGGTCAAGATGACGTGTGTCGGGATAGGATATGTTAATATTAGTAAGAGGACGTTGTAGTAGGCAATAAATTATTTTTTAAGATTATTTTGTGTGTTATTTTATTCTTTGCTTTTTATTTTGTTGAGGGGAGGCCACTTCCACTAATTGTGGGACAAATAGGTTAGATAGATAGGTATTTTTTATCGCCGATAATTTTATTCTGTGAACTTTTTTCTTGAAATACTGTGTAAGTGCTAAAGTGGGAATTACACTTCAAAATATTTTGGTTTTTAGAATTAAAGGATGTATTTTAGAAAATGCCAGATTTCCAAATCCGTTCAGTCATTAAAGGCATAAAATCCAAAAGCACTTATAGAGATAAACATATTTGCGTTTTGTTAAGTAAGACGTGAAAAGGTAACAGACAGACTGTTACTTTCTCCTTTATAATAAGTATTAATATGGAGTCCCGGGAACTCAGGACAAAGCACAATACAATTTATTTACTTAAGGTTTTAATAAAACAAAACATAATTTTTTTAATATTTTTATTTATCTCAATAATCTTATAGCTAAAATTGTAAAATAATTAAGGCACATTCTGAAATGTATGTGACCCACAGTAGCGGGTACATCCAGGATCTCTGCCTAGTACCTATACACACTTGTGTACGAACTAACCTACGAGCATATTATTGGCAGTGTTCGTACGAATTTGATACAAAAGTACCAGGTTTTGACTTAGAATTATAATTTCAAGGAGTAAACAGCTTTACAGAGAAAGACTGTTTTTTTTTAAGTCATAATTATGTCTTTAACAAAATTTTGTCAGTCTGTGACAAAAATATGTAATGACTTATGAGAAAATCTTGTACCATTGACAAAAAGTTGTCATAAAAATGACATAAGTCTTGTCAAACCACTCAGACCATGCCTTCACTTGTGCTTACTCCTTTTTTTACTAAAATATTTTATTTATAAAATTTAATTTACTTTTGTTCAGTCAAGAATACAGGATAGTTAAATATCACAAAGATTTTTTTACAAAATTTTGACATCAGTGTAAATTAATATAAATAATTAAAATAAAGATACAATATAAGACTGATACTATAAGTAAAATGTGAAATTAAAATATACATAATAATTGAATCTTAATTTTACGATTTTTATTTACAGTTATTTTTTTTAATTCGTTGTATTTGTTTCAAGTAGCTTTTGTTAATTTTTCTAAATTAATTTAGTTAACTACTTTTAAAAAATACTTTATATGAGGAATAGTTTGTATTTTTTTTTGTAAAAAATTCTTTCCCCAATATTTTACAAAATTATTGCATTTACAAAAGTATTTAACAGTTTAATTTTAAAATTCCTCAATCAAGTTTGCAAAAACAGTCCAATTTGATCCTAATTCACACAATTTTTTCTACACCAAGACGATGTCGGGATTCCCTCAAATATCTTTCTCATCGCAGCCAAGTCCTGCAGACCAGTTACAGATGCCCCCCACGGGGTCGAAGCTCAGGCCTTTGGGACAGATGTACTCCCAGCCCAGGAGGGAACCGTTGTCAATGCGAGCGCACGAGATGAACTTTTTGCATGATTTGGGGTGAGGGAAGTTACCGATGTCAAGGCACTCGATTTGTCCTGTAAAGAATTTAGAGATTAATTTAAATAATGTTCAGCACTTCTAGCCAAGTATGTAATTTGCAATCGTTAACGCTAGTCGTTAACGTTAAGTCACGTGGTTAGAACAAATGAATAGAAAATTTGAATTGTTATCGTTTCTACAATGATGAGCTCAGCCTTTGTTAAAATGTTTAAATGGTAGCCAAGTTAACATATCGTTTTCTACAATTGCTGACACCGAGGCGTTACCGATTGGAGAACGGAATTCAACACGAAACGATTGTAACTTGGCTAGGGGGGCAGAGGCATAGGTGGATCCAGGGGGTTGAAAGACCTTAACGAAGTAATTGAGGAATTCACAAAAAGTAATCCAAGGAGGCTGATTATGCGTTTAGCGAATTAAAATGTTATCTGTTATTGTCTACTTTGCTAAAACCTACTCTCAGCGGGGTCAAGCCCTCCCCTGCCACAATCCTGGATCCGCCTCTGGGCAAAGAATCCAGAAGAGTCTTCGCGTCCGATGTAACTACGAATATGAGAAGGTAGTGATGGTAGTGTTGTTAAAAGGCTCGAGTCTCCCGAGGCTTCGACTCATTCAAGGCTCGAGTCTCCTATGAAACCTCGAGCTGCAGCTCGAGCCTTATTTCGAAGGCTCGAGTCCAGACTCGAACCCTAATTCCGAGGCTCGAGTCGCGACTCGAGCTCTGTTTTAAAGGCTCACTACACAACATTATGCTCCAAAATAAATCTAATAAAGATATTATTAAATTAATGTATTTTATTTACAAACTAACTTCACTGCATAATAACATATTTTTATTATAATTTTGTACCTCCTCCTATAGAGGAAACTAAACGCGCCGATCTAGTGTTATCGCTAGTTATTAGAACTACCCATAATTATGAACACAGTACCTCTAGTGAATCTTACCCAGTAAAAAAATGTTTATTTGCATCTATGTACAAGCAACCGGAGCCTATACATATCGCAGATTAAGTGGATAGATAGGTACTTAAATATGCCTATTGAGCCTGAAAACACTAATGTATTAATGTGGTGGAAAAAACAATAAGAATTGTTTTTGTCAACCTTAGCTCAAATAGCATTTGAAGTTTTTTCTATACCAGCGACAAGCGTGCCTAGTGAACAAGCCTTTTGCGAAGTCTGGTTTAATAACAAAAAAAAAAAAAGAAACAGGCTGAGCAACAAAAATATCCAGGCATCAATGTGGTGACCGTCTTGGTTAAAATTCATTGTATAATAAAGTTTTCTTTTTTCTATCTTTTTATGTAATTTTTCACTTGCCACATTAAAACAAAAATATTTCATTTGAATATTATCAGGTATATAAATAAAGCTCGAGCTTCGACTCGAGTCTTTCATTTAAGGCTCTTGAGCCTTCAAGGTTCGAGCCCTAAAGGCTCGAACCTTGAAGGCTCAAGAGCCCTCAGAGCTCGAGCTTTAAAGACTCAGTAGCTTCGACTCGGAGCTCGAGTTTCCGCCTCGAAGCTCATTTCTCACAACACTAAGTGATGGTATATTTGTTGCAAAATGTCGAGAATAACAGTAGCTTAACTGGGAATACCTCTAACGCGGTCCAAACAAGAGCTGCTTATACAGCCAGAATAAAGAATTCGTTTGAATAAAATTCTGATCAAGGCGTTGCACCAATTTTACATTATTAATTTAACCCTTCATCATCATCAGTACATCGTATGGCTGTTCTTTGCTTAACATAGGTTTCTATTGTACTACGCCACTTAAATCGATCGTCAGAAATTCGCCTTTTCTAAATTCTGCCATATACCATTTCACCGCACTAAGGTCTTGAGCCTTGGCGGGCTTGAAATAATCACAATTTCTCATTAAAACACCCTAATTCAACGTAAAAATGTATTTATTTATTTATTTGGGACAAACAAACAGTAACACATTATATCTGCGCAAATAATATAAACAAAGATATTATATAAATGTGAAACTCACACCGTTGCATATACAATTCATATAACTTTACTGATGAACAATCTATGCGAGTAAGACTACAAGACTGGTCAAATAACTATACATCGGAATCCTTAAGTTTCTTTAACAAAGCAGAACGAAATCTTTTTGCTGACACGAAGAATAAATCAAATCTATACTAATATTATAAAGCTGAAGAGTTTGTTTGTTTGAACGCGCTAATCTCAGGAACTACTGGTCCGATTTGAAAAAATCTTTCAGTGTTAGATAGCCCATTTATCGAGGAAGGCTATAGGCTATATTTTATCCCCATATTCCCACGGGAACGGGAACTACGCGGGTGAAACCGCGAGGCGCTGCTAGTAAAGAATAAATGTACTCACCATTATCATGCATCACAATCTTCGCGCCCTCCACGTACTTCACAGCCACCTTCTCATCACTGTCATCGTAGTAGTCGTAGTTCGCTATCGGGCGGTACGTCTTCTTGGGCACCTTGGCGATCTTCTCGAAGGGCTGCTTGGTGGGCCTTCGTCGAGGCACTGGGGTGGTGGAGGATGGTGCCTCTGTGGGAGCCAGGGTGGTGGAAATCCTGCGCTGGATCTTCTTTCTGATGACCTTGCGTGTTGGTGGCGTTGCTGGCGTTTGGGGGGTGGTGATTGGTGATAGGTATTGGTATTCGTCTGTGGGAAGGCGATTGTTTTAGAATATTGGCAGTAGAACTCGTTGTCTGAACTGCAAGTATTATGGGGATTTACTGAATGTTTTAGTCATTCTCTTTCACCTTTACTTTGGATTGACAAGAAGATGGGACATGAAAATAGAAGTAAATTGTGTTCTTAACTGCGTCAATAAATCCATTTGCCAGTTATTTTAATTCATAATTCGGATTTAACCTGTCTCTGTCAGCAAATGAGGATGTCGAGAGACGAGGTCGACACATTGTGGTCTTTAAAATGACCATAAAACAATAATTTTACTTACCATCATAAGTCTTAGTGACAGGCGATTCCAGAAGATATTCCCTGGTGAAGTACGAAGGTTCTTGACTGGGTCCGGTATAAGAAACCGCCGAGTATCCAGTATTCTCCACTGGAACTGGTATCAGCTTCTCTGTCCTGTACCGTGTTGAAGACCTCTGGACTCCAGTATATCCAGTGGGAGCTGGAGCATTAGTGGAAGCTGGACTAAACCTGGATCCGCTTCTTGAGAATTTAGTTGTAGCGGTCGATTTTGGTTCAAAAGCTGTTGAAATTCTTGGAGAGTTCTCAGTTGGTGTGTCCACGAAGGTGGTTCTTTCGAAGTATCTCGTTGGGGTCGGAGGAGCTAAAGTCGAAGATATTTTAGGAGCATTCAGTTCTGTTTGGGTGTTATCGTACGAATTAAATGTTGTTCTTGCAAACTCTTGGTTGATCGTATTTTGGAAGTCAGTCGCCGGGAATTTTGGCACGTAAGTCGGAGATGTCTTAGACACTAATTCTGTTGAAGTATCCAAATATGTATTGGCGGTTGTTCGGGCGAATTCTGAAGGTACAGTGTTCGTTGGGAAGTTAGTGGCAGTTGCCTTCGGTAGGTAAGCATTTTTGGAAACGAAGTTACTTTGTGTGTCGAAAGTATTTCCGAACGTTGTTCTAACAAACTCTTCGTTTGTCGCTGTATTAGGGAAGTTGGTAGAAGCTGACCTTGGACTAAAAGTAGGAGTGGCTTTAGGAGTTTCATATGCAGTAGTGAAAGAGTAATCATTTAGATTTGTTCTTATAAACTCTAAGTTCGCTGTATTCGCAGTATTTACTGTGTTAGGATAAGCAGTTGATTTCGGTACGTCGTAAGTGGTCGTAGAAATCTTAGGAGCATCAAACGCTGAAGTAAACGGCTCATTAGATGTTGTTTGAGCGTAAATTGTTGATGTTGTCGGTAATTTCGGGGCTTCGAAGTCAGTGGCTATTTTAGTTGTATCGAATTCAGTGACTTCTTTAGTGTTATCGTAGTTAGTTACATCTTTAGTGTTATCGAAGTCTGGAGCTGTTTTAGTGGTATCAAAGGTAGGATTTTTGTAGGCTGTTGTCTGTTCATAGGTTCCTGTGCCTCTGTAGACTGGGGTACTTTGGTATTCGTTATAAGTGGGTGTTCTACTGACGTCCGTGAACGTGTTGTACTCTCGACTCGTGTACTTGTACTCTACTGTGGTTTGGGTCTTTCTGGTGGGTTTGACATCCTCCTCGAAGTCAGATATGCTCGGTATTGGTGCAGTGATTAGTTGGTGTGCTGCTATCGCTAGAGCGGTTTCTGCACTGAAATCTGAAAGAAAATTTGTATGTTTTTTTTGTAAAGTATGTAATGCCTTGCTTGCATTGTGTAGTATATTAGTATCTAAGCTTAGTGTCCTCTATGTGTAAGTTACGTAAAAACGTTGTGCAAGTGCGGAGTTATTAGTAGCACTGTTAATTAAAAAAAACTTGCATTCAAATTCTACTTCTTCAATCACCCTGACTATTTGACAACCAAATTCCCTTATTACTAGATGTTATCAGCTTACCATCAGCAGTAGTCTTCGTCTCCGTGGTAGTCTCCTCCTGACTCTTCAGCTTCAGAAGGTCGTTCAGCTGGTTCTGCTTGATGGTCGCGCTGTACTTCTTGCTCTGTCTCTTGTTCTCTTCCTCGTTCGTTGCTGAAGGGTTCTGGTCTTTAGCATCGTCCTTCAAATTGACTAGCGGACGACGTTGGACTTTGTTGGTCTGCTTGGGTACTTTGGGCTCTAGAGTAGGGTCTTCGATCGCATCTGTTAAAATAAGAATTTCGTTGATATCTAAAGGCCGACAAATGTATGCATCGTTTCATGGAATCTCGAAAAAATAATCGACTCTCCCATACATTTATGTGCGCATAACTCGGATAAATTGTACTGAAAAGCTGACTTTTTTTCGTGATTGCGGGTTTGGTCCCATTGTAAAAGTTGTTCATAATGATGCGTGCAATGACCCCTTTAGAGGTATTGCGCTTATTCACACGTTACACGTTATATAGAGATAATGAAGATTAGCAACTGCTGTAAATAATGAGATCTTAATTCGCCTTGAAGGGTGACATAGCCGGGCTTGCGGATGGCGAGCTATAGGTGGCTCGTCGTCTGATAACAACCAGGCCCAGATTGACGGCGCGTCGTGTTCCACGCGTGCCTCAAAGAGCTGTCAGTGAAGAAGACGGGGCCCCATAGGGTCAGTTTCTGCTATGGTGCAGGAATTTGTTCGAAAGAGTCTCCGCAGCCCTAAACCGCAAAGGGCACTAGAAGGAACACGGGTTTTAGTCAGTAAGAGTCTGACACTCCCTTCCGCTCCGCCCAGAGCGGGAGAAGTCATTTGATGATTACGAACCCAGAAATAAAAATGTATAATAGCCACCTGTTTTCTTGATAATACCAACACATAGTAAATCTTTTGTGTTCTGATATAGGGATTGCTTTGGATATTGTTTGAAATTGACAAATGTCTGGCTCTTCTTTATTATATCTATGGTCTGGCTATTTTGATCATATTGAGCGCCTGAGTCCTACCTAGCGGATAGGTAACGTTAATTACCTACCACTTGGCTGTATAAGGACTTACCGATATCACCAATATCCTGCAGCGACTCTTCATCCTCATACGCGTTTGTCACCGCTTGTGGCGCAGCAGTGGTCGGTGCAGCTGTAGTGGTAGAAGCCACTGTAGTCGTGGTCGTGGTGGTGGTGGTGGAGCTGATACGACGGCGACTGGTCACGCGGAACGGACGCCGGGTCACCAGTGTTGATGATGCAGAAGATAGTGGGGCTACCGTTGTTGTTGTTGTGGCTGTAAAGATAGTGATATCGTTAAGAAAATAGAATTGATTAAGGGTTTATTTGCCCCAAGCGTGGTATATAGGATTTACATATATAGGGTTTATAAGCATGGTATATAGTTACATAGGTTGGGAGAATTTGCGTCAAATGATCATAATAAATATCATTTATTATTTATCACCGTCGCAAAACAGCCATCGCTCAGATTAATGCTGTAAAATCTAAATAATTATTTAGATTTTATAGAGAGATTTTTCTGACAATTTGTCTGTCAGATAGATTTCCAAAAAACATTGGACAAGTATTTTTTCATTTTTCAAATAACCAAAAAACGAAGACGACACAGTGTGTTGAAAAGTTGCGTGACGTCACTACGTGCTACAACTTTACTAGCGTCGTGACGTCACCAGCCCCCACTCTTTGATGCGATTTACCTTTTTTTTTCGATTTGAAATGACAAAAAATACGTGTCCCAATATTTTTCGAAAATCGAACGGACGGACTAAATACAATTATGATTTTTATATCTAGTAAAATACCCAAATTGTTGACAGTATCAATGATGTTGATATATAATGTATCCATCCAAAAGTTGTCTTGAAAAGATCGCTTTTAGCGATAAGGCCGTCCATTGTGTCACCCTATGTAATGTTTTCTTCATCTATATTTTCTACTAGCAGCGGCCCGCAGTTTCATCCGCATAGTTCCCTTTCCCGTGGAAATATGGGGATAAAATATGTCACCCGGGGATAGCGTAGCTTCCAAAAAGTGAAAGAATTTTTCAAATCGGTTCAGTAGTTTCGAAGCCTATTTAATACAAACAAACAAATCTTTCCTCTTTATAATAGTAATATAGATAACTTCTATGGTGTACATAATAAAGAGTATTCTATTCTATTCTATGTAGATGTGAAGGGGATGGGCTAATAGTTACTGCCTGCTTCTGTATTATTACTATTGATACCTGCAATACAAGAATCAAACAGGTACATCGTTATTTTTGTCAATTCATCAAATGCATTAGGTACGTAATCTCCAATCGTTCATTGAACTCATGTTAACAATTCATTCTAGCTTCAACTATGCTAGCACAAGAAAAACAAATATTCATTCTATTTTAAGCTCTGCTAAACCAATTCAGATCTACATATCTCTTGTCATAATCACAAATGATGCATACAAAAGTTTGCAAACGACCATAACTCCAAGGTCTACGCAGACGTTTGTTAAAACAAACAAGTGTTAGTCTATTGTTCGGGATCAGACCGTGAAATAGCCGGACGCGTCGCCGGACGCGTCGCCGGACGCGTCGCCGGACGCCGGACGGAGATACAATGTATCGTTTGAATTTATGTGGAGTGCGGATTGTGGAACTAGGGATTAACTCGTGTTTTTATTTAGGCAGATCTTTAGATAATTCAACGTGTATGTTGCCTTTGGGGACGCTGCTTCTTTTACAGTGCTCATTGATTCTGCCTTTAGTTACTTCAATTATATTGAGATCGAGGCAGTATGCCTGCTTCCATATATCTGTTCGCCATCATCTTAAAAGTCACTTGTTTCCTAACCATACGTAATCTAGCTTTCGCTTCTTTGCTAGTAACAATATTCTACTAATAGTCTGTAAGGATGTGAATGTTGAGATGGATGCAAACAGAGATGGATGGAGGATGGCATGCTATGCCGACCACAAATAATTACATATACTAAGGCCTGGAAGTCAATGGGGACGATGATTTAAACAAGTATCATATCATGCCAAGAAAATAAAAAAGTTAATTTGATTTATATATGAAAACACATCACCTGAAAAGGATGACTTTTCAGATCCTTTTCCCTAAATTGCGTAGTATTCGAACAAAATCTTGAAATTTGGGAGCAATGGTGGCCGAGTGGTAACGGCCCCGACTTACGAATTTTAAGTCGCGGGTTCAAACCCAGCCAGGCGCCTATTGCTTTGTGAAATTCATCACCACTGCTCTCAAAACGGTGAAGGAAAACATCGTAAGGAAACCGCCATGTCCAAGAACCAAAAATTCGAAGACATGTGACATTCACCAACCCGCACTGGGCCCACGTGGTGGATTACGGCCTATTTCCTCTCCTAGAGAGGAGGCCTGTGTCCCAGCAGTGGGAACATTAAAAGGCTGATTATGCTATGCTTATGCGTGTAATCAGCTACTTTTTGACTCCCCTTTCAGCTACCAGAACGCATGTCTTCAGTTGAAATCGATCGTCACGATGTTTACCAACTAATAAGAGGGTCGTGAGCGAATGTACGACGAGAAATTAAGAGCATTTCATTGGTAACAGCATCCGTAAGAGGGAGGTAGTATCGGTGACGTAACGTGCGCTCGTTCTCAAGACACGCAGACGAGTTCACGACACATTGATTAATTTGATCCAATTTCTGCGACACGAGCGTTTCGTCATTGATTACTATATAATCGGAGGAGAAAGGTGGTGGTTATTGAGAAAGATTCGCCTTACTCCACCAGCACAGTAAGGGGACAAAAATACCTAGAATCTTCTCATCTTACACTATTATAAATGCATAAATTTAGATGGTTGGAAGTTTGTAATCAAATCATGCCAGAACGGCTAAACGGTTCTGGATGAAAGGCACTTGGCAAAGAGGTTTATTGTCTGGAATAGCATAATACAGGCTAATTTAATCCCGAGAGTATGTTTCCTTGGGATTATTGCCGATATTCACGTGGGCGGTGTCGCTGGAAGAAGATAGCAAAAAAGCAAAAGGAAACAGAGGCACAGATTTTCAAAATAAAATAAATTAAATAACTAACAATAACAACTAAGTAGTACAGAGCTATACGATAATATTTTGTAAGTAATGGTTGATATATCATCGTCTAGTCCTGAATTTAATAAGCAGTAGCTAGTAAGGAGCCGGTAAGGTACGTGGTAAAGCCGGTAAATCAGTAAGGTACGCAGTAAGCCGGAAAGCCAGTAAGGTACGCGGTAAGCCGGTAAGTCAGTAAGGTACGCGGTAAGCGGTATGCCAGAAAGTACGACGGTAAGCCGGTAAGGAACGGGGTTTAAAAACAACATACGGTCTAAGAGTTTTTAAGCAGGAAATTGTTTACAGATATACCTAAGTGACGCCATCATCTTTCTAGGGTTGACGCAACATGTTTACTTCTTTCATTCCGTTCTGTCAACCCTCCCTTCTCTACGAAGGTAATTTTAATCAAAACATTCATGAAAAACATCACACATATTCGGTTATACCATTCTTTCTACCCAGATATCAACTTAAGTACCCAATGTAATACACAATATCTATTACACTAAATTATGAAGATTATTCCCGTTTGAGTTCCGATTTTTAGAGCACCAATGCTTCAAATTGAATAGGAATACTTTTCTCTATTTACTAAAATTCTTTGCAAAATTAGCGAACTTAATAAATTATCACCACTAAGATATTTTTCTATTAAGATTGTCAATCTCGCTGATAGATAGCACTATCTTAATTTATATCGTAATCTTTAATCGCTAAGTAATTAACCAGAAGCCCGTTACCTACCTACACTCTACAGCAATTAGCTGTATCTGCACGCACGGTAGCTATTACTGATGACACGCCGCTGGGTATATGCGGCTACCCAGATATTGAGAAATATGTACGTGGTCGAAGATTTCTGGATTGGTAGGTAAATATTCGGTTTTTTGGCGGTCTTGATCATGGTATACTTACTTCAAATTATTCAGTATTAGCAGCACCCAGCGGTTTCACCCGCATAGTTCCCGTTCCCGTGGGAATACGGGGATAAAATATAGCCTATGTTACTCAGGGTGAATGTAACTTTCTAATGGTGAAAGAATTTTTAAAATCGGTCCAGTAGTTTTTGAGTTTATTCGTTACATACAAAAATACAAATCTTTCGTCTTTATAATATTAGTATAGAGTATAGATATAGCCTAGCGACCAGTCCCGGCTTCGCAAGGGCGCAATGCTGATACTAAATCTCTACTATCTTATGCATGTATTATACCTACATATACACCTTCCTCTTGGACCACTCTATCTATTAAAAATTAATCACATCAAAATCTGTTGCGTAGTTTTAAAGATCCAAGCATACATAGGGACAGACAGCGGGAAGCGACTTTATTTTGTACTATGTAGTGATATGAGTGCTAATTCATTATCTGCCTAGCCTTTTCCTAACTTTATTGGGGTCACCTTCCAGTCAAACCATATTCAGCTGAGTACCAGTACATTACGTGGAGCGGCTGCTTACCAGACCTCTAGAACCCATTAACTGAGTAACACGGATTTTTGGGTAGACTGGTGTAAGATTTTCTGGCTTCTGACAATCCGTAACGACTACCAAAGATCTCTAAATGGCAGCCGGGATCAACGGCTTAACGTGCTTTCCGAGGCACGGAGAAGTCTCGTTATGTTAAGATGGTCACCCATCCACAGACCAGCCTCTAGCAATCTGTAACGGCTGCCAGTGCTGAGTGCTGAGAGAATATTAAGAGAGAGAATGAGATTATAATTAGAAGCTTTTTGAAGATGATAGATCGCTAAGCAATGAAAATTAATTACAACTAGCAGCGCCCCGCGGTTTCACGCGCATAAGTTTCGATCCGTGGGAATATCGGGATAAAAATTATAGTATATGTTAATCCTGGTTATAAAACATCTATGTGCCAAATTTCATATAAATCAATTCAGTAGTTTTTGCGTGAAAGAGTAACAAACATCCATCCATACTTACAAACTTTCGCGTTTATAATATTAGTAGGATATGGCAAAATACCATTTCACTCTTGCAAATATCCAATTAATAAAACGCACAAGTAAAGTAATGGGTTCTCGTTATGGTAACGTTCAGTGCAATAATTAAATCCAATCGTGTAATCGTGTGTAAGCAAACGGTCTGAATTGAGAGTCAATTTATTATGTAGTTCGTTACTTCATCTTGTATTTGGAGCCCTACATGTCCTTGTATGGAAGACGCACTTATTTGTGAAGTGGAGCATTTCTTACTGTAAGTTTTTTTCTTATGTACCGACTTCGTAATGTTAAAGGAATCGTGCAGATATTGAGTACAGAGATACAAAGTTATCTAAATAATTCGCACCAAATGTCTTGAAACTTTAAAATATGTATAACGACTACTAGATACTTGAAAGGTTTACTGTTTTTATAACGGTTCATACTGTATTGGTATATGTAGATATGTACATACATATAAGAGCGTACGGATGTAAGTAGTTTTGAGAATATATGAATGGCTATGTATGGGAAGACAAAAAAATATTACACGCTGGCTATGTCAAAAAATAAACAGGATAGATAAATAATCTCTTCATTACATGGACCTGTAAATAGCAATAGCTATTTACAGGTCCATGTAATGAAGAGATTGCAGTCGGGGGAAGGTGCCTTTGAATACAAAGGCACCTTCCCCCGACTGCTATGAAAATATTACTATTATAATATATCTTTCTTTTGTATTTTTTAGATCGCTTTTTGACGTGTTTTTTTTTTTTAATTATTTGTTTTTTATTTCATACCTTTTTTGCTATAAACTAAGAAAGCTTGAGACGATGATAGTATACGTAGTCGTAATTTTCATGAAAAAAAAAAACATTTTTTATTTTGTTTAAGCCGTTTAGAAGTTATTGTGGTATAAAGAAACTCACAAACATACATGCATAAACCCTGAAAACATAACACTCCTTTTTTTTGGGCAGTCGTGTAAGAAACAGTTGTTGGACTTGGTAGCGAAAGGGGGTATTTACTGAGATGAGGAGTAATATTAAATGTGGAAGAAGAAGACATTTCCCACCAATATTAACACAGTCTCTATTTAGTCAATGGAAGACTTGGAAGTAAGAAAAGGCACAAAAGGGTACTCATCACACACAGCAATTAAAAACGCACAAATCAGATCATCACGCAACACCATAACAATGATTGGTTTCGAAGCCTATAAACCTGAATGCGCGTGTAACGTTAACCCGTCAAGTCACGGTGCTAACGCATTTCCCAACGTTATCTAGTCAACGAAAACCATGGAACATGCGTGGCTCAACCAGAGCGTGGGAACGGCAAGGGTTTGCGTGCTTGCTGCGTTTTTATGTAGAATAACACATTTATACGATAACTGACGTGGTTGAACACGACATTTTTGTAATAATTGCATAAGGCACTTGCATAGTAATAACGTTTTGTATGTGAAGCTCAGTGGAAACGCAACGTTTATAAAGACGCGTTAAAGGGACGTTACGGCAGCGTGACCGCGGCGTCTTCGCATAGAACGGCTCAAAGCAACTTTATAAGTGTCATTGAATCATTCGCTCATATAACGTACCTATTGTGAATATGAGGATCATGTAGATCGCTATGTCAGGGGTTCATTTCATGTTAGTTTGGCGGTTTGAGTTCTTTATGTGGCCTACCCAAATGTACTTACTTTGGTATTGTTCGTCAATTGGTTGAGCTCTTTAAAGTTCTAAGTTTGAGCTACACGATAACTTACTAACAAATATGTATATGCTTGCACTGTTTGATCAGGTCCACTCAAATCTGTATGGTACTGACTTTCCTCAAAAAACCACATCAGATATCAAAATAATTTGAAGACCAGTACAATTGTATCGACTTCAAAAGAGACTGACCTCTAAGTCAACGTTTATAAAGACGCGTTAAACGGACGTCATGGCAGCGTGACCGCGGCGTCTTCACACAGAACGGCTCAAGTCAACTTTATAAGTGTCATTGGATCATTCACTCATATAACGTATTGTGAATGTGAGGACCATGTAGATCGCTATGTCACAGTCGTGGTTCATTTCATGTTAGTCTGGCGGTTTGA
Organism: Hecatera dysodea; assembly: GCA_905332915.2. NCBI lineage: Eukaryota > Metazoa > Arthropoda > Insecta > Lepidoptera > Noctuidae > Hecatera > Hecatera dysodea. Next base: position 19,418,020 of record HG995299.1, on the reverse strand, counting down.
GTTCTTTATGTGGCCTACCCAAATGTCCTTACTCTGGTATAGTTCGTCAAATAGTTGAGCTCCTTAAAATTCTAAGTTTGATAATACCATAACTGACAAATACTTGCACTGTTTGAACAAGTCCACTCAAATCTGTCTGGTACCTACTTTCATCAAAAAAACACATCAGACATCAACATAATTTGAAGCCCAGTGCAATTGTATGGATTTTAAAAAAGACTTTGGACTTCTGAGTTTGTTTCGGTGTTTCTTCTCAGGGTAGTCCACTAGGAAACACCAGCCTCATCTAGAACGGCCAAAAAAGATTGACGTGTAAGTGTTTTTTACAACTTAACTACTTACAAAATAAATATTTAATCTATAGAGGCTACTTGCAAGGCGGCGGTATCCTGGACAGTCCTCTATCCATATCCTACCTTTGTTTCAAAAATATTGAGGTCGGCGTTCGGTCGTAACTAACTGATTGTCAGAATATCAAGCTTTTGACTAGTCGTACCTGTCAAGTATGTGTAAGAACTACAAATATCAGTTTGGATTGACAACTTAACGTACTTCCTTATGGATCTTATTGACAGATAAATATTTACACCAGTGCTCACGCCCGAACACTAGTTTAACGTGAAAAATTAAACACGTGCCTTTCCTCTAAAAACCACATGAGCACACACTTATTGCTAGGGTTGAACTGCAATGAATTCGGTCTAGTTTCTCACGCCTATTCGTAAGTACGGGACGATTGCGCGACAGACTGACGGAGTACCATGCGTAGCAACCTTGACGCTGATGATGTGTTCGTATGAGCTTGCGACATTAAACGTTATTGTTTGAAAAACTGAGTAATGGGTGGATTTTAGCTGCAGCTCGCCGTAGGCATGGGCCTGCGGACGGCGAGTTTTGAGTCGCTGTTCGATAACGACCAGGCCCGGGTCGACGGCTCGTTGTGTTCCACGCGCGCCTCAAAGGGATGTCAGTATAGTAGTCGGGGCCCGATAGGGCCAGTGGGTCCTAGAACGCAAAAGAGGAACACGGATGGGTCAGTAAGAGTCTGACACTCCCTTCCGCTCCGCACAGAGCGGAAGAAGTCATTTGATGATTATCCATCCTTAAAAAAACATTGCAGCTCGCACTTGATTTTTAGTAACGTGTGATGCTGTTTCTTTAGTAATGTGTAGCGGCTAAGATAAATTTCAGAATTAGACCAGACCAGTCTTTAAGAACAATCTGAACGATAAAGTAGAAGGCGACCATAGTAGGAATTTCTTATTGGCAAATTTTCGAGAGCTTTCTTGTCTTGATATACCATCAAAATGTCTAATGGGATGTCCGTGTCTACCTGCAAGCAACTAGCGTGCAAATTTTATTACACTGCAGAGCACGATCGAGATATAGGTATCGGATTGTATCTTTGTATCCCAAAATCGAATGCAGCTTGTATGCGAGCTGGTTGCTACCTGGCCTACCACTAAAAACCATGAAAAGAAACAGTATAATACACAGCCGAAGTTCGATTGCAACCGCCATCCATCCGTGCGTTTCTATCTCAAACCATCGCAGCAGTAGGCTGTAATTTACTGACGGATACAATTTATATTTACTTTCGCTATAATCTTTGTACCTCTCTGATTTCTCTAATCATCATTAGCCTATACTACCTTATTATAAAATTACACCTATAGGGAACGTGCACAGCGTAGACTATGCCATCTAGTGTTGCAAATCTGAAACTTTTACGTAGTAAATATTTGACCTGTGCTGCCACCTATACTTCCTACGCTCTCTGTTTAGGGGAACGTGTACGAAGTAGACTGTGCCATCTAGCGTTACAAATTTGAAACTTATAATTAAAAATATACTTGACATTGAAGCGTCTGTGCTGCCACCTATAGTTTCTGCACGTTCCCTATAACACCTTTCGGTATTATTTCCTCTATGTTGTTATGGAACTGAGTAACATGAAGTAAGCTGTCAATCCATTCGATCAAGGTGGAGTTACAGTTCACTTTAAGCTCACCTCACCCAAGTTATCATGGTAAAATGTTTACATAATGTTGCCGAATTAGTTCGAAAGAGTCACCGCGGCCCTGAAACGCAAAGGAACAAGTAGGGGTTACTCAGTAATAGTCTGATGCTCCCTTCCGCTCGGCCCAGAGCGGGAGAATTCATCTGATGATTTCCCATCCATAAAAAAGTACTTAGATTATAGACTGGCTGGACGATCACCAGTCATTATCAATTAAGCTTTCTTGATCACCCAACGCGTCTTTTTTCCTAAACATCATTCTCGCAGGTATTACGTATCGCCAATGAAAGTGACTTGCTATTGCCAACCGTTCCACTTGACCGGTCGCTTTCACCTCATCTCCACCGATAATTGCTATTGTTATTGCCACGTCTTTCCTGAATACTTATTACAGTGGTATAAGGCTGAGATTTGACGAAAGAATAGAACTGTTTTATGTAGATTTTTTTTTTCGAGATTATGCAGTTTTTAAAACTGTGGATGATTGTTATTTTAATAGCCTCTCCGGTTTCTTTATTGGTGTTTGTTTTTGTGGTGTGCACTTTCGAATTTTTTAAGCTAAATTGAATTTTATTGATGCTTTTAATTTTTATGTTGTTCCCGACATGTATTTTTAACAGCATTTTAGGTGGTATTCAATTTAGAGTAATTTCCTTATATACATTAAGATAATATGCTTTTTTTAACAACACTTCTGAATCACTGATTGAAAAGATGATGATGATGATTGATTTTGAATGAAAAGTTTTGAGTATTTGGAAAGTGTACAAAATATTTTTACAGATTTTTTATGGATGGTATGCGTAGATAAATATATTTCATCTTATCGAAGAAAATAAAAAAATACTAAGAAGAAATACTAACAACAAATCTTTTTTAGCTGACTTCAAAAAAAGGAGGAGGTTCTCAATTTGATTGATTTTGTTACGTCTCAAACACAGATTTTTATGCTTCATCACGCAAAAACGACAGATCGAAATCTAATGGATCTCTTGCATCGTTACACAACGTTTAATTTCCGTATAGATCAGCCGCCAATAGGAACTAGCTGAGGAAATGTTAATTACTGCGATTAATCTCACGCGAGTGTCTGATACGATGAGTCGAACGAGTACTTAGTGTTGTGACACGAATGGCTCAAAAAAAAAAAAACAAAAACTTTTTACAAAAAAATAAAACGAAACTGACTTTCGTAAATCACAAAGTTGTGAAATTTCGGAACTCGGTATTTTGATTGTTTCTTTGTTTTTTTAACATTGACTTCCGAAATTAAAGTTATTTCATACTTTTGTAGATTTTTTTTGTAGAATTCGATTGTTATTTTCTTTGTAAAACGTTTTCACTTTTCAGTGGTACACCTCCCACCTAATCGTGCCCAACACAGTGTACACGGTGTTAATTGGTTTAATCAAAAAGTAGGCCCAACAATTGGGAACTGGTGTAAATCGTTGAGGAACTCCTTCAACTGTCTATGGTCTCCATCATAAGACCTGTAATGGCATTTATAACCCATATGGATGCAAAGTTCTCATCAATTTCTATGGACTAAAGCCAGTCCAAACATCGGGTAATTGCTGTATGTCGTTGAGGAGTTCCCTCTACTGTTTTACAGCTTCATCATCAGAGCAACTTCAGACTTTCATTAAATAGTAGTGCTTTAAGTAATGAAAAAAGTAATGAACGCATTAGTCGCCACTACGATTTTCGAAGGCTCCTATCGACTTCCCTGCCATCACCAGATCCTGGTTTCCTCATCATGGTACCACCCTTGGGATATCTCCTTTACAACAAAAAAAGAATCATCGAAATCGGTTCATTAACGACGAAGCTATCCGTGACCAAACATAATATATATATACTAATATTATGAAGCTGAAGAGTTTGTTTGTTTGGACGCGCTAATCTCAGGAACTACTGGTTCGAATTGAAAAATTCTTTTTGGGTTGAATAGACCATTTATCGAGGAAGATAACATCACGCTGCGAGTAATAGGAGCGAAGAAAAAATGGAAAATGTGGAAAGAACGGGGAAAATTATTCATCTTTGAGGGCTTCGGTGCGTGCGCTGCGAAAACGGTTCAAGATACCAAAAAATATGAAGGAAAGAATTATTCCTCTTAAAATGATCTAAAAAAATGACCGGGACAGTATATGTCTATCTTTTAAGATTAACTCACTAGAACCGTTTTTATGGTAATCAAATTTGGTCGAAAGGGATGAAAGTTTGTATTAAACTTTGTCAATTTTAAACCGATCGGGCTGAGAGTTTCAAAAACGGGGTAAAAGTAACTATTTCACGCGGACGAAGTCGCGGACAGAAGCTAGTATATATATATATAAACCTCCTCCTTTTTTGAATTCGGTTAAAAATAATATAATGGTTGCACTAAATGATGTGTAAATCCGAAACGCAGAGGCCTTCAGGGCCATAAAGGTACCCATAATCTACACTGCAATATTATACAGGGGTAAAGTTTGTAAGTTTGTTTGTAGGAATCAATTCCTGGATTTAGTGAACCGATTTCAAGACTCTTTCTTCAGTAGATAGCACCAACCGTTTTCTATACTAATAATAATATTATAAAGAGGAAATATTAGTATTTTTGTAAGTAACGAATAAACTCAAAAACTACTGGACCGATTTCAAAAATTCTTTCACCATTAGAAAGCTACATTCACCCTGAGTAACATACGCTATATTTGATCCCCGTATTCCCACGGGAACGGGGACTACGCGGGTGAAACCGCGGGGCGCTGTTAGTAATATTATAAAGAGGAAAGATTTGTACTTTTGTATGTAACGAATAAACTCAAAAATCACAGGACCGATTTCAAAAATTCTTTCACCATTAGAAAGCTACATTCACCCTGAGTAACATAGGCTATATTTTATCCCCGTATTCCCACGGGAACGGGAACTACGCGGGTGAAACCGCGGGGCGCTGCTGGTCATTAATAAAACAATAACTACATACAGTTAAATTAATAATCAAACAGGCAGTAAGACTGAATGTCTCATTGTCAGAGCATGACAATGATTCTGACACCTGAGACAGAATAGTGTCACGGTGATGACGGAGCCTTGGCAGGGCTTATGAAAATGATCTAGAGATAATGTTAGTAAACAAGCAGTCTTAAATACAAACAATTAATTTGTTGTTTGAAAACATCAATCAAAACGTGCTAGCATCTCATATCGTATCTGCAGATTGCTAAAACAAAATAAATTGAACACATCATCAAAAATATTAGATTATACAGTATGATAAATAACAGAGGGCGTTCCCTTAAACTCGTTAATCTTCATCATTAATAGATTAAAATAAAAATAAGCATAAAATACTTCGAATTAAAAAAAAAATTGACAATAAATTCGAAACATCCTGTTTAAAATCAAAATAGTAGCGCGGAATAGTACTCGTAGTAGCAATTCCCTCTGTTAGTTAACATACTGTATAACTACCAGCGCCTCGCGGTTTCGCCGGTGTACTTCCCGTACCCGTGGGAATATGGGGGTAAAATATAGCCATGTTACTCGCTGATAACGTCGCTTTCCATTGGTGAAAAAATGATTAAAATCAGTTATAATATTGATAAGATTATTTACATTTCATATGGTTTGTATTATTAGTCTCAGACGAAACGCAACATTATAAACTCGAACTCAAATGAAAAGTAGTTAGCCTACGCCAAACATAATATTATATTTATACGTAATTCAGGATTATTTCGCATTTAATAGTGTGTCGTAAACGGATTCGATTTAATTTCACGACAAAAACACACCAAGAAATCAACACATCGAACCAAGGGTCATTGCTACAAAAGATCCTAATTAATTTGACCCTGCCCACTTGTTAAACAAACACAATCATTCAGTCGTATTTGAAATCATCGCCAGCTATTTCAGAGGGGTCAAACCAATCATTTCGAGCTGCTCAGCTTAGCAGGTAGATGTTAAAACGTTCACGGTCAAGTTGCCAAACAATGGATGCAACTGATTGTTTCGTCAGTCGTCATTATTTCAGTGCATGCTTAGAAAAACTTCATTTTACCGCTTTTGGATAAGGTTTTGTTGACGAATCCAAACAAAATTGAATAAGGACATTAGAATGATATCAACCTGACCCAGCCTATCCCTTGCGGCCTGTGTCCCACAGGGGATTCCCTTAGCAGGCGGTCATTTAGCTTGTAAGCTTAATTTTTAGCCCTGCCTGGGGGCCTTAAATTAATTTGAGGCCGCGGCAGGAAAATCCTGTTAAGCAGTAACCAGCCTTAGAGTGCTGAACTGCGAGTGGTCCAAGACAAAAAACAAAATAAAACATTTGAATGATGAGGTGGAAACCTCTCGCACAATTTCAGTAATTGTAATAATGTACAATGTCCAGAAAGGTTCGATCTAGGGGAACTGGTATTTCATAAGAATATTTAGGATACACTAGTATACTTCTCCAGCTTTTCACGGCTTCATCTACTCTATATATGGTAACGAATAAACTGAAAAACTACTAGACCGATTTCGAAAATTCTTTAGGCTATATTAAACTATATAAATGTCCACTCATGCTTTCTCATTTATTGCTCTTGCTATTAGTGAGGACAGTAACAAAATCCACTGGGTGGTGTAGAAAAAGTAGGCGGCAGACGGCGACTTTGTTTGTGTTTGTGCTAAATAGACATTCAGAGCTTCTATTTCACTCAGGGTCAACCTAAACGCTGATAGTATTCTTACTAGGTTGCTGAATCTCCCAAAGCATGATCTTCTGCGGCACACTAACTTAGCTATACCCCATTCACGATAAGATTAGACATTGAAATACATCTTTTTACAGTCCGTTCAACCGATTTTGACTTCTATTGCGTTGGTGGCATGACACATGGTAGCTGCAGTAAACAGTTGGTATTATAATCACGTTTTTGCTTTTAATGGCATCCTTATGCGTACGGAATAGAAGTAAAAATCGGTTGAACGGACTGTAAACAATTTTGTTCCAATGTCTAATCTTATTGTGAATGGAGTATAATGCTGTATGCTGGCACGAAACTTCCTAATAATATAGGTACCTTATACTTCGCGTGACCCAAGGGCTGGCTTTACTTCGGACAGAGGATAAGTATGGCCATACAACGTGGCAATGCTGCCAGTCTATTGGGTTCACTGCTAGTCGAAAGCGATGCGGACGAGTTTTTTGATGTAATTTTGTAGTTAGGAGGATTTTAGTTTATTTTTACGTTAAGCTTATCTTTACACTCGGAATACTTAAATTCAGAACTCAGAAAGACATTATTTTTGAAGCTACTGAAAAACAAACACGTGATATTTTCACAAATCCTCACCGAGTAGCACCAAAAGATTCACAGTCGACCAGTCAGGTTAGTTTAAACTGGAGAAAGTTCTCGGTCAACAACAGCGCCGGCGCAGGCGCATCATTAGGCACCTTACATAAGAAGGCACCCATTGTCAGGTGGAAAGCGATGGGAACTTAGGTGTGACATCAACTTACGTATTTTGGCTTAATTGTTTTTGGTTGACGCCACGTGGGTGACGAAACATCAGAGGTTACATCAGTTGGAATCTCACAGTATTTACCTACATTTTTTGTTTTTCTCTTATCCTAGTGGTCATTAATGATGTACAGTCGGTGATAGCAATTAGCTGACCCCCCTAAAAATTACTCGATTTTACACCCTATGCTCATAACATTAAACGTTATTCAATATTTGTATGAGTTTATCAGACTAACACTACTCGTTGAACAGAAACAATAAATAATTTTGATACGCAAACTTGAGCTTTAAGAGGTTGGTATTAGGTCATTTATTTATAACTGTTCACCTATTTTAATAAGTGGGTAGTTAGACGTCAATATGCGTCATCATCATCAACAGCCTGTTGCAGTCCACTGCTGGACATAGGCCTCTCCAATTGCACGCCACTTAGATCTATTTTCGGCTTCTCGCATCCAGTTTCTGCCAGCCGTCCTGCGCAAATCGTCACTCCACCGTGCCTGAGGACGTCCTACACTACGTTTGCCGAGACGCGGTCTCCACTCTAAAACTCGTTTACCCCAACGGTTGTCGGTTCTACGACTAATATGGCCAGCCCACTGCCACTTCAGCTTACTAATCCGGTGGGCTATATCAATTACCTTGCTTCTCTGACGGATCACCTCATTTCTGATGCGATCCCTCAGAGACACACCGAGCATAGCCCTTTCCATAGCCCGCTGAGCGACTTTGAGCTTATGGACCATACGAGCCGTCAGTGTCCACGTTTCGGCTCCGTATGCCATGACGGGTAGGACGCACTGATTGAAGACTTTCGTCTTTAGGCACTGTGGGATCGACGATGTAAAGACTCGACGTAGCTTCCCAAATGCTGCCCAACCCAACTGAATTCTTCTGTTCACCTCGCCCTCAAAGTTGTTTCTACCTAACTGCAGTGACTGCCCGAGGTACACATATTTTTGAACAACTTCGAGAACGGCACCGTGAATCGCAATCGGTTCCGGTAGAACATGTTCGTTGAACATGACCTTGGTTTTATCCAAGTTCATCCGTAGGCCGATGCGTACAGAAGAGTCAGCCAGGTCATTCAGCATCTGTTGTAGGTCCTGCAGTGTTTCAATATGCGTATTCAACCAAAACTGCTATAGATATGACATTAGGAATATGGGGTAGAAGAATAAATTGAACAAGATATTCTATGCACAAATAGTAGTGAATATGCGCGAACATTTTTACCGTGCCTTACTAATTGTAAAAATCCACGCTTTTTTCCTTTCTATTAATTGTTATCAGTTTTGATAGTTTAATCGTCATGTCCAAGTTGAGTTGAGTGATTATTTAAAATACAAAATAATCTATTTGCATGAGGAGAATGTTGGTATTAAAGCGATTGCTACGAAACTTAATATAGCGGTAAGTGTATTCTTTTTGTATGCTTCATTTATAATTATAGTTATTCCTTAATTCGTTAATTGGCTTAAAAGCCGGTGAATGTAGAATAATAGACAATTAATTATGTTTCATTATGAGTCTAATTTGAGATCATTTATAGGTCTAATTTGATTTATATTATCTAAATTGATAAACGTATTTTTGCAAACTTAATCGATAAATTATGTTTAACTATTCGTTACTAAAATTATGCTTATTCTATTGTTTCAGAGAAATACAGTCAGATTGTGGCTAAGACGTTTGACGTGTGGTTTAAATATTCAAAAAGATCGTCCTGGAGCTGGACCAAAACCATTCATGAGAGGAAGTGATTGTTGTTGGATATGGTGCGCGGTATGCGGGACCGCTTGCAACAAGTAATAGAAAAAATGGTGCTCCACTTCGCTACCTATTAAAAGCATATTATAAATGACTGGAGTAACCAGTGTTGGTCACAAACAATACTAACGTATGTCAGTGTGTGTGTTGAATTAACTATTGTTATAATTACTAACGAAGTATTTTGAATACCTAGTTTTTTGTCAAAACCTTATAACTAAAATAACTACTCACAAAACAAATTGATATATAGTAGGTAGACCTTCAACGTATAATTCCGTTTTATTTAGTTAAATGATATTTAATGTGGTGATGTTATTGTTATGAAATAGAAATACATACCTATATATTTCTAAATATTATAACATGCTGATTCACTACATTAAACTAAGTGCAGTTAACAACGTTATTAGTAAAATAGTAAGTAGGTAAATATTATCATCTTCGTGTCGTCATCAATATCATTTATGTTATTCTTATAATATTTTTTTTAATAAAATATAATCGTTTTACCATAATTTTGGTTTTTTATTTCCGTTCGTTTTTTTTTTGTTGCTAAAGTTATAATTTATTATTTATAACTTAATATAAATTAACAAAACATAAACAAAAGCGTCAAACACGCTGGTTACGAACTCACAACCACGATTTGTCAGCTCACTACAGTCACCACTAGACCACTCGAAACATATTCAACATGATTGAAATTACGTATTATATTACAAGTTAAAATAATATTCAAGATCATATCTACCTTAACACTGCGTATTAAAGATCAAATTCGAATAACTATTTTATTGATCGTAAACGTTGAACCAGTTGTCTTACTGCTAACAAGCAGAAGGTTCAAATTCGTTTAATTTTTAGGGGGTCAGTTAATTGCTATCACCGACTGTACAATTATTTTATTACAATCTAGCCTTGTATATAGACTATTAAGCAACTGCTATATCGTCTTAATTAGTACGAACTATAATCCAATCTCGTATTTTATTAATTACTAGCTGTCCGCACAACTTCGTTTGTGTCACATTTTTCATGACCGCTCCGCTCCTATTGGTCTTAGCGTGATGATATATAGCCTATCTATAGCCTTCCTCGATAAATGGGCTATCTAACACTGAAAGATTTTTTCAAATCGGACCTGTAGTTCCTGAGATTAGCGCGTTCAAACAAACAAACAAACAAACAAACTCTTCAGCTTTATAATATTAGTATAGATAATTATAATAACACTATAGGCCAGAGATGTGACAAATCACGCTAAAACCAATAGGAGTGGAGCACCAATGAAAAATGTTTCAAAATCGGGAAGTCGCGGGCAGAGCTAGGTGTATGTATGTGTATGTAAGAAGATAAGTCTATACAGGCTGTTCTAAAAGTGCATGGTGATCTCTAAGGGTGATGTTAGGTAGCATGTTTGCTTCATTACTCAAGTCCTCAGAATCAGTGGAAATCACTCTACTGCTGCGTGACTCCCTCGCGCCTGGTCAAGCCGCGCAGGGAGACCGATCTTAACAGTTGAACTAATGCTACTGAAAGTAGCAGGCAATGCCAAATTATCACCACAGGGTTGTACCAGATAGATTAGTAAGCGCGGGCCTGCGGATGGCGAGCTATAGGTGGCTCGCCGTCCGATAGCAACCAGGCCCGAGTCGACGGCGCGTCGTGTTCTACGCGCGCCTCATAGAGCCGTCAGCAACGAAGACGGGGCCCATAGGGTCAGTGCCTGCTAGAGTTGCGGAATTTGTTCGAAAGAGTCACCGCAGCCCTGGAACGCAAAGGGCACAAGAAGGATTACGGGTGGGTTTTAGTCAGTAAAAGACTGACACTCCATTCCGCTCAGCCTAGGGCGGAGCGGAAGGGAGTGTCTGCGGCTTTTTTTTGGATGGGAAATCATCAAATGACCCCTTCATTTGATTATTTCCCATCCAAAAAAAGAAAAGTGTTGTACCAGAAAGCCTATATAATATTCTGTGTAGCAAATCAAGACATGAAGAAACCTTATCTACCTTCATGAACAACTAGATTTATGATCCGATATAGTGCTTGGCTCTTGACTTGATACTTAAACTGTGCAAAACTCGTTATCTTATACCATTTTATGCAAAGAGAAAACTCGTAACAGGAAATGCAAAGACGTAAAGAAAGAAACAAGGCCGACATGATATGATGATCATTGTATACATAGGTATACAGTAAGTTAACTAACAGAGGGCGTTCCCGTTAACCCGCAATAGTATTAGCCTCCATATATGATTAAAAAAATATTACCATTCGAAAACAAAATGTTTTATTAATTTCTTTTAATATTAAAATATTCACTAAAAATGTTAAATTGATACGTTAAAGAAACACTCTGTACACGCGTAATTGCCGGTTTGGGCATTGCTACTAAGAGTACTATTCTGCGCTACTAGGTATTTTGATTTTATTTAATGTCAATTAAAAAAAAAATCGGATTATTTTATGCTTACTTTTCTATGCTGATATTTTTATTTTAATCTATTAATGATATAGATTAACGAGTTTAAGGGAACGCCCTCTGCTATTTAACATACTGTAGATCAACGCTGCTGATATGCAAATAGCTAGCCAATGATGCGATTAATACGGTTTGAATGAGTTTCATTCCTGGCATGAGTAATTATTGTAATTAATGATACCATACATAATAAAACTTTTTTTCCTCAATGATTTAGAGATGATTCGGAGATTGAATATAGATATTGTGTATGGCAGTCGCATCTTCATATTGTTTTGAAACGCTAACGAAACATGTTCTACTATGATAAATTAAATATTGGTTATCCAAACATGGATTGAGGATGAGCATTACAAGAGAGGTTTTACTTAAATCCTTCATAAGTTTCCATCAAAACGCATGATTGCTTTAAACTACCTCATTCGTCTTTTCTAATCTTTCATTGATCTTTTGTAGTAGATGACTACAGAATGAAACAAGTTTACAGATGCTATAATTTAAATGATAAATTATATTTATTTTATAAGTAGGTTATACATAACACTTTTACACGTCCAATATGTCTTGTCATTTTAAGCTAGATGAAGCCGGTGTTTCCTAGCCGACTACCCTGAGAAGAAACACCGAAACAAACTCAGAGGTCAAAGTCTCTTTTACAATCCGTACTGGTCAAATCATATGAGAACCATGTAGGTTAATGTCTGAGGTGGCCTTTTGAGGAAAGAGTTACACAGATTTGTGTGGACCTGTCCAGACAGTGCAAGCATTTGTCAGATACCGTGTAGCTCAAACTTAGTTTTCTCAACTTTAGTTTTGATTCACAGCGAAATACCGTCCAATATTGATATTACAAAGAATTTTCTCCTTACGTCCAAGTCTCGGAGTTTTCCTCACAGCATTGCGTGATCTTGGACTTGTAACATTATTTAGTTACGCACTGCTACCGGTGTTCCAGTTACTGTTTCACACTGAACTATTAAACCAATTTGAATATTTATTAACTGTTTATCTGATTTATCACACTTAATGATACTATATTTTTGAATGAGATGTAAACGGAGAATTAACGAATATTATTAGTCAGGAAGGGTTTAGTCAAAAATGAACATTTTGATGCGGGAATTTTCAGGATGGTTTCCTCCACAGGAATTAATTACAAGGATCAGGAAATTCTAGAATCTTCTCGATTTTTGTGGAATATATGGCCCCTGCGCTTCTTAATCGCTGAAGAAGCTTGTGTGTTAGTTTCACTTAGTATGTAATCAAACAAACAATATGCGACTTTAAGTCGGTCCTTTATGTGCCTCTAGGTACCTAAGAATTACTTGTATGTATTTTGCATTCAGCCATATCCTCTACGTAAAAAAAAAACAAAACAATTTATACGCTAATTTTCCGGGCAAGGCTCTTACAAAACCTAACTTTAGACCCATTCCAGCCAATAAATATGCAAAGTAGCAAAATCTCTGCAAGCCATGACATCACTGCGATCTATTTTACATAGTTCGAGATAATTTTAGCATTATTTGACATCTGTAAAGGCGACCGACCTCCGCGGAGGTCTGTGCGACACTGGCTAGTGAGGACAACGTCCCCGGAATGTCTAGGTCGGAGCTCTAGGCTGGGGACTTGTTTTTAGTTTATTTTAGTTCTTAGTACTGGCTGAATGGATTGACTTGTTACTGTTGTGCTGAGGGCTGGCTGGTTGTAAAGTTGGTAGATTCTTCTTGGTTTGAGTCTCCACCTCGAATACACAAATTGACAATTATAGCTGATTTATTTACTAGCAATCAACATATTTATTTTTCATTATCGTGGCGACTGAGTCGTGTGGAGGGCCTTGAAACTGACTTTTGTCCTTAGTTCTGGGACTTTTTTGTGGCTTAGAAATTTATTTTGAATAAAAATATTCCCGAAATCACATGGTTTATTTGTTTTCCGTAATTTGATTTGCCGATTTAGCAACAACTCTTGGTTGTTTGTGACCATGGATAGCGTAAAACATTGCATTTCACGAATACATGTTTCGCGCCTACAGATTTCCTCTAAAGGTATTAAGTCCGAGTTTGGGTCGCTCCTATCCTCATTTATCTTTTTGATTCTTTTATTTCTCAATTTGTTTCTTTTATTTTGGCGGTCGATGATGTCATGTGTTTGGTTTCGAATTAAGTTTGAAGGCTAATAAAGTTCGATTCATATTTTTTAGATTTGATTCAGTTCTTTTCTAAATATTTTTTTTATAAGATGCAAAAATAGGTGCGTAGCATGTTGCAAAGTGAGTTTTCTAGAAAGCTTACGATGTAAGATGCCGATTGAGAGGTTATGAACTTGTGAGGTACTTGTTGGTCAAGTTTATGATGAACGAATTGCAAACATTTGATTATGATGATTTTGAATAATACAGCATCACGGGTCCATCTTCGAGGTTAAGCACCGCTTGCTGAGGTTGGTCTGTGGATGGGTGAGTGATCATCTTAACATATCCAGAATCCTCCATGCCTTGGAAGGCACGTTAAGCCACTGGTCCTGGCAGTTATTTGTGGATCTTTGGTAGTAGCCACGGATTGTCAGAAGCAAGCAAGACTAGTGTCAGATTTTCATCTGCCTAGCCTTTTTCCCAACTATATTGGGGTCGGCTCCCAGTTAAGCCAGATTCAGCTGAATACCAGTATTTTACTTGAAGCGGCTGCCTACCAGACCTCCACAACCCAGTAACTGGGGAACAGGGTACTTCTCGGCAAGACTGGTGTCAGATTTACTGGCTTCTGACAATCCGTAACGACTGCCAAAGATCTCCAAATGACAGCCGGGACCAACGGCTTAACGTGCTTTCCGAGGCACGGAGAAGTCTCGTTATGTTAAGATGGTCACCCATCCACAAACCAAGCTCGGCAAGCGTTGCTTAACCTCGAATATCGACCCGTGCGGCTGTTATAACTTAGCCACGAGCTCCTCTAGACAGTGATATTGAACTTCAATATAACAAGCTGAATGGAACTTGGCTTTTATTATTGGCACAAGTGAGAGTGAACGATTTCTCTTGCTCTATGTGCTTGGTTTATGTAATATTGGTCAAAGGTGAGAGAGAGGTGCTTTACCTGTTCGCTAAAAGTTCATACTACACTGAACTTTGAACTGTGGCCGTACTACGAAGTGCCAATGTTTTCATGATTCAGTGTAAGGGAAAGGGATAGTGCTATTCGTCTTGTGTAACTCCGTCTCTCTCTGACACAGGAATCATGATGGATTTAAGATGTCATGGTAGGGCTGCTGTGCAGTGTATTCCGAAGAGATTGAAAAGTAAATAGTAACCATTCTTTTGTTTTTCTTGTTGTTTTGGTATCCTTAAGAAGTTATGGAAGGAATAATTTCTACGTAAATTGACTACAATTGAAATCTCCTCTTTTTAAATAATTTTTTGAGCATACGACTATAATATGTATGTTCTCTTATATATGTGTTCTCTTATGCCTACTTAAAAATATTATAAAACGACATATTTATTAATTTATTATTTTAACATATATATCATGTATAATTTCTTACCAAAAAAGAAATATATATTTTGTGTTTTATTTATTTGTTGTACACCTACCACAGTGTTGTCTTTTTAACCCAAAGGTGGACTGGTAGAGAATGCCTTGTTGCATTAAGTCCGCCCATGTACCACTATTGTACATAAAGTTTAAATAAATAAATAATGTTTTGAAATATAAAATATGCAGCTTTTTCTTGATGGCACACAGCCTTTTTTAAGAATAGGAAATCGTCCAATGACTTCTTCCGCTCTGGGCGGAGCGGAAGGGAGTGTCAGACTCTTACTGACTAAAACCCGTGTTCCTCCTAATACCCTTTGCGTTCCAGGACCGCGGTGACTCTTTCGAACAAATTCCGCAACAAACAGCGTAGCCTGGAGTGATGTGAAGATCAGTTGTTGGTAACACCCAACAAATCGAGACACCTCATTGTTATTGCCGGTAGTGGGCGTTCTATACATACAAGGCATAAGTACATACAATTATGATGATAGGCTTTAAGTATTGCCACCCACTCGTACACGTTATGACCTCCAAAAACCCGCATCAACTGCAGCACTTAAAATTGTAATATGGCTGAAGTTACTTTGTTCTTTAAAGCATCAGGATAAGTCTCTTTCACTCGTCGTTTCTGGTCTCTAAGATCATTTATACATCTACGTTGTAATTTGTTATAACTTATGTAAAAAAGGTCTACCATCTTTAATATCTATTCATGTCTACAGAACCAATTTATAGCTATTTTCCTTAATAATCTTAATAGCTGGAGTCGCTCCATGCTCTTTGCTGAATCGAGATAAGACTAGAAGCGTTGGGGTCGCCCAAACAAATTGACCGAACCCAATTCATTGATTAAATGGCCGACGACCCATGACCATAAACGATTATCTCTGCCAGAATTTTCTGATAAGCTCTTTCTAAAATTCAATCGTTATTTTACAGGACCCGTAGGAACTGACTAGTTGGTTGTTTGAGATCCTATGCATAGATGCAGTGCTCATCACTTCGCTCGCGACTTTGTGTGCGTAGATTTAGTATACCCCCGTTTTACCCCCTTAGGGGAGGAGTTTCGTAAAATCCGTTCTTAGCGGATGTCTACACCCTATAACCTATATAGGTATAGAACCTACCTGCCAAATTTTAAGTTTGTAGGTGTTATAGTTTCTGAGATATCGTGTGTTTTTTTTTAAACAATTTATTTAGTATACAATATATGATAGATTTTCCATCATTCTACCTACATCGGTAAACCACGTCTTCCCTTCTAAAGTACAGTTAGCACTTACAGCTATCATTACACCATGGAGTCGTGACGATCGACAATCGCAGCGACCTTCGATTTCCACTCTAAGAGCTATGAGTAAGGGCCCCGGTGGAAAAGTTCCGATTGTTTTAGCTTGTCGATGAAACTTACGTACGTTAATGAATTTTGTATGTTGGGGCTAGTTTTGCATACATAGAAAAAAATGTATGTTGGCTATGGTACATGAAAACAATAAAGCTGGAAATCTGTGAAATGGACAACTTAGGCGCTGAAATATTTCTAAAAGTTCGGTCAGTTAATGAAGACCTAATCATCAACCTTACAAAGTTTTAGAAAGTAGGTATTCGCAATGTCAAATCACGCTCTGTTGGTAAACTACAACCAGCTTCACCGCAAATTTCCCTTCGGCTTTCCATGGAAACTGTGATAGAATCTACAGAAAATAAACACAAACAGCTTAGAGCAAAACCGGACTCACCGTTTGCCCCTCCAGGCCGCACACGAACGAACTTGCGAGTCGGGCGCTCACTACGCCGCGCGCCGCTGTTGAAAGATGGCCGACGCGACGCATTTTCAACCTCGTTTTTCGCAGTCGCACCTTTTTTCTCGAGTTCAGCCTCTTTTCGGGACTTGAATTTGGAGGTCCCGCGTCTAGTGAAATTGTTTGTGGTGGTTTCTATTTTATCTGTGGCGGATTCCGTCTCCGTTGTGTCTGGTGGCGCGGTCGCTTTTGTACGGCGAAGGAAATTGCGCTTTGCAGCCTGTGGAAAAAATAATCGGTTAGTAAAATTTTATTTTATTTATTTGTAAAATAGTCTTGTATTGAGCCATGTCTGGGACTTGACTCGAAAGGAATGTGGTTTGTTACGAAATGGATTTACTACGTATACTATATTTCTTACTATAGCTTTGTTTATATTCCGTTTTATAAGGTCGTCACAATATCCTTTAGTTATCAATACGTGTAAATTACTTAAAACTAGCTTGAACTTTGAATTGCGCAATATTTGTTCAAGTGAAGGCATCTATGACAAATGGTTTATTGATTGAAAGCTTTATTGGTTATCGACAGCTCCATCATAATATAGTTACAAAGTCTGTTGTTTTCACAATTAATTAAACTTTTGTTTTTTATATTTTCACAGTTTCAAAATGAGCATTCATAAGCCTATTAAGAATTTTACATACCTAGCTATTAAAACCGAGTGATGAAATAAGAATAAACATTTTTCTAGAACTAATTGGCATTTTTTACATTGTTTGTTTACGAAATAAGTCATGGTGTCTATGGTCGGTAAAATTAGTGTTGTTAAGATATAATGGCGCGAATTACACCGAAGGTAACGTCTGATTGTGGTCTAGGGATTATTTCCACTAGTAGAAGTTGTAATTCAAGATACCGTGCGGTTTCCTTTGCGGTCGAAAATTACTGATTCGTAAAAAATGTGACCCATATTACCGCCTACTTTATTTGCTCTAGTTTTTATTAAATTACTTACATCCGGAATTTAATGTTTGGAATAATGAAACATTAGCGATATTACTCGCAATTTTGTATCCGCAATTGCCAAAATAATAAGGAAATGGCGATGTTTTACAAAATGTGTTTAGTGTAATTACTGCTAGTCCGTTTAAGTTGTATATTAATTTAATTAGTAGGTGTGTTATACATATTGATGTCTAACAAAAATATATGTTTAGGTAATTGATAAAAAAAATGCTGACCTTATTTTAATGAGTCAGGTTGTAAACAAATCTTTTTTTTCTTTGTCTTCTATTTTTTTAATTCTAAAATATTTGGCTGTTACTAGTCGTATATCAATGGACATATTAAAAAATAAAATCGATTCACGTAAGCTAGTTTTTATTTCTTACAGATCTCGCGATTAAACTTGAAATCTAATATCTTCTGGATCTACTAATGTATTTAAAAATATGCCAAATCACTATAATTTGAAATTCTCATCTGCTATGTAATGTTTTTTCGTCGTAACGTAGGACAGATTTAGTGGCTGTAAATAAAGGTTTTATGGGCTTACAATTTAATAAAAAAAAATGGGAAATTCCATCGATTCTTTTAGCTTTTGGGCAACATGATTTCCACATATTAGCTTCACGTTTTTACCTTTAAAAACTAAGGACCGGTTTCTGGATTGAGTAAGAGTATTATTTAATTAGAATTGAGAGGAATTGGAATTGAGGGTTATGGTGCCAAATCGGCGGGATTTTTTCTTCAAAAGAGATTAGCCAGAGGAATATTAGATAGTAGTATGTATACCTATTGCCATCAACCGTACACAGATCCATATTTCTGTATTGAGAGATTCCAGGTGAAAAACCTCAACAACACTTGCCTGAAAACCCAAATAGCGTTTTAACTTTTAACACAGAACACAATCGCTTGAATATAATTTTAGGCAAAGGTGACTAGTTTTTTCCTCAGTGAGTGAAAACCAGTCAAAAACTAGTTTGGGTAAAAAATAACTTATTAAGTACGTAAATAATTTCTATCTCATTTAAATTTTAAATTAACGTTCGTAGCTTCATAATATTCTGCTTTATGGTCTCATGTTTTTAAAACTACGTTCTTTATTTTCTCATCTTTTAAATTAGTCTTTTTTTTAATTTATGTGACGTTTTAATGTATCTACTGTTAAGAATATATTCATCATGTTTCACAAATCACAGTTCTAAAAAAAACTTGTTTATATTGCTACCAGAAAGTTACATTAGCGTACATTTCATAATAAAATATTTTTACAAATGTAGATAGATTCAAGAAAGCTATTACGTTAACTTTTCACAACGGACAAGGCTGCATACCACAAATACCACGACAAAAAAAAAGAAATCGCAAGAAGGCGCGCGGCTCGCCTTTGTATCTTAATCATAAACAATTTAAGATTATTTGTAAGTTCATTCATAGCACCAATTAGCGCACTATAATTTAATCATCACTTCATCAGGTGAAATCTGTTATTAATTTAACATATTCGGACAATATCAGGGTTTTCTTGTCTGTTTGTGCGACACGGTCGGTTGGCGCGCAAACTGAGCGTGACGGCCAGAGGTTTGTGATGAGCGAAGCAGAAAGATCTGTCAGCTGTTTTATTTGTGATCGAAATTCGAAATTGTATATTTTGATGTTCTTTTGTTTTGACGTTTGTTGCGTACAAACGTCGATGTTTTTTTTTAAGGCTTCGCACGGTTTGTACATTTAGCCAATGTCACGTTTAGAATCGATGTTGCAAACAATTTTACGCAAATTGATTGGTATAATAACTAATTAAAAAATTATTTTGTTACCACAATACTTTTTATGATTTGTATATGCTTTTAGATGGTATGCTATGCTACCGTAGATACTTAAATATGTGTTGTTTTTAGTTCATAACAATCATCTATACTAATATTATAAAGCTGAAGAGTTTGTTTGTTTGTTTGTTTGTTTGAACGCGCTAATCTCAGGAACTACTGGTCCGATTTGAAAAAATCTTTCAGTGTTAGATAGCCCATTTATCGAGGAAGGCTATAGGCTATATATCATCACGCTAAGACCAATAGGAGCGGAGCAACGATAAATAATGTTTTAAAATCGGGGACTCCACGGGGACGAAGTCGCGGGCAGCAGCTAGTCATTAATAACAACTATAGTTGTTATTAATGATGATTCCTCGAAACTTCTTTAAATATATGTAATATTCGTACAATAGCCGTTCACCACAGTTTCCCTTAAATCATTCTCAGTGATTTATGGCTTACGATATCACAGGTGTTCAGTATATGCTGTGTATGTATCCGATACCTCGTAAATCTCTTACTTAACGGGTTTGAACACTCCTCGTTACTCAACCAGATAATAAAGGTTATATGCTGAACCTAAGGTCTCAGCTGACCCACTAAATCTACGTACCTACAAAGGTAGGTACTTTAATTGGTTGCCAAGTCGGACGATAGAATACATAGAATATTATGGTACCTATAGGTACCCATGATGTGGCGCATGTTATAGAAAAGATAGAGCAGTGATGAATTGTTTTTTTTTATTGAAAGATATGTACAGTCGGTGATAGCAATTAACTGACCCCCTAAAAATTAAACGAATTTGAACCTTTTGCTTGTTACGAACGATCGAACTAGAACAACGTTGGAACTGGTTCAACGTCTACGATCAATAAAATAGTTATTCGAATTTGATCTTTAATACGCAGTGTTAAGGTAGGTATGTTCTTGAATATTATTTTAACTTGTAATATAATACGTAATTTCGATCACGTTGAATATGATTCGAGTGGTCTAGTGGTGACTGTAGTGATCTGACAAATCGTGGTTGCGAGTTCGTAACCAGCGTAATTGACGCGTTTGTTTCTGTTTTGTATATTTATTTTAAGTTATAAATAATAAATTATAACTTTAGCAACAACAAAAAAAAACGAACAGAAATAAAAAACCAAAATGGTGGTAAAAACGACTTTATTTTATAAAAAAAAATATTATAAGAATAACATAACTGATATTGATGACGACACGAAGATGATAATATTTACCTGCTTACTAATAACGTTGTTAACTGCACTGAGTTTAATGTAGTGAATCAGCATGTTATAATATTTAGAAATATAGGTATGTATTTCTATTTCATAACAATAACATCACTACATTAAATATCATTGAACTAAATAAAACGGCATTATACGTTGAAGTTCTACCTGGTCTACTATATATCAATTTGTTTTATGAATAGTTATTTTAGTTATAAAATAAGGTTTTGACAAAAAACTAGGTATTCGAAATACTTCGTTACAAATTATAACAATAGTTAATTTAACACACACACTGACATACGTTAGTATTGTTTGTGACCAACACTGGTTACTCAAGTTATTCATGCTTTTAATAGCGAAGTGGAGCACCATTTTTTCTATTGCTTGTTGCAAGCGGTCCCGCATATACCGCGCACCATATTCCAACAACGATCACTTCCACTTGCAGTTGAATGAGTAGGCAAAAATGGGTGTTCAGTATGCCTTCTAACAATTGCTTGATGACGTTCTGACACAGAAGTATGTAACATAGTAGGTTTTGGTCCAGGACGATCTTTTTGAATATTCCCTGCCTTTTCAAAACGTCATAACGACAATCTGACTGTATTTCTCTGAAACAACACAATAAGCATAATTTTAGTAACGAATAGGTAAACATAATTTATCGATTAAGTTTGAAAAAATACGTTTATCAAATTAGATTATATATGTAAATCAAATTAGACCTATAAATGATCTCAAATTAGGCTCATAATGAAACACAGTTAATTGTCTATTATTCTACATTCACCGGCTTTTAAGCAGACTAACGAATTAAGGAAAAAGTATAATTATAAATGAAGCATAAAAATAATACACTTACCGCTATATTAAGTTTCGTAGCAATCGCTTTAATACCAACATTCTCCTCATGCAAATAGATTATTTTGTATTTTAAATAATCACTCAACTCAACTTGGACATGACGATTAAACTATCAAAACTGATAACAATTAATAAAAAGGAAAAAAGCGTGGATCTTTACAATTTAGTAAGGCAAGGTAAAAATGTTCACGCGTATTCACTGCTATTTGTGCATAGAATATCTTGTTCAATTTATTCTTCTACCCCATATTCCTAATGTCATATCTATAGCAGTTTTTGTTGAATACGCATATTGACGTCTAACTACCCACTTATTAAAAAAGGTAAAAAGTTATAAATAAATGACCTAATACCAACCCCTTAAAGCTCAAGTTTGCGTATCAAAATTATTTATTGTTTCTGTTCATCGAGTAGTGTTAGTCTGATAAACTCATACCATATTGAATAACGTTTAATGTTATGAGCATAGGGTGTAAAATCGAGTAATTTTTAGGGGGGTCAGTTAATTGCTATCACCGACTGTACATGTATGATACCTACTTGTGCGTATGTGCGTGTGTATGTATTAACTACGTTGATCCTTTTTAAGATTGATCTTTTTTAACTAAGTAATTATTGACGACTCAGAGTAAGGCGGGGTGCTGAATGAATCAAGAGATCACTTAGACAATGTCTTGACTTATTCAGTACCCAGCCTTATGTTAATGTATATCATGTAGTTCTGGAAAATTGCAAAAGGTAAGATTGTACAATATCGCATAAAATCGTAAACTAAGTAAGTAGTAAGATTTTTTTCTAATTTCCCACCGTTCTTGTGACGTGTGCGTGACAATGATGAAGCATGTTTAAATACTTGTCTCAATTGATTCATATCGCTGCACAATTTTAATCGTAAGGTCTTATGCTGTTCGCCATTGGCACTCCTTATTCCATTAGCATTTTCATACTGACTCATTTAATATAAATGCAGTATGAATGCACCACGTGGTGAGTTGTTTAAATTACTTATTTATGAAGAAATCATTGTTGCAGTGCATCCCAGTTACTTGCATAAGGGATTTTCTTTTTTACACGACTGCCCAAAAAATGAGTTTTGATTTCAGGGTTCATGTATGTATGTTTGTGAGTTTCTTTATTCCACCATAACTTCTCAACGGCTTAGCCGATATCAATATAATTATGTGGTATCGTTAGGAGCGTTGCGTTATCCCGGGTACCACAGGCCGTGCGGCAGTGGACCTTTAAAAAATAAAGGAGCCATGGTTCATAAATAAAAACGAAAATATTTAGTTTCCATGAAAATTAGACTACGTATACTGTCATGGTCTAAAGCTTGCAAAAAATAAGTAAGAAATAGAAACCAAAAAAAAAATATATATACGGAATAAAGAAACTCACAAACATACATGAACTCTGAAAACATAACACTCCTTTTTTGGGCAGTCGTGTAAAAAGGAGCCAATTACGGCGTTTCAGTAATGAATAAACTGTTTGTAGATTAATAATGTGGGCCTGATATATAGTTTGATATAGAGTTGTAACACTACTTTTCCAAGTTATCGTTCAAACTAACAGCAAAAACGTGTAACAGCAAACGACATAGCAGTTTCTAGATTAACGGCCAGGCAATTTAACTTTTTTTACCTCGTCAAGTTTTTGTGTTTTCAGAATTATTATAAATGTGTACCAACACATTTTAATAGTGGTAATCATGTCACATACTATATTTAAAAAGATGAATGCACATGCGAAAAATTTCGCAGTCAGCCATAAAACTGTGTCATCAAAAATCGCTTATTGCGCCAATGTGACCATAACCTTATATCGTGACAAACCTATTAACGTAGGTACTTAAGTCGCGAAATAAAAAAAATGGAGGCAAGAATGTTGGATATTTTAATGATGTTTTTGTGAAGAACTGGTTCTAGAATTGTACGATTAAGGCACTTCTGTGTAAGTTAACATACGTATTTTACTGGAATTTTCCTTATAGTGGTTCTTTTGTCGATGGATACACAAAGTACCTATTTATCGACCCAGTATATGTGGTCTGCTTATGCGGATTTTCCAAAATTTGAGTTTTCTATAGGATCAATGACAGATAAGTAGGCCACCTTACAACCTATATCAAACTATTTCATCTATGGCTGATGCTGTGGGCCATATATCGAACAGTTTGGCTTATTTAGCCATTAGCTAACCAACAGTCCTTTTGAAATAGTAAATCTGGTTTCAAATAGTCTTCTACTCAATTATCTTCTATTTTTTTTCCTGTCAATGTAGAATTTAGTTGCTTTCCCACATAATTATTCGTGCATTTTAGCTTACTCAGTTCTTGCAATTAACTCTTCAATTCAAACCACTCGCTGTAACGATCAAACAAATTTAAACCAATCGTAGGCGAACAGGTGGGATGCTCAACATTTGTAAAAGAACCACACTACAAGTCTACAACACCACTCAAGGTGATCAACCAATGATCATCTCGGCACAGATTATAAAATACTCGACGTAATTGCGACCATAGTGCCCTTGGAATATTTTATCGTCAGTGAAGATTTAATATTCCAATTTTAAACTCTGTAGGCTGTATGGAAGGTAAACAGGATTTTTATTCTGTTGGCGCGCTATTCAGGTTGATTTTGTTTGAATTTCCGTTTTTAATTTGTTGTGTTAGCAAAAGACAATATTTACTCTATATCCATAACCTAAATTGGTAATGGTTGGAGAGTAAATATTGTCTTTTCACGACGACTGAAGTTTCCTATTGGTTCAAATGGATTTCGTAATGGTTATGTAAATTGGCGGAACTGTCACTTTTTAGACGACTTCAAAAGTTGAGAACGATTTCAATTCTTTGTATTTTTATAGAGATTTGGTGTAGGATATTTACATATATTTTCGTTATTAAGTAAGCATGTTCTCTTTGAAATACTCTGCGGAGACGAGATACCTATTACGTATTTTTAAATAAGTCCGTTTTTATATGGGGCGTCAATCAAGTAGAGTACATATACTCTTTAGCATTTAGTTATCTTGATAATAGGGCAGATTACAATAACTGGTTCCTCAATGGTATTCGAACCTACTCAAGATAAGCAGGTTATGATAACTGCCACACTGTTTACCTACTGGCGATCGTCGAATTCCTGCTGACAAACATCGAACAAACCTACATATATTTCTATGTAGATTATAAAATAATATTAGTTTCTATAATAGTGTAGGTAATATTAACCAGTTGAATTCGGACC
The DNA here is from genome assembly GCA_905332915.2 of Hecatera dysodea. Classification (NCBI taxonomy): domain Eukaryota; kingdom Metazoa; phylum Arthropoda; class Insecta; order Lepidoptera; family Noctuidae; genus Hecatera; species Hecatera dysodea. The sequence continues at coordinate 19,392,776 of HG995299.1, read as the reverse complement.
GTCCGTACCTAATGTTTAACTTCTAGGCAGTTTAACACGCTGTTTCTGGAGTGGACATGGTGATACTAGGTATATACCATATTACTCTGTTAAATATAGACCATTCTATAATATTAGATACTAGGCTACCATACTATGAACGGTATTTTAACATGAGTAGTTTGGGCCCAGTTGGTGACCATGTATATCAGTTGGTGACAATCGGTATCAGTGACGTTTATGAAGTCTTCAAAGGTGGCAGGTGTCTGGGAAAACTAAAAACTCATCAATATCTATACTAATATATAAAGCTAAAGAGTTTGTTTATTGCTTGAACGCGCTAATCTCAGGAACTGCTGGTCCGATTTGAAAAATTCATTCATTGTTAGCCCTAGCCATAGCATGCCCATTTATCGAGGAAGGCTATAATTAAAAATCTTCCGTTCCCGAGTAACAGAGTGACTGACAGACAACGCGCCGAAACTACTGGTCGCAGTAAGTTGAAATTATTGGACATGTAGGTTTTTTGGGGAGTTTCGGGGAGATATTCCTACGGGAACGGAAAAATCGGGATATGTGCGTACGCGGGCAAAACCTAATTAATCATATTTATTCGATGAGGAATTTGTGATCCCAGTTTTAAAATACCAGGTTAAATTGTCAGGATCTTGAAGAGAACAATGTATTTAGCTACTTTAGCTACTGCTAAACTAACGCATGGGTACTTAACAACAAAAAATAACCCGGTACCTAATGGTAATCCTACACGTTCGCTGAGTTGAGGACTATCATTAATCTTTGTTTTATGTCACCCGAACATGGCTGTTCTAATTCCATGTTGTTATTTTTTGTTTTATTTCGTGAAGCCACGTTTGATTTATTATAACGACATATTACGACACTCTTTACTATCTTTTTAATTGCCATAAGTAAAAACGAGCGAAAGGCATACGACTATATTTATCGTAATTAATTCATCAATCTCTTTAGACTATAATCAGATATGAAAAACCGCTCAAAATAGGTAATTACCTACTTAATAATATAGGAAAACTACAATAAAACCAGATCTTAATCATCAGTCTAAAAAAAAAATAAGGCTGTATAAACAACAATACCGTGTAGGTACTACGAACAAAAAAAAAACAAGGAAACGATTTTGATTACATCTTGATTGGTCTCTTGACCCGTTATAATGTGGTGTTGTTTCAATTAAATCTATAAAGCTCTGGTCGCCCTTGTGGAGCCAAAAAAGGTGCGAAGATTGCGTGGATCAGGGCGAACTAGGCTTTTGTAAGCCTTGTAAGGAATTTGGCCTTTTCTGTTATAAGTATACAGATACATTTTGAGTTAAAGATGGCGGCTAAGGAAGCAGAACTAAAATATGGGTTCAGTATCTATAATTAAAGATACATTTGTCTAATAGCTCCCATTTGGGCAAGCATTTAAATATTTTTAAAAACATTATATTTTGATTTTTTTGGGCTTCGAATCTATCGTATAATTATAAGCATACCTACCTATGAACTGATTACTATGATTCTATAGTTCAAGTCATGTGCTCCAACCGGACCGCGCAATCTTGAATCAACAAATTGACAGTTTATAACGTCATTTAGTAATTGGGTGTTTTCCGTTGTCATGGCGACGGAGTCGTATGGAGTTTCTTCAAACGGACACAGAATATAGTCCTATGCCTTATTTAGGCTTCATGAATAGTAACTAGGATTTCCTAATTTTCAATCAGTTAATAATAATTGTGAAAATGTAGAGTTTCATAACGCTTTTCTGTTTGGCTTATCTTTAAGTTTACCTACCCATGTTACCTAATGTGAGCCCACCTTAGTTAGCCAATATAACGTGCTTGCAGTGCCTCGAAGTATGATAACAGTGTGGGTTGGGTTTCGTAGACTTTACTTCCTAGTTATAAAAGGAGATTGAGGTAGAATGACAATCTATGTCACATGCCGATTTTGAAACTGAACTGGGATAACGTAATCTCTTTTCCTTTCTTATGTTAGGGGTTCGCGAAATACGTTTTAATATTCAATTCTTAACTATCGAATTCACTCTATCATTCACTAAAAATCAGCCTTTAATGTTCCCACTGCTGGGACACAGGCCTCCTCTCTAGGAGAGGGAATGGGCCGTAATACAGTACGCGGGCCCAGTGCGGGTTGGTGAATGTCACATGTCTTCGAATTTTTGGTTCTAGGACATGCCGGTTTCCTCACGATGTTTTTCTTCACTGTTTTGAGAGCAGTAGTGATGAAATAAATTACACAAAGTAATGCGTCTGGCTGGGTTTGAACCCGCGACCTACAATTCGTAGATCGGGGCCGTTACCACTCGGCCACCACTGCTCGTCCACATTTTTTAATTCACTACATTTTCCTTCAAGTTACTCCTGATATAATTATATGTATAAATTATATACTATCCATTCTATCTACATAACCATTACATCTTTTCTCTGACGTCCCTGTACCTCTTAATCCACCAACATTTGAGTTTAACAAATCCAAAACAGTGTCACGGTCCTCTATACTTAAAGATTGGCAACATCCATCACTCCACACGCATACCAAAACGTCTCACAGGGCGCTAAAACGACAACATTGGCGAACCGACAGTCTTATGACGTCACGCTTTGCATAGCTACAGCATTCCACATGTATAGCACATGTAAACACAAGTCCTACGCTGCCCTCATGAATGTATGCTTCTCGCGATCACATCGACTTGTGTATCGAGTTAAAGGTCATTTTGAGTGCTGAATAGCAATGTTCTTGCTTTACGATATATACGGGGCAGGAATGTTAAGTGGAGCCTTTGTTTTTCCTGGTAGTTGGCAGCTTTGAATCGTCTATGGAATTGTTGGGGTTCTTATGAAGAAAAATGTGATTTTAAATTGGTGTTGCCTTGTTGTATATTTTTTTTTGTGTAGGATAGTAGGTAGTTGTTTGAAGGTTGTAGTTGTATATTTTTGTGTGGAGGATTTTATATTGTACTAGCTTCTGCCAGCGACTTCGTCCGCGTGGAATAATTACTTTACCCCCGATTTTGAAACTCTCAGCCCGATCGGTTTAAAATTGACAAAGTTTCATACAAACGTTCATCCCCTATTTTATCCTCTATTTTTTAGATAATTTTATGTAAAACATTTCCGTAATACATGATATCTATGTAACTTTAACCATTAAGGTTACACACGCGACGGAAGCTTAAAAAATGGAGTAACTTCTCCCGTTTTCCCAACATTTTTCTTCACTGCTCTGCTCCTATTGATTGTAGCGTGATGAAAAGTATACTATAACCTGCCCAGGAGTATGAAGAATAATTGCACCAAGTTTCGTTAAAATCGGTCGAGTAGTTTTTGTTTCTATAAAGAACATACAGACAGACAGACAGACAGACAGACAGACAGACAAAAAATTTACTGATTGCATTTTTGGCACCAGTATCGATCACTAATCACCCCCTGATAGTTATTTTGAAAATATATTCCTTGTACAGAATTGACCTCTCTACAGATTTATTATAAGTATAGATTATATATTTTTTGTTTGAAGGTTGGACTTATGTCACGATTTTATATTTATTTATTTATTTATTATATACTTTATTGAATGCACAAGACATAATTTACAAAACAAGTGTATAATGAGCGGTCTTATCGCACTATGCCAGGCATTTTCCTGGAGGATTTTGTTTCACAATTCATTCTAACTATCAAACTGTTTGTTTGTAGCAGGTTTTTATTTTTGCTAAAACGTCTTCATTTTCCATACAGATATTTAACCCTATCAAGATAAATTTTCTAAACTTACTAAACAACGTAATTAAATCGCATAGATCACTTTTTTCTAAATCCAGGAAGTATTTCCAAAAAAGTGTAGATCACGACCATAACTCGATTTGAAAATGACCAGTAATTATTTATTTTAAATATAAAACTCATCCATCTTTGAATTTCAAGCGTAGGTTGTCTATGCATCAATAATAGCGCAAAAATCTAAATATATTTGCTTGCACGTGATGGAACGGTCGACCATGAAACCAACGGTTTTTTTAACCACTTAAGACCTCAAGTACTTACTTATAAATATGTAAAAACATGCGTCCTTCTGTCTGTTGTAATCGTAATGGTAGTTAGTAGCATTTGGTGGGTTAGTAATGGCTTGTACTTATTTGGTAAAACAATTAACTAACTGTTGTAAATTGGTAATTTATACGCTTGTCCAACAAACATTTTTAGAAGTGACAACCGTTAAAAGTATGAATCAACATTGAAGAGGTTATCTATATCCTTGGATTTGGTAATTTATTTGCAATTAATGTTTTCAATTAAATTTTTAAAGGATGGAATCTTTCCATATATTCATCTTTCTGTCCTTATCCCAGTATGTTTAATGGGGTCGACGCAACACGTTTCATTTTTCTGTTGTCTTCTCTCAACTGCTACGTTATATATTACGTGCTTGCTTATATACTTAGAAGTACTAGATTTAGCTTAGGTTAGTAATTTTCATACATTTTAATGTATCATGATTGCGTTTGTACACAGTAGCCATGACACCCATGACAGTTTCTCATTTTCCCGCGCAGATTGTGACAGCTGACTGTAATAATGTGAAGTTTTGTCGCAACGTTTACTCTATGGCGTTCTAAACTTAAAAAGTAACGTTTTGTAGCTGTTTTTAGCTGTAATGTTATGAAATCTTTTACACGCCGTAGACAGTACCCTTTTTTAAATTGATTATTCAATACTCTCTTGGTGAATCATTTGGTTGATAAGTTTTACATATTGCTTAAAAGTGTATTGAAATCACTGTCAATAATAGTTATTGGTTATGAATAAATAGGTACATGAGCCTCCAAACATAAAAAAAACAATCCTAAACCCGATACACTTATCCAAAGTCTATATTTTAGTAGGTACCTATTTTATATAAACGGGTTCCTTTAATTTAGTTCCTGTTTTTTCAGTGGGCTCGTTATAAACTAGATCACAGTCCAGATAAAGACAAACAACACAAAACGTAACTCACAGATTGCCAATCGGCCATGGTAAAAACGTTCATGTTGAATGTTCATTCTCATTTTAATGAAAAAAGGTTTTTATGTAACGCGTTGCGAAACTACGCAGTAAATATTCCTTAATGAGATCTCGTATTCGATATTAGAATCGATTACTGGTGTATAGTTTATTTAACACGTTGGAAAATCATCGTTTAGATATTTCGTAAACTCGATGATTTTGATGCGAATTTCAAATTTACTATGTTCTGTAACATAGTATCATGAGGCTATAGACAAATTGCCATTTAATCAGCAAATGAGATGTACCATGTATCAAAGCGATTAAGAACTTGAAATGATTTTTGAAATGACAAAATATAAGCAGCGCCCCGCGGTTTCTGGGGATAAAATATAGCCAATGTCACCCGAAGATAGTGTAGTTTCCCAACATTGAATTTTTGAAATCGGTTCAGTAGTTTAGGAACCTATTTAATACAAACAAACAATCAAATGTTCCCTCTTTATAAAGATTGATCTTGTCGATTCGACAGCGTTTGTCTATTCCACACATGATTGAGGTTTTGACAATCGCGTTCGCCAGGCTATCGTTCGACAGTGTTATTTGTTCAAAGCCTCAGATCGGTGGACTGTTAGTAAAAAGTGCCCTGCGACATGTTATAGAATAAAATTTTCCGTATCGATTGTCCATCACACGTCAATTCATATCGATTGTCTCGAATACTCCTAAGCGATTAATCGAGAATCAATTCTATATGGTAACTGGTTTGTTATGGTCGCCAGCATTGGCCAGATGCGTCAGCCTTAATCGCTTTGTTACATAGATCATATACCTAAACATAAGTAAGTAACTTAGTTCCATTACTGGTTCTAGTACACATGTGGGTACTAAAACCAGGAATGGAACTTCGATAGATTGCATTCCTTTTGATGAGGTCTGTATGGGTTTTCTGCTTTGGCATTTTTCTTGAATAACATTTTTTTGCTACCTCTACTCCCTACGGTCCTTATGTTCTTTTTTTGAATAATTTTGACTCATAGTATGTGTAATGCTGGGACCAAATACTCATTGTTTTTATTTCGATATGGATCGCAGACCTACAACAGATTTTGAGTTTGATAGTGTAGCTTCTTTATAACTTAAAACACAAAAGGTTATTTATTTGCAGCCGAAAGATTTAAATATAAACCTGAAGATTTTAGCAGATTATGAGACAGTTTAAAGCACTGCTTTACCCAAGTGATATTTTAAGAAGATAAAGCTTTTAATTGATTTTTATAAATCGTTTACTGACTCACGTAGCCATGACTCAGTCCAGCATCTATGACGGAACTGAGAGTCCACTTACAAGCATTACGTTGCCCAACTGTGTCAGTGACCATATCTGACCAACTGATGATGTGTTGTGATGACAAACATTGAAATATTCTAGTGGATGGAAATTTCTAGCTTAGACTTTTAAGAGATCTTTAAATAGAATTCAATAAGATAAAGTAATATTCTGAATGGAGAATTTATGTGTAAAAGTAATTGAATTGGGGCTGTGGTTTCATCTGCCGAACCATGCCCAACATCGGGGTTCTAGTTATCTATGGTAATTAAAGAAATCTGATAAAATCTAAAAATATATTCATTGGAAGACGTTCTTGACTGTCCTAATTTTTTAGCATCTCTGATAATTATGTCAGATTTCATTTTTTTCTTTATACTCCATAACTTATTTACCGACTTGCGACAACCATAACGTAAAGCCGGCTATTCACACAGAGGCGTGGCAACTTACGCGCTGTTTGACCATGAATGGGATTTGCATAACGCCTTCGCGACACGACAAAAAATGGCGGCAAACCTGAATGATGAGCTTTCTATTTAATTAGATGTTAGGTAATTGAGTTCCTCAAGTCTTCCTGTTAAGGCAATTTGTAGAGGAATGTGATATGCGCAATGACGGCTTGTTTAAGGTATAGTGCGGACATTAGAATCGCTTCATTCGAGCCTTAAAAGGAAAAGGATTGCGGTTGTACTAATGTTAACATATACATACACGTTATAAGATACATACAGAATCATGTGGTTTATTAAATAGACAGCCTCGACTAGACGAGATAGAATAGTTAAAAGCTGAAGTCTACATTATTATACCGAGGAGATGCAAAAGGCATTAAGAAATACCGGATGTCAACAACAAACATAGTTATATGTATATGCATAATCTCATAAAACAACAGTAATTTTCACACGCATTTTATTATTATAGCTTTTACTTAACAGTAGGTATTCAAGTTATTTCGCCTGCACTTATGTCTCAACGGAAAATATCTTCCAAAGTACAGGAAAAGGTCTCATTACACAAATATGTTACTATGACCATACATATTCAACGTAGGTACTATTTCCATGCATTCAACCTTCTTAGAAACTCTTTAAGGAAATCCATAGACTAAGCCCACTCAAATTAACATTTCAAGCAGGCAAAGGAATTTAACAAAAGGTCCTGTTCAGCCTATTCGGAGCAACACGAACATTACATAAGTCATTACCTCATTGGTTAATGTAACGAGAATGTGAACCAGTTAATAAGCGAATGTTGCCGGTTTATTTGCAAAATTACCGGGTACAGTGAGAAACGGAAGCGGAAATGAGAAATTGTGGCAACATTATCAATCTTCTTTTACCGTGGTAATTTTAATTTGCATAAACTTGTAATTAGACTTTTCATAAGTCATAATTTCATTGTACTAATTACCTACTTATCATAATTTACGATTGCATCAGCAATAATAAAATTAGTCTTGTAAGTTCATATTGTTTTTGGGGGTTTCAATGTGCTACGCTCTGTCTATCTATTTTTTCTGTAACTTATGCGGTGTACATAATAAAGAGTATTTAATTATATTCTTCTAAATCTCCTATTTCTATTCATCTCACAATCTTTGTGGGATGAATAGAATAAATATAAATAATAGCCTATTTCAAAATTCGAAGCTCATACACTTTAAGCTCAATTACTGCAATATTTACCTCTACACGAGCTCTGCACCCAATCATCTGTAAATATTGTCCCGGCCACATTCTTACAAGAGTTCCAAGAGTACAAGATCACACTTCGTTATTTACCAAAAGTGCTAGTAGAAATATGATCGCACTTCGTTATGTCATGACGCAACTGTCAGACACTAAATCGAGGTGTTATTTACTTATGTGAAGTACCTAATATGAATGGAAGGCTCATGATATAGCAATGAGCTTCATGTATGTACCTATATGAATGTCATCAACTCATAGTGTTATGCAATATTGATATTGTGACTTTTATTTGATATCATAACATAACATAACATGATTCAAGGAAGTACTACTAAAGGAGGAATTTTAATGTCATGGCAGCTCTGGGACAGTAAATACTTTTCATTATTCTCTTGTTTCTATTTGGTCTAACTTAGTCCCATAAATGGCATCCGAGTCGTCGCTAAAAATAACGGCGCCTTGTGGGCACACGAACAACTTATTTTTCGACCCATATCTGAGTTCTGGGCATCGAAAGTGTTTTTAAGGAAACTCGCTGAAATGTTTTCACTTTTCCTCTGGGTGCTAAACTGACGGCAGGGCCCATTCCTATATATAACTACCTATTTTTAGAATTTACTTCATTGTATACCACAATAGGTATGTAAACTGTATTAGTAAAGAGACAGTCTTATCACTGACAGCGATATCTACCACACAACCTTTGGATGGACTGAAAGAACTTACAATAAAAATCACGTTTTTACAAAATTCAAAAATCAAAAGTCATTTATTCAAACTAGGCTGAGAGCCAGCACTTTTTGAACGTCAAATTTTACATAAAGACAGTCCCCCAAAACGCCCACCCGTCGTAGGGTTTTGTACCCAAACGGTAACCCCATTACTAAGACTCTGCTGTCCGTCCGTTTGTCTGTCTGTACGTTTGTCACAAGGCTCATGATCCGTGATACTAACGCCCGGTTCCTATATTTTAAAAACGATTCGTTTTGCTTACGGATGGTAGAATTGTCTACGAGGCGTAACCCTTATGCGTTCCTATAATAAACCTTTCGTAAGGGACCTTACCGTTGGCTTGCTACGTACGGATGGGAGGACTACCAATAACGATCCGTAAGCGCAAAGTATGGAAATGATGATCTTTGGTGTTCCTATAAAAATATCAAACGTCAGTCGAACTGTCAAATATACTGTCCGTAGTTAGTTTGCGTACCGGTCACTTTTGGGCGGTTTCAGAAAGTTTTGTGGTATTTTTCAGATGTAAAGTTAAAATTATTCAAAATGTCGAGTTCAGAAAGTGATTTAGAAATGTTAGATATAATCTCGGATTCCAGTGATTCAGAAGAAAACAATCGCCGTGTTAGAGTTTACAAACAAAGAGTGAACTATTTTACTACTTTGGATGATTTTGAGTTCCAGCTGAGATTTCGGCTTGATAAACCGTCTGTTCAAGAGTTACTGCTTGAAATATATCCATATTTAAGAATAACGGGAACCAGGTTAGTAAATCTACTGGTGCCTTAAGTAGGGTCGTTGCGCCGGTTGGCGGCCTTTTAGTCGCCTTCCTAACTTTGCTCTTTGAAATTAGTATGATATATCCATAAGTCAGGGTCTGATTGATTCTGCAGGTGTAGCTGATATCATCAAGTTATTTTTGGACATAAGTATTGGAGGATTATTCTAACAGGTTTTTTTTTAATAAATAAAAACCTAAAATTTACTCAAAATGCCGGTTGGCGGCCACTTTTTTCAGTTCGCGGCCACCCTAGAGTTAGTTTTCGGCCGCCAGTGTTATACAATTATTACGTACACTTTTCGCCATACCAAATGGTTTTATCATAAATTTCCATATATGGCATATGATCGCGATTGTCAATCAAATGCCTTTACTCTTAAAAAGCATGTTCTCTTCAATATTCGTCCCTTTCATATGCTCTTACTTAACCTTGCCTTACACTAATCTAACATCTCTTACTTTCCACAAGATTTGTTAATCTTATCTGGGGTCACGCACTACTCTCTCGTCATTCAGGCATTCTACAGCATTTTACCTTCTCCTCCCCACTCACCTTCATAATTTGTGCAACAATTCTTTCTGCTCCGTCCTTTCTTCTTTCCTTCCTCTATTTTCCCTCCTTTCTTTCCTTATTCGAAACTCCTAACCTCTAGGCAATGCATTTATTCTTCTTCCATACTTTTAACTTATTACACTTTCATTCATCTATACTGCAGTTATTTTTCTCTCTTTGTTAAACACATTACATTACTATCTCTACAAATAATGAAATAAAACACGACGTTTTATAATCAATTAATATTGCAACAAATTAAGTTTGGTTATCATTAACATTTTTTTATACTTGAGTTCCATAACTTAGCGTACAAGACTAGTATTTTAAATAATCAACATGTATTAATTGACTTGTTAACAGTAAGTAATATTAGTCAGTCTTCAACAATTTCTATAACGAGTTATCACTTAATCAGTAAATGGAATTATGTACTAGGTACCTGTAATAATGTATATTGTACTTATGAAAAATATATAAAGTATAAAACAGTCTTTAATTAAGTTCTTATTTGGTACGAGATCAAAATAATCAACAGGAACAACAGTTATAAAACGGTCACTGTTTAAGATATTTGCGCATTGGCCACAATTTTCTTTTGATACTAACTCTGTAGTATTTAACGCGTCGTATGTGGTCGCGATCTTCAGCATTTAGGGAACGATGAAGAAGAATTTAAAAGTTTTCCTTTAGTAAGTTTCTTGGCTTTACGTATTTTTCTTCTTTGTTTCCTCTTGCTTACGCTTCACGGCTTGCTTTCTAGCTTCTTTAGCTTTTTCTTTTAGTAGATGGTATTCTCGCCATTTCTTCCCTGATATCGCCGACGGAATACGAGCTTTGGGTATGTTTTGTGTGTGTGACTTTTCTAGAGGTTGGGGTATAAACAGGTGTTGCTCGAATACTGTGTTTGGATCTATTGAATATTTGTTGTTGGCGGATGCGGATGTAATTGTAGAAGATGATGATTTCTTTGACAGAACGTCATGAGAGTCTGAATGTTCTGATATAGTTGGAATAATTGTAACGTCATCCAGTAATAAAAGAGACCTTTCTTCTAGTTGCTGGTGAGCTACGCCAAATGTCAAAATTTCATTTTCGTCTTCCGATTTTTCTGTGGTAGTAACGGTACATAATGGCAAATTGTTTTTCAAAGTTGGCACTTGAGATAATGCTACTGACTCAGTGTCACGATTTTCAAATCCCAATTGCACTTTGGGTCTGCTATGTGGAACTACATCTCCATTCATCCACCCGGATTCGCTTCCTCCTAGACTCCAGTGTTGTGGCATGTTGTCTGTTAAACTTTTTGGTGGTCTAATATATGGAAAAACCACCAACGGCGGGCACATTTCACCAGTAGCGTTGAATGTTGCGAGTACTGTTAGGTTATCTTTTTCGTTGCCGACTTTAATTTGGTAGAGATTTCGATAACCTCTTGGCCCAAGAACTTTTTCTGTTTTTGGGCAAAGTGAAAAACCACTTTCATTGCCATTGAACATCCTTTCGGGTTCTGCAAGTGCATCTCTTGCTCTAACAACATTTTAAGTTCGCGGAACCACAGTCGAATTGATTCTTCGGTCACCCTAGCGCGAGCTTTGTTGATTCCTTCTGCTGATCTTACTGATATCTCAGGATGTCGTTTCAAAAAGTTTAGATACCATGTCTGCCCAGGACGATCATCGTTGAAAGGATTCGGCTTTTTTAAATCTTTGAAAAAATTTTGTACGGTATCCAATAGCTCTTGCTTCTTTACGGAAAACCACATTTGGCTATATTTATAACATCTTGGAATGATTATTGGAATACAAAATTTACGTGATGCTTCTCTGATTGGGATTTGTTCTTCGCGAATTTCTTTTAATGCCTTCTGTAGAGTTTCATCAGTGTAAGTCACAGTTTTTCTCGGGTTTTTTCGTAGACATCTGTAATAACAAAAATTACCTAAACACCTGTGTAAAAGAAGTGGCCGTAAACTGACACCTCTATTTTCAAATAGTCAGATAACGGCCTTCTATTTTTCATATGATTTTTAGAGGGCCGCGAACCAAATTTGTTTTGTTAGCAAGTGTTAGTTTGCGGCCACATGATAGCTATAAATCCGTATAAAATCAGATTTTGGCGGCCGTGAACTAACTATATCATTTAAACCAACACCAACAATAAAAAAATTTTGCACAAAGCGAAGCTTTATTTAAATTACTATGACGAAAGAAAGCCAACTTATTTCATTCAATGAGCTAGTGCCGCGGCCACCCGGCCGTATACCAACTCTACTAAAAATTTATTATTTTGGTTGGCGGCCCCCAAAAAAAACTGGTATTAAAGTGATTAACTCCCAAAACAAATGAAAAATAACATTAAACAAACAACTATGATAACTCAAAAACAGTCACACTAGTAATAAGTAATCGATAACTTGAAATACTTACTTTTGAAGCGGGACTTGTTCGCTATTTTTTCCGCAGTTTTGCGTACTTGTGAGCGCTGACAGCGCGGCTGGCATAATTGACGATTTAATTCCGGCACATGGATTAGGTTAATTGACCAATTTGAATAGGCATAACATTCTGTAACTATCTATCTTTTTAAAGTGGCACAACACGTTGGCAAGATTGAGATAGAATTCTTATTATTGTAATATTTATACGGTTGGTCCTCTAAAAGGCCGCGAAACAACGCAGGGCCGTGATCCAGCGTAATGACCCTAGTTAGGTACGAAGAATTGTTTGACATACATTGTATTTCACTAGTGTTACCTTGAACTCTAGACACGTTTAACGAATTTAATCAAAACCTTTTTTGTTTGTTTAAGGAATCATGGAGTATCCCCAATTCTCCAGTTATTATTAACTTTAAGGTTTTATGCTCTAGGAACTATGTTAATATCAGCAGCAGATTTTATAGGAGTGTCGAAAACATCTGCATGTCGTATTGTACGTGATGTCAGTTATGCAATAGCACAGCTGTATAACAGATATATATACATGCACATCAATACTGAGCAAGATTTTTATGCTGTATCTCGGTTTCCACGAGTACTTGGTGCACTTGATGGAACACACATGTATCAGGATACAATCACCATGTAAGTGTATTACATTAGACTTATACCAACCAACTTTACAATTGATTTAGTTTATGAATAAGTACCTATTTAATCACTGTTTACATACTGTCTTCTAACAAAAAAATCTACTTCAGGTTATCAGATTGGAGAAGAGTTTAGAAATCGTAAAGGATACTTTTCCTTAAATGTGCAAGCCATATGCAACGCCAATTTGCAGTTTATGAATGTAGTAGCTCGTTGGCCAGGATCTGCTCATGATGCCACTGTATTTAACAGTTCAGAACTGCGTGGTAAACATTTTTTGTTATATGTCATTAATTTAAAACAAAGTGGGTTGGTATTGAATACTGTTTTACTAAATTATAATTATATTTTTCAGCACAATGTGAAAACGGACATTTTGGGAATAAGTGGCTGCTTGGGGATAGTGCATATCCTTTGAAGCCATACCTCTTGACTCCTTTGTTGAATCCAGTAACACGAGGTGAACAACTTTACAATGAAGCCCACATCCGAACTAGAAACACCATTGAAAGGTATACTATATTGGGGATATGTATCCTAATAGATTTGTAATTTGATTGTAACATCTAGCATCCACTTAAGTATTATAGTAATGTTCTACTTATTTTGTTATAGGTGTTTTGGAGTTTGGAAAAGAAGATTTCCAGTTATGGCTTTAACTTTACGTCTGAGTCTTATACGAGCAAATGCAGTTATTATTGCTACAGCAATACTTCACAACATTTGTAGAATAAAAAGCCTAGATGACATTCCACCAGAGGTTGAGATTCCAGATGTGGATGCAGTGCCTATACATAATAATAATGAGGCAAATAACCAAACAATAAGAGAAACTTTAATAGCAGAATATTTTAATAAGTGAGTTATGCACGTTTTTATACTTATAATTCATGTGATTGTGTTATTAACAGTATGAGTTATTTATTGGACAAGATATTAACATGTATATTTGTATTTTAAAAAAATACTGTGTGGCAGAGATCTAACAAGTCATGTATGCTTACTTAAAAAGATTTCTTTCCATTATTTTCAGTTTGGTGTAAGAAATATTGCAACGCATCTTTAGAAGTATTTTTGTGTCGCAAGATCATAAAAATTAAGCAGCCAAAATAGTGTCTTAAATGAATGATATAAAAGTGTACAAACTCTTGTGAGACATATTTTATTTAAAAATAATTTCAGTATTCCCAAATTGTTTAAGTATATAAAATGAAATAAAATTTGATTAGCTAATTAATGTTTTATTTGTCATTTGTTTTTCTTTCATACCTACTTGTCAAATTACAAAGTCAAAACGTTTATTTCAATTAGGCCATTAACGGCACTTTTGAACGTCATCAATAAAAAATATCATAATTAAGTGACTCTAGCGTCCATTCGCAAAGGTAGATTCTTATGGATAAGAACGGACAAGAAACTCCATAGTTACTCTTTTCAAATAAATGTTTTACAATATTTGGTAGGTAATACAAAAAATACTTCATATATGTAAGGATGATGCACCAAGTAGAATAGTTATAGAACAAAGTATTACCAGCAGAGGTAAACATCTAAATATCTCATGCTCATGGTACTCACATATTTACAAATATTGAAATAATAAAAAGAAAAAATGCATTCATAAATTTAATCCACACATAAATCAACTAGTTTGATTTTGTCTACACCCTCGATTGCCCTATGGAGCAAGACCAGCATGTTTCCAAGCATTCTTATCCTAAATGTAATCTTCTAATTTGTAATATGCTTGTTTACAAAGGGTGCTTTTAATAAAAGTTTTAAGTTTTCTTTCATTTAATTCTAATATCTTACAAGGTATTTTGTTGTAACATTTAACACAGTACCCCATAAAAGATTTATGTACTTTAGCTAATCTATAAAATGGTACAAATTGTATGTATAACTATGATATGATACATCTAAAAACTAAATATCACTAAGAATTTCTTTATTAGCTAACTTTAACAGTCTTATCTCTAAATCCAATTTTTCTGTCTTCTTTTTAAAATATTCTGCTATAGCTAAATTTTTTTCCAGGCGTCCATCTTCAATTTTTTTCTTTTTGGCTGTCAAAAAAAAAAGATATTTGTGTTAAAACATTACTCGTACAATAATAGCTGTCCTTGGTATAAAACCTTAGACAAAGTATAAGTTATAAAATATTTCAAATTAAGTACCCTTGTTTTGAAGTGTTTTTGACATTGTAGGCATTCCATATAAAAATTTTCTTCCTAGATTGTTGCCCTCTACAATTCCTTCTTCTGGGGTCAAAATGTCCAACTTTCTCTTTTTAACTGAAAAAAATTATGTACTAAGAATGACTAATCCATCTCCGCTATACCACTTACTTCTTAACACATATGTACAGAACAGTGAACAGTATATTGTATGCGCACAAATCATATAATTATTATTATTTATTATTATAACTGTAACTGAGTAATGTAATAATTGTTTGAAACTTTGACTCAACCACACCCTGCACTATCAGGCATCAGCTGACTAGTGTTGTAACAAACATTCAAATAAAATAGGTAATAGAAGCAGAAGCATATTGAAACTTTTTACAGAAGTAAAAGACTTAGCATCATTGCTACGTGAAAACTAAATATAGGGGAATTCTACTGCGCTGAAGGAAATTCTTGGATTGGAATTTTAGATGGATGGATGACAATACACAAAAGTTGATGTAATTAGACATAATAATACCTTCATTTGTATGTGGAATTAAATCTTCCATGGGCATTTGCACTGTTGCACTATTGTCTCCAACCTGTTCTAAATCAGTGCCCACCTCCAACTCAAGAAGCACACTACCACCACCGCACCCATCACCACCAAAGGGAACCTCATAACCCATACATGTAGACCCCATCAAACTTGCTACTTTATCAAGGATTTCATCCGCTGGAATGAAATCCGCTTTTCCACCACCAGTCTGCAATATAATTGAATTTATGATAGTATTCAAATTTTTAGTTATTAAGACCTAGGCATTGGATTAATCTGTATTCCTTTGCCTAGAGCAGGAACCTGCATAGAATGCTATTGAAACTTGCTATGAATATCAACTACACTACCTTCAACCTATTCATGCGAATTTGTTGCGTTCTTTTCCTGGCTGCCTTTTTTAAATTGTCCCATTTCAGTTTCAATTGCTCTTTTTGTTTTGGGAAGCCACCACATTTTGCGTTGAACGCTGCCGCCAAGGAGGCCCACGCTTCGTCTTTCAACTTATTTGACGAAGCGTTTGTTTCCTTACTTGTTAAAATAGGACAGTTTTGGATTAACTCCACAAAATAAGAGACTTCATCTCTCGTCATAGGTTTTTTGCTCTTCTGTAAATAGGTAAAACAAATTATTACAATTCACTACAATTTTACCATCGCTTAATTAAAACGTAACAAAGAACAAGATTACTTACTGGTGTAGTATCCATATTTTGTGATTTTTGTACAAACTATTCAGTAACTATTAGTTTTTATTTAAAGTATATATCTAGTTAATAGAATTAGAAAGAACAAAACTGAAATTAAACGAAACGACGCTCTGCTGGAATCAGCTGACAGCTTTGCGCGGGCGTGCGATAGACTTCGCGTCATTTTCACGTTTTGTTCGCACTTGATCAACAATAGCAATTATGTTTAAAATGTTAGTTGTAAAAGTCAATTTGTTTTTCTTAGCATAAAACCGGAGTATAAGTAAAGCTAACATTATTTAGTATATAAATATCTCATAATGTTTCTGATAAGGTCGTTGTTTCTGAACTACCCATCAAATATTTTTTGTAATAACGAAACGCAAAGAGGAGCATTGAGGACCATCGGTTACCTAGTAACCGACGAATGTTCGTAGCCGGTAGGCTAGATAAAAACTTTGTGGAACACCAAGTTACGCCTCGTTATCAGTAAGTTGGAAACGGGTGGTAGATGTTATACAATGACGATCCGTTAAATATAGGAACCGGGCATTAGACAGTTGACATTTCTGTTGCCGCTATAACAGCAAATACTAAACAAACTAACAAAAAATCAGAATAAAATAAATATTTAAGGGGACAATAAACGTGATTTTATAGCTCGTTTTTGTTCGGCAACAGGTACAGGATATTCACAAACTCTTTAGTTAAGTATATATTTACTTTAAAAATTAATAGTTTAAATAAAACAAATATTTAAGTGGAACTACCATACAACAGAGATGAGATGATTTGTTGCCGTTTTTGTAGATTCGGAACGTACGGAACCCTTTATCACGAGTCCTACACGCACTTGACCAGTTTCTTTTATTAAATTCCAATCAGAGCGAAAGATCTGTAATTAATAACTGCGTTGAAATGAAAAAAGTGTCAACATCAGAATCTGACGCAACCGTTAGATAATATCTCGCTAAACAAGTCATTGCCCAGAGAAAGTAGTTTTCTCTGGTCGGATGCTGCGCTAAGATGCTGTGGGGTGGGTGAAGTGCGCGCGCAAATCATACGGATTGATGATGTATTGTTTGTCGTGTGGGTGCTGAATGAGTAGCTGGTACCTAGTTGAATTGTTGCTTTAGTTGTTCTAAATTCAATGTTGACGGTAAAATGCGCCACCGTTACATGGTGGACATCCCACCACCACACGCACAAAGCGTTTTGGGAAGACCCTTACTTAAAATTCTAATGCAATGCAGGTCATTTCTATTAGACTAAATGTACTAATTAGGTCGCCTGTGGCCCTGAGAAAAAATATTTTAAATGTAACCGCAAATCTCAATCATCTGTTAGAGTAATTAAGGCAGGCTTGAGTTTCAAGAATACTTTCATATTAGGTACCTCTATTAACTAGTCAACCTTTTTTATTTGTAGGACATGTATGATCTTTCATACATGTCCTAAAAATAAAAAAGGTTGATGTATGTATAAGTCATAGAAATATTGTTTATTATATCTATGGTATAAGTAGATGTTTTTACGAAATTGCTACTTATAAACATACCTAGAAAGATATGGCAAATTTTACGATAACATCACTAATAAATATCCATGTTCCAACAAGCAGTAGATTATCGATATAAAGTTTATCTTAATAAGGAAACATAATAGTTTCTTATTAACTTGATTAATGTGTATAAACATTAAAACGAGATCAATAATATAGTGATATTCAACCAATTATTACTAATGCTAAATCTTTACGCACGGCGGCAACTACCAACTCTAAACACGCATAATAAAAAAATAATGTCGACTTGTTATTCGATATGAACACAGAGTCTTATGAGCTTAGTGTTATAGTAACAACGTGCGAACTCACAAGATTTCAATAATGTGTATGTAGTGAAATCGACGGCCAGTAGCATCGCAAGAAACCGGCCATTCCTCTCAGATGCTAACAACTCTCACAGCTTGCGTGGGAACCAATCGTGAAATACAATCTGTATATACTATGTATTGATGTGGTCTAGACAACATTAATTGATTGAACATTTCAGAGTTTTAAATGGCACAACCGTAGTTTATAATCCAGATAGACACTGTGACACTTCTAAATGGCACTTATGTCAAATGCAGTACAATACATGAATTTACTTCGAATCGCTTTTAGTTTACGAAATCAATTTTTCACGCTTGTCACAACGCGAGGCGATATCTGCGGGCGTACCATGAGGTGTTAAAACGTGAGTCTTCCGAGCGAGAAAGAGGGATAGAGTTATACACCCTATATAGCTCCATCCCTTTTTCTCGCTCGGAAGACTCACGTTTTAAGACGTCATGGTACGCGCGCTTTATAGTAATCTTTCGGCATACCATAATGATCCCAATAATGATAATAAGTTTCATGTAACAGAAGAAGAAACTGCTGTTAAATATTGTCAAACTAACGTATATCTTTTCAATTGTTTCAGAATAACATGGAAGGAGGATGAAGCTTGAACTTGGCGGGTCGAAGTATCTGGTGATGTGAAGAATAAATAATGCAAAAGGCCATACCGATGTTGAAGAAGAAATTCGAAGTCTCTTGGGGTAGATTTAAGAAGTCATTGATGGTTGAGATTGTAAAATAAAACAAGTCAATTTGCGTGTTTCCTTAATTGACCCTGAACCCTTAAATATACCCTTTAGAACTAAGATGCAAAATACTGGTATTCCGCTGAATTCGGCTTGACTGGGAGCCGACCCCAATATAGTTGGGAAAAGGCTAGGCAGATGATGAGAACTAATATGCAAGGAGTAGATAAAGTAAAACGTAAATGTTTACAGACACAAATATTATTGGATAAAGAAACTCGATTGGAGACTGTATGACTTTTACTTCAATCGTAATAAAAATAACATAATTGTGATCGGAACTTTCACTGTATATAAGTGTAGTTTAATAGAACCAGTTTTACATAATGTTGATGAAGTAAAAAATCAAAGAGTTAAAGACGACGAGACGACGATGTTCTTTTGATCATGAAGGTCTTGGAAAAAGTTTTTTCAAATGCGTGATACAAATCTCTTATAGCAGTATAGAAGAAGTTCTGAAGTTATAGATACAAGAAGCAGTGTAGTTGGAGTTTCCATCTCAAGAAATCTTATTAGTAGTAGTGATAATTTTAAAATTGGTAAAATATAACACTTTGTTTGTCAATATTTTTGTTAATTACCTACTACATTACGCCAGGGTTATAGCCGTAGGATAGACAAACAGATTTTGGAAATGACTCAATTAGGAATACCTATAGCACTTCACCGATTCTTCTATCTATCCGAATCATATTGGTAGTTGTGATAATTTTAAATTGGTAAAAAATAACAGTTTTATTCGTCAATATTTTTTGTCAATTACTAGATTACGCCAGGGTTATGGCCAAAGGATACACAAATAGATTTTGGAAATGACTCAAGTTGGAATATAGCACTTCACCGATTTTTCTGTCTATCCGAATCAAAGTTAGACTTGGGCAGATAAACATTTCTGACTACCACGCCAGGAAAGAAGCTTAATAGTAAACAATCTACTTGATATTCATAGCAGCGTCTGCTAAAACCGGCCCACAAGTGGGTCACGGATGATACAACACTCGGATTTTATTATCAAGTATTAGAAGCCTTTGAGAGTTTACGTAACTGGCTACTGAAGCTGAGCTATATTGAAAAGGAAATACGGATAATAGGGCGACTTTTGTGACTTTCAACCCAACTTCGAAAAAGTACCTACACATTACTGGATAGAAATAAAATACTGAAATCATTACAAATAATCTTAATGGATTCATTGCATTTGATGAATGAGTATCCAACTTACTCGTAGTACAAGTTTTTGTCTCTATATCAAAGCTACAAATTAAAATGACTGTTTTAAACAAGGTTCAAGGGCAGACTAATCTTCAGTAAAATTAGAACCTAATAATACCTCAGCCCCTAGCCAAGTTACTAACGTTTCGTGTCGAATTCTATTCTCCAATCGGTAACGCCTCGGTGTCAGCAACTGTAGAAAACGATAAGTTGGTAGCCATTTTGACGCGCCTGAGTCGGCCGCTCGTTCTACAATGTCTTTAGAAAAACGACCTATTCTTTAGTCTCTGGCGATTAATCCTACAAACGTCAAACAAGTTAAATTTAAACTCTGTTTAAATGCTTTAAACATTAAGTTTAAACATTTTAATAAAGGATGTAGCGTTGAACATTATAGAAACGATAACAATTCACTCTATAATTTTGAACGATGTGAACTTGGCTACGAATTTTCTATTCGTTGCTCATATATTTGATTCGTTTCCGACTAGCGTTAACGATTGCAGAGTATTATTAGACAATAATTTAAGAAAAATCAACAATCATTGTAAAATTAGGCATAAGATTGTTAATTATCCCAACAACTACTTTTGTTCAGCTCAGTATAAACACAAATTCATGCAACACAGTACTTGCTAAGCTGGCTACAGCAGGCACCAAGAAAATGATGAAACCACCGACCATGTACATAAGTACGATGAATGAATAGAAGACAGTACATAAGCAAGTCCGTATACAAGAATCACGAGGATCCAGCAGTGCTATTCTGTAAGAACTCACGTGCGAATTCGATTCATATCTCATTTTCGACTACACTTCGTAACTCACCTGAAGTGAAAAGTATTTGATATACTGACTGTCAAGTTAAGTTCGCTTCACCTATGTTGTCACTTAGTGGCGCTAGTGCAGTCTTCATCAAGTTACAGAATACCAAATACAGTTTTCACCGCAGAATCAGAAGTGAGAACTGGAGTGAGTTCTTACAGAATAGCATTGCTGTATTGTAAGATGAGCTGGAGTCACGACTTTTCGTTATTTATTACTGTAAGTATATAATATGGCCTAGGTGCACCTCATGACGGCAAGATAGGTTATTTATTTTTCAAGTTTAATATTTTAAATTGGAAAGGCTGCAATTTTTTCAAAGTTGTAGGTATGTTACCATAGTCTATACTAATATTATAAAGAGGTAACGTTTGTGAGTTTGTGACGTTGCAAGGGGTAATCTCTGGATCTACTGAATCGATTTTCAAAATAATTTCACCAATACAAAGTTACGTTATTGTAGAGTGTCAGGCTATATTTTATCCCCGTATTGCCACGGGAATGGGAACAACGCGGGTAAAATCGCAGGGCGCTGCTAGTAAGCTATAATTGAAGATATAGTATGTTGTACATTAATCTATATTATAAAGAGGAAATATTTGATTGTTTGCATTAAATAGGCTCCGAAACTACTGAACCGATTTGAAAAATTCTTTCACTGTTAGGAAGCTACACTATCCTCGGGTGACAGAAGCTATATTTTAACTCCATGTTCCCACGGGTACGGGAATTGGGCGGGTGAAACTACGGTGTACCGCTAGTATCTAATAAATGTAGTACCTATTTATAAACCAACTGATCATAGCAACTTGGCAATTGATGAAAAAGAAAGATCATTGACACTAATAAAACAAATTCATGCTTAAACAATGACCCTGAAAGATTCTATACCTAGTACCAAAAAGCAATTTCAAAGTACTGCAATGTATTTTTTAACATATTTTTTTGTTACTTTTGACAGCTAACTATAATTTAAAACTTTTCATGATCGTTGAAAATGACTTCTCCCGCTGTGGGCGGAGCGGAAGGGAGTGTCAGACTCTTACTGACTAAAACCCATCCGTGTTCCTCCTAGTGCCCTTTGCATTCCAGGGCCGCGGGGACTCTTTCGAACAAATGCCGCAACGTTACAAGTACATCTGGTGCTTATATCCGTATCTCAACTACGTGTAAATGATAAATGATATTTATTTTGCAAGTAGGTTAAACATAACACTTTTACACGTCCAATATTTCTTGTCATTTTAAGCTAGATGAAGCCGGTGTTTCCTAGCCGACTACCCTGAGAAGATACACCGAAACAAACTAAGAGGTCAAAGTCTCTTTTAGGCGATTCTCACACTGCCCCGCATGATGCAGCGTAGCGCGTGGATGCGTGTTCTTCCGTTGCTTGTAAGTATCTCCGTTTGTATGGAAAACGCGCACAGTCCAACACACAGAAAATGCATCCACGCGCGTTCATGCGGATCACGCGCATACACGCGGAGAAACATGCACCCCCGCGCGTAGGTGCGGGGCGAGACGCAAGGTATGGCACACCGAATCCCGCAGTGCCGCGCGTGATTTTGAATGGGCGTGACGTGTGTGTTTGAAAATGGATCTCGATATCGATCGATTTATATTCGAAATCAAAAACCACCCAACTATCTGGAATATGAAATGTGATGAATACAGTGACAGAGCGGAAGGTGAAACAATGGGAGGAAGTAATAAAGTACTGCACGACCACCACAGAGAACGGCGAATAAATGAGAGCCGCCGTACGTGAATCTACAAAACGCACCTACGCGCGTGAGTGCGCAAAAAACCCGCACGATGATGCAGATCTGCACTCCCGCAGGAACGCGCGTAGGTGCGTCGACACGCAATATGCAGCACGATGCGGGGCAGTGTGAAGATCGCCTTAAAGTCCATACAATCCGCACTGGTCAAATCATATGAGAACCATGTAGGTTAATGTCTGAGGTAGATATCAATCAAAGTATGATTAACTGGTAACTACTATCGATATAAACCTAGGTTCCCTGACTTTAGGTCTCATTTAAAGGCTGTTATTTTAGCATAAAAGTGAAGGGCACTGCACGCTGACAATCTCATGTGTGATTAAAATTCTAATGCAATGCAGGTCATTGCTATTAGAGTAAATTTACTAATTAGGTCGCCCGTGGCCCTGAGAAAAAAATATTTTAAATTTAACCGCAAACCTTAATTATCTGTTAGAGTAATTAAGGCAGGCTTGAGTTTCAAAAATACTTTCATATTACCTCTATAACCAGTATTTCAACCATTCAACCATTTTTCTTATCTTTGTTAGTAGTAACTCCTTAGGAATATGAACTATATTCAACAAAATCGATGATGACACGGTTGGCGCAATGGTTGATCATTCGGCTGCTGCACTGCGTGTCGCGGGTTCGGTCCCGGCACGGAACAAATGTTTTTATGGCCTACAGATAGTTGTTAGTTTACATGTTTGAGAACGCACCCACGACACAGGAGTAAATCCTAGTGTGGGGCAAAGTTTAAAAAAAAAAAGTTAATCGCTAGTGATTTTAGCTAATCGTTATCTA
This sequence comes from Hecatera dysodea, assembly GCA_905332915.2. Taxonomy (NCBI): domain Eukaryota; kingdom Metazoa; phylum Arthropoda; class Insecta; order Lepidoptera; family Noctuidae; genus Hecatera; species Hecatera dysodea. Next base: position 19,368,916 of record HG995299.1, on the reverse strand, counting down.
TTAGTATCTAATTAGTCAGGTAATCATGTATCTATTTATAGATAGATCGTCAACTCTACAAATATAATTGTTTGTTCTGCCGTCGCTCAGCAAGAATTCTGTTTACGCCTGCAGGCAATTCCATAATGGCTTTGCTTTGGAAAGTTGTAACTTTCAAATACGAGCTGTAACTTCCAAATCTTTATCCAGTATCAATAGGTATATCTTTTGTAATGACTACTGTTTTTAAGGTCTCAATAAAATCTTCTATTTAGACGTTGGCTGTAATTATTACCGTCAACCATTCACAGCAGTATAAGCATAAGATTTGACAGGAGATAAACCAATCGGAGAAACTTAATTAGTTCGCACGCGTTAAGCTTACAGGTTTAATTTCAGAATAATTGAGAAAAAATAAACACCTACTAATTGGAATGGCCAGTCATTCTACAGACCAATAGCTATGAATGAGTCTGCGAAATCAAAGTCTTTGTACAATCAAATTTGTACATTTCATTTAAGACAGGTGATAGTTTATGTACACAAAATGTTGTTACGAAACATACAATTGAGGATAATAAATGTTGTAAATTGCAATGTATAATGCAACTAGAGTAGTAAATCACTCGTTTATGCACTGATAAATATACAGTTTAATTTTAGTAATAGTTTTAATTAAGACCTAATGGATCTAAAAATGATTGATTAGAACATTTTTTTATAATTACCTGACGCAATTTCTGGTTTTTTCGTAGCTCGATTTTCATTGTATTTTGTGTTGCAATAAATAGCTATTTAAATGTTTTTCTTTGTTTTCATTTTAATATTTTCCTTTCAGTTCTATTTTTTTTCTATATTTTGTGTGTATTCGATGCGCAATTTCTAATGAAATGTCCACATAACAATACATTTTGACATGCCAGTGAGAAAACCTTTTGACAATGAGAATCGATTGTCTTTTAATACTAGCCAACTATTGTTTTAAATGCAATAAGAAATAGCACAATGCAGCTATAAAAGGTGCCGATAAAAAAATTGATGGCGGTAATAAGTAGGTAAAAAGATTCAACTAAATCTGGGAACTAATTTGTCTGATTAATGAAAATAGATTTGTTACAAAAAACGTTACAGTCACTTATTTAAATTGGTATTATAAAAAACGATTTGTAAAATGTTGCAAACATTTATGCATAGTTTATTATCAAACAATGACAAACCGTTTATTATTAAAATATAGGTACAACAAGCGATGAAATATATATTCGTTGGCGACCGCATAATGTAGTTAATTTTAAAAATATTTTGTCGACCTGTGTCATGGCTATTGACAAATATCAATAGATGCCAGCCTTGTAACTTTAAAATTAGATATAATATAGTATAGCACTTACCTGCGCATCCCAGTCTTGTATGAGCATTAACGAAATACAAATTGTATCAATTTGTGCTAATTTTACGCTGTATTTTAAGTTTTGTATACAAAAAAAGATAGTGTGACGACACTATTGATAAAAGGGGTGCGAGCACAAAAAAAATTGCCCAATCACATTGTTAAAACTAAAATAACATAAGAAATAAATTCTAATACTTTATTACAAACCTTTTTCTTTGAATGTTACAATATTTCATTCACATTATTACAAAAAAAAAAACATCCCAATCCTAACCATTCATATGTACATTTAATGGTAACGATTAAAAATTATTAATATAATAATAAAACCTTTAAATAAAATGTAATCTAATCATAACCTATGACATTTTGTAAAGTGAAAGTCTCTTCTACCAAAACGAACTAATAAATACAATTATTTGGTACAATAAAACTTTCATTAAAACCTAGAATATTATTAAAGCTATTAAAATCTCTAAGAAATATGACTATAATGATGTTGTATATTCTATATATACAAGTTATCCCATCAGTAGAAAAGATTTTTTTTTTTTTTTCAAAAATATCATGTTAAATATTATGCCTTGAAGGATCAACGAATGACAATTTTTAAATCTTCAAATTAATATTTTCGGATTCAGACGAAACGTGTTTGCATTGTTATTAAACCAATTATACAAATAATATCAGTCGTTCATGTTATTATGGCCAGAGAAACCGGATCCTACCAGTGGGAGCCGCATTAATCTAGAGAGAACTAGATTTAGCCGGATTTTTAAGTATCTTCGGTTATGGGAGGCGTAGTTGTTTTTCTTGGGAAGAATGCTGGTCTAAAATTAGGTCTGATTGGTTTGAAATATATTTTCCTTTCTGTTGTCGTCTTTGGACTTTCTGTCGTGTACGATTTTGCTGTAGTGAAAGTTTTAATAACTACTTTGGAAGTGTTGTTTTTCTTCTTAAGATCTACTGGGACGTTTTGAACTCTGTTTGCACTGAAACGTGATTTAGACGGATTAAATGAAGTTTTGTTCGCCTTTTGGTTTAAATTAGATACTACAGTTGCATTTATTTTCTTAACGGTTCTTGGAGCTACGCTTGGTCTAGTAAAGTTAGAAGATTTTATAATTGGTCTCCTAGGGAACCCGAATTTTGCCCGTTTGGCATCCAAAGACGATATTTTGACTGTAGTTGTTTCTTCAGGTACTGTTTCGGTAGTTGAGGTGACGTCTGTTGAAATAGTTGTAGAGACTGGCGTGGTCGCTTGTGTCGAAGATAGCAAATCTATGATAGGACTTGAACTTTCCGTTGTTGTGGTCGTTGTGGGTGTAGTCAAGGACACAGTGGTGGATGTCGTGGAGGAGGAAGAAACTGTTGAACTTTCAGGAGTTTGTGGTAATACAGAAATATTGATTACAGGATATTTCACAGTGGCTACTTCATCGGCAGAACCTCCATTAAATTCTTGACCTTTGGCAAAAGTAAGAATACTACGTCCTGACTCAGGTTTCAAAGGAATTATTTTGACAATGTTAGCTTCTTCTTTTTGAGTTGGTACTGAAGCCGAATATACAACAAATGGTTGATTTTTATCATCATTTACTTTACGTGCCATTAGTGGGGTCTCAGTTTTAAACAACCCTTCTAAAGGTAAAGTGGATGGGTTCGTTAGCATCGAACGTGGTGTCACTATATCAAAACTTTTGGCCGCTCTAACTTTTTCATTTTCGTAAGCTGCTGGAATGAATTGCCATGTAGCGAACAGTGGGCCATCGTGCTCTTGGTCAGTTTTGTTTTCTTCATTTACGTAGGATAAGAAGTCATCGTTTGGTAGATGTTCCACCTGATCTTTATTGTCATCGGCTTTAGAGTCTGATACTTTTTTGATATGCCTATAGGCTTCATTAACACTTTCCGATGCAACTAAATTTTCCCTGGGTATTTCAGGGAATGTTTCAACCAAAGCTCTTGCGTTTCTTGCTTCGTCAATTCGAATATGATTTTCAGGTGGATTTTCAACTGGATATATATGACCGAATTTGGTCAAATAAATTGGAATATCATCTTCAACAATTTTGATAAGACTGAATCTGCTGACTTCACCGATTTTATCAATAACAGGTTTCTTTTCAACCATGATTTTGCCTTCCTCAATGTGAGTGGTTTCATTATTTTTGTTAATGTGGTGTTTGTCTAATTTTGAATTGACTTCGACAACTCTTGTGATGGAGAACAACTTGTCAAATTGTGTCTTTATGATCGGTGGTGGCGGAGGAGAAGGCTCAGTTGTTGTAGTTGTTGGAACAGCAGTTGTTGTTGCCGCTTCAGTGGTAGTTTCTGTATTGGGCACAGTGTAAGCAACAGTATTTTGTACGATTTTTGTTTTGATTTCAGTTTCAGTTTGTGCATTTGTAGTAATATCTTGTGTTGTTGGGTAGTTCGTAGTACCTTCTGTACTCTCTAAGTAATCATCAGTGCTGTTGTCTACTTCCATTTGATAAGTTGCTGTTTCCATTTCATCCGTATTAGTTGTAGATACATCATCAGAGGTCGTGGGATCCTTATCGTCAGACCAAGTAGTTGAGGTTACAGAGAGATAATCGTCGTCAAACGATGTGGTGGTTTCACCTTCAGTAACTGAGACCGTCGTTGTCGTTATGTCGTTAGAATCCTTTGCAATTTGGGTTCCATTCCTGATAATAATTGGTCCAGTACCTTTAGGTCTAGGTGCATTCACAGGAGAGTTATAACCTGGTGGAACATTCTGTACTCGTTTTTTACCATCAATAGCTGGTTTGTTACTAAATCTGGTTATGATTCCAGTTCTGTTTTGAGAGCTGGAAAATCTTTTTGGAATTTCTGTTGTTGAAGTAGAGGTCCTGAATGTGTTTGAGTTTACTACACGAGGTCTAAAACCTGGTCTCCTTGTCGTGAGAGCAAACTTTGTTGGTTCATCTTCATCAACTGCTTCCTCGTCGTAAGGTCCCTCTTCTTCTTCATCTAACAATTCCTCAGAATTTGCACCTTCTTCACCTTCTTCAGAGTCCGGTTTCCGTGTGAACAGTTGGTTTGGTGGTACAAAAACGAATGGGTTATCTGATTCTGGATCCTCTTCGAGAAGTTCTTCATCATTATATTCTTCATCATCTTCGAATCGCTGAGTTGTTCGGGGAGTGAAAGGCTTTCTTGTAAACAATTTAGAAGAGAAAGGTCTTCTTGTACTTACACTTGGTCTGAATAGTGGTCTATCTGCAGTCGCAGGACTTGTGTAAACTCCTGGGTTGTATTTTCGGCTAAATACCCTACTGGTTGATGGTACTGAAGGCTCCGTGGATGGGGTGTATAATTTCTTACGTGGTCTATAAGGCAACCTAGTTCTGCTCGATGATGTGGTGGACACAGTGGTACTTGCAGTTGTAGTTTCTATTTGTGAGTTATCAGTTTCCGTCACAGTTGATTCAGTTCCAGTTGTATCTTTGTTTACTGAAACGTCTACTGACTGACCTTCAGATATTAAGGTCACCTCGGATTTATCTTCGGTTTCAGGTTTTGATTCTGTTTCAATTTCAGCTTTACTTTCAGAGTTATCGGAATTTTCTTTATTTTCTTCTGTTATCTTAGAATCTCCGTCGGAATTTGCTACAGTATCAGTAGATTTGATTTCTGTAACCGTTTCTTTAATGTTTTCTGTGTTGTTAACTTCTTCCGTTTGAGCACCTGCATTGAATTCAGCGTTTGTAGAAGCTATTGTTGTTTGTTCAACTGCTTGCGTTTCTTGTTTTTCTTCTTCCTCCTCCATGGGTTTTTCTGTAACGTCTTCCTTAGGCTCAACGTTTTCACTTTGTAACTCTACTTTAACTTTCTTCTCTTTGTAGAATTCAGTTACTTCTTCTATTATTGGCTCTGTGATAGCTTCAGTAGTTGTAGTAGTGGGTCGTGTCTTTTCTCCGTAGTTAAATTCTTCGGTAGTGGAGCTCCTGAAATTGTTTAAAGAACCAACGGATTTAGCAGTTAATTCCGTTTCATCTTCAGCAGGCTTTATTTTCTTGCGAATAACCTTACGAATCCTTTGTGGGCCTGGTGCGGTTGGGGCTTCAGTAGTAACGACTGGTTCTGGAGCTGCGGTTGTAGAAGTTGGTCTACGTCTGATCACTCTGAATCTCTTTTTACCAGAATCATCAATAGGGATAGATTCAGTGGGAACAGTGTCACTATCGGTGGCACCTGGAGCCCTGATTTTTTTAATAATAACTCTACGTTTTGGCGTTTCTTCGGTCACTTCACCTTCTTCATGCTCCTTCTCTTCTCTGGCACTTTCGGAAAGCAAAATATCATCGCTCCTGCCTTCTGGTTCATCGTCATTGTCATCATCGTTAGATAAGGTCTGCTGTGTAGTTGATTGGCGAGACGGGAATGGTAACTTCCTTGCTATTATTCTTGGTGAAGCGGTTGAAGTCGGTCTTGATCTACCAAAAGGTAAACGAGGTGCAATTCTTTGAGTTGTAGTTTCTTCAGGAATTTCAGTACTTTCATCGTCCGTGTCAGGTGAAGCAGTTGAAGAAGGCGATCGTGTAAAAGGTCGTGGCGTAAACCTTGCGAATGTTGGCCTCCTCTGAGCAAACGCTACAGAAGCAGGCTGAGCTGTGCCTTCTGTAGTGGTACTAACTGTGAAGCGGCTACGTCCACGCGGGAGAAGGTTTGGTCGACTAGCCTCTACAGTAGCAGCAGAACCTTCACTATCAGGTATATTTGCATCAGACGCAGTACTAGTAAGAGGCCTACGGAAACGTCTGTCAGTTCTTGTACTAAAGCTAGAAGATTGTCTCGGGACGAATTGTGGTTCCACGTCAATTGGAGTCAAAGAAATAACTTCATCTGGGTTTAAAACCTGGGGTTTGAACGACCCTCTTGATACAGGAGACGCAGCAGCGGGAATAGAGTCATCACTTCGAGCAGTTTGTGATGCTTGGAACCTACTTCTGAACCTCCTACCGACCGGTCCGGTTTCCCTAGGAATAGCTTCATCGACTTCACGACTATCCGGAGTCGTTGATCTAATTTTACGAGATACGTCGGCTGAATCGTCAGAATCCGAAGATATTTCGTTGGGCCTTGGTAGTGGTCGTCGTCGATTCACGTTAGTATAATTCCTGGGACTCACCTGTGTGGTGCTTGATGGGGCAGCAGTACTTGGAGTTGGGGTGGTGGAGCCTCGCCGTCTGATCAGAGTACGCCGAGTGGGGGTACTTGAAGGGGCTGGAGTCGTAGTCGTCGTAGTTGTAGTTGTAGTCGGAGTCGTAGTTTCAACTACGGTAGTCGGAGCGGGCGATTCTGTCTCGGTAGTTTCAATTTCAGCAGAGCTCGGTGAGTTGAGCAAGGATGATATTTGGACAGACAGGACTGTAGTAGGGTCAGGACTACTGGTTTCTTCAGTAGCAACGGTTGTGGAACGTACTCTAAGTATAGGGGCTTCAGAGCTTGGCTCTTCAGTGGGACGGGAGGTAGAGCGAGACCGTACGATAGAAGTGTACTGGGGTTGTGTTGATATTTCTCTTTCTAATGCTGTTTCTTGGAGTTCCACTTCTTCTTCAGAATTTTGGTATCTGGAAAGAAAAAAAAGGCATTGTAAGTAATTAGACAGTTTATTGGCCCACAATAGGTGTTGGTGGGTTGCTGTGTTTTTACTTTTGCCATTTTAATTTTTAAAGTTAAGCATTTTAAATATAACTTACTGCAGGGTAGTCGTTTCCTCAGTGGTAGGTCTCTGTCTTCTGATTGTGACGTACTCTGGTTGATTTTCTCGTCTTGCGCTCAGTATATCCAGCGAGTTTGGTGAGTCAGATACCGACACGAAAGGCTCTGAGCGTTCGAACAAAGCATTCCTAGAATAAAAAAGCGAAATTAGCATGGATGTAAATACTGCCATCATAAGAAAAAAGGACGTAACTATACAAAATGTAGTACCCGATTTCCGACCTTGAATTATTGTCTTTATGTCGGAAATCGGTAACTTCGTTTTGTGTAGATACGTCCTTTTTTATGTCGGGAGAATAGATGCTACCCTCTTTATACATATATTTATTACTGGTTTGCACCGCCTTATTTGCGTTTACGTCTTATTAATCGTAGGCACTACCTACATAAAAATCGTATACTATCCCCTTCAGACTTTGCACCGACCTGCTATACACGCTGTGTAAAAATGTTGGTTAAAGATATCGGAAAAACCATAGTGACTGGTGAGAGCAGTGGTGGCTGAGTGATAACAGCCCCGACTTATGAAATGTAGGGCGCGGGTTCAATCCCAGCCTGGCGCATTACTTAGTGTAATTAATTTCATCACCACTGCTCTCAAAACGGTGAAGGAAAACATCGTGAGAAAACCGGCATGTCATAGAACCAAAAATTCGAAGACATGTGACATTCACCAACCCGCACTGGGCCCGCGTGCTGGATTACGGCCCATTCCCTCTCCTAGAGAGGAGGCCTGTGTCCCAACAGTGGGAACATTAAAAGGCTGATTATGCTATGGCGACTGGGAGCTTATATGCTTTGCTTCTGACAGGCTGTAGTTAAATATTGAAGCTCATCATCATGGTTGATGATATTTCTTACCTTGAAGCAGTGTCATCAGCAGTGTCGGAAGTTGTTGGTCTTGCTCTGCGGATATTAACATATTGCAGTGGCTTGGTAGTTGTTCCAACCCTGGCCTCAGTCTCCACTGGCTTGGCTCTGAGTGACTGCTGTATTTCTTCTTGCGATTCGTCTTCAAGTTCTTCGCTTTCGGGAGTTGCTTCAGTCGTTCCTTTGTTTCCTCGTTGACGATTGATCGTTGTGTACCTTGGCGATGAGATGGTATATTAATATGAAGTCAAATAAAATGGTCATGTGGGTTTGTCTAAAAGCATTTAATTACACTGCGTTACACGATTTTGGTACCCGCTTTACTGATAGGTGATTTAAAAAGCTGATGAGTCATAGAATATAAAAAATATCGCAAACATTGGTATCACGTCTACTTTTCGAGGTAAATGCCGATGAGTATTCAACTACCGTCATTTTACGCATATTAGAAATAGTTGACGTCTTGTATATCTATGTTCTTATTTCGTTACCAAAACGACTTGACAAGTAAGTAAACAAAGAAGAAAATAAATTTTCAAAAGAATTCAGAAGAACATTAAACGCTTAGCGCGTGAAGAATTAAAAAAAATAGTTGAAATTTAATAAATTGGATAAATTGTTTTTCTTTCTACTGTTCTAAGTGTAACTTTAAAAATAAAATCAAATAATGTAAAAATCTCTATTTCATTTAAAAAAAAACGTTATTGTAAGTATGTATTTTTAATTTTTAGCATTGCATATTTGACGTGAAAGGAATAAAAAATAAGTATGCAATACTGTTATACAATAGAAATTACACAAAAAAAAAATCAGAGTGGGTACATAAAATTTGTAACGCAGCGCAGTGTTATGTATCTATCAAGCCTAATTTGTGCCTGTGCTGGTAAAATACCTCACTCTCCTTTTGCCATTCAAAAATAACATTTTGTGTGTGTGTGTGTTTTTCACAAAATTCGTTGTGTACAGTTAAGTTTGTGCCATATCAAATTATACAAAGTTATTAAAAAAAAACAGCTATTCCTTACATTTATGTTCGTACAACTGATCAAAATGTAGGGAACAGCTGATTTTGTTTTCGCGATTTCAGATTTGGTCCCATAGTAAAAGTTGTTCATAATGATGAGTACAATTACCTCTTAAGAGGTTGTTGGTGTTTTACAAATAACTCTGTATTTTTGTATGTTTCCAATCTCCGATTTTTTAAGCTATTGCATAGCTTCTATCGCGGGCCTTGAGCGTGGCAACCGAATGCAGAAATTCCGTAACGAAAATAACCTAACACCACTACGTCATTCGATTAGGCCCCGCCTTTTTAAAATGGTCGCTTCGTTACTGAGCTATTATGTCGCCGTCACCGAGCCGACCCGAACGTCTGCCTTCGGAAACAATCGGTGGGACAAAGTTAAGTGAAACGTATATGATTTACATTAGTACACTAACCCAGGTGAACGAATCGAGACCATATCACAATGACGCAGAGTACTAAATATATAATTGCATAAGTTGATAAAAAATGCTATGCAATAGCTTTACCGCGGCAGTCCCCGAGTGCCACATGTATTTTTTAGTGTACTTACTGTGGTCGGTCCTTCCTTATCAGCTTATCTCTGTCGCTCGATGGTTCTATTCCAGCATTCTGAGGTCCTCGTCGACTGTTCTGTCCAGCACTTTCGAGTATGCTGTTGGGTCCAGTGTATCTGTGAAAATAGGGATGTTTCCTTAGTCTAAATATACATATATAACTCAAAAGTGACTGACTGACTGACATAGTGATCTATCAACGCACAGCCCAAACCACTGAACGGATCGGGCTGAAATTTGGCATGCAGGTAGATGTTATGACGTAGGCATCCGCTAAGAAAGGATTTTGAATAATTTTACCCCCAAGGGGATAAAAAAGGGGATGAAAGTTTGTATGAAACTTTGTCAATTTTAAACCGATCGGGCGTTTCAAAATCGGGGGTAAAGTAACTATTCCACGGACGAAGTCGCGGGCAGAAGCTAGTAATAAAATATGATTATATTTAGTCCGTTGGTTAGATTAATGAAAAATACGCATTTTTTGCTTTTTCAAATTTATAAAAGTTGACGAAGATATAAAGCATCAAAGATCAGGAGTAGGGGCTTGTGACGTCACACCGTGCTAAAAATTGTAGCACGTAGTGACGTCACGCGATTTTTCAACACACTGTATCGTCTTAGTTTTTTGTTTATGTGGAAAAAGAAAAAATACGTGTCCAATATTTTTTGAAGATCTATCTGACGGACTAATTAGATTTTTTAGTTAACTACCCTATTCTATTATGATTAATCAGCCCTTTACATTGACAACCTACTTACTTTAACTTAGTTAATTTTATATAGCTAGCCTGAAATGTCCCACTGCTGCTGCTGTGTGCTGGGCACAGGATCGGGAAAAGTGGAAGGAGGAGTTAATTTTAATTTAATTAAAAAAACACCAAGTCGTTAAAACAGCTACTATTTTGTTTTAGATTACTAATTTTTTAATTCCATTCAGCTTTTCCCGAATTGGAAAAGTTTCCTGACTAGAGACCTGGAGTGTTGATCAGTATGTTGAGATCAACTTTTAGTCTGACTAGACGGATATGTTCGCCAAACTCCGCGGACCAGTAACTGGGTCATACTACCCTTATAATACCCATACCCTTGGTAAGATTCATATTTTTTTCATCTATGATAGTACTAGTAGCGCCTCGCGGTTTCACCCGCATAAGTTTCGATCCCGTGGGAATATCGGGGTAAAAATGATCCTTTATTATGTTAATCCTGATTATAAACCATCTGTATGCCAAATTTCATCCAAATCTATTCAATACTTTTTGCCTCCTTTCCATCCATACTTTCGCGTTTCGCGTTTATAATAATATATTATATTATAAGCATTTTGCTGAACTGGACCTATTTGGCGCAGCCGCGGGTCACACAATGTTATTGTTTTAAAATTAAGTTTCCTTTTATTTGTTTCTACATTGTGTGTATCTGTATGTGCCAAATAAATGTATTTTCTTTCTTTCTATAATATAAGTAGGATTATAAAGAGGATTTTTTTTGAGTTTGTTTATACAGAACAAGTTCCGAAACTACTAAATCAATTTTAACCATATTTTCACCAATGAATAGCTACATTATCGGCGAGTAACATAAGCTCTTTTTGTTTATAACATTGGCTGTTTTATCCTCGCATTCCCACGGGAACGGGAACCACGCGAGTGAAACCGCGGGAATGAAACTGCTAACCTAATATATACAGGGCCGCTGCTAGCGGTTTGATCGCCCGCGTGCAATACCGATTATACCGCCCCTTTTTTTTTTGGATGGGAAGTCATGAGTGTAAGGGAGTGTCAGACTCTTACTGACTAAAACCCACCCGTGATCCTTCTTGTGCCCTTTGCGTTCCAGGGCCGCGGTGACTCTTTCGAACAAATTCCGTAACTCTAGCAGGCACTGACCCTATGGGGCCCCGTCTGTGTTGCTGACGGCTCTTTGAGGTGCGCGTGGAACACGACGCGCCGTCGACTCGGGCCTGGTTACTACCGGACGGCGAGCCACCCATAGCTCACCATCCGCAGGCCCGCGCCTACGGTGGCTGGGAATTGCCCTGCGTTTCCCGACGCCCGGGGCGTCTTTTGTTTCGGCGGCTGAAGCGTGAGGTTTGCCTCTCTCGCACACGTTCCGCATCCTCCTTCGCTAGCATTACTGCTTCGCAGAAGGAACCACCCTACGACTACATATGCTGAGTTTTCCTAAAAAAAGGCTATTTCATGATTTTTTCATTATGGTGGGGAAACCTAAACGCAAAAAAAAAACATTTAGTTTGATTAGGTAACTTAGTTATTTTGGTTTACTAAAGTTTAAAACTGCGGAAGCATTGTTGATAAGTTTTTGATATTTTTTTATTTTGAAAAGAATCTTTCGCCTGATGCAACTGAAACCGGCAGGAAAATATTCTTAGAGCTATCGCTGTGTTCGGAAATGTTAAATTAAGTCATTGGTAAAAATATTTATACTGTAATAAAGATTGTGAAAAGGACATGCTTGATTACAACTGTAATTTGTTTCGTGTGACTTACATCTGGTGTGCAATCCAATATATTGGAAAAATATATTGATTCTCTGACTTTGTTCAGTATATATAAGCCTGGTTGTTATCGGAAGGCGGCCTATCATCCACAGGTGCCCTACGCCTACGGTGGCCAGGAATCGCTCTGCGACTCCCGACGCTCGAGGCGTCTTCTTCTGTTGCGGCGTAAGATTTCCCTCTCCCTCACGCGGTCCGCCTCCTTCGCTAGCATTACTGCTTCGCAGAAAGAGGTGACCGCTTCCCATGCCTCCTCGCTTTGGACCATGTATTGAAACTGAGCCGATGGCGAGAGGTCGCCGATCGCCTTGACGAGGACACAGCGTTGCTCCGTCCAAGCAGGGCAGACCTCCGCCGTATGTTTCCTCATGTCGTCACGACGATCTCAACACTGTAGTGTTGACACCCGGACGTGTCCTCCCGTGGATTCCAAAACAGATACCTCCCGAAACACCCGTGTCCGGTGAGTACCGGTGCTAGGAACGCCGTGGCTCCTCTCCAACTACTCCTCAAAGAGGGGACTTATCGCCACAATGGTGGCATGCTCAACAAGTATCTACCTAACCTACCAACTGAGAAATAAGCTCAGAGTTTTCATAGAACACTACTATGGATACTTGTATTGAATTTGAGTCCAAACGGTGGCGGGCGGTTCCTGCGGTACCTGCTGACGGATAAGATAGCGCCTTCGGTTTTTTTTACAATGCGATGATATTTCTTATGTTGTAGGTGGGGTGTCTATTATAGTATGACTATGACTTTGAATATTACGTAATGAGTCGCTCGATTTGCCGCCCCCTTGGACGTGCCGCCCGTGTGCAGTGCACGCCTTGCACGCCCGCTTACGGCGGGCCTGAATATATAATATAAGAAAAATGCTTTACCTGTTTTGCCCGCGAGTCCTTTCCAACACCTTCTGGTACAGCTTCTTCTTGTACGGAGAAGGCGTGGTGGTGACGGCGCCGCCCGCGCTCGCCTGGCTGTTCTGCTGTTCGCCCAAATGAAGCTGCTTCTCCAACTGCTCGATACCGCCTGGAAATTTGACAACGATATAGAAATATTTATAGTGCAAGACCTTATAAAATAGTTGTGCTATAGTGTCTTTTTTTTTTGGATGTGTAATCATCAAATGTCTTCTCCCGCTCTGGGTGGAGCGGAAGGGAGTGTCAGACTCTTACTGACTAAAACCCACCCGTGATCCTTCTTGTGCCCGCCGCGTTCCAGGGCCGCGGTGACTCTTTCGAACAAATTCCGCAACCCTAGCAGGCACTGAGTGCTATAGTGTCTGATGTTTCGACTCTGTTCGGTTATGTGAAAAACAATTTGATGAATTGCTTTTATAAGAGTGGATATATTGAGTTTGGTTGATACCTAATGACAGAAAAAATTTGAATGCTGATATAAACTCGAGTCACCAAAAGACCGTACGCGTGTATGTTGAAAATTATCCCTAGGGAACATACTCCCGGGCAAGGCGTCTTCTCCTTTAATTTGTGTTTGTAACCGTTGTGCTGTGTCTGTCCTGAATAAAAGTTTTTCTATTCTATTCTATTCTATAATTATGTTATTCCATAAAGATCTAGTCAGTAGTTTTTGCTTGAAAGAGTAACAGGCATCCATATATACAAACGTTCGCGTTTATAATATTATCTCTTGAGTTCTTTTGGTTAAATAATCGAGTTATTTATATTGTACTCACCGACTTTCTTGATCAGATCGATCAGTTCCTTGAGAACTCTGGGATCCTCAGCGTCTTCATCAGTTGGCTCTTCACCAGATTCATCCTCGTATTCCTCTTCCTAAACAATGACAAACAATTCTCTTTTACAATTTATTTTCATACATTGCGAAAAAATTAATATAAAGGTAGGTGGTCCTTTATCAAAATTTACCTAATATGTAAAAATACAACGTTTATTATTTTAACACTCGATTACATCCTGTTATACAGATTGAAACCACTTCATTATGATGCTAGCTTTTGGCCGCGACTTCGTACGCATATCCCGATTTTTCCCGTTCCCGTAGGAATTTCGGGAAATCCTCTCTTAGTGCTCCCCTACAATCCTTAAGGAACCCACTTACCAAATTTCATATTTCTACGACCAGTAGTTTTGGCAAGACTGATGGTACCTATCTATACTATAATTATAAAGTTGATGAGTTTGTACGCGCTAATCTCAGAAACTACTGGTTCGATTTGAAAAATTCTTTCAGTGTTAGATAGCCCATTTATCGAGGAAGGCTATATGCCATCATCATGCTAAGAACAATAGAAGCGAAGCACAAATGAAGAATGATTCAAATCGGGGGGTTAGTAACTATTCCACGCGAACGAAGTCGCGGGCAGAAGCTAGTGTATGAATATTTCAAAAGTGGGTAAAACTAACCTCAGGTTCAGGAGTGGTGGTGGAAGTAGTCCTAAACAACGAAGAACTCTTGGTGCTCAGTCTGATGGGCTTCCTAGTGGTGGTAGTGGTGGTGGTGGTGGTGGTGGAAGCCTTAGTGGTGGGCGCGCGCGTGCTGGGCGCCTTCGCCTCGGGCTCTTTGTTCTTGCAGAGCACGTTGCGCGCGAAGTCACACGAGTCGGCTGCCTTGTTGAAGAACAGACCTGGGGAGAGGGGGAGAATCAGATGGAGAATGTTGATGGCAATAAAATTTACTATTAATTTTGTAAAAACTGTGATAAGTTGATATTATCTATACTAATATTATAAAGCTGAAGAGTTTGTTTGTTTGTTTGTTTGAACGCGCTAATCTCAGGAACTACTGGTTCGAATTGAAAAATTCTTTTTGGGTTGAATAGACCATTTATCGAGGAAGGCTTTAGGCTATATATCATCACGCTTAAGCCAATAGGAGCGGAGCAGCGATAAATAATATTTTAAAATCGGGCATTCCACGGGGACGAAGTCGCGGGCAGCAGCTAGTGTTATATACTCGTACTTTCCAAAATTAAATTGAGTCTTCTTTGCCCCTCTAGCCATTAGCTACATCTTTGGATTTTACTCATAAAGTCTTGTAATAATTTACCCCAGTACGTGGATTAAAACTGTGTTGAAAATAAACACAGTGTTTCATCACTTATCTACAACGAATTTTAAAGTTGAAACTATAAAAAAAATATCTGCTATTAATTCAAGATGAACACAAACAACGGGATACGAGTTAAATCGTAATCAGAGTGAATAATCAAATGATAAATGATATTTATTTTGTAAGTAGGTTAAACATAACACTTTTACGTCAAATATTTCTGGTCATTTTAAGCTAGATGAAGCCGGTGTTTCCTAGCCGACTACCCTGAGAAGAAACACCGAAACAAACTCAGAGGTCAAAGTCTCTTTTAAAGTCCATATAATCCGTACTGGTCAAGTCATATGAGAACCATGTAGGTTAATGTCTGAGGTAGCCCAAACTAGTAAACACAGTAATTATGATGATAATGTTCTTATAGAGTAAGCTTACCAGATGGACAAGTAAACTGATGAGCAACAATGCCAAGGTTGGAAGGTCCGGAGTCGAGGCACCAGAAGTACTTCTTGCAGTCGCGCGGGTGAGGGTAGAAGCCCTCGTCGACACACTTGAAGTCTGGAAGAAAGACAATGATTACATTTTCGCTATAAATTTAACTCAACGGTCAGCGAGTCAACACGTCCCCTGAGGATGCCTCGTGGAGAGGCGAAACACGTGTCGGTAATGGTGTTGGGTTTTGCTTTGCCTTCCTGCATGTGCATATATAAAATCCTTGTATTTGCCTTGTAATCTTGCATGTGCATAATATAGCGGGCGGGAGAGAGGTGCAACCCACTAATATTCGCGGAAATTAAAACTAGATATATTGCTTTCATTTTCAAATTTAAAATGGATTTCCGCAAAGTAACGCCTGACTCAATCAATTTTACCTACAGTACTGTATTTCCTTTTCTCTTTAAAATCCATCCAAAGGTTGTCTTGAAAAGATCGCTTTTAGCGATAAGGCCGCCCATTGTGTTACCCTATGTAATGTTTTTTTCATCTATATTTTCTGTAACTTATATGGTGTATATAATAAAGAGTATTCTATTCTATTCTTGAGGAAGTGATGCTGTTTTATTTAAATATATTTTGTTCAGATCAGCCAATAATTTACACAGCAGTACATTAGCAGGTTATTATTTATTATAGGATACATTTGCAGGTGCTACAATTAAGTATAGGTTAAAACTGATAGCATAATTAACAGTGGTTAAACCATTAATTATTAAATTACAGCAGATTCATAAAAATATCAGTGAATAAAATGTGAAAAGTAAATTAATGATTCAAAACATAAACGAGTAAACAAGATAAAAGTAAAATAAAATTATAGTTGATGCGAAAATTAAATGAGACTAAAATGAATTATATTACATTGACAATACTAAAACGAAATTAAAACAACCGTATACAATAAACAAACAATGAATGTTGAATAATGTTGAGGCATTTAGTACGACAACAGACATAATAATACATAAAAATTACAATAAAAAAAGTAAAAAATGAAACATTCTGTAAACAATCGTACGCAACAGATAAGGTAGACCCTTATCAATTACCAATGTAAAGTAGGAGGGTCATAAGAGAAGAAAAATAAAGTACTTACCAGATCCTGGATCGGGGGTGGTCGGTGGTTCCGGAGTTATGATGTTCCAGGCAGGGGTCGTGCTGGTCACACTTGTGCTCGGCTTACGTCTGTTAGCCCTTATAGAAGATAAATATAAAATTACATTTACAAATAAATGCAATTTGCATGTGCATATTTATGAAACGTTCATTGCAATGGATTTCCACCGCTCTAAATCAATTTTGATCTGTATAACTTTATTTCTCATCCTTTTATTTAGTAATAATAATAATAACCGCTGGTGAGCGCCTTCAACGGTTGGGTCATGCTGGTATTAATGTACTCTTTCGGCATACTCAAATGGACTCAAACCGAACTCGGCTACATTTCGGTGATCACTTCGGAGAAACTGAAGATTTCGTTTGTGCAATTATGGATGAAGTTATCCTGACGAATAACTACCTAAGGCATATTATTTTGAAGGATGGGACGGTTGACGTGTGTCGGGCATGCCATCGTCTGTGTGAAGCCATCAGACATTTTATCTCTGGTTGTTCTCGTCTAGCTAACGGCGAGTACTTGCACAGGCATAATCAAGTGGCCAGGATTATTCACCAGCAACTTGCATTGAAATACCAACTTGTGGATTCTGAGATCTTGGTGTCCATTTTGTTCGCAACAATATTCTAATAGACTAGTGTTAGTAATACTTAAAACTACTAACTACAAAACATGAAAAAAGTGGAAACTCATCAATCACTACTGCGCCATTCCATGTAACTACAGTCCAGGCGACTAGTGATCATGCTAGGAATGCTGTTGTTGCTGCCAAGTATTCTGTGCACTAGGGATGAACATCTTTTACACATCAGCAAACATTCCTGATGCACTACCGAATCGCCACAGCCCCATCAACACCCTGAACGCTTCATTGAATTGGAGTCGACGGGCACTGTACTACTATACTAGACTTTTGAGTATAGTCAGCCCGTAGAATGCTGTTCAATAAGACCTAAAAAGTGCTATTTAACTTCTGTCGAACAACAAAATTTAAACCAATGACCAGTACCTAAATAACCATTATATCTGCTTCCCGTCGGTATCGGTATTATCGTGAGTTTTAAGGCGGCATGCGCCACTACAAAGCAGCCTAAGCTACAAACATCTGACGTAGGTTGCTCTCTGTGCATCCTAAATAGCACTGAACAGTATTATGGAAGTATACTTTCAGCACATTCAGCGTCATTTTGTCGGTGCCGGCTGTCGCTGAAAATCAGCGCTTAGACTCAGTCTCGTACAAGAGTCCTAGCATTATGCTGAGCGACAGCCGTTTTGCGCAAATGTGACGCATACCTTCCCAACTTTTAACTATTATTTTTGTTTTAGTTTTAAGCTGTATTTTAAATTCTTTGGTGTGCGTCATGCTTGGCGCAAATAAACAGTTTTTCTTTCTTTTCTTTCTTTCTTTCACATTCCCTACGCGACAGCCCTTCTCTTGATGTGTTCTACAGGAAAGTTAAAGAGCATTTCCTTTCAGTATGACATAATATTCGTGGATATATATATGTATATTTAATATTATATGTATTTATATATGTATGTATGATAAAATATGTTGTATTGTAGAATTCGTGCACTGGATCCTACCCTCTATGCTTATCTCTCTCTATCACTCAAAGTAAAGTTCAGCAACAAGCTACATAGTTACAACTTACTTGGAAGCTGGTTTGGGCGTGGTTGTGGTAGTGGTGGTGGTGGAACTCCTCGGCCTGCTCTTCCTCCTGGTGCTGGTTGGAGCCTTCTCCCTGACGACGTTGACTGTCGATCTGTTGAGGAAGCAAAGATTGTTATGAAGTACCAAGTGGATGAAGCTCATTTAAACAATGAATAGTACCTATTAGTTCATTGTTGTCTTTAATTTTAAGATGCTCTTCTTCAACTGTTTTCATTGTATTAACTGAATTTGAGTTAGAGTCTTCCGCATTTAGATGGCCTTAAAGGATCCTTTCATTAAGGATCCAATGGCGTTAATTAAGAATGAAGAAGAAAGTAATGCAGCTTTAATTATTAATTTTAAAGTTATTGATAACTTACCCAAGTTTAGCGAAATAGGACTCCTTGGCAGCTTCAATGAGCGGGTAGGGCTTGCCGTGACACGCGCCGCGGAAGTCATCGTTGTCGATAGACCAGAACATAATACCTGAAATATAATAAATAGCATTTTGAACGTCCGTTGTTGTATTTGTCTCAGAGTCAATAAGAGTCTAACACCTCCTCCTTTCGCTCCGCCCAGAGCAGAAGAAGTCATTTGATGATTTCCAACCGAGAAAAAAAAGCCGGTGTTTCCTAGCTGACTACCATGAGAAGAAACACAGAAACAAAACCAGTGGTCGGAGTCTCTTTTCAAAAACTGTCTATGCCCAACTGGAAACGTCTTGTGGTCATGATTATGGTGGTTATAGCATACTAACATAACGAGACTTCTCCGTGCCTCGGAAAGCACGTTAAGCCATTGGTTCCGGCTGACATTTGGAGTTCTTTGACAGTCGTTACGGATTGTCAGAAGCCAGAAAATCTGACACCAGTCTTGCCAAGAAGTACCGTGTTCCCCAGTTAATGGGTTGTGGAGGTCTGGTAAGCAGCCGCTTCACGTAAAATACTGGTAGTCAGCTGAATCCGGCTTGACTGGAAGCCGACCCCAATGTAGTTGGGAAAAGGCTAGGCAGATGATGATGATAGCAACTGACCTCCCAGTCCATTCTCAGCGACATACTCTGCCTTCTTCCGGACGATATCGACGTCGTCGTACCCCACCCACTGGTTGCCCCTGAACGCCACGGGCCCCATCGCGTCAGGGTTGGGATGCATCACTGTCCATTCTTCCTCCTCCTCCTCCTCGTCAGAATACTCCTCTGAATCCTCGTCAGAAGTCTGGCGTTTCTTCTTTTTGGGTTTTAGGGATTCGCAGATCTGAAAGGAATAACATTTTTAAAGAATTGTCAAGTATGACTAAATAATAGAGTTAAAAATATAAATTTAGAAAGATGAAGAGGGAAGGGGACGCTAAAGAAAATATGGATGGATTGTATAGGAAGTGATATGGAAGAAAAAGGAGTTAGTGATAGCGTGACAGCTGACAGGATAGACTGAATAGAAAAAACGTGTTGAACCGACTCTAAGAAACATGGGACGCAGGAAGATGATGATGTTTACTATTTGCATAGACAAGCCAATCTAGTACTTATTTCAATTGATTTTTGCAACGACAATTTATATAAATTTTTACTCGATTCGATTCTTTCGAATAAGGTTTTATTTACTGTGGCTGTACGTACTGTGCCGTTTGGGCCTCAACACACATCTGACACACTGTCAAGATCTTTAGTGGTTAACATTGTAGTTACGAATCTTAAATCATAATGTGATGACAGGAATGTCGTTTCTTGACATGTGGTTGATGTGGTACCAACTGCCGCCAATTCTCTATCGGCCCTAGTAATCTAAATTGATACAAACGTCAAACGTCACCATATAATGTATCAGTGACCTTCATATAGTCAGTACAGTTACTACATACTTGGCTCAGCAGGGACAGTAGGTACTCGCTACCATCGATAGTGGAAATAGTATTTTTTTGAATACTTCCAACGTGGTAGCACCTTCTTCACAGTGACAGTATCGTGTCGCCTTTCAAGCCTCCAATCAGCACACTTGTGCGACCCATCGTGCAAATTGGTACGTCTAATAAATTCTTAAAAATCAAAACAACTTTGACGGTGACTTTGTCTCGATATTTCTGTGCCCACTGTCCCTTGGTCAGTCGTATGTCAATTATAATGTCTCCTTACCTCATAATAAGCCAGGTACCCCTTCTCGCGGGTAGCATCCCCCTGTTCTCCAGGACCATCAGCTGGGGAGCCGATCTCTACCGCGTCAGGGTTGAAGAGGGTGTAGGAGCGTCCGTACGTCGGGATACCGAGTACCAGCTTCGATGGGTCAGCGCCGCTCTCGATGTAGAATTTAATTGTGTAGTCCTGGAAAAGAGGATTATGAATTTAGGGTCGCTGCGAAAAGAATATAAATGGTGTTTGAGAGGTAAATTTGTACCAGATGTTTATCGTTTATCTAACACTAGAAAATTGTCTATGCCCACGCAAAGGCGCAATGTGCAATGTGGTTACTGATATTGTGAAATGCTAAAACATCAAAACTTCGTTGAATATTGAAAATATCGTTACGGGTAACCATTTACCACTTGGAGTAAACCCTGTAAGTGGTAGAAACCGTACAAACATATCCATGGTGAGTTTAGAAGATCGGTGATCACACAGGCAGACACAGAAAGCGACTTTGGTGTAGTAGTGAAGTTTAAATCTGTATCTCCAGTTTCTCAAGTTCAATCAACGAAGCAAGTAGTCAGTCAACACAACATTTTTAACAATTTCAACATCATTTATGGATGACTTCTTCCTTTTTCAGTGGAGCGGAAGGGAGTTCCATACTCTTACTGACTAAAACCCACCCGTGTTTCTCCTAGTACCCTTTGCGTTCCAGGTGACTCTTTCGTACAAATTCTGCAACCCTAGCAGGCACTTTTCCAGTTTCCCCAGAAGAATGGTTACGATTTTTATCAGGCCTTTAAGCACCGCTGGCGGTCTGGTATCAGTAGCTATAAATTGCAATGCCGTTGACCTTGGTACATTGTATGGTGACCGGTCTTCTAAGGTCAGATCGTGAAGACATTTTGAAAGGCCTATGTCTACCAGCCGTCTGCAATAGGCTGATCTGATTGATTGAAGGTTCAACCGGTTTCTGTTTATAGACTGCGAGTGACAACTGTCTGAGAAGATCACGACAGTCGGACGCATTGCCTGAAACTGCCACGTTACCACGTCTCCGTTAATGCAATAAATTAAAAAGAATGCTTGCAATATTTTGACTGTGTACGATCTCGTATTTAGCTTGAGTTTTGAGTTGAGATAAACTTAAATACGGAAATTATATCCTGAATTCTGACTCATAAACATATGTGCTCGACTATCCTCCATCCTTTGCTTAACAACCATATCATGAGTGTTATCAAAGTTTTGCATTGATTCTGAACACTAGTCTCCTTTTGAAAGACTGGAAATGCAAGAAGCAAACAATGCGCTTCGAGTTGTTTGATAGAACGTAACATTTTCCCGGGCTAACTGCAATAGGATGTGGTACT
The DNA here is from genome assembly GCA_905332915.2 of Hecatera dysodea. Classification (NCBI taxonomy): domain Eukaryota; kingdom Metazoa; phylum Arthropoda; class Insecta; order Lepidoptera; family Noctuidae; genus Hecatera; species Hecatera dysodea. The sequence goes on along the minus strand of HG995299.1, from coordinate 19,347,024 downwards.
TATACTTACATATTAGCTACTGGGCGTTGTCATAATACAAAGCGATCGTCGCGTAAATACGTTATCGTCGCGTTAATTACTTCGGCAAAACCAGGAGGCGCCCTCTGGTGCCGCGACAACGCGATCGTGACCGCGATTTGCCGAAAAAATGAACATGACTATCTCGTATTCGCGGACGACGCCTTATGCCTATTAGATTTGTCTAAAGCCTTTGATTCCGTTCAGTCTCTGGTTCATTACTTACAATATTAAGTTCGTTATCCACGCTGTATTCGTTGGGCTCCTCGAGGGGGTACAGGGGGGCGTGGTGGTTGACTGCTGGCTCGAACGCCGAGTGGTAGTCGTAGGACAGCAAGTTCATCCAGTCCAAATAGCTGAAATAGAAACGTTACATTTAGAACAAGTTGTGAGACGAATTGATAGTATTCAACATCTGTATTCGAATAAAGAATTATAAGATGAGTAGGTACTTGCAAAACTTGACATTTCATTCTCTGAGTTTGTTTCGGTGTTTTTTTTTCTCAGGGTAAGTCGGCTAGAAAACACTGGCTGTATCTAGCTTAAAATGACCGGAAATATTTGACGTGTAAAAGTGTTATGTTTAATCTACTTACAAAATAAATATCATTTATCATTAAAATTTCTACGTTGTTAACTTCAAATTATCAATTCGAAAACCGGGCTCTGGTTTAGTAAGTAGCAGAAATTTTGCGCCAAATAAATTATACCTTTATTTTTGTCACGAGGGTTTTTAATTAAACAAATATACTAAACGAGGACCTTTTTTACTTTCTTCAATTCTGTAAATACATGCAGTAGTACCGTCTTGCCGTTCGAATGCACGAACGGCAGGTGTAATGCATTCAAAATAGGCCAAAGTTTCAAGCAGCCTTGGGCGTATCCGCATCGGACTAATGTCACGTATTTAATGCTGTAAGTGACAGTTGGTGACTTATGGCGCACGATCCACAGAAAACAAACAAAAGAAGGCTCTACGCACATCAGCACAGATCATTTTGTGCTCTGTGTACCGAAGTTTCTTTCCCCGTGCAAAGCCGAGACTTTTCTAATAACTTCGGTCAAGGGTTCTGGTCTGAGAGATTTTTATCTATAAGGCTGCCATTTCTACTGTAGAGCGGAAAAGGGCAGTACTAGAGGAGAAGCATAACCAATATAATTCAATTGGTTATTTTTTCGATCGATTTTTGAACTAAGAATTTGTAGTTGAACATTTCTCAAACTCTTGGTACACGAGCCTGAAAATATATCAAGAAAGTAGGTTATCAGGCTGAAGTGGTTCCCCCAAGTATTTAAATCGGCCCTAAGTTTTTAATCTATACTAATATTATAAAGCTGAAGAGTTTGTTTGTTTGTTTGTTTGAACGCGCTAATCTCAGGAACTACTGGTTCGAATTGAAAAATTCTTTTTGGGTTGAATAGACCATTTATCGAGGAAGGCTTTATGCTATATATCATCACGCTTAAGCCAAAAGGAGCGGAGCAGCGATAAAGAATGTTTTAAAATCGGGGATTCCACGGGGACGAAGTCGCGGGCAGCAGCTAGTTACATAACCCCAGTATTTTGAATGCGAAATATCTCACTCAACACCTGACAAACTACAAGTAACATTTCAAGATCGCCATGGGAACGAACGATCGTCAAATATGGTCAATGGAAACCAATTCACCTTGACCTTTGCAAGTGGTCGATCGGATTCCATAGCGTGACATATTTGTTTATCCTGTTCGCCTACGCTTTGTTCAATAAGTAAATTATTAAGTTCTTTATCTTGTGATGAAAAAGGTATAATTATGGTACAATCAGCTGCATTTTGTAACCTAAATATCAGATATCTACCTAAAATATATAAACGATGATATGTCATGAATGATAAAGTAAACAATACGATCGTCCATGATACTGGCGATAAGATTTTCGGCCACCAACGTTTTTTGAATTTATATATCGCCTGCTTTTTTGCAAACTTTAGACGATAACAGCATAATTATGTAGTCTAATGTTCATGAAAACAAAATATTTTAGTTTTTTTTTATTTGTGAACCATGGCACCAACTTTTTATTTTTTAAAATTTTCACTAGCATATGTTACCCGGGATAACTACCACATACATTGATATCGGTTGAGTCGTTAAGAAGTTATGGGGGAATAAAGAAACTCACAAACATACATACATACATGAACCCTGAAACATAACACTCCTTTTTTTTGGTCAGCGTGCATAGGACATGTAGTCACATTTTGCTAACTAATGTGTCACTTTAACAGTTTTGTACTTGATTAACATTTTTATTGGTAAGTATTGAAATATTGTCGTAACGTCAAATTATTACCGCGAACGTGCAGTTAACTGTACTCTTAGGTACATGAAGCAGATGATTATGCATTTCCTGTACTAAACAAATTGCAGATTAATTTATGTGGGTTCAAAGACGGTCCTTTGTTTGGCGTGTCATTAAAATATTTCTGTATTGGTAGGCGAGTATGACCTACGTGCAAGGTATCATTAAGTTTTTATTGATGTGTAAATGTGTGTAGCAGTATTTAGGATGAAGGTGGGATGTACATTTTATTTGATAAGGTTGCTGTTATAATTATGACTCTTGATGAACCTTAATTAGATTTATCAGTGATGGTTTTAAACTACTGATCAGTTTAATTCTGCCACCAATCGTATGTGGTGAATCTAATTTATAGGAATTGACATAAGATTTAGTAAACATTTTAAATAATTAGGCTTGTAGTATTTTTCATAGAAACACTGTCTAACCACCATATTTGTTCCTTAAATAAAAGTTATCTGACTATTAAAAAATCAAACCTGAAAGCAAACTTGTCCAACAAGAAGTATATATCGGGTAATAAACTCGATTTTAAAACGAAAAATCGATCAGGAAAGTGTTAACAAAACCTTTTTTTATAGATGGGGAATAATCAAATTAATTCTTCCGCTCTGGGCGAAGCGGGAGGTAGTGTCAGACTCTTACTGAGTAAAACCCATCCGTGTTCCTCCTAACGCCCGCGCCCTTTACGTTCCAGGGCTGCGAGGACTCTTTCGAACAAACTCTGCAACAATACCGACAAGGGGCCATCCCAAAAATTACGTCACACTTTAAGGGGGGGAGGGGGTCGACCAAGTGTGACATTGTGTAACAGGGGATGGGAGGGTTCCTAAATTTCGTGACGTAACGTTTAAAAGTCTATTTTAATCTAAGTGTTAAGTAAAACACGAACAAATTCACGAATAAAATTGTGAAATATGTGACGTCACACTAGGGTCACAAATGTGACCAGCTGTGCAAGCAAGGACTGGGGGAGGGGTCAAAAATCATGAAATTCGTGTGAGGTAATTTATGGATGGCCAAAACGGCCGATCTACTAGGTAGTTAACTACGATTTTCATCACCAGCTACTTAATATATCGTAAAGCCCAAATCGTAAAGCTATTGTTTCAACCACTTAGCGTAAATATCTCAAGACAAAGCTAAACGAAGGAACCGGAGCGTTGAAGGACGGGCAGGAATTAACACATCTCATTGTTTAGAACTTTGTAGGGCTGCCAAGATTTCGTGGAAATTAGGAGGTAATCTTATGTGTGTAAATAAGCTGTGACATTTTCAAAGCAGATATAATTATGTCATTGTGTAAATCTTGCTATTATTTAGTTTATACGATTTTTGAATCCAGTCTTATGAAGCCTCATTTTGACCGTATGAATACAAATATTGGTACGTACTAAAAAAAAAACGGACGAGTGGAATTCTGACTCACGCACCAAAGGTTCCATTTTTTCCGATTATTTTTACTTTGAGACCCTTACTATGAGTCCTTTGATTTGACATGTCACATGACACAGTTGGAAAAACGTTTTTGAATATTTTTTCTTTCGAAAATTTGCCCGTCTTCTCGTCGGTTTTGGGTCATAGAAGATTATATGTGTACCAAATTCGAACTAAATCGGTTTATTAAATTCGGAGAAAATCAGGTGTGACAGAGAGACAACCGAGTGACTTTATAAGAGTTCCGTTTTTCCATATACAAGTTCGGAACCCAAATAAACTATTAAGTACACATATATCCCTTTTTAAACGATTTAAAAAAAGAGGTTCTCAATTTTGTGTGTTTTTTTTGTTCAGCGATATTTTCGCCAATTGTCGACCGATTTCGATGATTCTTTTTTTTATATTTTAAAGTAGACTATATTTTTCTTTTGCAAAAAGTTATTCAATTCTATATGTTCACCAAGTTCTTTTTACATACAGTATGTTAAATAACAGAGGGCGTTCCCTTAAATTCGTTAATCTATATAATTAAAAGATTAAATTAAAAATATCAGAATAGAAAAATAAACATAAAATAATACGAATAAAAAAAAAATTGGCAATAAATTCGAAAAATCCTGTTTAAAATCAAAATAGTTAGTAGCGCGGAATAGTACCTACTCGTAGTAGCAATGCCCAAACCGGCAAGTACGCGTATACAGAGTGTTTCTTTAACGTATCAATTTAACATTTTTAGTGAATATTTTAATATTAAAAAAAAATAAAAACATTTTCTTTTTGAATGGTAATATTTTTTTTATCATATATAGATGCTATACTATTGCGGTTAACGGGAACGCCCTCTGTTAGTTAACATACTGTATATCTACTAAAATCTAACATCTATCAAGTTAAAAAAGAATCTTAGTATCAAAAAACATATTGCTGCCACAAAGCATGATGGCCATAATTGATTACCACCAACACGAATTAGGATTTCTACACTTCAACAAATGCAAAATAACTCCGAAGGTTCCTTTACACATAACACGAACTCCCAAGGCCATCTAACTTGCATAACCCTTATTCCATGGCCATCCGTGGCAATTCCCATTGTGTATTCAGAGCTCCGCTGCATTGTATGCTTCATTCAAATCAGCTGGTGATTGCGAAACCGAGAGTATTCTTATAGTGTACTTGCTAACATTGGAATAGTGAACGAAGCATATGATGGGAACGTGTGGGATTATCAGTCAATGGGATTTTGGTGTCTTTTGATTGTTTAAGAATGAAAAGGAATGGGAGTAGCTTGTTAAAAGTTAACGTTGAGTTGAACGAAAGTGTTCTTATTGCGATCCGTTTTTTTGCGATGTGTCGATTCTGTAAATATCGCCATGAGAATACGGATGTTTCCTGAGTAAATAAAATATGATTGTAATTAGTCCGTCAGATTATCGAAAAATATTAGACACGTATTTTTTGTTTTAGCAAAAATATAAAAAATGACGAAGATAAAAAGCATCAAAGATCAGGAGAGGGACAGCTTGTGATGTCACACCGTGGTTAATATTGTAACATGTAGTGACGTCACACGAGTATTCAACGCACTGTTTTTTGTTTACGTAAAAAGTATTTATTCAACAAGTTCATAGGAATCAAATGAACTTTTATGAAACAGTTTACTTCTTGGTATTTAATTAAAATGTGAGCGGCCATGCCGACGAGGCGTAAGCTCGGTAGTAACGTGTTTAACGACACGTTGGTTACAAGCCTGCGCCCGCGCCGACGCGGACGGTTTAAGCTTTACATTTTACAATAATTAAAATTCCGATTTCGATCGTGTGACATTCTTGTTGGGGCATGGATTGTCGGTTGGTCTGAGTTTAAAGCGGGGAGCGATTTTATCAGGCACTCTTTGTATAATAGGCTTTCAGTAGTTCGAGAAAATAGCGCTAGAGATATCTTAGGACCATAGTCCTAAAAGTTTAGTAGGAAGGTTTTCATATATGAATGAAAACCTTCCGGTCAGATGGCCAATTCTGTCCGCAATCTGTCACTAATTACAGAAATGAAAGTTTTTTTTTTGACAAATTGCAATTGAGATGCAAATGCGAATGTTGCTTAAATATGAGTAGAATTGTATCTCTGACCTAAACATATCCTCTATATCAAAATCATTTCTAGAATGAGGTAGATCATTCATCTGTGAAGAAATCGTCGAATCGTCGTCGATTTTTTTGATTTGAGTTTTCTTCCCGAACTATAAGTAGAAGTATATCAAGGTCGGGGGGTCCTTGTGTTATAATAGACCTCTTCTAAAAAAATTCTCAATGCTCAATTTCCAAAAGCTCATCACAACGTGTTTCGCCTATCACTTTTACCACCTATATTGTACATACATATGTATTAGGCAACGCGACATTGAACTAGTAAATTAAGCAAGTGTCGTGAAATGTATGAGAGGTGTACTACATATGTAAATACCTGTGTAAGTATATAGTGTATGTTTGTAATGTGTATGGAGCAACGTATTTGCATGTGACAATTAAGTATTTGCACAGTGTAGTCTTTGATAATTTCGACAACGTCATGTTTGTCTGTGGTCCGTTTTGTAATTTTTAAAAGAGTGTTATTTGGGGAACAAGTCGGGGTTTATTATTATGAGGAGCTAATTAATAACATCCGCACGGGTTGATCTCCAAGGCTAAGCAACACGTGCCAAGGTCGACCTGTGGATGGGTGACCATCTTAACATACCGACACTCCTCCGTGCCTCGGCAAGCACGTTAAGCCGTTGATTCCGGCTGTCATTTGTAGATCTTTGGCAGTCACAGATTGTCAGAAGTCAGAACATCTGACTCTAGTCTTGCCAAGAAGTACAGTGTTACCTAGTAAATGGGTTGTGGAGGTCTGGTAGGCAGCCATTCCACATCAAAGACTCAATAACCCAATACAGGCAGGCTAAAGCTAGGCAGATGATGGAGGGGTTTATTAAAATGAATGTCTGACGTGTAGGATACAGGACAAAGTTGATATTTTTGCATAATTTATACTAGACTGAGGTCATTGCTGATTTACTCAAAAATATTTTTGTTTAATTCTAAGAAACAAATGCATAATTATGTAAACCTTGAGCTTATTTCTTCTTTTCACTCAACTACTAATTTTTGTCTATATTTTAACTAAATAAGTAATCGTATTCTTTATTCCTTTACCTTGCCTTTTTTCTTATTTTTATTCCTGAAAAGACCGCTCTTGACCTCGATCGCGCCTGAAGGTAAGCAATGGATAATACCAATCATGAAACGAGCGAGGCGAGATGATGCCTGTTCACTCTTGCTATGAAGGCGGATGGGTTCTTATTCAAGAAGTTCAACTTTGTTATTATGTCTAAAATGCAGACTTTTATTTTTCATATCGCTTAGAATGCTCAGGACCCTGGGTCTATATTTTTTTTCTTTTATAAAAACGTTGCCCCACACTAGAAATTTCTCCTGTGTCGTGGGTGCGTTTACAAACATACAATCTCACATGCACAAACAGCCAGACCCTGATCAAAAATCTGTAGGCCATACAAAATATTTGTTCCGTGCGGGAATTGAACCCACGACACGTAGCGCAGCAGCCAATCACTCAACCACTGAGCCCACCGTGTCGTCTGTATAAAAAAAATAGTGTCCACCTCATCTATCACTTATTTTTTTCTTTAATTATGGGAATTCATCAAATGACTTCTTCCATTCTGTGCGGAGAGGAAGGGAGTGTCAGACTCTTACTGACTAAAACAACATCCACATTTCTCCAATGCTCTTTGCGTTTCACGGCCGCGGTGTCTTTTTGAAGAAATTCCGCAACCCTGGCAGATCTATCACCTCTGCAACCTTTACAATGACAAACACAAAAGCACTCACCGATTCAGCGTCTTCACATCAAATCCTTTTTGTATGTACTCAATCCCCGCTGGTACAGCCATGGTCAGCAGAAGCCTGGGCTTGCCAGTCTTCTCCGATTCCCTGTCGAACTCCTCCCGAAGCTCCTTCACGAGCTTGGCGTAGTTCTCCCTGTCCTTAGGTTTCCCTCCGTCGCGGAAGGCTGGATACTCCCAATCCAGGTCTAAACCATCGAAGCGGTTCTGTCTGAGGAACTGCGGAGAAAAAAGATGGTGTTTTAATATAGGGAATGTGCACGGCGTGTACTATGTTGCCATCTAGTGTTGCAAATCTGAAACTTTTACGTTGTAAATATTTGACCTGTGCTGCCCACCTATACTTCCTGCACTCTCCGTTTAGGGGAACGTGCGCGAAGTAGACTGTGCCATCTAGCGTTGCAAATTTGAAACTTATAAGTAAAATATACTTGACATTCTGCACGTTCCCTATAGTTGAGAATGTTCACCAAAAAAAACTTGCTTATATGGCAGATAATTAATATACAATTATAAGGGAATCAACACGGCCTTACACCTGCTGTTCAATTCCGTTTTTCGGGAAGCTACTTCCATTCCCATTCCAATTAACTTTTTTTTCCATATTGATGTAACACAGTACAGAGAGTATAATAAATGTAGTGGACTGGAGCTTAAACACTAGGGTATCCCTGTATTTCAGGACTCCAGGTCTTCCTCCCGCGGCGAGTGAGTTCGTTACAATTCATTGGTGGTAAGTTGCTATGACAACGAATAATTTTCTTGAGTTATGACAATAAATAATAATAAGTTGTTATAACTGTCGATTTAATTGAGGAAGGCTGAGTCGAGATTGAGTCGAGTGGAGGACATGACTTTAAAAATAAAGCTTATCCCTCTAGCCACACTTTCCTAACTGCCTAGTCTCCCCCTCCTAGGTGTTCCTCAGAAATCCTTAAAATAGTATGAAACAAAAATTCAAGTAACCGATTTCTGTTTTTATTCGCTCTCGAAAAAATAAAAGCGGTAAAACCAGGTGAAAGGAGACTCATGAAGTAACAAGAACATCTCAATTGACAAAAATGTAGTTCACCAGTCAAGGTTACGATGTGTTTTCGAGAGCAGCGCTTGCGACGGTCTTGTACTTTCATTGTATAATGTGCCATACGCATATGAGAGACAATATGGCGTGGCGAAACTCACAGAGAATGACACTAGACTCAAATTAAGATCATTATTCTTACTTAAGTAAGAAATCCTCGTAAAATAAACAAAAAGCTTTTGTGAGAAAGAAACAAATAGCCAAGTTTCCAGCAAAAATTCCCAGTCATGACTACCGTAAAATTCATAATACATTGTACACATATTTTCTAATATAATTTCACATAGAAAGGTGCAATGTAATTACAGGTCTATGGTGAAAGTAACAGTCTTGCAAATGCAGAGATTAAGAACGCTTTTGAAGTTCAATATGTCCATCTCTTGAATGAAAAGTTTATCGATGAAGAGAAAATTTAATGACAACTGTCTTAAAAGACAGTAGCGATTTGTATGATGTTCATTGACGGATTGTGATGGATGTCTTTATAACTGCTTAAATAAACGATGGCAAATTGTGAAATTTAATGAGATGAGTTTATGTTTATTCGTTACATTTAATTTTACTTCTAGAGCTGTAAACAGATCCTTAAACGAGAAAGGGACAAGCCAAGTATCGACCAATCTATACTAATATTATAAAGAGGAAAGATTTGTATTTTTGTATGAAACGAATAAACTCATAAACTAATAGACCGATTTAAAAAAATCTTTCACTATTAGAAAGCTACATTCACCCTGAGTAACATAGGCTATATATATTTAATCCCCATATTTCCACGGGAACGGGAATCACGCGGGTAAAACCGCGGGGCGCTGCTAGTAAATTATATTTTTTCAAATTAGACCGGGATTTGACACTCAGAGTAATTAGAATTTTAAAAAATTGGATGGCTTTATGGAACAAATACCCCGTACCCTTACCATATTTAAAGTACTAAGTGTGACTGTCAAATATAAAATTACTAGCTGCTGCCCGCGGCTTCAGCCGCGTGAATGTTGGAAATCATCCCAAGGGAACATAATCCCGGGATAAAAAGTATCCTATGTTACTTCTAGTACCTCCCAGAATATGTGTACAAAGTTTCATGATGATTCGTCAAGTAGTTTTTGCGTGAAAGCGTAATAAACATCCACGCTTTCACGTTTATGATATTAGTAAGGATTATGAACGCTGACGTGGTCAAAATGAACCAAAAACATGTTTTTTAGCACTGTTTTGTGCGTTTCATGGTTTCAAATTAAAAAAGTACCTTGATAGCGTTCCTGACGAACTCCTTCCTTCTCTCCCGGGAGCCAACCATGGGAGAGAACCTGGTGGAGCCCTCGTTCCACCCGCCGATGGCCAGCATCGTCTTCAAGTTCTTGTTGTATGTCTTCAAGCCGGTGAATTTGGCGTAACCACCTTGAAAAATGATCACATTAAAATTGGCGCCCAACTTTGATTAAACGGAGTTGTTTGAGTGTTTTTTTTTTTAATTTAAATGCTAAGTCAATACGACGTTTTACTAGCGTGGTCGATAAGTATCTTAAAAGTTTGCAAATCAAATCATTGTAATAACACAAACCATTAATTTATTCACAATTTTCTATCAATCGTTAAATTGGCGCCCAACGTGGGACTGACTGACGTAAATACAAATAGGACCAAGGATATTTTTAAAGAGTTTAAATATGTCCATGTATTATAAATCGATTTTTCTGTTGTATGTGAACTTTAAAATATTAAAACAAACTAACCTTTCTCAATGTCCTGATATTTATCAAAAGGCTTGAGCGTGTTGTCTTTGGTGAATCCTCCAAAGGCATAGACAAGATGTGTGCACAGATAGGGGTTGATGTTCTGCGGGTTGAACCTCGCGGTCCCCGGCCGGTACACCGACCAGTTGGTGTAGTAGCACACCACGCGGGGCTCGCTCGCTGATGCTGAAACAATAATGAACAAGGGTTATAAATGTTTCCTGTACTGCCGAGAAGGACCATGCCCGGGTCGACGGCTTATGTTCCATGTGCCTACCAGTACTGTAGGGTTGTTCCATAGAGTTACCGCGGCCCAGGAACGCAAAGGGCATTTGAAGGAACATAAATGGTTTTTTTTTTCCTGTATCGTGGGTGCGTTGACACACATGTAAACTCACATACAGAAGACACCCAGACCCGGAAAAATTATATGTAGGCCATACAAACATTTGTTCCGTGCGGGGGGTATATTTTATACCCGTATTACCACGGGAACGGGAAAAACGCGAGTGAAACCGCGGGGCGCTGCTAGTCCTTAATAATAAGAGAAGATGTTTCTAACACATGCTTATTTTCAATTATGTCTTTTAGGCTTAAACAAAATTTGGAACATTTTGGGTTCTGCAAAGGATTCTTTACATTCTTGTGAAAATGTTTTCTTGGATAGTGTTTTCATCCTATAGGACTCTATCTCTCTTTCACACAATATTAATGGCTGTAACACATCATGGTATGGGATGGTTCAGTATACTACAGTCAAGAAATTCACACACTACAACTAGGTATTTATACTGTATGGACGTACAACAGACAACGTCATAAATTCATAATTAAGTTTTAGAGAATATTTTAACAATCTAACAAATAAATAAAAACCGTTAATTGCACTAACACACAACACAAAAAAGGCAATAAAATTGAAACTAAATATTTACTATCACTATACATAATTATATAATCTTAATTCGTTACCATAGTTACGTAAACCAGAATATTGACTTGTCTAACATAACCTGCCTAATATATTTTGTTTAGGTAGGTGAGAGGATGTGTGTTTGAGAACCGTGGTTTTAATTTTCAAATAAAATACCGAGTGAATGTTGACGATAAATTATCCAATTTGGACCACATTATTTGTTATATAGACATATAGCTATATGGCAACCCGTTGCGGAATTTGTTCGAAACAGTCACCGCAGCCCTGGAACGCAAAGGGTATTAGGAGGAACGCGGATGGGGTTTAGTCAGTAAAATTTTGACACTGATCCCTTCCGTTCCGCCCAGAGCGGAAGAACTAAAAAAGAATCAACACAACAAAAAAGAAATGGGCAATCGCATAAGATACGTAAAATAAAAAATACCCCGATATTTACCACGGACTGATTTCGTTCGCTTTGAAAGTTTAATTATTGTTTCCTACAACCTGCAATGCATACTTTGTACACTCTATATATGTATATACCTACCAATAAATAATTATTTACAGAAAATAACATCTAATTTTATATTTTATATGAAATTCTTATGCTCAATTTTTTCCGGACATGGAAAGCAAAGCGTCGAGTAATGACACCTATGTAACTTGTCAGGCGTGTAATAACTTAAATGTCTTCACAAATAATAGTGCATATATAGTTCTCCAGATAATAGTGCATATACTGTGGCACTTACTATTTGTTAGTTATGTGCATCATTTTAATCTAGTTTACTAGGGGTGGCACTAAGAAATAGATTAAAATAGTAAAGGTAGGCCGGACGTTTTGCATTCGCATTACTAAATAAACACGGCATTTTTTATATCTAGCACACACGACCGTTCCCGAACATTGCCGACCGTTGGGGGAGTTCGAACCAATCCGTGGCGTCAAAAAAGTTACGGTCACTTGTCGTAAATGCATTGAAATAATTACATTGCACGGGCAGGGGTACATACTATGTATGCACTTACTTACAATATATCTTCAGTTCTTGTATTTAGATGCCTTTACAAGCACCCTGATAAGAGGGTTACTGAAGGGTGGATGGTGAACATAATATAAGGACTGTAAAATATGTTCTACCCTCTTTTAAAGTAAAGTCATTATGAAATTTTCTTTTGTTATTTAGATGTTCGTCGCCAAACTAAGAATCTATTCGTAATGAACCATAGCAAACGATTAAAACCATTAACAAAATAAAAGTAAAACAACACTGTGATTCATCAACCATAGATAAATATAATCTGTGATGATAATTTTTATTTTATTTATGCCTAGAACTATTTCTAGAAATGAAACAATAGTTTCTTGGCAAATAAAAGTTCCGCACGGCTGGGTTTCTAGACTTATTGAATAACTGAAAGTGCAATTTTTAATACAGTTTGTCTATGGCATTGGCTAGATGCTCGGCGTTGTGCTAACGCAGCGGAAAATTATTAAGAAAACAATACTTTATTTTGTGCAGCCAGTCCGTGAAACCTGGTGTGGAGATGTGAACGATATTTTAAAAGTTGTGTTCCTTTGTATTTAAATTAAACAGGTTAATTTAAGAAGCAAAAGATTGTAGTCTATGTTCTCACTGTTGACACAGCCCTCCTTTCTGTGAGAGGCAGTAGACCAATATCCAACAAACAATATGATCGAAATATTATATCAGTCCAACATAAACTTAGCTCTATGAAAACGTAAATCATCGTTTTGGTATAACAAAATAAACTTGAAACTTGAAGTTTTATCCGGAGCTATCCTTAACCACAAGGCACAACATTTCTGTATCTTATTGAAAAAAAAACTTTTTACAAAAAAATACAATCGACTTTTACACAAAAAAATCAAAAAATTCCAAAATAACTTTAATTTCGGAACTCGGTGTTTGTGGTTGCTTTTTCGTTTTTTGAACACTGACTTCCGAAATTAAAGTTATTTTGCAATTTTTTGATTTTTTTGTGTAAAAGTCGGTTGTATTTTTTTGTAAAAAGTTTTTTATTTTTCACTTTTTAGTAGTACCTACACCCCCTCCCCTCCCCCACCTAAACGAACCAATCACATTGGTGTAAAAAAAAACGTACTGCTCCTTTGCAAAGTAAACAATGTAGACAATGTAAATATTTTTTTCAGATTTTTGTTGATTTTTCGAAAACCGCTTGGTTGATTTCGATATGGGACCATTTGGGAAGTATACCATTTCCAACAAAAAAAGAATTTTTCAATTCGGTTGACAAGCGACGGAGTTATGCGCGAACAAACATTAAAAAAAAAACATAAAAACATCCGAATTGAGAACCTCCTCCTTTTTTAGAAGTCAGTTAAAAACAACAAAAAGTTTACTCATATCTACATTTTTAGGTTTCTGAATATCGATACATCAACATTTCAAGAAGGGTTCAGTATCTTGCAAGATAATACAATAACGCAAGTATTCCCAAAAAAGCCGGTTGTTTGTTATGTTAAGGAGCCGTGTATTAGAGAGGAGTGAGAGGTCGAGTTTATTGCTCTCAGCCAGGCACGGATCTAGACTTCGGGCTTCGGGCTCCTGCGGAATCCCGCCAGGGTTGCGGAATTTGTTCGGAAGAGCACCCGGGAACGAAGCATTTGGTGGAACACGGGTGGGTTTTCAGAGACACTTCCTTCCACTCCACCCAGAGCGAGAAGTCATTTGACGATTACCCATCCTTAAAAAAAAATACTTCAGATGGATGCACCCAGTAAAAAAATCCAAACCGGAAATTGAACCGTGGATTTCCAAAAACCAACAAGCCAGGCATAATTGATTTTATAATTTAAAATTAATATTTGTCATTCACGCTAATTTGTACCAATAGGTACTTAACCTCAAAACATTTGCCTCTATATTTAGCAATCATTTGCCAATCATTTTTACTCAAGAAACAAACTATTAGCAAAAACTATTATACACATTACAATAGATGTATTGTAATGTGAGTGTGTCAATCAACTATAGTATAATTAATTTAAAATTATTTTGTTTGTTGCGACACTTGCAACACTAAATAAAAAGTAATTGATGGACTTATGGCAACACTGATGTTCTTGTGTTATATAACAAAGAGATGTAGACATTCGTAACACGGAAAATCTATACTAATATTATAAAGCTGAAGAGTTTGTTTGTTTGTTTGTTTGTTTGAACGCGCTAATCTCAGGAACTACTGGTTCGAATTGAAAAATTCTTTTTGGGTTGAATAGACCATTTATCGAGGAAGGCTTTAGGCTATATATCATCACGCTTAAGCCAATAGGAGCGGAGCAGCGATAAATAATGTTTTAAAATCGGGGATTCCACGGGGACGAAGTCGCGGACAGAAGCTAGTGATTGATAATATGTTAAAGATGATTTCGATTGCGTATGATTTTAATTGTGTTGTAATTATACTAATTATATGTATATATTTTAATTATACAAATTACTTAGAAGGTTTACATTTCATTGAAAGGTAACATCATAATTTTATCTTCCTGTATTTATCCCATGTTATTTGAGTGTCGGCGAAACACATTTCCCTCCTCCATTCTCTTGCGTCAATCGTCATGCTATAATTTCCTACCAGATTGCAAACCAATAGCTCATTTTAAATGTTAACAGAATTTTGATATTTTTAAAATGTCTGATTCCATTTTCACCAATTTTATTTCCCATGTGTTCAATCCATAGCATTGAAAAAATATGTTCTTAGTACCTAAAAGTACGTTTTCTTTGATATGATATGCCTTCAGTTATTCAAAAGTAACTGTCAATTTCAACTACAGTCTTTAGTAGTGGTTTGATTTGATAACGTACTAGTAGGTTCTGTTTTATTATTTCCTTTTTTAAATGTCACACAAACAAACTCTTCAGCTTTATCATTATACAGAGTTGATATGACAGAGGGGCGTTAAATTACACTACGTATACTATACGTGTTTAGTATTAATTCAATACGGTATAAAAATAAAAAGTACCAAAAATGAGTTATTTTTTTCGAACAATCTAAATAGCTTACAAATCAGAGTAAAACGCAACCACCCCGTGTAAATAAATTTAACTGACCTTAGATACCTAGGTGACAAAGCGGACCCGTCGTTTGGTAGTACTTGTGACTTGCGTCAGAGCCGCAACAACGCATCGTAGGTTTTACTCAGATTTATCGTTTTAAGGGGCATGACCTATGCATATAGACATAATCAGCTGTTAGGAATATACATCGTGTTCAAACGGGGCAAAAACTTAAAAAATCATTTGTGACTACAGAGCTTGTAAATGGTACCTAGTATATGCAGTTTAAAGGAAAGCCCCTCCGTCGTATCAACTTTGTATATTTTATATCTATACTAATATAATAAAACTGAAGAGTTTGTTTTGTTGAACGCGCTTATCTCAGAAACTACTGGTTCGAATTGAAAAATTCGAACCAGTAGTTCATAAATGAAAAATTTTGCAAAGAAAAAAGCTTTTTCTCACTCTTATGTGATGCAGACGAAGTTGTGCGAATCAGCTAGTATTATTATATAGATTTTGTTTATAACCTACAACCAATCGTGTTGGTAAACAAAATAAACATATAGCATTCCACCTTTAGAACAAGTCAATGACGACACTAAAACAAAGTGTGTCGACGCGTCTAAACGCGGCGTCACAGTTGACCGACTGCGCAGCGAGATATTGCATGTTTACACGCTCTTTAGTCAAGTGACAAGTGCTTGATATCTTGACTTTACGATAACCGGTTGTTGTGGTCAATAGGGCAGGATTGTTTAAGAGCTTTGATGCTTAGCATAATTAGCCTTTTAATGTTCCCACTGCTGGGACACAGGCCTCCTCTCTAGGAGAGGGAATGGGCCGTAATCCACCACGCGGGCCCAGTGCGGGTTGGTGAATGTCACAAGTCGTCGATTTTTTGGTTCTAGGACATACTGGTTTCCACGATGTTTTCCTTCACCGTTTTGCTAGCAGTGGTGATGAAATTAATGACACAAAGTAATGCGCCTGGCTGAGTTTGAACCCGCGACTTACAATTCGTAAGCCGGGCCGTTACCTCGGCCACCACTGCTCCATCTTTGACGCTTGGCTATTATATAAAGTCGTTTTATAGCGTCTAATTCTGTTTTTGTGAGCTTTTTTTCAGTTTTTAATTGGGAAACGGTTAGGAATATGATGTCATAATAAAACGTAGTTGCTGTCTCCGGGAATCTGCTAATCGAACCGATAAAGCTTTGTTAATGCCTTTTTCCAATAATCCGTTCAAGGAGTTGAATAAACAAGATAAAAGTAATTATTTTAAACTTAAGGCATGTGTATAAGTATTCAATTCGAGAAGGTATTGCTTGCAGTTTAAGCAAAATTCCTAAAGATGTTCCCAAATATCGCAAAAGGTTTTACTTTAAAATAAATTCAATGCACCTGAGATCAATACCCTTTTAAGGTAAAAGGGTATTGATACATCCTTAGAACTTTAAACTCTAAATGTAAAATTTATTTTCCAGTACACTTCAAAGTTAGGTTCAGTTGAAAGACAGCTCCTAGTTGTCTGGCATTTTGCTGAACTGGACCTGTTTGGCGTAGCCGCACAATGTTATCGTTTTAAAGTTTCCTTTTATTTGTATCTACATTGTGTGTATTTATATGTGCCAAATCAAAGTATTTTCTTTCTTAATAAAATACAGGTCTTGCTGAACTGATGCATACTCAGCTTCTTCCCAACTATGTAGGGTTCAGTATTCAGAAAATCAGTAGAACTGAATCCCAGCATTCAAGCCACTGCCTATCTGACCTTCAAAACCTAGTAACTGGGTAACACCTTAGTTGGCAAGAATGGTGGCAGAATTAGCTTAGATTCTGACAACTGTCAAAATTGAACAAAAAAAACAGCTCGGACAACGGCTCAATATGAATTTCGGCACATTTTTGGCACTAAGGAGTCCCGGTAACAAAAAGATGGTCCCCCATCCAAGAACCGACCAAAGCAACCTTGATAATCGACCAGTGCAACTGTCATTATTCAGCCATAAAGCACAATAAAAATGAATATAAGAACTTATCTTCTCTATGCAACGTGCTTGTCCTTGCAAATGCAAAGCTTAATTTAAAAGCTCAGAGATAACTTTAAAACGATTCATCTTGTGACTCACAATGCGAATTCTTGAACAATGAGTAAAGCCTTCAAGATTATATACGAGTTTGTACCTACCTATGTGTCCATATGCAATTATGTCTGCCTGTTGTGTCCATTATGCATAATCTATTTTGCTGTTTTATTTAACGGAGGAACTCTGGCGCACGGGGCCCCATAGGGTCAATGCCTGCTAGGGTTGCGGAATTTGTTCGAAAGAGTCACTGCGGCCCAGGAACGCAAAAGGGTACTAGAAGGATCACGGGTGGGTTTTAGTCAGTAAGAGTCTGACACTCCCTTCTGCTCCGCCCAGAGCGGGAGAAGTCATTTGATGATTTCCAATCCAGAAAAAAAAAAGAAAAAGATTTCTGGCGCACCTGACATCTGTCATCTGCGCGAGTGTCAGGTGACCAACTGACCACTAGCCTAACGAAGGCGACATCCCTTAGTTAGTGGTTGCAAGCTGGGAGAGAACTAAAGCTGAGCAAAGAGTCTTGGCTACTTCAGGATGGGGCAGTGCCATTGGGTTTTTGTATCTGGAATTTCTCAGTACCTACCTAGTCTGTAAGTTTGAAATTGTGGCAATAGCCTCGCGAAGTTTAACTGACGCAGTGTGAGACTGTTAAACCTCCTAACCGTTTGGGGTATTGAGGTATGGTGGTTTCGGCCGACCATTTAAGCAATAATAACATACATTTGTACAATTGTTTGTTTTCCCAAATAAATAAATAACTATTTTTAATAAGCAAACTCCCAGCAAAAAAAATCAAATGCAGAAAATAGAAAGTAAACCTCTTTTTACCCATAGAACCAAAGTTTTTCGGAGACCAGCAAAAGACCAAAAACGCTAAAAATAGACTTAACAGCCAAATAAATCAGGCATGAAGAGTTTACAGCCAGTACTTACTTATCTCTCAATAATTTAGTGCCAATGTCGTATAAATGTAGGCTTTTAAAAGAACGTAAGTATGTGTGTAAACATGTTTTAAAAGGTCATCATTCATTGGCCGACCGGCGGAAGATAATGGGAGGACTTACTATAATATTTTATGTCTTTCCGACAAAAAGAAAAAGGGCAGTGAAGGTCAGTAGTCAGACACAAAGAAAGTACAACTTGGAGGACTATTTATGCTTGGGAAGATAAATGCATACACGTTAAACAGTTACATGTGTACGCCATGTTTTTTTTACCCGTATGCAAATTTATTCTAAGGAAGAGTTATAGTTCACATGAATTGATTTTATTACGGCGTAAACTAATATTACTATAATAAATAATTAATAATAATATTTTGTGAGGAAGTTCCTTTCTCTGGAGCCCTAACCACCGGTAGCTTGGACCCTGCTCCCGACACCGGCGGACTACTGCGTTTTGTATTTTTAAATGTTTTTTTTTTTCTTGTGTTTTTTTAAGAAATATTTAAAAATATAAAAATGTATGTATAATTAAATAAATAAAGAGGGAATAATAATAAATAAATAATAAATATCCCCTTTTTACGGCATGTTGAGGTCGGCTTTATGTCTAATCGGATACAGCTTTTTCTATAGGATGAGAAATCATCAGCTCTGGGCGAAGCCCGAAGGAAGGGAGTGTCAGGATCTTACTGACTCAAACGCACCCGTGATCCTCCTAATGGCCGCCGCGTTCCAGGGCCGCGGTGACTCGAACAAATTCCACAATTTCATGCAGCTGAATATTAGTATTGATTGTCTGACATGTTTCGGTTTTCTAACTACCCATATTGACTGTCAAAGACCTGGAAAGACACTCAGACATGCCTTCCAAGATACGCACGGGTCAATATATTTAAAGATACTGCCAGCTTCTTCTCCCGCGATGCCTGGATGGAAAGTATACTATGTCTTAATCCAGAACATGGTGTACTCGTGTGCCATTTTTTTTTCTATATCCGTTCAGGCGGTAAGGCGAAAAACAGAAGACGGACAGACAGAGTAACCATCCCATTCATTAGTGCAGATGAAAATATGCTTCCCAAAGCTGTGTACATACTTGTGCACGACACCTATATATGTACTTACCTATGCAGGTACTTACCTATACATATATACATGTTGTACATGCTCATAAGTAAGCAAAGGTCGTCGACGTTGTTCGCTGCGCCGGCGCAGTGCGCGGGAGTACGTGGGACTAATGACCCATTGTTCAGGATTCACTTCCAGCCGCACAAGATTGTATGACTTCGTAAATACTATCTGATTTATTAGAAAAATCTACCGTTGGACTATGAACTTTACCATGTAAAACATAGCGTACTTTTTCAGGTTCGACTTTGCAAAATACTATCTGTTTTATTAGGAAATTCTACCGTTGAACTATAAACCTTAGCTTGTAACACATAGAGTTCCTTTTTAAGGTTGAAATGTTAGCCTTGCGTTTCTCAGAGCTTTTCCATTATTTAAGAGGCTTTTAAAAGGATGCAACAATGTGGGATTATAAAAGGTTAGTCTTATAAGAGGAAACTACTGGTTGCTATTTAAATATCTCAGAATTAAAATTAATTATCTGTTATTACATACTTCTGTAAGCGGTTTTGCCCGCGTGACACTAAAAATTAATCCCAACGGAACATAGAGAATGTAACCTCGGAATAAAAAGTATCCTATGTCCTATTTCAGAACATTGTCTATCCGTGTCATAAGTTTTATGCAAATCTGTTCAGCCGCTAAGACTTGAACACAAGGATTGTCAGAGTTAATTTCGCATTTTTATAATATTAGTATAGACTAGCAACACCCTGTGGTTTCACCCGCGTAGTTCCCGTAGAAATACGGAGATAAAATATACCCTGTTACTCGCTGATACTGTAGCTTTTCATTGGTGAAAAAATATCGGTGCAAACAGACTAACAAAATATCTTTACTTCTTTATAATTATTAGTATGGACAACAAATCTATGATGAACAAACATCATTCATCTGCCTAGCCTTTTCTCAACTATATTGGGGTTCTTAAATACTGGTATTCAGCTGAATACCAGTATTTAATGTGGAGCAGCTGCCTACTAGACCTCCACAACCCAATAACTGGGGAACACGGTACTTCTTGACAAGACTGGTGTCAGATTTTCTGGTTTCTGACAATCCGTAACGACGGTCAAAGATCTACAAATGACAGCCGGGACTAACGGCTTAACGTGCTTTCCGAGGCACCGAGGAAACTCGGTATGTTAAGATGGTCACCCATCCACAGACCAACCTTGGCAAGCGTTGCTTAACCTTGAAGATCGATCTGTGCGGCTGTTATTCTGAAGCCACGAGCTCCTCGAGACATGATGAACATACATCACCAGACATAAATAAAGAAAGACAGTTGAACAATCGTTGCACGTTGCACATGTATTCAAAAGCGTAAGAAAATAGAAAGGTTTTAGCAAGATATGATGATATTATTTATTACGTTCATGTTGGACTTTGGAGAATATTCTCATTTTATAGTACCTTACAACGGGGTGAATAGAAATGCAGGGGTGAATAGAAACAAAACTTTTATTGCGATTTTCACTAAAATACCATATTAACAGTTTCTCACAAATCATCCATCGGAAAAACAAATAATTGATTCAAAAATCGGAGTTTAGTTTCTGCTAACAATATTTAAATGACGAGTAAATTCAAGTCAAAGTTTCGTTTTTATTCACCCCTGCATTTCACCCGGTAGGTGGAAAAAGCTATTGCCCTGTCCTATGATTTTTTTTTAAAGGACGTGAAATCTTTGAATGTCTTCTTCCGCTCTGGGCGGAGCTGAAGGGAGTGTCAACTCTTACTGGCGAAAACCTACCCATGTTCCTCTAAGTGCACTTTGCGTTCCAGGGCCGCAGTGACTCTTTCGAAAAAAAATCGCAAATCTACGAGTATGCAACTGGGTAAAACAATCAAATCGTTTTGACATTTTTTCACAATAATTGACAGTAATAGATTACTTCTATACTAATATTATAAAGAGGAAAGATTTTTATTTTTGTATGTAACGAATAAACTCAAAAACTCCTGGACCGATTTCAAAAATTCTTTCACCATTAGGAAGCTACATTCACCTTGACTAACATAGGCTATATTTTATCCCCGTATTCCCACGGGAACGGGAATAACGCGGGTGAAACCGCGGGGTGCTGCTAGTCTAAGATAAGTGAATAAGGAATCATGTATTTACCTGTTGATCCTAACGCTATAACTGCTAACAGTAGTGACAGCCATGTTGTGACTTCCTGTGGACGAAACGAAAATAAACATTAGAACATAAACATTCAAGATAATCTTTAGAAGAGCATTCAGAAATAAAACGAAATGAAGTCATAAAAAAACAATCATTTCCAATTTTTAGGTTCCATAGATCCTCTGGGCAATGGAATAGAAGATATTGGTACAGTTTATAAGGGGCCGTCCATAAATTACGTCATACGTTAAGGGGGAGGGAGGGGGTCGATGAAGTGTGACACTGTGTGACAAGGGGCCCTAAATTTTGTGACGTCACAAACACAAATTTTGTGTATGTGTTAAGTAAAACACGAACTAATACACGAATAAAATTCTAAAATAAGTGACGTGACATTAGGGAGGGGGGTCTCACAAATGCGACGCAGCTATGACAAGGACGGGTGAATTTATGGATGGCCCCTAAGAAAACATTCGTTATAACTTTGCAAATTATTAATCAGAAAGTAATATCAATGACTCAAAACTATCTGAGCCAATAATTTACAAACCACTACAAAAACCCGAACACATTAATTTCAAGATCTTCAAGAACTGCTCGCATGAACTCGACCACACAATACACCAATACATACTTCCTACAATACAATAAAACAAGAAAACCTCCATTGTGCATTGTTTCCATGCAATGTTACTTTTGAAATGGACTAAAAAGATGCGCCCGCGTTGGTCGTGCGTTGATGTCTTTTGCATGAAGAGTTATTAGTGAAGCGGCTCTAGGTAAAAAACTTAGAAGTGAACGTAGTTTTTGCAAGCCATTTAGTTTTATTGGTTGCTTC
The DNA here is from genome assembly GCA_905332915.2 of Hecatera dysodea. Lineage (NCBI taxonomy): Eukaryota > Metazoa > Arthropoda > Insecta > Lepidoptera > Noctuidae > Hecatera > Hecatera dysodea. The sequence continues at coordinate 19,324,402 of HG995299.1, read as the reverse complement.
GTTCATGTTATGGAAAATTCGCATTAATGCGTTATAATATCAGTCTTAATCTGACAAAAATACACGTATGTTTTATAATAATACTGACACGTTTTTGACGCCAAGATGACAAAATCAATTCTACTAATACTAATTTTTAAACATCGTTCGAATTCGCAACTCAGTAGCAATCTGTCAAAAAGCCTTCGTTTTCATACATTTTTGAAAGACAGCGACTGACAAGCCAATTCGAACGTTACTTAAAAGGATACGAATTCATCAATTGACTTCTCCCGCTCTGGGCGGAGCGGAAGGGAGTATCAATCTCTTAGTGACTAATTTTCAGTTTTCTCGTGTTATTTCTAATGCCCTGCGTTCTCTCTTTCGAACAAATTCCGCAACCAGACTTAGCTCTGTCATTGTGACTTGAATTAGTTGAAAATATCCTTCACCTATGGGATGTTATAAATACTTCGTTGGTCTAGTATGTAAGCGGTACTGCTGACCACGAGGTCCTGGATTCATAGTCCGGGTAGGCCTGTGTCTTTTGGTATTTACATCTGGATTTCTTCAGTATCAACCTGAAGGCGGGATGAATTTATAAACGGTGGAATTTATCCTGATTTTTATGGACTTGAACAAAACCTACACTACCGCAAAAACTTTTTAAAAATTTCTTTAGTAGTCTTTTGGACGCATGTGCTTATTAAAGAATGCTGTCAAGATACTATTTTAAAAAGAAAATGAAAAAAGCTCGCCATTAACTCAAGGTTAACTACATAATAAAGAGTGTCTTCACGACAGTTTAACCAGTTTCTCGTCGCTTCATTAATTGTAAATTAATATGCCTTTCCGCCATCTTGAAATTCATTACACGTAAGTTCTGACTATTTGTGGAGGATATGTCTATAATTTTATGATAATTTAAATCATGTTGTTTCCACGAAAAAGGCAAGGCGTAAATTGTTCCTCTATTTCTAAAGTATCTTTACTTTTTATGTTGAATGTATTTTTTATCTATATACTTATAATAAATCTGTAGAGAGGTCAATTCTGTACAAGGAATATATTTTCAAAATAACTATCAGGGGGTGATTAGTGATCGATACTGGTGCCAAAAATGCAATCAGTAAAATTTTTGTCTGTCTGTCTGTCTTTCTGTCTGTCTGTCTGTCTGTCTGTCTGTCTGTCTGTCTGTCTGTATGTTCTTTATAGAAACAAAAACTACTCGACCGATTTTAACGAAACTTGGTGCAATTATTCTTCATACTCCTGGGCAGGTTATAGTATACTTTTCATCACGCTACAATCAATAGGAGCAGAGCAGTGAAGGAAAATGTTGGGAAAACGGAAGAAGTTACTCCATTTTTTAAGCTTCCGTCGCGTGTGTAGCCTTAATGGTTAAAGTTACATAGAAATCATGTATTACGGAAATGTTCTACATAAAATTATCTAAAAAATATCCCGAAACAGCATGTCTATCTTTTGTCAATTTTAAACCGATCGGGCTGAGAGTTTCAAAATCGGGGGTAAAGTAACTATTCCACGCGGACGAAGTCGCTGGCAGAAGCTAGTGTATTATAAAAGGCTTCCTTTAAACCTCCTTGAATTCTCTATACCATAGGACGTCTGTCCTATGGTATAGAGCATTCTTTTATAGGTTTTCGTAACATTAGGCTTTTTTATGGGAAATCATCAAATGACTCCTCGTGGAGTGGGGAGTGTAAGACTCGTAATGACTAAAACCCATCCGTGTTCCATCTCGGTTACTCTTTCGAACAATTCCGCAGACAAAACATTAGGCTAGAATTTCTGTAAGTTGATATTAATACTGAAATACAAGGAAATAAATTCACAAAGGTCAGTAGTGTCACATACCTAGTGTAAACACAATGCACTTAAAATGGGGTCAATTGAAACTGGGGCTAATTTTAACAAAGAAATTGTTACAGCTTTGTCACAAGTGCGAAACTATTTCGTTATATAATAACCGTTCTGAAACGTACTGAATAGCGGTTACATATTATATCGTATGACAGCTGACTTTTAATGCTATGTAATAAATATTTCATTTAATTTCATTAGTTAATTGAGTCTTTTTAAGTTGCAATCGTTCGATTCTTTCTCTCTTTTCTTTTTTTTTTCTTTCTATAAACTAAACGTCATCAAAGTATCCAGTTTATTTAAATTTTAACTGCTAATTTTACCCGAGTTTGAAAATCGGGTATATCTTTTCTTTTCAAACGGGAAAATCTGGCTTAAGTCTTGCCAAAAAGAACTGTGTTACCCAGTTGATGGGTTGTGGGGGCCTGGTAGGAAGCCGATTCACGTCAAATACTAGTATTCAGCTGATTCTGGTTTGACTGAGAGCCGACACCAATATCGTTGGAAAAAGGCTATATGAAAGACCAACTTAGAGTATCAAAGAATGTAAAAGTTTTTCAGAAGACTTTGACTGCTTGCACAGCCATAAAACCTTCGTTAACAATACCATCATAAAAAATATACAGTTCACAGACCCTCAACAGAGTCCCTTAATTAAATATTCCGGTCTCGCTGCTCGTTAAGTTAAACGAACCCACTAACCACACACGAACTGCTCACCATGCAGCACGCATACACTCCAATTAAGTTATATAGGTTGATGTAACCGTTATCAGACGTTGAAGGTTGCTGACCAACCAGGCGCAACCGTTAGATAACCGTTATTTTTATGGGATATGAATATTCTATTGTTTATTTGGTGGGGAATATGGGAGTCTGTCGGTTTTCCTGTCCGTTGGTTGATTGGTAGATATAAGTAGGAGCATATTTTTTGCCTTAAAGTATGTTAAAGGTTTATCTAAGGAGCTTATTTATATATATATATATATATATATATATATATATATATATATATATATATATATATATATATATATATATATATATATATATATATATATATATATATAAGGAACTTATTTATTTTGCTTACAAGTCAAACAGTTCATGTTTGACTTGTAAGCAAAATAAATAAGTTTTTTTTCATATAATTAGTGTTCGGTTTCTGAAAGCTTTAAAGGAGTGTGTTGTTAAATACTAAACAAAAAACGTTCCAATTAAAGATGAAAAAAAACGCAGCGGCAATAAAGGTCATTTTTATTCAAATTTTGAGTTAAGAGGTGTTCTTGACAGATTGTGATCTTGGCTGCAGTGGGAATGATCATGCTTTTTTAAAAAACACGAATATCACCCTTAAAGTCAAGAAAGTGGTATCATTATCATTTTAGTTTTTGAGACGTAGCAGCATTTTATAGTTACAACATTTTTCAAGACATAAGTCTACTTGACTTGAAAAACCATAACTAATGTAAACAGTGAACTACAGAGAAATCTGTTGTGAGATAAGTTTAAGTTAAGTATCGATACCAGATTTTCACATGACAAATTGCCAGCCCTGTACTAAAGTTTCTTTCATAAGGAACCATCTTATAGATCGGTAAGTAAGTTACTTATGTATAACATTATAAACCTGTAACAGTATGATATAACTATGATCTTTGTACTACAATATTGCCACACAGTTTTAAGTAAGTCAAAAATCTAAATATTAGATTTCATATTAATATTGATTTTTTCTAAATAATCTGGCGTGATTGAGCAACTAACATCCATCCATCCAAACTTTCTCATTTATAATAATAGCAAAAAATCAAGTACTGTTCGTTGGTAAACGCATCTTTAGAGAACGACTTATTTGATTTCATTTAGTATCCATTTCGTTTTCAGACCTACAGTAGCGCAATGTTATAACCTTATAATAACATAAGGAAAAAATATTACCAATCCATTATTCAACAAACAACATGAACTCAATCATTCAAAATTCCAATCTGAACCATAGCTAACCGATTATTCACACGTGTAGCAGTGTAGCGGCTACTCGTAACGGTTATCATTGAGTAACCGCTACTGTGGCGCAACGATGGGCACCACTGCGTAGTGACTTGTTAGATAATGTAATTACTGTTTACATACTGGTTGAACATCGTTTGATAAGGTTTGATATTGAGATAGCATTTTTAACCATTTGTTTTTATAGTGCAGAAATGGGGGCCTAAGTTTAAAGAATTACCAGATAACTGTTGTTGAAGGTTTAGACTTTTCCTAGGTTGAAAGACAGGGGTGCACTAGACGCTTAAAACAATGACATAAAGAAACTGTCAATGTCAATTTGACACCACGAATGTCAAGTTGAAAGAAGACCAAGAAAACTGTCCATGCCTTGAGCAGATTTTTTCTAAAGTTGTACTTTCATCTGAGTTAAATTAAATCTATTGAATGAAGCTGGCAGCGAAAAATACCAACATATCGCAAGTTTAGAATAAAAGAGACCTAACTCAAAAACTATAGTATTTGGCAAATGGCCAAGAACTTTTTAAAGATTTTAAATCTTTAAAAAGTATTGGCTAAAAAAGCCGATAGGTATCTCCCGAGAGCTATGTATAAGCTGCCCCTTTCCCAATTATATTTCGGAGTCTTCTTCATCATTGGGTTTTATAGTATGTTTTTTACGTTCAGTTTATATCAAAATTATAAGTTACAGGAATATTGGATTAAGCCCCTTTAATTCTGAGAGTGCGTTATGGGCCAATCACGATAGGTGCAAAATTTATCTGTATTTATTACCTAGGTTATATTTTGAAAGACCTTTAGCTTTTTGCCTCTAATTTCAATGAATACATGACGAGGTTATCATAATGAAATATTAAGTCTGAACGAAAACCTCAGTATCCCACCAGCGATTTACAAGTTTTACACCATTTATAGTGAAGCAGTTTATATAATAAATTGCATACACTATTGTTATAGCGGTTCTATGTTGAGGCTTGCGTAACGTTCACAACCGTTTAAAAACCGATTTGCATGTCATGCCGGGTACAGACCAAGCAAAATAAAAATAAATAAAGGTAACTAGTGAGATTAGAGTAGTAAGTAACCGAATGGTGCCCAGGGATTATAAAAGAAGGAAAGGGAGATAACGTCGTAGGTGGGAGGACAACTAAAAAAAAAAAATTGATTGAGTCAGGCGTTACTTTGCGGAAATCCATTTTAAATTTGAAAATGAAAATAATATATCTAGTTTTAATTTCCGCGAATATTAGTGGGTTGCAGGTATGCACCTCCCTCCCGCCCGCTTTATTATGCACATGCAAGATTACAAGGCAACGGTCGCAACTCAACGGTCAGCGAGTCAACACGTCCCCTGAGGATGCCTCGTGGAGAGGCGAAACACGTGTCGGTAATGGTGTTGGCTTTTGCTTTGCCTTCCTGCATGTGCTTAAAATCCTTGCATTTGCCTTGTAATCTTGCATGTGCATAATAAAGCGGGCGGGAGGGAGGTGCATACCTGCAACCCACTAATATTCGCGGAAATTAAAACTAGATATATTATTTTCATTTTCAAATTTGGGAGGACAACATTAAGAGGACAGCAGGCAAAATGTGGAGAAGAAAAACGCACGACCGCACTCAGTGGCAAGCTTTAGGGGAGGCCTATGCTGGAAAGCAAGACAATCTTTGCACAACCGGTGTCTAGTTAGTTTAATAATTGAAATATAATATGTACATACTTGTAAGATTGTTAAAGGCTATTATTATAGTGAGATTAGTGTAATGCCCATCCAAAGCTTCAGCTGAAATGAATAGAATAGAATAGAATACTCTTTATTATATACACCATACTAGTTACAGAATATATAGACGAAGAAAACATTACATAGGGTGACACAATGGACGGTCTTATCACTAAAAGCACACTTCAAGCTAACATCACATTAGAAGATGAGCGTGACCTGTCCACTGAAATTCGTTCGTTCGCTTGGTCTGTACCCGGTAGAAGAACAAGGAAGTGTGAAGAGTTGAAGACAAATGACCGTCGTGGTGTAATCTTGTTAGCCGGTGTGTTAGTAATGTTAGTATGTGTGCGATGGACAGCGGTTATTGCAGATACGTGGTATCGGAATGTCCATAACGAAATCGTTGGTAAGCAGTGGTAACTTATACGGTTATGTTGTTGTACTGTTGTCACTGTTACTGTTTGAATTAAATAAAAGTAAATTTAACATAACAGAAAAACTAAAATGAGCTGAAACTGTCCGTCATGCGGTTTCTTGTGAAATTTTTGACCATTTTGTCAAAATGCTCTTTCCAAACGATATTATTTAATTCTGCCTAGATGTAAAGATAACTAATACTCTATAAACAAAAAAAAAGACATTAGCAATATTAAGGACTCTAACATTAGGGTCCAGAACTCCAGATAAAGTTCTGTCGTGTAATCCGTAGCTAGAGTTAGAGAGCTAAATTATTATTTCAATTAATTAAAGCTAAATCAAACCCCTCCCCCCGTACCCTGAAATCGCTAGACGGGGCCGCGGCAGATCACGAAAAAACAGATGGCGGGTCAACTTGGATGTCTTCCTTGTGAATTGGCAGGATGTGATGATACAACATTGGGGGCAATGAAAGGAGTGGAGCCTTTGCCCAGCAGTGGGATTTTCAGGCTAGTTATAATAATAATAATAATGACGACATGGTTGGCGCAGTAGTTGAACGTTCGGCTGCCGCGTTACGTGTCTCGGGTTCGATTCCCGCACGGATCAAATGTTTGTATGGCCTATAGATAATTGTTCCTGGTCTGGGTTTCTTGTGTATGTGAGTATTTATGTTTGTGAACGCACCCACGATACAGGAGTAAATCCTAGTGTGGGGCAATGTTTAAAAAAAAATGAATCATTAACTTGTCAATCCCCGAGATAGCTAAGCTGCATACAGAACAGTTGCCTCATCTGTTACACGGGATGTTGCTCCACTATACCGCAAGTAGTGCTAGTGGCCACTCCGCATCGATTATTGTGGCCATCGAACGACTTCCTCTGATGCAAGTAGGGACAGGGGGACACGCCTTCAATGATAAAATAGTACAATTGCTATAGTGTTGGTTTATGTGAATCATCAAAATGAGTAAATTCCAAGTTTTTTTCGTTTCCCAGTCTACCTAAATACGGATTTGATACAGAGAAAATGCATCGGAAAATCTAGTGTTCAAATAACTGACAGTGATTACCGTTACTAGAAGTGGACCTGTTTACCAAAATATTACCTGTAAGAAGAAGGTTCGATTAAAACAAATGTAATGTTTGTTGTACTTTTTTTTACTTTATTAATCATTGATAGGCACGCGTATGGCCACTATCTCACATGATGGTAAACGATGCTATGGTCGACGATGTAACACACTAGAAAGACACAACGACTCAGGGAATTCTCGCCTAAGATGAGAGCACAATTTAAAAAAATCAGTCCCTCTCAATTCGCTTTTATTGCCTGTTGGAAGGAAGCGAGAATCTATTCTCAATTCAGCTGATACCACCCCTAAAACAACCCTATGACTTGCATGTTCTTTCTTCAGTAATTTTTTGTTTAAAGGACATTATTGCAAATTGTTTTGTTTTTTTTTGAGGAGCTCGTGGCTAAATTAATTATAACGGTCGCACGGTTCGATCTTCTAGGTTAAGCAACGCTTGCCGAGGTTGGTCTGTGGATGGGTGACCATCTTAACATAACGAGACTTCTCCGTGCCTCGGAAAGCACGTTAAGCCGTTGGTCCCGGTTGTCATTTGGAGATCTTTGGCAGTCGTTATGGATTGTCAGAAGCTAGAAAATCTGACACCAGTCTTGCCAAGAAATACAGTGTTCCCCAGTTAATGGGTTGTGGAGGTCTGGTAGGCAGCCGCTTCACATAAAATACTGGTATTCAGCTGAATCCGGCTTGACTGGGAGCCGACCCCAATGTAGTTGGGAAAAGGCTAGGTAGATGATGATTGCAAATTGTTTTTAAGTGACAAGGTTACCGTCTAGTTTTAAGGATGAGATTTGTATCTTGATGACCCGGATATCTTGCGCAATTTATTTGCTGTCTTCATTAATTTCTCCGCCTAGAGCGGAAAAATTCATTTGATGATTTCCCAACCAAAAAAAAAAGGTCAATTTGTAACACACAATTATAAGTTCTGCACGGTATCATTTTCATTCAAGCCAAAGGAAAAGAAAAGAATGCATTATCATACCATTCTAATGTCAAACAGAACTTCCCATAGATATTTATGTGAAAGTAAAATTATATCATATTGTTGGCACTAACTATTGTACCGTGGGAAGATTACGAAAAATATCGTAGTAATACGATATTTTTCTTATTTTAACTTTGGCAACACTGCACGTTGGCATGAATAGTCCAAATTCTAGTTTAAATTGTTGCCAGTATCTTTATATTATACTAGGTGACCCGCGCAACTTCATTTGTGTCACTTTTTTCATGACTGCTCCGCACCTATTGGTTATAATGATATATATTATAATGTTATTATGATATAATGGATATATGTATGTATAGTCTTCTTCGATTAATGGGCTATCGAACACTGATAGTTTCTTAATCAGATCAGCAGTTCTTGAGATACGCGCGATCAAGCAAACAAACAAATTCTTCAGCGTTATATATTAGTACGAGTAACTAGCGACCCGCTCCGGCTTCGCACCGGTGCAATGTAGATACTAATGTTTCCTCTACTATAATATGCATGTATTCTGCATATAAACCTTCCTGAAGAACCAGTCTATCTATTAAAAAAAAACCGCATCAAAATCCGTTGCGTAGTTTTAAAGATCTAAGCATACATAGGGACAGACGGCGGATAGCAATATTGTTCATGTAGTGAAACGTAAAGAAAAAACCCCTTCTGACGAAAAATACGCGGGCTGAGGAGTATGAATGGAGACTGAGGAGTGCAGAAAGGTATTTTTTTTTTTATTTAACATTATTTAAAAATCTCTGACATCATCTACATTGTACATCTCAGCCCATCGAACCCTAATGCAAGCAAGATTCCACCAGATGTTTATTACGCAACGGCCGCCGGCTGCGGGTTCGATTCCTGTACGAGACAACATTCTTCCGACGAAAGCAGTCATTTCACTTTCGACGTACGCACGACTGCTTGATACTACTTTTTGTTCTTCTTTGCAGTTCATTTGTTTTTATTGTTGTTGTTATTTATTGCGTTCCTTTTGACAGCTGTCAAAATACGTTGTCATCTATGGCATAGAGTTTTAAAATGTCAGAACTTTTTGGTAAAATATATCGAACAAGAAAAGTAGGTTTGTTTACGAATTTCAAGATAACCCTTCCTTTAGAATATACAGATTATTATAGGCAGCTAGTATAAAAATACAATACATGGATTTAGTTCTATAGCATACTTAGATGATTTGCTGATGCTAATATAGATAAAAATATGTTTCCTTTTGTTATTTTCTTCACACGCTCTCGATTTGATAGTTTATCTACTTTATTATCTATACTATGTAATACTTTTTGTGAACGATTACGTGTGTACAGTCTGTTATCAAGATCAGAAAAGGGCAGAGAAGCATCTAGCGATGAATCTAAGGCCTGGTTTTACCTTATACCTATCCATAAATACAGCTCGCAGTTTTGTTTTGAAAGCGTGAATAAGATCAACGTTACCTATTTTATGTATTGGAACGGAACCAAATGAATTCGAATCTTATCCCTAGGATGTGACAATAACTCATAACAGTGCACTCGTATCGAGACTTCAAAAATCGTAAGATATATTAAGAACTTACGTTGTATGCAATAAAACTAAAAAGTCATTTATTAAAATCAGGCTAACAGCTAAAACTGTTTTTATCGTCAACGTCATAAAAGCAGTCCACGGAGACGCCCTCCCGTCACCACTTCCTAAGGGTTTTAACTGGGATGAAGACGAGGCGCATCACTCTGCCCATCAACAATAATCCTGTGACATTCAACCAATAATATCTTTATGTTGAGAATCCAAAAGTGCATGTTACCAGGGCCCAAAATCCAGGGCCTTAAGTCTACTATTATAATAGTGTCAGAATGGTCAATCATTGATGTCAGTGGTTGAATTTTTTAAGTTTGGTAATCGACTAATATAAAAGTGTCACTATGACTTTCCAATGGTCAACCCAGTGGTTGACCATTGGAAAGTCATAGTGACACTCCATTGAGACAAATGGCATAGAAGGGTAATATCGTACATAATGACAAATGGATGACACACGTATGCAGTAATCTGCTAAAATTTTGAGAATTCCTTTATCTACCATTAGAACGTCATTGTGCAGTCTTTGTTTTTAATAGCCAATGATCCAGACCGACCAATGATCGACCATTATGAATTTAGCAGATTACGAACTTTTATCAATGACAATGGGATCGTGTTGGAATGACAAATTTACTAAAATAGCAGACTTGGGGCCCTGTACACGTCACCTACTTCTTTTCACTCTAGTGAGATTATTATCAATTTATCTATGGTTTTTTCCACTGTGCCACTACTTTCTGTATCCGGTTCTATGAGTATTTTATAGATCGTTACCTGTAATTGTACCTATTAAACGCCTCTTTTATAATTTTAAGCTTTTTTTTCGTTATCACGGTGTTATAGATAACTCTACAACCTAAACAAAAAAGAGGGTTGCATGTTGATTTTGTTCGAAAAAATCACCGCGGCCCTGAGACGCAAAGGGCATTAGGAGGAACGAAAAAGGATTACGAGTGGGTTTTAGTCAGGAAGAGTCTAACACTCCCTTTTTTTTCTGGATGCGAAATCATCAAATGACTTCTCCCGCTCTGGGCGGAGCGGAAGGGAGTGTCAGACTCTTACTGACTAAAACCCACCCGTGATCCTTCTAGTCCCCTTTGCGTTCCAGGGCCGCGGTGACTCTTTCGAACAAATTCCGCAACAGTCTGACACACCCATCGCCTCTTCTGACACGCTCCGCCCACAGCGGAAGAAGTGACTGGATGATTTTCCATCCTTAATAAAAAGAGGACAACGAGTTTGGTGTGTATCGTGGGTAAAATTTGCTAATTCCTGGATCTAGTATCCACACGAGCCACATTGCAACTTACTTACAATGGGATGTTGCCTGAGTAAAAAATATATGATTATGTTTAGTCCGTCAGTTAGATTATAGAAAAATATTGGACACGTATTTTTTTCATTATCAAATCTATAAAAACTGACGAAGATAAAAAGCATCAAAGATCAGGAGTGGGAGCGTGAGACGTCACGGCCCGGTAAAAATTGTAGCGAGTAGTGACGTCACACGAGTTTTCAACGCACTGTATCGTCTTCATTTTTTGTTTATGTGAAAAAAGAAAAAATACGTCTACAATATTTTTTGGAAATCTATCTGACGGACTAATCAGATTTTTTTAGTTAACTACCCTATTTAACCGAAACACACCGTTGATTTCTCAAACGTGCAAACATTCATATTGTATACAATTTGGAATCCGTTCAGTTTCCTAGTTAACGAGATTGTCGTGAACTATTCCAAGCATTCGGTAGGAGAGCGGCTCACTATTTGCGATGGATTCCTGGTGCTGATATGTCACGGTCATCGTTCTAGATACTATTTACAGATGGGACCATCTAACTAGGCTGTTAATTGAGCTAGGTTATTACTGTATGATTTTTTACTAGTGAGATACTGTGGTAAACTTGTGGCACATTGCCAGAGATCAATCTATCATCATAATCATAATCAGCCTTTTAATGTTCCCACTGCTGGGATACAGGCCTCCTCTCTAGGAGAGAGAATGGGCCGTAATCCACCACGCGGGCCCAGTGCGGGTTGGTGATATGAAATCAATCGATACTAAAACAATATTATAAAGAGGAAAGATATGATTGCTTGTTTGTATTGAATAGGCTCCGAAAATACTGAACCAATTTGAAAATTTCATTCGCTGTTGGGCAGCTACACTATCCCCGGGTGACATAGGATATATTTTATACCCATATTCCCACGGGAACGGGAATACGCGGGTGAAACCGCAAGCCGCTGCTGGTGTTGTATAAAAATACTTGAAAACGGATAAATCAAGACTGTACTTCTATACAAGCAATATCATCTTCGTGACATTCAATGTTAAAATGTTGGACTTTTGTGTGTTTTGAAGTTTCGTATAAGAACACAACAGGAAGGTCATGAATTTATGGCTTAAGGACATAAGTCTAGTTTTAGTCAGTGAAGAAGTATCTACTTATTCCTCAGTCAGCTATGTACTCGTGCGAGTTACAAACTAGAGTATAAATTTACTCTATATATTTATGAATCTGAAGTGTACTTATGGATGTTATGGACTAGTCTAAAATAACTACTACTAACATACTTACTCATATTATAAACGCGAAAGTTTGTTTGTATGGGTGTTTGTTAATCCTTCACGCAAAAATTACTGATTGGACCTTGATGAAATTTGGCACAGAGGTAGATGGGAGTATGTTCTCTTGGTATACTTGTCGTATATATATATACATACAAGCGGGCGGAGCCGCGGGCGTCTGCTAATCTAAAATAAAGATACGGAGCTAGTTGCGTGCCGAAGATTAGATCTTTATGCTCTTATTGTGGTCGGAGAAGATGTGCAATTACATCATTTTTTGTGACTACTGGATGGGTAACGGGTACACTTGTAATAGGGCAATGACATTTACGAGTATTTACTCCATAAAGTACTCGTAGTTCGTTGTAACCAAGATCAACGGTGCAAAATGAATGTAATTTTCGTTCGTTTCAGCTGCTAATTTTTTCAGCGTCCTTACACACACACACACACACAAAAACACAAGTCTTTCCTCTTTATAATATTAGTGTAGATTTAAACAATATAATTTGCAAGAACCCCATTATTGGGTGAAGGCCTCTCAAAGATTTGTACCGAAAAAAAAACTCTTTGCCAGGAATGCCAGGCGCGTGCAGTGGTTCGAGTTAGAATAGGCCAGAAAAAATGTCCAAATAAATTTAAAAAATTACCACATTATTCAGGGTTGATTTTTAATGAAATGAGTTTTTTTTAAATAGCCTTTTTAAAAAAAAAGCACCACATTTCAACCCTTAATAATGTGGTGTGTTTTTTTTTGGACATTATTTTCTAGCCTACCCAACTCGAACCACTGCACGCCACTGCTCTTTGCCCTTTGCGGGAATACGAACTCATAACCATTTTACCCCGTAAATTAACCACTAAACCAAAGTAGAACCATTCACACGTCCCACGAGTAACAAGAACAGGTAAATATGATCTGTAACGCGCCATCCACTTTCCCTGCACGGCACTAGGAAGTACCGCCATGGTGAAATGTACCTACTCGCAGTGAAACTGCCATTAGCCATGGAAAGGTACTTACTACACTGCGTGTCCTGAGTTAAATGTGTTCTGTGCTTTAGATCGGTTTGGTATTTAGAATTTTACTGTGTATCGTTTTCTTAAAAGGAAATCGGCATTGGGTATATAATAGGGTAGTTGACTAAAAAAATCTAATTAGTCCGTCAGATAGATTTCCAAAAAATATTGGACACGTATTTTTTCTTTTTTCACGTAAACAAAAAATGAAGACGATACAGTGCGTTGAAAACTCGTGTGACGTCACTACTTGCTACAATTTTTAGCGAGCCGTGACGTCACACGATCCCACTCCTGATCTTTGATGCTTTTTATCTTCCGTCAGTTTTTATAGATTTGGTAAAGGAAAAAATACGTGTCCAATATTTTTCTATAATCTAACTGACGGACTAAACATAATCATATAATTTTTACTCAGGAAACATCCCTATTATGAAGGGTCCACTGCAATAATGATGAAAGTCCATTTTTGTAAAAATTCTAAGTAAGCACGTCATCTCCTTTGCTTTCTAAAGCCGCGGTGACTCTTTCGAACAAACTCCCCGGCCCCTTTGCTGACATCTCTATGAGGCGCGCGTGGATCACAACGCGCCGCGACCCGGCCCTGGTGGCCGTACTACGAAGTGCCAATGCTATCATGATCCAGAGTTAGGGAAAGGGATAGTGCTATTCGTCTTGTGTAACTCCGTCTCTCTCTGACACAGGAATCATGATGGATTTAAGATGTCATGGTAGGACTGCTGTTTGTTATCGGACAGCGGACCCATAGCTCGCCATCCGCACGGCTCAGGTAGGTACGTCTAGGGTTGCGGAATTTGTTCGAAAGAGTTACCGCGGCCCTGGAACGCAAAGGGCACAAGAGGAACACGGGTGGGTTTTAGTCAGTGTTGCCAGAAGGTTACTTTTGTAACCTTTTAGATGATTTTTGAACTGCATTGGTTACTTTTAGGTTACACTAATGAAAAGGTTACTTTTAGGAGATTTTTCGGGATTTGTAGAATTACCTACTTTTAATTTTTTACATAAAAGCAACGTGGAACGGAACGCTCGTTTTAGAATTTTTCATGTTGGTAAGCTTCGTTACTAGCAGTAGTAGAACAAAAACCTATAGGATTAATATGAATAAATCAAGAAATGCGGGCAAGTGCTCAAATACTTACCGATGTTTCTATAAATCAATACAACTTGTACGGGGCGGACGTGATCGACTGGACTGTAGGGTGGCCAGGGTAGGTTATCCTATTCTTCGAAAGTGGACTGTATGGTGACAACCCACCTAGGTATAAATGATCCAGACGCGTTGACGCTCCGTCTATAAGCTACGGGCCATGAGGATGCAACCCTTAACTGAATACTTGCTATACTTGCTGTTATCAATACAATATATAGGGGTAGGTATTGAGGGCTTACCAATAAAGTCACAATAAAACACTATTTAACTTGTTCACTATTCACTTAGCGATTTGAAGGGTGGAATTCGCGACTATATGATTCTACATTTAGGTATAAATCCAAAAAATCTTGACAATGACTACAAATTTAATAAACTTCCTATGTTACTATTGTACGGCGTAACTGTACCGTATCGACACCCAAAAAATCACCGTGTGTGATGAAGTTTATTAACACTAATTTTCACTATGTCTATCCTAGAATTTAGGCTATATCTAGGCTTAGGTCTATGTGAGTAGGGGTTGTCGTACCTTTATGGATAGCCCTCGGTAAGCTCCATACAGCGGAGACGAATTCACCCCTTCATCCCCCTCCATGTAGGGGTGGGATGCCGAAAACTATACAAAACTATTGTAGGTACGAAGCTATTACCTACTTGGGGTGAATTTACCGTAAAACTATGCTAGGAGGGCTATACAGCTATATGTATCTCTATAGATACGACAACCCTCTACAAAACTACATATGTTTCAACCCTGTCACTCAAGGGGTTGCAACTCTATAAGCGTATATGTTTCAGGGGGATAAAAATAAACAGTTTTATTTAAACCTAAATTACGGCTTTATGCCTGCATACACTATAGACATCTATATATCCCCTGAAAGGATTTTTCAAGGCGGTTCTATTTCAGACATTTAGAAGTCTAGAATCTAGACTTGTATTTTCGGGAAAGGAAGAGGGTAGATGCAAAGTGTTTTATTTTTGTGCATACCTTCACCAGGGCTATTTATCAAAAACCGTTGACCAATCACGTACCAGCACCCTCCTGCTCTGTGATTGGTCAGTGTCGCTTTTAGCTATGCGACTACCTTTGACCTAAATATTTCAGGTCTCAAATTACCAAGCCCTTTCTATTTACCTATGTATGTCTGTCTGTGTGTGTATATACCTCGATTACCTTATATACCACCGATCACCTTTATATACCTTTATATACCTTGATTACCTTTATATACCTTCGATTACCAGGGTTACCATGTGTTTACTGTTATGTGTAAGGGATAGGATACCCTACCTAACTATATTCTATTTACTTGGGAGAAATAAAGGCTCCAAGGGCTTATATATTGCCTCTTGAGAGCAAACGACTGTAACGAATGTGTTTTATTTCAATAACAAACTATGTATCAACTATAGCTACCTATAACTATCTATACTATGTAGTCGCGGTTTTATTTATTTGCAACATTCTATGTACTACTATAGCTACCTATAACTATCTATACTATGTAGCTAAGACGCATCGTCGCGAACACAACTAATATTCTATTCTATCTTATAATACCTTTCCAGTAAAAAAATATGAAAGGTTATTTTTTATACAAAAAGGTTACATTTTTTTTATATTTCAGGTGATTTCTGACATGACCGACTGGCAACACTGGTTTTAGTCAGTAAGAGTCTGACACTCCCTACCGCTCCACCCAGGGCGGGAGGGGTCATTTGATGATTTCCCATAAAAAAAAAAGGTAGGTACGTCTACTACACCTACACTATCGTAATATGTAGTATTCTACGTGGTGGTGGTTGCTTAATATATTTTCATAATTACCTATTGTTACAGTTTTTGCTAAAATAATTTCCTACCCCATTGTACCTATTGGGTATTTTGCTCTCCTTCCTTAATTTACTGTCGGAACGTATAATTTGATTTTCGGTCTGTTTAGCATAAAGGCATAATCGTATGAGATGACAGAGATATTTGCGCATTAAGTTTGTTTCCAAATATGATATAATCTTTACATTCATTTAAAACACACAGCCGAAGTGAGTTCTTCTTCGGTAAGAAATAAGCTTTGGAATGTGTAAGCAGCTTCATATTACTATATATATATACTAACCTTGATAGTTCAAAACTGCATAAGTACTACATAAATGGTTAACTTAATAAGTATTAACTTTATGAATTCATGAAATTATTTACAATTTATGTACTAAAAAGCAATAATAAACAACAACACTAATACATCGTTTAATTTAAATAATGAGTTTGAATTTAAGACTAACTCGGGCTCTCTACTCTAGATAAATTTAAGACAACATGTCCCATACAGTACCTACATAATTGGATAATTATTTCCCAAAAGTAACAAACATGTCTAAATCCAAAAGTATCAAGAACGTGTCCAAATTAAGTTGAATGTATTCGTTGAACTCGCTCACCACTTGGTCAAGAGTAACATTCAGAAACGTATCGAAAACCTTTTCCGACGTCAATTATTTAGATCGATGTCGTAACGTAAACATGGACCACATGAGTTATCGATGAAAAATTTATATTCATTTTATATTTTACAATCTTTAGCTGCAGCTAAGACAGAGAGCGTACTTCGATTTCCGCGGTGATTAGGAAAATTAGTAAATACTAGCTTCTGTCCGCGACTTCCTCCGCGTGGAATAGTTACTAACCCCCCGATTCTTTGTGATATTAATTCATTGGTGGGAGGCCCCCGACGACGTGACGGCACAGTGGTGGCATGCGCATTAGCTGCGCGCGGTACTGGACAATACTTGACATTGCAACATTATTTTAGTTTACTAAAATAAAAGATTTCTTCTAAAACAAAAGTAGCCTAAGCCTTATTACATCAGCTACCTGCGAATAAAGGTCCCATCAAAATCGGTCTAGCCATTTCAGAGATTAGCTGGAACAAACTGACAGACAGACAAAAATTGTAAAAAAATGTTATTTTGGTGTAAGTACTGTATATATTATGTGCATGTGGTAAAAAGCGGTTATTTCAATATTACAAATAGACGCTCCAATTTTATTTATATGTACATATGTAGGTATAGATGTAGGTTATTGTAGGTATCCTATACAGTGCACATTAGAACTGAACTGTAAATAAAAAAATATCCACCAAGAACCTACCATTTTTTTGTTACTGATGAGAAATCATCATATGACTTTTCCGCTCTGGGCGCAGCGGAAGAGAGTGTCAGACTCTTACTGACTAAACCCATCCGTGTTCCTCCTTATTGCGTTCCAGGGCGATGACTCTTTCAAACAATTCCGCAACTTAAGAACGTATCTACTGGAATGAAAGGTGACCTACATATATCCTACTCCTGTGGCCGTATTACAAAGTGCCAATGCTATCATGATTCGTGTGAGGGAAAGAGATAGTGCTATTCGTCTTGTGTAACTCCGTCTCTCTCTAACACAGAAATCATGATGGATTTAAGACGTCGTAATAGGGCTGCAGGTCAGCTATTGAAGCATAATGTTAGCAAACATCCAAACATTGTAACCCGGATTTCTGAATTGATAATTTGAAGTTGAGAGTTTGAAACTCTACTTTGTCCTGAAAATCTACGAAACTTAAGACACTAAAGAAGGGTTTGTTCTTTCAGTTCTGCTTATACTCAGTCCTCTCCATAGCCGTAAAGTTTTGCCAGTTTATTTAATTCAGTCCTCTATATAGGTCCATTCAAATCTGTGTGGTACTTTCCTCAAAATACCACTTCAGACATCAACCTACATACATGGTTCTCATATGATTTGACCAGTACAATTGTATGGACTTCAAAAGAGACTAATCTCTGAGTTTTTATTGCTGTTTCTTCTCAGGTTAGTCAGCTAGGAAACACCGGCCTCATCTAGTTTATAACGACCAAAAAGATTGACGTGTAAAAGTGTTATTTACAATCTAATTACAAATATCATTTATAACAGTTAAACTAAGCAAAGGGAGTATTAGTTAAGTACCGTCGTGGTTCCTGCCTACCCCAATGACATAAATGTGTAATGTGAATGTTGAAATATCCCAACACTAATGTCATTCAGTTAGGTACTAATATCTCAACAGTTCGCTAATGGCGTTAGCATCGGTTGTGATATGCGCGCTGCGCAGGCGCAAGTGAGGCGTTGCGCCAGCGCCGCTCCAGTTACCGCGTCACGCGACACCGAGAATTCCGCAGATCTGTTAGTTGAGGTAAATGTTAGCCGTGTTAGTTGATCGTCTCTTTGCACCGGTTAATGGATACGTTATCATACGTTTGACAAACAAGTTTTAAAACTTACCCTTTGAAAGTTTTAGCTCCTTCAGAAACACCGGTCTCATCTAGTTTATTCCGACTCTTTAGACTCTCTTTAATCTATTTGTACAATAAATATAGATTATAGAATTTAAAAAAGATCTGGTGCAAAGACAAAAGAATATCAACCAATTATCTTTTTTTTTTCTGGATGGGAAATCATCAAATGACTTCTTCCGCTCTGGGCGGAACGGAAGGGAGTGTCAGACTCTTACTGACTAAAACCCACCCGTGATCCTTCTTGTGCCCTTTGCGTCCCAGGACCGCGGTGACTCTTTCGAACAAATTCCCTAATAACCTAACTGTTAGTTAATGACAATTAGGTAGAACTTGAAGGATACTCAGGACTTGCAAAATACCGTGTAAGTTGGCAAACACATATAAAAGCCAATGTCCCAGTATACGATGTTGATGGCAAAATA
The DNA here is from genome assembly GCA_905332915.2 of Hecatera dysodea. Taxonomy (NCBI): domain Eukaryota; kingdom Metazoa; phylum Arthropoda; class Insecta; order Lepidoptera; family Noctuidae; genus Hecatera; species Hecatera dysodea. Next base: position 19,305,213 of record HG995299.1, on the reverse strand, counting down.
AACGTAATCTTCTAACGTTTAACATCTTCTCAGAAATATTATGATTCACAATGTTGAATTGTGAGATTTCAGTGTGTGTTTGAGTTTATATGAAGCAAAACTCTATGGGGAACGTGCAGAAACTATAGGTGGCAGCACAGACGCGTCAATGTCAAGTATATTTAACTTATAAGTTTCAAATTTGTAACGCTAGATTGCACAGTCTGCTTCGTACACGTTTCCCTAAACGGAGGGCGGAGGAAATATAGGTGGCAGCACAGGTCAAATATTGACAACGTAAAAGTTTCACATTTGCAACACTAGATGGCATAGTCTACGCCGTGCACGTTCCCTACAGAATCAATTCTGTTTGTCTGTTTGTTACATCATTACGTCTTAACGGCTGTATGGATTTGAATGGAACTTGGCGCACGGGTAAACTATGTCCTGGAATAGGACATAGGGATCTTTTTATCCCGGGATTATTTCCTATTGGATTAGTTTCCGCCATTTTTTTTACTGTTTATAATCACGCGTTTAACACTATGTGAGATAGTGTTAAACGCGTGATTATCAACAGTAAAAAACTGATGGTAAGCGACGAAGCATGACAGACGCTATTCATGTATATATTGTAACACAAGGGAGTCTCGTCCCTAGTGTTACTTACTATTGTAATTAATAAAACACGGATTGGGATTTAACTTCGTACTTATTTACGGCCTCTGACTTATAAGAGCGCTACTACATGACTGTCATATAAAACAAAGCATATTTCCCGCATTCATAATTCAAAATACTTTTTTATTCTTTTTCCAGACACTTCCAAAGTTCTATCGAGAAACTTGCCTGCCAATGACATCAGCCATGGAGGCTACTATCATCACAATACCTATTCCATACATACCAAAGAGGTTATAAGCGGTCAAGAACTGTTTGTTTAAACCAAAGAGGATAATAATGTAGCAATGGGCTATATGCCAATAGCCTATTCTCATAGAATACTAATTGGCACTACATTCCTGACCCAACCCATTAGGTACCTACACTAAATACCAGAAACTCTTCATTCACACCGCACACAATTTCTTTCCCCATAGAACTATTAAAATTCTAATTCGAAGGTTTAGGCATCCTTTGCGACACCCACTTGACACTATAACGTGTGTGATCGCAACTCGATGTTAACTCGCTTTTGCGAAATGTTTGTGACCTTTAGAAGACACGTGGTAATTTTAATAAGTGGTAACCTGGACAGTGGTTATACAGTATATAGGATGATTGGTAATTTAGTGCCTACCTTCTTAGAGTTAATATGTAACGACTAGCTGCTGCCCGCGACTTCGTCCCCGTGGAATCCCCGATTTTAAAACATTATTTATCGCTGCTCCGCTCCTATTAGCTTAAGCGTGATGATATATAGCCTAAAGCCTTCCTCGATAAATGGTCTATTCAACCCAAAAAGAATTTTTCAATTCGAACCAGTAGTTCCTGAGATTAGCGCGTTCAAACAAACAAACAAACAAACAAACTCTTCAGCTTTATAATATTAGTATAGATTGGACTCTTGTTTATACAAGACAGATAATAATAATTAGAAATAAGAAGTTATGTATAAGGTGCTTAAAAGGAGTACACAAACACTCATTGTTGTTACAAATTTCATGAATAAAACATTTATTTTTTGTATTTTTATTGAAGTTTTTTTTTTATTATTAAAATTCCACTTTATGCGCTTAATTTCCAAAGTAACGGGTGTTTTTTGAAAAATTGTTATTTGAGCGATTTATGAATAGAAAAGTATGAATTTACTATCAAGAACGAAGTAGATTTCTAACAATTAACAGTATTTGGTAGTGAGGTAAAAACATAATGAGTTCGTTCTTTGTCCGTGATGAAGATATTTGATTCTAAGTTTGTCTATTGTTTTGGTTATGCAATCAATAGGCAATCTTTGCAGGTCTTTTAAAGCCAAGTCGAAGAAGTTAGGTCATGTTTATCATATGGTAGGTATAGAATAACTGATCGACCAAAAACAACAACCTTGACAAATACGTATACTAAGGCTAATTTGATTCTATAATTAGAGGGTTGAGCATTGATAATCGAAATACAGGCGCTGCCTAGTTTGATTACAGAATCTTAATTCACATGCTTAGAAAAACAGTTATTTTTCTATTATGTACTTGTAAAAATAAATAAAGATATTATTATTATATTTGGAGGTTATTTTTTCGCAGTCTTTTAGATACCGAAAATATACACTTTGTAGGGCTTTGTGACTGCGAAGGAAATAGAGAAAGAGATGCCAAGATAAACTGGACTCCATTTAAAACACTATGTCTAATGTTAAAGACAGTGACAAGTGTTATGAGGGAAGAAAACAAGAGGAAGGATCCAAAAAAAAAAATTGTGGCAAAAAGTGTTGTCTATCTCTCCTTAGAAGAAACACATTTTTGGTAGTAAACAACGAAATACTTACTTGATGATTTGTCCCTAACAGTCAACAACTTGAACTATTGACCTTATTAATAACTAATAAGACGTAGGTCATAACATGTAATAGTACGTGAGTAGTATGACAACGTATCGCGTCCACTGGCCTTGCCCCGCGGCTCCTGTTACATTTTTATAGCATTATGTCATTGATACGCTGTGGCACTTTTTATTTATACTCTGTGGTTCTAAGAATAGCGGTTGCGATTGGCGGATGTTTAAGTTTTTTTTTAAGGTTTGGTTTGTGGTCTAGAATCTATTAATAATAATAACAGAAAAAAACACAGAGTTAATAAGATGGAACTTCAATACTTACAAAGATATCGTGGGTTACAGATAAAAGGGCGCCTTTTGTTCTTTTTTTTCTATTTGTGTTCGACGTTTCCGCGCGAAAATAAATTGGCTGTCTGTACAGTCGGTTTACGGACGATAGTTTTAAGTGATAACGTCATAAGAAAAGTTGGTTTGGTTCATTAGTTCATTTGGGTATAAGTGTGTCTGGACACTTAACCACTTAAGAATGGGGGGAGAGTCCCAACTGTCCGAAAACACATTCAGGATGCCATTGGAGGAGGAACGCAGGCGCCAACATGGAAGCGCATCGCTTCCGCAAGATCGTGACGAACCCGACAACACGTTTTTTTTTTGGATGGGAATTCATGAAATTACTAGCGCAAGCAACATTGGTGAGCATGTGAATAGCCTAGTATCTACTCAGAAACTATTTAGTTTTGTAAGAAAATTAGATTACAGGTTAAATTAGGTTAGTTAACATCCATAAAAATTATAAATATTATAGTCTATTATATTATATTATACCCAATTATCTATCTGCCTAGCCTTTTCCCAACTATATTGGCCCCTGATTCAGCTGAATACCAGTATTTTACGTGGAGCGGCTGCCTACCAGACCTCTACAACCCATTAACTGGGGAACACGGCACTTCTTGGCAAGACTGGTGTCAGATTTTCTGGCTTCTGACAATCCGTAACGACTGTCAAAGATCTACAAATGACAGCCGGGACCAACGGCTTATACCCAATTAAACACATCTAATGATTTATAAAAATATTGTTTGAATTGCACTTAGCCCTCTTCCTCTCTCCTATTTTTTGCTTTATCCGAAAGGGTCCATATTGAGCTTTTACTTTGTAATACCATCTATGTTAATACTTATGAAATGTAAAAAGATTTTTTTTTTAAATCGTGGGGAAGGCATATCTATGTTCAGTTGTGGAGTTTTTCGGATGAATCATGAAGAGATTATGATTTTTTGATTAACAAATGAAAAATTCTCACATACACTTAGGTAACTGTTTCGCTAACGGTACCTCTAGTAATAGTTACTGTAAAGTGACGTCACCGCGAGCACAACTCGCACAACTGGCAGGTGGATGCCAGCCTGTTCCGGTCACTCTCACTTTTGTTACATACGTACTTGTCTATGCTGTTGACTCTATGACTACAGAAGTAGTGGGTGTTTGTGGTCATTGTCTATTATGTAGTATGTTATAAAGCTGGCAGGTAGCATAATAGGCGAAAAAAAATCGAAACTGTCATGGTTTTAGCTTGCTGTTTCTCGTAGATTCGTTCCTGTGACCTAGGAAAGACCAATGAAAATGTGCATTTTTCCATGATAAAAAGATACTCTATCACTGAAAAAAATTCCAGAGTTTAGGTTTAGAATTTGTAGCTTATGTGCTGAAATATTAAAGCTCTGGCATCTATTGACAACTGTCAGAAAACTTGAATATATCCCCGAAAAGTGTTACTTAGGAATGTTTTTCAGGTTATCAAACAATAGTAACTAACAGTACTAGGCTCAATCGTATTCTAAAATTAGAAAGGAGTGCGATTCCATATTCATACCCAGCTCCATAGAGAGAAGGAATTTGCATTTCTTTAAATAGCTCCCATTTGAAACAGTTGTTCCATTCATAGCCACTATGGTCTACTGGGACTTCCTATTTCCATGCATGGAAGGTAGGTAGTTTGTCTACTTATGGAAATTGAGAACAGGCTACCAAAAAGAGCAGGACATAGTTATAACTGGCTGGTTCAGGTCGAACGGTATTTTTTTTTTGCGTCTGTTATGTCACGGGTTTCTTGTATGGCAAATGGCAAACAAATGATTACTTGACGTCTATAATATTCAAATAAATAAAACGTCTGTTAGTAATATCAAAATGACGATGCTGACAACAAGAACTCATTATTTTGGTAAATCTATTTTCTACTATTTTGCCCGAAGGTTTAGATAGTAGCAGCATATATTATGCATATGTATAGTACCGACACCCACATTTCCTTGGCTCCTCTATGTTTGATATGCCATGCATTAGAGGCCGAGCCTCCTATTATTAGTCGGTTACAAATCCTGACTCCAGGCTGCTAGCTGCTACTAAACTGCCAGGGTAGTGGAATTCTGCCAGGTTTGCGGAATTTGTGGTTAGGGTTTGGTTCGTAAGAATCACCGCGGTCCTGGAACACGGATGGGTTTTAGTCAGTAAGAGTCTGATACTCCTTTACGCTCCCCCCAGAGCGGAAGAAGCCATTTGATGATTTTTCATTCTTAAAATAAGGCTGTTACTGAAATTTCTAACTGGGAAAACTCAAGAGCATTTTGCCCGACCTTTTTTTTTTGGTAGGGAAATCATCAAATGACCCATGGGCGGAGCGGAAGGGAGTATCAGACTCTTACTGAAAAAAACCCACCCGTGATCCTTCTTGTGCCCTTTGCGTTCCAGGGCCGCGGTGACTCTTTCGGACAAATTCCGCAACCCTAGCAGGCAGGACCCTATGGGGCCCCGTCTTCTGTGCTGACGGCTCTTTGAGGCGCGCGTGGAACACGACGCGCCATCCTATTTTGCCCGACCTGGGAATCGGTAGCAGGGTCTCATGTTTAGCAGTACGTCTCGTGGTAAAACCGCTTCTAGGTAGAAGATTTATTTTAATTAATTTATTCCTCATTCAAAAATACTTGCTTGGCAAGCAATCGTTACCAAACCCTTTACATAATTCAACATCGTGTACACATTAATTCATAACATTGATTACAAAATAATCGACTAAGACATCGATTCAGAATTTTCAATTTGTCAACGTCCAATCCACCAAGCTTCCAAGGTTAGTTACATCACCTAGTTTTCGTAGTCAGGGTCACTATAGACCATCTACCTGTTAAATTAGACAATTTTAGTAAACTAAACATGTTTCACTTAGTCAATAAATATTCTTGATTCTTGATGCAGAATCGTTTCCGAATTAGAGGCTGAATAACAACGAGTTCTTGCCTTGTAAAAAAAAAGTGAATGGTGCATTGTTTATGCACTGTGAATGTCATTTAAATTTAGAATTAATTCTGGTTTATAACCAATTGATTTTAATTTGTGTTACCCAACTAAATTGACGGCATTCCTAAGGAATTCAGAGGAAATATAAATATACTTAGGTATCAATTAATTATTTCTGATATTAACTACTTGATTAGTATTTGCTGTAGCAATCACATCGATTTTAGTTTCATGAAATGAAATGAACCGGTTTTGTACTAGTATGTACCGACATTTCATTGAAATCAATTAAATTGAAACTAATCAAAGTGATAAATGGATAATGAATTAGAAATTGAAATAAAAGCTTAAATAAACAAGCCAAGGGCGATTTGGACATTGATAGATTGAAAAAGGTTTGCGACAAATCTATACTAATATTATAAAGCTGAAGAGTTTGTTTGTTTGTTTGTTTGTTTGAACGCGCTAATCTCAGGAAATACTGGTTCGAATTGAAAAATTCTTTTTGGGTTGAATAAACCATTTATCGAGGAATGCTTTTTTATATATCATCACGCTTAAGCCAATAGGAGCGGAGCAGCGATAAGGAATGTTTTAAAATCGGGGATTCCACGGGGACGAAGTCGCGGGCAGCAGCTAGTACTGTAATAAAATAAAAAATACTGACTATTCTATTTCGAACCACATCTAACAAAGCATTTATTGTTTGAACTTTCTGAACCTCTGTTCCAAGCTTGTGGAGAAAATTGAACAGCTTGAGTACCTATTAATGATAGCTTTCACGAGCTTTTGAAGGCAAGCAAATAGATAATAATTCTGAACAGTGACAAATGAGTTTAACTATCATGTTTTGAAGGAGTCGAGATTAGCTGACACGATACGTTAGAGAAAAGCCTGGATATAAATGAAATATGAATGTACTTTTTTTTTAAATATAGCGTAGTTATTCAGGGCGAAATTAATTAATGGCAAATTTCTATGCAACCCTTTCTTCTTGAATTTTGAGATTTTTTTCATTGCCATCGACGTCGGGCTGTTGAAATGATTCATGTCATGCATTTTGCGAGCTTGATCGTAGAATGTTTTCATTAACATATGTCACTAAAATGCAATAATTGTTAAATTATAGAGATACTCGAGTTTGAAGTAAATATAAATATTAAGCTAAATACCTATTCCGAAATTCATAAACAGATTTCACAAGCAACTTTAAGTAATAATTATATCATTATCTACCAATTTTGGCCACGACATAAAAATATAAAGTACAATTCGAAATTCGAACAATTATTATTATTTCAAAATTAGAACAGTGTCTACACGCCAGCTCACAGACAATACAAACAGCCAGTTACAAAATTGTCGTTGCTCAATGGATTTTTCGCACGCAAAGTATTCGTTCATAATAATACTTCAATAATTGATAAATCAGCTTTAGGCTGCAGATAATAAATAAATTAACGTTAGAAACTAATATGTATTAAAAATATTTTCGAGTTTCTGTGGCCTGCAGTTTCACCCGCCTGCCTACGTTGTATAACTTCATAAAGTGTTCTGTCGTTTTTTTTTCGACTCCTAAGGGTCATAGCTTCATGTTAATAAGTCTAGTTTTTATTAATTTTATGTAATATAATAATGTTATGTATGGTGTAAAGGTATAGTTCGATATTATATTCTTCTCGAATTAGGCTATCGAAAGCAATAAGAATCTCTGAAATCTGACTGTAGATCATAAAGTAATTAGAATCGTTACCAAAGAAATCGATTAACTAATTAATCGTCCAATTATTTTATAATCTGTTTGTTTTAATGCATTTTCTGACGCAATTGTTGTCGGTCTGTGATTTATTGAGCCTTTACGCTTTTACTAAGTACTCTCATTGATGTAATACTTTAAAAGCTTTATTATGATTAATAAATAAAGGGTTGTCTGTTGTACAAAATATATCAATTGTATGAAAATTATCTGTTTTGTTATTTTGTATTATAGCTATTTGTATCTTTATATTTTAAAACATTCTGGCTATGTACATCTTCAAGGCTAGTTTCAAACAAAGATCATAACCCTTTCGATATGGGCACGCTCAGGACAATTTTACTGTTTACTTAATTGTGTTTGTAAACGCACCCACGACACAGGAGAAATTCCTAGTGTGGGGCAATGATTCTTTTTAATGTCTTCTTTTTATTATGGGTTTGTTGCTGTTGTTTCTGTGTCGAGTAAATATTTCATTTTTTACATTATTTTGTATGTCATAATAATGCTTTTCATAAAAGTACACAATTCACTGAACAGTTACATATAGTTTTAACATCTGAAGAAGGCAATGACCTAAAAATAGTAGCTAGCTTTCAGGTCAGGAAACAAATACTTAAATAACATTTTCAAATCGCGACATACCTACGATAGTGTAGTTACACTATTCAATTAAACACAAATCTAGACTAGATTGGCGGCCATTTTAAATAAAGTATTTATTGGCAGTGAATGAGTGAAGGAAATACCATTTCATAGCATATGCCAATCACTGGACGCGTGTGGCAATAATTTGTTTTATTTTCAAGTGCTGATGATAGAAAGTCGTTTATTAAAAGACTAGCAATACGCCCGGTTTCGCACGAGCATATACTGGGTGAAGTTTTCAAGTGAGCAAGGATGGCCAAATGCCGAAATTATGAGGTGTACCGGAAATTTAAAAAAGAAGTCACGGTTCCTATTTTAATGAAAACTAAAACTGCATCATGCGATTCCCAGTGTTTTCTTCTTTTGCGAAATCTTTTGCTGATTTTACACAAAACCTTAATTAATTATACAATCTTCCTCATGAATCACTCTATAAATTGGTGGAATCTGAATGAAAATACGTGCTTTAGTCTTTAAGTTTATCGCGCGTACAGACATGAAAACGCGGCGGAAGAACTTTGTTTTATAATAATTAGTGATTTATAACATTCTTCATAACTAGCTATATTAAACAGCTTCAACTTTTTTTATATACAAGGTTATTTGAAAAACACCAACAACCTCTTAAGAGGTCATTGTACTCATCATTATAAAGAACTTTTACTATGAGACCAAACCTGAAATCGCGAAAAATAATCAGCTTTTCCCTACATTTATGTTCGTACCTATACCTCATCAAAATGTGAGGATGTTGGTGTTTTTCAAATAACCCTGTATAAAACGCATTTGACCTATGTCTCCTGCTCCTACCTGATGGTAAGAGATGATTTGGTCGAAGATGAAGCACGCTTGCATAGAAGGAACCTATTCACTCTTGACTTAAAGACTCCCAGGTTGCTTGTTATCAGGAAACACAGACTCTGGCAGGGAATTCCACTCCTTAGCTGGACGCACAATGTACAAATAATTTTCTGACCTAGTAACTGACATCATTCGCAAAAGCTTAAATGGCGATGAGCTGGACACATTGCCAGACTCAATGACAACCGCTGGAATTCAAGAGTCACGTCATGGACGGGGCCACCAGGCCAGAGGAAAAGAGGAAGGCCTATGGCTCGCTGGGTCGATGACATTATTAAAGTCGCTGGAACTCGCTGGATAAGTACAGCAAACGATAGATACCACTGTGGCCGTATTACGAAGTGCCAATGCCATCATGATTCGTGTGAGGGAAAGAGATAGTGCTATTCGTCTTGTGTAACTCCGTCTCTCTCTGACACAGAAATCATGATGGATTTAAGACGTCATAATAGGTCGCCTGGTCATCCCTGGAGGAGGCCTTCACCTTCTAACAAGAGGGGTTCTTGCTTCTTGATGTTTGATTTTTGAAACTAAATTATATTTTAAAAAAATGCATGTACGTAAATAAATGAAATGTAAAATTATCTTATTATTATTTGTTGAATTAATTGAAATTATAAAATTTTATGTATTGAAGTAATATGTTTGCATGCAGTATCTATAATTCTTTTTCTGTTGTAATTTTAAGCAAGAAATAAAAGGCTATTTTATTTATTTATTTTAACTGACATCTTGACAGTTTTCAAAAGTGCCTCACAATGCTTTGACTTAGGGTTTGCTTTGGCCTGTTTTAATTCTCGTTGATTATACAGCAAGCCTATTGCCTTTGACCGGGTATTGATCCAAACAGCTATCCACTGAGTAGTTCCTTTCTGGTGTTCTGACTTACGACCATGGAGGCGGCCCATCCACTTACTTTCCTTTGGTTTGATCGTCATTTTTTGAAGCAAAAACCTTCATGGATACTGGATTATATTTTAAAGCAGCATACGTACCTGGAAAAATAAAAACTGAACATTAGATTAATTTTATCAACACTTTATTTCCAGTAAAATTTTAATGAAAGTACCTAAAGCTACAAATAATTTCTAAACAATTTTCCTTCGTTCTCTCAAAGTGTCACAAAGGAATCATATTTACTACTAGCAGCACCCCGTGGTTTCACGCGCGTAGTTCCCGTTCCCGTGGGAATACGGGGATAAAATATAGCCTATGTTACTCAGGGTGAAGTAGCTTTCTAATGGTGAAAGAATTTTTTAAATCGGTCCAGTAGTTTTTGAGTTTATTCGTTACATACAAAAATACAAATCTTTCCTCTTTATAATATTAGTATAGATTACTATGAGTAAGGTACTGTAATGAATAAAAAATTATAGCCCTTTAAAAATACCAATTTGCATTTCCAACGCTTCATTATCAAAACAATAGAAGCAAAAACAAATCATACATTCGTAACCACCAATAAGGTCCTTCGATTTTGAAAATGGAAAGCCCATTCGGGCGCGGTCGGCTCATCTCGGCCTCGCCCTATTACATCACTTCGTAATATCACTTTCTACACTACGTAATTTCGTTAACATAGCATGCGGTACCCAATACAGGTGTTTGCTCATAAAAAACTTGATTTTGTCATGATTAATTCAAGGTAAATATGAGAATTATGTAATGAACTAATTTACGAATGAAAACTTGTACCTATCGTGTCAACCCTGATTTATGAAAAATAATCGACTAATTTATTTGATAAGTCGAATCGATTAGCTAAATTATTCGTCAAACTCTCAATTTACTCATCTTTCTTGTAAGTAATTCAACATTACAGCGTTTCATATCTATTTACAATCTTATTTTACTTAGTTGTAGTAAAACTCCTTTTAAATTGGCATTTACAGGTTACTCCAATAAGAAAAACACACAGACAACATAAAATACTCCGGCATTTAGTTTAAAAACAAAATATCATAGACATATACGAGTAATTTGAGCAAGCAAATCTCTTTGATACTTCCACATTCTAATTTCAAAGCGTTGTCATTAACCTAAAAAAAATCTTAAGTAGTGTACTAAATAGTGATACTGAGTAGCAAGTATTTCAACAGCTTTTCTTATAGGCTGAATGGTGTTGATGTAGCACTTTATAAAGAACACTTTGACTGAATAGTGATGCGGCGCTTACACATACGAGTACATAGGTTATAAGAACTGTGTGCAATGCTGTCTTCGTGTTTAGGGACATCACTATGCGGGTCGAATTGCGAAATGTGTGGTGTAACCGACAGGAGAATAGAGTTTTTGTGCTTAGCTCTCAATAAAACATGTCTGACTGTAATAAATCTAGTATAGTATTTTATAGTAAGATTCTATCATAGTAAAAAAATAAACACGTACTGACGTACATAAATCTTAGCGATTTATGCAAATGAAAAACAAAACTTGTTTTTCTTTTAAAAACTTTCACGGAAACGTTGTTACATGATTCCTCAAGCGTTCCAAAAAGGTCTGATGCCTATCTTCGGTTTTATTACGACGGAGTCTTCATTCCTTAATCTTATTACCCTAGATTCTGGATTGACTCTCACTTAACTTTACACTTTACGATATCTTGCATTACTAAGGAATATATTTCTTGCTTTACCTACTTGCTATACTACAAACTTATCAGAGTAAAAACGCACACACTTAACTTAAATGTAATGGATATGCAGAAAACAATGGCAAGAAATGATTAATCACATTTTTTACACAGTTACAAAGTTTCAATTGTTTTCTTTTTCATTGTTATTATTTAGGGTGATTTTCGTTATGCAAGTATTGCCACCAATATGTGGTTGACGTTGTCATAAATATAGTATTTCTCATTCAGCAACTAAGTAATTAAGCAGGACAATTAAAGTAAGTATCAGTAAAATTCTGCTGGCATATTGATAAAAAAACCACTAAGACACATCACACAACATAGATATCTCACTCAATGTATCTATTGTAAACCCGCTACCTCTCATAACTTGTCGTACAAAACATTTACCTACTACCGAGTTTCAAAGAAATGAATCATTGGTATTCTTACTGCGGTGCAGGGCAGGGTTACCTCGATTCTTCGACAATATTGGCTAATTAATATGTTGACAATGCGACAATACCTAGGTTTCGTAATTAACCCTCCAGTGCCAAGTAGAGAAAATGTAGGGTCTCCTAATTGAATATTAAGTTAATTTCACATAAATAGGTGCAGTTGGTAATTCATGTCGTCAATAGGGATGTTTCCTGAGGAATAAAAATATGATCCTATTTAGTCCGTCAGTTAGATTATCGAAAAATATTGGACACGGATTTTTTGCTTTATCAAATCTATAAAAATTGACGAAAATAAAAAGCTTCAAAGATCATGAGTGGGGGCTTGTGACATCACGGGCGTGGTAAAAATCGTCGCACGAAGTGACGTCACACGAATTTTCAACGCACTATATCGTCTTACGGACTAATTAGATTTTTTTAGGCAACGACCCTATTGCCGCCTAGCAATGTCTATTGTTTTGAATGTGAGAGCTTACAAATAGACAAACAAAATGTTAGACCGTTAACAAAGTTAACATCAATAGAGATTACATGGCACATTGAAATAAAGTCATAATCATCACGAAATGCAACTATAAATTTGTAACACAATGCTTATACCAAACAAAATAGCATACTTAGTTTACCAAAGTATAGGTAAGTACCTGCATGAATATTATCTGTTTTTAATCGATAAGAAATCATCAAATGACTTTGTCCGCTCTGGACGGAGCGGAAAGTACAGACTAAAATCCACCCGTGTTCCTTCTAGTGACAGAAAAGAATCGTTTGTCACTTTGATTTGTAAGCTATTATTACTATTGTGATTTTCTAATTAAGTGTCATAATTGCGTGAAATTATGTTTTCGAATTGCGTATATTTTAAATAAAATGTTGCGATATTATTTCCTATCTTATTATATTTTATCTGTACCGGCTCCATGTTACTTGGAGGTGCAACAGGTTTTCTTCTATTTAGGGTTCCGTACTTCAGTCGGTAAAAACGGAACCCTTATATGAACACACTTATCTCATGAACCGTTATAGTTAGAAAGTCAAAATTTTCACTCATGATGTATTTTTGTTGCCGCTTTAACTCGCTTGCCGTTTTTATATGTGCCGATCGACTCGCACGTGTTCGGTTTTTTTTTCTCTCTTGAAAGTTAAATTCCGACATATTTTTCATTAACTTCCTGATTTGTAGCGGCTCGATCGTTAAGATACTCGATAAAACTTGTTAATAATTTTATGTTTATTAACACGTAAAACGTTTCAGATTTTACTTTTGATATTATAGGAATGTTAAGTATAATGGACAACTGGACAGCGGCCATTGATATTGATAAGTTATGAAGTCTCATATTTACTTCCTGTTCTGAGCCATATTTATTTATTTTGTTTTCCTTGAATATATTTTCTGGTGTAGGTACCTACTGATATTGAATAGCAATAATTTGTATTTATCTGTTAGCAGCATCAAATGTTTCCGCAAAAGACCATCTTGTATACAAACCGTGAAGAGTTAGGCAGAGAAATACCGATTTTGCGGAATTGCGAAAGAGTCACCGTGGTCCTGGCACGCAAAGGGCATTAGGAGGAACACGGATGGCGAGCTAAAGGTGGCTCGCCGTCCGATAGATAGCAACCAGGCCTGAGTCGAGGGCGCGTCGTGTTCCACGCGCGCCTCAAAGAGCCGTCCGCAAAGAAGTCGGGTCCCCTAAGGGTCAGTGCCTGCTAGGGTTGCGGAATTCGTTCAAAAAAGTCACCGCGGCCCTGGCACGCAAAGGGCATTAGGAGGAACACGGATGGCGAGCTAAAGGTGGCTCGCCGTCCGATAGATAGCAACCAGACCTGAGTCGACGGCGCGTCGTGTTCCACACGCGCCTCAAAGAGCCGTCCGCAAAGAAGTCGGGTCCCCTAAGGGTCAGTGCCTGCTAGGGTTGCGGAATTCGTTCAAAAAAGTCACCGCGGCCTTGGAAGCAAAGGGCATTAGAGGCACACGGATGGGTTTTAGTCAGTATGAGCCTGACACTCTCTTCCGCTCCGCCCAGAGCGGGAGAAGTCATTTGATGCTTTACCATCCTAAAAAAAAGATTAATTATGTGTCTATTTTGATATCGTTACTTCAAGTGACAAAGGTATTATGTATTGGTCACTTTCGATCAACAATTTCTGATGCGGATGTTTCAATGCATCCATTTGCGTAGCATTGATTTCGATTGTTCAATTGTTTCAGTCGCATCCTCATCACAATGAGAGCTCATTATGAAAGGTAACATATTATGAGTTGATAACAAACACGAAGACGACGATAGATCAGACTGAAAACAACAACAAACTATTTTTCCTGTAGGTGTTGAATACAATCTTCATTTGCGCAAAGACAAAATGGGACACCTCCAGATGGTTTACTTAATAAAAATCATCAATAAGAAAAAAAAATATTATACACGAGAGCCACTCATTTAAAAAAGGAAGGTAATTTAAATCTCGAGACCACCACAGGAGAGCCCGGTTAAGCAGTAATCAACCTTAGAGTTTTGAACTGCGAGTGTTCACGTCAAACAAAAAAGCTTCTATGGAATGTGTACGGGGCGGACGTGATCGACTGGACTGTAGGGTGGCCAGGGTAGGTTATCCTATTCTTCAAAAGTGGACTGTATGGTGACAACCCACCTAGGTATAAATGATCCAGACGCGTTGACGCTCCGTCTATAAGCTACGGGCCATGAGGATGCAACCCTTAGTTGATACTTGCTATACTTGCTGTTATTCACACAATATATAGGGGTAGGTACCTATTGAGGGCTTACCAATAAAGTCACAATAAAACACTATTTAACTTGTTCACTATGCACTTAGCGATTTGAAGGGTGAAATTCGCGACTATATGATTCTACATTTAGGTATAAATTCGAAATATCTTGCAAATGACTACAAATTTCTTCAAGTTTCTATGTTACTATTGTACGGCGCAACTATACCGTATCGACACCCAAAAAATCACCGTGTGTGATGAAGTTTATTAACTAAAATTTTCACTATGCTAATTCTAGATTTTAGGCTATATCTAGGCTTAGGTCTATGTGAGTAGGGGTTGTCGTACCTTTAATGGATAGCCCTCGGTAAGCTCCATACAGCGGAGACGAATTCACCCCTTCATCCCCCTCCATGTAGGGGTGGGATGCCGAAAACTATACAAAACTATTGTAGGCACGAAGCTATTACCTACTTGGGGTGAATTTACCGTAAAACTATGCTAGGAGGGCTATGCAGCTATATGTATCTCTATAGATACGACAACCCTCTACAAAACTACATATGTTTCAACCCTGTCACTCAAGGGGTTGCAACTCTATAAGCGTATATATTTCAGGGGGATAAAAATAAACAGTTTTATTAAATCCTTAATTACGGCTTTATGCCTGCATACACTGTAAACATCTATATATCCCCTGAAAGGATTTTTCAAGGCGGTTCTGTTTCAGACATTTAGAAGTCTAGAATCTAGACTTGTATTTTCGGGAAAGGAAGAGGGTAGATACAAAGTGTTTTATTTTTGTGCATACCTTCACCAGGGCTATTTATCAAAAACCATTGACCAATCACGTACCAGCACCCTCCTGCTCTGTGATTGGTCAGTGTCGCTTTTAGCTATGCGACTACCTTTGACCTAATATTTCAAGTCTCAAATTACCAAGCCCTTTCTATTTACCTATGTATGTCTGTCTGTGTGTGTATATACCTCGATTACCTTATATACCACCGATCACCTTTATATACCTTTATATACCTTGATTACCTTTATATACCTTCGATTACCAGGGTTACCATGTGTTTACTGTTATGTGTAAGGGATAGGATACCCTACCTAACTATATTCTATTTACTTGGAAGAAATAAAGGCTCCAAGGGCTTATATACTGCCTCTTGAGAGCAAACGACTGTAACGAATGTGTTTTATTTCAATAACAAACTATGTATCAACTATAGCCACCTATAACTATCTAAACTATGCAGCTTTATCTGTTACAGCATTCTATGTGCTAACTAACTACCTATAACTACCTATACTATGTAGTCGCGGTTTTATTTATTTGCAACATTCTATGTACTACTATAGCTACCTATAACTACCTATACTATGTAGCTAAGACGCATCGTCGCGAACAGAATGTCTCATCATCTACCATCATCGATCAAACGGAACAGACATTTTCAATATATATTAATACGAATCAATGCTGATGAATGTGATTCAGACCATAGAATGTTACAAAAACCGGCCAAGTGCGTGTCGGACCACGCATAGCGAAGAGTACCGTAGTTCACTGTTAAAATCTCATATCTATAAAAATATATAAGCTGTGATGTTCAAACCAATTTTCGTTGTAAGTGTCTGTAAAGTTAGTGTCTATAAAAAGTTAGTGGGGAGGGGACACATTTTTTACGAATTTGGAAGCAAACATCTCAAAAACTATCGCCTTAAATTAAAATTCTTTTAGAAACCTCTATTTCATTTGGAAAGAGCTATCCAATGATACCCCACACGATGATGTTTGTTGGAATTTATTTTTTCATCCCCCAGTTATATGTATGGAGCGCCACCCCTAAAATAATTATTTTCCCTAATATTACAGCATTATTGAATAGCGGTTAACAGGTTGCACCTACCTATCAATTTTCATTTAAGTACTTTTAATAGTCTTTGACATACGGACAGACAGACAGACAGACATGACGAATCCATAAGGGTTCCATTTTTTGCCTTTTGGCTACGGAACCCTAAAAATGGGAACACAACCTCACAAGTATCTGATCGCTTTATGATCCTAGACGGACAATGGGCCTTTTTATTCCAGTCTGCTAATCTGCTTACTCCACAAACTAATAAAAATATCGAACATAATCAAGTAACCGATTCCCCATGCTATTCGCTCCACCAATGATGCGTTACCGTAGCCGGCGCAAGCGCAGAAGCAGCTCGTGTCAATCAGTTTAACGGTAGGTTTCACTCGCTTTAGCATAGCCGTGGTAATAGGTGGCGCAAGCAGACCCTTTGGTTATGTGTTACCTCATTTTTTAAAACTGCAAGTGAATAATTAGACAGTTTGGTAAGAGTTTGGTGTTTCTATTAAAAGTTTTTTTTTTTTAATAAAAAGTGAGGAGCAACCTCACTAGGAATTTCTCCTGTGTTGTGGGTGCATTTACAAACATATGAACTCACATACACAAACAGCCACACATACACAGCTCACACACACAGTTGCGATGTGCAGGTAATGGGAACATTTTTCTGGAGTGAACATTACAAAGTTTGAGCTACACGGTAACTGACAAATGCTTGCACTGCCTGGGCAGGTCCACTCAAATCTGTGTGGCACTGTCCTCAAAAGGCCACCTCAGTCATTAACCTGTAACTCCGTACTGGTCAAATCATATACCATCTAGATTTGACCAGTACGGATTGTATGGACTTTAAAGAGACTTTGACCTCTGAGTTTGTTTGGGTGTTTTGTTCTCAGGGTAGTCGGGTGGGAAACACCGGCCTCATCTAGCTTAAAATGACCAATAATTATTGGGACGTGTAAAAGTCTTATGTTTAACCAACTTACAAAGTAAGTACAATAATCATATTTTTTTTAATGGATGGAAAATCATCAAATGTCAGACTCTTACTGACTAAAACCGTATTCCATCAAATGCGATTCCGAACAAAATCCGTATCCTTGACGTGCGTCCTTTTACTTCTAAGGTTATCTGTTAGAGTATGGTAGGTATTCTAAACATTTCAATTTTCGAGTTACGATGTAAACTTGCACTGTAATATTAATGAGCGATACATAAAGGTCTCGGTTTGAAATGGATTGTCAGCCATCCACGAATCGACGACCGAGCGTCGCTTAACCTCAAATATTGACTTGTGCGACTGTTATTATTTAATTATGAGCTTCTGAAAACAGTTACAACACTAACATAACAAAAATGTCACAGTCTAAATGAATAAGTTGGTCAATGGCAACTTAACAAAAGTCTATGGAAGACACAGTTTCAAAACTTGCTCTATTGTAAAAAGTACCAATATAAAAAAAAGTGTTGAGTAAAACAATTTGCTTACAATAAATTGTAATGAATTTCTTTCTTTCTCGGTGCTCGCGCGCCACCTCTTCACAGATCATTGATTACGAAATCTATCAATGAGTTTCGTTGTTTGAAATGTTTGATGAAATGCTGCACGACTTGCGGGGTTATCACGGAATGTAATAAAAATGACAGAAATATATTTTTTAAGTTTTTTTTTTCTGGTTGTACATTGTGGTGTTATTAAGCTATCAATTTAGTAATAAACGGTTATTTTTAGCCCACGCCTCATTGTCATGACTGTTTTATTACAAAAAATAAATTATTCCGTTTCTGTATTGATAATGCCTAAGGTATTATCCGCCTCTGTACCTCTGCGTGCATAAAGTATTAAATTAATAAATAATATATTGATAACAACTTGTCAAAGTCTACTTTGATGCCTAAGTTTATCTGCTTAATTGGAGTTTCACAAGATCTATTTTTAGTTTTCTGAATTCAGATACTAAGGGTAAAACACGCGGGGGATTGACTAGTACGCCAAGCTTTTTTGTGTGGCCTCTTTTTTCTGGATGGGAAATCATCAAATAACTTCTCCCGCTCTGGGCAGAGCGGAAGGGAGTGTCAAACTCTTACTGACCAAAAACCACCCGTGTTCCTCCTAATGCCCGCCGTAGTGATTATTTCGAATTAAATCCACAAACCTGACAGTCGTTGGTCAGCCCTACAATGCATTAAGAGGTTACAATGACTCATCGCTTGTTAGTAAGCCAAACAGCCCGTCTCAAAACTGATCTTCTTGAATAAAGCCTTTGTCTCAAGCTCTTTAGGTACCTAATCTTTACAAATAGCAACTAATTAATTACTTCTTTTATTTTGGATAGGTTATCATCAAATGAGTGCGGAGTGGAAGGGAGTGTCAGACTCTTATTGAGGCTCTGGGCGGAGCGAGAGGGAGTCTCTTGCTGTCTAAAACCCAAAAGTGTTCCCTCAAATGCCCTTTGTGGTCCAGTGCCGCGGTGACTCATTCGCTATTATTGACGGGAATTAATTACTAGTGTACTGTTTTTGGACTCGCTGTTTTTCAATTATTCTAATGATTTTGAGAACAACGTAACGGCAAGTTCAAAAGTTAATATTAAAGCATGCGCCTGCGTATTGATGCACTCTTTTTATTTTTGTACTAGCTGCTGCCCGCGACTTCGTCCCCGTGGAATCCCCGATTTTAAAACATTCTTTATCGCTGCTCCGCTCCTATTGGCTTAAGCGTGATGATATACCTATAGCCAAAGCCTTCCTCGATAAATGGTCTATTCAACCCAAAAAGAATTTTTCAATTCGAACCAGTAGTTCCTGAGATTAGCGCGTTCAAACAAACAAACAAACTCTTCAGCTTTATAATATTAGTATAGATTATATTCAACTATCCTTTCTTGCTTTTTGGTCTTTCCGTCTACGTCTTTTGGATGAAGATGTTCTAAATTGCAGATTTTTGTTTTCAAAATGGAAAATCATTTTCAACAGTAAATCTAATGACTGTTAAATAAGGTCTGGTTGCTGACCCCAGCCCATACACCTGCGGAGAAACGCTTCTATGATTCACTTATAGAAAAACTAATTTGCGGAACAACTACCAAAATAAAAACAACACTCTTTAGAAACAGTCAACATTCACCCACAATATTGATCACTAGGTACGAGTATACAGCGGATGCGGAAGAAGCAAGTCGCAAAGAGGATATCCACATTTCTATATAAAAATGTACCGCGGGTGTAACGCCCTGAACGTAACTAGTACCGGTCGGACTTGATCTACCGGTGCTAACGGATGCTGTGGCTACCTGAATTACTGATTGATATCAAGCTGTTGCAAATGGCACTTGTATGCATAATCTTTTATGTGCAGCAAACAAAAATGAATCTTCACACCTTGGTTTACTGGATACCAAACATTTTCCGGAGAAGACCTGAAGCGCTATTTAGCTGCTTTACCTGCCCTACAAATTAAGGATGGAAACTTCACATTTCGAGTGTATTTCCTGTGCTTTAGGGACAGAGGTGTACCTTTGTCGTAAAAATATCATTGGATTAGCCATTTGATGGCAATGGACAATTCTGCGATATGGTCACGACACACCCATATTTCGCATGATTAAGTTCCAAACAATTAGGAACGAGCACATTGCCACCAGCCAAGCACATATCCACCCATCAAGCAGTTACTAACATTTTTATTTTATGGAAAAATCGCCATAACACACCTATCCGACCTGGTCTTAAAATTAAAACAATTTGATTTAATTTACTACCGCCTCAGAATAAATTGATACTTCATAATTTCCTATACGTAGGATCTGAATATTGTAATACCTAGGATCTCAAGTCTAATGTTACTTATTATTCTAATGAACAAAACACGGATTAGGATTTAACTTCGTACTTATTTACGGCATCTGCCTTATAAGAGCACTACTACGTGACTTTTAATATTTATAAAACAACACATATTTTATCTTATTCATAATTCAAAATACTTTTTATTTTTTTGCCAGACAATTCCAAAGTTCTATCGACAACATTGCCTGCCAGTGACTTGCAGCCAAGGAGGCTATCATCGTCACAATATGGACAAACTACTTACATTTCGATTCCTCTCTCAATTCTAGATTGCTGACGGATTTATACAATAGGGTATTTTACTGTAAAAATCTAATTAGTCCGTCTGATAGATATACAAAAAATATTGGACACGTATTTTTTCTTTTTTCACGAAAGCAAAAAATGAAGACAATACAGTGCGTTGAAAACTCACGTGACGTCACGTCGCTGGTAAAAATTGTAGCAACGTAGTGACATCACGTGAGTTTTCAACGCACTGTATCGTCTTAATTTTTTGTTTACGTGAAAAAAGAAAAAATACGTGTCCAATATTTTTTGTAAATCTATCAGACGGACTAATTAGATTTTTACAGTAAAATACCCTATTTACATATTTAACGTCAAACATAATTAATAACGTCAGATTCCTTGGATGTGTTTCACAAGGCGTGCGTTCGGAGCGCGCTGCGCAGGAGTTTCGCAATAAGCGCGCTCCGGCTGTAGGAACCGCTTTCACACGTCGGTCGCTACCGAGTGTCCCATGTTTGAAAATATTGAGATTTTTTTAATACGTAAAATGGGACGAGGTAAGTATTGATTCACTAGCTTCTGCCCGCGACTTCGTCCGTATGGAATAGTTACTTTACCCCCGATTTTAAAATTGACGAAGTTTCATACAAACTTTCATCCCCTGTTTTATCCCCTTGGGGGTAGAATTAATCAAAATCCTCTCTTAGCGGATGCCTACGTCATAACATCTACCTGCATGCCAAATTTCAGCCCGATCCATTCAGTGGTTTGGGCTGTGCGTTGATAGATCACTATGTCAGTCAGTCAGTCACTTTTGAGATATATATATTTAGATTACTTGTGTACAATCTCTAAACTTTAAATAAAAAAGGATTTTTTTTGTTTGAAAAGGTAAACTCGGGCAGTATTCATCTGATTACGAAGGTATGGTAACGCGGAGTGCCTTTGTTTGTTGATGGGAAATCATCAAATGGCAGGAGTGTCAGACTCTTACTGACTAAAGTCCAGCTGTGTTCCTTCAAATACCTTTGCGTTCCAGGGTCGTGGTAACTTTTTCGTAGAATTGCGCAATCAAAGTCAATTCATTTATTTCAACTAGACCATTAAAAGGCACTTTTGAACTTCAAAACAGTTTGTAAATAAAAATATAATAATGACTCGAGTTGTCCACATCGCTGAAGCTGATTTCCATAAGTTATGCCATGCGTTGTGCGATTCAGCAGTGGTGGCCGAGTGGTACCGGCCCCAACTTACGAATTGTAGGTCGCGGGTTCAAACCCAGCCAGGCGCATTACTTTGTGTAATTAACTTCATCACCACTGCTCACAAAACGGTGAAGGAAAACATCGTGAGGAAACTGGCATGTCCTAGAACCAAAAATTCGAAGACATGTGACATTCACCAACCCGCACTAGGCCCGCGTGGTGGATTACGGCCCATTCCCTCTCCTAGAGAGGAGGTCTGTGTCCCAGCAGTGGGAACGTTAAAAGGCTGATTATGATATGCGATTCGCATTGGTTTCTATAGTCTGCCTGGTCGCTGCGACCACTGGTCGTGCTTATGGCCGTTTAGTGCGCGAAAACGCTTACGGCGAAACGAACAAGCCACTACAGAGCGTGCCAAAGTAATGGGCATGTCATAAAAACATACAATACTCTTGATTAAATATTATCCTCCAACGGGATCAGTCGGGGATTTAGGGTTACATTCATCTCATCTTATCACCCCTCTCCCCAGAAAAATAAGATTAAACTTCACCAAGAATCAAAATATCACCGTAAAACCAGCCGAGCCTATCACTAAACTTAATTATGAGCTTACTGGAGCGGAGTGGACCGTAGCCGGACTAGCGACCATTTGTAGCCATTAAATCGAATAAATTTAAAAAGAGAGAAAAATATGGCTGAGAGTGAATGAAAGTGAATACCAATTCTGTTATTGTTGCTGTGTTTTTGATGACTGACGTAATAAAGTTATAATACTGCACAGTATTTTTTGGTCAGCTTAGTTATACCGATTTAGGCAATACAGAACCAGATACTACATTATTGCTTAATTATTATATCGGGAAACGATAATCATGTCTAATAAATAAAGAAAATAAGGTGACAGTAAAGTTTAAGATGACTTTTGGTAAACAAGACATATTGCCAACCCACGAAATGATTTTGATGTCGTGGGTTGAAAAAACTACGGATTTTCTGGTAAGAAAAAGAATTTCGATGACATAATAATATACTCAGCCCTTTGTAAACTGTCAAAGTTAATGTCAGAAAAAAAAATCAGCTGTTCCCTACATTTATGGTCGTATAACTCATCAAAATGTAGGGAACAGCTGATTTTTTCGCGATTTCAGGTTTGGTCCCATAGTAAAAGTTGTTCATAATGATGAGTACAATGACCCCTTAAGAGGTTGTTGGTGTTTTACAAATAACCCTGTATAGTAATTGTTTGCTTAGATCAATCTTCAGATACGTGGTAACAGCATAATTGTATTACTAAATAAATTAGCTCATTAACTAATTTATATTGCAACTATCTGACACGGAAAAATACTTATTTCAGGTTCCTAAATAAGAAACGGTTGGACCTTGCAACTTAAGTCACAGCTCTTATGTGAATATTGTATCCGCAAACAAAATCTCTCTATTTAATCTAGGTTCAAATATTACGAAGTATAACTTACATAATTATACATTAGAAACTTTCTTTCTTAAAATGAACACTAGCATGGCCTTGGGCGTCTTTTTAGAAGCTCGTGAATTTGGTATTTATTGCATGAGCTTTTAAAAAGACGGCCAAATGGATAACTAGATAGCCTTACGTAACTAGATGTACAATATTTGATATCTAATACTAATATTATTACATCGCGTCATAATGTCACCGCTGAATTGTAGAATCTGTAAGATTGTAGCATAATCAGCCTTTGTAATGTTCCCACTGCTGGGACACAGGCCTCCTCTCTAGGAGATGGAATGGGCCGTAATCCACCGCGGGCCCAGTGCGGGTTGGTGGATGTCACATGTCTTCCAATGCTTGGTTCTAGGACATGCCGGTTCCCTCACGATGTTTTCCTTCACCGTTTTGAGAGCAGTGGTGAAGACGAAATTGATTGAGTCAGGCGTTACTTTGCGGAAATCCATTTTAAATTTGAAAATGAAAACAAAATATCTCAGTCGCAACTCAACGGTCAGCGAGTCAACACGTCCCCTGAGGATGCCTCGTGGAGAGGCGAAACACGTGTCGGTAATGGTGTTGGGTTTTGCATTGCCTTCCTGCATGTGCTTAAAATCCTTGCATTTGCCTAGTAATCTTGCATGTGCATAATATAGCGGGCGGGAGGGAGGTGCATACCTGCAACCCACTAATATTCGCGGAAATTAAAACTAGATATTTTGTTTTCATTTTCAGTGGTGAAGAAATTAATTACACATAGTAATGCGCCTGGCTGGGTTTGAACCCGCGACTTACAATTCGTAGGTCGGGGCCGTTATCACTTGGCCACCACTGCTATCGCAAGGTTTTAATAAATCTTTATTAAATAATCATTTCTCGATATAGGTATATGGAATAAATCGGTTTAGGGAATTGGTGGAAAACCAACAATGTTCATAAAATATTGATAAATTCATTGTCTGTACTCGGGCACCCTTGGAAAATCATCCGCCTGAGGGAGTGAAATAATATATCTACATACATACATCGTACTACTTCTAATAGGCAAAGAATTCACAATAAATTCGGGGGTTGCGATTGCGAACCACTGACACAGAGAAAGTCGGGCCTTTTTCAACAAGCAGTAGGTCTAAATTTGCATGGCTTTTAATACACACGTAACGGTTAGGTAACTGAACATATTATCCATTCGATCCCACGTTACACGCCCCCATGACGAAAATATATCAAAATTACTATGAACATCTACAATGATATGATACAGTGTAACAAAACGATTATTACTCAATTAGTTTTTGCACATAAACGATACTATAGATTTGCGTATTCGATTCTTTAGTCGACTTTCACCAAATCGATTGCTGTTCGCATAACTTTAGATATGCACTTGTATACGTACAGCGAAAACATTGATAGATTCTATTCTTGTTCGCATTTTGCATGTAATCTAATAACCATCATCTGTCCATCCTTTTCACAACTAATATATAATATAATAAACTAGCTGCTGCCCGCGACTTCGTCCCCGTGGAATCCCCGATTTTAAAACATTCTTTATCGCTGCTCCGCTCCTATTGGCTTAAGCGTGATGATATATAGCCTAAAGCCTTCCTCGATAAATGTTCTATTCAACCCAAAAATAATTTTTCTATTCGAACCAGTAGTTCCTGAGATTAGCTCGTTCAAACAAACAAACAAACAAACAAACTCTTCAGCTTTATAATATTAGTATAGATTTTATTTCTCTCACCACAATATTTTAATAATACATCAAATACAATGTTAATATAAAACTTTATCACTGTGGGAGACTGGTGCCTGAGTTAAGCTGCAAGCTTGTGTTTCAGGACACCAGGATTCCACCTTTTGCATAGAAATCAGTATCACGTAAATAACATTTGGTATTAAAACTATGTCGGGGTGGGTATCCATTGTAACCGGCTGCGGCCTGAATTCAGTATTTGACCCCCACCACCCAGTTACTGTGTAACACGATACCCCTCACAATTCAGACTGTTTGGACTTCTACCCGTCACTTAATTCGCCATTTCAATGCTTTTTAAGCATAATCAGCCTTTTAATGTTCCTACTGCTGGGACACAGGCCTCCTCGCTAGGAGAGGGAATGGGCCGTAATCCACCACGCGGGCCCAGTGCGGGTTGGTTACTCGGCCACCACTGTCGTACATAGGTAAGTTATTTTTAAGTCTTCTGTACAATTTACCGAAAAAATCTTCATGACCATTTAACATGCTGATTAAATTTGACTACGATATTTATAATATCGTAGTCAAATTTAATCAGCATGTTAATGCCAATATTTACATCTATACTAATATTATAAAGCTGAAGAGTTTGTTTGTTTGTTTGTTTGTTTGAACGCGCTAATCTCAGGAACTACTGGTCCGAATTGAAAAAATCTTTCAGTGTTAGATAGCCCATTTATCGAGGAAGGCTATAGGCTATATTTTATCCCCACATTCCCACGGGAACGGGAACTACGCGGGTGAAACCGCGAGGCGCTGCTAGTTATTATAATAAACCAACTCACATTTTATTCATTATAATAATTTATCAATTATTATTTTTTACTTAGTGACACATAAAAAAAACGAATTCCTGCTTGAGCTCATCTTCTTGTTTTGCAATCCGTCGACTAGTTTTAATATGTCAAAGTTGACATTTCAAACACTTGTCTGACCTTGCAAAAGGCCACATACCTACTTAGGTATTAACATACCGTCTTGGCATTTCGTTTTGGATTTTAATATTTAATGGTAAGGTCGCTTTTCCTATCTTTGATGACAGTGTTATTTATAAGTCCCTTGTCGGTATTAATTATTTAATTTTGCTGTGTTTAACATAAAAATGTTAAATCGCCGAAATTAGGCGAGTTGCCATACAATTTAGTCGATTTTTATTCCTCTTTTTTTATTCAAAATTTGAATGTTTACGGTCATTGGAAGCTTTTTTTTTAATAACCAGACTATAACTTCTGATATTAATTAGAGTTTTAAAGGTCATGATGACAAAGTACAAGAATAGTTATTGGCAAACGAGGTTTTAAAGGATTTGGTACATTTGACTATCTCGTCAGTAACCAGTAAAGAAACATTTAAAATCATTCGTTAATTTATTGGTGTAAATATTTCACCGCCACTGCTTAACTAACGGCATAAGAATAATTGAAATCAGACTCTTACTGACTAAAACCCATCCGTGGTCCTAGTTTATATCCTTTGCATTCCACTACAAGTTCAAAACATAAGCCCACAAGTTTGTAATATCGACGGGCATAGAGTAGACTAAAATGTCAGAGGTGAGAGCAGTGCACGACTTTGACATTAACAGATATTTTTAATAGTCTATGCGCGTAATATCTCTAGCGATTTGAAGCATGCAGTTTTGAACGATAAATGTCTGTAAGATCCATCATGGTTAAGGAGTGGTGTATTTTTATACATCCTGTTATCAATGGTACATAAGGTGAAAAGTTATGGGCAACACATACTGAGTATACTGTTAAAAACACCGCTCAACTTTCCACGTCAAGTCTTTTATGTCGACACGGATGGCGTAGTAGTTGAGCGATTTGCGGCTACGCTTGTTGCGGGTTCGAATCCCGCACGGAACAAATATTTGTACGACCTGCAGATACTTATTCCAGGTTTGGCTGTTTGTGTATGTGTTTGTAAAAGCACCCACGATACAGAAGAAATTCCTAGTGTAGGGGTAACGTTAAAAAAAACGTTTTGTCAAGTTTTGAAGATGATACAGTGACTTGAATAAAAACTTATCAATGTTACTTTCTAACTCATCTGGAGGTCTTCTGCGTTGAGCAATGGAGATCAAATTCCATTATTGGTAAATACAGATCGTGATTTGACGTAATATAATTTCGTTAGTTATCGGTCAATTACGAGCCAAACTTGCAACAAAAGGTTCCGTATCATGTTGCGGAATTTGTTCGAAAGAGTCACTGCGGCCCTGGAACGCAAAGGGCACTAGAAGGATCACGGGTGGGTTTTAGTCAGTAAGAGTCTGACACTCCCTTCCGCTCCGCCCAGAGCGAAGAAGTCATTTGATGATTTCCAATCCAGAAAAAAGAAAAAAAAAGAAATAGGGTTCTATACCACAATCTGAAAAATCTCTTTTAAAGGGTTATTCAATGGCCCTTCAATTTTTATTTTCGGCAATAGAAATATGGTCTCTGATCAACTATCAATCTAACAGATATAGTCCGCGGACACACAGATAGATGACTGGACAAACAGACAGTGGACCCATATACCATAGTTAACTAAAAAAATCTAATTAGTCCGTCAGATAGATTTCCAAAAAATATTGGACACGTATTTTTTCTTTATTCTCGTAAACAAATAAATGAAGACGATACAATGCGTTGAAAAGTCGTGTGACGTCACTACTCGCTACAATTTTTAGCGAGCCGTGACGTCACAAGCCTCCACTCCTGATCTTTGATGCTTTGTGTCTTTGTCAGTTTTTATAGATTTGATAAAGGAAAAAATAGGTGTCCAATATTTTTCTATAATCTAACTGACGGACTAAACATAATCATATATTTTTTACTCAGGAAACATCCCTATTGCGACACATATTGATATTTATTTATGTTCATATTGATATATTCTGATGACAATATTAATAATTATATTTTGCAACTTATGAAAGCAAGGAAGAGGAAGATCGTCATTAAGTTAAAGTAGCTATCTAAATACATAGCTGGCCATAATTAGCGACAGCAGTAATTACACAATGAGTGTGGTCGTACACTGTAATCTGGACAGGTAGACCAGTGGGCCGAAGTTCGTGGTTTTGCACCATCGAGTTACCGAGTAGGTATCAACTGAGAACTACGGGTTTTTGTCAACATAACGTGAACATAATAATCAGACAGACAGACATGAATAAAATAATTCTTGTTGGCAATTACTATCATTTTATTTGGGACTATATAGTAAGTAAGTCTGTGGTTTTTACTTTATTTTTTACTACCAGAGCCTTTTCACCTATCAGTAAGCTACACTATCCCCGGGTAAGTATGGATGGATGGATGTTTGTTACTCTTTCACACAAAAACTACTGAACGGATTTGGATGAAATTTGGCACACAGATGGTTTATAACCAGGATTAACATAAAGAATAGTTTTTATCCCGATATTCCCATGGGATCAAAATTTATGCGGGTGAAGACGCGGGGCGCTGCTAGTAGGCTATACTTTATCCCCATATTCCCACGGGAACGGGAAGTATGCGGGTGAAACTGCGGGGCATCTCTATATTCCCACGGGAACGCGAGGTACGCGTTACGAAACTGCGGGACGTTACGTACTATATAAAATCAGTCAAATGACGTTATAAACTGCAAACTAAAACAAATCATAACAAATAACACACAACGCTCACACTCGTCCGCGTGAAAGTGTTCTCTCATATCTCACGAGGCGAGCAGATTATTGTAGAAAATGGACGAATCATGACGGCACTCACTTCCTTAGTTTCTTTATATTTTGTTATTTTTGTTGCGTTACGTAACATACTGTCATGGCTGACGTCCTCGGGAGGTATGCAAGGTTACATTATAACATCTAGGCTAGACTTTTGAATCTGTGTTCTTTTGTAAGCTTTTTATTTATTTTATTACCAATTTTACAGGACAAATTACATACAGTCTTAAATATATATCTTAATTCTAAGTATTACGAGCCTCAACTAGGAAATCCTATGTTTCAGGCGAGAAGATCTAAAATAATTTAAAATTAACAAATAATCAAAAGGATTCTATAGTACAATACAAATGTGTAAAAAAGCTGTGTAATAGACAATTAAAAACTAAACTTCTAGATTCCTAACTAAACTAGGTCAAGAATTGTATAAAAACAAAATCACTTAAGCACAATCAGTAAATTCTCTGTATCATCATAGGACATTTTTTGAAGAGTTTATAAGCTAAGAAAGAGTGGGATACAACGCACGGCTATTGAACTGAGTGAAAACCATTGGTGAGCCATCGCCATTTTGATGTTTCTAACAGAATACTACAGTATATGTAATCGGGATATTGTACCCCAGAGTCGCGTTGAGAGCAATGAAATAACAAATCGCTATGAGAACTTTACTTCCAGAATTACTATTCCATTTGTTATTCATTTAAGTATCACGCGCCGCAAATTTGCAAGTTAACTCAAAATGGATGGCTTCCAGATAAACTCTTTGCAGAATATACATATATGTAATTATGAAGTTTTAGCTGCCGGTAAAAGAAAGCTGTATTAAACTTGCTGCGGAAAACACACCAAGATACCCGGCACAAGATTTCACCAACAACAGCAGCACGTTCAAAAATTCCAACAAATCATTTACAATATTTTTCACCGATCGTTCTAGGCTGTGTAGCCAATTAATATTTGTCTAATTTACAGCAGTAAGCGGAAGAAATGAACTGGAATATACATCACCAGCTAACCTTTGGTCACGCTTCAACGCGCGTACATTCCTACTGTCGACTCTGATCGTTTGAAGTTTGTACTTCTACTAATGCTAATATTGTCTAAGAGAAACCTATTTGTAGTTAGTAATTAACTTCATTTCAGGGAACACTCTGAGGAAATCCCCATATTTCTAACTAGCTGCTGCCCGCGACTTCGTCCCCGTGGAATCCCCGATTTTAAAACATTCTTTATCGCTGCTCCGCTCCTATTGGCTTAAGCGTGATGATATATAGCCTAAAGCCTTCCTCGATAAATGGTCTATTCAACCCAAAAAGATTTTTTTAATTCGAACCAGTAGTTCCTGAGATTAGCGCGTTCAAACAAACAAACAAACAAACTCTTCAGCTTTATAATATTAGTATAGATGAGCGTTCGCAATCGCGTCCGTGTTGCTATCTGTCAAAAACAAGTCTTTATTTCTCTACATTTTGGCAAGTTTGTTACTTTTAACTGTCTATAAGCAATTTATTTTCACCGTACAATTTACCACTCGCATATCACTGTCTCTTTTATATTTTTACAAATCTAATTTATTTTTCATAGAAGTATTATATCTATACTTATATACTTATCTATATATCTATAATAATCCATCTATTATCTTATCTTATCTTTATCTTAATCTTTCCTTTTTATAATAAAAGGAAAGATTAGTATTTTTGTATGTAACGAATAAACTCAAAAACTACTGGACCGATTTCAAAAATTCTTTCACCATTAGAACGCTACATTCACCCTGAGTAACATACAAGCTATATTTTATCGTCATAATCCCACGGGAACGGGAACTACGCGGGTACAGATTGGACCTCGGAGAAGGAAATACTTTTTATATTCATGTTTATTTATTGCATTCTACAGTGGTGTTAACAAAAGCTAAAGAATGTTGTAGATCCTCATTCCTGGTTGGGCACAGCAATATTATTTAAATATTGTAAAACAAAGTCGCTACCCGCTGTCTGTCCCTATGTATGCTTAAATCTTTAAAACTTCGCAACGGATTTTGATGCAGTTTTTTTGAATAGATAAAGTGATTCAAGAGGAAGGTTTATATGTATAATACATGCATATGATAGCTGAGAAAACATTAGTATCTACATTTCAACCGTGTGAAGCCGGGGCGGGTCGCTAGTTTTAAATAAATTAAAACAATAATTCTATAAATTATACATAAAATTGGAGCACTAAAAATACACACAAATATCAAACAAAAATTAAAAAATACAATTAATATAAGCCATTTTATTTTATTAATAGTAGGTAACTAGATCCAGAGGGTACGCTCCTTTGTACAAGGCAAAAAGTTTATCAAAGAACACATTCCCATTGAAAGCAATAATTCTGATTACCACGATTCTATATTCCGATACTTTCAATAAATCTGGTTTAAGTCTATCTACGCAATACAGCTGCCTTTTGGTCTGAACGTACTCAGTCATTTCATAATCTACCGCAACGCATAACAACTGAATGTAGCGAATTCCTATAGAAAGGCAGTCTGGTTAACTAAGTGAATCGATTGTAAAGTAATACGTTTTAGGCTTGGAAACACGTCAGATGTTTGATTTATATGGGAACTAGACTTTGTGAGTTCGAAATACATCTACATTGTAATTTAACAGTGGAAGTTATACTATCAAACAGAATATAATGTAGATAAGTACTTGCTTTTACCCATGTATTTGATACTGTTGACTACAAAAAATGAGCATTAGATTAGAATAGAAAAGAATACTTTATATACACCATATATAAGTTACAGAAAATATAGATGAAGAAAACATTACATAGGGTGAAACAATGGGCGGCCTTATCACTAAAAGCGATCTTTTCAAGACAACCTTTGGATGGATTTTAAAGAGAAAAGGAAATACAGTACTGTAGCCTTTTTCCGTTGAAAACGTCGCTTATTCAAGCTTGGCAATGATATAGTTTTCTCTCAGCCAAACATATTTTATATTAGATCATTACTTCCTGAGACTACGACAAGATCATAAAAACTTTGACGTTTTATATTATTAATTTTAATTATTGCTTTGTTTGTGGAGCTCGTGGTTAAATGATAACAGCTGCACAGGTCGCGACGCTGCAGCTACAAGGTTAATCAACGCTTTCCGAGGTCGGTCTATGGATGGGTGACCATCTTAACATACTGAGACTCCTCCATGCCTTGGAAAGCACGTTAAGCCGTCGGTTCCGGTAGTAACTTGAAGATCTTAAGCATTCGTTGCGGATTGTCAGACGCCAGAAAATCTGACTCCAGTCTTGCCAAGATGTACGGTGTTATCCAGTTAATGAGTTGTGGAGGTCTGGTAGGCAGCCGCTTCACGTAAAATATTCAGCTGGATTCAGTTTGACTGGGAGCCGACTTCAACATACTTGGGAAAAGGCAGATGATGATTGTTTTATTCTCATCCGCACTGATTTTGCTCTAACATATCCACGAGGAAGACATTATATCAATAGGTACTTACTAAATCAGATTTTTCATGCAGATCAAAACATTGTGTCATAGCAAAAAATTATCGGATTTGAACACACAGAACTATCTATCTGCCTAGCCTTTTCCCAACTATATTGGGGTCGGCTTCCAGTCATACCTGATTCAGCTGAATACCAGTATTTAACGTGGAGCGGCTGCCTACCAGACCTCTACAACCCATTAAATGGGGAACACCGTACTTCTTGGCAAGACTGCTGTCAGATTTTCTGGCTTCTGACAATCCGTGACGACTGCCAAAGATCTACAAATGACAGCCGGGACCAACGGCTTAACGTGCTTTCCGGGGCACCGAGGAAACTCGGTATGTTAAGATGGTCACCCATCCACAGACCAACCTTAGCAAGCGTTGCTTAACCTTGAAGATCGACCTGTGCGGCTGTTATTCTTTAGCCACGAGCTCCTCTTTTTGAAACCCAGAACATCTTTAAATAAACATGGAGATGCGCAAACTTTTTCTTAACGCGAAATATCTCAGCTATTACGATACGCACACATTTACCTATCAGTGACGATATTTCCAATTGTCACGCAATTTTAACCCACAAATTTGTGGGACAGTGTGCACATAGTATTTAAACATGGGAGTTTAACATTTAACACGTAATAATAAAGGTAAAAATCGCGTGTGTGGTTGAGATTGTCAAATATTACGCGGATCATGCAATGTTTGAATGGGTAGAGTGGCAGTAATGAATTTGGTAACGCCTGGTAAGTGGTCAGCTCACGCTAATCCTAGGCTGAAAGAGAACTTATACGGCCTGCAGAAAAAAAAAATAGAAAATGTTCGATTCGATCGGGGAAAGTCGTTTCAATTTACAATTTTGAGTCAGTCTGCAAACTGTCTTGGTTTGCAGACATATGTTTTACACATTTAAGGAAAAATATAGATTTAATTGCTTGCACAGTAAGATAAGGATAGGTTCTTCTTAAAAAAAAAGTTTCAAGAACTTAGCATAATAATAGCATAATCAGCCTTTTAATGTTCCCACTGCTGGGACGCAGGCCTCCTCTCTAGGAGAGGGAATGGGCCCTAATCCACCACGCGGGCCCAGTGCGGGTTGGTGAATGTCACGTGTCTTCAAGTTATTGGTTCTAGGACATGCCGGTTTCCTCACGATGTTTTCCTTCATCGTTTTGTGAGCAGTGGTAATGAAGTTAGTTACACAAAGTAATGCGCCTAGCTGGGTTTGAACCCGCACCTACAATTCGTAAGTTGGGGCCGTTACCACTCGGCCACCACTGCTCTTCAAAAACTTGCTTCTTTTTTATTGGCTGAGTTAAAAAAGGGAGGTTATTTTTGTTTACTTAATATTTTTCTGTATTAAAAATGAAATCTTCTTCCTTTTTTATATTTTCTTCTCCATCGTTTTTGTTTAGTACAAAAATAACAAACACGCACATTTTAAAATTCCAAACTCGCAAATCAACTTTCATCTGCAACATCAATACATCGACAAGGAACCTATTCTAGAAATCGCTCGACAATGCAACGCCACTGTTTCGCAAAAATGCCGGTGAAAAGTGAAAGAAGAAGTAATCGATTGGCACTCGAAGTCGAATCACGTCGCACTTTCCCGCATATCTGCGTAGAATGTGTGGCGATATGAGAATACACCCCGAGGTTAGCGCTACAGTTTCTAATTGTGACTTTATTGGGCGTGCGATGACTATATAAGTGCTTGCTGATGGGAACGGTTTTTAAAAATCGAACCATTTTTTTTTGCATCGTTTGGTACAACCAAACGATGG
This sequence comes from Hecatera dysodea, assembly GCA_905332915.2. Lineage (NCBI taxonomy): Eukaryota > Metazoa > Arthropoda > Insecta > Lepidoptera > Noctuidae > Hecatera > Hecatera dysodea. Next base: position 19,270,973 of record HG995299.1, on the reverse strand, counting down.
ATGGGTTTTTGCAATGTCGTGTAATATTCAGATATAGTTGTAACCTGGTCGGAATTCAAAGGAAAACGTAGGGAGTTCAAATATAAGAGCTATGTACCTTATTGTTATTTACATTCGCAGTCTATTATTGTGAATTGGTAAAGAATATTATTTATATCGTTAAATAAAATCATCATGTCTTAATTAGCTATTTGTCAAACCACGCGATTTATGGAATCAATTGATTCAAAGAGAATCGATAACGATTTGAGACTTCATTTGCAACACCTTCAAATATCCTACCTACGTACGAAATTCGTACGGAACACCCTTACTCCAGTTATGTTTAAGCTCTATGGAAAAGCGGCAAGCTTGAGAAATGAAACTTAAACAAGAATACGATTCTAAAAGGACAAATTTCCGTGGAGTTTCTTGCACGTTCTTCTCCATAGAGATCTACGCTTTGGAACGTGCAGATAGCTTCACCTCTTTCGGCTTGACAATTCAAAAGTGCCTGTAAAGGGTTTAATTGAAATACAAGCTTTGAATTTGAGTTTGAGTCTGAAAAATAAGAAAAGCAGGATTTTCACTGAGTTATTGTTTAGTTTCTCAATATGTTTGTATGGAGCAGAGACATGGTGCATCAAAAGTCGTGAAAGCAAAAAGGTCGAGACGTTCGAGATGTGGATTTGGCGAAGACTTCTTTCTTCTTTGAGAATGAATGTGTCCATACTGGTAGAACTAAATATCACCAAACGGCTTTCTACAATATGCCAGGAAGAGGAACGTGCCCTCAGCCTGTTTGGGCATATTATGCGTTCATCCAAGCATAATCTGGAAGGCTGATGATATTGGGCCGGGTCGAAGGAAAGCGCGCTCAGGGTAGAACACCGGCAAGATGGTCCGATGCCATAAAGAGGGCAGTTGGTGGCAGCATGTACAGAGCGGTCCACACAGCAGAAGACCGCATGGCTTGGAAACGCGTCGTATGTGGTCGCGATCTTCAGCAGTGAGGGAACAACGAAAAAGAATTGTTTAGTTTCATGAGATTATATGACCCTTGAAGAAGGTGACATACCAACCAATACTACACCTCATTCACAAAATACGGAACCTTCAGAGTCCAGCACAATATCTCACAAACACAATCACTAAGAATGTAAGGCCGTCATTGTTTTGATTACCTTCTTCAACTATCAAGATAAGAGATAACATCGACACTTACTTATCCAACGCGGAGTTTGTTAGTACATTGATAAATAGCCTTGTATTCGACCAGCAATGGACACCGTATATGAGATAATAATCGTGTTATAATATGCCTATTCTATGTTTGTTTTTTCGTGAGAATGACCTCTGTGTTAGTTTTTTGTTAGGAACCACTGACCCGTGCAGTATATTTCTACTTTAAGTTTTTAGTTGTTAGTCTGTTACCCATTCATTGTTTTTTCACAATGGAATAGAAACTGCGAGATAAGTGGCTCTAACGTTAAGGCCTGTGTGTGGCCCTTCTGTGAGAATAGGTACTATAAACACTGGAATAATAATATTATCAGCTAACACGATTTTTAGAGACACACAATTAAAATGATGAGACACTTGATTTTAAGTTGGGTAAAGGGACTGATACAGAAGGCAGTACTCCTTGATACGGCTCGTATTGTGAGGAGGTTCCTTTCTCTGGAGCCCTAACCACCGGTAGCTTGGACCCTGCTCCCGATACCGGCGGACGACTATTTTTTATATTTTTAAATGTTTTTTTTAATTTGTTTTAAGAAATATTTAAAATGTAATCTGTAGGTATATAATATGAATAAACTAAATGTATAAATCCATTCACATCCATGATTCATAGAACGCTCCATGATTGCAATAAGAATGATTTACTCTCTAGCGTGCCTTTTGTTGCTACGTCAATCATTCGTTACAATAATTACAGTTAACCTTATCAATAATAGCTGGAAACTGCGCTTAGCTCGATAACAGTAATTATTACTATTATATAAGAAGGATAATTAACGGAAATAGAATCAATAAGCGGTAGAAATAAAGCTTGTTTGGTCTATAATAATTTCCTGCGAGTATTGTAGCCTAGGCAACAAAATTTTAAAGTGTTTTTCAATATTCTCATTGGGGACTTGTCAGTAGCAATCCGAAGCATGGTTGGGTCCTGTTGATGGCAAAAGGCCTCTATATTATAGACTTCCTAACTTCCTAAGGCCTTCCTAAGGCCGCCACTGGTTATAGAGTCTATAACCAGTGGCGGCCTTAGGAAGTCGCGAACAGGGCAAACGCCCGGGGCCTCGCTCTGTTAGGGGTCTCAGGTAACCCAGTTTCAAAATGCTAATACTAATAAAACGATAAAGATTTGACGTGAGTAATAAGAGCGAGAAATTACACAAGATTGGCAAAAAGCTTTGTAGTTGTTTCATTTGAAAATTTCTTAGCCCACTGTGATTTTTCAAACAAAAATCATAGAAGAAGAAAAGAGAGAAAAGTCCCTAAAATTCATAAATACCTATTTATTTCTTTAAAAAGAACAAGGGCCTCACAAAGCTCTTTCGCCCGGTGCCTAAATAAAACCGCCCGCGGCCTCGCGACAGTAAAGGCCGCCGCTGCCTATAAACTTTTCTTTGTGGATGGGAAATCATCAAATGAAATCTCCCAGTCTGAGCGTAGCGAGAGGGGAATGTCTGACTAACAAAACCCACCCATGTGCAAATCCTCTTTGCGTTACAGAGCCGCTATATTTTTTCGAACAATTCTTCAACCATGGCGTGCACTACATGTTAACTATGCTGACATCTCTTTCTGGCGCGCCTGGAACACAACACGCCATCGACCCGGGCCTGGGCCTAGCCTCCATCAGTCGGCGAGCTGCCCTGCCCCCGATATAAATTTGGACCAGAAGAACTAGAAGAAGCCTGTTCAGTCTAACTTTGAAGAGATTAGGAAATATACGAAGGTTCTTTATGTTTTATTTTTACTGTAACTATTTGATCGTGAATCGTGTAGAAGGTCATACAATGACACCACTTTTACTTCCTAATCAAAAGGAAAACGGGCTTTTTCTAACACATTCCATAAAACATACATATGTCCCTGTCAAAGTAAATTCTTTTGAGAGTGATCAATACCTATTACTCAATCCATTGTCAATGATAATAGTAAAAACACACCATTGTTAGCACACCATACATTTGCAATCACTTATGGTAAGTGAATTAATGTTTCGTTCATAATCTCTTTCCGTTTCGAAACGCAATTTCTTGTTTATCTGAATAAGCACAGAAAAACATGGATTCCAATCACAATCTAGTTATGGCCGGTTTCGTTTCTAAATGAAGAAATACCTAGACATCTGTTTGTCCATTTTCCTATGCGTCACTGCGAAGGTACTACTACAAAACTAAAAAGTGAAAATTAAAAAAAAATACAACCGAAAAAAAAGTAGGTTGTATTTTCTTGTAAAAAAGTTTTTAATTGGATACAAGTACAACAAGTTTTATAAAATTACTGGTAAAACTTGAACTAAAGCGAGAAGTTGGAATTTACGGGGTACTTACTCGATGGCCGGGCTAGCGTGCAAGTAAACATACTTGCACAGTAAGACTTGGAGGTCAGAGGTTACCAGCGAAAGTCCAATGTTGGCATGATTGCTTCATTAGAAAAGTATTCGTGGTTTTACGAGTCCATGATTTCGCGCCAGAACACGCTTAAAAACTTGTTGCTAACTAAACGTATCCTTTAGCAAATTATATAATGTATCCTTTAGTCATTTTTACAATTGTTTCAGTGTTGCTATAAGAATACAGGTATGTATGTAGATAAGCTAAGTTTATGCTAAATATCAATAACACAACGGGAAAAAAAATCATATTTGTTGTATGGAGGCTCCCATACAACAAAATAATGTGATTTTTTTGCCGTTTTATATGTGATTTTCTTAACGCGGCACGTAAATACATAGTCTGTGAAAACTTCAACTGTCTAACTATTACGGTTCATGAGATATAGCTTGGCGACAGATGGTCAGACAAACAGACGGATGGACAGCGGAGTCTTAGAAATAGGGACCCGCAGTTTTCTGTAGTCGGATTGGTAGAACTAATAAATATTTAGTACTTAACCCCAATTCATGAAATCCTTGTTTCCTCAAAGCAATTTTTAGTAACATAAAACATCCTTATAAATATTACATAAACTGCGTAATCGTTGAGTATTCCGGCGTCGTATTCCGGCAAAACAAATAATTGCGATATCCCTCGAGGAAATATTGTTAGAAAGCCGTGTTTGGGCTTATTAGCTAATACTAATTAAACACATCAAAAGTATCTAGGGATCAACATATATTTTTGCAATAACTTTCCTCCTGATTGATATTAATTAAAATTTTCTTTAAGGATTCATCAAATAAAGTGTTTTCGTTTGTCACAGTAACGATAAACCAAGTCACCTTTGCATTAATAAAGAAATTTGCCATTTTCCTAATAAAGGGATTTTTGACATTTGAACCACTAACATTAAAGTTCGAAAAAAAGACTGAAATAACAGTTTTCTTTAAAATTTTATTGGGTAACTTAAACAATTAATAATCCGTGTTTCTACCGCGAACACTAACAACACAAGAACATCGGTTTGGCATACTCAAAATGAGTTCATCCAAATCACGCTGTGGAATGGCCGCCCATGTTCGTTGCAACAACAAAAAAAGGTCTTCTTGCGACTGGATACCCTCCATATTCGGCAGAGCTCTTCGCTTACCTTGGCTGAGCGCCATGGAGGACGGTATCGCTGCACCACACGGAGACAAGACCGATACATTCAAATCTTAACTCGAAGAGCTCCAACAATAACCGCCATGATGTTAGCCGTGAGGCTTCATCACTCTTCAGGGAACTTAATTAGCGACCAAACAGTCAGAAACCGCTTGCATGAAGTGAACCTTCATTCCCGAAGACCGCTACGGGTACCACCTATAGCAATGCACAATCGTAGGATTCGATATCAATGGGCTCTTGAACACAGAAATTGGGCAGAAGAACAATGGCGTTTCGTGTGCTTTTCTGATGAGTCTCGTTTTGGTATGAGACCGGATACAAGACGTATACGACACTGGAGAACCCCTGGACGCCAACAGCGATTAAAATCCTGCCAGGAAGTCCATCCTTATAGTGGTGGAACCATCATAGTATGGGCGGGTATTTGGATCGGCGGAAGAACTGAGTTGATTTGGATCAGAGGCAACCTCAACGCTCAAATTTATGCTGAGACGATTGTATCAGACGTCATCGTTCCTCTACAAGTGCAAATCGGTCCCTTATTTCAGTTAATGCATGATAATGCACGACCGCACACCGCAAGAGTTGTAAGACAGACTCTCGCCGCAGCTAACATCAATGTCCTGCCCTGGCCTGCTCAGTCGCCAGACTTGAACCCGATTGAGCATGCATGGGATATGCTACAGAGAAGAGCTCTGCCGAATATGGAGGGTATCCAGTCGCAAGAAGACCTTTTTTTGTTGTTGCAACGAACATGGGCGGCCATTCCACAGCGTGATTTGGATGAACTCATTTTGAGTATGCCAAACCGATGTTCTTGTGTTGTTAGTGTTCGCGGTAGAAACACGGATTATTAATTGTTTAAGTTACCCAATAAAATTTTAAAGAAAACTGTTATTTCAGTCTTTTTTTCGAACTTTAATGTTAGTGGTTCAAATGTCAAAAATCCCTTTATTAGGAAAATGGCAAATTTCTTTATTAATGCAAAGGTGACTTGGTTTATCGTTACTGTGACAAACGAAAACACTTTATTTGATGAATCCTTAAAGAAAATTTTAATTAATATCAATCAGGAGAAAAGTTATTGCAAAAATATATGTTGATCCCTAGATACTTTTGATGTGTTTATATAGTTACCGAGTACCGAGTAGTGTTGTGTGTTGCGACATGCGCCGGAGCATCAGTACAGGGGCCTAACTCTGCTATTTTTATAAATTTGTCATTCCAACACGATTCCATTGTCATTTTGCTAAAAGTTCGTAATCTGCTAAATTCATAATGGTCGATCACTGGTCGGTCAATGGTCTCGTAATACTTTTTGATAACCGAGCTAATAAACGTAATGACTGCACAATGACGTTCTAATGGTAGGTCACTGATTAAAGGAACTGTCAAAATTTTAGCAGACTACCGCATACGTCCGTCATTCATTTGTTATTATGTACCAGATTACCATTCTATGCCATTTCTTTCAATGGAGTGTCAGTGGTTGACCACTGGAAAGTCATAGTGACGCTTTTTTATTAGTAAACTAGCAGCGCCTCGCGGTTTCACCCGCGTAGTTCCCGTTCCCGTGGGAATATGGGGATAAAATATAGCCTATAGCCTTCCTCGATAAATGGGCTATCTAACACTGAAAGATTTTTTCAAATCGGACCAGTAGTTCCTGAGATTAGCGCGTTCAAACAAACAAACAAACAAACTCTTCAGCTTTATAATATTAGTATAGATTACCAAACTTGTAAAAATGGACCATTATCATAATGGCATTATGAGATCAATGTTAGACCATTTTGACACTATTGTAATAGCAGACTCAGGGCCCAGGGCCTCAAGTCTGCTATTACAATAGTGTCAGAGTGGTCTATCATTGACTTCATAATGGTTGATTTTGACATGATTTCTAATGGTCAACCACTAACACGCCATTGAAAGAAATGGCATAGAATGGTTATCTCGTAGATTATGTCAAATGAATGACATACGTATGCGGTAATCTGCTAAACTTTTGACAGTTCCTTTGATCAGTGACCTACCTTTAGAACGTCGTTGTGCAGTTATTTTTTAATAGCTCGGTTATCAAAAAGTATTACGAGACCATTGACCGACCAATGATCGACCATTATGAATTTAGCAGATTACGAATTTTTAGCAAAATGACAATGGGATCGTGTTGGAATGACAAAATTATAAAAATAGCAGACTTGGGGTCCTGAATCGAATGGGTGATGATCGGAGTGCTAATTCTACTTATGTATACACATATTTTAAAGCAAGTTTCGCATTGCGTCTGAGATCTGTCAAAAATGTATTAAAAGTGAGGATTTTTGACAGATTGCGAATGTGATCGTTGCTTAAAAATAAATAGAATAGGGATGTTTCCGAAGTTAAATATATGTGATTATATAACGAGATCGTTAGTTAGCTTATAGAACAATTTTTGAAGCTATCATAGCACTTAACCCATCTGGACATAAACGCTATATTATTAAATTTCACTACACAAAAATCCCTTTGGAGACATTTTAAATTTTAGCCAACAAGAGATTCAAGTTCAAAACCTACGCAAGTCATAAAACGGAAAATTTTATACCAACGGTTTCCTTAATGTAGGAAATTCAGTACATTTCCTGAGAACTATTAATAGTTAGCCACGATAATCGTAAATGTTCCAACACTTCCTTGCAATCTTTACATTTCGCTCTCCGTTCTCACGGTTGCCAGCAGCGGTTGCTAAAGAGATCCAGCACCCGTAGTTCATGGTTGCGCAACCATGCTTAACTGAATTAGTGCAATTATTAGTCCTTAACGTCATTTATATGGTTTTCTAATCAATTTGTATGGTTTGTTTTTAATTATGTAGATAGCATGAAGTGGACAGTGAATTTGAAGATGATTCATTTGTTTTGTTTTAAATACTTTTTGTATTCGAGTGTCACGGTGATGTAATTTTGTTAGTCTTCAAATCAAACAGCTTTAACCGCAATTACACAACATTAGTCTTCAACAAAATGGTTGAAAGAGTTGAACTTTTACTTTTAAAATATCCTACGAACAGTAAACGATGCAATAATACATATAGTCTACATATAGTAACAATTAAACCCTAAATAATTACTACACTTACTCGTGGTATTTCGGTACTAACAAAATACGTATACTTTAAGAAAAACTAGTAAACGTTTGTAACGAAAAATTAGCATGCATGTTCATAGCTATAGAAAGAAAGCAACTGTTCAAAATATTATATTACATCGACGCCACTTTTCACACAACATACACCTCAAAATATGGCAAATACATAAAAACACAATCTATACTAATATTATAAAGAGGAAAGATTTGAAGAAGAATAGGCTCCGAAAGGAGTCCGAGGAGCAGTGGTGGCCGAGTGGTAACGGCCCCGACTTACTAATTGTTGGTCGCGGGTTCAAACCCAGCCAGGCGCATTGCTTTGTGTAATTAATTTCATCACCACTGCTCTCAAAACGGTGAAGGAAAACATCGTGAGGTAACCGGCATGTCCTAGAACCAAACATTCGGAGACATGTGACATTCACCAACCCGCACTGGGCCCGCGTGGTGGATTACGGCCCATTCCCTCTCCTAGACAGGAGGCCTGTGTCCTAGCAGTGGGAACATTAAATTATGCTATATAGAGGCTGATTATGTATTCCCACAGAAACGAAAACTATGCGGGTGAAACTGCGGGCCACTGCTAGTCGTATATAAAAGCAACTTATAAAAGATAAAGCATTTAAACACTATCAGTGAAACCAGTCCTTATAAAGGTGACTCAAGGAAGACGACATACATACGAGATACCAGTCTTCCTATACGAGGCTTATAAGGGGTCAACGGGTTTTAAGCCTTAAGACACTATAACTTTTTAACAATATTTTTTGAAGGCAGGTGCCTTTTTATTTCGTGTTCTTCCTTTAAATTATATCTGTACAGATAAAATTTTATGTTCAGTATTGTTTTATAGTAAGGTATATTTTTTTGCCACATGACCTGTACAGAAAATAAAGGATTTTATTTTAATGGCTTCGACATGCATCCTTTAATTAAAGTATCCTGTCTAGCTGGTATTGTTTAAGTCGTTTCTTTTTTCGATAACAGTAGAGTACCTGCGTAAATTGACTAAGGGCCTGTGCACACCACGTTTTTTAAACGCACCATTAACGCGCGTTTTAGGAACGTCGACGGCGCGCTTATATCCCACAGAGCAGTTTGTTGTCGTTTGTATCGATACACACGCGCGTTAGTATAATGTTTGTATCGATGCAAACGCGCGACACCGGCGCGACTGTATCGAGACACGAGTTTTTATCGATTCAAACCACACAATCTTCTCTTGCTTGTAAATGGATGTACCCACAAACCTCTGTTACTTTTCATCTTCCTTTTTTTTATAAATTAATAACAAATTGCATGCAATCAATACTGTCTGGACCGATGTATTCTAAACGCGTGTGCGGGCTGCGTCTGACTCGCGTGCGTATCGCGTTTGTATCCCTACAAATGCGAGTCAACGGCGCGTTTAAAAACCGTGGTGTGCACAGGCCCTTATAAAAACGTAGACGTTCATTGAACTCGAAAGATAATGCATCTTTCCAGTTCATAGCTATTCGTCCGGCATTGCACGGGTGCAAATCCGTAGCGTAGTTTAGAAAAAGTAAACAAGGATACAAGTAAAAGCAGACAGCGACTTTGTTTTATACTATTTTTGGATATTTCACTTTTAAATTAGTATAAAATAAAAGCTAAGCAAATAGATTAGCTGTCATAACTATTAACAGCTGTCAACTTGTCAATATAAATCCATCATCCTCTCTATTTATGCAACATCGTTTTTTATGCTGCAAACTACGTGATATTTAACATTCTACATTTGACATAATGCATGTCTGACTCATCTTTACAAAATGTCTAAAGATATGATATTATATTATAAAGCTGAACAGTTTGTTTGTTTGGTATAACGCGCTAATCTCAGGAAAAGCTGGTTCGAATTGAATAATTATTTTAATGATGGGTCGGCTAGTAACATAATATCGGAATATTTTATATAGGTACAGACTGGAATTTTGAGACAGAGCAGTCATAACTGTTAGTAATAGAAAAATATACATAGAAAGCCTTCTTTAACTTTACAGCAGTTTTAACAGCATTCACAGATTTTGGAGTAAAAATACAGTCACAAAAAGAAACGAACACTTTTTTTAAATCTCTAACGATCATGTATCATGAAATATAGTTTTAAATATTCCAGGACCAAAACATCAAAACACATTCTTTTAATAATATCCGCTGAAGGGAAGCTACAGAAAAACCACAAAATACAAAAACATAACTTTTCCCATACACATAACATTTTCCTGTAGCTACTCTATATACAATCATTATTATTATTGTGGGTGATATTCTGTTACTGACATATAGTTAAGAAACACGCAATTCTGGAACAAAATGTATATCTTGTACATATAGTTCTGAATCATCATCATAGCTGTTTGGCAAGCGGATCTCTCGATGACGCAAGTACATACATATGTATGTATGTATGTATAAGCTTGAACTTTAGCTTGCTTATGTCAAATGGAGCTTTTTATTGTGTGTATTGTAAAATATGTTATTGTAGGTAGTTCTAATATCATTTCTATAAATACACTAGTATGTTATCTGCGAGTTTTGTTTTAAATGCAAGAAAAATAAGCTATTTTTGATTCGTTCCAGCAGATTTACTGAGTTAATCTTTCAATCTCGACAATTTTTTGGATGTGTGATGTGCAATGAGTTCCCGTCCCAATTTTATCCCACTTTAACCCTTTTTTGTTAGCTTTTTTTTCTGGATGGGATATCATCAAATGACTTCTCCCGCTCTTGATTGAGCGGAGAGGAGTGTCAGACTCTTACTGCCACCCATAGCTCGCCGTCCGCAGGCCCGCGCCTACGGTGGCCGGGAATCTTCCTGCGTTTCCCAACGCCCGGGGCATCTTTTTCTGTTAAGGCGGCTGGTTTTCCTGGTAAAGAGGCGGTTTCCTCTCCCGCGCACTTATTATTAAAGCATATAAAGTACATATATACTAAGTAATTAAATTTTCTATATAAAAATAGCAAGCTTTTGTCCGCGACTTCGAACGCGCATATCTCGATTTTTCCCGTCCCCATAGTAATTTCGGGAAATGCCCAAAGAACCTGCACGCCAAATTTCAGCTTTCCATGACCAGGAGCCGTACCACGAAGTGCCAATGCTATCACGATATCTGTGTGAAAAAGGAATAGTGCTATTCGTCTTGTATAACTCTATCTCTCTCTAACACAGGAAGCATGATGGATTTAAGACTTCATGGTGGTGGTGGTCAGTAGTTTCGTCTCTGCATTTTCTATCAGTCACTGAGTCAGCCAGTAACGGAAGAGTTTTAATAGTAAAATTGATTGATGATATCTGTCGAAGTCGATATTAAAAAAAAAACATACTCAGTCTTATAAATGTCACCCTTAAATAAAACTAAAACAGTACTCTTTTTCTCGATTTAGCTTATTGTCCAAGCTTTAACAATCCTTCTATAGATTTCAGAATATTCATACAATTTTCCAGTCAAACATAATAAGCCATATTATCTAGCAATCAGCACCAACCACATCTTATCATATCTACAATAACTATATTAATATTACTCGTTGACATTGCCGTCGCAGGCGCACCCTTGAGACTAACCGCTGTATGACCCTTTACTGTAGCAAAAACCTGTTCCATTTATTTATATAAAAATCCATCGACACACAGTTTAGTAATACGACCTCTGTTCATGTTACTACCATCGACTATGTATTCTTCTTCTTTTTCTTCGTTCCCTCACTGCTGATCGCGACCACATACGACGCGTTTCCAAGCCATGCGGTCTTCTGAAGCGCGGACCGCTCTGTACATGCTGCCACCAACTGCCTTATTTATGGCATCGGACCATCTTGCCGGTGTTTTACCCTGAGCGCGCGCTACTTTGTTTTAAATGTATCGAATTCATAATTTTAATTATTTTGCATACTTTTGTATAAAGTAATTCAAGTTCTTAAAACTTTTCAGACAGATATGTTGCTGTGGAGTTTGTTGCGCCACTTCTTCCCAGTTCAAATACTAGGAAGTGGTGACGGGCGAGCGTTTAGGAGACTTTCTTTAGTAAAACTTTGACGCTTGAAAAGTTCTGAGTCTCAGCCAAATTTGACTTTTAAAATTAATCTTTTCATTTTACTTTCCTGAACAAATCTGAACGAAGTTATGATGGTGTTTTATTGTTAAAATTATGAATAAATTGGCTTACTTTTAAATAGTTAAATAACAGAGCGCCAACTAAGCGGTTGGTTGGTGGTTGCAGACTGTTGTATGTTCCATTCATTCGACAGTACATGAAGAAATTATGACGATTTCTAAACCAACAATTTTGTAAACTATAACACTGGTTTCACCTGTGTTCTCCAAGAAATATATTCATCAAGTCAGTGTATTACAGTCTAAATACATAACTATTGATATTTCCTTACTAATGTATTTTTAATAGTAATACAATAAAGATTATTTTTATACTATTCTAAAGCCTCTGATAATATCCTCTAATAATCTAGCCATATTCAAAAGAATATTAGAAGAGACAAAAATAAAATACAAAAAATGTTTTACAAAAAAAAATCGGAAGTTAGTGATCTTGGTTGTTTCTTGGTTGATTGACACCAACTTTAGAAATTTTTCAAATAATTTCATAAATGACGGAGTTATGAGGTACGAAACATTAAAAAAATACAACCGGACTGAGAACATCCTCCTTTTTTTGAAGTCGGTAAAAATAAATACAAGCTAGTATAAAATTTCTGGAAACACATAAAACAAGATTGACAAGTGTAGCGCTATCCTAATTTAAGTTCCCCAACCCAATCAATAAACATATTATATCACAGTATAAAAACTTCGTAATGAAACAAGTCGTCCACGTTATGTCTGCGCCAGTTTTTGTGAACCTTTTTTTACTCTGTGTTGATGCCTAACGAATTTGATTGACCTACTGATTGTACTTAAATTGGATACCATGCAATTAAATTGTATGTGGTTGATTATAAAGGTATTAAAATTATATCAAGTTTGTAAAGGGCACATGACGCATCTTAAATGACTTCAGCTTTGCGAGAAGAATGCCGGTTGGTACACAGTACTATTAAATTCTTAAGCGAAACATTTTGATATTCAATTGCGGCTTTTTATGGTTTCATTGGAAAAAAATGGTTTGGTTTGAAATTATGAAAATTCAAAGTCTGAAGACTTTGAATTTTCATAATTATATTGGTTTAATAAACAGATTATTTTTTCATTTTAATCGATAAATAAAACGTTTTATAAATATATTTTGTTTAAATTTTTATAATGGCAGACTTCAAAAGTTCTCACGTTGACTTAAAATCGAATACAAACACGATTTTCTCCTCACGATTGAGTCATAACGTACAAAAAACCCATCTACAGTAATACTTACCTTACTAAACTTACATAACTTATCTTAACACGTAACAAAAAACATGAAAAACGCAAAAGACATTGCTAATAAAAAATACAATTTTAATCGCACCTTTTGGGTGAGCGCGTTGAACTCTTTTGTATGGCGCAGAGTTATTGACTACGAATGGGTACATTGGCTACTCAGAAAACTCTCACTCAACAAGTTGTATCGTAAAAAGCGAAAGTTTTTATCGTAGAAGTTGATACTCTATGAGTCTATGGTATTTTATTAATGTTGTGACCTTGAGTAATCGATTGCGTAGGAAAATTGATTGATAGATCTTAACGTTTTTGTTGTGTTTTAAGGGCACAGTGGCAGCATTGAATAATTATAATTGCTGTATACAAAATAATTACTGTTTTTTTTTCTTCTTATAGTTTTAATTGAGCCATTCAACCATATTTTTAAATAACTCAATGTGTTTGGCGTGTCATTGTAGTGATATTGCGTAACGTGGTAGTTAGCGAAGCTGCTACAGATAGAACTTTTACCGACATTATGTTTTAATCGACCTGTATCATATTGACTGCTGCATATTACTAACCACGGAATCACGGAACGTTCTATTCCCATTATACTCGTAGTTCGCTAAATAGTATCAATATAAAGTTAAGTACTAATCTAAAACATGACTAGTTAAATAGAGAAATAGATTTAGGTAAATAATTCTCTCAACTCCAGTCCGCCTATTCTACTACACCAATGACATTACCACTGCACCCTAAATTGTACCACTGTATCCTAAATTGTACCACTGTACTCTAAATCGTACCACTGTACCCTAAATTATACCACATTACCCTAAATTGTACCACTGCACCCTAAATTGTACCACTGTACCCTAAATTATACCACAGTACCCTAAATTGTACCACTGCACCCTAAATTGTACCACTGTACCATAAATTGTACCATTGTAGGTTTTCTCATGTCAACAAGCCAATAATATTGTACAAATGTCTGCGTAGATACTGTATCTGTGAGAAGAGCCGGAATATCGGTGCGACGGGGAATGTGCGCCCGCGCAGCCAAGGACGCGTCGCCAGTACTCGCGCGCAGAGCGAGCGCGCGGGTACGTACGTTATATGGTTGTAAATAATGTTAAATGTATTGACGTTGGAGTAATTCTTAAATAGGTTGTTTTTTTATTATTATTTTTTGAATGATGACTTATTGGGACAGTCTTTTATTTTTTGGATGGTAATATATCTAATAAGAAATCTTCCGATCTGGGTGGAGTAGAATAAAGAGTCAGATTCTTACTGACTAAAACCCGCCCGTGTTCCTCCTAATGCCCTTTGCGTTCCAGGGCAGCGGGTAATAGGTCCGAGTCGACGGTGCGTCGTGTTCCACGTGCGCCTCAAAGAGCCGTCAGCAGAGAAGACGGGGCCCCATAGGGTCAGTGCCTGCTAGGGTTGCGGAATTTGTTCGAAAGAGTCACCGCGGCCCTGGAACGCAAAGGGCACAAGAAGGAACACAGGTGGGTTTTAGTCAGTAAGAGTCTGATACTCTCCTCCGCTCCGCCCAGAGCGGGAGAAGTCATTTGATGATTTCCCATCCAGAAAAAAAGGGCAGCGGGTAATATTGCGAATAATTCCGCAATCCGTAATGATTGCTAAAGATCTGCAAATGACCGCCGGGATCAACGGCCTAGCGTGCTTTCCAAGGTACGGAGGAGTATCTATAGGTTAAGATGGTAACCCATCCATAATCCGACCTCTGCAAGCGTTGCTTAACCTTGGAGATGGACCCGTGCGGCTGTTATTATTTAGCCATGAGGTCCTAAGATCAGGTTGTTACTCAAATATTTCCTGAACTGAGATGGTTATTCTGGGAAAACCAGTTACCTCCATACAATAATAAAAATAAGTGGCATAGGTATACTTTTTATCAACAATTTTGAACAAGTCTTTAAGCCTTATAACTAGGAGCCTACCACAGCTCATGGTCCTCGTCAAACACTTCCAAGATTCTACGAATTTTCTGAAAAAACAGTTACTGATTTTTGCTGTATTCAAATTGCCGAAGCCTATTATTTGTCACGAACCACCCAAAAACCCCATAATCAAATCAAATTCGGCCATTTATTAAAAGCCTTAAAACAGGTAGTATTCTCATTAGTAAGCACCAAACCTGTTCCCTAATCCGTGTTGATCATTGGCTGTATGCCGTTTGACCTTCGCCACAATTAGAAGAACCAGGTCTTAAGATTGTGATATTGATTTAAATATATAGCAGGTGTTCTTGAATTTATTCATGTTTTAAATATTACATAGATTGAAGTCGATTTAAGTACTATGAGTTAACTGGAGTATTGCAACTATAAATTAACTAGTGTAACAGTGATTCAGATTTGCGGAATTTGTTCGAAAGAGTCACCGCGGCCCTGGAACGCAAAGGGCATTAGGAGGCACACGGATGGGTTTTAGTCAGTGAGAATATATATATATATATATGTATGTATATATTGTTATATTGATGTCGTCGTCAAAATAAATAATACTAGCAGCGCCCCGCGGTTTCACTCGCGTTATTCCCGTTCCCGTGGCAATACGGAGATAAAATATAGCCTATATTACTCAAGGAGAATGTAGCTTTCTAATGGCTATAGAATTTCCGAAATCGGCGCAGTAGTTTTTGAGTTTATCCATTACAAACATACACCCACGAACAAAAATACAAATCGTTCCTCTTTATAATATTAGTTTAGATTACTAAAGCATTAAGAACTCAACACAGAATACAAATTTTGGTGTTTCAACAAACCTAATATAGATTTGCGAATTGTCAAGGATGCTTATTTAACATTTGAAATAAGAAGTTCTATAAAATTTCTGATCAAGTTTCAACTAAATCGTGTCTTGAATTTAGTTATTCAATGTACGTCTTGATATGCATATATTTTTATCATCATTGTTTTAGGTACACAATAAAAATACCTTTTATATAGAGTAGCTGGTAATTGAGTGAGTTCCTTGAAATTGGATGTACTACAACTATTTATTTGTAACGATTTGGACCCCGAAACACTTGGGTTGATTTCGAGTTAAGGAAGTTTAAAAAAAATCAGTCCTTCGACGAAACACTGTAAATAAAGTGACTGGATAGTGAACTGAGTTTTTTTTATTACAATCAAGAATAATGCAGGTCCTTTTTTAATCTATACTAATATTATAAAGAGGAAAGATTTGTATTTTTTAATGTAAAGAATAAACTGTAAAACTACTGGACCCATTTCATAAAAACTTCACCATTGGAAAGCTACATTTACCCTGAGTAACATAGGCTATATTTGATCCCCATATTCCCACGGGAACGGGAATTACGCGGGTGATACCGCAGGGCGCTGCTAGTAAAATACATTGACTTGAGTAACAATAGCCGATATTTAAAGCACACTAAACTGACGGAAAGGTCAAAGATTCAAATTCTATGACCTATTGTGGCGTAACATTTAAAGACTTAGCAACAGAACTTTGAAAGTCAGGATTAAAGGTTACCATGCAATAAGTATTTATCTTTAACTAGCTGACCCACGTAACTTCGCCTGCGTCACATGAGAGAAAAAAAACATTTTTGCGACATTTTTAATTGAAGCTCCAATCCTGTTGGTCGTAGCGTGATATTATATAGCCTTCCTTGATAAATAGGCTATCTATCTAACACTAAAATATTTTTCAATACAAACCAGGAGTTGCTGAGATTAGGGTGTTCAACCAAACAAACAAGTAAGTAAGTATAGATACTAGACGATGCCTGCAACTTCGATTGCACAGACGAAGCTGAAGATATATTATATATTCCACCCATCATCATCTGCCTAGCCTTTTCCCAACAATATTGGGGTCGGCTCCCCGACAAGCCGGATTCAGTTGAATACCAGTATTTTACGTGGAGCGGCTGCCTACCAGACCTCCACAACTCATTAACTGGCGAACACGGCACTACTTGGCAGACTGGTGTCAGATTTTCTGGCTTCTGACATCCGTAACGACTGTCAACGATCTCCAAATGACAGCCGGGACCAACGGCTTAACGTGCTTTCCGAGGCACAGAAAAGTCTCGTTATGTTTAGAAGGTCACCCATCCACAGACCCACCTCGGCTAGCGTTACTTAACCTCGAAGATCGACCCGTGCGTCTGTTCTAATTTAGCCACGCGCTCCTCCTTCACCAATATAAAAAAAACACGTAATTTTTTAATGAAATAAATTTCAATTCTGTTTTTCATGTTCTCTCTTTAAATCTACAAAGAACAATTGAAGTTCCTATATTTCATATAAAGTTCCCTTACACGTTTCTACCTTTGAAGTAAAAGTTTTCAAAATCCTGTGTTAGCAAATCTCAGAACTATAATAGTTGATAGTCAGTCAGGATAAACAATTTTATACTATTATATATTTGTTAGTTTGTAGATAATGGCATTCTTGTAAAGTTATGTAGGTTAATAATCAGTACTACACAAGTTATGCTAAAAATTATAGAATTCCTGTCGTGTTTAAACGTTGCCACTGATTTAAAATTAAGTATATACTGTAGTAATTTTGTCTATGTTTAAGGCAGTGGGAATGATACAAGTGCACAATTATTTATGTGTGAATGGCTTGACCCAAAGATGGCCTTTTGTCGAGTATTTTAGTAATAGCTACGTTCAGTGTTGTGTTTTCATAAGTCGGGATTAGATGTAATCCTTGTTAAAGTTTTTAATTGTATTATTACTTTCAATATTTGGTCATAAATATGAAGTGATCCAGGTTCATATTCCAAAATGTAAACTCCAACTCAATTCGAACTCCAAAAGCTTGTCATAAATTAAAATGTTCGTGCTCGAGAGACGACCAAGCGTAATCGCGCTTGTTCAGCTAAAACTCATCTTATAACGTCAATTAGACAAGAGTACAATTCCAGTTTTCGTTTTGGAATATGGGCTTCAGTTATATCACATATAGGTACATACATATAGATATAGTAGACCTGACAGTTAAAGGAATAGTTATTTATCAATTAAAATGAATACAAATCTAGAAAACCAAAAATGTTTCGCGAATAAAGCCAAATCTTACCATTTTGCATTAACCAACCCGCGCTGGACCCGCGTGGTGGATTACGGCCCATTCCCTCTCCTAGAGAGGAGGCCTGAGTCCTAGCAGTGGGAACATTAAAAAGCTGATTATTATGCTTATTACCATTTTCATCGATCATCTGTATCATACCCCTGATTTTCGAATGAAGTGTTTGTAAGTTGAGTATTTCTCAACTTCTACTTTAGCCTGAACACCTATCAAACGGGGGTTTAGGACGTTCTTAATTCTTATCTACTCTTGAAAACTGACATCTCGAACCATGTGTCCAAGTTTTCAATTTCAAGAACACTTATCGTTTTCTCTTGTAATAACAACGTTTGAGCGTCAATAGCGCATTTCGATTTTCAAATCGAAAGTGGTTCCCTCTTCGATTTGAAAAAGTTTCGTTATCAAGATCGAAGATTGCCTTTTGGTGCAATAGAATCGAATCGGAATGACTTACGTAAAGTGTGTTCAAACCTGTCTCTCTTCTGGTTAACATTCCGAACGCACGCACTCGTATAAATGAGTTAAATCGGTCGGCTTTAACTTATTATAAAACCTTATATACAAACATGTTTTCCTTTTAAATCTGAGAGAATTTACTACTCAGTGAATTGTTCCGATACCTCTGTCAAACCTTTTAGAAAAGACGGCTTTAATACTTTAGAAAATTTCAATAATGAATTTACTTAAATAGTTCTAGCATCGCCCCGCGGTTTTACCCGCGTAGTTCCCGTTCCCGTGGGTATATTTTTCGGAGGTGAAAGAATTTTTCAAATCGGTCAAGCATTTTCGGAGCAACAATTTCGGAAACAAAACAACAATAAAAAGTACTACTATAAGTACTAGTATAGGTACTAAAACTTATAATTATAAGGTGTGAATGATTTGGCTAAAATATGTTTTAAGTTTTTAGGGTTCCGAAGTCCCTAGGGTTGCGGAATTTGTTCGAAAGAGTCACCGCGGCCCTGGAACGCAAAGGGCACAAGCAGGATCACGGGTGGGTTTTAGTCAGTAAGAGTCTGACACTCCCTTCCGCTCCGCCCAGAGCGGGTCATTTGATGTTTTCCTATCCAAAAAAAAGGGTTCCGAAAGTCCAAAGAACCCTATGGGACCACTTGTGCGTCTGTCTGTCCGCCTGTTATACGATTCACCTGGCTGGTTTTTATTTTATTTATTGCGAAATTCATAAAAAAATAATATTTAAATATTTAGTTTCTACCCTAAGGCCACAATCAAATATTTGAACTTCCTTTCCAGGATCAATCAATAAGACCAGTCCTTAATCCAGGGGTTTCAAGATCAGCAAGAAAGTTCACAAAAACCTGATCATTACTCAGAACCATTAGTCAGACTCTCTCGTACTCTAACGACTAGGTACTTACGAGTATAACATATTTACGTAATGTAGCACTAACAGCTGTAGTTAGCTAATTAAGAAACATTTTAATTGCTTTTATGTAGACATTAACTTTTTATAATTTTTATTTTGCGCAATATTTCACCCGGATATTCGTCCAGAGTCCGGAGAAAGGTTTTACCTTAAATGTGTCATATTTGGTGTGTCAAAATCGCTTTGAATTTTTATGTCATAATTACCACATTTGAGCAATATCGTTTCATCATTTATTTTTTAATCTTTATGTACATTAGTAAGTACATATGTGGATTTAATGCAGCAAGGCAATATCTACCAGTCTTTGGAGTAAAAAAGACTATACTGTGGTATCAGATATTTGCAGCCTATGCATTCTCAAGCCTATACTCAGAAGGGAACATCTACATTCGAGCTGACTCAGTTGCCATGACAACGAAAACACACCCTTGATTAATTTAAATAAATAACAAGCTATAACTGACTACTACTGTTACGGTTATTACTTCAAAATCCTCTGAAAAAAAAAATCCTGAATGTGGAACTTTATTCTTAGCAAGTAGGTAAAACACGGTAGACAAGTTTATGGTCCGACTTTTCCTATTAAATCTGTGTCTAGAGAACGTTGTCGCTGTAAGGTCATAATCGACGTGTAGAGGAGCTTATAAATAGTGTTTTAAGGCAAACAACCTGGCTACCAAATGGAAATATTAATTCGCCGATTTTAATTTCTTCGCCGGATAAAAATCTCATTATGTTTTAGATGGCATCTAAGTCTATAGGTACTAAACGGGCTATTCGCACAGTAAATTGTCGTAAAGAAAATACCTAAAAAATAAATACAACCACTTTATTTCCTAAACGCGCATAACTAAATCAGAGAAATCGCAAAACAAATCAAGTGAAATTCCATCGAATAGTCGATTCTACTCGATACTACGCTTGTATACCGATTATATTATTAACCAGTTTGTTACCCAACTGAGCCGGACTCAGATGAATTCCTCGCCTTTCGTAAAAGTGACCAATTTTGACGGTTACGTACGACTTATGGAAATAAAGGCATAGTAATCGGTTACGAAACTCGAATAACACACATTAATTAGGCTGAATCACGCTAATGCTGACTTTCTTCATGTCATTTAAAAAAAGAAAAGATTGAATTTCTTTTCATGGACCATAAAGATTTTCAAAAATAGAACTTACCATTTTAAATATCGTACAAAACCAACTCGTCCTGTCAAAGTTCCCCATCCTTATAAAATCTAAGTACACAAAGAATCTATCAATTGTACTTTTAAACACTACTGTTATTCACATTATTCACAACATCACATGCGAACTAGATCCAATGCACATTAATTTAAAAAAAATATATTGACACTGGCCGTGAACACGCGATTTTAAAAAAGTTATGAAAAATCGCGTTCGAAATTCAAGTTTTGGCGGGAAGCGTTCACTCGCGCGGACTGCGCGCCACAGACTGCCAACATGGCCGCCTATTTTTTGACGGTTCACACGAGTCGATTCACTTTCTACGACCTTAAGGCGTATGCGACTCGTAATTAAGCATAAAGATTTACGTAACACGCGATGTAACCCCTGTCAAATATGATTTCCGCGAATATTTCAGTTTTAGGACACCTGTCAGTCAATGCGCCAAAATTTTGAAGTTTTAGGCGCGTATTTCCTCAGAGTCGAAAATTGAGGGTATTTAAACATTAACAACGGTCCAAACTACCATTTTATTACTTATCGCGTATTTAGCCTATCGAATGGATATTATTTAAGTTACCAATTGTAGATAAATATTCCGTGATCAGCAAGATTTTAAAACATCAACCAGGTTTCAAGCATTGATCAATCAAAAAGCGTTACTGATCAACTTATATTTCTGAGTATATTTCTTCACTACCCATGCCTACAATCTTCCACGCTCTATTTACACCTATAAAATGCATTTGTGACATGTATTCTTATATTGTAGCAAGTTCTCGACCTCATGATCAATACATTAGGATCCGGTTCAGCTAACCTTCAGGCTAGATCGAATGCTGACTCAGTGAATCGTTGCAATCCGAAACTGACCTTTGTAACTGATGATATTACAGTTAGCAATAAATAAAAACTTTGGTTACACCCATCAGGAGTTTAGACAAGTCTTGGAAAATCGACATAATATGCTTCTTTGGTTTATTGAACTGCTATGTATCTGACTGTACATAATTGAGCTATGCTTCAGTATTTGGCACAAACGTAGTGCTGAAAAACAAATGTAGAATTTGAACTATTTCCAAAATATCCTAAATAAAAATTTAACCTCTTACCATCTGGAATATACGGACAATGAAGCGTATTAGCTTATTAAATCAGTCTCCTTCTAGAAACGATGAGAACATTTTTCTCTCTGAAAGTAAACGGTTTTACATAATATCTACTTTTAAGGAGTAAACAACACCTTTTTGGTAGCAGCCGCTAAGATTAGACTAGCTAAATGCGTTTTAGTATTTCGTGAATATTCTTTCTTCACAAGAAAACCTCGTCAATCGTCCATTTTTGAGTTTAAATGATAAATATTTTAAATTATGTATGCACCAACTTACTTATAATTATAGATTCTGTCCGAAACAAATAAATAATAATTAACAAACAATAATAATTAATGAATAAAATACAAGAAACTTGTTTTTTTTTTTCGGATTGTGCTACTGAACCCTTTTTGTGAGAGTCCAACTCGCTCTTGGCCTTTTTTTGTAAAAAGGAATATTTATTGTTCATGTATTATTGGCACTCATTAAGTTGGCAGCAGTCTATTAAAGTGATTTATTTGGAAGCCGCAATTAACAGCGATTAAAGAAAATCAAGTCGTCAAAACTTGGTAGTATCAAATTGAATACAAAAATATCGGAAATAACAGAATTGAGATACTATTATCGCTTTCCTTTTCTCGGTCATAAATAAATTTTCAAACGGTGAAACGATTGTATTTTTCTAGTATTACTTAATACATGGGTTCTAATTTCTTTGAAAGAAACTGTAATTAGTTTAGAAGGCTAAAGTCTAGAAGTTCCAGGGCTTATTAACGTCTAATACTCATCATGTTTATGGTGTGAGAAAAGCCGAAGCTATACACGACGCATAGCACTATCTCTTTTGTCTTTCTCATTTCTTTTCTCAATGGAATCAATGATGATGAAAAAGAGATAGTTTCTTTCTGGCAGAATCAGGGTTTTTCGCCTTTTGTCTTTGATGTTGTGTGTTGTTATGAAATTACAAAGGATAGCGGGTCTACAACCATCATCTAAGCGATATACTTATCAAAGCAAATTTTGAGTCCCTCTCTGAAGAGACAGAATCCTCAAGAATAAAGTATCTACAGGCCAACCATCCAATAACTAAGCCCAAACCACCCAAAATGTTTGCCCGTTCTTTTACCATTACCTGTAAACGAACCTTAGATTCAAGAGAGTTTCTTTGAACCTTTGAAAACTAATATTCATGAATAAACTACTATCCTATAACAGAGCCCGTAACGGTCAAATATAACCCAATAAATACAACGCAAGTGTGAAACGAAACATTTTGCGCGTGCGTTACTGCAGCGGAATGATGCCGCTTTTCGGGATTTCAGCTTGACAGGTAATTAGTACCCCATCTCGTGTAAATGTGCCCGTAGAATTTGTGCGTCCAGCCGATCCAAAGATATTCACGAAAAACAGATTCCGCTGGAGTAACGTTACCCCAGCGGCATGTTTTTTAACCGGTGGTCGTAGCTGAGTACAAACTAGCTGCTTAGATAGATCACATTTGTGCCTAATTGTGCCCAAAAAATGAAATTTGTGCGTCTTGAGGTTTCAGAGTTATTCAAGATGCCGCTGGGGTAACGTTTAGCAAATTGCTGTACCTCTCAAACGGCATGACATATAACCACGATTTTTTTTACTACGGTGGGTCATAATTTGTGCTTATGCTGTGTAACTTTATTTCTTCTAAAATCGACACCATTGGAAAATAAGAAATTATTTTCAAATACC
This sequence comes from Hecatera dysodea, assembly GCA_905332915.2. NCBI lineage: Eukaryota > Metazoa > Arthropoda > Insecta > Lepidoptera > Noctuidae > Hecatera > Hecatera dysodea. Next base: position 19,247,190 of record HG995299.1, on the reverse strand, counting down.
CTAAAATCGATCCTGGCGCTTCAATGAGAAACTCTAGAAACTTACCAATTATGGTAGCTTGTACCTTTTATGACCTCAAAGCATCATGCGAAATTAGATGTTCCTATTCCAACTCCTCATGGAGATATTCCATTTTAATTAAAATCTGGCTAGGCTAAAATGTAACACTCCAATACATGAGTTATTATTGAGTGACGGTAATTATGATTCGACAAATAATTAGTACCTTTATTCAATTGCTTATCCTTAAAGTTTCAGCTGAAAAATCCTTGTAACTACAAAGATATAAGCAGAAAATAATAGGAAAAGAAATTTCACAATTAACCGAACAAATTAGAATGACTGTATAAAAGCGGCCGTGCAGTACATTGTGCCAACCTTCCTAAATGTTGAGTATTATAATTAAATTTTGATGGGTACAGGTGCGTACAAATGGTTTACTTACTTTTATATAAATATGTAACAAAGGGTCATCAGAGTTGCGGTATTTGTTCGAGTCACCGCGGCCCTGGAACGCAAAGGGCACAAGAAGAATCACGGTTGGGTTTTAGTCAGTAAGATTCTGACACTCCCTTCCGCTTCGCAAATTTATTTACAATTAATTAAAATGCCGAGAAATAATTTCTGAAATCCATGACGTAATATGCAACACCCCGTCGACTCAGCTACTGTGTCAAATGTCAAAATCTTGTAAATCTAAAAACAAACAGATTAGTAGATTATTAAAAACTTAAATCACGAGCGAAGCGAGGGATTTAAGACGAGCCCTGAGTGTAGCCAGGGATTTAAGTTTACCCAAGACTAAGACAGCTTTGCCACCGAGAAAAATACTTTACTTTTGCGAAAAAATTAACACAATAATAATATGAGATAAGCATTTATTAAAATAAACTTAACGCTTATGTATGTATTTGAAGAAAACAAAAACGCGGCAAATTCCTAGACTAATATTTTTTTGTCGCAAAAGCAAAGGCATCTAGCTCTTACGGCCTCGTCGGTTTTCTTAATTTTATTTAATAATCATAACTGCATAATAAATGCGTAGGTATTCCTTTTTCAAAAATATGTATAATACTTTATATGTATACAAACTCAATGGTGTAAACACAGGTGTTCAGTATAAATTTCGGTAAGTATTCCAAATTTAAATCACATTCTCCCCCTAGAGAATGAATGAAATTCAGTACAATTTTCTTTCCCTGTTTTTGACAGATTAAAAATGACTATTGTTATGTTCGCTTTTTGTAGCATAGAATGTCACTTTTTTGAGCAAGTGGTATGAAAAATAATTAAAAACTTACCTTAAAATCAGAAAGTACACTAGTCGTGATTATAAACACAACGGCTTGAGTTACTTACGGGAAAAAAACAATGCTCACACACGCGAAATGGCGCGCAAGTTTTTTTTTAAAACGCCAAATATAATTTGGTTGACTACAAATATTTTATAACAAATTATTGTGAATTATAAATAATTCGATAATATTAAATGTTTTTTTCGTTTTAATTAGGGACAAATTTATTGATTCCAAAAATCTGAATGGATTTTCAGCGGCATAAAACCTCTTTGTTGTTAAATAAATGCAATGAGGTAGGTACTAACTTAACTTTGTAGAGATAATTCTAGTATGCAGTAGTGTGTAATATTATTGTGCACGTGTGTTTTATAGTTCGGCTTATGGCCATAAGAACGATGCATGTAATAAGGATCAATTTAGGAGCAATTGTGTTGAATAAATAATAATAATAATAATAATAAATTTTATTTTCTCACCACAATATACATACATTATTTTACATTGGTCAGATTCAATGGTTAAATATTTTTATTTTATTGTTATGTCGTGATTATCTTTTCTAGCAATTAAAATACCATTTACTGACAAATATGCAAAGGTAGTAAAGTCTTTATTGAATTGCTGTAGGTGTGTTTATAATATAATAAATAAAGTTATAGACTTGCTAGTCCTCAATATAATATGGCTTACATACTGTGCGTATGTACGTACGTGTTTAACAAACCAATAAATAATTGTATGCAACACTTTTGTGCGAGACTGTTTCATAAAACCAAATTTTTTATAACAAATTTAAGAAGGTTGGCTCCATGTACTGCACGGCCGCTTTTATACAGTCATTCTAATTTGTTCGGTTAATCGTGAAATTTCTTTTCCTATTATTTTCTGCTTATATCTTTGTAGTTACAAGGATTTTTCAGCTGAAACTTTAAGGATAAGCAATTGAATAAAGGTACTAATTATTTGTCGAATCATAATTACCGTCACTCAATAATAACTCATGTATTGGAGTGTTACATTTTAGCCTAGCCAGATTTTAATTAAAATGGAATATCTCCATGAGGAGTTGGAATAGGAACATCTAATTTCGCATGATGCTTTGAGGTCATAAAAGGTACAAACCACCATAATTGGTAAGTTTCTAGAGTTTCTCATTGAAGCGCCAGGATCGATTTTAGGGTATTTGAAAATAATTTCTTATTTTCCAATGGTGTCGATTTTAGAAGAAATAAAGTTACACAGCATAAGCACAAATTATGACCCACCGTAGGACAAAAAATCGTGGTTATATGTCATGCCATTTGAGAGGTACAGCAATTTGCTAAACGTTACCCCAGCGGCATCTTGAATAAATCTGAAACCTCAAGACGCACAAATTTCATTTTTTGGGCACAATTAGGCACAAATGTGATCTATCTAAGCAGCTAGTTTGTACTCGGCTACGACCACCGGTTAAAAAGCATGCCGCTGGGGTAACGTTACTCCAGCGGAATCTGTTTTTCGTGAATATCTTTGGATCGGCTGGACGCACAAATTCTAAATTTCGGGCACATTTACACGAGATGGGGAGACTAATTACCTGTCAAGCTGAAATCCCGAAAAGCGACATCATTCCGCTGCAGTAACGCACGCACATTTTGCTAATATCTTTGGCAAGTTTTTTTTTAAGGCGTGCCAGTCTAGGCTACCGCTTGACTGCATTCCAGCCTTTTGGCTGAACCGGTCACGCCAGATCTAGGACACATGTCGAAGGCTCGTTTGACGGAGAAGGGCAGTCAGTTGTGACAGCACGTGTGTTTTAATAGAACTAGATAGTTACCTAGTTACTGACCTCTGGTAGCTGTTTTTTTTTGTCAGTTATGCACACGGCAAGTTCAGAACAAACTACAGAATGGTACCTGCTAGCATCCTTATCTAAATGTTCTGTTAAATTGAACTGAACTGTTAAAGGAAATTAACATCATGACGGTACCTACCTTGTCAATCTACATCTCTTTAGTAAACGAGGTGACAGGCAGAATTCTGCTACTAAAAATAGGAGCGACAAACCCTACAGGAAACACAACTACCTCATGCATATGAGGTAGTTGTGTTTCCTGTAGGGTTTGTTAATATCACGGAAGGGCAGTTGATCGTGACAGACTAGATAGAACTCGTGTATTCTCTTATTTTCACCTGCCCGTGAACTAGATTGGTTTCCGGCGAGGGTACGGAAGTGTGTTGCGGATTTTTTTCGAAAGACTCACCGTGGCCCTGGAACGCAAACAGGAGAAATCATCTGATTTCCAATACAGAAAAAATAAATTGGCTTCTTACCAATTCTTTTTTTTCTGGATTGAATATCCAGAAAAAAAAAAGGTGATGAGTGTTTACTCGGTAGAAAGATTAATTTCTTTGCAGTGAATACAATTTTTAGACAGACAATATTTTTGTAGCCTGTTTTAAAAGCGTGGTGACTGCTGCCAACATAATTATACCCTTTTTTATGTTTCTGAAAAGATTTTTTTTATCTTCATCATTGCCATGTCCCATATTACTTGAACTAAGGGCCATGTTTACACCAAAGTCGAAAGGTGCCCGTTGAATGTGCCTATGACACTATGTTGTCATCGTGTGATGGACTTCCACCTTTCCCTAGAAGCAGTTACAAGAAGATTTTTCGAAGAAACTGAGAAGTAAATTTACACAAGTGTAACATCCCTAAACTCTAGACAATGATTTCTTTCAAAAACAGTTACAACACAGTAAGTAACAAAAAGTTTCTCCGGATATTTTTTTGTGATTTCATTGACAAATAAACTTTCCTTAGGCGTCGTATTCCGCACACGACGTAGGCGCAAGACAAAGAGAATTGTCACAGTATCTTATAGAGCAGAAGGCCATCTCTTAACAATAGACGAATAGAAAGGCAGTCTCTCACATCACGGTGTTCAGAGGTTTTCGTACATACCATGTAAAGTGGATAATATACGACCTGCAAACAATGACTTGTATACATATAAACTTTAAATAGGTACGCTGCTCGCACTCTGAAGTGAAAACATAAAAAGATGGTAACTACCGCGATTCTATACCTACCGCAGCGCGATTTTTGATTTTGGCGCATATTCGCGTGACACATCATAAAATGCCATAGACGAACTAATCCCCTTCGCAAGAATCAAACTCCGTTTTTTAAACCTGTCAAAGTAGCTATCTACTTTTTATATCAACAAAGATCAACTGATGCAACTACTAGGCATTGTCAACGAATAAGTTCAGTAGTTTGGCCATAAACGGCAAACAGTCCTACCTATGAATTTTGCGGCTTCTATAGTACCTATAGAGAACGCTACAAACTGTTATCGAAACCAAATCTGACCTAGCAGTTGCATTAGTTGTTCTGTGATGGTTCGGTCTATGCTCTATAATGAGGAAGTACATATAAGGTGGTAGATTTTTACAAGTTTGGTAATCTATTAATATAAAAGCGTCACTATGACTTTCCAATGGTCAACCACTGACACTCCATTGAAAGGAATGGCATAGAATGGTAATCTGGTAGATAACGAAAAATGAATGACAGACGTATGCGGTAATCTGCTAAAATTTTGACAGTTCCTTTGATCAGAGACCTACCAAAGGGCATATACTTCAAGCTTTCGCTAATAACTAGCGCTGCTGCTCTGGATCTCACAAGTCCTAGCATTATGCTGAGCGATGTCCGTTTTGCGTATACGAGACACATATTTTCCAATATACATTTTTGGGAAAATATGTGTGTCGTATATCATTTTGTTTTTTTTTTGTTAATTTCATACATAGTCCCTTTTTTTTCTTTTTTTGTTTGTGTATCTTCTGTGCTCGCCTTCTCCTTGGCAGTGCCATGTTTGTCTCAACGTCCGTGACGAGACTACTGATCAGATGAAATTCTGAACAAGTCAGTGAACTGCGCAAATCATTATGAAATTATTTGTTTCATTTCGATAAAAAATCTCTGATGAATTATTTGGCTGAAATCAATCATTATTGAGGAATCTACCAATTTGATAAAATATGTTAAATAATAATACATGCAACTATCGAAAAAACAGATACGTAGGTACCCTGCGGTCAGGGGCCCACTTTCGGGGTTTCCGATTTGGGCAATTTTAAAAGAATTCTCAGGGCAATTAAAAATATTCTTTACAATAGTAATATGTCTTGATAATGAATTTATTTATATCTGACGGTATGATGAAGCCTTTTGGAAAATAAGTGAAAATATGAATTTTAAAAATCTTTGAAGATCACAATAAAAGGTGTGCTATTTGAAAATCTGAAAGTGGGTCCGTAACCACGGAGGTCGTATCTGAAACTTGTCACATACATATTTTCGAGATTGTTTCAATTCAACAGCTATCGAGTAATCGTATCGCCTTAAATATGGTGATTCAAAAATTGTGCCACTGGCCAACTGCCTCTTTGTTATATTTCGCAGATCGTAGTTGGGATGGCGATCTGAGATCGATTAATCGAAGAATCGATTTTTCAGGCTCAAAAGATCGATTTTTTATATCGATATGCACTACTGAATCGATCCAGTGAATCGATGTTTCACCCTTGAAAATCGCATTACGATTTTTTTTTGTATTGGTAAAAACCATAAAATTATTTACAATTAGTTGAATGTGTCTGTAACATTACGGTGTTGCCTTTAGAATTTTTTTGTTTTTAGAAATCAATCTTTTAGACCTCGATTTTTTTGTGAATCGATACATCAGCTTACAATTTGGATCGATTTAAAAATCGATTCTTTTCGGAAAGAATCGCCTAGCTCGTAGGGCCCTTAAGTATCCCTCAAGTCCATAGGTTTTGCAAACATTGTCTATGTAAGACCGGATCTAGAGCTACTTAGATTTTATACTTACTGTATGCTTGAAAGAAAAAGATTTACCTAAATACGTGAATCATGAACCTTACCATAAAAAATAAACAAAATTAGTGCCTAATGTATCAGATCCGCGCAAAAAGGCTTGAAACTTAGGAATCGTGTGAGGAACTGAGCCTGTCCAGGACCCCCCCAATGTGCGGGACCAGACTTGCTACTCCAGCTACGTGGCTAATCCTGGACTGGCAATTAATGTTCTAACCGACCAACCGGCTTCATGCTGTTCACTGTTTCATTGGCCGTCGCGACTTCAGGTTACGAAGTCTGGTTCAGTTCCCAAGCCGGGCAAAGTGCTATTGGAGTTCTCTGTCAGAAATTTCTCAGTAATGGCCCGGTATTTTCATGTGTGTCTTGCTAATGGCAAGAAAGACCCATCACCTAGGTACTTATAGTCGACACCAAATAAATGTGCAATAACGGTCATTGACCCACCTACATTTATTGACAACCTTAATTCTTAAAACAAAATTAATGCTACATTGAATCGAAATCCATCGTGATCCTTTATATTTACTAGTAATGGAAAACGATTCATTTTTTTGTCCATGTACCTACCTACGAAGAGATATCAAGGAAAGGGCAATGACCTTTATTGTACATTTATCTGGTGTCAACCATAGCACCATCTCCCGTGGGACTTGCCTAAACATAACTAACAAGACAGCATTTCAACATTTTCAACCAGTTGTCTTTAGGTTTGTCTTGGTCGGCTAGCACTTATACTTGCCTTTAATAATTACACATTATATTCTGTGCCTAATTCTGATTTCTTAAAATACACAATTAACTAATTAAGATTCTCTAATGTCCATCCGTCGTTTCGGCCTAATGTCCCGTATACCGGACGAACGGCACATCAAACAAAAAGTCTGCGACGGAAACGGATATTAAGTAGGTATAGCTATTATTACCAACAACATTACGATTGACTTTCAAGACACGCGTCGTCGTATGAATTTTGCATAAATATGGAAGTATAATAAAAAATCATATTTCTTTTGGTTTTGTTCACACGTTATTTGAATAAATTCTATGATTCATTTGACAGACAGGTCCGGTAACACACCGGTTCTCAACACAAAATCGCATAATTATTCTCCCAAAACCGAAAAATTATAGACCGAATGATTTGATTCACTGCTACTTAAGTTTACTTTCAAGAACAGGCACTGTTGAAATAACAAAATTAAAGAATTTGCGTTCAATCGCGAGCCTCACAACACAGTACCTAAGTAAAGTTTGGATATAGTATTGCAAAGAGCATACGCATGCCTTAACAAAAATCATAATTACCATCATAAAATAAAAATCAAACTATAAATTATGATTATAAAATACTCAATCAGTTGACTGAATTTCACTCTGAAATTCCTGACTTGCAATTGATTGTTTTTGGCATTCCGATGTGAATGTCTCGTTCTACATGGAACTTAAACGTAACTCGCAATACGTATATTATTATAGGTATCTGCCATACATATCTCTGCCTGACCCTTTGCGGAATACCGGCGCGGCGGCGGCGTGATATTAGATAAGAGTGATGTAGCCAGCGCCATCTATTGTCATATTGTGCTCCACAGTTTTCTAAAGCTCAGCTCAGTGTTGTCAGCTGTAATAGTATAGTTAAAATAGTGCATTACAATTGATATAAAGACATATTTTGTTATTCAATTCATGTTTTACAGAGAACAGAATACACAATAAAACTTTTGTATGTACAATATATAACTGAAAGTAATTAAATGACGAAAAAGGAAAAAAAAATAACTTTGTTTCTATAGTGGCAACATTAAACGCTAGTGTCAAGTGAGATATCGCAAAGTCGCAGAGTGTGGACGGCTGTTCATTAAAATTTTAATACAAATATGAAAATAAACGAAAAATTCTAATCCAATGAGCACTTTAAAATAACATTCTGATTATACGATACTGAAATGGTGTGAAAAACGTTTTGTATCCGTGAAGTGAGACAAGAAAAACCTGCAAAATGGCAAAGTGAGTGAAAAAATATTCTGTTTAGATTCTAAGTGGATTATTGGATAGTAATTCAATACAAAAGTGTCGCCTACTCGATGTTGCGGTTGATTAGACACGGCTGATGAAATCTCCGGTTACGGATGTGTTTAGTATTCAGTAATATTATGAGAATTATTCTCACGTCTATTTTTTTTATAAGTAGGCGATGTTTTCTAGTCTGCTTAGCTTCAACTTAGATGTCGCAATAGTATTTAGGGTCAAGGAGATACAAAAAAGCTCTATTTAAAGGGACATAGTATTTCATTTGAAATCCTATTTGATTTAATTGAATATCTGTTCATATACAAATAAATCACACTTGAGTACTATTTGAACTAAAGAACAACAATAGTTAGGTACGCTTTCTCTTAAAGGGATAACATGCAAAATTACTTACCTACATTATGTTTTTGAAGCACTGCAACAACAACCTACAATATGAAACATAGATTGGCATATCTTAATCAATATTTGATTCTAAAAACAAGAGCGGAAACTAGTTTTGGTATGTGCCAGTAAAATATAAGTTCAGTTTAGTTCCAACATCAGTCTAGTCTAGATTCTCTAGTGTCTACTTGAGTCAACATTTCCTATTTTATGGAAACGAATAAAATATTAGATCCTAATATTATTGTATCTTGTGTAGAACATGTTCTACACAAGACCAACTGTACCTGCTGTTGTAATTTTTCACGAATAGTGCCCTTGTACTGTGAATGGTGTGTTATAATAAATATCAAACATGTTTGTCCACAGGGAGATGATGATAGTGTTTGTGTACGACACATTGTGTTGTACGTCGGAGGAGGACGATCCTATCAATGCGGTACTGTACTTCCATCCGGGATGGGTATCTGACACACAGCGGCACGCGCTTGCGGGGCAGGTTTGTGCGACTTAATGCTTTTATTTACTCATTATTATTTATAGGCTTACGTGTAACTACCATCTTATCTGATGGTGTGGTCTATGATGGAGAAACTTGGGTAAAAGTACCTAACCTTCAGTTATAGCCAATAGGAAGCATTTGTAGATTGTTTAAATAATACTAATAGCAAATCATAATCAGCCTTTTTACGTTCCCACTGCTGGGACTCAGGCCGCGTCTCTAAGAGAGAGGCCATAAACCACCACGCGGGCCCAGTACGGGTTGGTGAATGTCACATGTCTTCGAATTTTTGGTTCTAGGACATAATGATTTCCTCACGATGTTTTTCTTCACCATTTTGAGAGCAGTGGTTATGAAATTAGTTACAAAAAAGGAATGCGTCTGTTTGGGTTCGAACCCATGACCTACAACTCATAAGTCGGGGCCATAACCACACGGCCACGAGTGCTCTTATAGCACAGCCACTTTCTGATCATGTGATGGTGATGACCTCTATAACCCAGTTACTGTGTTATGTGATTTTAATTCCTGGTTTAGATTGGCAACCAGATATGTATGTGTAGCTGATGGTTAGTTCCAAAGCATAGATTATTATCAGCTAATAAGATTAATTTCATCCTTGACCTTAACATGGTATCTTATCTAATGTATCTTTAATTTGATATGTATCCATTACCTACAGTGATAGATCTCAATGGAATTCTGGTGAAGTCTGTTGTGTTAACTAATGTTTCACTGTATATGATAATTTATTTTTTCTGTGTGTTTGATAAGTTTAAATTTTTGACTACACATATCAATTAACCAGATGTTATTGATATTAAAAAGGAATAGCTAGCTGGCCGCCAAATTTGTTTTTTTTTTTTCAATATCTCGTCGCGCTCTTATACAGAAATATACAGATTGAAGACGCTTAAACAAAAACAACATAGTACCTTAAACTGTCACATTGCAGATATTTGGATTTAATATCGTCATGTGACACCAATCATCATCTGCCTAGCCTTTTCCTAGATATATTGGGGTCGGCTCCCAATCAAACCGGATTCAGCTGAATACTTAACGTGGAGCGGCTGCCTACCAGACCTCCACAACCCATTAACTGGGTAACACGGTACGTCATGTGAAAACAATGACTATTGTCAAAAATTAATTAATGACAAGCTTATATGCATTAAATAAAATTCAAATAAGAACACGACATTACCATTTTATTAAGAACTTCGTAAGATAATATTAGAATACATTCTACTACATATAAGCACGCGATTATTTAATTTTTAATGGTTTTCTTTGTTCTTATATGGCGGCTTTACTTCCAAATGTCTCGGAAGTGTGACACTTTAGGGCACCATTTTGCGTTTGCTTTAGAGTCATCTGCGTTAGAGATTCAAGAAAACCTAGCTCGAATCAATAAGAAGAAATCCCACCCAATTAATATTTTTAACTACTACTCAGCTTATCAAGTGTATCATTAATTACCATGACATTATCACAGGACAAAACTTTGTACCTTCATAAATATAATCAATAATTTTACTATGACTAGAGTAATGGAAAGTTCTAGACTAATCGACACTTCTAGACTAATATTACAAAGAGGAAAGTTTTGTATTTTTGTGTGTTTGTGTGTGTATGAATAAACTCAAAAACTACTGTGCCGATTTCAAAAATTCTTTCACCATTAGAAAGTTACATTCACCGTGATTAACAAAGGCTATATTTTATCCCCGTATTGCCACTGAAACGGAAACAACGCAGGTGAAACCGCGGGGCGCTGCTAGTAGACTATAAGTAGATGATTGAAACACATCAGTGATTATTGTCCGGTTGAGCAGTAATCAGCCTTAGTGTGCTGAACTGCGAGTGGTCCATACAAAAAAAAACATCAGTGATAGAAGATAGGTTATTCAATTGAAAAAATGCAGTCAGCAAATTTTCAATAATGTGTCAAGGTCAAGCCGCGCAGAAGTCAGCTTAGCTCATCGGCTACCTACGAGGGTTGCGGATTTTGTTCGAAAGAGTCACCGCGGCCCTGGTACGCAAAAGGTATTTGGAGGAAGTATGTGTTTTAGTCAGTAAGAATCTGACACTCAACCCGGAATCTATACTAATATTATAAAGAGGAAAGATTTGTATTTTTGTATGTAACAAATAAACTCAAAAACTACTGGACCGATTTCAAAAATTCTTTCACCATTAGAAAGCTACTTTCACCCTGAGTAACATAGGCTATATTTTATCCCCGTATTCCCATGGGAACGGGAACTACGCGGGTGAAAACGCGGGGCGCTGCTACCAAGTAATTCAATGATTTACCAGGCATAAAATAAAAATACTTCCACCTAGCTAGCGCTAGCGATGTTCATTCTTAATCTATGACAATACTATTCGTAAGTAATTGGCTTAGGTACCTCCCCAAGCCCCCAATTCACTACAGTATATTGACGACGAAGAATTCACAAGGGAATGTTAAAATGTGCGGACTAATTTTGCGGTATCCTGCTTTTTCCATCGCGGAGCGCGGAATAAAAACACAGCTTTATTATTGTTGTTAATTGCGTGGACTGTATTTTCTGTATGCAACAGGCCGTGGATTTGGGGAATAAAAGATATAGGTATCACTTTTCAACCATTATATTAAGTGACTAGCTGCTGCCCGCGACTTCGTCCCCGTGGAATCCCCGATTTTAAAACATTCTTTATCGCTGCTCCGCTCCTATTGGCTTAAGCGTGATGATATATAGCCTAAAGCCTTCCTCGATAAATGGTCTATTCAACCCAAAAAGAATTTTTCAATTCGAACCAGTAGTTCCTGAGATTTAGCGCGTTCAAACAAACAAACAAACAAACTCTTCAGCTTTATAATATTAGTATAGATTATAACAACGATTTTGCACTGCACTCGCGAGATCAGGTTTTTACGGAAGAAGTTAAAGCGGAAGTGGGACCATTTAGTGTTGTCACAATACAATAATAAAATCTAATGTAAATACAGTCATGTTGGTATAATGTTGCCAACAATTGTAATGATGCAAATGACTTTCGTTCATCTCAGAAATTCGTTCATAGGTATTCGTTAGCGAATTTGTGCTTTAAAACATTGTGTCTACAAAATTTAACCTATAAGGATAAGTACAGTAAAGTACGGTTCTACAACTAACAACAGACATACAGTACCCTGGTTGCGTGTTAAATCAAAACGATACTTTTGAAACTAAAACTGAATCAGTAGGAGCATGGACAGCTATAAATATACTATATAAGGCTTTAGTGCCAGTAAAACTCCCAGTTTATGGAACGAAAATGATCGCAACATACATTCGAATTGCTGTTGCGTTGTTTTCAAATAGAGTATTTGACAAAAAAATCGAATTAGTCCATCAGATAGATATCCAAAAAAAAATATTTATATTATATTATTTTTTTCTTTTTCACGTAAATAAAAAACTTAGACGAATCAGTACGTTGGATACTCGTGTGACCGTGACGTCATTACTCGCTAAAATTTTTACCACGACGTGACGTCACAAGCCCACTCTTTATCTCCAGAAAAAATACTTGTCCAATATTTTTTTGGAAATCTATGTGACGTACTAATTCAAATACCCTATTATGAACCTGTATCTGATTGCTTGTGAATAAATCGCATCATGTAATTTTCACGTCATTAATTTCGTGCTAGGAACAGGGCATTAGCGTTCTAGTACTTAGTTAATTTCGTTCTAGGAACCGGACGTTAGCGTTCTAGTAGTTAATTAAATTATTCATCAATTAAGCTCTTCAATGTCACGTCCGTAACTCACAAACCCGCTATCCAAGACCTGAATACAACACATTATTATAACCACTTAGCGATTAGAAAGTGTATTTAACTTAATCAGCTTGTGGAATGTACAACTTGTTCAAAATACATCAGTTATGTCAGCGAGCTTAGCTCCAGAACTGGTTTTAACTGTCTCATATATATGTATATGTAGGCAGACTTGTGTAGGCTCTAATTTAGATTCAGCTAGTAGTAGCGATTGTAATTACACAACTGCCCATAAAAAGGAGTGTTATGTTTTCGGGGTTCATGTACGAGTATGGTACATAATTATGTATATGGTATCGGTAGAAGCGTTGAGTTATCCGGAGTAACATAGACTAGTGAAAATATTATAAAAAATAAAATGGGGGAACCATGGTTCGTAAATGAAAACTAAAAAATTTTGTTCTCATGAAAATTAGACTACATATACTGTCATCGTGTAAAACTTACTTAGTACATAGCAAAACGGGAATGAAAAAAAAAAATCAATTAAAAAATGGTACGGTTCTTTTGAATAGTTCATACAGTGGGCGTACCATGACGTCTTAAAACGTGAGTCTTCCGAGCGAGAAAGAGGGATAGAGTTATACACCCTATCATAGATATAATAAACAAGGAGATATGCCCTGTAGCCGAAAATGTATCGGAACCTGTGTCTCCTGTTTTGCCCTACCACCCGGCAACTACTACGCATGCAGTTCAGTAAAAGCAATAGGTACGCAGTCGCGCACACACCCGGATTTCTAAAATCGGACTGTACTACACAATCAACTATAAACCTTATCCTAATAAACACAGCGTATATTTACAGTACACCGTGCAACTTACTCACACAAAAACAACGGTGGGTATCGTTGTGCTGTGCAAAAGCAATTTATTTTACATATACGCTAGTGATTGACTAAATCGGAAAGTTATCGATTCTGGCATTTATTACACACACTATGCTGCCCATGTATAAAAAATAATTTTAAGCAAAGGTCACTAGTATATTATCTTAAACATGCCGATTACTATAATGCATTCGAAACTTTATCGAAAGTAAAATACAATTACCATAAAAAGTAAGGAAGTAGCACGAGGATAAGGCATAAATATGATAATTCAAAGCCAAAAACACTTGAACGATTATTTACCAAAAATTTAATGAAATCTAAGAAAGTTTGGTACACTTTTGTAATATTTCATTCAACAATCGACATTGTTGTCGACAGTGTATCTGCACAATTACATCACTAACTCGCGGCAAGAAGCAGCGGCCGTACTATGCGATACATCGGCTTGCTAAAGTATCGTTTTGTGATTTTTACATTGCTCATCCAGTCACTTAGCGACAAACTTAGGTAGTGGTTAAGGAGCAGTGTATTCATAGTAATGTTATTGTCGCTTTGACATTTGAAAACAAAAATAACATAGTATAAGCAAGAAATATTTTACGATTTGTTGTTTTTCATGATTTTAAAGACAAATATTGATTTTGATATGGTAAGTGATTCCATAATTAACAAAGTTTTGGTTTAGGCTTCGGTTTTTACAAGAAAACACTGAACAACACGGAATTCTTATATCTTATCACGCTCACGGTCGGAAGCGCACTAGTTCGCGGATTCGACCATTGCGTAAGACATGCTCGCCCAGACCATGTCGCGTGAACACCGACACGCCCCCTTGCCACTTCTCCTGTATTTTATATTTCTATGCACCCTATATAGCTCCATCCCTTTTACGCCCGCAGGTCCCGACTGCAATGAAAAGATTATTATCTATCATGTTTTTAATTTTTTAGTTCAATTTTTGACATGGCAGGCGTGTTTTTTATTTAGGTAAGTGTACCTAATGTTTACGCTGAATACTTTGAAGCACTTGTTAATGTAGATAGATAGGTAGGTACTATAGTTCATTTAAGGTCGCTGACCCCATAGTAACTTGAAATTAAAAGTTTAGATACATCTTCTTCTAGGGTTCCGTATTTAAATAACAAGGATCCCTTGTATGTTTTACTAATATTATAAAGCTGAAGAGTTTGTTTGTTTGAACGCGCTAATCTCAGGAACTACTGGTTCGAATTGAAAAATTCAATTTTGAAAATTTGGGTTGAATAGACCATTTATCGAGGAAGGCTTTAGGCTATATATCATCACGCTTAAGAAGCAGCGATAAAGAATGTTTTAAAATCGGGGATTCCATGGGGACGAAGTCGCGGACAGAAGCTAGTGTTTTATAACCATGATTCGGGACCGTCTCTGAAATTAATATTGCCCTGCGTAGAGGTATTAAAGGAGGAGCTCATGGTTAAAAAATAAACTTTAGTCTGCGAGGTTAAGCTACGCTTGCCGAGGTCGTATCGAAGATGGCTGACCCTCTATTACAAACTGAGACTCCACCGTCCCTCGGAAATAACTCTAAGCAGTTGATCTAAGCTATCATTAAGTTCTATTGAAAAGCTCTAAAAAAATATAGTGGGAATAAAGGCAACATAAACTTTTTAGGAATTATATTTCGCCTAACTCCTTCCAAGAGACTTTTCAAAATAAACTCCTTGGCCTAGACTTGCACTATTAGAAATATCCATACATTCATTTGTAACTACATACATACATACCTATGCACGAAGCAATTTAAAAGTCAGTTGTTTTACTATATGTTTTTTAAATGAATGAGACTTCTTAATTCACGGAAATAGAAAGACACGTGAGCTCTTACATAAGATTGCTAGTGTGCTAAAAATGTTTAATTTTATTGATCGTATCCTCGAAAGGCGTCAAGTAAGGTCAAATGAGTTTATTTGTAGATTAGACCGCGACAAAGTTTTGTTGACTAGGGAAATATAATATACGCTATTATTTATTCCCGAATGCGGCAAAGACAAGATTAAAAACAAGATTTATTATTATATCAGTCTTTCAATCATTTTTAGTAACAAACTAAACATATTTGGTCATCTTTCTCCCTTATTACTCTAATTAAACATTTCAAACCGTAAAATCAACAAGTCTTATTTATCGCATAATAGAATTAAACATGAATAAAAAAAACTTTTTACAAAAAAATACAACCGACTTTTACACAAAAAATCAAAAAAGTGCAAAATAACTTTAATTTCGGAACTCGGTGTTTGTGGTTGCTTTTTCGTTTTTTGAACACCGACTTCCGAAATTAAAGTTCTTTTGCACTTTTTTGATTTTTTGTGTAAAAGTCGGTTGTATTTTTTTGTAAAAAGTTTTTTATTTTTCACTTTTTAGTGGTACCTACATCCCCTCCCTTCCCCCCACCTAAACGAACCAATCACATTGGTGTAAAAAAACGTACTGCTCCTTTGCAGAGTAAACTAAGAGGTCGTCAATGTAGATAATGCAGATATTTTTTTAGATTTTTCGAAAACCGCTTGGTCGATATCGATAAAATTTTGGGGCCGATAAAATTTGGGGAAACATGGGACCATTTGGGAAGTATACACATTCCAACAAAAAAAGAATTTTTAAAATCGGTTGACAAGCGACGGAGTTCTGCGCGAACAAACATAAAAAAAAATACAAACATACGAATTGAGAACCTCCTCCTTTTTTAGAAGTCGGTTACAAACATACGATATTTGAATCGTAGTAGGTATGTATAGCGCGGGCCGTCCGTCTAACGGCTTGTGGAAAGTTCCACAAACGAGTTTAGTTGCGTTCAGAAAAAATAATATTCAAAACATATGTATTTGAATATCGGAATTCCGATATTACTCCTGTGAATTCCGGAATTGAAATATCAGAGTAATTGTTACGGAATTCCGGACTTCCGGAATGCATGCCTTAGTCCGAAGTTGCGCGCAAAAGCTAATTCTAATAAACCTTTTTTATTCAGGTCGTGGGCGCGGCGCACTGCATCAAGACCCTGTTTTCCCAGCCAGTGGCCATCACGCTACAGAGCGGCAAGTTCATCATCAGGGAATACGGGAGATACATATTGGTAAGGCCCTGATGCTATTGAATTATGGGTGAATTTTGCGTTCCGCCCTGGAACACAAAGGGCATTTGAAGGAACACAGATGGGTTTTAGTCAGTAAGAGTCTGACACTCCCTTGCGCTCCGCCCAGAGCGAGAGAAGTCGTTTGATGATTTCCCATCCATTAAAAAATAAAGTAGGTGGGACAGTCTGCCTTGCGACGAGGTATCCCTCAGAACGATTACCTTAAGCCTTAAATGAACAGAAGACAAATGTACAGAAAAACACTTGAACGTTCACACTTAACCGATGATACGTTAGTGCGTCGAGTGTGAACGGTCAAATGTTTTTCTATACATTTGTTTGTTCTGGCGTTTCGCGACCGATAATACGCGACGCATGTTCCGTCAGATATGAACCTTCCCTAACTCTTCAGCATCACAATAGCCTGATTCTTTTTTGCCATCTTCTATCTAAATATATATAACTCGAAAGTGACTGACTGACTGATATAGTGATCTATCAACGCGCAGCCCAAATCACTGAACGGATCGGGCTGAAATTTGGCATGCAGATAGATGTTATGACGTACATAGGTATCCGCTAAGAAAGGATTTTGATTAATTCTACCGCCAAGGGGATAAAATAGGGGATGAAAGTTTGTATCAAACTTTGTCAATTTTAAACCGATTGGGCTGAGAGTTTAAAAATCGGAGGTACCTAAAGTAACTATTCCACGCGGACGAAGTCGCGGGCAGAAGCTAGTTAAGTTATGTACAGGCGGCGGTAGATACCAAAAAACTAATTATTCTATCACCATCTCCCTCACCCCCAGGCAATAGGCAGCGACAGGAACATCCCCGACTGGGTGCTCAAAAACCGCGCGAACCTGCTGACTTCCATGATCAAGGTGTACCACGGCGACCTGCAAGTTCTGGCGGATCAGATGGAAGACCAGCGGCGTCTGTCAGAGAAGCTGTACCAGGTCTTCGAGACCTATCTCCCGGTGCTGCAATATGGCTGCCATATCTTTCAGAGGGTGCCGATGTTGACATTGCCGAAGGTAAGGAAAACAATATATCTAGTTTTAATTTCCGCGAATATTAGTGGGTTGCAGGTATGCACCTCCCTCCCGCCCGCTATATTATGCACATGCAAGATTACAAGGCAAATGCAAGGATTTTAAGCACATGCAGGAAGGCAAAGCAAAACCCAACACCATTACCGACACGTGTTTCGCCTCTCCACGAGGCATCCTCAGGGGACGTGTTGACTCGCTGACCGTTGAGTTGCGACTGAGAAATTAGTACAAGGCACCCCCCTTTTAAAGTAACGCCTGACTCAATCAATTTTTTTTTTTTTTTTGAAGGTAACGACTTTCTATTGGCATTTTCAGGATCAGTATTTAGCCGAGCTGATTACATAATTATGGCTTTATTTAATCGCATCCTCGTTCTTGTTCGCGTGCAAGTTTGGAGCATGGTTGGTGATCGTTACCGTAGCGAACTGTACGCAGATTCCTCAAAAAGCCTGAAGTTTAGAAATGTTTTATTTGCTTTTCACAATAAACTTACACATTTATTAAATAGTTCAGATATTTATTTTATTGTTTCATCTATATTTTTATAGCATACTGCCCCTCCAGGATCTTCCCACACTGCTTACTAACTTCATGTACCGAACCTTAATTAGTTACCATCGTGCTTCTTGTTTCCACAAAGGCGAACGAAATTGAACGAAACAAGATAAAAAGATCTTCTTAGCAGAATATATCTTATTGTTAGTGTGACTGCCAGAATCCCGCGATATCCTCGTCCGCTACTTAAAGCCCCGCGATACCGAACGAATCTAGGGAAACATTCACCAGTTCCCAGGATGACCCAGCAGTACAATGCCTTGTCATGCACAACGAAGGACATAGACATCTTTTCAAATACTCTGGGCCAATATAAGTCACTAATTCGTAAAAAATTAAATGACATGTAAATGTAAGTGTCTACCTGCCTAGTAATGTATTGTTTGCTATTTTTGTGTGTCTGTAAGTATAGAGAGAGAGCTTATCTTTTTAATCTTAATTTTATCATCTACTTTAATAACACTATAAAATTTGAATTGTAACTTGCACTTGCATGATGTGGTCTCCTATAATTGAGGGAGCACATGGAATGTTGTTATTGTCCTTTATAAAATAGCATGTAAGGTGTATTCTTTGTTGGAGATCCTAATAAAACAAAAATAAAAAAAAAGCTTGCTGCGCCTGCGGCTCTTCAGTTTCGAATTCCCGATGGGAAACTTCCCTTATCAAAGTCAACTACATAAAAAATACGCATAACCTAGTGATACTTTCGCATTTATTAGCAAACCAGCCAGTTTCTACCAGCGGCTTCTTCCCGGAAAGTATACCAAGGGCCCATACTCTCGGAATAAAAAGTAGTCTATAAGCTATTCCAGACTCTCTGCACTTTCATCAAGACCCGTTTAGCTGTTCCAGCGGGATCGGGAAACAAAAATCCGTTTCACGGTCCAAACTTTCGCATTGATAATAATTAATAGTATAGAATACTCTTTATTATGTAAAACATATGCTCTTCTAGTCTTTTTGCAACTTTATTGGGGTCGGCTCCCAGACAAGCCGATTTCAACTGAATACCAGTATTTTACGTGGAGTGGCTGCCTACCAGACCTCCACAACCCATTAACTATTAACTGGGGAACACGGTTCTTCTTGGCAAGACTGGTGTCAGATTTCCTGGCTTCTGACAACCCGTAACGACTGCCAATAACAACCGGGACCAGCGGCTTAACGTGCTTTCCGAGGCACGGAGAAGTCTCGTTATGTTAAGATGGTCACCCATCCACAGACAAACCTCGGCAAGCGTTGCTTAACCTCGCAAGATCTACCCGTGCGGCTGTTATAATTTAGCCACGAGCTCCTCGTATAATTTACAGAAATTATAGATGAAGAAAACATTACATAGGGAGACACAATGGGCGGCCTTTAGATGTTTTTTTATAGAGAAAAGGAAAAACGAGCTCTATAAAAATTGATACATCATTATATACAATTTTCTAAACCAACAATATTCTACGGTTAATCGCAACTAAATCCTTATCAATAACTAAACTCGCCAAGGAATCAAAACCCGTTGATTCACCCGCACCTCTAGGCTACACAACCTCTTTGATAACGATAACGGATAACAAGGTACAGTTACCGCTGGTAGTGTTTACCCGACGCTTATCATTCCGTGCAAATATTATGAAGTGTAATAGTTTCTGAAGTGAGTGCCACTGCCCTGGCGCATCGCAATGTCTAGAGCTAGCGGGTATCATGAAGTGCTGATAGTCAAAAGTCAAAACGTTTATTTCAATTAGGCCATTAACGGCACTTTTGAACGTCATCATTAAAATTTATCATAATTAAGTGACTCTAGCGTCCATTCGCAAAGGTAGATTCTTATGGAGAATAACGGACAAGAAACTCCATAGTTACTCTTTTCAAATAAATGTTTTACAAAATTTTGTATACAAAAAATACTTCATATATAAGTTATAAGTTTATTTATTTGCATGCAAAAATACATCTTAGTTTCTAGGATACACACACTTTGAGATACAGTTTATGAACAAATACAGTTCTGTGAACATCTGTGTCTGAACTAGATAACTAAATATCTGTATTTCAGACAGCAGCGCTCGTCCCTTAAATATTATACATTTTACTGTATGCAAGACATATCATATTATTGCTTAAAAAGAACTAAAATTGAAAGTTAGAATGTGAAGGTAGGTAGGCCTCCCTGTGTGTGAAGTGACAGTATAGATATGTGAGGACGATGCACCAAGTATACTAGTTATATAACCAAGTATTTCCAGATTAAACTTCTAAATATATCATGCTCATGGTACTGACATATTTTCAAATATTTAAATAATAAACATAAAAAAAGTACTAGACACAAAAAAAAAATGCATTCATAAATTTAATCCATACAATACATGCACAGTCTGATCTAATACAGTGAAACCTGGATAACTCGGACCTTAAGAGACCTGCTTTCTCTCACTTAAAGAGGTGTTCCACTTACCTAGTGTCTCAGATATCCAGGTATAAATAAATATCTGTCACATTTACACAGGTTCCATCCACATACACAAAATATTGTCTCATTAAAACAGATAAAATACACTGGCTGTCTCAATTATAGAGGTAGAGGTCCTGAGTAAAAAAAAAGTGATTTGAATTAGTCCGTCAGTTACATTATCGAAAAATATTGGGCACGTATTTTTTGCTTTAGCAAATATATAAAAAATGACCAAGATAAAAAGCATAAAGATCAGGAGTGGGGGCTTGTGACGTCACGCCGTGGTTAAAATTGTAGCACGTAGTGACGGCACACGAGTATTAAACGCACTGTATCGTCTTTGTTTTCGTGAAAAAAGAAAAAATACGTGTTCAATACTTTTTGGAAATTTATCTCACGGACCAATTACATTTTTTTAAAACTGATTGAGTCAGGCGTTACTTTGCGGAAATCCATTTTAAATTTGAAAATGAAAACAAATGCAAGGATTTTAAGCACATGCAGGAAGGCAATGCAAAACCCAATACCATTACCGACACGTGTTTCGCCTCTCCACGAAGCATCCTCAGGGGACGTGTTGACTCGCTGACCGTTGAGTTGCGACAACGGTCAGCGAGTGCTTAAAATCCTTGCATTTGCCTTGTAATCTTGCATGTGCATAATATAGCGGGCGGGAGGGAGGTGCATACCTGCAACCCACTAATATTCGCGGAAATTAAAACTAGATATATTGTTTTCATTTTCAAATTTACATTTTTTTAGTCAACAACCCTATTATGACGATAAAATGGAAAGAACCAATCCCAGATGTAGAGGTTTGTTTTATCCCACTAACAAAGGTAATTCAGTGCTAAAGTGTCGGGACCCAAGCATGAGTTCCATCATGAATAGCATTTATAGGTCCCACTTAAACAAGTTTTACAGTATATTTTTTTTATCAACCTTTGTTGTCCCACTCCTGTGCAAAGGTCTCCCCCAGTCTTCCACCGTTCCCGGCGTGTTGTCCTCTCCGACCAATCCGTCATGAACGCCTCCAAGTCGTGACGCCAGCGTTTCTTAGATCTTCCTCGGCGACGACGCCCGGCCTCTGGCTCCCACTGCGTGACAGCTCTGGCCCATCTGTCTTGATAACATGCGTTTACAGATGACGTATTAAAAGGGGGTGACGCATCGCATTCAGCGTGATAAAATTATTATTTTTTTTCACCCTTACAGCTATAATCACAGGCCTTAACCTAATGCGACAGTGTAGTTATCAACTAATAAGTGTAATCCAATAAATAATATAATAACCATAAGTACCTAACTATAATAGGCTAGCACTTCGTCCGACCCTTACGAACTTCAAACTTCCTTCACTCGTTTCTAAGGAATCAACTGCCAGATATATATATAACTTCGATAGTGACGATATTCCATAACTGTGGCAAGTTTTAAGTTTATTGGCCCAAGGAATAAGATTTAACTAACAAACTTCCACCCCCTATTTCACCGATTTGCGGGGCGAGTTTCCTGAAATCCTTTCTTAGCGTACGTCTCCTGTTTATAATCTTCGCTCCCTATTCTCCCTACTACTCCCTACCTACTCTCTAATTTCATCTTTATACATCAAGCGCTTTTCGATATTTCACGATGACTGAGTGAGTGAGTAGGATCTAAAGATTATTATCATTTTTTAATGTTCGCACTGCTGGGACACAGGCCTCCTCTCTAGGAGAGGGAATGGGCCGTAATCCAGCACGCGGGCCCAGTGCGGGTTGGTAAATGTCACATTTCTTCGAATTTTTGGTTCTAGGACATGACGGTTTCCTCACGATGTTTTCCTTCACCGTTTTGAGAGCAATGGTGAAGAAATTAATTACACAATGTAATGTCCCTGACTGGGTTTGAACCCGTGACCTACAATTCGTAAGACGGGGCTGTTACCACTCGGCCACCACTGCTCCCTCTAAAGATTAATTAAGGTTTTATTTAAAAAAAAAATACAAATAAAATACATAAATTAGTAACTTACCTCCCAACAATAGTATTTTTACGTTTAAAAATAACTTATTTAGCCTTAAATATCTACCAACAAAATATAGTGTTTGGCCCTAAATACCGTACATAACTAAATAACTACATGTAATGAGACTGTATTTGTAAAATAATTCATTTTGATTATTTCAGAGTGCCACATCAGTCTACATGGAATCAATGCAAATACTAGAACACTGTAGGAAAAGTAAAGGCGTGTTAGGAGGCGTCATATTGTACAATAACAAGTAAGTACCCATACTTTTGTTTCTCTAGATTTAATGTCTACAAAATTGATATTCTTTTCGATAAATAGGGAATTGTTGGTGCTTCCTTCAAAACCTAGCTGATTTGTCTTCAACACGGTACTCACTAACTTTTATGTTCTTGGTCCTCAGAATAAAGACAGGTTTCTGTGTTTAAATGTTTATCTACTCAATGCGTAAAACTCAATGGCGGCATTTCCGCTGAAACAAGAATGTATTATTCCACAACGACTCTCATCTGCCATATATTTTGCATCGATCTAAACGAAGATCATTTACAAGATCAATCTTATTCCAGAATAATCTCCACACAGCTACCTCCAGGGCTGACCTCCTACCTTACAGTGGTGGACCCCTACAGGATAAAGTCTCCAGCCGAGACCCTGGACACGGAGACTCCCCTGCCGTTAGGTGCTCAGCTCCTGGTGGTCTACGTGGGCAAGAAGCTGTACGATAACCTGAAAAGACAGGTGGAAAAGGTTCAGGAGTTCCAGCACAATGGGGAGGAGATGATTGCGAGGTTTAAAAAGGTCAGTCATATTACTTATGTATTAACTAGTTCCTGACAGTGGTTCCGCACGTGTAAGTCTTGTTTTGGTTGAACGAAAGCGTAACAAGCAGACAGTTACTGTCGAAATTATAATATTAGTTAGTATTATTTCTCTCGGCCTGATTTTTCTGAATGCTCTCTAATTGCCCTTGGTTGCCCATCCTATCTATAGGTATTAAGCATAAGTTGCGGATTTGTTCGAAAGAGTCACCGTGGCGCTGGAACGCAAAGGTCATTAGGAGGAACACTGGTGGGTTTTAGTCAGTGTGCCTGACACTCCCTTCCGCTCCGCCCAGAGCGGGAGAAGTCATTTGCTAATTCCACATCCATTTAAAAAAGGTATCGAGCACTAAAATTTGCTCTAAAACACGAATACTCAATTTTGTGTTGGAAATGGTATTGTCAAATTATGAACACAAGTTGTGGGGTCAAATAGACTTATGAGTCACGTTGCTGTTATCAATGTTGTAATATTGTTATGACCATTCATTGATAACGGCGCGGTGCACTCCACCGCCAACTTTGTTATTATGACTGCACAAGTACTCGTGCGGCGCCCTGATTTGGTTGCCTGACATAGGCGTACCCAGTTTCTGACCTAAGGGGAGGGCAAGTAAGATTTTTTAGGTAAGATCGTCCGCGGCTGTTTTTTCATACACACTACACAAAAACACCCACATGAAACTTAAGGTATATGTAGTGTGTAGGCCAAACAGCCGCGAATGATCCTGCTTTATAGGTAGGTAGTTAAATAAATAAAACTAAATTTAACTATGCATTTTTATTTTAATTAAATTGTTTAATTCGTTTTTTAATGGCAATTGCACAGTGTATTTTGCCATGTCTACAGCGCGGTTTGTTAAAAGTTTGCACATAAGGCCCCGTTTACCCTTTGATTAGTGATTAGGCGAGTTCTTACATTTTCTGAGTTATTTCCAGTGGGGGGCAGCTGCCCTCCCCTGCCCCCCTGGGTACGCCTATGTTGCCTGAAGATATCAACAAGGAATAGATTTATTCTTTATATTTGTTCAGATGTGGCCATATTTCGGCTAAAGTATTAGGTAATGATAATGATTTGGGCTAAATTACAAGTATACATTGATGGCACAATGATTTATATATAAGTACTGGAATCGCACTGAACAATCTCACAGATATCAATAAACTGTTTTCATTTTACAGAACCAAGAAGCCGAACGCGAAAAACAACGCGAATTCCCCCAAACGGGCATGAAGCGAGACAAGTCCCTGCTCTTCACCGCCGTGCCCGAGGAAGACCACACAATGATATCACCCCCCAGCCGGGAGGAACGGAACCCGGACGAGGAACGGGAGAGGAAGCCTCCTTCCATGCCAGACGTCGTCCCTTTCACGAACAAACCAAGACAACGACCTACGAAACTATCCCTAAGCTTTAAAACCCAGCTTTCGTTAGACGAAGAAGCTCAAGAAAATGATAAAGTCTTTACCGGACAGACCAGCGTTTGCTCGACCCCCATGGTGGAATACAAAAGACTACATGGCAACATGCTTTCAATCTGCCAAATACCAGAAAGCCAACAGGACGGTGACAAATCAGATTTAGAACCTGACGTACTCAAAAACATAGAAAATAGCAACAAAATTAATCTGGAAAACGAGAAACGGGACAATAAAATTGTTTTAGACATCAACTGTATTGCAGACCATTATATCAACAAGCCGGAACCAATAAGAAAGTTGGCTAGCGTCACAGATCTTCAAGAGACGATCAAGAAATTATCCAATCGTGCGACGTCGAAATTCAAGTTGAAAAAGTCTAAAATTTCCCTAAACGATGACACTCCGTCCCCTGAACATACTCCTAAAAATCCTAGCACTATGACCATTAATGACCCTCTGTTCCCTGTATTTAGAAACGACGGTGTTGCCATATCAGAGTCTCTATTCAACCAGTACTTAGAAGAACACTATTCCAAAATGAAGAACGATTCGACCGATAATATGTTTACTTTCAATATGAAATTGTGTGAGCAGGAAAAGTTTGAAGACTTCGATTCGGAGTTAAATAGGTCTCCGCAAAGGACTCCTAAGAAGGTAGCAAAAGATTCGACGAAGACGTTGCCAACGGACCAGTCCAGGAGGAAATCTTTATCTCTGCCTTTGAAGTCTTTGAATGAGAGTACGGATTCCCAGATAGGTAAGACCATAATTAAAATGTAAGTTATTGAGAGGAACATGAGGTTCTGGGTTCGACTCCAGCACAAGAAAAATATATTCAATCTTCTGGATTTGTCCGTATTCTTGGTTCTCGCTTTCCTCATATCATATAATGTTACTAAAAATAATTGTTGGTATGAGTGTACCTCACAAATTTTAACCTTTAGAAAATACAGGCTTGAAGCTGTGTGTATTAAAGACGAGGTGCCAAACGAAGTTTCGTGTGAAAAATGTGAAGACCGCATTCTACCAACAGATTTGTCATAGAATGAGCCTAACGTATCGATCTTAGTGGCCAAACTTTTGGTCAAATAAAAATAAAGTATACTCTATTGCTATACCAATAAAGTTAATTTTGCATTGGCCTTAAATCCGTGATATTAATCTGTCGACTATTCCGTGCTCAATGTAGACACAGTAAAGCTTAAGGGCGCATATTCCGAACGGCATTTCATACAAATTTTCAAGTCGTTATTTTCCGAAATGACTGAACCGATTTTAGTGAAACTTCAGACATATAAGCAGGTTACATAGGTCTAAAAAGTTAGTTAAACACATTTTCGAAATGTCTTATTTTAAAAAAGATAACTGGAAATTTATGTTTGTATGGAACATTTAAAATGGGTCTAATTTAACTGTAACACTATTTATCGAAAATGTTTTCAATTAACTTTTTAGACCTATGTATTCTGCTTACGTGTGTAAAGTTTCATTAAAATCGGTTTAGTCATTTCGGAAAATAACGACTTGAAAATTTGTATGAAATGCCGTTCGGAATATGCGCCCTTAATCTACCTCTCCCCAGGTTCTGAGTCGGAAGCGACAAGTTTCAAGAAGAAGCTGACGGGTGTGCAGCTCACACCTCTGATGGAGAAGCTCAGCCACCTCGCGTTCTCCGACAAGTCCAGCGGCTACAGCAGCCGCGTCATGACGCCGCTGGAGCTGCGCGAGCTCCTCACCCCCGCTGCTGACAGGCCGATCACGTTCACTGATAGGTACGTGTGCTTTTATGCTTAAAGAAATGTGTTCTCTAGAATAGGGAACGTGCACGGCGTAGACTATGCTATCTAGGGTTGCAAATCTGAAACTATTACGTTGTAAATATTTGACCTGTGCTTCCTGCACCCTCCGTTTAGGGGAATGTTCATAAAGTAGACTGTGCCATCTAGCGTTGCAAATTTGAAACTTATAAGTAAAATGTACTTGACATTGACGCTTCTGTGCTGCCACCTATAGTTTCTGCATGTTTATACTGATTGAGAGAAGTGATTGAGGAGCTCGTAGGTAAGTAATAAAAGCCATGTCGATTCCTACGTACCACAGAAAACACGACCCGCCTTATTCCAAAACAAGGTTTTTCTTTAAACCAGGTTTAAACCATTGAGCTCGGTTTTGTATTTCGAATCTTGATCATATCAGAATAAGATTCAAATTACAAACCCTGGCTCAATGGTTTAAACCTGGTTTAAAGAAAAACCTTGTTTTGGAATAAGGCGGGTTGAGTTTATGTCTCGGCTGTCTTTTGTAACTCTTGGACGTTGGATTATGTCTGGTAGGCAACGGCCCGGTAGATTTTTCGGGCTGTTGCTTATAGTGCGAGTAGCTGACATATCCCGATAAACGTTTTTTGTGACGTCTGGTCTATTTTGTAGTTCGTATGAGGCGGTCTAGATTACACGTATGAAATAAAAAAAAACACGCTTGCCATGTCAAAAAGTCATCATCTGCCTAGCCTTTTCCCATCTATATTGGGGTCGGCTCCCAGTCAAGCCGGATTCAGCTGAATACCAGTATTTTATGTGAAGCGGCTGCCTACCAGACCTCCACAACCCATTAACTGGGGAACACGGTACTTCTTGTCAAGAAATGATCTAAAAAAATAAAAAAAAGATAGGTTACAATATTTTCATCTGAAAAGAACTATTCAAAGGAACTACTCTCGAAGAACTTATACAGAAACATAATGGTCTATATTTCTACAATAATTCATTTACGTACGTTCCAGACCAAAAGCCCAGCGTCAAGACAGCTCGGAAAGCGACGACGATTCGGACAGCGACTTAGAGCTGCTGCCGGAGTACAGCAAGCACGCCGTCAAGTGCGCTCTGTTCGTCAGCGGACTGCACAACATGGCGCTATTGGCGCTCATTGACACCGAGGCCGCCAATAATGTGGACACTATCAATAGTTTGGTAAGTTTTTTATTTATTCTACATTCATAGGTACAAAGGCGGACTTAATCTTTATGCACATAGGTACAAAGGCAGACTTAATCTTTGTGTGTGTGTGCAGATACGCTTGTGAGTTGTTTTGAATTTGATCCAATCAATCAACTGATTAATAGTTATAACAATCATGATTTTGATAGTAAATGCGTGTCAGCGAATAAGATTGTGAATCATCTGGGACTAGGAGGTGAGACGGTCTTCCTACGGCGGTGATACATAAGAGAGACTTGAAAAATACTACACAGCTAGACAAGTATAGGCTAATATTGATAACTATCTTATTTGTATTTCTCGTAATTTATGCCTCCTATACGGAACGTGCACGAAGTAGACTGCCATCTAGTGTTGCAAATTTGAAACTTATAAGTAAAATATACCTGAAATAGGGATGTTTCCTGAGTAAAAATTATATGATTATGTTTAGTCCGTCAGTTAGATTATAGAAAAATATTGGACACGTATTTTTTCCTTTATCAAATCTATAAAAACTGACGAAGATAAAAAGCATCAAAGATCAGGAGTGGGAGCGTGTGATGTCACGGCTCGCTAAAAATTGTAGCGAGTAGTGACGTCACACGAGTTTTCAACGCACTTGTCTTCATTTTTTGTTTATATGAAAAAAGAAAAAATACGTGTCCAATATTTTTTGGAAATCTATCAGACGGACTAATTAGATTTTTTTAGTCAACTACCCTATTGACGTATCTGTGCTGCCACCTATAGTTTCTGCACGTTCCCCCTATAACGAGCGCCTACATATCATGACCATAGCCTGGAAAATCTGAGACTGTTTCAAATATATCTTTGGCCTGTTTCCAGTGGGAAACCTCCCTGAACGCGCTGGGCCCCATCGAGCAGAAGTGCATGGAGCCGCTGGCGGGCGTGGGCGAGGCGCCCTACGACTACAGCTACCTCACGCTGGACCCCGACTGGGGCACCGTGCGCAA
This sequence comes from Hecatera dysodea, assembly GCA_905332915.2. Classification (NCBI taxonomy): domain Eukaryota; kingdom Metazoa; phylum Arthropoda; class Insecta; order Lepidoptera; family Noctuidae; genus Hecatera; species Hecatera dysodea. Next base: position 19,218,046 of record HG995299.1, on the reverse strand, counting down.
GGGGGGCCCCTGGGCCGCGCTCGACATCGCCACCATGGGCCTCATACACAACGACTTCGCCGACGATGCCGACCTCTCCGAGTTTATACTGAGGTGAGTTTACTGTCTTAAAGATATAATCGGGTCGAATGCTTTTTGCTTTTTATGATGCATTTTCCACAGATATATTTTGTAAATGTTTAATAACAGTGCTCCTCAATGATGTGAATGTTGAACCGGCGAAGAATTTAGCGTTACCTATTTTATGAATAGTCATTTCGAAACCTTACCCGGTACAAGTAGAACTATTGCCTTTGGTAAGATTAAAACGAAAAAAAAAAAACATTTGGCAAAAAAGGCCACCGAGAAGGTACTCTTCCTCGCTGCAACTTTACCATCAACTAATAATATTTTTTCGAAGTTAACATGAAAGTAGATGATCCTTCAGCTACCAATGGGTAACTCGTTCAGTCGTCGTGACTTATCTCCATACAATGTCGTTACAACGTGCACCATATTTGTTGCAGGAGCGACGAGAGCGTAGTAGTAGGCTCAGTGTGCGGCGGAGCGCAGGTGTACTACCAGGAGAAAGGGTCGCTGGCGGCCGGCCCGCCGCCGCCGTCCGACGTGCTGGCCGTGGCGCCGCTGCGCGCGCGCCGCCGCCTGCACCGCGACCACGCCACGCTGCTCTTGTAGAGCCACGACTCACATCCACCGGTAAACCAGCATTCGCTACTGCTGTCAAGGCTGGATCTTCAGTCAGGCCTAGCAGTATACTCACCAATATCAGTGACTGCTGTCAGCACTTGAAAGTCAGCAATGTTAGATTGCCTTTGCAACTGGAATTACCTATACTTAATCAGCTCTGGACCCAAACGATAGTCCAAGTACTGTCTCAGAACTAGAATTGCGTTTGCGGCGCTAGTGTCGCATGACCTCCGCCACATTAGAAGTACACCGCACTAATGATACGCCGACAGAAATTCGACGGAAGTTGTCTAGAAGTTCGGAGGCGTATGGTGGTTTTGCAGGTAGTGTTACCAGCTAGTTGAAAATGTTATTATATGGGATCCTTTCTTACTAAGCCGTTGAGTGAACTTAATTGTTGTATAGATTGAACAGGTTGGTATTGTAAGTTTGTTAGGTTATAGACACGTACATATTATAAATCCTATAATATTTACGTGAGTGAAATTGCACTGAATATTTACGTGCGTAAAATTGCACTGAATATTCACAATATTTTTGTACCGAATCATTTATCACAAAAATATCCGTTTTGTGTAAATGATTCGATATTTCAAGACAGGTTTACTTGAAGGGTATTGACAGAAACTACGTTATGTGGTTGAACGGAAAAGAAAGCAGCAATAAATCACCAGAAGTAAAACTTTAATTACTGAATCATAATAGACACTTAAAATGCTATTATACAATCATGAAACACCGAAAATCTGATACTTATCTGTAACTTATTAATTTAGTAATATTAGCAACAATTGTTACATTGAACGCAATATATTTGTAGCCATTTTAGAGTTCTCCAAACAATAATCACATATCTTTGTATTTCCAATGTAGTTAGGAAGCCTGCTTTATGTACCTAAATCACACCAAATATCCTTAGTACCTATACCAAATACTGTTCCATTTATGAAGCCCTTGTTTTCACATATTTTATCATTTTGTTATGTTGTAGTTGACATAGCACATAAGTTCATATACTTAGCACTTTTACATATGTAGCAAGTACATGTATTTCGTGATATTGATTTTTATCACAAAAAATAGTTTTTAGATTTTTAAATTCAACGGGTAAACTTACTGAAAATATCCTTAGATCCCATTTTTAAATACAGTTATTTGACTATCGAGTTGTGCGCTATCGCATTTTCATATCCGAGATGGTTCAAAGAAAAAGGGAGAACCACAATGTCAGTTAGCCAAACGTTCTTGAAAACGGTGCTTATCTGTTTTATAAATTTGTCTGTTTGTCGCAAAAAAAATACGGATGACAAACTTATCTCGATTATGAAAATGCGACTCTTCTCTAGGGCCCGAATTCTGGAACGAATATTATTTTGACAAGTTCAAAATTATGTGTCAAACGTATGTTAACTGATGTGATTGGTTTACTAATAAGTAACAGCCAAGCACGTTCACATTACTTGACACGCGTTAAATTTGTGACGAGTTGATAATATCTTTCCAGAAACCGCAAGGCCCCTTTCACGCGGTTTTATATCTATGAAGCGTAGCAAGTACTTGCCAGTGACTGGCATAAGGCATAATAATATAAGTTGTATGGGGCAGTTAAATTAGAATGTTACATAATTAACAAGTGCTTGTAAATATTGCCAAATTGTTGTTTAGATGTAAGATTAACAATAAGTTGGAAGTTTTTTATGAGTGTCATTAGTACATCGGAGTCTCTATTAAGAAGTATTCGTTATCATTTTATACAAGAAAATATGCTAATTACCATAAGCAAACACCTTATTGAGCAGCTTATTCAAAGAGCTGTTTTGCACCCATATGATATTGTGCCAGAATACTTAGTGCCATTTTGTTAGCCTTTAGAACTAGTAAGCTCAATTTGATGTTATTAGGTTTTGTTATGTATATTTTTTCAGTGTGACTGTTTGTATAGTCCCATCGTGGTTTGGACGCAAATACATGACTAGAACAGTAGTTAGCTAGCCATTACACGAAGTTCTGACGTGTTCTTGTTGTAAGAAACTTCGCAGATTTTGTAGAAAACTTCCACTCAGGATTCAAGAAACTAAATACGAATATCTACTTTGCTTTCGCTACCATCTAGGTAGCGAATACCATAGCGGTTTTAACGTATGGCAACATATCTAACAAATTTTAGGTGATCGACTCATATACACCTTTCCTATTCTTCGGGAAAAACTAATAGGGGTTACGATGTAATTCTATAGAATTTATTTGTTCTAAACCAGTGGGAACATACAAACTTTGTTGTAACGGGTTTGGTTTGTTGTAAGCCGCTAGGGTTATGTAGGTCCATTTATACTGAATATATGTAATACATACCTTCCGATATAGCTATTATATTTCTTGCAGTAGTGTAGTAACTGCATCGTAGTCTTAATTGTTTAGAGCTCATTCTACTCTTGCCACTAGAAAATAAGTTATTCGGCCAATTCTAGATTAGTGTTGCTATAGAAAGCAGTGTTGCCAATGTAATATTTATTTTCATAGACAGCTGAAAAAAATCTAGTCCTTCCAGAAATTATCTAGTAGTCTTGACATTTCGCTAAAATCACGATTTTATAAGATGACGGTTAGTCGGTTTTCGCAATTATAATTGACGTATGAACAGAGAGAAAAAATCTGGCCGCCGTGTCGAAACTTGTATTTTCTACGTCTTATATTTATTTAGTTTGGTCCTGCGCCCAAACAGATTCGTCTAGTATTTGCAGCTTAGCTCTAAGTATCTATTGTAATGTTGCTTGCCAAGTACCTAAAGTGTACTCTTATTTTTAGCAGTATTATATGTATGCATTCCAGATGTTTTACAGCAACTGTTGGATTTGAAGCCGTACAGTTAAATTGTCGAGTTTTGAGTCTGGATTACCAATTTGATTGGTAATAGGGTAGTAGGATATTTTAACAAGAGGGGCCTGGAAAGAATCTCTAATCCAAGATGCACCTCCTAATTAAAGTACAGAGGAGATTTGACTTTCAAACATGGAATTTCAGTCCATTTACCGTACAGATAAACGCGTCACGGTCGAAACAAACTAAACTGCTCTGATTTTTTGGATCGTTAGGATAGGTACCGGTACCTAGTGTGAAACCAGTCTATTTTACGGAAATAATCAAGTCGTCTCTGAAATGTTCGAGCTAGAACTTCGAATCGGTCCCCAAACATCCTGGTCTGGTCAGTTGGCGGACCTATATTCGCCTCTGTCAAGGTGACGCGAGGATATGGGCAAATAACTATAAACTCTGCCTGCGTCTGTGTTTCCGAACGCATTCAACCCTAATCTCTTCAAAGTTAGAGTGAACAGGCTTCTGGGTAAGCTCATTCCATCGTCGCCTTTGTCTCTGTCACCTGTGACCTAGACTAGAGTCAAGAGCAAATCCATTTCACAATAAAATAAAAAAATAAACTGCAAACTTTACAAATGAAAAAGGGTTATCACAAGACCTGTAACTTTGTAATTGAGGAAAAACGATCTCGTTTTGATACTTTATTTTTAACAAAATCGAAATTATTGATGCTGCTTCAAATCAAACACTGCCACATTTGATCACATTCCACGTCCCGTAGCTATAAGTAACACAATTCCGCCATAATTAAATCGCGTCCAATGCAATACAGTGCTAAACAAACGATCATACGTTGCCATGAAATTGTTTTTAATGTTATTTGTATATTTTACGAGAATTTAAGTTTATTAGCGGTTAGCGTAGTCGCCATGGTCAGTGCCAACACGACACAATTATGTGGTATATTTATAATAATAATAATTATACATAAATAATTGTTAAGAATTTTAATAAAAATCTGATAAGTGAGAATTTTGTTAGTATTTTTTTAATAATACCCATTATATTCTAATAGGGAACGTGCAGAAACTATAGGCAGCACAGACGCGTCAACGTTAAGTAATATTTTACTTATAAGTTTTTTTAGTTAAGTAAATTTGCAACGCTAGATGGCAGTCTACTTCGTGCACGTTCCCTTAAACGGAGGGTGCAGGAAGTATAGGTGGCAGCACAGGTCAAATATTTACAACGTAAAAGTTTCAGATTTGCAACGCAGTCTACGCTGTGCACATTCCCTATACTACTTTGCATAAAAACTGTAGTTTGCTACTGTAGATATAATTTGAAAATACGTACTTGCAACTTGGAAAGTTGTGATAACTGGTTACAGCTGCTGAAGTGACTGCCTAACATTTACTATCTATTCTTATCTTTAAAATCTAGAATAAAAACATGTATTATATGTTTGAAATTACACCATAAATGAATCCTAAGGTATGCTATTACATCAAGAGTTAAAAATTGCTTGTATTTACAGTTTTTATGCAACAAGATCTTACTATTTAAAACTAACTAAATGCCATCAATATTACATATACATATAATTAATAAAATTACACTAAAAATGGAATATAGATAAAATCAAGGTAACAATCTATTGTCTGTCAGTTGGTCAGTAACGACGCTAGCATCGGATCTGGGAATAATATTAGATTAGACTAGGCACAGACTTTTGCAAGTTTGACTGGTATCAAACTGATTCAAGCAAGGCTGAGATTAATTTGAATTAAGGGATCGAGTTAGTTTGGATTCAAGGAAAACAGTGATCTTGACAAAAAAAAATTCTATCACAACTCTCGATCACAATGATTTCTGAATTGAATTATAAACCCCTTTGCAATTATGGGGAAAATAAAGAGCTTGCTTTGTATTAATATTACGCATTTAGTATGATTAGCTGTGCATTTTAGTACTAAAATTGTCCTGTATACGTAGTTATCCTGCGCAAACCTAATTTAGGTATTATCGTATTCGGTATTTCGTTTCCAATACTCCTAGATCCCACGCAGCGTCGATCGAGAGAAAAGAAAGGATACGATGGATAGAAAAGGTGGGACAAAGCAAAGTGAATGAAGAAGAACCATAATGACGTTACAAAACTATTGTTTATTAACAAGTCGTACAACACAACGCTACTCTAACGTGAGGCCAGACTCGATACAACCGAATACATAATAATACATAATTATGTAAGTAGCAACACGAGAAATGCAATGTCACGTCGCCACAACGCTAGAACGCATGTACGGTAGTCGGAAGATAAAGAATATGATCTATGCGCGCGCGACTTCTCTCTTCAATGTCTTCGCAAAGCTTGGGCTTCCTACTTAGCGGCTAAGGGATCATATTCTTTGCGCTTCGACAAGCCGGCTCTCAAGGCAGCTCGGGCGCCGGCGGCCGCTGTCGGTCCCGGCGAGCGCCATTTCGAAAGGACTTTTCAATCAAACATTTTCAAAACTTCAACACAGTTAGTTTCAAGGAAGTTTTCATCCTTTACTTCTTGTTTCAATACCTTTTCAAACAAACAAAATCAATATTAGACTTAGTGTTAAATCTTTATTAAGAGCTAGTTTTACATCCTAGAGGCAACTATGCCCGCGCGGGCGTTACACGCTAACTTATGCTAGACCCTTTCATGACATATAATTAATACAAAGGAGCTTCTCTCTTGGGGCCGCGCGGCCGGCGCACGCTCGGCTGCGGCCCGCCTGTCACAGAATGTTCAACGTTACATTACTACCGGCCGAACACACTAAATGCATAGGAGCCACACTTGTTACTAAATGCTGAAGTGGACTCAGCATCGCGCACTTACTAATAACGACCTGCAAAGTCAAACAGGGGAGTAACTATGTGTTATACCAGAACATTAGGATGCTACGAGTGACGAGCAAAACATAACATCTATCAATTTATTCCGTTTGCTCAATGACTAATCAGCGTCGCATAATTATGTTTGTATACACTTGGTATTATCCGCGTGCTGTAATAATGGTACGCCTGGTTGTAACACTTTTTCAAAAAGAAAATAACTCAAGCGGCCATGCGAGCTGTGACGTCAGTTTGCCGACGCTAGTGAACAAATTCAGGTCGCGCGCGGATAACACCAGTGAATCCTTAACATGCAGGATTTTTCATAGAATAAATTGATAGAACACAGATATAGCAGACAACATTTAGAAACTTATTCCTAATTAATCTAAAAAACAAAGATTCAAAGACAGACCCCATTTCATACAATCATTCATAATATATACAGGAGTTTTGTAGCATTTTACCAATTTAAATATGGAAGAGCATTGTTTGGGCATGCCCATTCTTTGGTATATGAGAAAGGTTTATTTGAAATGAATACGTACATTGTTTCTGTAACTATTGCAAAGGTTTTAACCTCATGGCCAAATTATTAAAAAAAAATTGAGAATGTTCTATCTAGTCAATTGAAATTATAACAAATCTGAAAATGAGTTCACGACTCAAACCTATAACATAAAGAACGAATAATGACTTTGTGTCAAAAATAAAAATAATAATATATAATGTAATACACATGTTGTACAATGTTGCTTGAGCATCAAACGTCATACATATTCTTACATGGAGTGTAATTATTAAGCTTATTTACTGCACAGTTAGCGCGTCAACTCAACAGGGCTACTGAAACTATGTCGAAGATAACAACTATCTTCTATTTTGCACTGGATTTAAGACTCAACAATCTGTGAGAGTCCATTTTAAATCTATCTAATTTGACTATGTACACACTGACTTCATTTTGCTTTACAGCCAATAAAAGGTAAATAGAAGGAAGTTAGACACACTCTTCCAATTTGTGCACATAAAACCCAAGACATGTGACACTCAATATCAAGACTTTCTTATGACTTACTCATAAATTGTGTTTAAAAACACAATCACACTGTAAGCTTTGAAGAATTTCACCCACCACCGAAAAATTAAAACATGTATATTCAAAAGGTATTGACTAAATTTCAACTAGCCTGAATTGCTAGTAACGTCTTTAAAGTTTGAGTAGCCCTGCCTTCACGGCGACCCAAAGAATTGGTTTACCAGCAACTTGGTCCTATACACTTATTTAAATAAGAGCTATTTTGGCTTGTAAACTAGAAATTTCTAAATGTCGCCTAAAGCCTTGTTGGCACTTGTCAGAGAACTAGTAATTTAGTCAACTGTCTATACTGCACTTATAACAAGACATTTCTTCCGTCCCTTTGAAAGTGTAGAAATCAGTGGTTAATTCCAGGGACTCTAGATAATAATTACGATACTCCTATGAATCATAATTATATGAACCCAACTCGTTTAAAATATAAGTAATGTATTTGCTTAGGCAAACTATTTTTAGTTTGGCCTAAATCTTTAATTTGATAGATTGAAACAGTACCATTCTGGTAGACAATCCGAAAAGGTTAATTGACACTTTTTTACTTGAAATTATTTGTCAGTTTATTTTTTATAGTTAGATAGTGGTCTACCTCACATGATGGTAATTGAATATATGCTCGACAACAATGGGGTATGACTGCTACATGATAACATTTCGGTTACCAAAATGATTCGAGTTTAAATTGCCAAAGTTTGAAGCATTCTTGCCTCGAAGAAACTTACCCAGTTGACTAAATTACAAGTACTAGTCTATTAATCAATTAGTTGAAGATGTTACTGGCAAACCATGTTCTGGGTGGATAAAGGAGCGGATGGGGTCTACCGCTCCTGGTGGTAATAGGACTTACGCGGCGAGTAGGAGCGCTCGCGCTCGTAGCGGCGGCGCCGGTAGTGCGGCGACGGCGAGCGGTGCCGGTAGCCGCGGTGGTAGTAGTCGCGCTCGCGGTAGCCGCCGCCGCGGTAGTAGTAGTCGCTGCCGAACATAAAACATCGTCTTATTGAGGGAATCGTTAAGCTGACTGCGACTGGCTCGCTGACTAGATAATAGCTATAAATTACAATGATGAGCTGTAGACTTCGTTAACAGGGAGGAACAATTAGAGATATTTTCTTTTCACACTACTGCTGAGCAAGAGATTCCTGAGTCGGGCATTTATAGCGAGATTTTTCATTAGAAATTTCTCCGTAGCAGCCCTAGCTTTGTGCCTAGTGATTAGCAATAGGCTGGCCCACTGTCATATGTGACTTTAAGGACCATAAAATGATGTCAAAAACTTTTTAGCTATGATGCTGTGTCAGAATTCTTATAAAAAAAAAAAACTTGTTTTAAAGGACAGTTGGAATATCTGTTCCATCCTTTTATTTCTTGTTAGCAAACAACATAACACAAATGTTTCAAAGCAAATATAGCACACTGGCCATTGCTCCCGTGAGGATATCAACACTAAACTGCCTACAATATTGATGAATGATGAATCAGCAGTCAGCAATATGTATAAAACTACAAACAATAAAAATACTCACTCTCGATCACGACCACCGCGCCTGTCGTATCCATTATCACCACCTCTGCTTACGCTGCAAAGTAAATACATTGGTTTCTACTCATTTATAATAGGAAAACTAATTTCTAAATTCCTTAGTATGGTAATAATGTTTTAGTGTACAAACAGGCCTTAAATAAATCGCCAAAGCTTGAGGACAATTTACTCTAAATCCGTTCATAGTTATGATCTACCAACACATAGGAGTCACCCATATATTCTTTTGTATGTGTGAATTTCTATGTTGGATGTGTGATTTTGAAGTACTATAAAATTTAACAACTTTTTGCCACATCATCAACTAATCAATTCTTCTTTTCATTTATTTACTTATCATCTCCCTTCCAACTATTATTACAGGTGGTCAGGTGTGTATATCTAATGCGATAGCGCGGTCTTAAAATTAACGTATTTATAAAAATAATAAAGCAAGTAAACTATGAAAAACCTAAAAAATAGTAAAATATCAAAACAAAAACATATAGCCTACTCTAATCTACACTATAACATAAAATACATAACAGCATTAGATATTTCAGATACATTCATAGATATTTTGAGCCCAGTAGGTGGCCATGTTTATAGCGATCAGTGACATTCACCAGGTCCTCAAAGGTGGAGATTTCAGGGCCATTTAGAACACTCGAATGAGTAAGCTATATTTTGGATGGAGACACCGCACTCAAATAAATTGATAATGAACAAAGACTGGGTTAAAATAGAGTTCAAAATAGCACACAAGATGTAAGTTGTGACTCGTATTTCAGTTCAGATCTAGTTCATCACCAATGAAAACAGCTCAAACAATATTTGATCAGTGTGAACGACTTTTGATGTGTAAGATGCAGAATTGACCTCATCTTTTGCTCACGAGAAAGTAAACTATGTAACTATAGAAAATACCTTATGTATGACACTTGGCAATAGTGAAGCTTTATATCAGTGAAATAATTGTAATTGGATCAATTTCTTCCAGAGATTCCCTTCAACAAACACAATTTTATCACCTACTGCTGCCCGGCCCAGCTTCGCACGAGTGGGCATTGATTTATTATAATATAGCCTATGTTACCAAGTAATAATGTAGCATTCTAATGGTGAGAGAAGTTTTGAAATTGGTCTGTAGTTTTGAGTTTATTCGTTACAAACATACAAATCTTTTCCTCTTTTTTATTGTTTTAACAACTTATTTACACTAGGAATTTCTCCTGTACCGTGGGTGCGTTTACAAAAGTACAAACTCAAATACACAAACGGCGAGACCCGGAACAACTATCTGTAGGCCATACTAATATTTGTTCCGTGTAGGTATCGAACCCGAAACATGTAGCCGATCACTCAACCACTGCCTATCCGTGTCGAAAATAGTCTCTATAATATTACTATAGATAAAATCGTAGGTCGGAAATAATTGTGTGTACTTACGTAGGCTTTCCCATATAAATGCCAGGTGTGGGCGTGTGCGCTCGCTGTGTGATGGAGTAGTCCACGCGGATGCGACGGCCATCGATCTCCATGCCAGTGCACTCGTTCTTTGCCACTTTGGCGTCTTCCTGATTCTCGAAGTAAACGAAGCAGAATCCTCGGGAACGACCGGTCTGGAATTTGCTTTAAGTCTTTAGGCGGGTTTTTTGAAAACTACTGAAAGGACCTTCAATGTAATTGAGAAGCAACTCTTGGAAATAGCTGTTTTTGAGCAAAATTGATACAGTGATGGATGCCAAGCAAAGTTGACGTGAATGGTGATTGCCACATTTTTTTTTAATGGGAAATCATCATTTGACTTCTGCCGCTCTGGGCGGAGCGACGTAGACTAACTGGTTAAACCCACCCGTGTTCCTCCTAATGCCCTTTGCGTTCCATAGCGGTGACCCCTTCGAACGAATTTCGCAACCCTATTTCATTACTACCCTGGATTTGGTATCTTATAGTTCTGAGATTAGTGAATGATCAGCACTCTTTAGAATTTGCAAATTCGTCCATTATCAAATTCATAATATGCATGCTTGAGTCTAAAATTCTTCTGAAAATGATGTCAAAACCAGCAGCTATGAGCTGAAAAAAGAATCACAGGGCAGTGGAACTCACCTTAGCATCAATAACGACTTGTACTTTATCCACGGGTCCGTATTTAGAGAAGATGTGGTTGATCTGCTGTTCAGTGGTGTACAGACTGAGTCCGAACACGCCGAGGCATCTAGACGGCGTGGGATTCTCCTGTTGACGGTACATGGGGTCTATTTTCTTGTAGGCGAGTCTCACTCTTTATAATGCATTGAAAGCTACAAAAGATATTGAATTTTGTTTGTTCTTTTGCCTTTCAGTTTGAGTCGACAGTCCAGTATTTACTGTGGTACTCGAAAGTATCAAACTGACACTGGGTTTCAAATTGAGATATTTGAAAATAAATCTATTAAATCAAGAGCAAGACATTAGACCAAGAGATTAATAAAAACAAGAATTTTAAGGGGTATACTGAAATTGAACAAGAAAATTAATAATGTGTTGTTTTAAATTGAATTTAATAAAAAAATTGAGCTTAGGCCATTATTCTCTTATCAAATATTGATAAAGGTGCCTTTATTTTTAATTGAGTCACCTTTTACAAACAAATTTAGATAACATTATGGCACCATGGCTCATTATAGCTCAAAAAGCATGCATTAATTTAAAAAAAAAACTTAACCTACTTAAAACTATTCTTACAACTAAAATTTTGCTCTTCAGCAAAATATGCAATTGGCTTTTGGGGGGCTGTAGTGATTAAACGATTAATCACAAAAAATTAATAAGCCAATTGCTGCGACCAACTGTTCGTCGATATTTTAGTCGCCTTTTACGAGTCAGATAACAAACAGTTACGCTTGCTTCTGACATTCTCTTTGTTACTGCAGTACACAATGGTCTTTGTTTGTATGAATTCAATTAATATTCTTGGAAAAATATTTTTAGGCATTTATCAACATGAGAACAGACAGCTCAAATATTCGTGATTATCTGACTGGCCTGCTGAACTGAGGCCCTTTCGACATAAGTACTGCTTGAATTTCTGTAACAATGCCAGTATAAAGTGAGTCTTTCTTTTCCCAACTACAGTGGGGTGGCTTGCAGAGTTAAGGAATCCGATATGATTCAATATAACATTATTCATATAATTTCAAACACGGACCACCGTCTACGAGCCTTTACTTCAGCATGCGGGGACAACTTAAAACTAAGGGAGTAATTACAAAAAAAGGTATTCACATATACATCGCTCCTCACCCTGTCACCCATATGACGGCGTCGTGAGGACATGGGACTGTGGCTGTGCGAGCGTCGATAGGAGCCCCGCGGCGAGTACGAGCGACTGCGGGAGCGCGAGTACCGCGACGAGCGGTACCCGCGCCGCGCAGAGCCCGACCGCGACCGCGACCTGGAGGCCGACCTAGCGTCAGCACCAACGCTCAAGTTAACATGCAGGAACACACAAAGCAGAGGACAGCCAAGCTGCTTTTTGCTGACTTCATTGGATGTTGACATTTAGGTTGAGTCCTTTGGGCTTAGGACATGAGAGAAAAAGTAAAAGATGTATCAATCAATTAAGTTAAATTCAGTCCACAAAATTCTATAAGAACAAGGACTCTCCTGATCCTAGTAGTCTACTATTTGACACATAGGCCTGTCCATTGTCTATGAATCAATTCACTGCAGCACATTGCTGAATATAGGTCTCTTCATTGATTGATTACAAACTCATTGTAATGGGACGTACAAAGAATAAACTTTGTATCTAAATGTCAAAATCCAATATTTACTCTATTTTGAGTTCTAAATGAATGACGATAAAGTTTGTTCTGGAACTATCCAACATTATCTGTGAGAGTCAACCAAAAAGCCTATTGTTGCTAGCAATAAAAGCCAGATGTCATGGTTCCTGCACACAATATTATTGATCATACAGCAGTAAAACATTATAATTTATTCTTCTGTATCTATCTATTTTAAGTAATTGGATGTACTGTTTACTATTAGTGTAACATTAATGTATGATCAATAATTTTGTGGTCGGGAAGCAGCGAGGAATGGATTGTTAGTAGCCACACTTATAGGATGCAGCAGTTAGACACACAGACAAACATACAATAAATATAATTTTTGTTTGAATTTTGAAATTCTTGTGTGAGCGCAACAGAATATTATTAACTGTTTGTGGTGCAATAGGCTAGTTCTGCAAGTTGTTCAACCTATTTTATGCTTCTGTGCTTAAATTTTATATTGTAGACCTTGAAAATATCATGTTTGATGTGGTTCCTCGAATTATTTGTAGAAACAAAATAATGTCAGTTAAAATCTTTGATCAAGGATAATTGTTTAATGAACAACACTTATTTTGATCTACAAAAATGAGCATTCAAATGTTGAAAAAACTCAACTTTGAGTTAAGCTCGCCTTTGTACATGCCCTTTATTATGCCTTGTGTAATATAAGTTGTTTTTGTGTACAATAAAGAATAAAGAATTAAGAATTGAAAATATAAGTAAAAGTTACTACTCTGAAAAGTAGGTACCAACTCAAAATTACTAACAAGTTGGCATGAAACTGGCATTTGAGGACAAACTTGCTATAGCAATGTAAATAATAATTAAATGCTACGTTATTTACTACTTTCTTATCACTCCCCGCCACTCCCCCCAAACATACATTATTGATAAACTGTTGCTACGATATTTTCATTACTATCGAACAAACTAGGCAATTAAAAACAGATGCCTATCGACCAACAGATTACTATGCGGAATCATCGCTAAAACATCGGCAAGGTCGTACACTCTAGCATAAATGACTACAAAATTTACACTTCCCGAGACGCATGTAAACTATGTTTGAGTTTAACGATACACACCATTGCGCAACACACGCGAGCGTCACCCTTGAGATCGAGGTTATGAAGTTTTGTTAGTAAAACATTGAACAAAGCCAAACTCGTTAAGTTTTAGTTACTATTGTACAAGTTTCTATAATACAACCAACATTTAGTAACAGCAGACTTACGGGCTCCTATATTTTCTGCTCGATGCTTTTGGCGGGGGCGGCGTCCTAGACCGGCTTCGGCTGTGGCCTCGCGACATTGCGTTGGGCTTCGGTGCCGGCTCTCGAGAACCGTTACGAGTCCTAGAGCGACTCCTCTGAAATCACCCAAGTGATATTTTCGTCATTAAATATAGAACGATCCGGCGACAAAATAAAACACACGCGGCGGGAATGCGACACGGACGTGACAATGTACGGTTAATAATAGTACCTCTCGATCCGACATTTTATCCGACGAGATGAATCCGTTGAATAAAAAGAAGATAAAACGTATTCAATCTATTTTTGGTGTGTAAAATTCGAATAAAATTTCGCGAGCACACCTCAATCGCGTACAGGAAGAAACGAAAAACAAAATGGCGTGACATAGTGTTGTCATCCTAGGATGCGCATTAATTTGCTACACTAATCGGTTTTATTTAGGCGAATTTTCGAGGTACTCCACTTTTTAGTAGTTTCCGAACGCAAATTAAACAAAGTGTTGTTTTTGACGTTCAGTTCCTGTTCCTAAACGATCGACACGCTGTCAAATCACACATATCCACATCACATTGCGGAATGTGGTGTGATTCGCTCAATATTTAAATTGATTTAATTTTTTCGTAAATATGACTGATAACGAAGTACAAAATGATCCCTCAGGGGACCAGCCTCAAGAGAAGACTGCTAAACAACTGGAAAAAGAAGCAAAAAAGGCTGCAAAGTTGGAAAAGCTGAAAGCTAAGTTGGATAAAAAGAGCGCAACGCCAGCTGTGCAGAAGGATAAACCGGAGGTAGGTTTTTGAGCCCTAAAATACTTTTGCAACAATATCCTTAAATAGTACAATCCGTTTATTATTAGACATTTGCATAAACATGAGATTTATTGCTGAAAGGTTGTAGCGAAATTCATAGGTTAATAACTTGAAGCCAAGTGAAAGTAATGCTGCAATATTGTTAGTCACGTTGCATCAGTCCAATTGTCTCTCAACGCGCCATATATCTGTCTCCATCGATATATCTGACAACTCTAACTTTGTTAAGGCAATTTTTAGAAATCTGATAATACTATTACATTACCATTCAGACTTATTTTATAAAATAAAAAATAATTATTCATTTTACTACTTAAAAAAAGTTACTAAAACTTTAGACAGTAAAAAATGTCTAGTTATTCTCATATGAATGGTTGAGATAAGTTAATTTACAACCCATTATAAATAATGTATTGTTATCTTTTAGTATCCTTAAGCATGTGATAAGAAAAGACAACCATAACTTTTGTTGGAAATCAATATAATAAAGCATAAATTAGAAATAGATTTATTCCAAAATAAGTACATAAGTAAAAAATAAAAAAAACAATGGAATCAAAAACCATATGACTTTCTACTGTTTGCCCTTATCTATTCTTAACTTGCGACTGCATTGCGAGTAGGTAATCCTGAAAACAGACTATTAAATAATCTTTACGAATTGTTCTCCACAGAAAAAGGTGAAGGAAACAAAAGAGAGTGCGGTATACACTGCAGAGACAGCACCGGGTGAAAAGAAGGACATTACGGGTGCTATGCCCGATGCCTACAGCCCCAAATATGTGGAAGCAGCCTGGTATGCATGGTGGGAGAAACAGGGCTTCTTCAAACCTGAATATGGAGTGAGTACCCACAGTCAAAATGAATTATTTGCTATGTAAAGACTAATAACACATTATTCTTTTTATTATAATCTTATATTTCGAAAGATCTGCGGTCCCAGCAGTGGGTAATTAATATTAAAAAAGTTGCACCAAAGTTTTATCTACTGATCTGTACGACTAAGCGGCTATCTACAGAACCACTGAAAGGATATGCATGCAGATTTTTTTTTCTGTCATTTTTATTTCTAGAATGATGTGCATTCTTTATAGAGTGTCATTGGCAAATATAGTTGGTATGTGTCATTTCTGCTTTGCCCAAAGAGAAACCTTTGAGGGTAATATAGAGATTACAGGCAAGGCTGTTTTTGTGAGTGGACTGTTTGACCCTGCGAAGGGCCGAATGGAGCAAGCATTTTTCGATCTTTGTCTATACAAAGATCGAAAAATGCTTGCTCGAGGAGGATCCCTATGTGCATTATAAATTGCACTAGGAGCAAATATAGTTAAATGTATTATTAAATGGTAAGTAATGGTAAGTAACAAATAAATTTATTATTTTAATAAATTTATTTGTTACTTACCATTAATAAGACATTATTGCAGCATAATTCATTTAAAAATAATACCTAAGCATGTGTTTGGTAAAATTCGAATTCTGCAGTCAAAATTCTAAGTAAGATCTGCTATATGCTTCGATTTTTTCATATAAAAGGCTGTTAATACTTACTTGTGCGTCAGAAAACACAACGTGGGTGGCAGGCGACGACTCGATAGTAGTGGGGCAACTGTGTGGGCCGTCCAAGACAAAACAATTAATGTTGTTCAAAAGTTATCAAATACCTATTGTAGTACCTAGTTATAATAATGTGTAAAAACAAAGCTACCGGGCCAAACCCGGCTGGGTCGGTACTCGCTGGTTTCATAATATTTATAATAACTTAAGGAACCACTTAAAAACATCAAATTATCGAAAAAGGTGGCAATACCCTTGATATGAGAGTTAGAATCGCACTTGAATAGTTTCTTTTCTTGTTGTTGTTGATTTTTTAGTATTAACATGTGGGTATTTCAATTCAATTCAATTTTTTAAGGTTATGGCTCCATCGAATAACCTTCGATGATTTTGCCAATGTCAAGGTAATGAGATGATAATGATCGGTTCTCAATTGCTGTTACTGTTTAACGACTATTGATCAGTTTTTGTAGCGATGTCTCCCATTATCACACCATGCTAAAAGGACAAAACATTTAGGTTAATATATAAATAAATAATTAAGACGTCACATAAAGAGTTAAAACATTAACTAGTTAGATTTAATAATATAATACTAGATATAATATTTTAAAATAATTATAGATGAATTACAAACGGGTTTTATTAATATTAATAAATTTATAAAGAATTTTAACCACAGGAGTATGAACTAAAGACAAGAGGAAGGGAATATTAATTGGGCGGGGAATATCAGGAGGAAGTAATTCGTAAAGGGGAACTATTAGTCGAGGACAGGAAAAAAATAAGTGCTCCAGAGTACCCTCATCCAGACCGCATTCACACAAAGAGTTGTCTCTCACACGGAGCTTAGCCAAAATTTTTTTTAGTGCAAACAAACCCAAGTCGAAGTCGAATTATGACAGAAGTAGCCAGTTTATTGGAAAATTTGAGTCTGCTGAACCAGCACTTTGATGGAATAACTGGCTGAATCGAGCCGTAGAATTTTCCTTTTATTAAACGAGTTTTCTGCCATTGAGTATTCCAGCTATTCATCATTTCAGGTTTAACCTGACAGCGTAAATCTCGGGAGTAACAGGATGTGTGTAGATCAATCCCATTTCGGGTGGCTGACTTGGCGATCGAGTCCGCGTTCTCATTACCAATAATCCCCGAGTGGCTGGGGATCCAGGCCAGAGCTATGTCTATGCCCAAACAATGACATCTATATAAAAGTTGTTTGATCTGTAAAATTAGGGGACAATTGTTACGGGAACGAAATGGAGATTTTATTAAGTCTTGTAAGCAGCTAAGAGAATCCGAGAAAATTATAGATTTGTTTAGACCATGACCTTCAATAAAGGATACCGCTTCAAAAATAGCTATCGCTTCCCCAGTGAAAGTGGAGCCAAATGCAGGACTACGAAAACTTAAAATTATTTTGAACTTCGGGATCCACACAGCAGATCCAACATTGCTATTATCTGACAGCTTTGAGGCGTCTGTAAATATTGTAAGCCAATCATGCCATTCCTCTGTTAGAATTTGATTGAATTTGTCATTAGCAGCAGGATCATGTTTAGGGATGCCAAAGTTAAAGATAATTTTAGGGCGAAAGAGTAAAGAATTAAAATCTACTTCAAATATTGGGTTAATATTTGATTGGACTATGGAAATTTTCATATTATTAAATTTATTATAACTATTGACAAGGAGAGGAGGGTTTTTGTGAGACCAATAGCGGGACGTACGGATTAACTCAGAAAGAGTGCGAAGAAGGGGGAGTAGAGGATGTGATTTAATTTGGATGACTTTATAGAAAAATCTGTCACAGAGATATTGTCTACGTAAATGAAGAGGGGGCTCCAAACATTCTACCTGAAGGGCATTAATAGGGGAGCATTTCATAGCGCCCGTTATTATGCGTAAGCATTTGGATTGGATCTGTTCTAGTTTCGCAATAGCTATCTTGTTGCATGGTTCCAAAAGAAAACTACCATAGTCAAAATGGCTACGAACTATAGCATTATACAAAATTCTCTGGGAGGTGGGATGGGCTCCCCAGCGAACTCCAGACAACGCACGTAGAACATTAACACCTCTTTCGCATTTCTTCGAAATATATTCCAAATGATAAAGACCAGTTAATTTAGAGTCTAGGATAAGGCCAAGAAATTTAACTTTATCAGAGATAATAATGGGTTCATTTTCAACAAATAGGTTTACAGGGGGAATGTTACGTTTACGAGAAAATACAACTGCTTGGCATTTAGGAACAGACAAACTCAAACCATGATCACCCAGCCACTGATTTAGGTAATAAAGGGCAGAGTTTAGGCGATTTGAGGCGTCGGAGAGAGAATTTGAACTTACGTAAAGAGCTATGTCATCAGCATACTGTAGTATTTTGCAGAAGCAGCTAACCGATGACTCCAGGTCATATGTGTATAAATTATACAGGATAGGGCTCAGGACCGACCCTTGAGGTAGACCCTTCCACACAAGACGGGATGGAGAAAGAATGTTTTGGTGACGAATAGAAATAGAACGGGACATAAGAAGGTTACAGATAATGTTGATCAGTCTCACAGGGATACTCAGCTGTAGCAGCTTTTGCCTGAGTATAGGAAGCTGGACATTATCATAGGCGGAGGCTATATCAAGAAAAACACCAAGAACACTTTCATTTTTGGAAAAGGCAATACGAACATCGGAAAGAAATACACTGAGGCTGTCTATGGTACCCAAGCCTTTTCGAAAGCCAAATTGGGATCTGGCTAAGATGCCTTTGGTTTCTAAGATGAACTCCAGTCGATTCTTGATTAGATTCTCCATTATCTTAGCCAGGACAGAGGATAGGGCGATTGGGCGGTAGGAGGCAGAATCTTTTGGGTCTTTCCCAGGTTTCAAAATGGGGATAATGATTTGGGATTTCCAGGATTCTGGAACTTGGCCAGTTGCGAAAAAGGAGTTGATGAGGTTGAGGAAAAGGAGTTTACAGTTAGAGGAGGATTTGGTGATGAAGGAATATGGAATTCCATCGACACCCGGAGCTGAATCGCGAAGATGATCCAAGGCACATGTCAGTTCGGAATAGGAGAATAGATCATCGAAGCTATCAGAGGAAGTGGGAAGAGGGGCATCTATAGTAGGAAGGCAGTCAGAACTAGGAACAAAAGGGGGGGCCAATTTAGTGATGAAGTCCTCTAACCAAGAACTAGGGTCATTGGTTGTAGATTCGGCGGACTGACTGTCGCAAGCTCGGCGAAAGATTTTAATTTTTTTCCACACAAGAGAGACAGGAGAACGTGGAGACAGTGACTCGCAGAACTTGAGCCAGCCAGATTTTTTAAATTAAGGTAATCGGGCATATCTAAAGTAATAGCAAAAGTATTTTCTGCCTCTTTGCGTTTACGAGCGCCATCAGTGCACTCGGCGTCCCACCAAGGAGGAGAGGGGATTAGATGGCGGGCTGAGTTTTTTAGGGGAATCGAGGAATCCGCCGCCTTCAACAAACTATTAACAAAATCATTATAGGTGGAGAGGGAATTGGAAGAGTTTATAGGAGGAAAGTTTTGGAGCTCTAAGTCCAATTGGGACGAGAAATGGGACCAGTCCGCTTGTGTAAGGAGATATTTTTGGAGGGGTTGAGTGGGAGGAATATGAGGGTGAGAACTTGGAAAGGAAATCAGTATGGGAAAATGGTCACTCCCGTAAGAATTGGGGAGAACCGACCAGGAGAGTGATGACACTAAAGAAGGGGAGCAGGAAGTAAGGTCCGGGACACTTATGTTTTGTGTAGGCGAAACCCTACGGGTAGCAGACCCATCATTAAGGATGCATAGGTTGCGGTCATCTAAAAGATCTAGCAAGAAGCTGGAGGAGGGGTCGTTACAGTGGGAGCCCCAAAGGGTGTTCCGACAGTTGAAGTCACCTAGTACAATCAATGGAGATGGAATAGAGGAGAGGATGGCGTTAAATTCAGATAAAATATTAGCATTGGGGTGGGGAATGTAGGCAGAAACGAAGGATATGTCAATAGCTCTAACAGCCACAACATGTAGACCAGGATCATGATGAGGGATGGGGATCTCAGAAAAAATTATGGATCTGCTAACCAATAGGGCACAGCCCGCCCATCCGTCCTCTCTGTCATCCCGAAGACATGAATAACCAGGAACCCTAAAGAGAGCTCCGGGCCTGAGCCACGTCTCCGACACGGCAAAGACGACTGGTGAGTAACGATTTATGAGGTAAATCAATTCATGTTTCTTTCTGCGGATTGACCTACAGTTCCACTGAAGGACCTTTTCCATTATGGCGAGTCCACGATTCCAGGAGTTGTTGCACTAAGATCACGACATTGTTCGGTATTGCATCACTGAATTTGGACAAGATATTAATAAGTGAGCATGTTAGGAGTTCTATTAAATTATCGTTAGGTGTAGGAAGGGGAGTAGAGTCAACAAAAGGAGGATTCAAGGCACAACCATTAGGCTGGGAAGAGGGAGGAGTGTAGACCATGGACCTGTGAGCTTGGGAATCGTAAGATTTCCCCAGCTCTGGTCTAGGCTTTGGGGAACGATAAACAGTTTTGGTATAGGAAGACTTGACAGGGGTTGAGTATGCTGAGGCAGAAGGGGAATTAAGGGGGGCAGTGAGGAGGAAAGATTCAGAAGAAAGAGGCTGAGAAGGATGGGAGATGGAAGGACCTGCAGCAACATTCGAATATAGCAATTTAGGTCGTGGGAACCTAACTGAAGCCTCGCGATAACTGAGGTTTTCTTGCGACATTATTAATTTAATGGATTTCTGCCTTGAGTGTTCCGGGCACTTATCATCAATAGCTTTATGATTGCCACCATCACACAAGAGGCAATTTAACTGAGACTCTGGGACATTACAACTATCTCCTGGATGAGGCTGAGCGCATCGGTAGCATCGGGGCTTTGATCTGCACTGGGTGCTGATGTGTCCAAAGCGCAGGCAGTTACGACATTGGATGGTGGGTAGATGGTAAACAGAGACAGGAAGCGAGGCATTATAGCAAAAGACTTTTTCTGGGAGTATTTGACCAGAAAAAGTCAGCACTACCGTTGTTGAGGGTGACCACACAACAGAACCCTCTCTTTTATTTTTAAAATTCAATCTCCTAGCCTTAATGACTTCTCCGCAGTTATGAGGGGTCTCTATACCCAAAACTAGTTCCTCGAGTGTCCAATCAGTGGGGACGTCTCTGACAACTCCCATACGTGTAACATGGAAACGTGGGATTGATGCAATAAATTTGGAATCTAATAAAATAGGGTTATTGACAAAATTATTAGCCTCTTGGAATGTAGCAAAATCAACAGACATCCTGTTACGGCCCATTGACTTCACACTGCCCTGTATCACACCCTTGAATCCTTTTTTATGAATAAATTGGGCAAACTTCAGGGAATTTAAAGCTAGTCCTTGCTTTGGGTCTGCTTCCACCCTGGATACAAACACAGTAAAGGGAGCTCTGTCGTTCTCGCTATATTTTACCTTGGAGTCGCTCTCAAAACCTGGTTTGGTAAAAACAGATTGGATTGAGTCAGACGGAGGCTTATTTCTTTTCGCGTCAGCAAAAATCTCAGGTTCTCTGGGGCGTTTTCTGATGTCAATTTTTACGCGACCATCTACAGAGTTTTGTGAGCACTCCATAATTTCAATATCTGGAGGAGATCCTCCACCCCCGTCAGGGGGTTCTTCGGCACTCATTTCCTAAGAAATGAGTGCCAATAAAATCAAAACCTTAAAATACTAACCTTATATACTAGATCCCTACACCAGACAACACAAGATAACAGATACAACAACAAAAACTAATATTTTTAAACAAAACAAACAGTGAGGTTAAGAATCGCGTGCTTATGGTATTTAATTTTTAATCTAAGAGCAAAAAAAAACACCAAAAATCACAATGGCCAAGGGCCACTCAAGAAATGTGATTTTTGTGATTTTTGTTTTGTTTGTAGTAGTCATTTAAGGGAAGGATTTTAAAAAATCGAGATTTTCTAAAGAAGAAAATAAATAATTCCTTTTGTATAGTGTTGAAATCCTCACTCATCTACACAGAAGGAAATAGGTGCTCATCATAATTACAAAACATCATCATCTGCCCAGCCTTCCAGTATGTCTGTATAATAAATCAATCTGCCTAGCCCTTTCCTAACTATATTAAGGTCGGCTTCCAGTCAAAAATGAATCATTTATGTGGAGTGATTGCCTATTTGACCTTCACAACCCAGTAACTGGGCAACACGATACTTCTTGAGGGAGCGTTAAAGTATTAATTACGTAACGCAATTTTTGAAGATTTTTGATCCCCCCCCCCTCCTCACCTTGTAACGCACCGTAACGTTTTTCTGTCCCCCTCTCTAAACGTTACGTAACACTCAAGTGACCATTTTTACCCTAAAGTCGCAAAAAGTTATGTTATAGTTATTATGTTAGGTATAGTTTTAATTGACTTAAAGAGAACAAATTAAAAATGACGACCAGACTAATACAATCGAGGGATTCCCCGTAAAACCTAAATGAAAAGGGTTGTCAATTTGTACTTTTAATTCCCTAATTTTTTAATTAAAAAAAAAAAATGTTACGTTACGTGTTGTACGAAAGACACCCTCCCGCCCCTGTAACGCATCGTAACGTTTTACGAGACACCCCCTCCCCCCCAAATTGCGTTACGTAATATTTGAACGCCCCCTGACGAGTCTGCACAACTCGAACTCACAATAATTTGTAAAAACTGGCCAAGTGCTTCGGACTCGCGCACGAAGGGCTCCGTACCATTATCTATTAAAACGGCAAAAAAATCACGTTTGCTGTATGGGAGCCTTATTAACATAACTAATATTTATTTGCAGAGAAAATCCGTCCTGGAACCGAATCCAAAAGGCAAGTTTGTAATGGTGATCCCTCCTCCCAATGTGACCGGCACGCTGCATCTGGGTCATGCCCTCACAAATGCTGTCGAAGATGCAATCACTCGGTGGCACAGGTACACAATATCTATAATAAAAATACAGTCGACGTGAGAACCTCCTCCTTTTTTAGAAGTCGGTTAAAAACAAGCTAGTTCTCAGTTCAACTCGAAGCTTAAATCCAAGATTGATAGTCAAATCTCACTGAAAAAATGTTAAAGATTAATTTCACAGTGGGATGCATACAGTTTTCGAATTTGTACAAAACTTTATGAAATATATGCATCAAATCACTACAGAGTATAAAACAAAGTCTATTTCTCTGTCCCTATATCCCCATGTATGCTTAAAACTTTAAAACTACGCAATGGATTTTGATGCGGTTTTTTTAATAGATAGAGTGATTGAAGAGGAAGGTTTATAGGTATAATAAAAGCGCTATTATAGTAGAGAAAACATAAGTAGGTACATTGCACCAGCGCGAAGCCGGGGCGTGTCGCTAGTACTAAATAAAACAAGCTAGTTAGTCAGTCAGTTAAATTCAAAGCTTAAATCCAAGATTTATAGACAAATCTTACTGAAAAAATGTTAAAGATTAATTTGACAGTGGCAAGCATACAGCTTTCGAATATATCCAAAACTTTATGATTTACACAAATTATATTTATATTTCAGTAATCTTACAATTTATATTACTCGGACACAAATGCCACAAGCCCAAGGCCAGAACTAATTAATAGTTGTCTTGATGAGAACTAAATGTATAGACATTGTAATGCAGAAACTAAATCGTCACCCACAACTAATTTGTAAGTTACAGCCTGTAACTATTGATACAGCATGCTCCTTGCAACATTAAATTACCAGCTATGCCCCATTTATCAGTTTCCCATCTCATTTACCAGGATGAATGGTAAAACCACACTGTGGAACCCAGGATGTGACCACGCTGGTATAGCTACGCAGGTGGTGGTGGAGAAGAAGCTGTGGCGTGAGCAGCGGAAGACCAGGCACGACCTCGGACGTGACGAGTTCATCAAGAAGGTGTGGGAGTGGAAGGAACAGTAAGTACAACTTTCGGCGATTACTTGCACGCTACTTAACTGTTGTTTTACTAAAACTTTACTGTGGAATCACAGACACTCGCTTAGGATTACTTGTGTATCGTTTTCTACCACATAGGGCAAGTTTAAAAAAGAAAACAAATGGTTCCAAATTATGTGTACCTACCTTTTTTTGGATGGGAAATCATCAAATGACTACTCCCGCTCTGGGCGGAGCGGAAGGGAGTGTCAGACTCTTACTGACTAAAACCCACCCGTGATCCTTCTTGTGCCGTTTGCGTTCCAGGGCCGCGGTGACTCTTTCGAACAAATTCCGCAACCAAAATTATGTGTACCTCAAATTCAATATTTAGCTTGACTCATTGTCAAATAAATAACTATTCGTTATTTAATAACTAACAATTGATGGTTTTTATCACAATTGTGACCATTGGTTGCTTTAACTACAGATCAAAAAACCCTTGGTACCTATTGCCCTAGCTCTGTTCTGTCTCCTGCTTGAAAAGGAGGGAAGTAGAAATTATATTTTTCTTTCTCCGCTGTTCTTTTCTGATTCATCTCGTTGTGAGATCGTAGACAGTTATTCAAGATCAATCATTTTTCCGGGACTCGTTGATCTTCATATTCTGATGGTCGCTACTGTTGATTATGGCCTTCAGGAGTTGCAGTGGCTGGGAAAGGGTGGCGGACAAAAAAAGACTCGCTCTATCGGGCATCATTCACTAGAACGAGAATCAGCCCGAAAGTATCAGCGATCATCAAAGCTAAATTATAGATACAGGGAACAAACAAACAAACAAACAAATGTCACCTGGGCGTGTAAATGTGATTACACTCTAACACTTATTAGGGATGGTCTCTGAAAATCAAAGGAAATTAAACCTTATGAAACTCTGGTCAGTGTTGAGTAAGGCGTGCATTCGTAATCAGTCCAGCAGTATGGCGACGAAAACAAGTCGTTAACGTAAACTGAATTCGACCTTACTCCAAATACTGCAAAGCTCAATCTAGAATACCAGGCCTGTGATTTTTTTTTAAAATATCGCAGCATATGCTTAGATAGGACCCTTTTTGGCCTCGCACATTTACATTTAGGTACAATTGATATCTACAGATTTTGTTAATTTTATTTTTCTATTAGTTTAATTTTTTTGTTTACCTACTATTCTGTTTGTTTTGTGCGAGTCCCAAATAAACATTTTTCTTTCTTTCTTTCTTTCAATCTCAACTGCCACTACTCCAACCGCACAATTTTTCACAGAAAAGGCGTCCGAATCTACGAACAACTCCGGTCGCTAGGCTCCTCGTACGACTGGTCGCGCGTGCGCTTCACGATGGACCCGTCCATGTGCCGCGCCGTCAACGAAGCCTTCATCCGCCTCCACGACGAGGGCGACATCTACCGCGCCAACAGGCTCGTCAACTGGTCCTGTACACTGAAGAGCGCCATCTCTGATATTGAAGTGGACAAAATCGAGCTGACAGGACGGACCATGTTGAGTATACCGGGGTATCAGCAGAAGGTGGGTTGTTTGTTTTTTTAAAGTGTGCTGTTAGAGCTGGTTCACATTAGGTCGAACGGACAGTTTACCGTTGACCGACTGTCGGTTGTTTCTGTTCACACTAGACGCTGCCGACCCGACCTAATGTGAATACCACTGACGGTACGGTCGTTTTACTGCCCGGATCGTCACAAAGCAGTCAGTTGTGAGTTGACTTTTGTATACAGTGGAAGACGAAAAGTTCTGTATTTATTTTGCCCTCCACATTTAAACGTCTTTTCTCTGCATACACGTCGAGTGCCGAGAGCGGGGAATGAGCGGGGGGAAGGGTGCCGGCGGCTGTTTCCACCGCTTCGCGCCGACAAATGTGAACGGCGCTATACTTGCCAGTACCCCAATATTATGCCGACCCGACAGAAATCGTGGCTGAACGTCCGTGTCGGCTCCGTTAAATTTGTCGAGTCGCCCGTATGTGAACGGCGCTATTGAAACACATATGCCAATATGGATCCGACACGTTTGTCGGCCCGGTAAAACTGTCGGTCCGACCGAATGTGAAGCCGCTCTTTGATTTCCAATTATGATATTTTTTGTAGGATTTTGTAAAGTAAGATTTATATTCGCAGATTACTTTTCTCATATACATCACATACTCAAGTCAACAAGAACACTGACCAAAATGATTGCACCTACATAAAAAATATAATTAATATCATTGTTGTAGGTGGAATTCGGTGTTCTAGTGTACTTCGCGTATAGAACAGAGGATACTAACGAGGAGATCGTAGTGGCCACCACTCGAATAGAGACCATGCTTGCTGATGTGGCCGTCGCCGTAAATCCGAACGATACAAGGTATACCGGCTTCATCTAGCTTAAAATGACAAGAAATATTGGACGTGTAAAAGTGTTATGTTTAACCTACTTACAAAATAAAGATCATTTATCATTTATCATAGTATATGTTTCCTGATAACTACAAATTCAACGGCTGTGTTGATGACATCAAGATTTACAGTTAAAATAATAAAGTGACTCTAGTGTCCAATCGCAAAGGTAGATTCTTAAGAAGCAGAACAGACAAGGAACTCCATAGTTACTGTTTTCAAATAAATGTTTTACAATATTTGGTACAAAAAAAAAACTGATATACATTATGTGAGGACGATGTCCCTAGATTTTACAAGTTACAGTAACAAAGTATTACCAACAGATGTAAACTTATTAATTTTCTAAATACTATGTTGTACTAGTTGAAATCGAATTATCTAAGATCCTAACTTTTCTTAACAAAGTTAAATAGTTTTTTTTTTCCTAGCACTTGACTTATCCATGCAAAGTTATTGTTTTATACAAATATGAATCTTTACCGTTTACAAATGAGGTTCAAATTCGTATGAAAAGTTAGTTTACAATGTGAAGTCAATGTGCTGTCATTTCCGAGCCTTACTTTTATTTTCATTTTTTTTTTTAAATTATTGTTTTCCAGGCAATAATGTTTCTATACAGATAAGATGTATTTCTTTTTACTGTATTTTCCAAGAGACAGACATTTTATCTTCCGGCATGCAACATTTTTCGATGTTTCTCTAATAATCTTATGCCCTGACGTTCATTATCTGATGGTATTCTGTTCGTCAGGTACAAGCACCTGGTGGGCAAGCACGTGGTGCACCCGTTCGTGTCCAGGAAGCTGCCCATCATTGCCGACGACTACGTTGACATAAACTTCGGAACTGGTCAGTATAGCTCTCACAATGATCACTAGTTATCTGTGTGTCAGGGTTTGGTTTCCGCGCTGTGACATAAGGAACACATTGTTACAAACCAACAATATACCTCTGTCTAGCATCAGATAAGGCTATTCTAGATTTTTCAAGATTTTTGTAAATTATTGAGAAGAATAATTTATTATTTATTGAGAGAATAATTATTTGAGAAGAATAATTAATTGAGAAGAATAATTAATTGAGAGAAATTAATTAATCGTAAGAATAAAAAAGAAAGATCTAAACAAAGAGAAGATTCTATAGTTGGGTGCCGTATTACGATGACGACTGTGTGCTCAATGATCACTTGCGCAACGTTTTTCTCTTCCTCCATGCATGCTCTGCACATATAACTGTCCGTTATACCTATCGTGTGGAAATGTTTAAAATCAACAGTCATTTATTCAAACTAGGCTAAGAGACAGCACTTTTTGAACGTCAAATTTTACATAAAGACAGTCGCCCAAAACGCCCACCCGTCACCACTTCCTAGTGTTTTAGCTGACAAACCTCACAAAAAACTCCCCAGCAACACATCTGTCTGTTGCGTTTAAAAAAAATCAAATTCTGCACAAAAAAAGTATAAAATAACTTTAATTTCGGAACTCGGTGTTTTTGATTGTTTCTTCGTATTTTGAACACGTGCTTCTGAAATTAAAGTTATTTTATACTTTTTTTGTTTTTTAAATTTTACCTACCACACAAGCACCAGCTTTCGAATACAAAAAGAGTTTTCATATTCGGGACACCCAGTACAAAGTTATGAGTTAACTCACACAAAAAAAATTCGAATTGAGAACCTCCTCCTTTTTTGGAAGTCGATTAAAAACAATTTAAGGAAAAAAAAACTTTTAAACATATAAAAAAAGTGTAGGCTACTTGATGGTCAGGGCTCTAGAGAAGAGAACCTCCTAACATAACGAGCGGTGCACAGAAGTACCGCTTTCTGAATCAAGCCCTTGATCCAGCCACCTAACGTAAGGCATTGCTACACTTCCTGGCTATTAAGCCACTGGCTGATACGACCCCACAAGCCACATGTTGACAACCGCAGCAATCGATTTGACCACCACAGGCTTAATCTATACTACTATTATAAAGAGGAAAGATTTGTTTGTTTGTTTGTATTGAATAGGCTCCGAAACTACTGAACCGATTTGAAAAATTCTTTCACTGTTTGGAAGCTACACTATCCCCGGGTGACATAGGCTATATTATATCCCCATATTCCCACGGGAACGGGAACTACATGAGTAAAACCGCGGGGCGCTGCTAGTAAAAAAATAAATATAAAATATCTTTATTTCAGACTTTCTTCCTTTCTTTTTTTCTTCTTTCCTTTTTCTTTCTTTCTTTATTTTAGCCTTAATTTCGGCTGTTTTTTTATCAGGTGCGGTAAAGATCTCGACGGCGCACGACGTTAATGACTATGAGCTCGCCAAGCGCCACAACCTGCCCTTCATCAGCATCTTCGACGACGAGGGCAAGATGCTGCCCAACTGTGGAGCCTTCACTGTGAGTAACTTATGCTAACCAGTGGCGTGCAGTGGTTCGAGTTAGGGTAGGCCAGAGAAAATGTCCAAATAAATTTTAAAAAATAACCACATTATTCAGGGTTGATTTTTAATTAAATGAGTTTTTTTTGTATTTTTTAAATAGCCTATTAAAAAAAAAAAACAAAAAAAATAACACCACATTTCAACCCTGAATAATGTGGTGCGTTTTTTTTTGGACATTTTCTCTGGCCTACCCTAACTCGAACCACTGCACTCGACTGATGCTAACCTATGGTTGACACCACATAAATCTAAATATATATATAACTCAAAAGTGACTGACATAGTGATCTATCAACGCACAGCCCAAACCACTGAACGGATCGGGCTGAAATTTGGCATACAGGTAGATGTTATGACCTAGGCATCCGCTAAGAAAGGATTTTTGAAAATTCGTCCCCTAAGGGGGTGAAAAAGGGGTTAACATTTTGTATGGGACTCCACGCGAACGAAGTCGCGGGCATAAGCTAGTGTGCAATAAAGGTCATTGCCCTTTCCTTGATATCTCTTCGTAGGTACATGGAAAAAAACAAAATGAATCGTTTTCCATTACTAGTAAATATAAAGGATCACGATGGATGTCGATTCAATATAGCATTAATTCATTATTTCTGTTTTAAGAATTAAGGTTGTTAATAAATGTAGGTGGTCAATGACCGTTATTGCACATTTATTTGGTGTCGACTATAGCTTCTCGACTGCCGCGGAGTTGTCTTAAGTCTTTTACCAGTATTTTTAACCGACTTTAAAAATAAAAGAAGGTTCTCAATTCGACTGTATTTTTTTTGTGTGTGTTACCTCATAACTTTGTACTGGGTGTATAGCACCAGCTTTCGAATATAAAAAGAATCATCAAAATCGGTACACCCAGTACAAAGTTACGAGGGAGCATGCACAAAAAAAAATACAGTCGAATTGAGAACCTCCCCCTTTTTTGGAAGTCGGTTAAAAAATAAAATTGTGTACGATGGTTTGGAAGGGCATCTTAGTATTTCAACGTGGTCCATTTCTAGTTTGGTGAAAATCTGATGAAGAACAGAGATAGGAAACGGAACTCTTCAATAAATGATATTAAATCTGTCGGGATAGCTGAAATCGTATGTTTGTTTATTGTTTACAACAATGTGATAGGTACGTTTAGGTGGGGGGGGGGGGGTGTAACACTAAAAAGTGAAAATTAAAAAACTTTTTACAAAAAAAAAAAACAACAAACTCCTACAGAAGTCGGTTGTTTTTTGTAAAAAGTATTTTACATGGAACGAGTGGAGAGTCTGTGGATGGGTGACCATCTTAACATACCGAGACTCCTCCATGCCGTTAAGCCGTTGGTCCCGGCTGTCATTTGTGCATCTTTGGCAGTCGTTACGGATTGACAGAGGCCTGAAAACCTGACTCACGTCTTGCCATTCTTGGTAATCCAGCTGAATCCGGTTTGACTGTAAGCCGAGTCTAAGATAGTTGGGAAAAGGCTAGGCAGATGATAAGTGCCTGGTGTACCCAGTAACTGGTTACTACGGTATTCCTTGGCAAGACTGGTGTCAGATTGTCTGACTTCTGTCTATCTGTTACGACTAACAAATATCTATAAATAAAACAGATATCAGCAGTCTCTGGACAGCACGTTAATCCATTACACAGCGAAGTGTGTTAAGGATGATCATGCATTTCCGGAATTTGTTCGAAAAGTCACCGCGGCCCTGGAACGCAAAATGCACTAGGAGGATCACGGGTGGGTTTTAGTCAGTAAGAGTATGACACTCCCTTCCGCTCCGCCCAGAGCGAGAGAAGTCAATAGATGATTGTCCACCCAGAAAAAAAAAAAACAAGGATGGTCATGAATGCGCAGACTGACCTTGACAAGAGTTGCTTACCCTTAAATATCGAGTCTTGCATCTATTATTATTTAGCTGGGAGCTCCTACAATTTTGTCTCATTAAGGGTATATTATACAGGGTTATTTGAAAAACACCAACAACCTCATTGTATTCATCACTAGCAGCGCCTCGCGGTTTCACCCGCGTAGTTCCCGTTCCCATGGGAATATGGGGATAAAATATAGCCTATAGCCTTCCTCGATAAATGGACTATCTAACACTGAAAGATTTTTTCAAATTGGACCAGTAGTTCCTGAGATTAGCGCGTTCAAACAAACAAACAAACAAACTCTTCAGCTTTATAATATTAGTATAGATTATCATCAACTTTTATTATGGGAACAAACCTGAAATCGCGAAGAAAAATCAGCTGTTCCCTACATTTTGATGAGTTATACGAACATAAATGTAGGGAACAGCTGATTTTTTTTTTCGCGATTTCAGGTTTGGTCCCATAGTAAAAGTTGTTAATAATGATGAATACGACGAGTGTTTTACAAATAACCCTGTATAAAGTATCCATCTGTCATGAACAGGGTATGAAACGCTACGATGTCCGGCGCAGTATCGTCCACGCGCTGGAGACGGCCAAGCTGTATAAGGAGACGAAAGAGCATGCTATGGTCGTGCCGCTCTGCAGCCGCTCCAAGGATGTGGTGGAGCCTATGCTCAAGCCGCAGTGGTAAGTAATGTGATGACCAAAGCAGACCAGATCTCATCAGAATAGCATAATCAGCCTTTTAATGTTCCCACTGCTGGGACACAGGCCTCCTGTCTAGGAGAGGGAATGGGCCGTAATCCACCACGCGGGCCCAGTGCGGGTTGGTGAATGTCACATGTCTTCGAATTTTTGGTTCTAAGATATGCCGGTTTCCTCACGATGTTTCCCTCATTCCTTCACCGTTTTGAGAGCAGTGATGATGAAATTAATTACACAAAGTAATGCGCCTGGCTGGGTTTGAACCCGCGACCTAAAATTCGTAAGTCGGGGCCGTTACAACTCGCCCACCACTGCTCTCTGATCAGAATACTGCATGCTAACTACTTCAAGAATCATTAAGCGAACTGTGCAAGCAGCGGCGGCCTTAACCGTCGCGAGACCACGGGCGGTAGATATTTGCCAGGCCCCGGGCGAAAGACCTTTGTGAGGCCGTTGTTCTTTTGTAAATGAATAAATAGGTATTTCTGTTTTTTTGGGAATACCCTCAATAACAAAATTAAAGAAAAATACAAATAGAGCTAAGAAATTTTCAAATTAAAAAATGGCAAAGCAGTAAGCCCATCTTGTGTCACTTCTCTCCCTTCTCATCAAATCTATTTTATTATGGAAACACTTCGTTTTATCACAAACATCTAAAACGTGTAATAAAATGGAAGGTATTTTATTTTTTTAATTCGGGTGTTACGAGGCCCCTGACAGAGCGAGGCCCCGGGCGGTTGCCCTGCTTCAATCATTCTTCATTGGTGCTCTGCTTCTATTGGTCTTAGCGTGATGATAGCCTATGACATTCCTCGATAAATGGGCTATCTAACACTGAAATAATTTTTCAAATCGGAGCAGTCGTTCCTAAGATTATCGCGTTCCAACAAACAAACAAACTCTTCAGCTTTATCTATACTTCTATACTAATATTATAAAGAGAAAAGATTTGTATTTTTTTATGTAACAAATAAACTCAAAAACGACTGAACCGATTTCAAAAAATCTTTCACCATTAAAAAGCTACATTCACCCTGAGTAACATAAGCTATATTTTATCCCCGTATTCCCACGGGAACGGGAACTACGCGGGTGAAACCGCGGTGCGCTGCTAGTATATTAGTAAAGAGTTACAAAAGCCTATGACATCTACTCTTCCACAAGTCTTCTATAACCAAATTTATCCACCTAGGTACATAAAATGCGACAAGATGGCGGCTGAAGCCATAAAAGCCGTTAAAACGGGCGAGCTGAAGATCATCCCGGACGTGCACGAGAAGACCTGGTTCCACTGGATGGAGGGCATCCGCGACTGGTGCATCTCGCGCCAGCTGTGGTGGGGACACCGCATCCCCGCCTACAGGGTCACGCTGCCCGAGCCGGATGAGGTGAGAGGATGATGGATTTGGACATTGTAACCTGTCCTAGTGTAGGGTTTATAGTTACATTAATTTACAGTCAATTAAACCTGTAATAGGGATGTTTCCTGAGTAAAAAATATATGATTATGTTTAGTCCGTCAGTTAGATTATAGAAAAATATTGTCTTTATCAAATCTATAAAAACTGACGAAGATACAAAGCATCAAGGAGTGGGGGCTTGTGACGTTACGGCTCGGTAAAAATTGTAGCGAGTAGTGACGTCACACGAGTTTTCAACGCTCTGTATCGTCTTCATTTTTTGTCTACGTGAAAAAAGAAAAAATACGTGTCTAATATTTTTTGGAAATCTATCTAACGGACTAATAAGATTTTTTTAGTCAACTACCCTATTATAAAATAAAAATTATAATATAAAAAGAAAGAATAGACATTCTATTCTTTCTTTCTTTCTTTTTATATAAAACGTTGCCCCACACTAGGAATTTCTCCTGTGTCGTGTTCGTTTACAAACATACAATCTCACATATACAAACAGCCAGACCCGGAACAACTATCTGTAAGCCATACAAATATTTGTTCCGTGCGGGAATCGAAGCCACGACACGTACCGCAGCAGCCAATCGCTAAACCACTGCGCCACCCGTGTCGCCAACCGTATTGGTGTATCTATGTGGTTTCTAGAGATCTATACCTATGTCCTTGTGTGGTAGATCCGTTTTGTTTTAAGGTTAGGAACTTCATCCTGAGTAAAACAGCTTTGACAGGAAGGGAAATCTTTTGCTTAACTTTTAGCTGTATCGTCTGAAACACCGTCAGCTAAAATAGCTAATGACAATTTAAACTGAAGAACAGGAGTTAGGGTTTGTCTGTTGTAAGTAGAAATAACCAGTGAACAGGGCCAGATTGAACAAAACAACCAACAAGTACTATCCCCAAAACGAGTAGTCACAAAATCGACTAAAACCAGCTCACTAGTCCGTGGTTGGGTGTACGAAGCAGCAGCGGGAGGGCCACGCGGACGGCGCCAGCAAGACGGCGCCGCGCCGCCGCCACACGCGCTCCGGCCGCCGCAAGTCGCGCCGCATCCGCGCGCGCGCTCCGCTCGCCGCCGCGCTGTCGCCCGGCCCCGTACGTCGCTACCTAGCCTGGATATTAGTGGCTTTGTCGTTCACTCTGCATGCCGTGTTGTGTTTCACTATTTCGTTTGCTATTACATTATTTTAATTTCTTTGTAGCCAAAGTTTCTTAAGACTGATAAATTCGAAATAAAACAGCTATAAAATATTTAAATCGCTTAATGCACATCCCACTCGTTTAATAAGTGTTTAACCAAAACATTCGTGTCAAAGTTTTAATTTCATTCAAATAAACCCATGAAATTTATCATATCAAATTGGGTCATAACAAATTGAACAACCATTTCAATACTTTTGATAATATGACATCGACACAAAACCTAGACAACGGGTAAAGTCGGGTTACTTTGACCCAGGAGGATAACTTTGGCCCTAATTCGTTAACCAGTAAGAACACAGCAACCAGTAAAGTAACGCAGTATTGAATTACAATAAATTGAATACTTTTGCGGCCTACCCTTCTTTGGTATAATTCGTCGGGTCGTTGAGCTCCTTATTGTTTGTAAGTTGAGCTACTCGACTACTGACAAAGACTTACACTGAATGGATAGGCACACTTAAATCTGTGTGGTTCTTTCCTCAAAAGACCATTTCAGACACAAATCTGCATGGTTCTCATGTAACATATTGCGAATATGAGGACTATGTAGATCGCCATATTAGGGTCTTATTTCAATTAGTCTGGCAGTTTGAGTCATTTATGCGGCTTACCCAAATGTCCATACTTTGGTATTGTTCGTCAAATCGTTGAGCTCCTTAAAGTTCCAAGTTTGAGCTACACGGTAACTGACACATGCTTGCACTGTCTGGACAGGTCCACTCAAATCTGTGTGGCACTTACCTCAAAAGGCCACCTCAGACATTAACCTACATGGTTCTCATATGATTTGACCAGTACGGATTGTATGGACTTTAAAAGAGACCTGTGAGTTTTTTTTGGTTTTTCTTCTCAGGGTAGTCGGCTAGGAAACACCGGCATCATCTAGTTTAAAATCACCAAAAATATTTATTTAATTGGACGTGTAAAAGTGTAATGTGTTATTTATTTATTTATGTTAATACGGTTTGTGGACCAATTACATTAACACATACAGTAAACATATCATAATCATAAAAAAGACAACAAAAAGATAGAACAAAAATATTATAAATAAAACGCAAGATATAAAATGTGCTCTCACAACAGTGAAGACAGGCGCACAAAACAGTTTTGAGATCATTTGCAAATAGGTCACAGTTCGGGTTGGTAATGTGTAACCTACTTACAAAAGAAATATCATTTATCACTGTCTTTTCCTTTCCTTTTTTTTCTGTTTTTTTTTTTCCTTTTGGCTACCTATAAGTTGGAGCCAAAGTTGTACTCCAGTCTCTAGAGCTAATGTAACCCGATTTTACAGCAAAGCACAAAGTAATATGAATCACAAACATCACTAAATTAGACTTCACTAAACACGCTCATATTTGTGTTTTATTTTTATGGTAGCAAGAATTTTGGTAAGATGATTTCAGTTGAATAATTTAGGGTTCCAAACGCTTGCATAAAACAGTAAACTAAGAGCGAATTTCCATAGTTACTTTTGATTACAGAAGAAAACTATATATCTATATAAGAAATCTATGGTTTTAAAACAAAATGTTAAATGTTTCGTTCGGAACCCTTTAAGCGCAGTCCAACCCAGTCACATGTTCAATTTTTTTTTTTTACCAAATAATATGCATTAGTGTTATTTTTTATCTCAAAGCAATTTAATTAGACTCATCCCTTAATAGATTTTGTATAAGTTAGCATAGACTTCTGTTATTTTTGTTTTCTTTATTTCGTTTTTTTAAGCTTCCGCTCGTTTGTTTTTGCAGTGTACCTTAAAGTCGGTCCCGTGTTATACTCGCATGTAACGTAAATACATTCGTAAAAGACCAAAAACCCAATTGAAAATGCTTGGTCCCCAGTGAACGCAAATAAAACATGGAAGCATTCCTAACTCAAAAAAAAATACCCAAAGCACATTGCGCCGCGGTAGGCGGGGCTTACCGATTGCGCCGCTCACGTGTTTAGTTACACGGCCTATTCGTTACATGATAATTTAAACCCAAATACTTGGGAAATAAGGTCAATTTTTAACTGTGCATCGTATTAGCAATAATGTTGTTGGTGTGGTTCGGCGAATCAGCGACGAGGTTTCGATGTGTGAGTTTGTTTGGATTTTTGGGTCACGATTCGCGCTTAGATCCCTTGAAGTAATGCTTCCATATTTTATTTGCGTTCACTGTTGGTCCCTACATTATAAAACCATCAATTAAACCGCCATATCTCCGTCCAGGCCAAAGACCAGGAACTCTGGGTATCCGCGCACACAGAAGAGGAGGCTCTCGCGAAGGCGTCCGCGAAGTACAACGTGCCTGCCGCCGACATACAGCTCGCCAGGGATGAAGATGTGCTGGACACGTGGTTTTCTTCGGGGCTGTTCACTTTCTCCATCTTCGGCTGGCCGGACCAGACTGAGGATTTGCAGGTGGGTAACGTTAATGAAATTTGAATATATAGTTTTGGTTTTTGGATTTTTTTAGCTGGTGGATTCAGTAAGTACTAATAGGGATGTTTCTTGAGGAATAAAAATATGATTATTTTTAGTCCGTCACGCGTCAGTTAGATTATCAAAATTTATTGGACTCGTATTATTTGCTTTGTCAAATCTATAAAAACTGACGAAGATAAAGGCATCAAAGATCAGGAGTGGGAGCGTGTGACGTTACTGCCCGATAAAAATTGTAGCGAGTAAGATAAGATAAGATAAGAGATAAGATAAGATAAGATTTATTTGCCCAAACATGTGTATACATGCAATAATGCTAACTGCATGCAAGATAACAAAAAGGAAATTGGTTCAGACATGTTTGCCACATACATGGCGTGCAAATGTTTTGAACAACAGATTGTGATTTATACATCTTTCAAAGCAGAAATTTACAAAAAAAATAATTTAATATATGACTTCACAATTAGCAACTCGGTAATTAATGTCAAAGTTGAAAATTATAAATCAAAATTGAAAATAAAAAGGAATTAATAATACAATATGTCAAAGTGTACACAGTCAAGTCAAAGTATTTGATAAAATAATAATTGAAATCTGTAGTAATTATAATGTCTAAGATCGTGCAGTCAAATTTTTAAAAAAAAATAAAAAATATGATTATTTATATACTAAAACATAGATATGTAAAATATAGTCAGAATTTCTCAACTAAAAACTCATTAATATTATAATAAGCCTTATCTGCTAGAAAATTAATTAGTCTCTTTTTGAAAGCTACATCATTTAACTGCTTCCAGGTTTTTGGAAGTTTATTATAAATTTTTGGAGCCATGCAAAAGACACTTTTGCGCATAAGTGCAGTTCTATATTGTTGTAAGCAAATTTGGGTACTGTCACGTCTATTACGAGGGAATCGATCTGCCATGCGAGGAAATAGGCAAGGGTTGGATCTTACGAACATCGCATTTTCTAATATATATAATGAAGGCAGGGTCAAGATTTTATATTTTTGAAAATAAGGCTTGCAACTCTGAGTGGTTTCAAGTTTGAACATCGACCTAATGCAACGCTTTTGAGTTTTAAATATAAGTTCCCGGTCAGTAGAGTTACCCCAAAAAATTTACGCCGTATCTTAAAATGGACTCCACCAAGCCGTAGTATGCGGTGAGTAAAGCATCTTTACTAATTACTGCTGTCAATTTGTGAAGAGCATATGCTGAGGTACTTATTTTCTTACTGATAGTATCTATATGTGCCTTCCAATTCAATTGCTTGTCAATAATAAGCCCTAAAAATTTAGTTGTATCAACTTCGTCAATTTTATTATCATCATAGCTTATATTTACGTTCTTAATTAATGTCAAGGAGCGCTGACTAAAGTGCATAATTTTAGTTTTATTTAAATTTATTTTTAAATTATTATTATTTAACCATTCTATAATTGCAATTAGTGAGTTATCAATGTCAAATTTATATGTGTCTCGATTTTTCAATGTGATTGTCACTACACAGTCATCAGCAAAACGGCTCATAGGTTGTTCTGTGGACTTAGGCAAGTCATTAATATATAATGTAAATAATGGAGGTCCCAGAACACTTCCCTGTGGGACACCGTACCTAACTTCACGTTCTTGCGACCGATGTGACTCTTCTCGTTTTGTAGTTATGTTTACCCTACTGACTTCCGTTATTTGCTTTCTGTTTTGAAGATATGACTCAAATAGTTTTAATATATTACCTCTAATGCCGTAGGCTTCGAGTTTCTCAAGTAATATATTGTGTTGAACATAATCAAACGCTTGAGTCATATCGCAGAATATACTGCACACCGGTTTATGTTGATCCATATTCGTCATCACTGTATATAAAAAATCATAAATTGCCATATTAATAGTCTTTTTTTCCCTGAAACCTTTTTGCTCATTGCAGAGGATCTTATTGTGTTTTAAATATGAGTTGAGTTGTTTATAAATATATTTTTCAAAAATTTTAGAAATTACTGGGATGAGGGATATCGGTCTATAATTCATCATCAACTCTTTATCGCCTTTCTTAAATAGTGGCTTTACTATTGATGTCTTTAGTGCGACTGGGAATGTTCCAGCACTGATACCCAAATTTATTATGTAACTTAACGGCGAACTAATGATGCCAGCTGCCGCTTTCAGTACTTTTGTGGAAATTCCATCGTAGCCTACACTATTTGTATTTTTGAGAGTCGATATAATTTTTATTACGTCATATGGTGAACTAGGTGCCATAAACATAGAGACTCGTGTATTCAAAATATTTTGTGTAACTTTAGTTCCAGCATTTACTATGGGTTGAATTTTGTCTATGAAATAATTGTTAAAGATATCCGCTATGGGTTTGGGCTCTGTGATCGATTCATTATTAACTTTAATTTTATCTATAGAGGGTTTTGGTATATTATGTTTGCTTCGTTTAATTATTTGCCAAGTCGTTTTGGACTTATTTGTAGATGTTTTTATTTTATAGTTGTTTTGGGCGCACTGTGTCAGCTTTATAATTTTTTTATATAATTTTGTGTAACTTTTTAGACTCATTTTATTTGTCTGACTGGGTTTTAATCTATAATTCCACAGTAGTTGTCTTTTCTTTTGGCTACAAATTTTTATACCACGAGATACCCAATTTACTTTTTTTCTTAAGTTTACTGTTATCCCAATGTGAGGGAAACATAAGTCATAAAGCAGTATGAAGTATTCTAAAAAAGCCTTATATGCGATATTGGGGTCGGTAGCATTATATACCTCTGTAAAAGTCAAGCTGCTTAAATGATTTTTAAACTTAGTTAAGTTTTCCTCGCTATAATCCCGTCTTTCTATACGCCACTTGTTAATTGCGCACATTTTGTTTACGGGGAATTTAAGAAGTTGCGCTGTGTGATCAGACAATGCGAGTTCGAAAATTATAGTTTTGCAGGACTTATTGAAATTATGAGCAAAATTGTCTATGCAAGTCTGACTCTTCAATCGTGTAGGTTTGTAAAGAGCTAGTTTTAAGTTAAAATTTAATAGCAGATTTTCGAATTCTTTTGTATTATTGTTTCTTTTTAATATGTCAATGTTAAAATCTCCAGCTATGACAATATGTTGTGGTTTCTTAGTACAAGTTTTTAACAGTGTTAATAATTTATCAAAAATTGACATATATTTTTGCCATTAGGTACCCTATAAATGCATACAATAATAGTGTTATGATTAATCAGCTCTATGGCGCAGCATTCGAATGTACCAACAGAAGCTATTTTAGAAATCTTTGGTATTTCTCTCCATTGATGTCCGTTCTTCACGAGTATACACGATCCACCCCTTTTACTTTCTACTTTTCTACTAAAGCATGCTGCCAAACAATAATTATCTATGCTTAATTGATTCTCATATCCCTGCATCATGAAATGTTCAGTTATGCATAAAATATCAATTTCCATGCCTTTTTCTGATAGTTCTTGTAGACAGACCGATAGAGAGTCTGCTTTTGATAACAATCCTGCTATATTTTGATGCATAACATAAAGGTGGTTAGTTACGAAAAAAACTATCACCCTCTCTGTTGTCATTCGCTTGATATTTAGCGCTCGAGAGGGAAAGAGGGGATAATTTACACTCCTGTTCTGTGTCTAGGGAGCGGTTTATATTATCTTCACTGCTAAAATTAACAAATTCGTCAATCATTAAACTTAGATTTTCAAATATTTTCGCCATGCCGTGATTATTGACAGATCCACTTTTCTTCCAAAACATTTCATAGTCATAAGTCAAGTGAAAGTTAGTATCAAACAAATACGCGTAATTGTAAGTACTTGCATCTAGATACATAAGGCTGTTAAAAGTTTCTATTCTGCTGTTAAATAACGTGGAAAATTCGTTCAATTTAAAAGTAGGTGCGCATATTACAACATTTGTGTGTTGTATTTTTAATAGCGTTTCTCGGACGGTAATT
Organism: Hecatera dysodea; assembly: GCA_905332915.2. Taxonomy (NCBI): domain Eukaryota; kingdom Metazoa; phylum Arthropoda; class Insecta; order Lepidoptera; family Noctuidae; genus Hecatera; species Hecatera dysodea. Next base: position 19,177,196 of record HG995299.1, on the reverse strand, counting down.
ATTAGGTCAATGTAGTTGGTAGTTCTTCGAAAGTCCTCTTCACCGATGAAAATCAGGCAGTAGTCGTTCATTGTAAAGTTTCTTAATTTCATATCAATGTTATTAATAAGCTTCTTCATTCCACAATTCGGTGTTAAATAATGGCAAAGTTGATAATTTTGAAACATGTCTTCTGCGATTGTAAGAATCTTGTTATTATTATTGGTACTTAAGATACATAGTTTGTGTTTTTTAGAGACTAAGTGTCTTTGTTTAGGTACGAATTTTAGAACGTTATTGACGCGCCATCTGTTGGAGATAGATGAGAATCTTTGACTTCACGATCGGACGACAGACTGACGACAGATTTATCTTTTTCCTGATTCGATATTAGTAAGGTTTCTGTTTGAGTTCCTTTGGTTTTATTTAGCGATTTCGTTATGGGAATAGACTTTTTGTGTTTTTTTACTGGGCTGCTGAGTGTTGTAACGATATCATTTTTCTTTTGCAAGTCTAAATTTATTTGCTTAAGGTTGCTATTTTCTAAAGAAAGGGACTCAATTTCCTGATGTGCGCTATTTAAATCTACCACCAGCTTTTCAATTTGTTCCTTTAGCTTTGTGATTTGTTGTTGTTTTGCATCATTCATGTCATCAATTGATAAGTCGGGTAGGCTGGAAACAGTATCTTCGAATGTACTATTATTTATTGTGTCGTTAGTGATGGTGTTGGAATCCGATTTAGTACGAGTACGGCGCAGAGTAATATTCTCGAAGAAATTCATTTTGTTTTTCTTTCCTTGTTGTCTAGTCTACCTTGTATACAAAGTACTTCGGTTAACGTAAATTAGAATTAGTAAAGACAGTTACTTAATTCGCAAAAAGTGCACTAACTTCTCAACTACGTTTGAACTTGCGCCATACTGATTGTCAGTAGCAGCGTAACTTTTCCACGCCACGGGAGTACAATATTTGACGCCGAAATTGTTGATCGCTATGTGCACTGAGTCATACTCGGGTGACGACGGGGAGCAGAAGTGGTAAGTGCGGGGAGTATCGAGCGCGCTGCGGGTTGTCGTAGGTCAGTGAGCACGGCCGTTGGATTTATTTCAAATGTTTAGTTTTTTTCCACTTTTTATTATCACTATAACTTTGCTTCACTTAGACGTATCACAGTAAAACTTTCACAGATCGATGAGTCACTTAACTGGCTATAAGGCAATACTAATTTAATGTCATAAAATTCACTTTACACGACTTTTTCTATTTTAAAATTGAGGAGCAAAAACAAAGGTGTGCTTTCACTTCAACTTACGTTCCGTTTCGTGTAGTGACGTCACACGAGTTTTCATTTTTTGTTTATGTGAAAAAAGAAAAAATACGTCTCCAATATTATTTTGGAAATCTATCTGACGGACTAATCAGTATTTTTTAGTTTACTACCCTATTGTGATCTAAGTAGCTAGTTTGTATTTAGCCACCGGTTAAAAACATGACACTGGAGTAACGTTACTCTAGCGGAATCTGTTTTTCGTGAACATCTTTGGATCGGCTGGACGCACAAATTCTAAATTTCGGGTACATTTACACGAGATAGGGTACTAATTATCTGTCAAGCTGAAATCCCGAAAAGCGACAACATTCCGCTGCAGTAACGCACGCTATTTTCACATGTAGTATTATCTATACTACTACTATAAAGAGGAAGGATTTGTTTGTTTGTATTGAATAGGCTCCGAAACTACTGAACCGATTTGAAAAATTCTTTCACCATTAGAAAACTACATTCACCCTGAGTAACATAGGCTATATTTTATCCCCATATTCCCACGGGAACGGGAACTACGCGGGTAAAACCGCGGGGCGCTGCTAGTTATTCGATATACTGCTTAGATATTTAGTATGCCTGTTATGGCGATTTAACCATCAGTATATTTCTACAGGCGTTCTACCCAGGCACGCTGCTCGAAACTGGACATGACATTCTGTTCTTCTGGGTAGCGAGGATGGTGTTCTTTGGACAGAGGTTACTTGGGAAACTACCCTTCAAGTAAGTGTGAAATATGATGTTCTGTCAAGTGATCATAGTCTTAAAATTAGGAAGAATAAAAATACTCTTAACTAACTAAAAATAAAAACGAAAAATTCCTCCGCATCGCTAGCCACTGGTAATGTACCCAAAAGGCTGGCAACATTGCCACGCTGTATAGTAATGCTTATCTTTTGTCCGAGTTGTATTCGGTCAATTCTAATTGTCTTGTCATCTATATTTATCATTAACTTGGCGTTGAATAGACTTGAAAAAAAACATTCATTCGACACAGACACAACACAACTACAACAAAACACAAAGTAAAAAAATAACAATTAAACATAACAATGATCCATTAAAATTGTGCCGAGCGGACCCATACCGTAAAGGTCAGGAGACAGGCTGGATCTTAGCGTTTGCTGGTCGTCAGACACCCAGCGCTGGATTGCAGTTGGTGGTTGGGGTCTGCGCTACCTTCCGAGTTAATTTAAGCACAGTGTTGAGTAAATCAATGTAGGTATGTGTGAAAGAGTAAAACAAGTACGTATGCATGTGTGTGTCGCCCTAATATCAATAAGAAATTGTCACCTAACCAGTCGAAAATAAATCAGCATAGCGCGAACACGTATTTTATTACATCAGAATTCCCACAAGCAAAACTGAACCTTAAATCCATAACATTTTGGTCGACATCGAGCCGGATATCTGTGCGACTTACGACGTTTTATGCACTGATTGCAATACAAAAGGACGAGTCGAGCGGCGAGCGACGAACAATAGAAGGAATTTGCCGTAAAAAATATAAGTACATTTTAAACCTCATTAGTGAATAGTGAATGTGATCAAAACAAGATATTTTAACTACGAATATACGAAGAAACACTTTGTTTTATAACAAATTGAAGGTTTATTACAACAAATATGGCAAATAAAGTGGAACAATTATTAAATGTGTTAGAAGATACGGCCTTGTTGTTAGGAAAAACTCAAACAAACCTTAAGAAATGTCCGAAACAACGTTTAACAAAAGGATACATAGAAGCACGCATTAAAAGCATTGAAGAAGATTGGTCTACATACAAAAGTGCACATATAGAACTAGTGAAATGTGTTCCAAAAGCGAATCGAAATGACATTCCATATTTCGTTAGTGAAGAATACTTTATTCAGGAAGATATGTATACTTGTTTACTAGCCGATCTAAATGATTTAATGTGTTCATACAACAAGTCGCCGGTTCATATGCAAGCTGACCATAACAACAGTGGTTCTATGGAAGGACAAGTGAAGTTACCAAGGATTCAACTTCCCACCTTCTCAGGTATTTATGACGAGTGGCCTGCTTATCAAGATCTGTATATGTCATTAGTGCACAACAATCCAACATTAAGTAAGGTACAAAAATTGCACTATTTAAAAAGCAGTCTTACGGGAGAAGCCCTGTCGCTAGTGAAGCACGTGCAAGTTACAGAGGCTAACTATGACGGCGCGTTAAGTGTACTAAAGGCGCGTTTCGGTAACAAGCGCATTATTGTCAACTCAATATTGAAAAGATTGTTTGCTCAAAAGAAGATATCTACGCAAACTTCAAATAGTATTAAATCAATATTGGATACAACTACTGAATGTCTGAATGCACTTACAAACCTGAAATTATCAACCGGACCATGGGATACGCTCACCCACTCGCTCATTGTATTTTTAGTCGTCCAAAGGTTGGACCCAGAGACGCATCGTGAATGGGAAGAAGTTGCCTACGATGACCATGACGACGAGTTACCTAAATGGGATGCACTGCACAAGTTCCTACAGTCAAAGTTCCGCACGCTCGAGCTTATCACGCCTTCAACCAGAGAGAGGCCTACACCTAAGGGAAAAGAATACGCTGTTCACGTGTCCACATCAAATACCACCTCTTCAAAACCAAGAAGCTGCGCTATGTGCGAAAAGGACCACACTTTATGTCATTGTGAGGAATTCATAAAACTTAATCCAGCAGAGAGGTGTGAGTACCTGAAAAAACACAATCTATGCTATAATTGTCTGGCTCCAGGACATTCCGCTTATAGATGTCGCCTGAAGATGTCTTGCCGGAAATGTCACAAACGTCATCACACGCTCACGCATCAATCCACGTCGATGACGTCACCTAATCAAGCAGACAAGAAACAACATGATGAAGTTGAAACTAATCAAGATTCTGCAAAATCAGCCGAAACCAACGTTACCCTATCATCGCACGTCGCTGCTGATTTGTCCACTGCATTACTGGCCACAGCCCTTGTACCAGTAAGAAACCATGACTCGGGACAACTGACAGTGCTCCGTGCTTTGATTGACCACGGCTCTCAAGCAACGTTCATGAGTGAAAGAGCGGCCCAGATGTTACGATTGAGGAGAACGCCTGTCAATGGCACCATCACTGGAGTCGGCTCAACCAAAACAAACGTTAAACATGCTGCAGAATTTGAACTACTATCCAGACACGACGCTTGTTTCAACCTTAAGGTCAAAACTTACATCATGTCTACGCGACTCACTACCACATTACCGTCACAAACTATCTCCACCAACACCTGGCCACACCTGCAAGGACTCGATCTGGCGGATCCAAGCTTCAATAAATCAGGACGAGTAGATTTATTACTGGGTGTTGACGTGTGTGCCCAAATAATGAAAGGTGAGGTTATCAAGGGTCCCCCAGGAACACCATGTGCGCAAAACACCACCTTGGGTTGGATTCTATTTGGGAACGTGGATCACAAACTACCTGGAGATGAAATTATCGTTATGCACCTCAATCTTGATCTAAATGATATGCTGAAGGGAATGTGGGAACAAGACCCATATGACAAACAACAACTCACAGCTGAGGAACGAAAGTGCGAGGAAATCTATGAGACCACGACTACAAGAAACGAAGATGGACGGTATATTGTAACCTTGCCAAAGAAATCAAACACGCTATTATCAACCTATGGAGATACGAGAACAATAGCTTTAAAGAGATTATATCAATTAGAACAAAGATTCAAGAATAACCCAAATCTAAAAAGCGACTATGCTACAGTCATGAAAGAGTACGAATTAAATTACATGGAAGAAGTACCGAAACAAGAAATTTCCAATCCCTCTGTGTACCTACCGCACCACGCGGTAATAAAGGAAGACAAAGAGACATCTAAATTAAGAACGGTTTTTAACGCATCGCAAAGGGGGAGCAACAATGTATGTCTCAATGATGAACTGATGGTAGGACCACAGTTACAAGACGACATGAGAAGTCTGATCATGCGATGGCGGATGAAGAAGGTTTGCTTCGTGGCTGATATCCAAAAAATGTATCTGCAAATCATCGTTAAAGAAGATGATCGAGATCTGCAACGAATTCTATGGAGGAATGATTATCGAAAACCTGTCCAAGACTACCGTCTTACCAGAGTCACGTTCGGAACTGCTTCTGCTCCTTACTTGGCAGTAAGGACCTTGCATCAAGTAGCCCAAGACGAAGGACGTAACTTTCCGGAAGCGGCGGAAATAATAAGACGCGACTACTTCATGGATGACATGATGTCGGGTAAAGACAATGTAGCAGACGCATTAAAAGTGGCCAAGGAAATAGACTCCATACTTCAGAAGGGCGGGTTCAAACTGAGAAAGTGGTGTTCTAACGATGCTGATTTTCTTAAAGAATTTGAAGAATCTGAAAGAAGCTCTCACGTAAAACTAGATATTACATTAGACGGAATTACACGAGCTTTAGGATTACACTGGAACATGGGTAATGATCGATTTCAATACAGCCCAAACTTACCTGCTCACAAGCTCACTACGAAGAGAACAATTCTAGCTGACCTACAAAGATTGTTTGATCCTCTGGGCTGGCTGGCACCTTCTATTTTACCATCAAAACTTCTCATACAACGATTATGGCTGCAAGGAGTAGCATGGGATGAAGAAGTGGATGAAACCATTGCTGCAGAATGGAATAACCTACGAGAGTCAATGAATTTATACTTACCTGATATTGAGATAGACAGATGGCTTCATACTACTGAAACCACTATGAACAATACCAGTATCCACGGCTTCTGTGACGCATCGACGAGAGCTTACGCTGCTGTAGCTTATTTAAGAGTACGCACATCCAAGGGTGACGTAAAGACCTCCATTATTGCCGCTAAAACGAAAGTAGCCCCTACTAAGCCCCAATCCTTACCTCGACTAGAACTCAGTGGAGCTGTGCTGCTTTCTGGGCTTTTGAAGCAGATAAAGAACGCAATGAATATACCCACTTGTCAGATATTCGCATGGACCGATTCAACTATCGTACTTTCTTGGCTTTTCGGTGATCCTGCCAGATGGAACACGTACGTTAGAAATAGAGTAGTCGAAATACTAGACAGTATTGGCAATCATAATTGGTATCACGTGAAATCATCAGAAAATCCAGCTGACACTGCTTCGAGGGGAAAATGCTTACTAGACCTAAAGGACGATGAACTGTGGTGGAAGGGTCCAGAATGGCTGACAAAGGGAGAAATCCAATACAGCAGACCAAACGCGATGAACACGAACCTGGAAAGAAAGGAAACAATACAAGTTAGCCTGACAATTGAAAATCAAAAAAGTATATCTACAAAATTTGAAATTTGTGACACATTACAAGAACTGCTTAGGGTAATAGTGTACTGCAAAAGATTTTTAAAAGGAAGAAAAATAGAAAATAAAGACTTACCCATGAGCACGGAAGAACTAGATGATGCGCTGAAAACTTGCTTGAGAATAGCACAATGGGATAGCTTCGAAGAAGAAATTCACCACCTGAAATCAAAGTTAACAATTAAAAGAAAGAGTAAATTGAACAATTTAAAACCTTACCTGGACGAAAATGGTCTCCTCAGGGTGGGCGGAAGACTGCGTCACTCTGACCTAAATGAAGAAAGCAAACATCCGATTGTTCTTAATCGTGACAACAACCTTACCAATCTCCTCGTCACCGATGCACACCGACAAACGCTGCATGGCGGAGTTCAAGTAATGCTCTGTTTCCTAAGAACTAAGTACTGGATCCTGAAAGCAAGGACGTTAGTTAAATTGAAGATCAAAAAATGTCTCATTTGTGCTAAACTTAACGCTACGGCAAGGCCACAGCAAATGGGAGACCTCCCTCGAGTACGAGTGACACCTGCAAAACCTTTCTGGAACACGGGCATTGACTTTGCAGGCCCGTATCTGGTCTTGATTTCTAGAGGCAGGGGAGCAAAAACTCACAAGGCATACATCGCTGTCTTTGTCTGCATGTCGACAAAGGCGATACACCTAGAATTGGTGGGAGATCTCACCTCAGATGCCTTTATCGCAGCCTTCCGAAGATTTGTGGCAAGACGAGGAAGATGCGCTCATATCTGGAGTGACCAAGGACGCAACTTCATCGGTGCAAACAGGCAACTCGTAGCAGATTGGACTGAGGCAAAATTACAATTCGAGGGTTCAATCGCCGACACGTTAGCAAGTGAGGGAACAAGGTGGCATTTTATCCCAGCCTATAGCCCACACATGGGCGGACTCTGGGAGGCTGGGGTGAAAGCGATGAAACATCACTTAAAACGGATCATGACTAGACATCTAACCTATGAGGAATTGAGCACCTTATTATGTCAAGTTGAGGCTTGCCTCAATTCACGACCTCTGACCATATTGGATGAAACGGACATAGATCACTTGCAACCATTGACCCCCGGTCATTTTCTTATTGGGGAAACACCCATCACTGTGCCGACACCAGACCTCCGAGATATCCCAATGAGTCATTTATCGAGATGGCAGCATCAACAAAGGTTACTGACTGACTTCTGGCACAGATGGCAGCAAGAATATCTGTCGAGAATGCAACAACGTTCAAAATGGCACCACAAGATCAGGGAGTTTGACCTAGGACACATTGTTCTAATCAAATCTGACAATTTACCTCCGGGTAAATGGATGATGGGGCGCATTGTCGACAAGCACCCGGGTACTGACGGGGTGACGCGTGTGTATTCTGTGAAAAGTGGTGATAGTGTAGTGAAAAGGTCATTTAATAAGTTATGCTATTTACCAATAGATACGAGTATTGATCCTTGAATTTATAATTAATTTGTTCCAATATCGAAATTTAAGATTATCTACTTAACTGATTAATTTAACTAAGTACCTAATTTATGTGTAAGATTGTCTTTTCTATTTAACTTGTAACTTACTTAATTAAATTTAGGAACCATTGTGAAAGGGCCATAGACCCTTTGGTGGGCGGTATGTTGAGTAAATCAATGTAGGTATGTGTGAAAGAGTAAAACAAGTACGTATGCATGTGTGTGTCGCCCTAATATCAATAAGAAATTGTCACCTAACCAGTCGAAAATAAATCAGCATAGCGCGAACACGTATTTTATTACATCAGAATTCCCACAAGCAAAACTGAACCTTAAATCCATAACACACAGTAAAAGCTTAAGGAATTAAGCTGCTATTGAATAACTGTCTTCTGAAGGCTCGTAGACTTCTACAGTCGGTCATTTGTCCTACAAGGGAGACATTTATCCTGTTAAATACTATAGCGCTTAGGTGGTGTGTAACGAATATTAACAAATCTGTATACAAAGGTATGCGCACGCCTCATGAATGAACTCTGTACAAATCGTCTCTTGTATTTATAACTCTAATAGGAATCTTGAGTTCCTAGAAAAATCCGTGCGGGGCGAGCAGGTCGCCGTCACCTTATTGGCCGATCGAATTTGCACCGCCTGCAATATAACGGGCCGGCGCGGCGGTGTTATATTGCGGCGTGGGAACTTGCGATTGCAGCGGCGGCAAACGGATGTGATTAAATAATGCAGCGTTTGCGGCTACAATACAATTCCAACTCCTCGAAAACCCATAAATCCACTACGTCCTCCTCAAAGAAGAACGGTGTTGGGGTCTAACTCACCGTGTGCTAGGTTCTGTAGGGTTTTAAATGGTTGTAGCGATATAATTGATCTGCACTTTGATTCTCTTACTAAGCAGAAATCAAAAATATTGAATAATAATAATAATAATTTTTTATTCAATTTTCCATGGAAAACAGTAAATACAGTTTTGCTTAAATCTAACATCAAGTACACTAGTGTTATTTGCCTGAACTTAAACTAACTGAATATCTTGCCAGAGCTATTGTAATTGTTTTGTATTCTATCTTAGCTTTAATTTGGCTTGTAAAAATGATAATGTTTTAACTAGCTTATAATTAGTTTAATTTTACTTGGCTCATGTGGTGTTTACCTTTAAGTAGTTGTTACACTTAGCTAAGTTTGTTTTGATCATTATTATTTTTAAGCTCCAAAGTATAAACAGCTGTTGGTGAACCTAATAAAATAAATAAACTTCATCCCACAGAGAAATCTACCTCCACCCGATGGTCCGCGACGCTCACGGCCGCAAGATGTCCAAGTCCCTCGGCAATGTCATAGACCCTGTCGACGTGGTGAGAGGAGTGACGCTGGAGGCCCTGCACGAGCAGCTGGAGGACTCCAACCTCGACGCCAAGGAGGTGGAGCGCGCCAAGCTGGGGCAGAAGCAGGACTACCCCGCAGGCATCCCCGAGTGTGGCACTGATGCGCTCAGGTAGCTGATACCATACGTAGTTTTGTTCTACCAAACCTACATCTAAGATTCCATTTTTTTTTTTGTGAACAGGAAGTCATCAAATGACAAGAGTCATTTCCGCTTTTGATGGTGCGTGAGGGACAGATCCCATCCTTGTACCTTATGAGCGTGTACGCCGTATGGCATTTCATACTAATTTTCAAGTCACTATTTCGCGAAATGACTGAACCGATTTTAATGAAACTTCACACATATTAGCAGGATATATTAGTCTAAAAAGTTAGTTAAAACATTTTCGAAATGTCTTATTTAAAAAAAAAAGATAACTGGAAATTTATGTTTGTATGGAGGGTCTAATTTAACTTTTAACACAATAGTGTTACAGTTAAATTCGATAAATATATCGAAAATGTTATTAACTAAATTTTTAAACCTATATAATATTCTGCTTATGTGTGTAAACTTTATTAAAATCGGTTTAGTCATTTCAGAAAATAAGTACTTGAAAATTTGTATGAAATGCCGTACGGCTTACACGCTCCTAAACGCTTTTGCGTTCCAGGGTCGCGGAAACACGTTCCAACAATTCTGCAACCCTGGCAGGCCTTAATACCATCATAGCTAGCTGTTATATTAGCTCACGTTCTACCACCAGGTTCGCCCTGTGCGCGATGACGCAGGGCCGCGACCTGAACCTGGACATCCTGCGCGTGCAGGGCTACCGGTTCTTCTGCAACAAGCTCTGGAACGCCACCAAGTTCGCACTCCTCTACTTCCCCAAGGACACCGTTTATGAGGTCAGTATTGATAAGGTGGAGACATAGAGAATGTAACCACTAGAGAGCGTATAGGCTGATTTCTTCTAAGCACACGACTCACTACTGCGGGCCGGGGAACGAGGAAGAATGCGCGGCTGCAATTGGTCAGTTCAAGGTCAAGTTGCGTAGGTATGCCTATCGTTAGGGTTGCACTACTTCATTAGGAGAAAATAACCGATATCGATAAAATGGATTTTAACATTATGAAAAATACTCAATTAAAATCATAGAAACAATATTTAATCAAAATCAATCAATTACAAAAATAAACAGACGTATCCTGTTATTATTGATTTTTAAAATGAATTATTTTGGTATTTATGTTTTTTGAATCAAAGTTTTAGGGTCCTTGTTCTTTGTAAAAAAGATAAACGAGCGTCTACATATCTCTGAATTATGCATCTTGCTTATTATACATTATATAATAATTATATTATTAAATTATATCCAATCAGAGATTTTAAAACCGATCTAAAAAAATAATAAAATAACCGATTGGGGTCGGGGATAGAGAGACACAAATAAATCGAAAAACAAAGAAACTTGCATAAAAAATACTGACGAACTGAAACTCCTCCTTTTTTGAAATCGGTTAAAAGTAGGCAGGTATTTTATCACAGTATGTGAATAGAATAAAAACAAATAGTTTTTTCGATATCGACTTTCAGCTAGCTATTATTGACACCACTATTTTTCTCGATAAAAATACAAAGAGAAAAAAAGGGATAGAAGCATTAGAATTGTCTAATGAAAGAACGAGACGTTTCCAAAAGACATCAACGCGGAACTCAACAATGTACTCGTTTACCCCAAACACCATTTTAAATAGACCCCTGCGGTGTCTCATAGTCTGATTAAATCAAACATAATTTTCGTTCGCTTTACTTATCGATGAAAAGTTATGCCATCCTTTTTTTATCTAGATGTCTTGGAATGCTTCCCGTACCATTTCACCGCGCATGAAGGCATTTGGATACGATAAAATTGCATAAAAAGTTATCAAAATTTGTATTAATCTAGCGTGCACACAGGTCTTACACTTGGTCACAACTAAAATGGTTACTCTTACCGTAGCCTATTTATAGGCGACAAAATACTAATCGTTTTCGAGCGTCGGGGCACTGTATGCGCAGTCAAGTGGTTATATTGTCTTTGGGTGGAGAGCAGTGGTGGCCGAGTGGTAACGGCTCCGACTTACGAATTGTAGGTCGCGCGTTCAAACCCAGCCAGGCGCATTACTTTGTGTAATTAATTTCTTCACCACTGCTCTCAAAACGGTGAAGGGAAACATCGTGAGGAAACCGGCATGTCCTAGAACCAAAAATTCGAAGACATGTGACATTCACCAACCCGCACTGGGCCCGCGTGCTGGATTACGGCCCATTCCCTCTCCTGGAGAGGAGGCCTGTGTCCCAGCAGTGGGAACGTTAAAAGGCTGATTATGTTATGTTATGTTATTGATTAGGTTGGGAAGACGAAATCAAAAAAACCCCTGGCTCCAACTGGATTCAAATAGCCCAATCTAGAGAGGACTGGCTACCTTTGGAGGAGGCCTTCACCTATAGAGGGGTTCTTGCAGACGAAATATAGATTTATAATATATTATTTAAAGCTAACAAATTATACTAACCACTAACATAGAACTTAACTTTAATTCTTTCTTTTGTAATCTGCATGAAATAAAAGGCTTTTTTTATTTTATTTTATTACTAGCTTCTGTCCGCGACTTCGTCCCCGTGGAATCCCCGATTTTAAAACATTCTTTATCGCTGCTCCGCTCCTATTGGCTTAAGCGTGATGATATATAGCCTAAAGCCTTCCTCGATAAATGGTCTATTCAACCCAAAAAGAATTTTTCAATTCGAGCCAGTAGTTCTTGAGATTAGCGCGTTCAAACAAACAAACAAAAAAACTCTTCAGCTTTATAATATATAGATATATATAGATATATATATAGATTATTTATTTATTGATAAGGTATTAAAGGTGCAGAAGTGTGGGGAACAGGGTGTTAAAGTCCCGCAAACCATAGTAAAGGGAGGATCCTCCGACTAGATACTGTTCTGTCTGGTGGGCAACTGCCCGATACTTGATATTCGAACAGTTGTATATGTTCAAATCGCACGAAAACCTCTGGTACCGCGATGCAGGATTTCTTTGACGTAGTTCTCACCAAACGGCTTTCTGTGGCCGTATTACGAAGTGCCAATGCTATCATGATTCGTGTGAGGGAAAGAGATAGTGCTATTCGTCTTGTGTAACTCCGTCTCTCTCTGACACAGAAATCATGATGGATTTAAGACGTCATAATAAGTCGCCATATTGCGTGCCAGGAACGTGCCCTCAGCCTTTTTGGGCATATCATGCGTTCATCCAAACATAATCTGGAAGGCTGATGATATTGGGCCGGGTCGAAGGAAAGCGCGCTCAGGGTAGAACACCGGCAAGATGGTCCGATGCCATAAAGAAGACAGTTGGTGGCAGCATGCACAGCGGTGCACGCTTCAGAGGACCGCATGGCTTGGAAACGCGTCGTATGTGGTCGCGATCCTCAGCAGTGAGGGAACGACGAAGAAGAGAGTTCTGGTACTATAGATGTCGTTGCGTTACTTTTCGTGGTGGTATATATTTTTACCCACGACGCGCGACGGAACGGAGGCGGTGTATGCGTTTGGGGTGAGAGGATGTTTGTTTGTTTGTTTGTGGCAAAATTGAAAATTTTGAAAAATCCCACGCCGTTAAAAACAATTGAAAAAGAATTAAATAAATAATAAAAACCCCCGACTTACAGAATTAATCTAACCCAAGAATATCCGTCAGGGCTGCCATCAGAATCTGCAAAACTAGCTCATTTAATGGCAGCCCTGACGGATTTTCTTGGGTTACATTCATTCTGTAAGTCGGGGGTTTTTATTAATTATGTTACGTGTTTGTGGTGGCATCGATGCCACTACGAAAGGCCAGAGCTCATTACGCTTTTACTTTCTGAGTGCTATACTGTGATCGATTATTTGCCTGATAATGCCAAAACATGTACACACTAAAAATTTGAAGAAAAATTACTTATCAAGCGATAAGTAATTTTTAAAATAAATGTGATGCAGTTGGTACCATTAACCTTAGTTCCATAACAGATTTGATGCCAAAAGTGTTTTGTTTTTTATTCAGTTTGTGCGGTCGTTTTTTTTATACGTATTAAAGCAAAGTTATTTTTATTTTTGCGATTATGTATCTCTTTAGTGTATGATAAACACTAAAGAAATACATAATTATATTGAACAACACACTTCCGAAACACCCAACAATTCCTTATTGACAAAATTGTCATCCTACTGATCCTCCTTTAAACAGCTCTCGACTTTATAACTGGGCCCCAAGTCGGCTATTTTTATAAATTTGTCATTCCAACACGATCCCATTGTCATGTTACTAAAAGTTCGTAATCTGCTAAATTCATAATGGTCGATCATTGGTCGGTCAATGGTCTCGTAATACTTTTTGATAGCTGAGCTATTAAAAGCAATGACTATACAATGACGTTCTAAAGGTAGTTCACTGATCAAAGGAACTGTCAAAATGTTAGCAGATTACCGCATACGTCTGTTATTCAGTTGTCATTATGTTCGAGATTACAATTTTATGTCATTTCTTTCAATGGAGTGTCAGTGATCATTGGAAAGTCATAGTGACGCTTTTATATTAGTAGATTACCAAACTTGTAAAAATCAACCATTATGAAATCAATGATAGACCATTCTGACACTATTGTAATAGCAGACTGGGGCCCCTGGAATTGCGTTATAAAAAATAAAATAAAAAATAAACTTATATTTCAGACTGAGTCCATTTGTTGGTTAGTAATACAAAAACCTTAAAAAACTATGTTAGTACTTATAACTATTGGAGAATGAATGAAAAATACCTACGCCACAGTGGCGTGTAGGCGTACCCAATGTCCCAGTATGGGGCTGTCCCACCTGTCCGCGATGGTTTTCAGGATGCTGTTGGGGCTGGCGCGCACCCGGCGCAAGATCGAAGCGCATCGCTTGCGTATGCGTTATCTCAATAGCTAACTCCCTATTGCCACCCCCAGGTGCACAGCCCCTCGCTGCCCGCCGAGCTGTCCCCCATGGACCGCTGGATGCTGTCCCGGCTGGCGCTGGCCGTCAGCAAGGTGAACGGCGGCTTCTCGTCCTACGACTTCCCGGCCGCCACCACGCACTGCTACAACCTGTGGCTCTACGACCTTTGTGATGTTTATCTGGTGAGTAAACCTGCTAATGATATCAGTTTAGTCGATTCTACATCTGTGTAGAATCTATACGTTCCTAAGGCATTCCAACCGCGTCTAAATATACTTTTGTTACCATAGATATATAACAAATAAAATAATTTAATAGTACTCGTGAAACTGATGATCTCACATCACCAGTGCTTATACTGGTGAGATAAAATTATAATAAATTATATTATAATATAAACTCACCTCTCGACCATGTTTCTAATAATTGCCATATTAAATAGTTGTGTAATAAAAGGATGACAATATGTCTCTTGTCTTCAGTATATCACTGATAAACTTCATGTCAACTTATCGGCATAGACAATTGTATAGACTATTCAAAAATTGCGCTACAATTCTTTACTTACTCAAAGAAAGCCACAGATAATGCTATGAAAAGAAAACGATGGAATTGGACTTGCAAGACGGTTTTGCGCAGAAAAGCCACTGAAGGTCAACTTAATAAATGCGGAACCCTTGTTCCCTTTATTACCCAAATTATTTATTTACTTAATGCAACAAGGCATTCTCTACCAGTCCACCTTTGGGTTAAAAAGACAATACTGTGGAAGGTGTACAACAAATAAATAAAATACAAAATATATTGAGTGGGAATTATTGACTTTAGTCTTTCTACTCCAGGAATACCTCAAACCAGTGTTCGCATCGGGCACAGAGGGCGAGCAGCGAGCCGCGCGCCGCACGCTGTACTCGGCCCTGGAGGTGGGGCTGAAGCTGCTGAGCCCCTTCATGCCCTTCGTCACCGAGGAGCTGTTCCAGCGCCTGCCCAGGAAGGACACCAGCTGTCCCTCCATCTGCGTCGCCAGCTACCCTACTGTGAGTGCCGCGGCTATCAATAACTTGATCTTTCTGCAGCGAGCTGGAGGGTACTACTTCAAAAGAAGTAAAAGTCGAACTCGCGTGCAAAGGCGAAAAAAATTAATATTTTTTTACCATGTTACTTTAAAACCTAAATTTTAATAAAGAACTACTTACACATTTTTTTTCTTTTTCTCAAAAATTGGTTTATAAGTTTCGGATATATGGTAAATTTTATATATTTTCTTAAATAGCTAGCCTATCCGAAGAGCTTATATCGAATTTTTGAGGAGCAATCGAATTACAGCCACAAACGGTCAAAAACTAAGTTTAGGTTCTCAATTCCCTATTTTTTTTCTTTTGGCGCAGTAGTGATTGATCGTGTTTTATTGTTGATAGTTTTAAGTATAAGTAACACTAGTCTATAAGAACATTGCTACTAACAAAATGGACACCAAGGTCTGAAATAAAAGTATTTATTTATTTATTACTAGCGACCCGCTCCGGCTTCGCACGGGCCGATGTAGATACTAATGTTTCCTCTACTATATTATGCATGTATTATACATATAAACCTTCCTCTTGAATCACTCTATTAAAAAAAAAACCGCATCAAAATCCGTTGTGTAGTTTTAAAGATCTAAGCATACATAGGGACAGACAGCGGGAAGCGACTTTGTTTTATACTAAGTAGTGATTTATTGACTTTTGTTGTTTTAGTCTTCTAATATGATCAACATTAACTCCCTAAATATTTATGGCTAGTCCCCTTTTAACTCCTATAACCTTATTGACCTATTTTTTTATTTCTTTCCCAAGGATGCCGAAACTCCGTGGAGGTCAGAAGACCTAGAATCTGACGTGGACACGGTCCTCAAGATGGTGCATCTTATAAGGTCTACCCGCTCGGAGTACAACTTGACTAACAAGCAGAAAACTACGGCCCACCTCATTATTGCTGAGGATTTGAAGGTAAACGTAAACAGAGCTATTTTTACTGTTATTTGGAGAAACTGTTTATTCGCAAACTTATGTGTTGCTGAAATAAATAAGATAGGGAATCAACAGTTTTTGAATATGAGAATTACAAAAATGAGAGTCCCAAAACCATTTAAGCTAGGTGGGGTCAACGTCAATACACTTTGTATCAAAATTTAGTTTTGATTGCTAAACTTTTTGACCTGTAATTTGTCTTTTAGAACTCTTATTTATAATTCAATATCAACTTTATGTCAGCAGTAATAATGTTGATTTCAGTATGACCTTCATCATCTGCCTTGCGTTTTAGAATGAACTGCAGTATCGAAAAAGTCGTGAATAAAATGTAGTTTAGTTTAAGAGGCACTGTTTGAACTGTTTCCAAAATCTTAATTATTACACGTTTTCTAATACTCGGGTGTTTTATAGGTGGACGCTCTGAAGGGTCTGTTCAGGAGTTTACAGTCGCTGGCCAACAGTGAGCTGTCAGATGAGAATCCTCCAATTGGATGCTCCATACTTACTGTGTCAGATAAAATTGAAGTGCATCTTGTGTTGAAAGTAAGTAACATTTCGGCAGTTATTTTATGTGTAGGTAGACGAATATAATTTCGTCCACATTTCCTTTTTTATGTTTCAGTCCAGTGACATAGATATGTTAATATAATGAAAAAAAATCCACTCTACCACCAACATATCTTGGTTTTGGGGTATTGCGAGCGGGGTGCGTGGTCATAAAATATGTTTGCTACTTATTTGCCAGCAACAAAACATTGAAAACTTCCAGTATTGCCCGGCCGCAAATTTTATCATAAACCTATGAATATCCAACAGTTAACAAAACTATTCCATTTCCACAGGGCCTGATTGACCCTCAAAAAGAGCTGACAAAGCTAGAAAAGAAGAAAGAAGCGCTCTCCCAAACGATTACTAAGTTGCAACAAGCCATGGCTGCAGAGGACTACTCAACCAAAGTACCCGCTGAAGTACAAAAGACTAACTCCGAGAAACTAGCGCAGTCTCAGGGCGAGATCGACAGGTTACAGGCTGCTATGGAAACCTTGAAACTCATGTAGGAAAAACGTAGCCTAGAAGTATACGCACAGTGCCACAGGAATACGCCAAAGTGAGAAAGATGACTTTAACATTTCTGTGCGTGAAAGAGATGGAGCTATACAGGTATAGCACTGTCCTTTTTTGCACTGTCAGATGTTTTTAGTGTTGCCAGTAAAGCGCTTATTACACTATCCAATTTTTAGAAAACAGGATAGTGTAATTGAAGTTAGAGGCCGATTTAGTTCGAATTCCTAAATTGTATCCGATTTAGGTTTCCTAAAAATTGGATAGTGTAATAAGCGCTTAGTAATAGACACGTTTTGCAAAAAAGGCATTGTCAAATTGATAGTGCTTTCAAAGGAATGCTAGTGATGGTTTCATCGAATTATTTATATTTTATAAATATGCTAGTAATGTAAGAAGACCGGCAAAAAACGGAAAGGTTCGATGAAAATGGATTTGGCACTGTGTATGAACTATGATACAGTATAGTAGGCGGAGACCGTCAGTACCTCGTGAGTCTCTTAAGCATACAGCGCAAACTTTTTATACCTACAATATATTTGTTTAAGTATAAAGTTCAAAGTTTAGAACCCTCCAGTAATTGTAACTGCTAGTAAGGAACAGTAGGTAACAGTCTTGTACCTTATGATGTAAAAAAATGCATTTTTGTCTGTAATTCCTTCAGAAAACAAGAAATGTTACCTTGAGTCAAGTGACACCAAAATGTGGTATTTGTTCTAAGTGGACTGTCTTTTATTTATTACCAACGCAATAAACTATGCTTAATTAAGATGTGTATTATTTCTATCTATAGAAGCAAAATGTCATAAAAGCAGATGATTGTATCAAATCAAATAGATAACTGTTGTACTCTCCTTCATTGCTACGAATTAAAGGAACAGGAAAGAATCTCAAACGTTTGGCAACGAATGATAACTAAATCCACTGCATTTTTCCTACTGTGTGAACTGCCATCTGCTACGACATCGCCGTATACCGGTGGCTAACATAAAATTTGGAAAAGTATAATCATGCTGCTTGTAAGACTAGTATTAGCGTTATTATACTAGTTTGATTAATCAACTGTATGGACATGATTGTATTTTAATCTATGTGTAGATCTGACTGAAAGACTTCGTGCTGCTTATCCCAATGTACGCAAAATAAAACGCTATCAATTTCTGAACGATGAAAAAGACTGCCATTTTTGCGAAAATGACAATGACGTTTCGTTCCGGCTACAGATTTTTATAGTTCTAAAGCATTTGTAAATTCTGTCCTTTTCACACATCAAAGAGTAATATTAAGCCATCCTGTTGTCAATTGAAATGTACGATAAATGGATTTGTGCTAATTTGCTTTTCGTTTTGTGTTTATCATTGCAATAATAATATTTTCGCAAAAGAAAGCCATTGTATACGTTTCTAGTAGTGTTTCCATTCAACGAGTTTGAAAGACAAGAACTAGTAAGATGGAGTTCCCTACACTTGGTGAACACTGTCAGTATCAAAACTGTAACCAAACTGATTTTCTTCCTCTTCAATGCAAATGTGGTAAGGTATGCTGCCGGGAACATTTCAACGAACATTGCTTGTCTGGCGAATGCGAATTGGCGCCAAAACCCAAGGAAGTTAACCTTAAAAATGATGACCAGATATTCAGGTGTTCAGAGAAAGGGTGTAGGAAAGGAAGCCTACATGAAATGTTGTGCCCAAAGTGTAGTAAACATTATTGTATTGAACATAGGTTTCACCCGTAAGTATACCTACTTATTTTTTTATTATTATACCTACAGTCAATCAAGCATGACCATGGTCTCAAAAAGTTTGATTTTGCAGCACTTGCCCAGAAATTGATGATGAAACTATGGCTGCCAAGATAGAACAGTTTGAAGCTCCAAGGAGGCAGTTTAAAGAGGCCAATAAACATTTACAAGAAAAGGTATGTTAGTTACCAGGCTTATTTTCTGTTTTATCTATTTCACACACATTCCAATAATCTGATTGACTAGATTATTTGTCATGAATATTTTCTGCAAGATATTCTGGTATATTAGGTATTGAGTTATTCAAATAATTTTATTGACTATTGCACAAAACATGCTTATGTATCAAAGTGAGCTAAACCCAAAATTGGGTTCTCTTACAACTAACTTCAATGCTGTATAGATTTCAGATTATATTATTTACTCATTACAGATCACAGAAAACATCCGCAAGGCCCTTCAATCATCAGCAAAAGTGAAAACAGCCTCAAAAATTCACCTAATGAGAATAAAACAAAAGGCAATTGGACCCAAATCCATTCCACCTTCTGACAGAGTATACTTTGCCATCAAGAAACCTGTAAACATGGAACCAAAACCAATAAGAATCATACAAGAAGAGGACAGCATCACAAAGTTTGAATCCGTGACTTTAGACCCAGATTTAAAGGACACTGTCCCAGTATTTATCAGTTCAAAATGGAGTTTGGGTCGTTCTATAGACAGTATTTGTGACTCTTGTAATATAAGGAATGATAACAACAAGATCAGTACGGTAAAGCTTCGGTTGTTTAGGCAACTGGACAGTTACTGCATAAGTCCAATAAAGATGGATGCGGAAGTATCAGAGCTGATGAAATTGGAGGTTTTATTGGAGGGAGATAAACTGTTGGTAGAGTACATTGATAGTAAAGTGTTGAGTGACTTGGAAGAACACGCTCAGTTGTTCTTGAGTTGAGGAGTTGGAAATAAAAATAATGTAATATAGACCGATTTTTAAATAGGCTATCTTTTATTTATTTTTTTGGATTGTCCACTGTCTCAAATAGGAATTAATTATTAATATTTATATAACAATAACCACAGGCCCCGGGCATATGAGACAGGTTAAAGATGAAGAAAAGCATCCGTGTAAGTCCACTATAAATATTATTGTATACTTAACATCATTGGAAATAAGGTTTATTCTTCATTGGCGACTCGCATCTTGCAAATCAACTCTCATTTACTTTAATCGACACAAATATTACTAGCGCCAAAATTCAGTTGTATTATTATAGGACCAATAAAACACGAAATAAAAAATAAATAACCGTATAATAATGTCAACATAACCTAACTTAGAACTAACACTTAAAGCGTGACTTCACTACTGTCCTTGCAGTGCGAGTACTGCGACTGGCTGCGCTGGTAGGCGGCGGAGTCCACCAGCGGCGTCAGCTGCGCGGGCGCCGACGGGTTGGTGTGCGCGGTGGGAGGCGGCGTGGCGGCCAGCTTGTACTTCTCCACCAACCAATTACAGTGCCCCGTTCGTGCGATCAACGTTATAAAGTCCCTTCGGTACTGTTTTGTCAATATCGCGTACAAGAATGGATTCGCGCAAGCGTTTAGTGGATAGAAGAATACTAGAAGCACCTTCCCGTGACTGACGTCGACTAGTGGCACGCCTGCTAGCGCTGTGATGCCGAAGAATGCTACTGGCGCCCAACAGAGTAGATCTGTTCCGATGAGCAGCGCCATTTTGTTCGCGATCCTTCTTTCCGCCGCTGCGGCTGCTCCTCTCCCGCCATAGCTCTCGCCACCTCCCAAAGACCTGTATATCTGCACGTAGCACACTACGATCGTGACCCACGCTAATGCGCTCACCATGAATATGGCTCCTTGGTACACAGCATCTCCTACATCTTTACTCTCAACAGGCAAACATATCGAAGTAGACGAATAGTCTGACACACCGACCAGCGGTAAGCCAGCCATTAAAAACGAGTACAACCAACCGCCCATCATAATCTTGGCCGCGGCTGACAAAGAGATCCTCCTTTCTAAATAAATCGCATACGTTATCGCGAACCAGCGCTCCAACGTGACTATGGTGAGGGTTATGACGGATAGCTGTCCAGAGAACACTGAGAGGAAGCCAGCGATCTTGCAGCCGACGCCGTACTGCCAGTCGTAGGCATAGTTGAAGAACTCTCCGTAAGACCTGAGGTCGACTACGGCTAACATGAAGAGGTAGAGGCCGGTGCAGAGGTCGGAGAACGCGAGGTGGCACATGAGGAACCTCGGGACGGTGATCTCCGTATGGTTGGTCAGTAAAACGAGAAGGACGGCAACGTTGCCGACAACTGCGGCCGCGATGACGAACCAGACGCTTGCGCGCAGCCACGACCAGCCCATCACGTCTTCGCACGGGTTGAGCGCGTCTGGTACGGGCGTGCATTCCACTTTTCTGGGGCTGCAAGAAAACAGTCGACTTAGAAAGGCAGAATAATAGGTGTTCCTTTCAGAAAGCAGGCAACATCCTATATACCTACTCAGGAAGTAAGAGGCCCAAAACGTTCCCTTGGGGAACGCCTACACTAAAACTGTTCTCTCTATCTTTTAGAGAACTGTATAGACGTTTGTCATAGCAAAAGTGGATTTAGCGCAAGTAGTGTAATGTTCCCGGCCCAAGTTTAATAAAAAGTCATCTCAACGAGAGTCCCAATTCGAAAGGGAAGTCATCAAATGCCTTCTCTCGTTCTGGGCGGAGCGAAAAGGAGTGTCAGACTTACTGACTGACTAAAACCCACCCGTGTTCCTCCTAGTGCCTTTTGCGTTCCAGGGCCGCGGTGACTCGGAACAAATTCCGCCAACCTAGTGTTGAGACCCACCTAATACTGAAGTTCCCGCACTCGGCGGACACGATGGCGAAGCCGACCCCGAGGCTGTTGTTGACGGGCTCGTGGAACTCGCCCTGGTCGTCCTCGTCCTCCCAGCTGCCGGAGTCGGAGAAGTACTCGTCCATCATGTCCGCGTCGTACTCCTCGCTCGTGGTGGCGGTTGACACGTCATCTTCTAGGGAGTCTCTGGGTCATGGAGGATGCAAGTTAGTTACGATTTGTCTGTGTGGTATGGTAGGTTGGATCTTGTCTTTGCAAGTTTCATGTTTTGGCATCAGAGGATGCTCTTTTTTTTAATTCCATCTCGTTCTTTATTTTCTTGTGACATAACGTTCGATCCCTTGTCTATGAAAATATCTCCTGTGCACCTTTTGAGCAGCACTTAAATAATTTCAAATTGATAAGAATCAATTTAAAAAGGGCCTTCTGTAAAAAATCAGACAGGTTGGTAAGAACCAACCTGTCTGATTTTTTACAGCAGGCTCTAATATTCAAACTTACGCGGTTATATTCGAGTTGTTCTGGGGTGGTAGGCTCTTGATCGGCTCCAAAGATCTCCGCTTTCGGAACCGCGGAGTTCTCTGCTGACCGCCGTTCGCACATTTCTGTACATAAAAGTGGAATATTGAAAGAATTGAGATGACAAAAGTATTGTTTTTTTAGAATGTTGTTGCAACACTGCTCAGCTGCATCTGGACCTCAGACCCTGCTGGGACAAGGTTAGGTAGATCGATTGGTTTCCGAGATTAACGGCCGCGAAGTTTACTTGATTCATTGATTATACTGATATTTGCTACGTATATCCTAAGGGCTTCTTAACAAACTGGATCGACTTCTAAATCATTCGCTTCATTTTTGGCCTTCGTTAATATGATCACATCTCTTCCTTCTGTTCTCTGCTTAAATGGTTGCCTATTCGTCAAAGAAGATCCCTCAGATCTCTCTACATGCTCATCACTATTGTTCGGGAATTAAAGGGATTTGCTGAATGAACAACTGCTGGAATACTCAGTGAACGATTCGTGTGCTCTTGATTATTTAAGGGGTTACTTAAAGTAGGCAGTTCTCACAGTCTAAAACTGTTAACCTTCGAGCATCCAAAAACTTACTTCTTCATATTCCTTCTCACCACACCGCATAATTATTACAAGTCCATACAAAAAGATTATTTTAAAACATCATATTTATTTGTTTGTCATTTGAGCATATACCTACATACCTATGTATTTTATTAGTATTATATATTATTTGTATTTTCTTTCCGAAACAAAATTGTATTTAAAATTTTATGTATAAGTGTAAGTGTAAGTACACCTACCACGGTGTTTTCTTTTTAACCCAAAGGTTGACTGGTAGAGAATGTGTTAAGTTCGCCCATGTACCACTACTGTACATAGTTGTCGTACATTTCTAAAAAGGTGAGAGAAGAGTGGCTAGAAAACGATAGCAGCAAGCTATCGTTTTCTAGCCACTCTATACAAGTCTGACGTACATACATATTAACCACCTAGCACTTGAGACAGATACTCAAGTAGTTTACTGAAGTAGGGAATTCTGATTACTTACCGCTTGCATAAGGGCCACTTGTGTCTCGAACAGCTTATGTCGCGTTGGGTTGTGTCGCTCGGGGAAACTGAACGCGCAGCAGTGGAAGTGGTGGGTCAGGTACGCTTTTTGAAGACTCTGGGGAAGAAACACACATCGAGTCTATACTAATATAAAAAGTAAAGCTGAAGAGAGAAATTGTAGACTAACTTTTTATCAAAAAAGTATTCCAAACGTTAGTTGACAATTTATCGCAAGTTTACTATCTCAAGATATTTTATAATCTTACGAAGTTTTCATTTTTCCGATGACATAATATATAACTAATTCATACGGGTAGTTTATTTATTAACTCACCTGAAACTCGTAAATCGATGGGATGTATTTCAGTGAGGGCGTCTTCTCTATTCTAAGTGTTTCCAAGTTTTGCAGTCCTGCCGTGGGCAGGTAGGTAATGGCGGTGTTACTTAAATCTCTGAAATAACCAGTTAACGTTTAATATGCTTGCTTTGACTCTATCTTTGTCTGTTATTAGAGATAACCGTCTCGAAAAGACTGGATTTGGACGTTAGAAGCTGTGTGTTCTACTTTCAAAAGTTCTATAGGTAAGTAGGTAGGTAGTTTTGCAATTTTCTTCCTTCTTAGTATACTTACATTTTGGTCTCGCACAATTACATTAAGGTATAACTGAAATGTACAGCTTTTGTTCATTTATTTCTTTATTTTTAGTAGTTTTATTTTATTTTTTGTTTACTATTTTGTTTGTTTTGTGCGAGTCCCAAATAATTTCTTTCTTTCAATAGTTCTTGATCTGATGACGCATCCAGGCGCTTTTATTTTTGTTCCCTTCTCTGCATTTCAACAGTTCTTCGTCCAATACTGATTTCACGAGTTTTTAGCACCTACGAGATCCTACCCTACTTAACTAATAACTACTACTAATTTAAAGAGCGGGTGATAAGAGGTAGGTAAAAGACTTACAATTGTCGGAGAAGCAAATTCGAAGCGAAGGCATTGTCATCTATATGTTTTAGTTTCGTGTTTCCTCTGAAACTCCTGAAACCAGAAACATTGTCCATCAACAAAACAGTCGTAAAAATAATTGTCTTCAACTATCTTGTTTTCGGACGAAACGAATTCAACTTACAGTTTAGAAATCTGTGCGTTTTTGAACGCAAACGCAGGCACTTCTTCGAGCAGGTTGTAGTTCAAGGACCTATAGTGAAAAATTAAAATTGTTTAACTAAATAACATCGCTGACTGAGTGAAATTAATTGACTTGGCCATGAGCCAGAATAGTTATCCAGAATTTAAAAACTTTACAACGGAACTATGAAATATTGATGGGAGGTAGGTACCGAGTCGATTGATTAATTTTGCTACCTACCGGGTTAAATGATGAAATCTTTGCTTTATGAGAAAAAACATTCACATCAATCATACTAATATAATACTATAAAGAGCAAAGATTTGTATTTTTTGTATGTAACGAATAAACTCAAAAATTACTGGACCGAAATCAAAAATTCTTTCACCATTAGAAAACTACATTCACCCTGAGTAACATAAGCTATATTTTATCCCCGTATTCCTACAGGAACGGGAACTATGCGGGTGAAACCGCGGGGCGCTGCTAGTATTTTATAAAGCGCCAAATTAAATTGGCGAGCGAAACTGTGCATAGTCGTGATCGACCAGATATGACGATAAAGTTAAAGTGAAAGAAAAACATTTAAATTCAAGTAACTGCGCAGGTAGTGCTGAGTGTGTCGGACAAAAACCGTAACTGTATTTTCCCATTAGAGTTTCGTAGTAGCAGCCCGAAGTTTTCAATTCTGTGGTGAGACACGCCTAAGTCTCGGTGCACACGTGTGTCTGTTGGTGCTGCACTTGATCTCTTTCCGGATCAATGCCGTGACATCGGACTATAAGAGTTTGAGCTGGGAGTGCACCTGTACCATCTCTTGCTCGAGACAGCCCGCGCCGCTGTGCCTGTCTTAAATTCGTCCCTAAATAATATTCCTTGTTCGATCCAGCCCGTCCCTAGCTACCCCCAGCGACGCCCGAAGCCGAGGTCCATACCCCGCAGGGGGTACCCTTACCGCGTAGTCGCTTAATTTGTAAGTTTTTAAGCACTGACTGGAGGCCTTAATATAAAGGCCGCCATAGGCAAGCCCGGTTAAGCAGTCGAGTCGAGTCGACTGCGAGATGCCAATCATAAACACACTTGTACATTATAATAGGAAGCTCCTGGGTTAATTAACCTCTGTTGGGATTGGTCACCGTGACCGTACCTAAGTAGCTAGGTACTTAAAATTATCGAATCTGGGGGCACGGCAGTGCTTCCGCCAAGACGAGCCAAGTGAAGCGCAACGGCATGCGGCACTACCTACCTATTCGTCGTTTTTTGAACTCTCATAACTTTGCTTTGGATGATGCTAAATAGTTAACAAGATAGAAAGCCATCAGTACAATTATTAAACATACAAAGTGTCGATTTCGTTACTGACTCACTTTTTGGCCAAGCCACAAGTTTTGACTTTATACGAGATCTGATAACTTTTTCACAGGGTACGCTACGTAGATTCGTCTTGGCAACATTTTCACATGAAAATGTTTTTGTTGGGTCCTTAATGTCTGCAGATTATCTAAGTAAGTATCTTATTTAATTTGACGCTGCATACGTGAACGCGGAAACTTAAAAACAAAGATTGAATATTTTACTTACTGAAATATAATACCTATAGGTACAGTAAACACAAACAGTATATACCTAAGAATGTATCTAGGTGCCTAATCGACCTTTTCTCGTACGTTGTTGCTGCAATAAAGATAACAATTTTCACTTATGGTTGCAATTACTTGAGCAAACTAATTAAGACTAGATTAGAGATAGCGCAGGATAAGCCTGCAGCTATTTGCGAAGATACTTCATGAGATAATATTGAAGTTGTCGAGTTTGTCGTAAAAAATATACTACAGTGTTTATGTTTCTATACCAAAATGGCATAATATATGATGGGTCCACGAGGTGTTCAAAAACAATCATCTAAACTGAAAAGTCTTTTTTTAAACGAAGTTCTGTGGTGGGGCTATGATCAGTCTAGGAAGGGCTTCGATCATAAATAACAACGTAAATAAAGTAAATAAGTTATTATTAATGATCGAAGAGGAAGGGCCTGTTTCTCTGAGGGGTCTACGAAATAAAAGATCTTTTTACAAAAAAATACAACCGACTTCTACACAAAAAAAAAATATATAAAAACTACAAAATAACTAATTTCGAATCTCGGTGTAAATACATCGAGATTCGAAATTAGTTATTTTGTAGTTTTTAAAAACGAATCACTTTTCGTTTTTTGAACACCGACTTCCACAATTAAAGTTGTTTTGTACTTTTTCACTTTTCAGTGGTATCCCCCCCCCACCTAAACGTACGAATCACATTGTTGTAAACAATAAACAAACATGCGATTTCAGCAATCCCGAAAGATTTGCTATCATTTATTGAAGAGTTCCGCTGTCTGTCTCCGAAACCCATCTTCAGATCTATACGAAATTTAAATGGGACCATTTCGGGATAAACCCCTTTCGAATAAAAGATAATTTTGCAAAACCGTCTATATTTGACGGAGTTATGCCCGAATATACATAAAAAAAAATACAAACATCCGAGACAAACATCATTGAGAACCTCCTCCTTTTTAACCGACTTCAAAAAAGGAGGTTATCAATTCGACCCGTATGTATGTATATAATATTTCCAGAACTGTCCAGTTTTCGTATATGTTAGTCTATATTAGCATCTGGACAAATGTGCCAAATTTCAAAAGTGTATGTTAGGTATATATGTATGTTTATATGTTTATGTTCGCATATCTCCCGAACTACAAATCCGATTAAAGTAATTCGTTGTACTAGATATTATTCAACTTAGGGAATACTGCAAGTTTCATCGAAATCGGTTCAGTAGTTTTTAAGATAGGGATTTTTTTAGAAGTCTGTTAAAAATAGCACATGTGTGTATGTACCTAGGGACTTACACTTGATCGGCTCTCACGCGCAGGGCGTGCGGAGACAGGCGCTTTATGTGGTTGCCTTCTAGATCTCTGAGAAAGTAAAAAACACAGTTTTAGATTGTAGTTTAAAAAATAACCATGTTAAAGAAAGCTCCCTCTTCCTTAAATGTTTCTAACTGCCAGACAGTCATTCTCTGTTATCCAGCACATTTATCAATGACCAAAGACCATAAAATATTCTTAGGTTTTGCTTCTTTCGCTTATCTTTAAGGCACCTCGCGCACTAGACGGCCACGACCACGACCAGTGGCCGCAACGATCAGATTTACTAAAGAAACCATATAAACGTCGCGCACTTAGCCGCAACGGCTTCTTTAATAAATCTGATCGTTGCGGCCACTGGTCGTGGTCGTGGCCATCTAGTGCGCGAGGTGCCTAAAAGCTGAGTAAAGCGCTTATTACACTATCCAATTTTTAGGAAGCCAATTTAGGAAACAGGATAATGTAATTGAAGTTAGAGGCCGATTTAGTTCGAATTCTTAAATTGATCATCCGATTTAGGTTTCCTAAAAATTGGATAGTGTAATAAGCGCTTTAGTAGTACCTACTCACATTGCTTGGAGATAGGCGAGCGAGTTGTTATCCTTCTTGTTGTCGTGCACGTGGCTCAGGTTGGGCACCTCCACCAGGCCAGAAGTTGTGATGATGCTGTCAATTTTAAAAGGAGATAGAAATACAACCAAATGTTCTCCATCGTCGGCCAAATCATTGCTTACCATCAGGTGAGATAGTAGCCAAACGTGAGCCTATCTAAAAATAAAACATCCAGCTTAAAATTAAAAATCCCTCGAGCAATCATAGAAAAAAAACCTTGTAACATTTGCTGTAGAGAATTAGTAGCGGTATTTACAAAAAAAAAATGTGTGCTTGTACTAGTGTAAACACGTAAGCAGTGAAACTTCTTTATGACCTTATTTTTCGAAAAATGATCTAGGTACTATATGCAACTTTACAGAAATTGGTTAAATAAATTTTAATTAGATAAAGTTTAACAAAAGGCTTTTATTATTATAGACATGAATACAAATAAACCCTTTGATTTTGCTGATCACTTTAATATATAAGTATATATGTATAGTATATATATAAATATATATCATTTATAACGTCACTATAGAGTGTTAGAAATGAATAAGGGTGCAATAGAAAAACAAACGGTCAAGTCTAGTGGTGGGCCTATCCCTACTCCGCTGTAGAAAGTACTTTCGAATCAACCGTGGTAGGGACAAGAAAAAGATGGCGCGTAACCGAAAAATGTGACGGTAAATTTTTTCCAACGCCGATAAAGAAGCTTCACTTCGAAAAAAAAAACATCCGAAATATATTCAATAGGTACTTATCAAATGAAAACACGGACTGCCTATAATTCTTTTAATCTCGTAATTTTGTTTCATTAATAAACCGCTATATAATCCTTGAACAAAGCCGCTATCAAGCAGATAAGCCAGCCCTATTGCAGATTCCAACAATCAATATAATCTACATACTTATTTAATGAACAGGTATAAGTAGCGTATAAATAAATATGAATAATACTGGTTTAAGAAAACGTGGCATGAGTCATGGCTTGTTACTGTCATATAAACAAAACAATAATAAAATAAAATACATACGTACAATGTGCGCAGCTCTGGAAGTGGGGGTAGGGGTGCCACTCGGTGTAACCTCGGGGCTTGCGTTATAAACCTAGAGAAAGACAATCATATTTATTTATTTAAACTTTATGAAGGTACAATAGTGGGACATGGGCGGACTTAAAGCAACAAGGCATTCTCTACCAGTCAACCTTTGGGTTAAAAAGAAAACACTGTGGTAGGTGTACCTACAACAAATAAATAAAATATCAATAATCACGGCAATAGCGTGTTTTACTGAAAAAATCTAATTAGTCCGTCAGATAGATTTCCAAAAATATTGAACACGTATTTTTCTTTTTTTATGTAAACAAAAAATGAAGGCGATAGTGTTCGTTGACAACTTGCGTCGCGTCAGTAGGTACGAGCTACAATTTTTACTAGTGACGAGACGTCACCAGCACCCACTCTTGAATTTTGATGCGCTTGATCTTTATATTTTTATTTAATTACCTAACAATTTATTTAATAAAAAGATAAGAAGAAGGAAACAGAAAAATAGGCAGACAAAGGTATGCTTATTTCTATAGAAATTTCTTCCAGCATACCGGCGAAAGGAGAGTCAAGTAAAAAGAGATGACACACACTTCATCTCTTTTTACTTGACTCTCTCAATTTTACGATTTGAAATGACAAAAACTACGTATTCAATATTTTTTGAAAATCCAACGGATGGACTAAATAGTATTGTGATTATTATATCTAGTTAAATACCCAATTTAAAAAAAAAACTTTTTACAAAAAAATACAACCGACTTTTCCACAAAAAATAAAAAAAGTACAAAATAACTTTAATTTCGGAACTCGGTGTTTGTGGTTCCTTTTTCATTTTTTGAACACCGACTTCCGAAATTAAAGTTATTTTGTACTTTTTTTATTTTTTGTGGAAAAGTCGGTTGTATTTTTTTGTAAAAAGTTTTTTATTTTTCACTTTTTAGTGGTACCTAAACCCCCTCCCCTCCCCTCACCTAAACGAACCAATTACATTAGTGTAAAAAAACGCACTGCTCCAATGCAGAGTAAACTAAAAGGTCGTCAATGTAGACAATGTAGATATTTTTTTAGATTTTTGTTGATTTTTCAAAAACCGCTTGTTCGATTTCGATAAAATTTTCATGGGACCATTTGGGAAGTATACCCTTTCCAACAAAAAAAGAATTTTTCAAATCAGTTGGTAAGCGACGGAGTTATGCGCGAACAAACAATAAAAAATAAAACATACAAACATCCGAATTGAGAACCTCCTCCTTTTTTAGAAGTCGGTTAAAAAAAGGCATAACGGTGACATCTTCACCTAGTCCATTGATGAGAAGATGGCCGTGCAGCTAACAACCTTTATGCATCAGCATAAAGGTTGTTAGCTGCACGGCCATCAACTCAACTCTAAATATGCTTAATGCAAGTCATCATAATCATGGAGTCATTGGAAATGACAACAGCGTCATTCTACACAACACACACGATTCCACCATTAGTTTCGATCTACGCAACCCGCTTAACTCGACGACAGACAAAATTACCTCAGTCTTTTTATACCTATGTAACCTCGATGAATCATTCCAGATCCTGAGATGAACAGAGGCAATCACAGAAAAGCTCACACACAGAATTATATACATATGTCACCGGATAATTGTAACATCCTATCTTTTTTTTTTTTGGATGGAAATCTTCAAATGACTTCTCCCGCTCTGGGCGGAGCGGAAGAGTGTCAGACTCTTACTGACTAAAACCCACCCGTGTTCCTGCTTGTGCCCTTTGCGTTCCAGGGCCGCGGTGACTCTTTTGAACAAATTCCGCAACAATGATAGCTAGCAGGCTTGACTGTGAGTTTGTGAACCACTGCTGCAGGGTTTCGGCTGGGCCTGTCACCTGGCAGCAGTGATGTCACGATCTGATTCTGTCTTTTTATTTATGTCCTTGTGTTTTACTAATATAGTTTTTAAGTACGTTGTTACTTACACCTGTGAGCCTTGTTGCTCGAAATAAATAAATGAATAGGTAATTGTAAAATGCGTAAGCTTACAAAATATCTTGAGACATTGTAAACTCTCGATAAATTGTCAACTGGAACATTTGGAATACATTTTTACGCAACATAATCTGATAAATTGCCGAAGTCATTCCGATAAATTGTGAACCGCCATGAACTGACGACATGTTGGCGACCTTTCAGTGTATGGTTCTACGATTTATCGGATTTTCTGGCCTAGTCAAGTAGCGAAACATAGGGCACAGGGAACTTAGGGCTCCCCGACACGAATAGGGTAGGTTCGAATGATATGATGGGAGCTAGAGTGAGCGTACGAACTTATAACTCCCGTCATCCCATTCGTAAAGTAAATAAAGTTTTTTTCTTTCAAACCCTGCAGACAGAAATAAGAGTCCTCGTTTAGAATGTTGAAATTATAATACAAGACTTAACGTTTCGTTACCTACTTGCTATTCTACACTTTCTATAATAGACAATTATAGACTATCAATTAATGATGAGTAAAAGAGTGTTACAAATATTTAGTTGACGATTCATCGAAAGTTTACAATCTCTCAAGATATTTTATAATTTTACGAAGTTCACCATTTTCCGGTGGGAGGTTAGAGTTCCTTTTCAAGCTCCATGATTTGCTTGTTTGCCCTCGTTGGCTGCAGTATACAAGTACGCTAACTTCTTGCGTCACGAAAGTGTTAAACCGTGTGGGAGGTTGTTTGTGTTGACGGTTGACGCCCAACTACCCAACGTTACTACGCCGCTGCGGGTCAGGTTTCTGGTACTTTGCCAAGAGACACACTAGTATGTTTTATTTTTTGTTTTGCGTGAAGTGAACGGTTTGATATGAAACCTGTCGATTGTATGGTAGGTTATGGTACAGTAACCGGCATGAGTCGTGAGCACAAACTGACACCTGCGCAGTAGTTAATTTTCCGGTCTCTTTGGCGGAATGAAGAAGGCAGGGGGCGCCGAGGCTGCACGCGATTGGTTCTACTATTCTATTGGTACTAAATAAATTTGGCCGAAAGTGTACATGCGCGAGCTTGCCCCCGCTACTGCCCATCTGTGCTCACGACTCGTGCCGGTCATTATACATGTGACCACCTCTTATCGTTTTCTATGCTTGATCTACTGATTATCGCCGATACAAGACCTACATAGGTACGTGGGACATGGTTACTGCCCCTTCTGGTACTGTACCCATGCGAGCTCATCATGAATTTGGATCTGATCTCCTAGAAGATACGTCAGTAAATTAAAGTAGCGCGTCGTAAATAAAAGTAAGAAAGTTCAGTTTAGTTAGAAGGATGAACTTTTCAAGTTAAGAGTTTATCTTTCGTCCTGTATTTTTCACCTGTCGTTGGGAAAAGAGGTGTGATTTTAAATACCTAGTATACTCTTCGGTAGTATAGTGGTAAGTATCCCCGCCTGTCACGCGGGAGACCGGGGTTCGATTCCCCGCCGGAGAGCCAATGTGACGAGATTGGCCGTCGGAGAGCCAATGTGACGCTGGGTCACAAGATGTGAGGTTTTCCCACCTCCCAACTCGTCTACAGTGTGTAGGATGGTATTATTGTAATATAAAACTTGATTTGGTGACTTGCTTGTTTATTTTTATAATAAGAGAAAAGCCCCGGGTTTCTAATACTGTTACATGTTATTAAACTAGCAAGGGTAACTATTGAAAATTATTATTTATTGTGCTCTGCTTGAGCGATTTGATAGGACTGAATGAAAAATCTGAGCAGTCAATAAAAAAACGAAATTTAAAATATTTTTGAAAATAGGTATTTTCTTTTCATTACAATAAAAGTAAGGAGTTTTCAGTCATCGTGGAGGTTTAAAGTCCACGAGACTGAAAACGCAACGACATCGTTACAATTTCTTGTCAGATGTAACAAAAGTAGGTATGCACCTACTTAGCAGTACCAAAGTAGGTTAATTAAGTCAGTTCAAACCTCAATAACTATTAATTGTATAAACCGGAAATATATCTTTCAGAATCTATCATCACAAATATAAAAGAATGCTACAAGTCAATAAACTATCTAGTTTTAAAGCTGATATAAAAAAATACTCACAAAGATTTGAGATTAGGCATCTTAGTCAGATCTTCGACGGCAATGTGATCCAGTTTCGGCGCATCCATTATTGATCTGAAACCAAAAATAGCGCTCGTAAAATAATGTTTCCATTTCGATTTGATAACAGACAGAAGTAACACATACGAGTAGGAGATTATTGATAACGATAAGATATTTGTGTTTGTATCTACCGTTGCATTAACGTCAATCAATGGCCTTCTTGTTCAAAAATGATACTGCAAGGAAAGATTTCACTGATAGGGTCGATTAATAATTTTCTTGTAATAGCTCGGTTATCAAAAAGTTTTACGAGACCATTGACTGACCAATGATCGACCATTATGAATTTAGCAGATTAGGGTAAATACGCCAAATGTCGGCCCCCTTACGGATTTTCTAACTTCATTGCTCTGGCTCCATTAGTTGGCAACGAAGGGATAGCTTGTGATGTGGTTTTCAGACAACTTGATTAATCTATTTCATGATTATAAGCATAAAGTTGACTTTTGTACTAAAATAAAAAAGTATTAAGGTTTAAATGTGTCGAGGACGAAAAAACCCTAAAGTCGGCCGTTCACGGCCCATGGTCGGTCGCGTTTTTCCCAAATATCGGCCGGGTATAGGGTGTTTTAAATTAAGTCAGTAAAAAATATTATTTTGGCAGGAGTACCTATAATATCATACTAAATTTACATTCATATTTGTTTTACTTTAACAATGTTATTATATAATTATAACAAAGTTAAAAATTACAATAAAATTCAATAAAAATTATCATCAATATTTAAAAACGAACATCTTCTTTTCGCTGATCTTTCTCGGGAAACCACTTGGCAAGCTGTATCAGCCATTGAACCAATGTTTCTTCTTCGGATGGGCTTACAACCGAAGAGCGTCCAGTTTCAAAACTGGACGCAGGTTAATAAATCAGCTAAAGATCCACACCTAACGCTTTATATTTTTTAAGCTAATTAACATGGATTTAATATACAGCAAGTTCCAAAGACTAATTTGTATTCCGAATTCCCAAACCATATTTAGCTATGATAAATATGTTTTCAATATTGTGAACTCCTCCATCCAAACTTAACCCCTTTATAATATTAAAAAAAATATATAATAATAGGTAGGTAATCAATTTCGAGAAAATAAGTTTGATAATTAAATTAAAAATTCCGCCCATGTACCACTATTGTACATAAAGTTTAAATAAATAAATAAAAATTACTTCCCACACACTTAAAGAAAAAAATCAAAATCAGCCTGTATAGTGGCGCTCGAATTCGAAGCTGACCGACTTTACGATCTTTAATATTTCTAAAGTCGGCCCCTGTTTCATGTAACTTATTTCTCGAGATTCAATTGACATCACCCCGGCCGGTATTTGGCGGTTAAACGAAACATAGATATATTTGCCCATAAGCTTTACAAATTCTCCTATTAAGTCAATGGATTTGGTAGAATTGGAATATATAAAACAGACTGAATTATCTTTAAAGTCGGCCACGGCCGAGTATCCGGGTTTTAGACAAAACTGGTATTGTAATGCCGGCCCCCTATTTTCCCCCTCAACCATTAATCAAAACGTGTAAAAAGCTATCTCAAAATATAGTAAAAATAACTTTTTAGTGGTTTTAAGCTTTGTTGCTTAAAACAATAAAAATAAATGTCTTACCGTTGTAATATCAATCCCCGTAGTGTGGGTATTCACAACAAGTTAGCTACTTTTACTACAAACTTGACGCTTCAACGGTGCCATCGCTACTTAAGCTCAGTGTGCGAAGAATGAGGGACTTAATCGGATAGTTTCGGTTTGTACGTATAGAGTATGAACTAAGGTTGCATTTTGAGTAGCGCAATTATCACTTAATTACCTTTTCAATGAACGCAAGCTGAAAATATGAAGACGGCCGAAGTTTGGGGGGGGGCCGACGTATGGCATATTTACCCTACGAACTTTTAGCAAATGACAATGGGATCGTGTTGGAATGACTTTATAAAAATAGCAGACTTGGGGCCCTGGTAATGTTAGTTAGGTAGGTATACTATTTTTATTTATATTGTCAATCTATCTATAAAAACAAGTTGGAATGACAGTTCACTTTATTCTCACTTCACCTAATAAAAATAAAAATAATTTTAGCTGTCAATCCATACAAACAATTTAGAATGGCAGTTGACTTCTCGTAGGGATGTATGTTGAGTAAAAAAAAATGTGATTATATTTAGACCGTCATTTAGTTAGATTATCGAGAAATATTGGACACGTATTTTTTGCTTTATCAAATCTATAAAAAATTACGTAGGTATGTAAAAAGCAGATCAGGAGAGGGGGCTTGTGACGTCACGTCGTGGTAAAAATTATAGCATATAGTGACGTCACACGAGTTTTCAATGCGCTGTATCGTCTTCGCATTTTGTTTATGTGAAAATAGAAAAAAAAAGTGTTTAATTTTCTTTGGAAATCTATCTGACGGACTAATTAGATTTTTTAGTCAATCACCCTATTATCACGGTGAGATGGTTACAGAAATTGACTTTAGTAACATTCAAACTCAAAGCATTTATTTCAATTAAACCCTTTATAGGCACTTTTGAATTATCAAGGTCGGTCAATCGAAAGAGGTGAAGCTCCAAAGCGTAGATTTCTATGGAGAAGATCGTGCAAAAAACTCCACGGACACTCTTTTAAGTCAATAAATTGTTACAAAGTTGTGGATACATTGTTCTTCTTGATATTATTCCAATATGTGAGAACGAAGTAGAAAGACGTGTATGATTAGGCATCCGGAGTAGAAGGAACAATTTAGTACCTACAAATAATTAAAATAAACCGTGGCAGCTGAGAGATGACCCGTCCCAGCTGACGGAGCCTAATGATGAATGAAACACATACTCCACCATCAGAGAGAGTTTTGAGTTAGCATGACACTCCCATTATAAGTACCTAGGCATGGCGAAGAATGATACTGTTGCGCGGAAGATAGCGGCATTCGGTACTACTAGCGCCATCTAGTATCGAGTAGCAGAACTAGTAAAGTCAAGAACTTTCGAGAATTTTCCATGATAGAACATTCTAGAATTCTCGGGCCCTAGTCAGCCGCGACCGATATGTACGCGAACTTTCTGGAATGTTCTACAATGGAAGGTTCTGGAACTATATAAGGCTGGCACATGTACCGACCGAGTCCCTCCCCGACTTTTGCCTAACGAGCCAGCCCGCGCTGCTGAGCCATTAGCGTTAAATCCCCTAAATAATATCAATCAGACCCAGCCTGTCCCTTGCTGCCCCTCCTCAATGACCCCGCTAAGCCGAGGCCCGTGTCCCACAGGGGATGCCCTTAGCGAGCGGCCATTTAGTTTTTAGTTTTAAGTAGTTTTAAGCCCCGGCTGGGGGCCTTAGAATCTAAGGCAACCACGGGATTGCCCCCGGTTGAGCAGTAACCAGCCTTAATGTGCTGAACTGCGAGTAGTACATTCAAAAAAAAAAAAAAAAAAAACCGACCGAGTCAGTATTGGATTTGCGATACAAGTGATAACTTCGAGAGCGATTTTTGACTGCGAACTCAAGTGATTAATAGTGCGATTGTGTTTTGTAATTAGTGAGTTTATAGTGTAATTAGTGTTGAGTAATGAAAGTGTTATTTTTTTGGTTATTTAATCGGCAGTTTTTATTATAACGAACCCGAAGCTCGTAATAATACTTACAGATGCTCAACCTTATGTAGGTGGTAGCCGGCAGCATGGATGGCTTTAGCCGTGAGCCTCGTGATGTTGGTCTGGTGCAGCACCGCGGAGACGCTCTCGCTCATTACGTGGCATGCTGCCTCTCTGCTGCCTGTAACAATGGAGATACTGGGTTATTGAAGGTCAAAGAGTCTTCTATGCCAGTCAACTTCAATAAGAAAAAGAAAAAAAAAAACAACTGACTTCTAAACAAAATACTTTTGTGTTTTTTTAATTTTTCATTTTTTTTGTGGTACACCTCCGCCCCCCCTCCCCCAGCTAAATGTACCCATCACAACGTACCTGCCTGGTAGGTATACATTGGTGTAAAAATAAACAAACATGCGATTTCAGCAATCCCGAAAGATTTATTGAAGAGTTCCGTTTCCTATCTTCATTAGATCTTCACCAAACTAGAGAGGGACTTTGAAATATTAAGATGCTCTTGATTTTACATCGACAAGAGGGAATGCGAACATCATCAATGTAGTCGAAGTCACGCATTAGTACAAATAGCTCAAACACTAAAGTCATCAGATCGCAATCAAATTTAAATGGGACAAGCACCAGCTTTAGAATTTAAAAAGAATGATCAATATCGGTGCACCCAGTAAATTTATGAGGTATGTTTTTTTTTGTGTAACACACCATTTCCTTGCAGAGGCTGACGGGATAGACATTGCTGCAGATATGGTCTACTTCAGGAATTAGGTACTGGAAAGAGAACGAAACGCTTGACATAAATTAAGCATGTCAGTCATACACATGGGCCATAGGCCCAGAGTCGAAACAAAGTGTCAGACAAAGCCCATTAGTCCAAGAGTCGAAACAAAGTGTCGGACAACGCCCATTAGTCCAAGAGTCGAAACAAAGTGTCGGACAAAGCCCATTAGGGTTTTTTAATCAGACATTTCGTGAGTCACACCACCATACGTAATTGTCTGTTTGTTTGTCCATGCATCCATAGAAATACAGCGTAGGTGTTGTACCAAGGCCTCGGTCATAGAACATTACAATACAATATTAATAGAACTAAGGTAATCAAATAAGATGTGATATATTGGTGTTTTCCACCACTTAGCCAGTATATTACGATTCGTAATTTAATTTATGTTAGCGTGTGGGATTTCAGAATGATGGAATTGTATTATTAAACATTTAGAGAATGGTTAAATCTGTAGTCTATGCTGTAATATCTAAAGCTGAAGAGTTAGTTTGTTCGCTTGCTTGAACGGGCTAGTCTCAGGAACTGCTGGTCCACATTTGAAAAATTCTTTCAGTGTTAGATAGCCCATTTATCGAGGAAGGCTTTAGGTTATATCACCCAAACATACCTACATAATATGTAGTTAGAAAAAAAACGAAAACACAAAAGTAAGTTTAAGTAAGTTCCGAAATTAAAGTTATTTCATACCTACTTTTGTTTAGAAGTCGGTTGTTTTTTTTTTGTAAAACCAATCTTTGGAATGAGATATATCCTTTACAACAAAAAAGAATCATCAAAATCGGTTGATAAACGACGAAGTTATTGGTGAACACACATAAAAAAATATATGTATACGATACGGTCGAATTGAATTGAAAATTGAAAATAATTGGTAAATAGATTTTCCTTTAATAAATAAGTACCCGGTGAATAATATTGTGTTAAATGGTGTGGGAATGTTTGTATGTTTCTTAGATTACGAACATCATGGCCCTTTGCAAGATACATAAGACTAGGACATTTCTCTGCCATGTAAAATTAAATAGGTACACTTCCTAAAAACTATTTTCTACTTCCAAGCGGGCAAAGCCGCTGGAAAAACTAAATAGGTATTATCTAGTTTGAGATGCATCGTATGTGGTCGTCGATACTCGCGATCCTCAGAAAAATAAAAAGTAGTAAATAATAATCTGGTGAATAGTAGTAACAATTTATCATAGCATAGCATAGCATAATCAGCCTTTTAATGTTTCCACTGCTGAGACACAGGCCTCCTCTCTAGGAGAGGGAATGGGCCGTAATCCACCAGGTGGGCCCAGTGCGGGTCGGTGAATGTCACATGTCTTAGATTTTTTAGTTCTAGGACAAGCCGGTTTCCTCACGATGTTTTCTTTGAGCATTTTGAGAGCAGTGGTGATGAATTTAATTACACAAAGTAATGCGCCTAGCTGGGTTTGAACCCGCGGCCTACAATTCGTAAGTCGGGGCCGTTACCACTCGGCCACCACTGCTCTATAACAATTTATCATTGTAATATAATGATTTCGAGTAGGAATGTTTATTATCTTTTCCAACTCCGCATGCATTCCATTATTTTTCTGCAGATTTATGATCTTTGCAAAGTAACTTTATTTTATCGTTTATTTTTTCATATAAA
The DNA here is from genome assembly GCA_905332915.2 of Hecatera dysodea. NCBI lineage: Eukaryota > Metazoa > Arthropoda > Insecta > Lepidoptera > Noctuidae > Hecatera > Hecatera dysodea. Next base: position 19,137,536 of record HG995299.1, on the reverse strand, counting down.
TTCATGAAAACACGTCGTTGAGTTTCGAATGATTTGTTCACTACTTACAGATAGGTACATTAATATTACAGGATATCATTGTAATCGGGTACCAGTACTGGCAAGGGTTATAGTGTTATATTGGTACTCTATGGTTACAGATATCAGAGGCTGTCGCTCGATGTACCTACAATACTCATCATATTCAGCTTTAAAATCAAATCAAAATCAAAAGTCATGTATTAAAACTAGGCTGAGAGCCAGCACTTTTTGTATGTCAAAACGAGTAGCCGTTTAGACCGGAAGCCGACCCTAACATAATTTGGGATAAGGCGATATTGATTGGTTGTTGGTAGATTGTACGCACACAATACTGCACACGCTTCTCTAACAAAAAACTACACATACACGCAGTACACAGTCAACCTCACTTATACTCCTCCCTTATATCACTCTGATACTGGAAAAAGAATGTTAACATGTAATCAGTACACACAGTAAAAAGTTATGAGGAAAAACACACACAAAAAAAAACAGTCGAATTAAGAACGTCCTCCTTTGTTTGAAGTCGGTTAAAATCGAATGAATTTGTTACTGTAGATATTTATAACGAGCCATATTTAGAACTAAAATTAGTTGCATCCAGTAATATGTAAACGATCCATCATGGTAAATATGAATCCTAGCCAAATATCCTTGGCAAGCTATCCTATACTTATTTCCTAATGGGATGAATGTTAAATTGTGCAGTGAATTCATTCTGACTGCCGATTGTGATAACGAATTGCTAACATTTGTTAATATCTCCTAAATATTAGATGTTTTATTTAGGTAATACTAGCGACATGCCCCTGCTTTACACGAGACTAAATTACAGAATAGAAAATACTCTTTATTATGTGCACCATATAAGGTACAGAAAATATAGATGAAGAAAACATTACATAGGGTGACACAATAGGCGCCTTATCGCTCTTTCCATTAGTGAAAAGGTCAAAACCGTATCAGAATTCTTTGCGATGTTTAAAATAAGTAGATACATATGTATGCGGAGAAAAAGACGGACCTACGAGATCCCTAAACGAAATAAGCTTGTGTAAAAGTGTTCCGTATCTATTTTTGAAACTGAATCAAGTTTGTATGAAATACTAGCTTCTGTCCGCGACTTCATCCGCGTGGAATAGTTACTTTAACCCCGATTTTGAAACTCTCAGCCCGATCGGTTTAAAATTGACAAAGTTTAATACAAACTTTCATCCCTTTCGACCAAATTTGATTACCATAAAAACGGTTCTAGTGAGTTAATCTTAAAAGATAGACATATACTGTCGCGGACATTTTTTTAAGATCATTTTAAGAGGAATAATTCTTTCCTACATATTTTTTTGGTATCTTGAACCGTTTTCGCAGCGCACGCAACGGAAGCCCTCAAAGATGAATAATTTTCCCCGTTTTTTCCACATTTTCCATTTTTTCTTCGCTCCTATTACTCGCAGCGTGATGTTATATAGCCTAAAGCCTTCCTCGATAAATGGTCTATTCAACCCAAAAAGAATTTTTCAATTCGAACCAGTAGTTCCTGAGATTAGCGCGTTCAAACAAACAAACAAGCTCTTCAGCTTTATAATATTAGTATAGACAAGCTGCTGCCCGCGACTTCGTCCCCGTGGAATCCCCGATTTTAAAACATTCTTTATCGCTGCTCCGCTCCTATTGGCTTAAGCGTGATGATATATATAGCTTAAAGCCTTCCTCGATAAATGGTCTATTCAACCCAAAAAGAATTTTTCAATTCGAACCAGTAGTTCCTGAGATTAGCGCGGTCAAACAAACAAACAAACAAACTCTTCAGCTTTATAATATTACTAGCAGCGCCTCGCGGTTTCACCCGCGTAGTTCCCGTTCCCGTGGGAATATGGGGATAAAATATAGCCTATAGCCTTCCTCGATAAATGGGCTATCTAACACTGAAAGATTTTTTCAAATCGGACCAGTAGTTCCTGAGATTAGCGCGTTCAAACAAACAAACAAACAAACAAACAAACAAACAAACAAACAAACAAACAAACAAACTCTTCAGCTTTATAATATTAGTATAGATTAAGTATAGATAATAAGAAGTAAATGCTCTGAATGTACTCGTTCATTGCGAACCTCTTGGAGATCGTTTTTATTGGCTTGTTATTCTACACCATTCACCGCTCATTCATTCATCAGTTCATTGTCGGCAAAAAGATAGGTTGTAGGTTGTCTTGAAAAATAAAAGCTTTTAGCGATAAGGCCGCCCATTGTGTCACCTTATGTAATGTTTTCTTCATACATATGCTAAGAGGCATATGATAAGAGAAAGCAAGGAGAAATGGACTAAGTTAGTAACGGAATGGTACCCAAGAGGTTGTAAAAGAAAAAGAGGAAGACAAACAAAAAGATGGGAAGATGATATTAAGAAAATTGCTGGCCCGCTATGGTTACGTCTTGCAAGGGACAGGAACTCTTGGAAATCTTTAGAGGAGGCCTTTGTCGAAGGACAAGCTGTTGAGAAGAGGGAACTGTTTGCCGATGTCAAATAATAAACTCATTTTATATAGTTTTTATAGATTAGGCTTAAGAATATTATGTAATTGTAAACATTTAACAGCAATAAAGGCTTATTTTATTTTTTATTTTATTTTTTTATGTAATGTTTTCTTCATCTATATTTTCTGTAACTTATATGGTGTAAGTACTTAATAAAGGTATTCTATTCTATTCTATCACTACATAGTATAAAACAAAGTCGCTTCCCTCTATCTGTCCCTATGTATGCTTAGAACTTGTAGTTGCTTGGTTTTTGTAAACCATAGTTTTGTATAATGTAGAGGCATTTTATTTTCAAATATTGTAAATGTGAGTACCATGGAGCCATTTACATGTGATAAGTTATAGTTTACTTTGTGACTTGAACTAAAATGGCAGTTGAGAGCATGTCATGCTCGCTCAAATGTTTCGCTGATGGTGGCGTGTGTTGGATCATTCGGTTCCCTTCAAAATGGTTGAGCTAAACTAAATGGTGCCAATACACGCGTCATGTTCGTGAACGGGCGCCGTCGGTTGAGACTAGTCACCTCTTAACTGCCACTGACTTGTTTTAATCTTTATACTTTGAATTGTTTTTATAGTTTCCTTTTTTTTCTTTGCATTGTCCTCACATATAGAAGCCACCAAGGATGTAGCCAATGTTATGTAATACAGAACATGATTTAAAAGAGTGTCCGTGGAGTTTCTTGCACGTTCTTCTCCATAGAGATCTACGCTTTGGAACGTGCAGATAGCTTCACCTCTTTCGATTTGACAATTCAAAAGTGCCTGTAAAGGGTTTAATTGAAATAAATGCTTTGAATCTTGAATCTTGAACTTTGAAATTACGAAACGGATTATAATGCGGCTTTTTAAATAGATAGAGTGATTCAAGAGGAAGTTTTATATGTATGGCACATGCATAACATAGTATTAGAGATTTAGTATCAGCCTTGCACACGTTCGATGCCGGGGCGGGTCGCTAGTTATCTATACTAAAATTATAAAGATTTTTATTTTTGTATGTAACGAATACACTCAAAAACTACTGGACCGATTTCAAAAATTCTTTCACCATTAGAAAGCTACATTCATGCTGAGCAACTTAGGCTATATTTCATCCCCATATTCCTACGGGAACGGGAACTACGCGGGTAAAACCGCGGGGCGCTGCTAATATAATAATAATTAAAAGCGTTGTCTAACTATTAAAGCCAAAGATTCGCACATATTTTCAGGAAACTGTGCTGAAATAGCGATATGTGAGCCGTTTGAGAGATGCCAGACATCAAGCAACTCGTTTAACGTACTAACAAACACAGCGGGCGACTGTGGGGCGAACCATGAGGCACAGATAATATAATACTCATGAGGTGTTAAAGCGTGAGTCTTCCGAGCGAGAAAAAGGGATGGAGCTATATGGGGTGTATAACCCTATCCCTCTTTCTCGCTCGAAAGACTCACGTTTTAAAACCTCATGGTACGCCTGCAGGTGTCGGTACTTGCCGCACAGTTTACGAGTCAGCTGTCTTGTAGTTGTAATTGTTCTCTTTTACTATCGATTGCTGAGGAGAACATAAATCGATGCTTTATTGTTATTCACATTAAATAGTGTTACACGGGATATTAAATTGTGTTTGTCTTGATCTTTGAGTGAGCAGGTCAGATCGATTCATAGGTACAGAAAGTATAGGTATTTTATTTATTTGAATCTTTATGTATCTTCTCTGCTAGTGTTGGTGATGCTAACTAGGCAGACAAAGTGAAAAGGTTTTCTCTACCCTACAATTTGACTTGTTTGTACTGAAAAAAACATGCAGGCACACCTTCATAGGTGTGGTAACTGGTAACAAAGGGTTTAACGGGTTTACGATCCAATAATATTGATTGCTTCCAGTAGTAGGTATTCATGGCTATCTACACACGGTAGGAAGATTGGAAAGAAGCTAGGTGTCAATTATTCAATTGAAGTGATGCTACTGGCAGTTTATCAATACAACAAATTATAGAAGCTTATCAATTCGTCACTTAACAGTAGGGAACATTACTCGGGGGCGCCACTAGCACAACTGGTAAACTAACTGCCATAATGCATCATGTCATATTTATCGGTAACAAATAATTTGTGAAAACTTATTAAATTACATGTTATAGTTTTATTCATGACAGAACAGAATGGAAGAAAAAAACGTGTTGCACCGACCCCAAGTAACATGGGATAAGGGCAGGAAGATGATGGTAATGATTATAGTTTTATTCATGTTAGTATAAAATACCGGTCTGTACTGTAATATTAGATACGGAATCCTACGGACATTTAAACGAAGTTGATCTAAAAAGAAAACTTCTTCAAGACCGTTGAGAGAGTTTAAAGGGAAAAAAGAAGGACATTTTCGATTTGCTTAAGATAACTAATTTTCTTAACTTAACGACGAAAACAATGACTTTTGTGGTACACAAGTGGTTACACTGTAAGCGATAATTCTACTCAAATGTTTATACACTTCACTATGACATATTTAGAGATATAAACGCAAGCTCTGATCTACATTTTTTTTTTAATGGGTCACTCGCATTTCAGCACACTAAGGCTGGTTACTGCTCACCGGACACTGACTTTTAACGACTTGTCAAAAACTGTTAACGGTTTGCGATGGTATTGCACTCTGGAGGCAGAACATTGCAGTAAAACAATAATAACACAACCGAAAAACGATAACAAATAAGTAAAGAAAATTAAGGTTGAAAAAATGTTCTTCTTGTGGCAGTCGGACTCGCGCTAAGCTTTTTTTATTTCAGAAATAGGGCTTAGCATAATCAGCCTTTTAATGTTCCCACTGCTGGGACACAGGCCTCCTCTCTAGGAGAGGGAATGGGCCGTAATCCACCACGCGAGCCCAGTGCGGTTTGGTGACTGTCACATGTCTTCGAATTGACAATTGAAAATTGGGCTTAGCCCTGCTTCAATGTTCAGCCTTAAAGTCTATAATATCTTCGGCGGCTGTCCATATGTTTGGTAAGCAATTATGGTCATTTTCAATTAAGAACAGTGTTATCTGTGACGTATCGAATGCTACAGAGATAACGGAACGGCCTTGCTGAACCGGCTGATAGATCTCGCCTAAACCGGCAGACAAAAGAAAGTTCCTCTACTTTGAAAAGTAAATTATGACGTTGAGTAACATGCCTAAGCGTTTTTTCAACATGGACCTGACGCCTCAGTGTCACCACCCGGTGTATGTCATTTGGTTTCTTTGTTCGAAAGAGTCACCGCGGCCCTGGAACGTAAAGGGTACAAGAAGGATCACGGGTGGGTTTTAGTCAGTAAGAGTCTGACACTCCCTTCCGCACCGCCCAGAGCGGGAGAAGTCATTTGATGATTTCCCAAACAAAAAAAAAAAACAAACAAATGGTTTCTGCTCGAATTGTATAAAACTATGAATGAAACTTTTAATTCGCCTCATCAATGCTTCTTTATACTCGTAATAGCTCCAATTATATCTCTCCTTCCTTAGGAATTATACACGCAGTGAATTTACAAATATTATGCTATGTTGTTCCGCAGATGAAAGGAACATTTAATGTTTCAGTTACAGCTGATTCCAATTCCGTATTTAAATGTTTCAGTGTAAACAATCCGTCTTGTTTGTGAATTATTGCATTTTGCGAAGATTTTATTGCATGTTTGTTTGTAACGATGCAATAAAATGCTGCAAGTGCGTAAAGTTCTTGCAAGGTTTACTTCTCATTATGAGATAAACCAGTCAAGGGCAAGTAGGACGTGCATGAAAAGGGTTCCGTTCCGAATGAATGGTGTTAGTTTAAAATCACAAACTTCGCAAACGAAGGGTAACTTAAAGCGAAAAAACAATTCAAGACCCGGGATTCTTGAACTGGTTGGTCTGTGGATGGGTGACCATCTTAACATATCGAAATTCCTCCGTCCCTCGGAAAGCACGTTAAGCCGTTGCTCCTGGCTGTCATGTGTAGATCTTTGGCAGTCGTTACGGAAGGTGTCAGGAGCCAGAAAATCTGACACCAGTCTTGCCAAGAAGTACCGTGTTAATCGGTTGATGGGTTGGGGAGGTCTGGTAGTGGCTTGGTCTGTGGATGGGTTACCATCTCAACATATCGAGATTCCTCCTTGCCTCGAATAGTACGTTAAGCCGTTGGTCCCGGCTGTCATGTGTAAATCTTTGGCAGTCATTACGGTGTCAGAAGCCTGAAAATCTGACACCTATCTTGACTCGGTTGATGGATTGGGGAGGTCTTGTATTAGCAACTCCACGTAAAATACTGGTATTTAGCTGAATCCGGATTGATTGGGAGCTGACCCCAATATAATTTGGAAAAGGCTAGGCAGATGATGATTTGTTGTTATTACGGAAATACGCATTCTAAAAATGTCAACAGTCAACCTGTTTCCCTGTGTCTTGTTCATGAGAGACAGTCTGCTGACAACCAAACGGACGAACAGCGGAAGTTTAGTACCTACCTATTAGGGTTCCGTTGTGCTTCATCTTTGAAACCCTATAAATAGTGAATGATGTCAAATAGTGTGTACCAAGACCAACCTGACCTGACCAAACTTAAGTCGTAGAACCTTCTTAGGTGCCTGTATTTTATGACACAAGTCAATCAAATTTCTTATGAATGGTACAGGTCAGTTTATACAGGCCAAACTAAATTATATTATTACTCATGACTGACATACGATACTGGGTGCATCTGCTGCAGTGCGAAGATCAAAGCTCACGTATGTGGGTTAGTGGATCATCCTTAAAACAATGTTGACAGAATTAGCACGTTGCATTCAGTACGAGCCGAGTTAATGACGAGGTGACGCATTGAACGTTCGAGCAGTGGTGGCCGAATGGTAACGGTCCCGACTTACGAATTGTAGGTCGCGGGTTCAAACCCAGCCAGGCGTACTACTTTGTGTAATTGACTTCATCACCACTGTTCTCAAAACTGTGAAGGAAAACATCGTGAGTAAACCGGCATGTCCTAGAACCAAACATTCGAAGACATGTGACATTCAGCAACCCGTACTGGGCCCGCGTGCTGGATTACGGCCCATTCCCTCTCCTAGAGAGGAGGCCTGTGTCCCAGCAGTGGGAACATTGAAAGGCTGCGATAATGCAGGTTACTTTTTGATGCATTTTTAAAAAACTGCAGCATCTACGCAAATTCGGCATCTCTCAACATCTTTTTGTCCTCAAAACATTCGGTCTATTCAGTCAACAAGCTCATCGTGTAAACTCAGGAGGAGTGAGCATTAAGTTCAACTGTCATTAAATCTTGTTTGTATGGTTTGACAGCTCACGTTCTGTTCCCTTCTTAAACACGGTGAGATGTTTGCAGAATCGTAGTGCTGAGCTACTTGATTGTAATCGACATTAAATCGAGCCACGTTACTGCTAAATTTCATGAAAATGTATGTTTGATACCTACTTCCATCATACATTTCACAAACCTACCTGATAACTATAAAACGAATCCTTATTTATTGTAGCAGTTAATAGGACGATAATTTTCATGAATCTTTAAGCTCAGTATACCTAGGTAATATTGACCGAAACCACCTTTTTTTTTTCGGGGGGAAACCTTCAAAAGGCGCCTGGACTATAGGGGTAAAAGACCAGGGAGTGTGGGATTTTTACCTCACTAAAACCACCCCGGTGATCACGATCAGCACATGGAAGAGGCCCCGGTACCTCTTAAAAGACCACTCCGGAATCCCCTCAGTGCAATGCCTGCCATTGGCGTGCAGTGGTTCGAGTTAGGGTAGGCCAGAGAAAATGTCAAAAAAAACACACCACATTATTCAGGGTTGAAATGTGATGTATTTTTTTTTGTTTTTTTTTTTTTTAATAGACAATTAAAAAACAAAAAAAAAACTCATTTCATTCAAAATCAACCCTGAATAATGTGATAATTTTTTAAAATTTATTTTGACATTTTCTCTGGCCTACCCTAACTCGAACCACTGCACGCCACTGATGCCTGCCATGCCATATTCTAGGGAGACCACAAAAAGGTCTCCCTGAGCCTCGCTGTACACGGTAGCACGTGATCACTGTATCACCGTCCTTCCCAGGATCGCTCGTTTGGCGAATAGAGACCCCACTCTGAGCGCCCGCGACTCGGAGACCGAAACCCCCTACTGCCAAAACAGGGAACCGGCAAGTAGCTACATCAACTTTTAATCTACTAGATAAAAATAAGTCGGGTTTTCCTTCCTGACGCTATAACTCCAGAACGCACGAACTGATTTCCACGGTTTTGCATTCGTTGGAAAGGTCTCGGGCTCCGTGAGGTTTATAGCAAAGAAAATTCAGGAAAAATTTCAACAGAAAAGCGGGAAAATATTTTTTCATTTTTTTATATATATGTCAAAACAACGTTTGCTGGGTCAGCTAGTGTCTAATAAAATGATCATGTCATTAATATTTAGGAACATTTGCTTATCACTCCGCTGCGTATCTTATCAGTACGTTTTACGATCGCTGAACAATCAAGCCGACTGTGTGGCCTGTTAGCTCAGAAAACTGTTGTTACAGTACGGATTAACACGTTTACCACCATTTTGACAAAACGATCTCATTCATCAACGTCATGCATTAGTTTTACTGCGGAAATGAATGGTCGACGATTTCTGGGAATGTCTTTTGGCATCCTGAAAGTGTTACAAGATTCAAAATTCAAAGCGTTTATTTCAATCAATTGATTTGTCAAACATAGGTGTTTTCGTAAATAGCGGGTGCGCTATGTTTTGCCATAATTATAACATACAAATTTTAAATTCGATACGGGGACAAACATAATATAAAAGAGAAACGTCAGATACATCAAAGTCAATAAATAATAACAGTACTTATTATTTAAAATTATATCATTATAATAATTGATAGTTCAAATAAACCATTTACAGGCACTTTTGTATTATCAAGTACCTAGTCGATCAGTCAAAAACGTGAAGCTATTTGCACGTTCGAAAGCGTAGATCACTATGGAGAAGAACGTGCAAGAAAGTCCACGGACACTCTTTATCGAAGTGATCATATAATATGGTCATGTGTTGACTACCAATCGATCTGCCTTCCTTTTCCCAACTATGTTGGGGTCGGCCACCCGTCTAACCGGATACAGGTGAGTACCAATATTGACATGGAGCTACTGCCATCTGACCTCCAGAACCGAGTTCTCCTTACATAAGCCATGATACTCCTTAGACCAGCTGCCCTACCATGATGGCTTAAATCCATCATGATTCCTGTGTCAGAGAGAGACACACAAACACATAGAAGCGACCAAGGATGTAACCAAGGTTATGTAATACAGAACATGATTTAAAAGAGTGTCCGTGGAGTTTCTTGCACGTTCTTCTCCATAGAGATCTACGCTTTGGAACGTGCAGATAGCTTCACCTCTTTCGACTTGACAATTCAAAAGTGCCTGTAAAGGGTTTAATTGAAATAAATGCTTTGAATCTTGAATCATGAATCTTGAGACGGAGTTACACAAGACGAATAGCACTATCCCTTTCCCTCACACACATCATGATGGATTTAAGACGTGATGGTAGGGCTTCTGAGCCTTTATGATGACATGATGTCCTAATTAAAACCCACCTGGCATATTATCTCTTCACCACACTTGGTTGACAGCTAGAGAATGCCATATGAATAAAACCCTGACCCCTACCCAAATATATCTGTCTATCTTTGGCATCGTAGCTCATATAATTAGTACACCTGAGACTACCTACACTACAGTACTGTATTTCCTTTCCTCTTTAAAATCCATCCAAAGGTTGTCTTGAAAAGATCGCTTTTAGCGATAAGGCCGCCCATTGTGTCACCTTATGTAATGTTTTCATCATCTATATTTTCTGTAACTTATATGGTGTACATAATAAAGAGTATTCTATTCTATTCTCATAAATAGATGAACCGATTTTGATGAGTAGCTCTTGGTTCTCTATTGTGTCACCTAACTTTTTTATCCATAATTTAAAGAGCCATAACTTTTTTTGTCCTAATCATCATTTGTCCGAATGATAACTTACCCGAAGTTAATATCACCTAATATCTGATGCCATAAAATTGAAATCCCTAAATATAATATGTCCTAAATCCGTTTGTCATAAATATTACAATCAATAATATACATAATTTATAAAATCGTTTTCAATAAAAGTTATAAGGCCTAAATTCAAGTTACTTAATGTTTATTTATAATAATAATATTCTTAGATCTTATAACAAAGCAATTGCTATGAGCTTCTCTCATTTGTTATAATTAAAAATATCTGATCATGCATTATAATCTTCATCTCTATTTTCTGTAACTTATATGGTGTACATAATAAAGAGTATAATTCTATTCTATAATATTTTATTATACGTAAATAAATATATTATACATGTACTCAATAAAGCAGTTGATTGTGAACATGTGGTTTTTGTAAGCAAGCAAGCATGCAGCATGCAGCATGCAAGCAAGCAAGCAAGCATGCAGCATGCAAGCAGGCATGCAGCATGCAAGCAAGCATGCAGCAGGCAAGCAAGCATACAGCAGGCAAGCAAGCATACAGCATGCAAGCAAGCACACAGCATGCAAGCAAGCACGCAGCATGCAAACAAGCACGCAGCATACAAGCAAGCACGCAGCATGCAAGCAAGCACACAGCATGCAAGCAAGCACGCAGCATGCAAACAAGCACGCAGCATACAAGCAAGCACGCAGCATGCAGCATGCAAGCAAGCATGCAACATGCAGCAGGCATGGTTTCTGTCACGGCTCCGGCGCTGCGGGGCTCCGGCGGTCCCACGCGAGTTTATCGTCGCAGATGGGTTTAACGCTCTCCACCGCAGCTTCGGCTTGCTGGCCGGCTGCGCCGGCCAGCCTCAGCCGCGGCGGCGAGTGTTACAACCACCTGCTCCTCAACTCGCGGTCCGCCTCGCCCCTCCGCGCCTACGCGATTTTAAATTACACTCTAGGGGTAGGGCAGACAAGACTGCGTGGAGTCGGATTTACAGCGATTCGTTTCTGTCACTACAACCTATTTTTAGCAAATGTTTTAGGACTAAAATATTTATTATAAATGAAAATTCGGAATAATACACATTATTCAACACAATACTTAGGACATATGACTTTAGGGCATGTAAAATTAGGAGATTCAATCATTATGGTACTCGATATTATGACAGAATACTTTTAGAACTAAAGATAATTATGCTGAACAAAATTTCGGGGTTTTGAACATTATGGTTACTGAAGTTTATAACAAACGTGTTATGGATAAAGATTTTCGGACAAACAATTTTATGTGAAGAAAGGGAGTACCGTAGCTCTTTTCTTGTGGAAATTTCTTTCAACAGGCTAAGTCAAAATATTTATCTTTTCCGTTTAATTAAGGAATGAAAATCGTAGTTATAGTATCGTTTCCGTTGGCAAGTACGTATGTACCTATCGAACACTTCAAATTGAAACTGTAATGAAGCGGTCACGCAGTTCTAAACGACACTGTCAATATGCGATCACGACTTAGGTAGAACGGGTGTACATAGATGTACATACATAGGTACACAATTATATGTTACAACCAGTTACAACGTAGTACTTAACTGCTGGAGGTTACATAAAGGAAATATCAATTGTACATTAACGTACTTATTGCGTGAAATACACAACCTTTGAAAGGGTTGAGCTTGGATAAACCTCCTTAAGGGTACCTCCGGAATATGTTTGCTGAAATGGAGAGATTTTACGAACATAGGTACTGTGATATATCTGTTAGGGACTGATAATAAATTCTGAGTGAGTTAAAGGTATCTACCTATGTATGTAGAAAAAATCTCTCAAAAGTTAAGATAAAGAAAGGATACCTCCCCTCTGTTATCGTTTTTGAAAATTTTATTTCATACAAAACTTAATGACCTCTGTGAAATTCGCTTTTCGCTGCTTTGTTTTTTTTTTGGATGGGAAATCACCAAATGATTTCTCCCGCTCTGGGCGGAGCGGAAGGGAGTGTCAGACTCTTACTGACTAAAACCCACCCATGATCCTTCTTGTGCCCTTTGCGTTCCAGGGCCGCGGTGACTCTTTCGAACGAATTCCGCAACGTGTGGTCACCCCTCAGCCCGGTTTTCTTGAATGACAATGTTCAGAGCCGCCACTAGGTTTGTTTCCACATATGTTATCGAAGTATACGACTTCAACTATAACTAAACCATGGCAGTTGTCCATTTATTGTGTTATGGAGGTCAGATAGGCCGACGATCTATTTAAAACTGTTAGTTAGCTAGATCCAGTTTTGCTAGAGCCGACCCCAATAAAGTTGTGGAAAAAGCTACGCAGATTGACTGTTAGACATCCTCAAACCATAGCACGTATACATACCATGTAAATTAAACAACATACATAGTTGCAAGTGCAACGCACTGACACCCGAGCATGACATCTGCACACGCGAGCCGCGCTATCTGTCTCTACTCAACGTTATCACCCTATCAATCTTTACGTTGCGCTGTAAAGTAAACAATTCGTAGTAAATTAATCGAAGAATATCGCACAGTTGTTGGCGCCTGAATTAGAAGCAATCATCATAGGAAAATAGATAGTGAGGCTAGGCCACTTCAGCTAGGTAAATTACTGTATAGTACTTCCGAAAAGTCACTAATTTGTAACCATCATAAATTATAAGCACTATCAGTTTTTTCATCAGGGATAAAAAACCTGTGCAGCGATAGTGCAGCTTCCTATGAATGAAATAATTTTCCTACTTATTACAATCGGTACTTCCACAGCAAACCATCCTTAAAACATTAGGTAGGTATGGTGTTTTTTTAATAAAGTTCCTATGTAAAAAAGTAAGTATGTAGAAGAATAAAATTGATGACAGGCAGAAAACATAACCGTTCAAATACTGTATATATACTAATATTATAAAGAGGAAAGATTTGTATTTTTGTATGTAACGAATAAATTCAAAAACTACTGGACCGATTTCAAAAATCCTTTCACCATTAGTAAGCAACATTCACCCTGAGTAACATAAACTATATTTTATACCCGTATTCCCACGGGAACGGGAACTACACGGGTGAAACCGCGGGGCGCTGCTAATATTTAATTAAACAACTCTCCAATGCTTCAGACGCCAAAAAAAAAAGCTTCGAGAAGCTCCTACAAGTTACAGCAGATACAAAACGGAACATAACAAATCTTGGAGAATTTCCACTTAAGAAAATCCGCAGGTAAAGGTCACTTTAACAGAATACTTAAGCTAATTAAGTGATGATTAGCACCTACTTAGCGCAAAACTACGGCCAATCAATCAATATTTGTTTAAGTTGGTGTTACACGGACGGCAATTAAGAAAATTGAAACACGTGGCTAGCCGTTGATACTTAATAGCAAATAGTTATTGGGTGCCAACATGACACATGTAGCTTTTATAAGCACTAACACGTTGCTGCTGGTAATTTAATGAAACAAATGTTCTACTCACAACGACAACGCTTACAGACTGTTTTTGAATAAAAAAGAAAGAAAGAAAAATGTTTATTTAGGACTCGCACAAAACAGATTAAAAAAAATCTGACAGTCAGACACACTAACTGACTAAAACCCATCCGTGTTTGTAAAAATGCCCTTTGCATTTCAGGGTTGCGCGCTGACGACTCTTTCGAACAAATTTCCGCAACTCTGGGTATTTGTTAACCTACCTCCACGTGTTTTAGTCAGTTTAAATCTAATATTAAGCTTTTAATTATGTTTTTTTTTTATCTGTTTTGTGCGAGTCCTTCTGACACTCCCTTTCCGCCTTCTTCCCGCTCCGCCCAGATCGGAAGAAGTCATGTGGTGATTTCCTATCCATGGAAAAAGGTTAACATATGTATATATATACCTATGTATGTGTATAGAGGCTAGACAATAAAAGGCTCGGCAGATGGATTTGAATAATTAATTAAATGAGTAGCTTCTGCTTCTGCCCAAAAATCTGATACAGACTTGCCAAGAAGTACCGTGCTACCCAGTTATTTAATGGACTGTGGAGGTTTGGTAGGCAGCCGTTCCACGTAGAATGCTGGTATTCAGCTAAATCGGGTTTGATTGAGGCAGATGATGATTCAGCAACCAAGGAAAAGTCAAGAATAGGGTAGTTGACTAAAAAAATCTGATTAGTCCGTCGGATAGATTTCCAAAAAACATTGGACACGTATTTTTTCTTTTTTCACATAAACAAAAAATGAAGACGATACAGTGCGTAAAAAACTCGTGTGACGTCACTACTCGCTACAATTTTTACCGGGCCGTGACGTCACACGCTCCCACTCCTGATCTTTGATGCTTTTTATCTTCGTCAGTTTTTATAGATTTGATAAAGGAAAAAATACGTGTCCAATATTTTTCTATAATCTAACTGACGGACTAAACATAATCATATATTTTTTACTCAGGCAACATCCCTATTGTTCCAATTAAATATACTCCAGAAATAAAAAGTATCTCATGTGCTTCTCCAAAGTTAAATATATCATCGAAGTGGGTCCAGCGGTTTAGGCGTATAATGTAAACGTTAGAAATAATCGGACACATAGTTATTAACTTATTACACATCTATACTTACATATAAATAAAATTGGAGCGTCTGTTTGTAATATTGGAGTAACCGCTTTTTACTACATGCATATATTAATATATAGGTACGGTAGCGGTACATACACCAAAAAAATTTTTTTTACAATTTTTGTCTATCTGTTTGTTCCAGCTAATCTCTGAAATGGCTAGACCGATTTTGACGGGACTCTTATTGGCAGGTAGCTGATGTAATAAGGAGTAACTTACTTTCTTTTTTTTTAACTTTTAAATTTAATTAAAAACTTTTTAATATATAAAAAAAATAAAGTAATGTTGCAATGTCTAAGTACTGTCCAATACCGGGCGCAGCTCACGCGCATGCCACCTCTGTGCCGTCACGTCGGGCGCCTCCCACCACTTCCCCCCAAACGAATTAATATCACAACGAATCGGGGAATCAGTAACTATTCCACGCGGACGAAGTCGCGGCCAGAAGCTAGTTTATAATATTAGTATGTATGGTTTTGCCAATTCCACGGGAATCAGCACAGGAACCGCAGAAGTGGACGAAGGAAGCCTACGTTTCAGAAGTACACTGTGATGTTTTGTCACTGGCATAATACGCTTACTAACTTTAGGTGTCGTACCAAGCTATAAACAAAAACAACTTTGTTTTTCTTTGTTTCTCGGAACTCCCGGGAATATACATATATACCTATCGTAAAAGATGCACGTAAACAATTTTAATTTACACAACATAAATTAAAAAATAATAATATCTAAATAGGTACATACTTATTTGACAAAGGCTTACATACTTTATTTTAATTTAAACCGGAATGACATAAATATTACACGTTTGAACAACTGGTTTATTTTATAATTGAATGCAGGAATTTATCGTAAACGACTGTGTGTGCATTCATGAAGATTTGTCAAATGATATTTATATTTCTAACGCCATCGCCGGTACAGAGTTATTGAATTAAAATGGTATGAAGTAGTTTTGGGTTTATTTTAGTATCCTATTAGTAACGTATTACCTACGTAATGTACTGTAGCGTATAAATATCTATTCTAATGGTTAAATTAGTCCTGAAGCATAAAACTGGCTGTCTCTTCCTCTAAATAGCTTGTAAAAGAGAGCTAGATCATCGGATTGAGACTCTTATTGTAGGCGCGATTGTGTATTATCGGATCTTTGTTCACAAATAATTTGCAGGGTTTTTGTCTTTGTAAATAATGTTTCTGTTTAATTGACCTACGTACGCCACCTTTCGAAATAAACTTATTTCACTTCAGTCCGCCAGTCCGCCACATACCTACTATTTAAAGCAATTAGCTTTTATTGGATACCGTTCGAAAATTCTGAATTCAAAAATGGTCTATTTTTTTAAATTACAAAGGTAACGCACCAGTATTATTAAAAGAACCTGTAATAAGGCGCGTTCCAGCGCGATGACTCGGATTACCTCGATATCACGGTGTTATTGACTTTCCGACTTTCAAAGACAATCGATAAACACTCGTAAGCCACTTTATGCAAGAAAGATAATAACTATTGAAATCTGCTTTATGTTGCTGCACGGTGGAAAATTCTTGTTTTTATTATGAGATTGGAATCGATAAGGCTTTACACACGGTGTTATGTTTAAAACAAGCAATTAAGTTGTAATTTTGATTGCTTTATCATTCGAGTGGTAGCTGTCAAAAAAGTTGAAAAAAAAACCAATCATTAAAAAAATTAAAAACAAGACAGATAATCTTAATAATCTTTTCATTGCAGTCGGAGGACAGTTCCTTTGAATACCTAGGTCCTTTACAGGTCCCCCGACTGCAATAAAAAGATTATTAATTAAGATTATCTATCTTGTTTTTAATTTTCTATTTCACTTTCTGACATGGCAAGCTTAGGCGATGCCAGTATATATGTAATCTAATTTTCATGGAAACCAAATATTTTGTTTTTTTTTTTTAATTTATGAATCAAGGCTCTCTCTTTTCTGCTAGCCTGTGTTACCCGGATAACTTAACGCTTCTAACGATACCATATACATTGATATCGGTTAAGCCGTTAAGAAGTTATGGTGGAATAAAGAAACTCACAAACATACATTAACCCTGAAAACATAACACTCCTTTTTGGGCAGTCGTGTAATAATGGCTCTAATAACTTAAACAAATCAAAATAAATAATCTGGCAGCTCAAATTTGCAATCAGATTTAGAATGTTGAAGGTGGATTGTAATAAACGTACAAATAATAGTGTTGTCTAAGTTTGCTAGTGTGTGTACCTTATGGTTATATGTATAGTAATAAAAGCATCAATATAGCAGAGGTTATTAATATGATCAAAAAGTAGTCTAATACTGGAAGTAGGTACATTTTACATTATTTATTAAACTTTTTACAATATTATTACATCAAAATGTTGAAAATAAATTTATCAAACTGTACGTAGGTATGTATGTGTATACATACATACCTACGTACGTACGTCATTTACTCAAACATTCACATTATATTGGGTAATGTATATTATCCAATATAATGTGAATTTATGAGTAAATGAGACCTAGGTATTAAAATTTTGACATATTTCTATTTATTAAGTACACTCCGACGAAAAGCAGTATTGGAAACAAATCCTACTAATATTATATTTACTTATAAACGCGAAAGTTTGTAAGTATGGATGGATGGATATTTGTTACTCTTTCACGTAAAAGCTACTGAACGGATTTGGATGAAATTTCGCACACATATGGCTTATAACCAGGATTAACATATAGGATAATTTTTACCCCGATATTCCCACGGGATCGAAACTTATGCCCTAACTATATTATAACATGGGATTTAAAGATCTAATTAATGAAATGCGGCAATTAAACACTATAGCTACCTACTTCAATGAAGAATGTTACTAGGTATGCCAAATCGCGTGAAATTTTGTCTCAGTAAAGCCTGTATGTATACAAATAAACTAGTTTTTGTTGTAGTCAAAAATACCTAGTAGTTTTGATTTTATAGGCATTCAAAGTTTCGAAAAATATCGAGACCCGCTTACAGTCACGCGACGCCTATGACGTCATATTACAACGCGCCTCGCGGGCCGCGGCCCGCTTCGTATGCAGCAAAGACTACAGTATGCAGTATGCAGTGGCCAGCGGTTATAGTGGGTGTAATAGCTTGCGCAGTATTTTGTTGTGTTTTCGTCCGCGTATTACGTTAATAGTCTAAATAGTAAATATTATTCGATTAATAAATGGATGAAGGATTCGAAAAAGGGCAATAGGATAATCTACCTAAAATAGATGGATTAATGGTTGCGCATTATTTATCAACAAATAGTGATTCCGTAGCCGCCGAAATTCGAGGAATAAAAATGAATAAAAATTTATTATTGTTTTATTAAAATTAATAAAATGCAAAAATACCTACCTAAGTAAACTTTCCTTGCTACTACTTAAGCTTATAGTATAGTTTATCTGTTCTAAATTCATCTGTTATCAAAACAAAATACCCAACTAATATCGTACTGGAAGAATGCTACTCAAATAGTAGAAGTACCTACCTACCATTAAATTTTACGTTAAGACAACAAATATGTATTATAGTTTTGTAGCTATAGGTAGGTACGTATGTATGTATATAAAGGTAGGTTCCGCTCTTCTTAGTAAATTTAAATGAATACATACATTGATTTATTGCAAACTAGCTTCCGCCAGCAGCTTCGCCCCCGTTTCCCTCGGGAACTGTACATTTTCCCAGGATTAAAAGTAGCCTACGTGTTATTCTTTTTCCAGATCTTTGTCCAGATCCGTTCACTAGTTTTTGCGTGAAAGATCACAAACTTTCGCATTTATAATATTAGTAGGAAGTAGGATAGGTACTTAGGATGTAGATGTAGTGGATTGAATGTTACAGATGTACTAAACCTTTTTTTTATTTGTAATTTTTTTACTAACAAAATACGTAAGGCCATTTATTTTTATTTGATACTTATTTTAGATCGGCAAGAGAGCTATGGCGATGATTCTATTGGTAATGTTGAAGTAAAAAGAGTAGGTGATGTATGTATGGTTAAATGTAGAATCACGCCAGAACGCCGCGTACGTACCACACTTTATCATTGCAGTTTAGAATGCAATGAAAAGGATCAATAAGTTTTAAATGTAACCTGCGAAGATTGTACTGCCAGCAGAGATGGCTGTAAACATACTATAGCATTTTTAATGTGACTACATCGTCGAAGCGAGGAGAAAAAACAACTTTTCCGGCGAATTGGTAGTTGTATTTTTACAGTTAGGCACAACACATGATTTCCTAGTATTTGGATTGGACATTTTAAAAAGACCGCGAGCGGACTGAGTGAGCCAGACTGAGCGTGTTGTACGATGACGTCACACCGTCACCGGCAGCCCGCGTCGTGGAGTTGCAACTTGTTTTACTTCTAAATCGGAAACTAATTGACGTATCGAAGTAATTCTTTCACTAGTATTTTTTATTTTTGACAGAGAATATGGAGTGGTAATAATCAAAATTAGTTAACATTCTTCATTGTTTCTAACAAGTTCTGAGAAAGATTTGAAACAAAAGCTATCGATCCTAAATGCTTTCATTTCGTTGACGAGTAAACAAATGTGCAATTTAAAATTCAAAATTAATTTATTGTTTGATTAAAGCATTTTAGTAATTTAATATTAACCGCGTTTCTGTTTTTTTTTTTCGTACTGCACCTACTTCAAAATTATTATCTGCATCACCCAAAGGTTGACTGGTAGAAAATGCCTAAGGTATTATGTTCGCCTCTCGAGAATTCGTGTGCTGTATGAGAGACGCGTAGAAATGAGAACCACGCGCGAAAGGACAGGATGATGATACTGAAGTGGCACTTCTAAATTGGCAACAGGGATAGGCAGTCTGGGGTGTGCCGGTCTAGCACATGGAGCCATACACGTGGAAGCTCTTATATTGCGCCCTAAAGCCAATTAAATAAAGTACCTAATAACTTGATAAAAGCCTGAAAACACAAGCTAATACGTCTATTTACACAGTAAATGCCCTAACTAGGTAAGTAATAGACTAACTTCTTCCCCCGGCCACCGACGTCACCCCACGTCAGTACCCAAGTACCCCTACACATGCAGGGAAAAGTAACTGTCCATAGATACAGTGCATTTTTGATGATAAAAAAATCTATGAACCTCTGGCATTCAGCGCTAGTGAAGATATAAGCTTAAGAATTTTCGTGATTAGATTACTTTTCCAGATATTTCCATTTGATCTCTTTATTGTAAGACTAGTCTCTGCGCGCCACTGAATAATTACAAACCTACTACTATAATATTATCTATCAATACTAATATACAGTGTGAAATCTTAATGGTTGTTTT
The DNA here is from genome assembly GCA_905332915.2 of Hecatera dysodea. Taxonomy (NCBI): domain Eukaryota; kingdom Metazoa; phylum Arthropoda; class Insecta; order Lepidoptera; family Noctuidae; genus Hecatera; species Hecatera dysodea. Next base: position 19,117,008 of record HG995299.1, on the reverse strand, counting down.
CCGGCGGCAGGACGATTACCCATCAGTAGTACTATCGAAACACAAAGTTAAACTAAAAAAATAAATGTTTTTTTTTTCAAATCATTAAAAAAAATTTCATAAACTCGAAAGAGCGAGAATCAATAGTAGTGCACTAGACATAAAGTAGGTAATACCTACATGAGACGCACGTACCGCCGCGTACCTACATATCGCGCGATGCACTACTGTTGGTTCAAGTCGCTTTCGAGTTTTGTTTATCACAATTGTTAATCTGCCATTTATGGAGTCTAATATTTTTTATATATATAAATCGATTGTATTACCGATACAAACTCATTTCGCTTCGGGAAAACAACCAATAAAATTTCACACTGTAATTAAGCTGAAGAATTTGTTCGTTTGTATAAACTTCATGAGGAACGCTAGATATAAGCTATACGGGGACTTGTATGCGCGTACTAAGTAGCAGGCAAAAGCTAGTATGTTGCGGAATTTGTTCGGAACAGTCACCGCGGCCCTGGAACGCAAAGGGCACAAGAAGGATCATGGGTGGGTTTTAGTCAGTAAAATCCTGACACTCCCTTCCGTTCCGCCCAGAGCGGGAGAATCATTTGATGATTTCCCATCCAGAAAAAAAAAGCAAAAGCTTGTATATTATAAGTAAGAAGGATAGTATTAGTTTCAATGTAGAAATGCTCATTATTACTATTAGTACCAGTAACAGGAGAGTTACGTTCATGTTTCACCTGAGTGCTACAGCTGTGACCTTAAACTGTCTGTGATGCATTAAATTGATGGTCTGCAGACGTTGCACGCTGGACTGCATGAAGCATCCTGTATCTAAAACATTATCCGTAAATTGGGTTATCAATAACATTCGAGAATTAATTCGAGTACCCAGTTAAGGATTTAGGTCCTATAGGGAACGTGCACGGCGTAGACAATCTAGTTTTGCAAAACTGAAGCTACGCTAGCTTACGTTGTAAAGATTTGACCTGTGCTGCCACCTATACTTCCTGCATCCTCCGATTAGGGGAACGTGCACGAAGTAGACTGTGCCATCTAGCGTTGCAAATTTGAAACATATGAGTAAAATATACTTGCCATTGACGCATAGGTGCTGCCACCTATAGTTTCTGCAAGATCCCTATTATAAGCGTCTTTTTTCAAACAAGACGGAGTACTTTGGTACCAAAATGAATTTTTTCAGTACATGTCGCAGTAAAGATTAATTTCTTCTGTCATAAACTCTAAAAAATCTGCTATCAAAACAATTAAACACGCTAAAAATAAGCTCGATTATATTTGTCTTTATACAGCAAACGAGATAACGCATAAAACATTTTTATGAGTTTAGAAGTCTTTATTTACTAAGACTAAAATGTTTTTTTATAAAAATCGCGTGGTAACTAACCGGATATTTGAATAAATACATAAATGTATGAAGGTAATCCGCTTACAGTGAACTCGCTAAAATTCTATGACTTAACGAACAAAAATGTATATAGTCAAACAAGACGAATTAAAAAAAAAACAGTGGCAGCCATTTGGTCAAAGCAAAATACCATTCACTGATTAATCACAAAATCTCAGAAACTTACAATTTGGCAGGTTTTACGAAACTCCCTCCTCTCGTTTTACCCCCTTTTTTTTTTTGATGGGAAATCATCAATTGATCCCGCCCTGGGTGGAGCGGTAGGGAGTGTCAGACTTTTACTGACTAAAACCCACCCATGATCCTTCTTGTGCCCATAGGGCACAAGAAGGATCATGGGTGGGTTCGAAAGAGTTCGAAAGAGTTACCGCGGCCCTGGAACGCATAGGCGTTCCAGGGCCGCGGTAACTCTTTCGAACTAATTCCGCAACCCTAGCAGGCACCGACCCTATGGGGCCCCGTCCTCGGTGCTGACGGCTCCTTGCGGCGCGCGTGGAACACAACGCGTCGTCGACTTAACCTGGTATCGGACGGCGAGCCACCCACGCTCACCGTCCCCAGGCATCAGCCACTGCGCAATAGCACAGCGGCCGACTTGTCTCTGGAGGGGGCCGGAATGGGACCATTACTGGCACCTCGTTTTACCCCTAAGGGGGTAAAACGGGGGTGGAAATTGTTTTTATCTATACATAAAATAAATCTGTAGAGAGGTCAATTCTGTACAAGGAATATATTTCAAAATAACTATCAGGGGGTGATTAGTGACCGATACTGGTGCCAAAAACGCAATCAGTAAAATTTTTGTCTGTCTGTCTGTCTTTCTGTCTGTCTGTCTGTCTGTCTGTCTGTCTGTCTGTCTGTATGTTCTTTATAGAAACAAAAACTACTCGACCGATTTTAACGAAACTTGGTGCAATTATTCTTCATACTCCTGGGCAGGTTATAGTATACTTTTCATCACGCTACAATCAATAGGAGCAGAGCAGTGAAGGAAAATGTTAGGAAAACGGGAGAAGTTAGTAAACAATAAAATATAGATATTTTATGGTTTACTCACAATAACACGTGTAACTGTGACCGATAGCTTAGCAGTTCGGCGCTTTCTGATTATTTGTATGAAACTTTGTCAATTTTAAACCGATCGGGCTGAGAGTTTCAAAATCGGGGGTAAAGTAACTATTCCACGCGGACGAAGTCGCTGGCAGAAGCTAGTTATTTATATTTACGTGTTAATTGTATCAAGCAAAGCTATTTTGGTAAGCCAAATTAAAGAAGAATCCCTTTCAAGTAAAAAACCTGAAAGTAAGGTGAACTTTCAATCAGGTTGGTTGCACAGATAATTACACCTGTAAAATCAACCAGCTTGAAAGTTGCTTTACATTGCAGGCTTCCGAGGTATAATGTGATAAATCCGCAATGTAAACTTATATGAGAATTGCTTGGAGTTAGAAACGGTGTACCTGCCCTGCAGCGCAAACGGCATTAGCTAACACTCCCTTCCTCTCCGCCCAGAGCGGAAGAAAGAAGTCATTTGATGATTCCCCGTCAATAAAAAAAAATACAGGTAAAACATAGACTCTTTATTTTCTTTATATTCAGTTATTACCATCATCTACCTAGCCTTTTCCCAACTATATTGGGGTCGGCTTCCAGTCAAACCGGAAATTTTGAATGTGAAGATTAATTACTGATTTAACATGCGAAAATGTACAGGCCCACTAGAATTAATATCTAACGTACCCTAACCGAAGTACGGAAAGTGCGTCTCGTTTATTTAAAAATCATAAAGTCAAAAACAAGCGTTCATTTTCACTTTTATTTGAATAAATTATTTTTTAAAGGTATTCAATGTGGACACAGCGCACATGAATGAATTACCATAATGATATTCTATTTGTATTGAGACAACAGATAGTTATTAAACAAATTGATTAATACGCGCCTTTATAAATTAGCATAAATATAGGATTCGTCTCCAAGACCACTCAAACTAATGAGACTAAACAATCCGCACATTAATATTTATTATTTAAAGTACTTCCGTATGACATACCTGATGCTTCGTGGGCCATCTTTTTAAAGACACACTATGCTCTATTATAGTGCTGTAGCATTACGTTGCATGAATACCGCGTAGCAAACCATATAGGTCTGTAGTACAGCAGCCCTATTATGACGTCTTAAATCCATCATGATTTCTGTGTCAGAGAGAGACGGAGTTACACAAGACGAATAGCACTATCCCTTTCCCTCACACGAATCATGATAGCATTGGCACTTCGTAATACGGCCACAGACCTATACGTTTTGCTACGCGGTATTCCAGTCTACATGGATCACGTAGGTACAGACTCTGTACCTATGCAATCCATGTAGACTGGATGAAAAGAAAAATCTTCGACATAGAACTAGTTGCGAATCAATCAATGCCAAATTGTTTAAATAATATTAAGTTACCTAAGCTAGTTGCAGAATTTGTTCGAAACAGTCACTGCAGCACTAGAACGCGAAGGGTATTAGGAGGACTCAGGAGGAGGTTGCGGAGTTTGTTCCAAAGAGTCACCGTTTTAGTCAGTAAGAGTCTGACACTCTCTTCTGCTCCGCCCAGAGCGGAAGAAATCATTTGATGATTTCCCATCCAGATAAAAAAATAGGGTATTAGGAGGAATACGGATGGGTTTTACCGTTTTAGTCAGTAATTTTAGTCAGTAAGAGTCTGACACTCACTTCCGCTCCTCCCAGAGCGGGAGAAGTTATTTGACAATATACCATTTTTACAAAAACCGTATAAATAATATATAGGTATTAACCTAATGCAATAAATTCAGTGTACTGTATTTTCAGTATAAACACCTTCATATCATCTTTGACAGCCAAGCCAGAATGTTTGAAACCATTCTGGCCAAGGAGTATCGTTTTACCCCATAGCTGGGTTGAGCCGGCCAGTCGCTTCATACTGGTCCCGTGGCTACTCGACATAGTTGCAAAAGGCAAAACAGATTGATGACAAATCAACAGGGAAGCTAACATGTGATCTTCAAAATGTTTGTTATACAATAAAGAATCATTAATAATCCAAGTATCTTTGTTTAAGTAACATTTTATTGGCGTTACTGACTCGCCTTGTTTACGATGAGAAGAATGTGCGGCGCCAGGGTGCGAAATTCATCCTGCACTGCCAGAACTCATGTCAATTTTTCGTTCGATTTGCGCTTACGCAAACCGTCTTTAGAATTAAGAGAATGTATGATTCAAGAGTTCGAAAAATATTCCACAACATTAAGAGTAGGATAGACTTGCTTTTGACCATACTTATAAAAACAAGAGTTCCCAACTCATTGCCGCACAGAAAAGTTGCGCTGGTCCCGTCTGCTTAGTTACTGTTACTGCCATGAATGGCATGCAAACATAAAAAAAATCTTTTTACAAAAAATACAACCGACTTCTGAACAAAAAGTACTAAATAAGTTTAATTTCGGAACTCGGTGTTTTTGGTTGCTTTTTTGTTTTTGAACACACTGACTTCCGAAATTAAAGTTATTTTGTACTTTTTAGTTTTTTTGTTGAGAAGTCGGTTGTATTTTTTGTAAAAAGTTTTTTTTATTTTTCACTTTTTAGTAGTTCACTCTAAGCTAAACAGCTAAACATACCCATCACAGCGTACGTGCTATAAATTGGTTTAACAATAAACAAACATGCGATTTCAGCTATCCCGACAGATTTGCTATCATTTATTGAAATACAAACATCCGAATTGAGAACCTCCTCCATTTTTAGAAGTCGGTTAAAAATGCTCGTAACACGTCTTAGCGGGGAAACAACATAATCTAACCGACATCTAATCTACATTCATAGAAAGTAAATAATAATCTATTTGGAGGAAATATTCCGCTACGTTTATAGACTATCAACGAAAAAGTGCTCCTGGCAGTAAACGCGTTATATTCAGACGTTTTCATGAAACAGTACCGTCTGCATAATAAATTAACATAAATACGTCCATTTTATGCGCGTGGATATTTTATTATCATATAGTTGCTAGTTTTGCTGTCTGTAGGCGGTATATTACCAGTATTGCAGCTCAGATAATTCCAATTACAGTATTATTAGATTGATAATTTTGTAGTAATAACCACATAAAATTGCTATCTATGTACTAATACTAGCAGCGCCCCGCGGTTTCACCCGCGTAGTTACCGTTCCCGTGAGAATACGGGGATAGAATATAGCCTATGTTAGCTTTAAATAAATATCTAAACGTATGTATTTCTAAAATAAATACAATAATACTATATTAGGAACTGTGAATACCTTATACTTAATCGCTTAAATATTCATTTACAAAATAATAGCATTTTTTAATTAAAAATGTTTTGAGTTTTTTTGTAAATACTTAGTACTTATTCTAAACTAGCTTCCGCCCACGACTTCGTCCGCGTGGAATAGTTACTTTACCCCGATTTTGAAACTCTCAGCCCGATCGGTTTAAAATTGACAAAGTTTCATACAAACTTTCATCCCCTATTTTATCCCCTTGGGGGTAGAATTAATCAAAATCCTTTCTTAGCGGATGCCTACGTCATAACATCTACCTGCATGCCAAATTTCAGCCCGATCCGTTCAGTGGTTTAGGCTGTGCGTTGATAGATCACTATGTCAGTCAGTCAGTCCCTTTTGAGTTATATATATTTAGATTTATTTGCATTCTACAAGTGTGCTATGTTCCACAGTGTGGTCAGGGAGGAATGTCTTTATGAAACTAGCATGTCAACGACGTTGTAAACTTTGGCCTAAATCCAAGGTGTGCCCTTTTCAAAGCTCCGAAAAGGCACCATTTCCTTATAACAATGTTTACCAGTAAAACCTCAAATACATTAAGATATGCCTCAACTGACAAAATCGCTAATGTCCCCCAGAATGACAGCTTAATTTGACAGCCTCATTAGTTTCTACGAAGCTGTCTGTTGGAGAAAATACGCGATTTTTAATCACCTAACGCGCCGCAAACAACAAATGAAAGATAATGAATGAAAGAATGAAAAACTAAAATTTGCTCGTATTCATGTTCACTGCGACATACAATAAAATTGTCAAACTGATTTATTTTTCAGGAATGCTACATGAATGGGTTCTACTGAAGATATACACTTGCTCTTTACTGCACACGGTTGTTCTCCAATAGCATATCTTAGGACCCGTGCATTTTCCAGGATAAAAGGTATAAGTCAATGTCTATGGCAATGAGCCATAGAGTAGGTTTCTATCAGCGAAAATAGTTCCTTAATCGGAATAAGACTTCCAGAAATACCTCCGACAGAATTAGATGAATAATGAGAATTAAAGATGTAAAAACCAAAAATGGTTTTTTACATCGACAAAATAGAATAAGAACATGATCATCAATATAGACTAAGCCACGCGTTATTAGGGATAAATCAAATACTAGTAGTCAGATCTCAATCAAATTTAAATGGGACCACACGACAAGCACTAGCTTTCGAATATAAAAAGAATCATCAATCTGCTAGTACAAAGTTATGAGGTAGCACACAAAAAAAAAAAACAGTCGAATTGTGAACCTCCTCCTTTTTTGGAAGTCGGTTTAAAAGAAAGAATACAATTTATTTAGCACACACATGAAACACGCACAGTACACACGCACAGTACACATTAGATAAACGTTTCATGTTTCATTTGTCAATTTTTCCCATTTATCAAAGCACTAGCTGCTGCCAGTGACGGATTAACCCTTAATCAAATTAAGCAATTGCTTAGGGCATCACGTCTGGGGGGGCACCAGAAGAAAATAAATTTGTCTTTAGGCCATTAAGTCTAACTCTCATCTCTCGTCACCAAAAAAAGTTTCTAGGACTAATTTGAAAATTCGCGCGTTTTAAGTTGACATAGAGTCCGACCTAGAGTCATACACCCGCTCCCGCTTGCCCACTCGCTGCCCGCTAATGCATTCGGCAATTCGAATGCACCGGAATTGAAATATAGAAAGAATCACAACCCACTACTTCCCCGCGGGCCCCCCGCCTGGCGACCCCTCAAATCTGTGTCAAACAATTAATGTTTTGTTTTTTAACCGACTTCCAAAAAAGGAGGAGGGGACCGCTCCAAAGTACTCCAAACCTAACAATTTTAATTACAAATAGTCTAGTATTACCTAACTAAGCAGCGCGGTCCCCGAACGCGACGTATTTTTTTTAGAATTAATAATACAAATATTGAGGTACTTTAAGATTGAGCTTTTTTATTGTTTTTTATTTCTTAAAGGGAACTTAGGTTTTTGTGTAGGTGGTTTTTTAAATGTTTAATTTATTTTTTTATTGTAAGTATACTTTTTATGGGATCCCTTCTTTTCGCATAATGTTTTTTGTCCTAATATACTTCGGCATAACGATTTTGGCACAATTTGTTTTGGCATAATAATACTTTGGCATAATTTTTTTAGGCATACATTTTATGTTGGCATAATCATGTTATAGACTAATTTGTTTTGGCATAAATTTGATTCGCATAACGTTAGTAGGCCTAAAGACTTTTAGCATAACGTTAGTAGGCCTAATGGCTATTAGCATAATATTCTGAGCAAACCAATTAGCTATAGTACCTGTAACAATCAAATAATATTGTTGGTTAAAAAATTAATATGCTGTGCAACAAAAGTTAGTCACAGAACCGAATTGCTGCAAAACCGACTTCACGTAGTCTTGTTTGTCCTACCCCTAGAGTGTTATTTAAAATCGCGTAGGCGCGTAGGGACGAGGCGGCCCGCGGGCTGAGGAGCAGGCGGCTGCGAGCGAGCAGCTTCGGCTTGTTGGCCGGCTTCGCCGGCCAGCCTCAGCCGCGGCGGTGAGCGAAAGCCGTCTGCGACGATTAGCACGCGTGGGGCCGCCGGAGGGCCGCAGCGCCGGAGCCGTCACAGAAACCCTGCCTGCTGCATGCTGCTTGCTTGCATGCTTGCTTGCATGCTGCATGCTTGCTTGCATGCTGCATGCTTGCTTGCATGCTGCATGCTTGCTTGCATGCTGCATGCTGCATGCTTGCTTGCATGCTGCATGCTTGCTTGCATGCTGTATGCTTGCAATGCTTGCTTCCTACAGCGAAAAAATACTCACAAAATTGTTCAATACGTTATAATATATTAATATTTTATTTAGGATATTATGCTTAAAAAAGTTATGCTTTAGAACTTTATGCTTAAAAAAGTTATGCTTTAGAACTTTATGCTTAATAAGGTTATGCTTTAAAATATTATGCCTAATCATTATTATGGTTACAGACATAATGCTTAAAAAAATTATGCATGAGCTGTTATGCGTAATTATATTATGTGAAAAAATAATTATGCCAAACAACATTATGCTAAGTTATATTAGGTCTTAAAATTTTATGCTAATGGATAGGGAACCACTTTTTATAGGTACATACTTATAATAACACTCTCGATTAAGTCATCTTCAATATTTTCTTTCATTTGAAACCCCACTCGAGTATATTTCCAGACATTCAGTTATTCTTCCCCGCTTTCACCCCCAACAACTTTTAAATGGCTCAACCGATTTTTATCAATCATATCTAAGAACACTCGCCCGTAACTCACCTTTCATATAAAAAAATACTATATTGAAATCGCTTCATCCGTTCGCGAACTATGGAGCCACAGCCAGACAGACAGACACGTCAAACTTATATCACCCCTCATTTTACGTAGGGGGTTAAAAAAGTAAAAAAAAAATAACTTTAATTTCGGAACTCGGTGGTTTTGGTTGCTTTTTCGTTTTTTGAACACCGACTTTCTTCAACCATTTTTCAGTTGAAATAATATTATAGGATATGGAGCGCTTTAAAGTTTTTTAATTGGGGTTCTCCCTTATATTCATATTATGTTACTAATTAAAAATTATTATTATTATTAAAACAAAAAACCCGACTGCTTAAAATTAATGAACTGAAAAAGGAAAAAACAAGTTAAAATTGCAAGTTAAATCTAATATTTTTCGGCGGTAAAGGTTAAAGACCAATTCTAGTTGACAAACGGATAGGGGGGCCCACAGGCGTGGATTGCTTAGGGCATCAAGTAGTCTTAATCCGTCACTGGCTGCTGCCCGCGACTTCGTCCCCGTGGAATCCCCGATTTTAAAACATTTTTTATCGCTGCTCCGCTCCTATTGGCTTAAGCGTGATGATATATAGCCTAAAGCCTTCCTCGATAAATGGGCTATTCAACCCAAAAAGAATTTTTCAATTCGAACCAGTAGTTCTTGAGATTAGCGCGTTCAAACAAACAAACTCTTCAGCTTTATAATATTAGTATAGATTATAATATGTACTTATATACAACCTTCATGTTTGAGTTGGTCGCTGTGTTGAACGCAAAACAATGTCATATTATCAGGTTCTTTCTCTATAAGTTAGCTTATGACAGGTTATATGAGTTCATATAATTGTTTTTTTTTTGTGTAATTTTTTTATGTTATGTAGGGTGTGTTTTATAGTGAATTGATTTATGTAAAATCAAAATTATTATGTAAAATTTGACGTTCAAAAAGTGCTGTCTCTCAGCCTAGTTTGAATAAATGACTTAATTTTGATTTTGCTGTCATGAATTAAAGGGCGGTACTTCAAAAGGGCTATGCAAATATATAGAAAATACATTAAACATTTTAGCTCGTGAGGTTGGATTTTGCCATATGCTACGCATGCCAAATAATTATACGGAAATAAAATAATTTCCATTTCATCACCACCGCTATCAAAACGGTGAAGAAAACATCGTGAGGAAACCGGCATGTCCTAGAACCAAAAATTCTAAGACATGTGACATTCACCAAACCGCACTGGGCCCGCGTGTTGGATTACGGCCCATTCCCTCTCCCAGAGAGGAGGTCTGAGTCCCAGCAGTGGGAAAATTAAAAGGCTGATTATGCCTATTTTATGTATGTAAAATACTAGCAGCGCCCCACGGTTTCACCCGCGTAGTTCCTGTTCCCTTGGAAATACCGAGACAACATATAGTAGCCTTTGTTCCTCGCTGATATTGTAGCTTTCCATTGGTGAAAATATGGTCAAAATCGGTCCTATAGTTTCGGACCTTACTCGGTACAAACTAATCTTTCCTTTTTATAATATGTGTATAATGATAAATGTAATTTAGTTGCGTTTTTTTTTCAAGCTATAATTACACGGGTGTATAATTAATACAGAGTTGATATGACAGAGGGGCATTAAATTACACTATGCGTCGTTTGGTAGTACTTGTGACTTGCGTCAGAGCGGCAAAAACGCATCGTAGGTTATACTCAGATTTATCGTTTTAAGGGGCATGACCTATGCGTATAGACATAATCAGCTGTTAGGAAATATAAATGGTGTTCAAACGGGGCAAAAACTTAAAAAATCATTTGCGACTAAACTACTGCTCCTATTTAATTGATTTTTGGTACAGAGCTTGTAAATGGTACCTGGTATATGCAGTTTAAAGGAAAGCCCCTCTGTCGTATCAACTTTGTATAATATAATTTGTGGTAGTAGGTATCTACGCAAGTTTTCTTCTCGTAGCGCAGTCGTAGCACCTCGTAGCTAGCTGCTACGAATCTGATAACCCCATCTGGCTACTTTATACCGGTACCAACCTACTTACATAAGTATGTAGATACATAGTATGCCTCGTGATTAACTAACAAAAACAGCAGGATAAATCTGCTGTTTCGTTAGTTTTATTTGAAACTGATTTATAGACTCAAAACTATGACGTCAGTGCATTATTATTGTATACTGAGGAACTGCGATATCTGATAAGCGTATTTCAGCAGCTTATAATAATAAATAAATGTATTTGTGACATAGAAATATTAATCATAGCTAACGTAGCGATGGGCTACATTTTTGCTAAAAAATAACAGTTTTAGGTGTACTATGTACCTACTTACCTACCTTATTTGTGTTGTGACGAATTATAGAGTGGCGCCATACGTAACAAAAAGTTGCTTAAGTGATTCTCCTCAGGAGGTCGTTACTTTACAGGTAATATGTACAATAGCTTATAAGGATAATACACAAATGTGTTTTTTTTGCGATGCTTTTATAGCGGATAAGTTAAAAATTGTAAATCCTAAATCTGACTAAACTTGTAGGTACAAGCTAGTGAATTAAAACTCATTTATCCAAAACAGATCTAATTTGCGTTAGCTTTGTTGTATACCAATTCAGATGAACAGTCGAACAAACTGATAATTATTTTTGTTTCTTGATTTGAATTTTGAATGTATAAACAAAAAATGTTTCTGCATGTTCAACATATTTTTACATAATTCTTTTTTAATAGGGTTCAGTGTAAAATAATGGGCTAACAAACAGTGGCGTAGCTAGCATAGGTTACACCCAGTGCGGATAATGTGGTGTCAACCCACAAATGGAGCCCAGATACCCAAAATAAGTATGGGTTCTGACTCCAGTTCTTGTGAACGCAACACTACCCATTTTTAGCGGAGGGAGTGGGGGTGTTCTTATTTAGAATTTTCTTACTACACTGTTTGGTAAAGACAATGTGGACTATTTGTCTGATAGAACTGGTTGATGAGAACATTACAATTTTTGAGCTAATGTCGAAAAAATGTTGTGAAGCAAGATCGATATTTTTTACACCCGCATCGGAAAGTTTTTACTTTATATAGGTTAGAAGTACTTTAATAGAATTCATTTTGTTGATTTATACAGCATACCTCAAGAAACTAAGTAAATTTTTACCCCCACCTGCAACAGGTAACATTGTGTCAACCGTATAGGGGTAACAACCGACAGTGCAAAAAGCAGTCAACAAGCGGTCGGGTCCCCCATAAACAAGTGTTACCCTAGCTACGCTACTAGCTTTAGAAACAAAAACAATTGATAAATGATAAATGATTTATTTTTTGTAAGTAGGTTGTAAAAAACACTTTTACACGTCAATCTTTTTTGGCCGTTATAAAAACTAGATGAGGCCGGTGTTTCCTAACTGACTACCCTGAGAAGAAACACCGAAACAAACTCAGAGGTCAAATTAAAACCATTTTGTACTGCACGATAAAGGGTTATGAAAGTAGACCGGCTCGTTTGAATATTATCTCTTATCGTGCTTCGTGAGTCACCGTAAGCTAGGTCCGAAATCCGATGTGTCATTGAAAGAAATTAGTCATTTCACGTTGCAAAATATGATTTTAGAACCTTCGCGAAATTCTTGCGCAATATGAGATCACACATTCAAATCACTTTACAATAAAACCGAGTCAAACCATTTGTTTTCTTTTTTTAATTTTATCATTATAAAAAATGAAAATTTGCTCAATATTTTCAGCCGATAAGTTGGTTGCTTAATTGTTTGGTTGAAGTCGCTAATCTCAGAAAATCTGGTCCAATTGCCAAAATAATTATGTTACATATTAATTAATTGCCTTGAGCTATATAACATCATGCTAAGACCAAAAGAAAGCGCAGCATCAACGAAAAATTTTAAAAACGTTTTTATTTTTTTCACTCTCTAATGTGACGCAGACGATTTTGCGCGAGTATGCTAGTTAATCATAAATCGAAGGAATTAACAATCAACAATGAGTGAATCTATCAAGTTAACAGAGAACAAACCAAATCCTTATTAGAACGAAGACAATTTACAACAATATGAACTATACCTACTAGACATTCCAATGCCATATTCTGAAAATGTTATTTTTTTTGGATGGGAAATCATCAAATAACTTCTCCTGCTCTGGGCGGAGCGGAAGGGAGTGTCAGACTCTTATACTGACTAAAAAACCCACCCGTGATCGTTCTTGTGCCCTTTGCGTACCAGGGCCGCGGTGACTCTTTCGAACAAATTCCGCAACCCTAGCAGGCACTGACCCTAGGGGGCCCGTCGACTCGGGCCTGGTTGCTATCGGACGGCGAGCCACCCATAGCTCGCCATCCGCAGGTCCGCGCCTATGGTGGCCGGGAATCGCCCTGCGTTTCCGGACGCCCGGGGCCTCTTCTTCTGTTGCGTGAAAATGTAACCTTCGTATGACCACCCAAGAGTAATATCTAAGTTTAGTAGACTATTCAAATCACAAATACATATGTAACCGCTACTTACCATTTCAATTCATATCATAATTAATCATTAGGTACTACAACAGGCACAGATAACAATTTATTCATCCACTGTTTGCGAAGACATAAAATAGATTCTATTTTCGGCTATCGATAGCTCTTTCGAGTAGTGCGTTATCGATATAGATAACCAATTTAATTAATCTTTATTTGGAGTTGTCACTTAATTTTATTAATTGCATTATGCAGTTATCAGGAGGACTTTGTAGTGGAATTATTTTTATTTTTGCAGGTAATATTGCGATGCGCGAAATATCACGCAGAGATTTTTGATATTAGGTACAGAAATCGTGATCATAATTACATACTTGTAATATTTTAATTCATAATGAATTCGATACTTATTTGCTTAGCCAAGTAATATAATAACCTAAGATTTGTCGCCAGAATATTACAATACAACACCTTGTTTGTGATGATTGTCAATAAGAAAGAGTTATTATCTTTCGCGTGTTATTAATAAGTTTACGTTTGACCAAAATCTCAACTGATGGGAAGCGACGATGTGTTCGATGATAGCGAACAATTGCCAATCTCACCCCTCAGTTTGTATAATATAAAACTTACCATGTTAAAATAATCCGGTGATATACCTAACGATAATTGTGCACGACGGCCTCAAAGTATAGAGGCCCCGCCGCTACCTTTTTCGTACTCAATATATTTTTATAGACGAAAACCTGTATAAACCTGTCTACGTAGTTAGTAGGGCGACGGAGCCGCGAGTCCGACAGGAATGAACCTGTTTCCGCGGCTCGGTCACGTCGCGCATCGCCATTGGTCGACCAAAAAAGGACAAGCCGCGAGTCCGACAGGAATGAACCTGTTTCCGCGGCTCGGTCACGTCGCGCATCGCCATTGGTTGACCAAAAAAGGACATGAACGCTTCACACCCCCGCGGATCGGAGCATATAAAAGGACCCGACCATGGCGATACGTCGTAGTAGTCGTAGTAGTCACGTAGTAGTCGCAGTAGTCGCCGAAAGTAACGGGTCAGAGTGTCACTACTCATGTGTGTAATAAGTTTGTAAATAAATCACCATAATTCAGCTATCGTACGAGTTTTCAATTATACAGTCCATTCGCTACACATTCTGGTCCTTCGAAAGCCGAATCGTTAAGATCCAGCAAGTTGAAGATGGTGTTAACACGCAGCCGTAGTGGCGACTCAAGAAGAGAACAGACCCAACAAGAGCCTTCAGTGACCGCCGGACCGGGTGCCAGCAGCTCGGCACCAGAATCGAGCTCGGTCGGCGTGACAAACACAGGCAGCGGATCTACGACGACTACCAACACCGACGCCACGCGAACACATGGTACGCTTAAGCCCGGCGATACCAGGTCACACCGTTCTACATATTCGAAAAAGAAGCGCCTCGCAGAGCTGGAGGCCAGAGAACGGCTCGCTGAAATGAAGGTCAAGCAAACGAAAGCAGAGAGAGAACTGCAAGAAATACAGCTGCAGCGCATCAGAACCGAAGCTGAGTCGAGTGAAGACGAAGACTTGGTAGACGACCTCGCCTCCGTAAGGATTGGAACGTGGCTCGCGCGACCAGCGCCGCCACCCGGAGGTGAGACTCGGCCGCCGCCACACGACGTCAGCATCGAGAAGAACGGCGGAGGCGCAGCGAAGGACACCGGCGCCGTGACAGGCGCTCAACCGCTGCGAGACGAAGACGACGACGGCTACGGAAAAAGTGTGTGTGCGAAAACAAAGGGCAATATCGCGAGTGAAGTGTTGCACGGTAATGTGAGTGATAAAGTGATAGACGTAGGGACACTCGCCGCGGCCCTAGCGCAGGTCGCGCGCAGTTCGAGAGAGCCCCCGAAGTACGTCCAGCAGTTACCGGTCTTCGACGGAAAACCCGGTGAGTGGATAGCTTATAAGGCCGCGTATTGTGACTCACACACGTATTTTTCCTATGTAGAAAATATCGCTAGAATTAGGATGAGCCTCAGAGGCGCCGCAAAGGAAGCTGTAGGTTGTCTTTTTTTCAGTCAATCTGACCCTCAGATCATTGTAGACGCACTAGAAAGACGTTTCGGTAGGCCCGAGGCCTTGATTATGACCGAGTTAGAAAATGTAAAATCATTACCTAAATTAAATGATAACCCTAGGGATATTTGTATTTTTGCTAGCCGTATTGCAAACACGGTGGGTACGGTAGAAGCACTAAAAAGAAATCAGTATTTACATAGCCCTGAAATGTCGCATTGTATCGTTGAGAAGTTAACGCCAATATTAAAAAACAAATTTTATGATTACGCGGCTAATAAAAAAACCGAAGATATTCCCGTATTAAAGCTCTTGTCTATGTTCATGAATGAAGAGGCAGACAAGTGTGGCGCGTACGCTCAGCCAGAACGTGGGTACGACGACTCCAGTGGTGTACGACAACGGCGCAGAGTCGAGCGCACGTTCAACGTGAACAAGGAAACAGTGAATGACCAATGCCCGGCATGCAAGCAACACGGCCACAAATTACCAGATTGCAGTAAATATAAACAGCTAGACATAGATACTCGATGGGATATAGCAAAAAATTCTAACATGTGCTTTAGATGCCTACGAAACAAACATAGAAGGTTTATGTGTAAAGCGCCTATTTGTGACGTAAAGGAATGCAACATGAAACATCACAAACTGTTGCACAAAGAGCGTAAAGTTGAGACGTCACACTCACACAACGCAGCGACGCCGGCGCCGACACCTGTTATCACACACGAAACCGTTACGTCGGCGCGGGAAAATGTATCGACGACTTCGCCTCAGAATCGCCGCGCGTATTTAAAGATAGTACCTGTCACATTGAGCGGACCACATACGAGTGTCGACACATATGCCTTGTTAGACGACGGGAGTACAGTCACCTTGTTAGACGCGTCACTAGCAGATATCTTAGGTGCAGATGGGCCAGCGAGTCCTATGTGGATACAAGGCATAGGCACGGAAGTCAAGCATGAGCAAAGCCGAACAGTGAGCCTCCACATTCAAGGTAAGCACCATAGCGACCCACAGAAGATAGAAGCTGCGCGCACCGTGACCAGGCTTGAAATTATGGCGCAAACTGTACAAACCCAGGACATAAATAATTGTAGGCATTTAGACGACATAAGTAGTACTCTTGTTTATGAACACGCGCGACCAATGATCTTGATAGGCCAAGATAACTGGCATTTATTAGTAGCCACAGAAACACGGACAGGTGCGCGTGATCAACCAGTAGCATCGTACACAAAACTCGGTTGGGTACTACATGGGTGTCAGTATTCCGTAAATAAAGTCATAGCTACATTTTGCGGCCACATTAAAATTGAAGAAAATCTGGAACCAATAGAAGAAACCATGAGAAACTTTTTCAAACTAGAATCACTAGGTATAGAACTTAGGATACCTAGAGATGACCCGCAACAGCGAGCCTTAGACATCCTAGAACAGAAGAGTCGACGATTACCCGATGGCAGCTTCGAGACCGGACTATTGTGGAAACAAGAGGAACCTAAAATACCAAACAATTACTTAGGTGCCCTAAAACGGCTAGAAAATTTAGAACGGCGCCTAGATAAGGACGAAAACCTCAAGACCCAGTACTTGCAACGCCTCGACAATTTATTTAACTCAGGCTATGCAGAAAAGGCACCCGACACATATACGCCAAATAAAACCTGGTACTTACCTCATTTCCCAGTGGTCAACCCAGCCAAGCCACATAAGCCGCCACGACTCGTGCACGATGCAGCAGCTAAGACAGCGGGTCTGTGCCTAAACGACCTACTCCTATCGGGACCCGACTTATTACAATCGTTGCCCGGTATTTTAATGCGTTTCCGTCAAAATAAAATAGCTGTGTCAGCCGACATCAAAGAGATGTTCATGAGGATAAAGATAAGGGAAGAAGATCGCGATGCGTTGAGATTTTTATGGCGAGGCGATCAACGAAGTGGACCGCCAGGTGAATATCGCATGACGTCTGTTATATTTGGCGCGACGTCATCCCCATGTACGGCGCTATACATAAAGAATCGCAACGCTAAAGACTTTGCTGATAAATACCCAGCCGCCGCGTCAGCAATAATAAATAATCATTATATGGATGATTACCTTCAGAGTTTTTCCAGCGAAGAGGAAGCCAAGAAAATAATAGCACAAGTAGATTACATTCATAAAAAAGCCAACTTTGTTTTATGCGGTTGGATATCAAACAATAAAAATGTGTTGACAAACAATGACCTCGCTTCACAAGACATCAAAGTATTAGGCGGTGACGACACCGAGAGAGCACTAGGACTACGATGGGATACTAAAAAAGATTGCTTTATATTTCGGATTAATAAAAACAAAACACCTATTGTATTATTAAACAACACACGCCCACCCACCAAACGGGAGGCACTCAGCATAATTATGTCTATATTTGACCCACTAGGAATAATATCACCTATCACTATACCGGCTAAAAGGATACTTCAAAACACATGGAAGTACAAAACGGAGTGGGACAAGCCGCTACCCGAAGAGCTACTACCGAAATGGAAAGAGTGGATGAAGTCACTGAGTACTATAGAAACATTACTGATCCCACGAAGCTACGATTACGCCGGTGACGTCACAGCCAGGGAAATACATACTTTCGTAGATGCAAGCGAGGAGGCATACGCCGCAGCGGTATACTGGCGAACAGAAAGGTCTGACGGCAGCGTACAAGTGACCCTGGCGGCAGCCAAGAGCAGGGTAGCCCCACTTAAACCTGTTTCTATACCTAGGCTAGAGCTGCAAGCCGCACTGTTGGGAGCGCGCCTAGCCCGGACGGTCGTACAAGAACACGACTACGAGGTGAACGACCTAACATACTGGAGCGACTCGACCACCGCTCTGGCCTGGATTCAAGCTGAACCACGCACATTTAAAACTTTTGTGGCGCATCGTGTAGCTGAAATTGAGGAACTCACCAAGAAAAATGAATGGAGGTGGTTACCCTCGAAGGATAATGTAGCAGACGACGCGACACGCAGCACACCAGAACATTTTAATTCGGAACACAGGTGGTTTCGCGGCCCCGAGTTCCTTAGAAAAGGTAGAGATGAATGGCCACAGAATAAAAAGGTCAATGCCCCCATGGACACGGGCGAAGAACGCGTCAAATGTCATGTAATCAACAATACGAAAGTGAACGATCATCTCCCAAATATTACTCGTTTTTCCAAATGGACACGACTGATAAGGACAACCGCAAGAGTTCTTCAGTTCATTGACCTGTGTAGACCAAGTAAACATACTGTCGAATATAAGTGTACTAAGAAAAAGACATCAAAAGATCCAACATGGAAAAGAACACACAAAAATAAAACTATTAAAAAAGTTACGCAAAATATGACAAAAAATAAAACTGTAAACTATATACCAATACCTGCTACTTATATACAATGCGCCGAAGAACAATGGGTCAAGGGCGCGCAAGCCGAAAGCTTCTCAAAAGAAATTGCCGCCATAAAGAATAACAAAGCGGCGGCGGCTCCCGGCGACAGTGCGATATCGGTATTAAGTACATACCTAGACAGCACAGGTGTTCTACGTTTGCGCGGGAGAATCACAGCGGTACAAGACGTCAATGAAGAAATAAAAAACCCTATTATACTCGAGGGTAAGCATAGGTATACGAAGCTATACATAGCGTATATACATGAAACTTTACATCATGGCGGGACCGAGATAACAGTAAATGAGATAAGACAGCGTCTTTGGATTACAAAACTACGTCCGTCTGTAAAAAATGTTATAAAGGGCTGTTTATATTGTAAAATAAAAAAGGCAAAGCCGGCTAAACCGTCTACGGGAAACCTACCGTACCCCCGTTTATCTCATCATGCACGTCCTTTCACTTTCACTGGACTAGATTATTTTGGCCCCATATCTGTATCTGTAGGTAGGCACAAAGAAAAAAGATACGGAGCCTTATTTACCTGCTTAACGTGTCGAGCCATACACATAGAAATAGCTAACTCGCTCAGCGCAGACTCAGCTATCGCCGCTCTTAGGCGATTTATAGGTAGGAGAGGTTGTCCTAAAGAGATATGGAGCGACAACGCTACCTGCTTCAAAGCGGCAGATAGGGAGCTAGGTGAAAGCGCCTTAAGCGCTTTAGGTAGTGAGTCCAATGCGCGGTCCATAAGCTGGAAATACATACCTCCCGCGTCGCCGTTTATGGGAGGAGCGTGGGAAAGAATGGTAAGGGCCGTCAAAGAAGCACTGTACGTCACACTGAAGGAAGTCCACCCGTCCGACGAGACCCTGGCCACGCTACTCGTGGAAGTGGAAAATACGGTGAACTCCAGGCCACTCACGCATGTCAACGTGTCACCAGATGAGCCCGAAGCCCTCACGCCTAACCATATTTTGATTGGCCCTAACCCACATGTACCCTCACCGGGTAATTTCACCGCAGCGGACGTCACAGCACGGCACCAATGGCGGCGCGCCCAGGCACTTGCAGACGTCTTTTGGCGAAGATGGATACGTGAGTACCTGCCGCTCCTTCAAAACCGGCGGGAGCCCTACGGCAGCGGCACCCCACCCAAAGTTGGAGACGTCGTAGTGATATGCGACCCTAACCTCCCACGCAACACCTGGCCTAAGGGAAGGGTGACGCAAGTGTTGCCAGGCGCAGATGGAGAGATACGAGTTGTAGATGTCATGACCAGAGGACTCGTACTCCGAAGACCAACGAAGCGCATCGTCGTGCTCCCCACGGAGTCGCCTGATGGCGACGGCGGGAGAAGTGTGCACGACGGCCTCAAAGTATAGAGGCCCCGCCGCTACCTTTTTCGTACTCAATATATTTTTATAGACGAAAACCTGTATAAACCTGTCTACGTAGTTAGTAGGGCGACGGAGCCGCGAGTCCGACAGGAATGAACCTGTTTCCGCGGCTCGGTCACGTCGCGCATCGCCATTGGTCGACCAAAAAAGGACAAGCCGCGAGTCCGACAGGAATGAACCTGTTTCCGCGGCTCGGTCACGTCGCGCATCGCCATTGGTTGACCAAAAAAGGACATGAACGCTTCACACCCCCGCGGATCGGAGCATATAAAAGGACCCGACCATGGCGATACGTCGTAGTAGTCGTAGTAGTCACGTAGTAGTCGCAGTAGTCGCCGAAAGTAACGGGTCAGAGTGTCACTACTCATGTGTGTAATAAGTTTGTAAATAAATCACCATAATTCAGCTATCGTACGAGTTTTCAATTATACAGTCCATTCGCTACAAAAATGATTCTCATTTCAACCGTTTCCTACTTTATTTAACCCAATAACAGTCGGTCCACACCAATGGTTACACAAATATTTCTCGAAGAGAGCAATCAAGCAAAATAATACTCGTAATTGTGACTGTTACGGCTTTGACTGTAGAAGGTTAACACCTTTTTACATACCTTTGCCTTTGCCTTTTCTTATCCTGAATGTAATCTTCTAATTTGTAATATGCTTGTTTACAAAGGGTGCTTTTAATAAAAGTTTGAAATTTTCTATCATTTAATTCTTATATGTTACAAGGTATTTTGTTGTAACATTTAACACAGTACCCCATAAAAGATGTATGTACTTTAGCTAATCTATAAAATGGTTGATTAGTATAGATACAATGAATAAACAAAATAACAATGTAGTACAATGCTACACGTGAAAGGTCATCGCATAAGTATCTACTGCTGACAAGCACAGCGGGCGGCAAATTGCAAGGCAACGCAATTTGCACGCACACCGAAATACACGGACAAAGAGATATCATCGTTTATTGCACAGTAACCTAGCATTACTTGTTAACCATGTTTGCTATTGTTCTAGAAAAATAACCTGTATTTGTGGAGGTGTGAAACTTAGAAAGTTGGAATCGCATTAGGCATAGAAGAATTTCTCGAAAACAAAAATAACCTACTTTTTTGTGAACGGGCTCGCAGGTCAATTAATGAGTTTGTCGTCTTCTTGAGCTCATTAGCGACGATGGATATGGACCATTGTATAGAAAATGTAAACATATCGGTGACACAGGTACATACACACATTGACCGTGCCGATTGTCAGGTATACCTATTGACTGAAATGGATGATGCTGCTAGGCCAAAAGTGGGCATGGAACGTTAGAAGATAGGACAACATTTTGATCAATATACTAACAGTAGAAAGTAGCACCCATCGGGCAATGATGATTCTTAATTGAGTTGGCGACGCACACGGCGCAGTTGTCGAGCTGGCTGTCGTGCTGCGTTTCGTGGGTTCGATTCCAACACGGACCAACATTTGTATGACCTTCACATAGTTGTTTCGGATCTGGCTGTTTGTGTATATGAGTTTGTATGTTTGTAAATGCATCCACGATCTGGGAGAAAATCCAAGGCACATTAAAAAAAATAATGCTATCTGTCGCGACAACTTGGATAAGGCTAGCACAAATAGAACTGAATGCTATAAGAATTAGACCAACGTCCAAATTAAGAGTGGAAACCCGAATTAAGAGTTGTACTAGCAGTGCTGTCAGGAGTACAATTTTTGTCAGCTGGTTAGAAACTCCCATCCATACCCAAAAAATAACGTTTTGTTTTATTTTCATTATACTGTGTTGTGGCAGTACTTTTTCTAAATAAATAAATACTTGAAGCTAAGGAATGGAATTACCAGCCGGAGTTTCCTGACAGACAGCTACAATCTGGGGTTATTTAAATAAAAAAAGAAAAGGTCACTCTTAGGCAAGCGTCCACATCATCGCTCTCCATCAGATGATATTGTGGCTAAACGTGAGCCTAGCCTTATAATAAAAACACTCCGTTCACCAAAAAACTAAGCGTGATCTGCCACACAGTCAATCATACATAACAATGTATTGATCACGAGTCTTTAGATAGAAGTAGTTATTGAGTGGAAATTGAATCTCACTGTTTAGATTTTACGATTACATTATTTTGTTCATCCCCAGGTTGAACTGTAATACTTTTTACCCTTTCAATCTTTTTTTTTTGTATTATTCTTACGCCACTTTCTAGCTAACCTAGTATTATAAATGCCGTGAAACTCTGTAATTGGTTTAAGTGATTATTGTAATCATTTCGCTATCACTGTACATCGTGTGTAGACCTCACTTTTAAATGCTTGATATTTTCACGCAACTGCATTGGCTGTTCATTGATAGTGGGATGGGCCTTCTTAACTCATGTACCATTATAAATAAACTGTTGAGTTTCCTTAAATAAATAAATAAGTACAATCACGGCCACTTGCTGAAACTATCAGCGTTTTGTGTGATTGTCAAACTCCGGAGTTCAAGGTCTTTCACACCCGTGTTTGTTTGATCAACCAACATACGAAAACGCTAAAGTCAAGTACACTCGCCAAATTGAAGTGACAATAGTCCGCTGTTGACCTAAGTACCTACCTACGAAAAATACCTACCTAAAATGAAACGTATACTTAGGTATGTTTCTTTTAAATCGGTTCAGTCCTAGGTTTATAAAGATAGAACTTTTTCGAAAGAGAATGTACTAGGAAAAAGAGTGTTATTTTTCACTGTCACTGGTTAGAACAAACCAATAGAAAATTCGTAGCCAACTACGAATTTTCTATTCGTTTGTTCTAACCACGTGACTTAACGTTGAGATGATTTCATTCCCATACATTTGATTCGTTTTCGACTAGTGTTAACGATTGCAGATTAACTTAACTTGGCTAGGGGGCTGGAACGCAAAGGGCATTAGGAGGAACATGCATGGGTTTTCGTCAGTCAAAGTCTGACCTTCCCTTCTACTCCGCCCAGGGCGGATTAAGGCATTCGATGATATCCCATTAAATAAGAAATAATCCATTGTAAACAAAGAACTGCTAACTCAGTGATGGTGTGGCTTTCTATCAATGAAAGAACTTTTGCAATCGGATTAGAACTTCCTGAGATTTATCTTTTACAAAAATAAAAACCGACCAAGTGCGAGTTGGGCTCGACTCACGAAGGATTCCGTAATAAAATAATATCTTGTATGTAGCCGGCTCTTATTATATTTTTAGAAAAATACAGCGAAGCTTAGTAATAATAGGGTTCCGTCTGTTACCTTTCTGGCACAGAACCCTAAAAGGACTTCTTCAAAATATTCGTTTAGAAATAAATACATAGTCTAATATTTAGTGGCGCTGATTGTATGTGTAGGCACACAGAACAAATATATTTGTTCTGTGTGTAGACAACACATTTGCCTAATAATTCATACAAAACAAAAGAATAAAACTATATTAGTAGATTACCTATTTCTGTAACTAGAGCCACAATCGCCACAAAAGAATAATTTACCATAATATACGGGTCGTAGCTATAAAAGTCTTTGACCTTTCTGCGCACAGAAAACTACTTACATATTTCGACTGAATATGTTAAAATAGTGCTCGTTATTACGATTTTCGTAAATAGTTTTTAGGCAGAATTAATACAAACCACAACCACACCATGCGGGAGCGAAAAATGCGGGGTATGAAAATTAATAGTTTAATTCTTACGTGTGGCAGGTACCACATCGCGCACACAAAGCACCAACAACATCGCGACTCTGCGGCCGCCCAGCTGACAAACATAACGTGGAATCGATGCAACTACAATTTGCCTGTCTACTACCACTAGCCACAACGTAACCACACTGCAGCTACTAGCGACAACGCCACCACATCGGTATTTGTAGTACAACGCAACAAAAAAAGGAAGGTACGCTACTCATATGTAACCACTGCTAAACCACGCAAATTAAGCATGGAAGCGTAACTAACTCTAAAAAATGACCCAACGCAAATTGTGCCGCGGTAGGCGGCGCTAACCAATTGCGCCGGTTACGTGTTTAGTTCGTCGGCAGTAGGCGACACTCGACAGTTCACTGCTAAACCACTTTTTGTCGTTTCGAAGTGGTGTGGTTGTAATACGTGTTAATTCTTCCTCACCGACACGACAGTAATTCGCTAAGTATAAGAATTTACATCAAACGCACACGTGGAAAAAATAAGAGCTAATTCCCATGTTCATAATCTTCGCTATATACTTCATGACGATTAAGCTACACAATTAACCCGGCGCGGCCGCCATCACCACAGCTGATAAACACACGAACGATGAGTGATGACTATTTGCAGAGCGCGCGGGTTAACAGATTACTAAGGTTTCTGTTGTCTTTTCATTAAAAAAAAACACGTGATTGTTGTTGATGTGTGGTCATAAATTAATGGCTAAATGGGGACCAGAAGTGAAGGAAAACAATCGATAAACCGTTGCAGACGAGTGATATAGCTAGGTAATTTTCAGTGTTTCGTACTCACATGGTTATCAATGGAAACCTCGATTTAACAGCAAATCGTAACAATTAAGGGGAGAATCATTACTTATTCAGTGTTATTTATGTTTTCGGTTTATTTTAAAAATCGAAACATCACACTTTCTATATTATCAGCTATAAGTATAATAATAGCCTACTAATACTTACTTAAGTCAATATTAAACTAACTAGCTTATACAGCTTAACGTGCTTTCCGAACCACGAAGGAGTCTCGTTATGTTAAGATGGTCACCCATCCGACCCGTCTGGCTGTTATAATTTAACCACGAGCTCCTCGTTTTAAAATACATAAATGAATAAAATACGTCAGTTATTCATGCTTTTTTTAAATAATTAATGAATTCGTACGTTTCCTCGACATTAGATGTCTCGTTATCAAGAACGTTAATGCAGATATTAAGTGGCATTACTTAAAGATCATAAAACATGGCCAAGTCTCTGGCTTCCTTGCAAGGGGCCAGCAAGATAACCAAATAGATACCACAAATGATAACTAATATTATAAGCAAACAGCTGGTGTCGGTACTTCACAAACATCTGATCACGATGTAAAGGCGTGAGAACTCAATTTAGTTATAATTGATATATATACAAGGACTCATCGCACTGCGCGCAAAAATTTGCACAATATTCTTGAATTTAGCTTTTGCCAGCCGATTCGCTCTTGAAAGGTATTTCATCGGAAAATGCTACGCGGATGAAAAGCAAACAAATTAATCATCCTGCTGACCGAATTTCGGCCTCCCCGACTTTTGCCTAACGAGCCAGCCCGCGCTGCTGAGCCTAAGGCCACCACAGGATTGCCCGGTTAAGCAGTAACCAGCCTTAATGTGCTGAACTGCGAGTGGTCCATACAAAAAAAAAGAAGACCGAATTTCGGCCACTGAGTCCAACTACAACGCAGGGAATACACCAGTGCACAATTTGTGCGCACAAACACAGATGACTGTGAGAGTATATCTTTCCCTTACACGAATAGTCCGTGGGATGCCAATCTGACACGACAGAGGGAGAGTACACAACAGCGGTATCACACCACCGATTTCCTAAATCCAGGCTATTTACTAATAAACTAATAGAAAACCTAAATAACACTATATAACCCGGGAATCTAACCAAGGACCTCACACTCAGCAATCGCGACCACTAGACCAACCAGGCAGTTACAGATGTACCACAAGTAGTATCACAAGGTCAATTTATTCCAAAACGTAAACTCCAATAGGGATGTTTCCTGAGTAAAAAATATATGATTATATTTAGTCCGTCAGTTAGATTATAAAAAAATATTGGACACGTATTTTTTCCTTTATCAAATCTAAAAAAACTGACGAAGATAAAAAGCATCAAAGATCAGGAGTGGGAGCATGTAACGTAACAGCCCGGTAAAAATTGTAGCGAGTAGTGACGTCACACGAGTTTTTTACGCACTGTATCGTCTTCATTTTTTGTTAATGTGAAAAAGGAAAAAATACGTGTCCAATATTTTTTGGAAATCTATCAGACGGACTAATCAGATTTTTTTAGTCAACTACCCTATTCAACTCTATCGGAGCATCAAACTGTAATTGGGATTGTCATAAATTGAAGTTTTCGTCCTCCAGAGATGAGCAAGCAAATGCGTACACGCGCTTGTTCAGCTAATACTGAGCTTTTTTTTTTGGAATGGGCCACTCGCATTCAGCACGCTAAGGCTGGTTACTTTGCTGAATTTGTTCGAAAGAGTCAACGCGGCCCTGGAACGCAAAGGGCACAAGAAGGATCACGGGCAGGTTTTAGTCAGTAAGAGTCTGACACTCCCTTCCGCTCCGCCCAGAGCGGAAGAAGTCATTTGGTGATTTCCCATCCAGAAAAAATTGTATATAATATGATAAGTCATTTTCAAATTAGTGAGTCAAGTCTCGTTAATAATAATTACTGTAATTAACTATTGTAATCGAGCCAGATCAGTTCTTATTGAATCCGTTGCTCTTTCAATTAATCTCTACATTGAGCCCTTTAATTGAACTAGATCAAAGTCGACTATAGTTCCAAGGAGGCGAGATCTGAACCTGTTGGTTTGATTGGTAATTATCATGGATGAACATGCTTTATTCATAGTAGCGTAGTTAAGAATTTTGAACAATAGGTACCTGAAAGAAACTTAACGTAAGTTGTTTAAAGATTTTCACATTGTAGAAATACCTACTGAATAATAGTTCTCATCACGATAGTCAATTATCAGTGCTACAGATAATAAATCCTTACGTAAAATCGGGTAAGGTATTTTAACATAAGTAGTAATTAGGGTAACCCAACCACACTTTTAAAAATAGTAAGTATTACAATTTTATTCGCTCGTTACCTAATACGTTTTACTATCCTGTAAAAGAAAAGTATACAAAATACTATTTCTATAAAAGCTGGTATTCGTCAGCCATAATTAAACCTACATTACTATCGTTTCTATTGATTTATAAAAAATGAGCCTATTGTTCATTTTATTAAAAAAATAAATTGTGGCCAGATCTAAATATTTCAAAAATGATAGTAACTTTTTCAAGAAGCTGCAAAAAAAATGTTTTAAAACGTTAAAAAAATAAAAAGCCGCGTATTTTCTAAAATACTGTTCATTATATTTCTCCGACCTATACTTTTTTTCTCACCCAAAAGGTTTGAAACCTAAGTAGTGTACCAAAACAACTTACCCAGCAATAGAAGACCAATGGCCCAAACAAAAAATCTCCTAAACATCTCGATCACAGTCATCAAAACACTATTCAATAATCATCCCTTTGATTACAGTGTTTTAACATTGTTCTCAATTTTAAATAGATCAGTCTTTTTTCCCTCCAAAACACTACATCATATTCAATACACAACAATAAATTCACTATAAAAACATGTCTTCTAGTAAATATTATAAAAACACTAATAAAGTATTCAATATTAGTTCAGGCCACTTATATTTTGAACTAATCATTTATCATCAATTTTCATTAATCGTAATATTTTATCGGGAGATTGGCGGGAAAAACACGCGCGCACTCGACGCGTTCCGATTTCAAACTGATGTCAAGATTGGCAAGGAAAATCTCATCGTAGGTACGACACAGTTTTCAGGCATAGTCAATGACCGTTTTGTTTTTCTGTCACCGCGCTTAAGCATTTAATGATGCATTTAGTGATCTTATCATTCCAACCAAAAAAAAAATCTCTATAAGTAGTACGTGTCACTTATCTGCCAAGCCACAAAAGATTTAAGAGATTTATTTGGAAATTTGCATTATTTGTGCTGATTGAGTGACTTGACTTTTCCAAAAAATGAATGTCATGCAACACAGCACTTTTATTTTACCCGATTGGTAATTTCAGTATACTCCTCCTTTGCCATAATTCTGTGAACACTTGCTTCAAATAACTTTTGTCGCCTGCGTCCAAATCTTTTCTTTTCTCTAGTATTTTTAAATATATGGTCTATGACTATTCTCTGTTATTTTAGCTTCGCTTTATTGCGAAACCCAGTTTCTACTGTTAGGAATTATGAATTTAATTAAGACGTAATATTATTCTAACTTTACACCAGTACTAACTAATTAAATATTTAAGCGGAGGATAATTTCCTCTCACAATTTTTTTTAAAAACTTTGTTTATAGCCAGTATACAAGCACATGATGCCTCGAGTTGTTTTTTTTTATATAATCAATTAAAATGAGCTCGAATTTTAAAACTAAAGGTATGTTTCTGGTTGAATCATTTAAAAATTAAATTGAAAGGCATTTTATACAAAAGAAATAAAAAATAAAAGAAAACTTCTAATGGCATCCCGGTATTTTTTGAAATATTGTGGCCCGTTACACTTTGTAAGTAGGTGGTACAAAATAAGGTTTGTTAAATAAAACCATTTAAATAATTTTAGCTTTCGGAACTTTTTATAATTTAATTATTATGGTGTGCCGATAAAACGTGCGTTGAAGCATCGAGTTGTATTTGTATTATGTAGATCACTATACTCCAGTCGTAAATCATAATTGAACTGGTGCACGTACAAACAGCGAATTTTGGCGGTGCTCCAAACTGCCTGAGTAGAGTAATCTGAATATTTTTATCGATTTTGTGTTGTAAGTCCCTGGGAAAAAAAGTAATCGTTTATAGGTCGAGGAACTAGATTAGATTAAATATAAAAGTTATAAATATACTTAAAAGTAGCAAAAGCATGTTTCTACTAAATAATATGCGCAAGTTAGCAAGATTTTCTAAGTACCTATAGAAATTTTTATAGTTTAAAATAAAAGACCGGTTCTCTGTGTCATGGAATCAATCAATACATATAAAATTCTTCCGTTACTGACTGACAGACAACGCACAGTCGGAACTACTGCTTGTAGAACGCTGGAATTTGGCATATAGCTTCCCTACACTCCGCAGGAAAGCACTGAGAGGATTTCCCGAAACGAGAAAAAACGGGACAAACGCGTACGATGTCGCGGGTAAACGCTAGTTAGTAATAATAATAAATATGTTATTATTTTGACTAGATAAAAATAAAAATTCCTTTTAGGTCACGTTATTTATTTCATATTTGGTAAAAATACCTGAAAAGCCCTGTATTTTTTTTTCAATGGTTTTGTGTGTGATTTGTTCTTCAGAAATATTCAGCCAAATAAAAAAGATAGGAAACTCCTTAAATATTTTTTCATAGAAATCTTGAAACCGATTTATCTTTAATAACTATCTTTTTTGTTATTGACTAGCAGCGGCCCGCGATCCCGTGGGAATATCGGGGTAAAATTTCCATGAAATCCCATCCTATATGTTATAAACCATCTGTGTTCCAAATTTCATCCAAATTCGTTCAGTAGTTTTTGCGTGAAAGAGTAATAAACATCCATCCATCCATACTTACAAACTTTGGTGTTTATAATATTAGTAGGATAAACGCTCGTCTGACCACTTCTCCATCGGGAGAGCAATGATGTGGTCGACGATTGAGCGATTCGTTCTGGTGTGGTTTGATACGTGAGTGAACTTCTGGAATTTGAGAGTCTGCAGTTTATTCACCGGAATTGTTTGGAATGGAAGCAATTAATCAAATATTCTTCCGGAGGCAGCGCGTGCGGTGTTTATCTAACGTTCAAGCCATTCAACGAGTCCAAAACGCCTGTGCGCGGTTCTGTTTCACTATTCCCAAACGGGCGCATATCACACCGTATCTAAATGGAAATAGAATTCTAAAAATGGCTGGGCGTAGAGAATTGCACCTGGCATGCCTGGTGCAAAAGGTTATAAGGACGGGAAAGCCAGGGTACCTTTCTGATAAGGTGTTCTTTGATCAGCGAAACCGACCCACTCGTAGTCATTTGCTTAATAAATTGGTTGTATGTCAGCACAAAACGGCTTCTTACAGAGGCAGTTTCAAGTTCAGTGCGGCTAAAATTTGGAATGATCTGCCACCTCCCCTTAGACAGAACATCTCTCCGCCAGTATTCAAGGCGGCAGTTAGGAAAACGATATTGCACAAACAAATAATGTCTATAACGTGATTGATGAAATGTTGAATCTGCTCTGTCTTTGCCTAGAATGGGTCTCAATTTAACATTTGCTATAGTCTATCTGTTGGCTTAATGTCATTTATGGGTATTTATATTTATGTATTTAATCAAAAATGTAATATAAATAATGTTGGTTAGTTAAGGTATTTATTTATTTATGTTTTTTTTTTGTATTGATTTGTCATGTTGGTTAGTTAAGACATTTTTATTGTGATAAGTCGTTATAATTTTTATTGCAAGCTTACAGTAATGAGAGAGGGAGCGGGCTGTAAATCAGCGTTGACCAGCGTTGTGGCTATGCTACTCAATGGTCAACATTAGCTGAGCCCGCTCCTTTTGCCACACTGAAAACTGTTATTTTTATAAGAATCTGTTTTTTTTTTTCATAATGTTATAACAATAGTGTTGGCAATAAATGTTTCTTTCTTTCTTTCTTTCAATATAGTAAACAACCGCGTGAGCTATCGATAACCTTTTCAGCGCATACCTACGTCATCGTGACATTAAGCTTACATTTGTCGTAGATTTCTGCTACTTTATTTTCCATAGTAGCTACTAGGTCTGCCAGGGTTTCGGAATTTGTTCCAATGAGTCACCGCGGCCCTGGAACACAAAGGGCACAAGAAGGATCACGGGTGGGTTTTAGTCAGTAAGAGTCTGACACTCCCTTCCGCTCCGCTCAAAACGGGAGAAAACATTTTGTGATTTCCCAGCCATAAAAAAATCCATAAGGTTTTTTTCCGTTTATTAATCAAGAACATTTTTTCAACCATATCTTAAACGTTTAACCATACTAAGACAAACTATCGCGGGTTTAACAGCAGTATGTCAGCCGCGTCCGCTCGTTGCCACAACATACTTTTAGGTGAACAGTATCATAGGGTCAGTGTCTGCTAGGTTTGCGGAATTTGTTCGAAAGAGTCCCTACCGCTCCACCCAGGGCGGGAGGGGTCATTTGATGATTTCCCATCCAGAAAAAAAAAAAAAAAAAAAAAGGGAGTGTCAGACTCTTACTAACTAAAACCCACCCGTGATCCTTCTTGTGCCCTATGCGTTCCAGGGCCGCGGTAACTCTTTCGAACAAATTCCGCAACCCTAGCAGGCACCGACCCTATGGGGCCCCGTCCTCGGTGCTGAAGGCTCCTTGTGACGCGCGTGGAACACAACGCGTCGTCGACTCAACCTGGTAGCGGACGGCGAGCCACCCACGCTCACCGTCCCCAGGCATCAGCCACTGCGCGATAGCACAGCGGCCGACTTGTCTCTGGAGGGGGCCGAAATGGGACCATTACTGGCACTCCATCTCAGCACCCTCCCGAGTGTTGGGAGTCGCAGCACCCGCAGCAGAAGCGGCAGTGGCGGCGACAGAAGCCGCGGCGGCGGCAGAGGCGGCGGTGGCGGCGGACCTCTTGCCCCTGGTCGGGGCGGATGGCGCGCAGGCCCTTCCCCCAGCCCAGTGCTCGGCCGGCTTGCCAACAGCCGCACATGCACTGCAGGGCGGCGTGGCCTCGCACGAGCCAGCCTTATGACCGGGCTGACCACAGCGGAAACAGAGTCCGCTGCGGTCGACCTCCGAGGGGCACATAGCTCCCGTGTGGTTACCCACATGGCAGCGGTAGCACCTCAGAGGTCTGGGTTCCAGCAGTTTTACCCGCGCAGACACCCATCCCACCAAGAGCCTTCGGCCCTCCGACACAGTTCTGGCCGCCGTCACGGGACAGCTCACCACAAGGGTTTGCATGCCCGTGTTGTCAGGCCGGAGGGCGCCCGCCTTGACGAGCTCGGCAGAGCACCCCCCAGTCCTGGCGACGGCGGCCACAACTTCCTCCTCCGTCACGGAGTCATCCAGGCCCACTATGCGCATGTCGATGCGCTTAGTCGGCCTGGACACCCGGACCTCGTCCGCGGGTAAGACCGCCCTCAGCCTTTCGGCCAGGGCGTCCGCGAACGGGCCACTCTCCGCTCCGGCGAGCTCGAGCTTCCGGGCACCGGTCAAGGTCCTCCTGACCCCGATGCCCCCGCTGATGCCCAGCTCTTGGAGGCTCACCGCCTCCTTCGCCCGCTTCAGTACGGCGAGATACGTCACGCCCCTCTGTTCCGCTTCCGGCTGCAGTGTGATCACCACAGCCGCGGATTTCGGGGCGCGAAGCCTCGCCGCAATGGCGTTGGCCTTCCGCCGCTGCCTCCTCGCCTTATTTTTGGCCGCTTTCGCGGCCTGCCGCTTCTTACCAGCAACCTGCCACTCGGCCTCGGCCGCAGGAGGGTCCGAGGGTGGGGGTGGGGGCGGCTGCGGCGCCACTGGCGCAGCAGCCTTAGCCGCTCTCCCTCCAGCCTTCCTCCTGCCCCTCTTCGCCGGGGCCGACTTGGTCGTCGCCGGCGTCGCAGGCGCCGGCGCCACAGGCGCTGACGCGGCTCCCGCCTTGGCCTTCGCCTGGCCGGACGTTCCCGGGCCAGCAGCCACCGCGGCTGCGTACGAAGCCGCCTTCTGCTGTCCCGGGTGCCTCTGTGCCGCCGCCAACGGGGGACGCCGGATCATGTCCTCCAGGACAGAGACCTGCCTCCGGAAGGGAGCCAGCTCCTGCCGCACCAGGCTCCGCACCTGGCTCAGCACTTGGCTCCCCTCCAGCGCCGCCGGACTCGGCCCCCCCTGCGGCTCCTCCGAGGCCGCTCTGGCCATGCCAGCCAGGTCCCTCCGGAGCGACTCATTCTCCGCAATGAGTCGCTCCGTTACGGCCGCGAGGCGGGCGACCTCCGCCCGCAACTCTGTCGCCTCTCCGGACCCGCCGACGTTGGCCGCCGCCGCCGCCATAATGGAGGCTTTGGCCGCGCTAATGGCCTCCCGTTTGGAGGACTGCTTCCTCTTGAAGGCCACAGCGCGGATCGCGGCCTCCACGACCTCCTCCAGCTTGGCCCTCTTCTCCTCGGCGGTGGGAGGCACCTCTCCCGGGGGCTCCGAGTCGTCGGAGTCGAGAGGAGGCGGACGAGTAGAGGGAGCCCTGCGACCGCTCCCCCCAGGGCGACGCCCCTCCCCCGCCAACCTCTCGGCCCGACGCTCCACCTCCCGGGTAGAGGGAGCCAGCCCCCTCCCTGCCTCACAGCCCCTGCCCCGCCTAGCGGTGGGGATTTTCCGGGCGGAGGCAAACTCGCCCTCGGAGGACGACCCGCTGTCATCCTCCCGTCTGGGCCGCTTGCGGAAGAGCTTGACGCCCTCCACAGCAGCCCCCCCTCCTCTGTCTCCAGAGCCCGCCGAGCTGACCGTTACTAGGTCAAGTGCAGAGCCAGAATCTGACCCTGCACCTCCCCGGCGCTCAGGCGAACTCCCCGCATCACAGCCGAACGCCATCAGCTCCTTGAAGGACGCGGATCCGGATGACGTCGACTCTGAGCCTCCTCGGCTCTTGTTGCCACTGGCAAGCGGAAGGTCTTTGTTGCCCACCCCATAGTACGAAGGGCAGCCCGCCGAAGCGGGGCGGGATTCCCCGACCGCTGAGCAGTCGGGACCCGCCTGGGGACTTATTTTACAGAGGCCTTTATCCATCGTGTTCCTTTTAAAGGGTGCGGTCCCTTTCTCCTCCGCCCTTTCTCCCTCACAGGGCCTCTCCTCCCACCCGCTCCCTGCCTTCACAGCCACGTCTGATGAGCAGACGCGTACCAGAAGGCAGTGAGCGGGTGTGTCTCTCTTGGTCTGATCCCTCACTTGCGACCTTCCGGCATGAGTGGCTCTACCGGGAAAGCTCGCAAGATCATTGGGACACTCAAGCCCCACCACGACGACAACGTGGAGACACATTCGGTGGGGATCTGACACTCCCTTCCGCTCCGCGCAGAGCGGGAGAAGTCATTTGATGAATTCCAATCCAAAAAAAGGTGAACAGTATTACATATATCACGCACTCTCAGAATGATAAAGGCTTAACTCAAAATTCGTGTTACTTATAATTATGCTATAAACTGAACGTAAAAAACATACTCTAAAACCCAGTGATGAAAACGACTCCGAAATATAATTGGGGAAATGACAGCTTGTACTTAGGTCTCGGGAGATATTTAGTATTTTTACCCAACATCTTCTAAAGATTTTAATTCTTGCTCATTTGTCAAAAATTGCATTTTTTGAGTTAGGTCCCTTTCATTCTAAGGGTGCGAATACTCGTATAGCCCGTCATATATCTAAAAAGACATTTACTTGATCGTATTGCAATCTAGAAAGTATCCTAGCAGCACTCTTGAGCAGTTCTTTGCATTAATTACATTACAGATTTCCAGAGGTAGGTCATCCAAAGAAAGCCTCTGAGGCCCTGATATAACGTGCCAATGCCGTCAAGATGCCGTTGCAAAAGGGATAGCATTATGCGACTTGTATTGTCTTTTTCATAAACCCAAGATTTTAAGACTTCATAGTAGATCTCTAAAATGAAAACTGAAGCCGTTCATTTCAGTTTGAAAGCTGAAGCCTTTCATTTCAGTTTGAAAGAGCATAGCCCAGAAAATGTATTTATGGGTACAAGCAAGTTATGGGTACCTCTTTGAGCTAGCCTTTTTAAGAAAAGCTAAATGCAATCTAACATTATCTGGAGTCGAATCAGATAGTAAGATCAGATTTCACTTGTCTCATCATCATCTGCGTTGCCTTTTTCCCAACTATGTATATTGGGGTCGGCTTCCAGTCATACCGGATTCAGCTGAATACCAGTATTTTACGTGATGCGGCTGCCTACCAGATCTCCACAACCCATTAACTGGGGAACACGGTACTTCTTGGCAAGACTGGTGTCAGATTTTCTGGCTTCTGACAATCTGTAACGACTGCCAAAGATCTACTTGCAAATGACAGCCGGGACCAACGGCTTAACGTGCTTTCCGAGGCACGGAGGATATTAAGATGGTTGATGGCTTGCCTATTGGTCAGATATTTTAAAATTGTTGTTCAAAATCATTTTGATGGCAAAGTTTTTCATAATAATATGACGTTTTCTAATTTGTTCTGAGCGCTGGCCGCTGCACTTTTACTATAATAGCTAAATACACTTCATTGCGAGCTTACAAGCGAGGAAATGTTTTAAAAATATTGCATAATCATTTTCGTAGTAAAAAAAAAAGTATATTTTATGTACATAAGAGTTACTACTTCATATCTACATCTATACTAATATTATAAAGAGGAAAAATTTGTATTTTTGTGTGTATATGTTTGTAATAAATAAAATCAAAAATTACTATGCCGATTTCAAAAATTCTTTCACCATTAGAAAGCTACATTCATCCGGAATAAAATAGGCCATATTTTATTCCCGTATTTCCACAGAAACGGGAACAAGGCGGATGAAACCGCGGGCAGCTGCTATTAGATAATATGAAGGTACTTAGTAATTGATCCTGAATGCTCAACTCAGCTGTCATTTTACTGATGGCCCTCATTTATTTTAACAGCTTGTTAAAATAAATTTGCGCCAGATGGTGCGTATTTCGCGCGATTTGATAGTTATATCACGGAGTTACACAATGTAACATCATTGTTAGGCGTTGCTCTAGACTTTACTGGTCATGTCTTTTTTCGGGTCTTCCCATCACACGCCTGTAACACCTTTTTTCCGGATGGGAAATCATCACATGACTTTTCCCGCTCTGGGCGGAGCGGAAGGGAGTGTCAGACTCTTACTGACTAAAATCCTTCGCACCAGCACCCCTCGTCCTAGGGCCGCGGTGACTCTTTCTAACAAATTCCGCAACCCTAAGAGGCACTGCCTACAGCCCCGTCTTTTTGCTAACAGACGCCTGTACCATCTCACAATGAACTTATAACAATCTCAACTTAACTTACATTAGGGCGCAAGCACACATTTTTACACTACCTAAAACAACCAATCAGATATTTAAAAAAAACACATAAAATATATATTTCTTCTCAAACATTGTGTCATACATAAACTGATGCAGCCCCAGTACCTAAGTTGTACTGTACTGTCGGCAAAAAATCAGAGCTGTCTCCCTCTTCCCTTAGAGATAAGTTTATTATAATAACAGTATTGTTTGCCTCACGGACAGAATCACCTGCTTAAATTTTATTTACATAAATTCTTGTGGTCAACCCACAACATTGTTAATTTTACACATTTTACGACTGTCCAGAATAATGCCCTAGATTTTTCACTTTAAAGCTTTATACATATTTCCTAAACGGATTTCTGAAACGATAAACGGTTTCTGTCAACCCCTATTATTTTAAGAGAACTATCCAACGATACCCCACATTGTCATGTTGGAACAGATTACCACACGAAATCAAGAAAAAAGGAATTTCTAGATTTTATTTACGACTTTGTCGGCGTGATTTATATCTGTAGGTATCGATGCTAAATTTCAGCTTGGTAGCATCAATAGTCTTTGAGTAAAACAGCGGACGTGCGGACATAGTTACATTTCGAATTGATCTACTTTTTGTGAATCGATTTAACGATGCAGCTCAAAGACATTCATAGCCAGACACCTGTCGTGTGAAGGTCATTCATCCAAACAACGCCATCTATCGACCCTAAAATTACACATAACGATAAAATATCAAAATGTTCACTTTTAATATTTTGATTCGTTTACAGGGTTATTTGAAAATCACCAACAACCTCTTAAGAGGTCATTGTACTCATCATTATGAACAACTTTTACTATGGGAACAAATCTGAAATCGCGAAAAATGTCAGCCGTTCCCTACATTTTGATGAGTTATACGAACATAAATGTAATAATGTAGAGAGATTCACAAATAACTCAGCTATACGTGTTGGTGTTATTTATTTTGTATTCGTCTTTTATTGCTCATTATCAATCTATTACCAGAATTGCAGGGGAATACGAACGAAACTCAATATCTTATATATGAACATTTTAAGTAACTGTTATGATATAATTATTTTAATTGAAACTTGGCTCACTCCATATATATTTGACAATGAATATATTGATGAACGTTACGTGGTGTTTAGATGCGATCGTAACCGCACTGCTACAAATAAGAAGGAGGGAGGTGGAGTTCTTGTTGCTGTTCGAAAAACTTTGAATGCTGTATGCGTACCGTATGCTATTAATCCGCAAATTGAGCACGTACTTCTGCAAATTCCTGGTTTTGGTAGCGAGAAATATCACATCGGTGCGACATATATTCCACCAAATTCCTCTGAAGAAACCTATATTGATCACTTCGAAAATCTTCATACCACTCTAGACGAGTTAGGTTCCGGTAAATTTCAGTTATATGGGGATTATAACCTACCGAATATTGAATGGCTGTCTAGGGGAAATGACATGGAAGCACTACACTGCAATGGCAGCTCATCGATTTGTAAACATTTAGATAATTTTATGTCAGTACTAAATGCTTCTCAATTTAATAACTTGAAAAATGCTAAAGGACGTATATTAGATTTAATAATAAGTAATAATGATTGCCATGTATACACACCACCCTCCATACTACTACCAATAGATAATCACCACCCCCCTTTTTGTTGTAGTTTTAGTTATAAATCTGAATTAACATTCGCACGTGCAAAAATTTCTAAATATAATTTCTATAAAGCGAACTACGATTTAATTAACCAGGACTTGAGTAGAGTAGATTGGGATGGAAATCTTAAGCACGCGTCAGCTGTAGATTCTGTATATATTTTTTATGATTACATGTACCGAAGTATAAAAGACCATACACCTAAAGTAACCCCACGCTCGTCTAAATTTCCCGTTTGGTTCTCCGGATCTTTAATACGTATTTTTAGGCATAAGAATAGAGCTTGGATAAAATGGAAGGTATATGGTAACATTTCGGACTATGAACAATTTTCTTTTTTGAGGCATAGATTTCAAGTAGAGTGTAAAAACTGTTATAATAAATATATTGATTCGGTTGAAGAAAATATTGGCAAAAATGTTAAATTCTTATGGAGTTATATCTCTAACCGAAAAGCAGAATCTAGCATACCTTCAACAATGACCTATAAAAATCGCAGCTCGAATAATTCCGTTGACATTTGTAATTTTTTCTCAGAATTCTTTCATTCAGTCTACGAACATTACTCCTTTGATATAAATAATTGGTCACCCCCCCATGAGTACAATGAAAATAGTATCCTTATCAACAGTGTTACTTTTAGCCTTGAAACAATTCTTAAAGCATTAAAGTCACTTGATACTACTAAAGGTCCGGGGCCTGATGGTATACCGCCGTTTTATCTTAAAAAGACTGCGGATACTATATGCACACCCCTACATATTATATATAATAAATGTATTTCAGAGGGTTCATTTCCTGATATATGGAAAAGAGCCAACATAACACCCGTTCATAAATCAGGTTCTAAACAAAATGTCGAGAACTACCGTCCCATCTCTATCTTATCCGCCTTGTCAAAGCTTTTTGAAAGATTGGTTCATAACGAGCTCTATCCATTGGTACACAACTTAATAATTAAGCAGCAGCATGGATTTGTCCAAAAGAGGTCCACGGTCACAAATCTATTAGTTTTCACAGATTTCTTGTTCAATAACATGGATCATCAAGTACAGGTAGATGCTGTTTACACCGATTTTCAAAAAGCTTTTGACAAGGTGGATCATGAACTGCTTCTGACCAAAATAGCGTTCAATGGTATACGAGGCGATTTATTACGTTGGTTTGCATCATACGTCACTAATAGAACACAAAAAGTAGTCATTAAGGGCTTTGAATCCAAATCTATACATGTCACATCCGGGGTCCCCCAAGGTTCAATTTTAGGGCCTCTCCTATTTATAATTTTTATAAATGACCTAAGTCAATGTTTCAGATATTCAAAATTTCTACTCTATGCTGATGACCTTAAAATTTTTAGAATTATTCAAAATAAAACTGATTGCTCTTCATTCCAAGACGATTTGGATAGATTCTCGGCGTACTGTAATAAAAATAAGTTAAAGTTAAATATCCTAAAGTGCTCATCTATAACATTTACTAAAAACAAACATATTATAACTCACACATACAATCTAAATAACACCTTATTACATAGAGTCATCGTAATCAGAGACCTTGGGGTACTTCTGGATAGTAAACTTCACCTTGATCAACACATTGACAATATTATTAACAACGCATTTCGCATGTATGGATTTGTAATGAGATGCATGACTGACTTTAAACGTACTCGTACGTACATTCACTTATATAAATCTTTGGTTCGATCTCAGTTGGAGTATGCTGTAATGGTTTGGAACCCCCTATACAAAAAATACATAGCTAATCTTGAAATCGTACAACATAAATTCCTTAAAGCTACACATTATCGTTGCTTCCAAAAAAAATCATCTCACGTTAATTTATTGAAATGTTATAGACTAACTACTTTAAAAAATAGACGCATTTTCCTGGAAACTAAATTTCTGTATGATCTGTGTAATAACAAGTACGACTGCTCAGAGTTAACAAACAAATTGTGTTATATAGTACCTAGAACTGTTATGCGGCGTGAGGTGCGGGGACGCCCGCTATTTGCAGTATCCTCTTGTCGCACCAACGCGGGAGTCCGGGCACCTCTTCGACGTTTAGCAAAAAACTATAACACCCTTTTCTCGGAACTAGATTTGTTTTCTTTGTCAGCTTATAAAATTCGCACTGAGTTACTTAAAATTATCGAAACAGCAGAAGATTGACCTATTTTTATATAACATCAATATTAGTATTATATAATAAGAGTAAGAATTACTATTTTGTATTATTATTTAGTGAATTTGTACTCGAGCGCATCTTTTTCAATTAGAATATATAACCTGTGGATAACGTAGTTAGTTGCGCACTTATATACCTAGATAGTAAGCTTATGTTAAACATGTATAGTGCGCAATTGTTTGTTTTCCTGAATAAATAAAATAAAATAAAAAATAAAATTGCTATTTTTTTCTCAATAGATGGCGATACGTGTGTGATCTACATCCCGCTCCCGTAATGAAGTTAGTCATATTTTTATTGAGTCAACCGATTGAGACGAAACAATAATTAAGAACAACTACAACTTATACAACTTTTATAAATGAGCTTTAACAATTGTTAATTAAAAAGCATACTACACAATTAACGAATGCATACAAGACAAACGCATATATTTCACACAAACAAACACCGTAAATTGTTAGTTAAATAGACTTCTCACTCGTACATACATATATGAGTATTCTTTATTTTAAAATTACTATATAAGTAGTATAAACCAGAAATTATATTCTAGTCTAGTCAAAGGAAATTTAGCCTTCGAAACATACACATAGGAACGTACTTACTTCACACACACACACACACACACACACACATTAGTAACAATAATTTTTCAACATACAGAAATCCTTCATCAAAATTTTAGGGCAGATATTAGGTATAATTGAAATGGAATAAAATGGCATAGAAATGATAAACAATATTCAGTTTGTATTTTTTTTACAATGGCATTATTTACATTTTGACCAAAGAAGAAAGTCGCATGGAATAACATGCACTAACGCATTTTCGCGTGACTATTTCTCCCAGTCAAATCCTACCGCAAGCCGTGTTAAAGAACTTCGTTCCAATAAAACACTTATTACAAACATTAAAAGTGACAACCCTAACGCTCTACTGGAGCGTAGGTAATTATTTCAACAAATGGGCTTAGTTTCCATACTGTTCCATATTTTTACTGTGCTATGGCTGTATGTAGATCGTCTGTATATAGAGTGTTATAATTATAATTAAGTTTATGTTTTAAAATTGTTGATTGATTATGTTTTATTTTATTTCAAACATTAGTTTTCTACTTTTTGTTGCGCCCTAGAGGGTCCGTAATTATGTCCGTAAGGTTTTTTTTTAATGACAACATTATGAGATGTGTTCTCAACCTCTTTAAGCAATGCTGATTGCGTTATATTATAAGACCGCCTTAGTGAGAAAGATCGTCATAGGCATGGCACCGCACATTTAGAATAGAATAATTAATTACCAGATGACATAAAAAAATTGTAACAGTTACAAAAAAAAAATGTTAATGACTGATGAATTTCTGAATGATAAATTAATGTAGACCTATTGACCAGAGGCGTAATACTGCGAAAAATTAAATTTATGATTATTACATATGTATTGACTGTAGACATTACTCCATACCACAGATAATATAATACTACAGTCCATACTATGGTATTTATAACTTTTGTTTTCATTTATCTATCATCACTCTATTAATTTTGACATATGGACCTAGGTACATACCTATGATATAATTTTATGTTTACTTCTCGCATGATTACTATTTTATTTTGTTTCTGCTTACGCATGCAACCACATTTGTACGGCTCTTGGCATAACATAGCGATGAACTTTAAATTAAGAATTGTATTCACTAACTATGATACACAAATAAAAATGATTATGATTATGACTGCCATAGATCTACAAATGACAGCCGGGATTAACGGCTTAACGTGCTGTCTGAAACACGGAGGAACTGATCTATTAAACGTTATAAACCGATCATAAAATATTTTTATAGTAGAGGATTAAAAAAAGAAATTAGTTAAGGGATTTCATAAGTAAATTAGGTTATGTGTGATATTCCATCAAAAAATAATAATTGTAAGTTGATATTATTGCCATATTTTTGTAACCATGAATTCGACGAAATTTGTGTCCTTTTCCAACGTGGAAACCATGCTACTCGAACAACACGCAGTAAAGATGATGTAGAACCTTTTTTATGAATCATCAAACGACTTTGGTGCTCAAGGGAGCGTCAGACTCTTACAGACTAAAACTCATTTTTGTGTTCATCCAAATGTCGCCGCGTTCCAGAGCCATGGTGACTCATTCGAACAAATTCCACAACCCTGGCAGATTTATTTAGAGCCTACAAGCTAGTTTCACAGACAGGAATAAGTGTTGCGGAATTTGTTCGAAAGAGTTACCGCGGCCCTGGAATGCAAAGGGCACAAGAGGAACACGGGTGGGTTTTAGTCAGTAAGAGTCTGACACTCCTTACCGCTCCACCCAGGGCGGGAGGGGTCATTTGATGATTTCCCATCCAAAAAAAAAAAAGACAGGAACAGGTAGTTAGAATGTTCTCGAACGAGAGTTTTCGGTGTAGCTTATTGACGCTTGGTTTCTATGGAAACTGCTGATATAGGGAACGAGCACAGCGTAGACTATGCCATCTACTGTTGCAAATCTGAAACATTTACGTTGTGAATATTTGACCTGCGCTGCCACCTATACTTCCTGCACTCTCCGTTTAAGAAAACGTGCACGAAGTACTCGTAGACTGTGCCATTTAACGTCCCAAATTTGAAACTTATAAGTAAAATATACTTGACATTGACGCGTCTGTGATGCCATCTATAGTTTCTGCACGTTCTAGAGACCGATCCCAAGGCGCCTCCTTGCTCTATGGTAGGTACCTACAGCTTTATTTTTACACAGGCCACTTGAATGGGCTATATTTAAAACCTTGGTCCGAGTTTACAACCCTTCACACACGTCAGTAGCCATTGACGTTTGAAATATATGATTGTGAGTAGAGTTAGTGAAGGACATGTGTATTCGTATCAATAATATTAATAGTATTGAAAAAAAAACCGGCAAGAATGTATGGAGTTACTAGCCGCGTCCCGCGATTTCACCCGTATAAGTTTCGATCCCGTGGGAATATCGGGGTAAAAATTATCCTATATGTACTAAATACCTGTGTCTATGTACCTGCAATCAGTCTGCGATAGCTTACTAAAAAAACAAGCAACAAGACAAACGTTGTCCTTTGTTTTATAAGGCAATCCACAAAGCGAATGTCCATTTAATCTAGGTACAATAAGTAGCAATAACAACGAATTAAATCGATTAATAACAACCGAGTTTTATGATAAGCAATATTGGACATATTGCTATCATAAAACTCGGTTGTTACATTTTGCTTATAAAAACTTGGCTGATAATCTTTATTTATAAAATTCATCATCATCACATCGACAGACGTCCACTGCTAGGCATAGGCCTCCTCGCGCGTGTCGT
This sequence comes from Hecatera dysodea, assembly GCA_905332915.2. NCBI lineage: Eukaryota > Metazoa > Arthropoda > Insecta > Lepidoptera > Noctuidae > Hecatera > Hecatera dysodea. The sequence continues at coordinate 19,073,525 of HG995299.1, read as the reverse complement.
CACAACGACCTGTGCGCCTCGCATCCATCGGCTACCCGCAACCCTCACCTGGGCCCCAAGTCTGCTATTTTTATAAATTTGTCATTCCAATACGATTCCATTGTCATTTTGCTAAAAGTTCGTAATCTGCTAAATTCATAATGGTCGATCATTGGTCTGTCAGTGGTCTCGTAATACTTTTTGATAATCGAGCTATTAAAAAGAATGACTGCACAATGACGTTCTAATGGTAGGTCACTGATCAAAGGAATTGTGAAAATTTTAGCATACGTCTGTCATTCATTTGTCATTATGTACGAGATTACCATTCTATGCCATTTATTTCAATGGAATGTCAGTGGTTGACCATTGGAAAGTCATAATGACGCTTTTATGTTAGTAAATTACCAAAATTGTCAAAATCGACCAAATTATGAGATCAATGATAGACCATTTTGACACTATTGTAATAGCAGACTTGGGGCCCTGGTCATCGGTCCACCTTGTGGGAGGCCTTCAAACGCCGCTTCTTCCGATACGCGGTCGCCACTCCAGAACTTTTCTGCCCCATCGATCATCTGTTCTGCGAGCGATGTGCCCTGCCCTCTGCCACTTCAGTTGACGATCCCTCGGGCTATATCGATAACCTTGGTTATTTAGCGAATATCATCATTCCTTATTCGATCACGCAAGGAAACTCCGAGCATTGCCCTCTCAATTGCCCTTTGAGTGACTTTAAACCATCTGATGAGGCCCATCAAAAAAACTCCAAAGGCCAAAGGCTGAGGGCCAAAGGTTGCCTTGAAAAGATCGCTTTTAACGATAAGGCCGCCCATTGTGTCACCCTATGTAATGTTTTCTTCATCTATGAGTGAGAGTATTTATTCTATTCTATTCTATTCCCATTGTTAGCGACCACGTTTGAAGTCCGTAAGTCATCACTGGCAACGACTTTCCTCTTGAGACACTGGTATTTGAGATGAGAAGATACCGCGCAAACTCCCGAACGCCCGCGCCGCCCAATCGAGTTGAATTCATAAAAGTAATATATATTAATATATTACATTTTAATAAGTACCAATTACCTACAACACTAACTTGTTTGTCATATCACTTATTGTTGGAATGTATTGTTGTGTTAGATTCTAGATTATCATTATTGTAATAACTGTTTATTTATAACCATGACGTCATTGAAGTTAATTTCGTTAAAAACAAAACAATAAAACTCTTTGTTTCAAGTATTTATAACTCAATCATATTTATGAATCTATCAATCAATTGTTTTTATCGCGATAGATAAATAGTTGATAAAATAAAGTAACGAACTTGATTGACAAAAAAACTTTTTACAAAAAAAATATATATAGCTAATTTTTTTTTTTAGAAGTTGGTTGTTTTTTTTTATTTTCACTTTTTAGTAGTACACAGCCCCACCCCCCATCTTAACGTATAATAGGTACCCATCACAGCGTACGCAGTATAAATTGGTGTAAACAATAAACAAACATGCGATTTCAGCAATCTCGAAGAATTTTTTATCATTTATTGAAGAGTTCCGTTTCCTATCTCTGTTCTTCATCAGATCTTCACCAAACTAGGAAGGAACCACCTTGAGATACTAAAATTCTCTTCCAAACCATCGTATACTAAAGTCTGACACTCCCTTCCGCTCCGCCCAGAACGGGAGAAGTCAATTGAAGATTTCCCATCCAGAAAAAATAGCTGAAAGTTTCATAAACTTTTGATATTGATACCTTTTGACGAACTGCTCATCTCATCACTAAAATAAATCACCTATTAAGGTACCTAAACAACCGAAGCTTATCCTAATGATAGCACAATCTCACAGAGTGTTGTCCAGAATATTAGCTCGGTTTGTTTGCGGGCAGTAATCGAGACTCAATGGCCCTGACGCCCAGACGGTATGACAGCCTGACGCTGAAGGGCCATGATTAATTGCCACTGACGCAATCTGAGACAAACAAGCTGTCCAGCGCGGTGTGGGCTTCTTTTTCGTACAGACAATTTGGGTGTTGGGACTTAATTAAAATGGGCTGACGTTTGTGTCATATTTTCTCGAGTTAGTAAAAATTTAGGCAGGTAACGCTTCCCACGGTTCCTTTCAGTCTACTCTCGTTCATTCAAACCTGCGAAAATTCGAACCTCTCTATAATTCAAAGTTATCACGAGTTCCCTACAAAATAACTTTATATTTCGAAGTAAATCAAATAATCAATACATTTTTATGTACTTGGTAATTCGAACGCTACATTACAAAACCACGCGTTAATTCAATCATTCAAGTTGCAGAGAGAAAAAGACAGAAAGGCTAATGAAACTTTGAGACAAGTTCAAACTTGTATCATCGTACATGAGATTTTCTTCTTTCGTTCTTTCGAAAAATTAATTAATTCTTCCTTTAAACTTTTGTTATCTATACTAATATTATAAAGCTGAAGAGTTTGTTTGTTTGTTTGTTTGTTTGAACGCGCTAATCTCAGGAACTACTGGTTCGAATTGAAAAAATATTTTTGGGTTGAATAGACTATTTATCGAGGAAGGCTTTAGGCTATATAATATCACGCTTAAACCAATAGGAGCGGATCAGCGATAAAGAATGTTTTAAAATCGGGGATTCCACGGGGACGAAGTCGCGGGCAGCAGCTAGTTGTTAAATAATAGCAGTTAATAAAATGAAATAATAATTGATCAACAGCAACACTTAATAATTAGTAGTTTTATTTATTTTCTGTCAATTTAGAACCATTTGAAATTTCAAACACTCGATATTTCGTAATATTTTAAGAGTCCCTCGAGTTTCGAATTAACGAGATTCGACTGTATATAAACCCCGTCCATCTGTCTGCGGGCTGTATCTATATGAACCGTAGTAATTGGGAGACACTTGACATTTTTTCATAGTGTATGTGTGTCTATTATCTACTGCTACAACAACAAATAAAAGTTAGCCACTACCTGACCCGGAAAACATCGTTTTGCCACATAAAATAAAATAAAAAATAGGGGTAGTCCTCCCTTAAGATTTAGGGGGATCAAAAATAGATGTTGTCCGATTCGCCACCCTAGCCGATATGCACGTTACGCTAAGATTCACGAAAATCCATCGAGCCGTTTCGGAGGAGTTCAACCTCAAACCCCTTGACACGAGAATTTTAAATATAAGACTAGCTGACCTGGCAAACGTCGTTTTGCCACATTAAATAAAATAAATTAGGGGTGGACCACCCTTAACATTTAGGCGGATGAAAAATAGATGTTGTCCGATTCGCCATCCTAGCCGATATGCACGCTGAAATTCACGAAAATCGGTCGAGCCGTTTCGGAGGAGTTCAACCACAAACACCAGAATTTTATATATTTATAAGAGATTTCGGCCACTTTTTCAACTAATAACCATAATAATCTTATTTAAAACACTCTGTGTTTATAGGATTCTCATGGTTTGTGTCAGTCATATCTATCGTTTGTAACTGATACACAATCATGCGGGCATTATCATAACCGTTTCTAGTTCGAGCCAAATTGATTATGAAATGTGAGCGGAAATATTCATTCATATAGGTACTTATTGTATAATGATACTAGCTGACCCAGCAAACGTTGTTTTGCCATATAAAATAAAAAATATTAGGGGTGGACAACCCTTATCACTTAGGGGTATCAAAAATAGATGGTAGCCGATTCTCAGACCTACTGTATATGCATATAAAATTTCATAAAAATCGGTCAAGCCGTTTCTGAGGAGTATGGAAACTAACATTGTGACACGAGAATTTTATATATAAGATGCTGTAGGTACATACAGTGCTTATGTATGTAGGTAGCAGGTACCTATTTCATTTTGCACAGAGCGTTTATAATGTTGAATCTAAATAATTGTCTATTTATTTATAAGCTTTTCGTCCGCGCTTAGGAATTTTGGGAAATCCTCTCTTTTGGTACTCTCCTAAACTCCCCAAGGATACATGCCAAATTCCAGCTTTCTAGTGAGCTGTGCGTTGTCTGTCAGTCACTCAGTAACGGAAGATATTCGTACTGGTAGTTTAGGTGCTTTTTTTTTGGTTTAGTTTGATTACTTCCCATTTAAAAGTCAACAAAATCCTGACATCATTGTAAAGGAAAATAGGGATATGTAAAAATCCCCACACACTACGCTGGCTCAAAAAAATAAACACACACGACAGGCGTGTTTTTCAATTATTGTTTTTTTTTTCATACCTTTTTTGCTGTGTAATAAGCAATCTTGGGACGCTGATAGATAATACGTAGTCGTTATTTTCATGAAATAAAATATTTTCGTTTTATTTATGTGCGATGGCTCCAACTTTTTATTTTTTCAAATTATTACCAGCCTATTTTACCCGGGATAACTCAACGCTTCTAACGATACTACAAACATACATACTTACATTCATACATGAACCCTGACAACAAACAAAACAACAGTCGTGTAATAAAGATAAATGAATCCACGGCCTACGCAGCTACGCCGTAGCGCTACGCAGAACATTGGTTTATTCGATCAGCCTCTTATAAACTACGCTATAATAATATACTACAATACTTTACAATATATTACAAAATAAAAAATATTCGATCAGCCTCTTATAAACTATATTTTTTTTGTTTAGTTAAATACTGATAAACAAAAAAACTATCATGGATTTTCTAGCACGTTATTTCCATGGATATCTACAAATCTACGCTTTGGAATGCAGATTCCAAAGCTAGTTGTAGAACTAGTACATGTTTTGAGGACTAAGTATTTCGTAATTCAAAAGTGGGTAAGGTACCTTTAAATGGTGTAGTTGAAATAAATAATTTGATTTTAATTCATATAACCAATTTATTACATTTCAAAGAGATATTTCTGTGTATACCCAAAGTATTTGGTGGGTAAATTTCAACATTAGATTTTTATTTGTCATTTCGGTGGGATTTTTTTAGTTCAATGCTATCTACATATTTTTAGTGACAAATAAAACTTTAGCCTATTTTATAACATTGTGCGTGAGTGGACATCAAATTTCATCAAAACTTACATAAATATTTAAGGATGAATTTTTAAGAGTCCACTGAAATGAAAAGTGTCTACCGAAATGATAAAAATGACCACCGGAATGATAAACTGTGCACCGGAATGAAATAAATCCACCGAAATGATACAGCTGAGAACAACCGTGCCGGGCAGTCAGGGTTCCGTACTTTGTTAGGTTTGATTTCCACAAATTTTAGATAAACACTGAAATCAAATCAAATCAAAGCCACGCATTGTTAGGGATAACTCAAATAAAAGTCGTCAGATCTCAATCAAATTTAAATGGGACCAGACGACAAGCACCAGCTTTCGAATATAAAAATAATCATCAAAATCGTACACCCAGTACAAAGTTATGAGGTTAACACACACACAAAAAAAATGAGAACCTCCTCCTTTTTTGGAAGTCGGTTGAAAATAAGTTTATAGATGAAGTCCAGGTCTTTTTATAAAGTACTTATTATGCAGTTTTCGTTGGCTTAGAAGAAATAAAGCATATTTCGTTATATTTGCTGAAAGTCGTCCTCCCTAGCCGCGCCACATACATACTTTTAAGATTAATTAATCAAAATGAATAGTTTCTTCAGAGAAGAAAGTATCAACGAAGAGTAGAGAAAAGGTACTATTATGTAAATTGATTTATGGATAGTTAATATTAAATATTGCAAATTGACTTGCTGCAGAGTATACCTTCTAGCCGGACCACACCCTACGACCAATAACTCCTTAACTAAAGGGGATTATTGGACCATATTTGGCGTGTGCAAGGTACTCTTTAGGTAGTTTTTTTCGGGATATTGATTTATTAATAGTTCATTATACTCTATCTAATTTGAGGTGGCGCGGCCAGAGAGCACTGCCTGGCGGCCGGACCACATAAATTGTTAATTAAAAAGATATCTCTTGAGGTACTAAGTATATATATATATATATATATATATTCCGATGAAAGTAGACTTTAGGTAGGTATTATTTCGAAGTAATAGCATCTGAGTACTAAACTGTGGTCCGGCCACAGAGGAACACACGATTTCCTCGAAAGCTTTTTTGCCTCACGGTTCCCAAGTTTTTACGCTGAGGGTATCCATGCTTTACCTAATCGCTGGAAATGGGTTGTAGATAACAACGGTGCCTACTATAAAGACAAGTAATTGTAAATCTATACTAATATTATAAAGCTGAAGAGTTTGTTTGTTTGTTTGTTTGTTCGTTTGTTTGTTAGAACGCGCTAATCTCAGGAACTACTGGTTCGAATTGAAAAATTATTTTTGGGTTGAATAGACCATTTATCGAGGAAGGCTTTAGGCTATATATCATCACGCTTAAGCCAATAGGAGCGGAGCAGCGATAAATAATGTTTTAAAATCGGGGATACCACGGGGACGAAGTCGCGGACAGCAGCTAGTTAAAAATATAATTTAAAATTGTTTTGTTTGTTTGTTTTGTTTGTTTTTTATGTATTACCCATATTTGCAAAATAAAATTCTATTCTATTCTATTCTATTCAACGCTCATTACTTTCCTACCAACCCAATATATACATGTACTAGCTACATAGAAATATAAGTATATTATATATCTTAAACACAAATATTACACAACAAATACACCCGATTAATCTAATCTACACTCACATTACAAAACTATGACTTTGTATTTGATACAAGGATCTCTAAAACTTTATGGTTTTATCATTTCGGAGATACATTTCATTCCGGTGGACTGTAATTGGTATAACAGTCCACCGAATCCACTGAAATGATAACACTGAAATGATAAAATAGAGGTTAGTTCTACGTTTAACTCCGAAATAAAATTATTAAAATAATATGAACACTACTCAAACAAAACAGTACTTACAGCGAATTTAATACACAATTTTGAAACAAATTAAACGAATCTAGCACGAGTTATAACAGTCACCGAAATGAAACTATTTTTGTCCCCATGTTACTGAAATGATAAACTTACTTTTTTGGCGGAAAAACCGCAAGCTTTGGGACCGGTGCGTTTGCGCCAAGAGCTTGAGCTGGACTGATCCGAAGTGAGGAAAGGTGAGAGGGGCGTAACAACGCAATGTTGACATGGCTATTCTACTAAAACTTACTGTCCTCTGAAATGATAACTTTTTTCCAGACAAAAGTTGACTGTCTGTCAAATCCATGAGAAAGAAGATAAACAAACAAAAATAGTTTTATTTGATCGAATATATTATAATTTAATGATAAGAAAATCGATTGTAATCCATATTATGAATGTATTGGCAGGGGAAGGTATTTTATGAGCGGAATTGGGTTCGGGACAGGCCACCGTGATGATAAAATAACACTTTGTATTTTTTTTTTTTGGTATATTAGGGGGTAGAAATCAATGATTTTTTTTGCCAAGGTAGAGAAGTACTTACGTTGTTGAAAAAAAATATATAAAATAAAAAACCAGCACATTGCACTACCGTTCTCAGGTTTGCCGTGTATTTTTTTTGCTTGCGCAATTCACCCTGGTTCTAAAACTGAAGTCACGTCAGGCGACGTGCTAACCATGTTATTTGTTCACAAACAGCACTCCGACTTATTTGTATGTTTTTATTTTTAGAACAAACAGTAGCTTTAAAACACGTTTAAGTGAATAATTGTGTTATTTAAAAAATACAGAAGAAAGACGTAGAGACAGCTCAGTGACATCTATTTACATTACATTTTGATAAAAAGGTAGTTTTTCACACACGGAATGCAACAAGAGGAAAACCAACACATTATAGTAAAATTTTCTCGACCGAAAAACCTTTCTTTTGAATTTGATTTTTTGTTAAGGTTTAATTTTAGACCGCAAAACGATTGCCACAACAATCCTTCAAAGACTTTAATATTCGTACAACTTTATGCAGCCGATTGCATTGAAGATTTCATCAGGCATTGTATGTAATGGTGATTTAGTTTTAGTTTAGTTACATATAAATTGTGTTTTCTTTGTTATTCGGAATACACCGTATCTTACAGCTCCAGTCTATAATTTTCATTTTCCTGTCTAACCATACATCTCAACACTTTTGTTGGCTACAAGGCATAGTTTAATTAAGAGGCATTATATGAAGTTAACTTAATATTTTTTTTTCTTTTTAAATAAACTTTGCCCCACACTAGGATTTACTCCTGTATCGTGGGTGCGTTCACAAACATGAATACTCACATACCTACACAAAACACCTAGACCCGGAACAATTATCTGTAGGCCATACAAACATTATTTCCGTGCGGGGATCGAACCCACGACACGTAGCGCAGCAGCTGAACACTCAACCACTGCGCCAACAGTGTCTTCAAATACTTGAATAATGTCAATTGAAATAATATTATTCAAGTAAGTTACTCATTCACCTATTACTGCTGCTACCTGCTTACTACGACCTTCTACCATATACGAAGTGCATATATAGGTCCCTACAGGACAATAGAAAAATCCATTTAGTGTCGCAATGTGTTTATTTAAATAAGAGCTAAAGTTAATCTACTAGGCACACACCAACTCGTCCCCTTTTTATAAACAAGACCTCTCTCTATATTATAGTAAGTATTTCATTACGTTCCTCACACAAGGGCCTTGTTTTTCCCTCCGACTCAGCGCAACCTTGACCCATGAAGTACTGCCATGGAGTACTGCCCCCCATCACAGCGCAGCCTTCACTCATGTGGAACTATTACTATACCTACCTACCTACTTACCTTCGTAACACAAATCATCAAAATCCTTTTTACAATTCAATTTGCTGGGGAGTTTGTTGCGCCACTTCTTCCCAGCTAAAGCTAGGAAGTAGAGATAAGTGGGTGTTTTGGGAGACTTATTTTACATAAAGACAGTACCTAACCCATTTGTAAAACCACGAAGGGTGCGATCACATACTTAAACTCGTACATAAACGTCGTGTTACTGGAATAAGCATAAGTAAGGACTGAATGCCCGGTCATCTTAAATGTGAAATATCTCGATTCGGTTATCATTTGATGAGCAGTGGTGGCCGAGTGGTAATGGCCCTGACTTACGAATCGTAGGTTGCGGGTTCAAACTCTGCCATTGAGTAATTTATTACACCACTGCTCTCAAAACGGTGAAGGACATCGTGAGGAAACCAGCATGTTTTAGAACCATTTAAAATTCGAAGACATGTGAAATTTACCAACCCGCACTGGGCCAGCGTGGTGGATTACGGGCTTATGGCCCATTCCCTCTCCTAGAGAGGAGGCCTGTGCCCCTGAAGTGGGAACATTAAAAGGCTGATTTTGTTATGTTATCATTTAAATGTAGGTACCGAGTGCCAGAGATTAATGACTCGCAAACATTTAATCGGAACCAACGGCTTCATGTAAGCACGTTGCCCGCCGCTGCCAATGGTTGCCATTTCATCATCATCCATAGCACGGAGGAAGCTCGGTAAGCAATGTATGGTGACCCATCCAAGCACCGAACTCGGCAAGCGTAGCTTATCACCGATTTTCAAGCTGTGGAGTTTTTATTATTTTGACACAAACTCTCTGGTGATGTGACGACGCTATGTAGGAATTGCTACGTCTCTGCTGACCCCTGGATATACTAGTGTGAAGTTATAGCAAGTCATACTCATGGTTTATAGTTTTATGGCTTACTAACGGCCGAACCCAATAACCGATCTATCACATACTGGAGATAGAAAAACAAATGAAACAACAGAAAAATTATATAGGTTTTCTATTGTTTCATTTGTTTTTCTATCTCCAGTATGTGATAGATCGGTTATTGGGTACGGCCGTTAGTCGTGGTCATAAAAAATAGGCAATCCTAATAGATTCGATCATTACAGTTGACACACCGCTTACTGGAAAAACAATTTCCTTGTGGAAAAGACATAAATTATTTTGAGTTCACCAGATAAGTAAATACCATTTATTAATGGAAAAGCAACATTTATTGAGGTAGGTATTGGTCGATTCAAACTTAATGACTTCTTTAAAATACCCCAGACCTAAACCCCGCTCTCACAAGAATTTGCTACTGCGCAGCGGCTCGCGCATTGCTCCGAGGCGCCATCAGCTTCCCATAACCTCGGGCCTACCTATTTATGAAACAGCTTCAGGTAAAGTTCAATTTCAGTTCTAAATAAAACTCTGATCAAATGATCAGATCGGTAGTTATTACACTGACTTTTATTGAAACAAACGACTGCTTAGTAGGTAACCAAACTTTAGTAGAAACTAGCTGTGCCCGCGACTTCGTTCGCGTGGATGTCGGAAACGAAATGTACCTAAATACAGTCAATACCTTGCATAACCTGACCCCTCTCAGAATTTGGAAAATAAGAAGAGGGTAATTCAGGGCACTTTAGCTTTGTTTTCTTCACCTTTGTCTTGTGGATAAAGGAAATGAAAACAAAATTGGGTTAGGTACAAAGTTTTTTTCCTAACGTTTCTCAGCTATTTTTATGCAAATTTTCAAGGTTTAACAATCGCGTGAAAGAAAGTTGTTAAACACTTTACGTTTAATGAATGCTTGCCTTGAACACGTCTCGTATTCAACACACACACCTGCATCTTTACCTCTTTAGGTAAAATTTAAACCAATTTAGATACAGATGTAAAATTTAACTGTTTGCTTAATGCCGTGTAGGACGTAATTTCTGGAAGTAGGTAAGGACTGAACCGTTTTTGAAAATTCGTTCAATCTATGAACGAATTTGGGGCTACTCGCGGTGGTGCAGAGTAAAACACCTGCCCGGCCCTCCACCCTGACATGGAGCTAAAGAGCTTTTAAATGTGTAACTGCTAAAAAGAGAATATAAACATCAGAAAGAATTTAATCCTCTCGCTCGGGTGAGCATACCTATAATTAATCCGACAGAAATAAAAAAAAGTCAAGTCATTTATTTAAATTAGGCTGAGTGCTAGCACTTTTTGAACGTTACAAAAAGACAGTCACCCAAAACCGCCCCGCCCGTCACCACTTCAAAGTGTTAGCTGGGAAGAAGAGGCGCAACAAACTCCCCAGAAACACATCTGTCTGTTAAGTTAGAAGAACTATCATTTATATAACAGTATATATATATCATAGGTAACACATAAAACCTCAAACTATATATCCGACAAACTTGAGCATAAAAACATTGTAAAGCTAACTTTAATAAGCCTCCAGACACAAAGGGCGTGCCCGCTTATACATGTGCAGGGGTAGAATCTAAAAATAGATCTGTCATACCTTACAGAATAACGGTTAAAGAAAATTGTAGTCTCATAAAAAACACAATAACTTACATGAAGAATATGGTTGACAAAAGTAACTTACCTACTTAACTAAGGAATTGTCGTTAATAGGGATGTTTCCTGAGTAAAAAATATATGATTATGTTTAGTCCGTCAGTTAGATTATAGAAAAATATTGGACACGTATTTTTTCCTTTATCAAATCTATAAAAACTAACGAAGATACAAAGCATCAAAGATCAGGAGTGGGGGCTTGTGACGTCACGGCTCGCTAAAAATTGTAGCGAGTAGTGACGTCACACGAGTTTTCAACGCACTGTATCGTCTTCATTTTTTGTTTACGTGAAAAAAGAAAAAATACGTGTCCAATATTTTTTGGAAATCTATCCGACGGACTAATTAGATTTTTTTAGTCAACTACCCTATTGTAATTATAATCATATAGGGTACTTCTACAATGCATTCAGAAGCAATTATTATTGACTGCTATTGTCAATATTTTTCGACTAGGTATAAAATTAAAGTAATAAAATCTAACTGCTTATCTACTTAGTTTTCATACTTTTGATCCATCCTAAGCAAGTGCGAGTTTTATTAATACTGTGAGCTGGAGCCACAGATATAGATAACTGTGGCTGGAACCTTTAATCTCAAACAGATGCACAGTATTTTGCATTTACATAGGTACGTATGATAATTATTATTTTGAACAAACCTCGGTAGATCCTACATCCCTAACTATAAGCAAGAGACATTTAATATTTAATTACAATAATGTCCCATTGCTTTATCTAGACAATATTCGAACAACAAAAGACAGCGACAAGTGAAAACCATAACAGACTGGGAACCGAACCAACGAATCATAATCCGCAAACAAATCTACGAAGACGTTCAAACTTCGATATTGTGCCAAGAAATAATAAAGAGTTGATTGTAAGACAGTGGATTCAGAGTGGATTTATCTAGCTAAATAACTCATTGTGTGTTAATTATATAATAGGTATGAACTAGTTTTCATAGACACCAAAATCTGGATAAACATGTGCAAAAATGTGCTTAAAACTACAAATGAGCAAAAACTCAAAGATGCGTTCTCAGTCGCGCAAGTCGCACGACAACCATAGCTACACGGGTCCTACGCCTTAGCAATGGAATGCAATGCGAGTTTTATTTTGAGCCAGCTCAAGTGGAAAATTTTAGCCATTTCCTACTTTTACAACCACGTTACTTATATACTAATTCACATGACCACTGGTTTGTTTGCAAAGATCATTAAAAGTAGACTCAAAGAGTATAATAAAATATGGGAGAGTAGACTATTGTTTTCTAGTGAAACAAGTAGTTAGGTACTTATTCTGATAGGGACAGTGTATAAAGGTATCTACAGTAGCCGTTTTTACTTGATTTTATTATCTATCTTCAGTCGCTGTGATGTCATTCATAAAATTTCAGATTGTAAATCGGTCAGTAGGAACAGATGAATACAAAACCAGTGTAGTTTACGATGCCTAGTGCCATTAAAGAGGCTATCAAAGCGACAATATAACGAATAACGACCCATTATCTTGTTGTTTGAGCGAGCTCTTCAGTTATTATTACGATGCTGTATTTAAAATTATGTACTTGATACAGAGTTAGTTCCCACCATCAAGATTACTTACCTACTGTCTGGCCGTGACTATATCATATTTATTAATGCCGACAAGAAATATAGGTACCTAGGTAAAGTTATATATCATCAGTGGTGATTAAGTTTTATATTATTCAGGAAGTCCCTTCATATTACATATTTACGATGGGATGATATTGACCCCAAAGCAGCAAATAAACCTGCACGCAGTGTACACGTGGCTTTATGTGCGTAATTTAAATTTGCGCCATCTAGTGCTGAATAGAAATACTAAGTTCAACACTGCCATCTTGCGGTAATAAACGAAACCGCGCCATAGATACAGAGTTACTGTTTCCATTTACAAAAGTTTATCAATTTATTTCTGAATTATTCCAGAGTTTTAAATTAATTTTGATAGGGCATTTTGAGTAAACAGAAGCCACTTGTTAATTTAGTTACACATTAAATAAAACAATAAAATTGCCAAATGAAATGCCCTATTATTTTCATTACCTGCTATTTTGTCTATGCCTTGCTCTATTATTTTGCGCCTGCGCTCTTGATGGTCTACGCGACGTACCTAAAATCATTTTGTGGAAAATTTGAAGTTTGTTGTTATTTGTGACAACTTATAATTCATAATTATTTATGAAAGCTCCGTGCTAATTACCATTCCAGGCGCGGGGCAAGATTTCACTGTGGTGGTTAGCCTGGATGCGTTCAGACACTATACTTCGAGCGGTGTACGGTAGCCATCTTGGAATCGAACAAAGCTTCAGATGTGTAGTTTGTCTGTTTATCAATAATTTTTGTGCATTTTCTTGTAAATAGTTTGTATGTTTAGGATATGTACGGAACGTTCGTCCATATGTGTAAATAGCTATGGCTGCGACAAGGAAATTACAAGGTAATTTGTTATGTTATCAGGTTAGAGATTGATTGACCCCAACCGATGTAGGTACGTGTTCTAGAGCATTATTGTCAATTGATGAGACCTCTGGCGTACTGGAGCCAGTGGTGCTGAGCTGAATATGTGAAACGTGTGTTAATTACACGCGTACAGATCGCAACGCGTACAGGTGGTCGGTTAAACTTGACAAACTGCCGCGTTTCTTACGATTATAGTACTGGAGACACGATTTTATTGTTATGAACGATCAACATCGACAGCCAGTCGATCGTTATCAGGCCTACCCTCGCTTCTAATAACAAAATCGCGAAACATTGAATTGTTTTTAAGTGATACCTTCGTGAAACAGGTTTTTGCATTAATGCAATAATGTGGTTTGCAGGTGAAATAGACAGGTGTTTAAAAAAGGTAACGGAGGGCGTGGAGACGTTCGATGACATCTGGCAGAAGGTACACAATGCGACGAACAGTAACCAAAAGGAGAAGTATGAGGCGGACCTCAAGAAGGAGATCAAGAAGCTTCAGAGGCTACGGGATCAGATCAAGTCGTGGATCGCCTCCGGGGAGATTAAGGATAAGAGTACACTTTTAGAATATAGGAAACTAATAGAAACAGTGAGTTGATATCTTTAATATTACTTACATACGTGATATTTAATCTAACATAGGTACATTATTATTGGTCTCAACCAATATTTGAATTCAAGTTTGAACCTTTATGGATGAACTTTCTGTTATCAATAGTATTCATATCAGACATTCAAATCAATGTCAAATAGTTGTTCACAAGTAGAGTTTGTTTCTACTATTTTTTTTAAATATTAATTTGATATTGAATTTCATTTATTGTAACGTAAAAATATTAAAACTTTGTTGAAACTTTCTTATTAGTATACTTATAAGAAAGTTTGAAACTAGTCATCAAAATCCATATGTTTTTACATGTGCTGTCTATCTACCCTCTCTGTGCTATCAGAACCTAGCATGAAAACCTTTTTATTTATTTATACCTTCACATTACGATGATCGGTTTATACGTTTCATTGTTTTTTTTTCTTTTTGATAAAATTCATCTTGTTGAAAGTGGCATGTTGCTTTGTAAGTTAAATAGGAATAAATAGACCCAATGTTTTATCCAACCCATAAACTCTAGGTCATACTCACTTTTTTTTTAGTATAAAAGTCATTAAAAACACAGATATAACCCAAATGGGAATGTTTCCAATGGCAGGTACTGTTGGCCCAAATGAACCTGTTTTATTATATTCTAAACACTCAATCCAACCTGTGATTTTTTAAATGTTTACTGTCCAGAATGTCACATTTATATAAACTTCTGTGTAGTTAAAAGATCTTTAAACCATCTTGCCAATAAGTTTCACCGTTACATCTTCTTTGAATATAATTTATTTATTCCAATTTTATGCAACATATGTTAGCTCTAAATACCTATATATACCTATAAAAATTGGGCAGCAATGGATAGTTACATAGCAAAAACTGACACAATTGGTCACCAGAATGTAACCACCTTACGGAACTTCCGTTGACCGCTTCAATCAATAATTTAGTGAATTTCAGCTACACAAGTTCTCTACTGACTGATTTCTCTCTTTAGAAATTATCTGTTCTTTATATTAAATGTTGGACCCAGATGTCATTACAAGCTCAATGGCAATACCAATACTAACCTTATAATGATGATATTTAAATGTTTGTCTATGTAGGTTCACAGAAATTGCAAAAGTCTGAATAAGTGTACTTAAATATTAATATTTGGGTGCATTTATTCAGACTGAACAGTGAATCATATATGTAGATAGGAAAAGGCTCCATTGAAAAGATTTATTAAATTGCACTGTTTATTTATCTGGCTTTTTAAGAGCTTTTTAATGGCTTCCAATGAATGGCCCTCAGACTAAGTGTCCTTTCAACCAGTTATTAAGGTTTCTTCTCTATCTGGCAAGCTTTTCTTGTGTTCCTCAGGAAGATAGTAGTTAGAGTTTGTCAGTGCCACAGATTCTTGTGTCAAAAACACTTTTCTTATGTTATTTTTTTTACTTTTTGAGTTAGAAATTCAGGTTCTTTTAATAATTCTAACTTTGTGAGACAGACAGTAATGTGAAATTAAAATCATTGAACAAATTCTAACAAATTTTTATCTTAAATTTTTCATATGAATCATGTTTTATTTTTCTCTTTGACTACAATTCAAATGACCCAGCTCACAATTTTCAAATGCTCCAGTATTGTCAAATTCCAGTGATTTCCAGTCATTTATTTTCTATTAACTATAAAAATGCGTGTGCTTACTACTATTATTAAACAAAAAACAATAAGCTTTCTAAAATAATTAAACAACGGAAGTTTCGGTATTTTCAGTGAGTTTAGTTTTTTTTTTCTTCAATTTATTAAATTATATCGTATCCAATACGATTTCAACATATCAAGTAATGTACTTAAGTACAGACACACCCCCAAGTTTCATAATAATACGAGTGAGTGTAGTGATATATTCTCCAATCTGTTACACAATCCTTATCTGGGAGATAAACTTGCATTTCGAAATACGAGTTAAGGAATAAGTAAAGCAACGCTTTCAAAATGCGTCCATGGAGGTTTAAAGTTATACAAAGTTCATTTATTATTACGTTTTAAAACTTAGTTTGCTTGTTGTCCCCTGCTAGTAGTTTTATCTATGTCGCCCTGTAGCTTGTGTTTCGTGTATGTTCTTCTTTATGGTAATCAAATATTTTTACCATCTTTTACTACCTACAGACGGGGTGAATAGGAATGCAGGGGTGAATCGAAACAAAACTTTAAGGGAATTTGTACGTTATTTAAATCTTGTTTGCAACTATTACGGACTAACTGAATTTTTATAGATAAAATAAAAAAGTTGCTTTCTTAGAAAACCAATTTGATATTCAAGTGCCTTATCAAAGTTTTGTTTCGATTCACCCCTCCGTTCCTATTCGCCCCGTTTTACGGTACCTTAATCGAAGTCCTCCGGTAAATAGATCGACAAATAAAATCAGTATAATACTCCCGCTTGTCTTCCTCTGCCTGTTTTGCAGCTTAGGATTTTGATTAGATTTTAACTAATAGAAATAGCGATAAACGGGGAAGGTTTGTGTAAAATATAATCTTCACCTGTGCGAAACCTGGTCGGGCGTCGCTATTTTTAATACAGAGTTTGTTGCTGTGAAACAGCTAAGTACACCTTTTATGGCCTTACTTAATTTTTCGTTTGCTAAATAGCGCACCATTCACCATAGCCCTGGCCAAAGGCTAAATGCGGCGTCAGATGCCGATCGATACGATATCCTGTAAACAATCTTCCATGCATTAGATACAATGTATGACACAGATAAAACTGATTTAAATTCAGAGTCAACATTCGAACGTGAATCCAAGAACACTTTTATACTGTTTACGTGCTTTTTTTTTGCTGTCCCCAATTTATCGTTTAGGCTGAAACCTTTTAAAATGTCATCATATTCATTTACACTATAGATGTTATATACAAATAAATTGTCAAAGATCTGATGCGATTTTTACTAAATAAACAAGACAAAAACGTAAACTAAAGATACCAAAGGTAAAGAGTAGAGTTTGTAGATAATAATTTGTAAAACAACAAGTCTATTTATACCACTGTTATAATTCGAAAGGTCAAAGTTTGAATTAAACCAATTTCCCGCCATTTATAACTCGTTTAAGTACTTTTTTTTTCGTACAATGTACGGTTGTTCGTTTACTCAATGTTTTGTTTTCTGCCTCATTCTGATGTTTTTTTTTTCTTTTCATTCCTTGTGTTTGTAAGCATGGAAATAATTGTCGCAACTTTCCCACTCGGTGTATTAAGTTTACTTCTCTGCTTATTTCCTAAAGCAGAACATGATTCACTTCATTAAGTTGTATACTAAGTAGTCCATTTAAAGTTAGCTTAAAGCAATTGCCACTGCTCTTAGAGGCACATACGCCGTCCTGATCACGCCGTCGTCGGCGTGGGCAAACGAGCGTCGAGACCACGCGTCCTAGGGACGTTACCCACTCATCTGGTAAGCAAAGAACTAAGCTGCCATGAGCTAGGGCGACAGATGACCACGGGGTGTCCACTTTCAGGAAAGTTTTCAAAATTATTAAAGAAAAATACCTGGGAAAATGTGGCTGCTAAAATTAAAAAAAAAATGTCGAAGGGAGAAAATATAATTGGCATAAAATAACGCAGTAAATATGAGCGTTACTATTCTCTCCTTAGCAGTGGATACCCTGTTAGTGTAGTTACTCAGCTGGCCGCATAAGGGCCACTGGCCACGCTAAGAACGAGTAGCTCCTGTATTTAAACATCTTGCGGTCTTGACTACAAAATGGTAAAATACTGGTTAGCGATTCCTCTGGCTATGTCTAATGGACCTTGTGTAGTTGGCCCTTCTATTACAAACCATATCTTGAGCTATGTTCAGGCTTAGGTATCTAAAATTACACTACCGACTGGGTTGTAGGCATGAAAGGCATTAATTTTTAACACTTAACCAACAGCAATCAGTATAACACAACTGAACTTAATCTTCTAAAAACAATTTGTATGATATAACTTCAACTCAACCAAAAACTGACCATGGTCATTATCAAAACCAACAACTTAGACGAAGGTTACCTTTATTGAGTTTACAAATATCTTTCTTATTTTTGTACACATATTTCCATCACATATTAAACCTTTTTTTGTAAAAATCTTAGAACATTTGGAAAAACAAATTCTATAGGAATTAATCTCTTCAATAGGGTTTTAGTTATGAAAATGAACATTTGCATGAAACGTATTGTGTTTGTTTTTTCAGCAAATGGAAAGGTTTAAAGTAGTGGAACGGGAGACGAAAACGAAGGCGTATTCCAAGGAGGGTCTGGGCGCGGCACAGAAACTGGACCCTGCTCAGAAAGAGAGAGAGGAGATGTCCTCCTGGCTCGTCTCCTCCATCGACGCACTTAATTTACAAGTGAGTACCTCATATACACGGAGGAGTGAACAAATGCAGTGGCTATGTGCGGGGAGCGGGGTCAGCCACGCATGCAGGCTAGCACATCGTGTAGAATAGTCATATCTCAATGTATATCAATTCTAATATCCACAGAAACTAAAAGAAGTATCAATTAGAATATTGTGCCTAAAACCAATCAAGTTGCTTGTTGCTTAATGTTACTCAAACAACAGTAGATGTAAGTTTTGACTGGAATAGCAAAGGTAGCAAGGATCTTCTTAACAATCCATAGTAATAATTTGTAAATAAATATCGTCGAGAATTGGATAAAGTATCGATACTTACTCGAGTATCGACATCATTTGTATAGGGAACGTGCACGGCGTAGACTATGCCATCTAGTGTTGCAAATCTGAAACTTTTACGTTGTAAATATTTGACTTGTGCTGCCACACTTCCTGCACCCTCTGTTTAGTTAGGGGAACGTGCACGAAGTAGACTGTGCCATATAGCGTTGCAAATGAAACTTATAAGTAAAATATACTTGACATTGACGCGTCTGTGCTGCCACCTATAGTTTCTGCACGTTCCCTTTAGAGAGTTGTGTCAACTTACCTTAATAGGTATTTGTTCCCATTAAAATTGTCTATTTAGTTGACTATTGAAAAAGCAGCCTTAATAGAATATCGGTACATCTGAAGCGTCGATACTTTTTTCGAATACGGCGATTGTAGCCGCATGTACATTAGTTCGCCTCTCGTTTTGTTCTTCCTACTATGCGCACACTTCATTTGTTTGCCACTCCGTATAGACATAGGAGCAATAATTTGGCGAGTGGCATTGCGATGTATATTCTCATAAGTAACGTTCATAAGACTAAGTTGCTAGTTCTTCTATAATTTTTACCGCCTTTTGTCACCATCGTCCTCTACAAAATTTGGCTACCGTTTTAACAGACAGATTTTCAGGGTTTTAACATAGGATTAAATGAAACCTTGAAATCTGTCGTTTTATCGGTTGCGTCCATCGTGCCGCATCGGTTCGGTGCCGGCGGCCTCCCGGTAACGCGGCCGTATGCCGCCGGGCCCCCCAAGTGTCGCGGCGGCTTCGGAGCGCGCGCCTCGCGCCGGTATCGCAACGCGCAGCCGGCGGCGGCTCTGGTGTGTAGACTAGACTTAGAGACGTGCCGGACGACTACAGAGTGTCTTCACACGAAGCGTATGTCTAGCGCTGGCGTTCACGTCGCGTTGACCCCGCGTAGACTCTGTGTTAACGCATATGCTGCGCCAGCGTCACGTAGACGGCATTGTGTCCAAAATACGTCGTGGTGACGCGGCGCGAGCCTCGCGTTTGTGCAGCGCCCACGCTGCGTATACGTTCGACGAATGCCTCCGCCGGACCCACGTCGGATGCGAAGGCACCCTTACTCCGGTTTCTGTGTCATTCTTGTGAACTTCAAAGTGACCGTTAACATTTGTTCATTGGACAAATCCAGAGAAACCTAGAGTAGGGTCCATGTGCTTTGGCGTACTACGACGCTATGATTGGTATTGCCATAATCACGATGCTTTTCAGACAACGGTAATATCAGCATGATATAACACACATACATAACACACATTTTCTCATATAACACAGAGAAATGCTCATCCTTTGAATCGAAAGTAATTTATTAAATGTAAGCGACAACCTTTTATAGAAAATCCACTGGTGAAGGAGATAACAGAAAGCTCACTTCAAGCTTTTCATAATTCCTTATATTAGATGTTAAAAACTTCTGCTAAAATTAAATAAAATAACCTGGCGTGATAATCTTACCTTCTGTTGGTCATCGAAACATCGTCAATCTTCACTGATCTGCAAAAAGACTTTTCGTAATTATCTATGTCATAGTATGCTGAGTCGCTACTGTGTTAATGTGTCCTGTATAATGGGCTATTTGTAAAACAAATATACGTTTTACAAATAACCCTGTATAGAAGCTATGCGTTGTTCTCCATTTCAAGCGCTCTAATCTTGTCTCTCTCTATTTCAGGTTGATCAATTTGAGTCTGAAATAGAGTCACTGCTAGTGGGTAAGAAGAAAAGGTTGGACAAGGAGAAACAGGACCGGATGGAGGAGCTAAAACTCAAGCTGGAGAAGCACAGGTTCCATATAAAGAAGCTAGAGACGCTGCTCCGAATGCTTGACAACATGTCCGTTGAAGTTGAACAGGTTGGTACTAAAACCTTCTTTTTATTATTCTCTTTCAGGGTTTTATTCTCGTTCAAGTACTTTGTTCGTCTAGTGGGCATCAGCGCTGCCGAGGGTTCGATTCCCAAAGTGGACGGTCTGTATTTGTGACCGGTCAGTGTCAATACCTCAAACCTCCATTACATGGGACTTTAAAATAACTTCTGAATTGTGGGTGTTCAATTCACCTCGGTCTATGTGGATTATTGATTGCAGTATGTACTATACTTGTTCATTTGTATTTAAATAAGTATTTTATGCCACTAATCAAGACGCAAAAACGGAATACAACTGGCTGCGCCTGCTATAATAAAAACGACGCTTTTTTATCTGAATTTACAAGTTGTGTTGTATATGTTGAGGGCATCAGTTGCCATACGATAGAGTTATCGTAACGCCTACGTGTCGGCTCGAACCAGTGAACTGAATGCCTGAGTTGGCCCAGTCTATCTGGGTCAGCAAGACAGTGAACTTATTGAGGTAGATCAGTTATGTGATGACTGACAAACGATAATACGATGAATGTATCAATGTATTGAACTGTGGCTCCAATTTTAATCAGTACAGTATTATTTCCCATCTACTCGAGATGTCTTGAGAGCCTTATGTCCAGCAGTGGATATCTTTCAGCTGAAATTATAGTTATGATCAATGTTTATGGGTACTCAACGACCTAAAACCTTTCTCAATATGCTCACTACATGTCTATGGGTCTGCTAATCTATGGGCTGCAGAGACTTTAATATTAGTAGACAAAGCCACTACTTTTGGGCTCCAAGTCCCAGTTTATATACAAAGGCCCCGAAAAATGTTAACATTATACAATGTTGTCTCTCTCTCTCTTATAATATATTTTTATGATTACCTGTTTATGTGTTATTGTATATTTCTGTGCACCAAAAACCAAAGATTAATTACCAATCTTTCTCAAGTCTAAGCAGGTGTACCTTACATTGCAGATAAAGAGGATAAAGGACGACGTGGAGTACTACATCGACTCGTCGCTGGAGCCCGGCTTCGAGGAGAACGAGTATATCTACGACGACATCCGCGGACTGGACGACATCGAGCTCAGCGGCGTCGGCCTGCCCTCCTCCGCCACCACCGACAGCAACAACAGCAACGACTCCGCCGGCTCGCCCACCAGCATGCTCTCAGGTCTGCTCCCTAAGATTAACTTCGTCAGACCACGGCCCCAAGTCTGATATTTTAATAAATTTGTCATTCCAACACGATCCCATTGTCATTTTGCTAAAAGTTCGTAATCTGCTAAATTCATAATGGTCGATCATTGGTCGGTCATTGCTCTCGTAATACTTTTTGATAACCGAGCTATTAAAAGCAATGACTGCACAGTAAAGTTCTAAAGGTAGGTCACTGATCAAAGGAACTGTCAAAATTTTGGCAGATTACCGCATACGTCTGTCATTCATTTGCCATTATGTACGAGATTACCATTCTATGCCATTTCTTAGAATGGAGTGTCAGTGGTTGACCATTGGAAAGTCATAATGACGCTTTTATATTAGTAGATTACCAAACTTGGCAAAATCAACAATTATGAAATCAATGATAGACCATTCTGACACTATTGTAATAGCAGACTTGAGGCCCTGAACACGAGGCGTGGTCCGTGTAGCCTATGCGCTTCTCAAACTCTGTGTCACTATGAGCTGTGGTACTACGGACTTGTTGAAACTAATTAGCCTGTTATAAAGTTATGGAGACTTAACGTATTAAAGTTCATACCATATGGGGATGTTGTGAGCCTCGAAAGCCTATCGCAAATCAGCCAAACTGATATGAGACAGTTTCGTATATCTGCACGCATCTCAGGTTGTATTACGTGCCGATGCCGCCATGATTCCGTTGGAAAAACTCGGATTTAACAAGACATTACGGATCCTGATCATGCTAAACTAATGAAGTTTGCCTGTCCAGTAATAATAATAACTTTATTTTTCATAAAAATACAAATTTCACATGTTTATATAAAGACAATTTAAATGAGCTTTAGTAGTAAAACAATGCAATACAAAGAAGTGGCTTTATAGTGTTGGATTTTCAATACTGAATGTCGAAAACAGAGAGCAGCTAATAACATACTGTTTTCCGTTAAAATATTACCCATTATAGTATTCAAAAGTCCCCCTTTCTGACATCCTGTGTGCGTCCATACGTGACAAAGCCAGGCCCCATACCAAAACGTAGCCCAGCAACAGAATGCCTCGTCAATTTTAATGAAAAAACCATGACTAGCGAATTCTTAAAGACTTAACGCATTTGTGTGGAATTCTTTACCTACATACATCAAGTTAAATGGTGTGGAACCATTTTTTTCTACGCTAAATTTATTGGCATGTCATTGGTGATTTCTGTATTATATTGCATGTGAATTACTGCACAAAATACTTATTGTTAGGTTGGAAGAGGTCATACAACCCAAGGAGCGGTACTTTTGACGCTACGCGAGTCTAATCACTCGCAGCATGCATAGATTTCTAGTAAATAGGTTTTAGTTAATCTATAACATATATATTTAGTTAAGGAGGAGCTCGTGGCTAAATTATAACAGCCACACGGGTCGATCTTCTAGGTTAAGCAACGCTTGCCGAGGTCGGTCTGTGGATGGGTGACCATCTTAACATAACGAGACTTCTCCGTGCCTCGGAAAGCAGGTTAAGCCGTTGGTCCCGGCTGTCATTTGGAGATCTTTGGCAGTCGTTACGGATTGTCAGAAGCCAGAAAATCTGACACTAGTCTTGCCAAGAAGTACCGTGTTCCCCAGTTAATGGGTTGTGGAGGTCTGGTAGGCAGTCGCTTCACGTAAAATACTGGTATTCAGCTGAATCCGGCTTGACTGGGAGCCGACCCCAATGTAGTTGGGAAAAGGCTAGGCAGATGATGTCTGTGCGTCTCTGCGGGGTGCCAACTGAAAACCAGTGCTGGGGGTCTGACGCCCAGCAAATGCTGAGGTGGTAACCCTTTCGGTTCGGGCACTCTCGGCGCATTCTGTACTTTTCTTCTCCTTTAATTTGTGTTTATAACCATTTTGCTGTGTCTGTCCTGAATAAAAGTTTTTCTATTCTATTCTATGGTTTATTGATAAAAGTTTTTATTTGTTCTGTTTCCAGGTACAAGTCCAGTAACATCACCAACGTTAGAGGTACACAACCACTCGACAGACTCCATAGACGTCGAAAAAAAGAAAAAAGAAGAGATCATAGCCAAAGTGAGTAGTCATACGTACAAACATACCTCCATACCATTACACATATATTTATTATAATCATTATCTTTCCAATGTACTGCTATGTGGAGTTTTGATGTGGATTTTCCAAATTGATTGCTCTGTATATGATTAGTTTTGGGTTCTAATAACGAATATTTCGTACTAATTTTCGTATATCGAATCTTAGTACTTTTATCTTTTCGATATTATCGTAGATTCGTTACATTAGTTTGTCCTAAAGTTTTACATGTAAACCTGAATGGTTTTTCATGTTAACTTCAATACCATTATCTTAAAACATGCCTAGTGTCTCCTTTTATGGCTGCCTTCTGTTCCAAATAGTTTTCCTAACAATATATTTTTGTCCCTGAAGTTACGTCGCCACTATGGCAGGCATCTAACAGTGAATAAAAACAAATACTCTCCCACAAAAGATTATGGTTGATTTTTGAGTCATAAGATAACGTTTTATGTAAACAATACATACGGCATTCGACAAATTATTTTATTATAAGAGCAGTCAAACTGTCATATTTATTTATTTCGCAGATAAAGTTTATCTGACGATTGAAAAACCAGCCTTAAGTAGGAGTTAATCGGCCAAGTGAAAAGTTAATTTAATAATTTATTTAATGTTCTATTATCATGTCTAGAACAACACGGGCGTAACTAAATAACACCAGTTTTACAAAAGAGCCGCATGCCTATTTTTCTTTGTTATGAATTATAACAAACGTTATTTTTCACCCTTCTGTAAAGATGGTGTGCTGACTTACGCCCTTTTTGTTCTAGGTGTGCGATCTGTCTTTTTCACCGACGATTCATACAAACTTGGTAAGTTCTGCCTTTTACAATATATATTTAGAACTCTTATTTAAAGATAAATAAAAAACAATATCCCCAATAAAACAGTATTCTATGTGCCAGAACTAAAACGGCTTCATTATAGAATACATAACATCTTTTTTCTTGAATAACCAATAAGCTTTCCAATGCCGAAATTAAAGAAAAAAAATATATTTGTATACCATTTCTACCGGTATTCTATGCGCCAAAATTACTAAGGCTATATTATTATACTATAAAGATAAAGAAAATAATACATGTTCAATTCTTTGAAACAGTTGAATGACCTCTAAAGATAAGGAATTGGCCGTGAGTCTCGGTAAACGAACCCAAAACCAATCGTGTGTTGAGTTAGTGGTGAATGATATTGTGTTGACATTTGCAGCCGGTAAAACCTCTGCCGCTGCGCGCGGTGAACGCGAGCGCGGTCAGTAACAGCACGTGTAACGTTAGTTCCTTGCTCAATAACTCCGCAGCATCCACCAATAGGTCAGTCCACTGACACAAGTCTATTTATTACCACCTTTATGTAATTTACCCCACATTTAATTGAGGATTATTTCAATGAGATAATAATGAGCATTGCCATTCTGGCTCGTTCGACGGCACCTCGTTCACCCATGAGTCGAGGCCAAGAGCGAGCCAATTGCGGTATGCGACAAAGATTTGATTAAAAACTAAGAATATCGTTTTAGAGGTCGTAATTTTTTATTTACGTTCCAAGTGTAAGTCAACTTAGAAATAAACTGTATCTAAGTAAGCAAAAGCCTATAGAGATTAGTGTACCAAACTAAACTTTATTGGTTTTTGTTTCAAAGCTAAAATGTAGGTAGGTACGTAATTATGTATCACCGGATAATTGCAAAATTCGTAAGATTATAAAATATCTTGAGAGATTGTAAACTCTAGATAAATTGTCACATTAACATTTAAAACTAATTTTTACGCATCAAAAATTGATAGTATACAACGTCTCGAAGTCATTCAGAGATATTGAGAACCGATATAAATTCATTAATCATTCCATCCATAAATTACATCACACGGTAAGGGGGAGGAAGGGGGGCGACGAAGTGTGACATTGTTTGACAAGGGGGTGGGAGGGGTTCTAATTTCGCGACGTGACATTTCAAAATCTATTTTAATCTAAGGGTTAAGTAAAACAAAAAAAAAACGGGGGTCTCACAAATGTGACCAGCTGTGACAAGGACGGGGGGGGGGGGGTCAAAAATCATGAAATTCGTGTGACGTAATTTATGATTGGCCCCTAAACTGACGCCATGTTGGCGACCAATCGGTGTGCTGTTCTACAATTTATTGGAATTTACATCACAGGGAGCTTAGGGCTCCCCACTTAGGGTTCGAATGGTATGACGAAGCGAGCGAACTTACCCCCCGTCATGCAATTCATGTTAGGTTCACCTGCCGACAGAGGTAGGAGCCCTGCGGCCCACAGTCGAGGGGAGCCAGGGGAGGCACGTTGCAATTTGTAATACATAACGGTTCGTTACGCCACACAAGTTCTCGGAAAGACTTCGAGAGATTATAGGCTATCAAATTTTGATGCGTTCAAAAGTATTCCAAATGTCCAGTTGAGAATTTATCGAGAGTTTACAATATATTAGTATGTGTTAAAATCTTACGAAATTTGCTATAAGTAACGAAAATAATTACATAAAGTTCAGACATAATAAAAGAATTAAAGAAACACAGAAGACAACATATAAGGTGACAAAAAGACTCATTTCAACAGTAATGCCTGAAATATCAGAAAGATTGTCTTTACAGTGGGCTTCGAATTAACCAACACAGGGACAAAGCAATTTCAAATAAGCAAAAGTACTAAAAATCTAGTATTTCTATTTAAAAGGCTGAAAGTATCACACAGAGTAAAAGTTTTTCTTGAAAATCGCGAAATTGTTTCATGAAAAGAATTGTTTCCTCAAAAACACTTGCTAAAAATACATCAAAGAGTGTAATAAAAGTTTATGAACTCCTAAATGATATTTATCATTCGTTCTATTGTTTCATTATAGCTGTTGCTATGTGAGTCATTGTAATGCATTTTATTATCTTTCATTAAAATGGTCCTCAACATACTCGAATATGTAGGTAAACAATTTAAAATTCACATACAAATGGGAGCACAAAAACAAACTTGCTTTAGTTATTTTTTTGCTGTCATTTCATTGCGCGCATGATTCAAGCTCATTTTAGAATAACTATGATCATTTTTTAAATTTAAATTAGATGATTTTTATCATGAAAATTGGGTATTTTGGTGCAATAAGCTTTGAACGTTGCAATTTTCAATGAACTTGGGACTAAAATGGAGTAGTGTTGATTTAACTGTAAATATATTGATAAGAACACGATTGCTTGCACAGCTAGTCACGAAATCACATTACTATTTAGATTAATTAAAGTACCTATATTTTACTTGGAAAATAAAAGTGCATTTCTAACTCCGCCGATACGAAATTGCCGCCGAACATTGTAACTTTGAGAGCTTATTGTAAAGACCAGTTAGCGACATCTCTTCAAATCTCAATGAAATATCTAGCAGACGTATTCGAGACGCGCGGCTGCATTCTATACTGATCTCTGCGATGCAAGCAATAAGTTTCAAAGTCCATTAGTTGTCGGCACGCGATGTGCATACTCATAATGTATACACGCTGTTATTGATTTTATGTGATTCTATTTATAAAAGATAGTATAAGTGACTTGTGCAGTACCGGGTACGCACGTTTTACTTGCTGATAACAGTTTTCTTCGGTATTTGATGTTCCTTCCGTGTGTTTTGGGGGACAAAAGGATTTGTGCAGTGTTAGTAAACATGTAGATTGTATTTTACGTCAGCAAAGTGTCGCGTGTTTTCAAGGGCAGTTTAGACGGGTACTCGGCTTGTTGCGCTTTCTGGTTGGTGTTAAATTCAACATGGGTTATATTGTTTTAAGTTATAGATAGATACTCAATGTTACTCTCCAAGATTAATGAACAGTCGTTTGTGAATATAACGCAACAAGTGGTCACTGTTATGTGTGGTGACATTGAGATGAAGGGATGTCCCTGGCTTGATGTTCGTCGTGTGTGAGTGGCGGTTGAGCGGTGCGGTGTATGTGCAGTATAAGCAACAACACGGGCGGCGTGTCGGGCGCCAGCACGCCCAGCAAGCAGCCGCCCGCGCCCAGCCCGCCGCACGCGCCGCACGTGTCGCACGTGTCGCACGTGCCGCACGCGCCGCACGCCGCGCACGTGCCGCACCACCACGCGCGCCAGCCTAACGCCAACGCGAATACCAACAGTAACAGTAACAATACTGGTGAGTTGTCTCTAGATAATTTACTCATGTTTAATCCACCGGTTTCAAAAGGCCTAAATGGGCGAATCAGCTGATAAACTTCTCGACCATATATCCTGCATATGGTAAGCAGTAATGCGGTCGACGATGATGCCCTCACCATCGTTGTTTTGTTTTTGTTATGCGTACTCGTACAGCTGTTCTTTTAAACTATTTATGTTCTCAGTGAACTGATCACTAACATATATTTTACTTTTTCAAACTATTCAAACCTTATGGGTTGACTGGTTAAATTATTTATTGATTTAATAAACTGTTTAGGCTTTTAGAAACCGGTTAGCGTTAATTCGTACCTATTCACGTATTTACTGCCATGTTTATGGCGTATTTGACTGTCATATTTTACGATGTTTTGTGTGTTTACAACTTGTGACTTAATATACACACAGCTGTGAAACCACGTGTTTTGGCACTTTGTTTTTATGACTTGTTCTATATTAACTCAGCTAAAATTGTTGTAAATATTGTATTGTTGAGTTGACACAGTCGTTCGCATAATTGTGTTACTCATATGCTCTTGATTTACTAACAAAATTTTGGAAATAAATATATACGTTTTACAGACTTTTGATACAAACGTAGCGTGGTTTTAAGTGGTTGTATTCACAGTTTTGTGTTTTGGACGAAACAGATGTTGACGTACAGTCGGTGATAGCAATTAACTGACCCCCTAAAAATTAAACGAATTTGAACCTTTTGCTTGTTACGAACGATCGAACTAGAACAACGTTGGAACTGGTTCAACGTCTACGATCAATAAAATAGTTATTCGAATTTGATCTTTAATACGCAGTGTTAAGGTAGGTATGTTCTTGAATATTATTTTAACTTGTAATATAATACGTAATTTCGATCACGTTGAATATGTTTCGAGTGGTCTAGTGGTGACTGTAGTGAGCTGACAAATCGTGGTTGCGAGTTCGTAACCAGCGTAATTGACGCGTTTGTTTCTGTTTTGTATATTTATTTTAAGTTATAAATAATAAATTATAAGTTTAGCAACAACAACAACAAAAAAATGAACAGAAATAAAAAACCAAAATGGTGGTAAAAACGATTTTATTTTATAAAAAAAATATTATAAGAATAACATAAATGATATTGATGACGACACGAAGATGATAATATTTACCTGCTTACTAATAACGTTGTTAACTGCACTGAGTTTAATGTAGTGAATCAGCATGTTATAATATTTAGAAATATAGGTATGTATTTCTATTTCATAACAATAACATCACTACATTAAAT
Source organism: Hecatera dysodea (assembly GCA_905332915.2). Lineage (NCBI taxonomy): Eukaryota > Metazoa > Arthropoda > Insecta > Lepidoptera > Noctuidae > Hecatera > Hecatera dysodea. The sequence continues at coordinate 19,043,824 of HG995299.1, read as the reverse complement.
ATCATTGAACTAAATAAAACGGCATTATACGTTGAAGTTCTACCTGGTCTACTATATATCAATTTGTTTTATGAATAGTTATTTTAGTTATAAAATAAGGTTTTGACAAAAAACTAGGTATTCGAAATACTTCGTTACAAATTATAACAATAGTTAATTTAACACACACACTGACATACGTTAGTATTGTTTGTGACCAACACTGGTTACTCAAGTTATTCATGCTTTTAATAGCGAAGTGGAGCACCATTTTTTCTATTGCTTGTTGCAAGCGGTCCCGCATACCGCGCACCATATTCCAACAACGATCACTTCCACTTGCAGTTGAATGAGTAGGCAAAAATGGCTGTTCAGTATGCCTTCTAACAATTGCTTGATGACGTTCTGACACTGGAGTATGTAACATAGTAGGTTTTGGTCCAGGACGATCTTTTTGAATATTCCCTGCCTCTTCAAAACGTCTTAGCGACAATCTGACTGTATTTCTCTGAAACAACACAATAAGCATAATTTTAGTAACGAATAGGTAAACATAATTTATCGATTAAGTTTGAAAAAATACGTTTATCAAATTAGATTATAAAAATCAAATTAGACCTATAAATGATCTCAAATTAGACTCATAATGAAACACAGTTAATTGTCTATTATTCTACATTCACCGGCTTTTAAGCAGACTAACGAATTAAGGAAAAAGTATAATTATAAATGAAGCATAAAAATAATACACTTACCGCTATATTAAGTTTCCTAGCAATCGCTTTAATACCAACATTCTCCTCATGCAAATAGATTATTTTGTATTTTAAATAATCACTCAACTGAGACATGACGATTAATCTATCAAAACTGATAACAATTAATAAAAAGGAAAAAAGCCAATTTAGTAAGGCAAGGTAAAAATATTCGCGCGTATTCACTGCTATTTGTGCATAGAATATCTTGTTCAATTTATTCTTCTACCCCATAGTCCTTATGTCATATTTATAGCAGTTTTTGTTGAATACGCATATTGACGTCTAACTACCCACTTATTAAAAAAGGTAAAAAGTTATTAAATAAATGACCTAATACCAACCTCTTAAAGCTCAAGTTTGCGTATCAAAATTATTTATTGTTTCTGTTCATCGAGTAGTGTTAGTCTGATAAACTCATACCATATTGAATAACGTTTAATGTTATGAGCATAGGGTGTAAAATCGAGTAATTTTTAGGGGGGTCAGTTAATTGCTATCACCGACTGTACCTAGTGTTAACAATTGTTTACACAAAGTGAACATTTGGTTATTGCTATTGTTATTGTGTATTTTATTGTGATTTATGTTATTTTCCGATGCGTTTTGATGTTTTTTTTTTAGGTTTTTCTATCTATCTAAAACTGAACGGTCATTAATTAACTCACTGATTAATCACGAAATCTCGAAAATTACATGACCTATGAAGGTGAGATTTAGCACGAAGGTAGATTAGGAGTAGAAAACGTCAGTATAGAAAAGATTTTTGAAAAACTCTCCCCATACAGAGGTTAAATAAGGGGTGGAAGTATGTATGGAAAATCGTATTCCTCCGCCAATTTATTTTAAACTTTAAATACTCTTCTTTTTAGGTATTTGAATAAAGTCAAACAATCTTGATGCGTTTTTGTAGTATTTTTTATAAAAAAAAAACTCAGTTTAAAATAAAATAGAACTAAAACCAATGTAAGTACAACAATAACTATCTATTACTATACAAATTGAACAATGGTTCAAAGTTCAAGCAGTAATTTGTTAAAAGTCACGTCAAGATTGTTAAAAATTTATTTAAATACCTCAACAAAACGAGTAGGTATAGTACGAATACTGATCTGAGTGAATTAGAAAGTATGTAAGTATCTTATTCTTTGGGGTTATAAACTTAAAACATGGAACAAATACTGAGCTAAATAGATACATTTCGTAATTAGTGTTTCAGAAATACCCTCATTTGGGGTTTAGGGGTTTTTCACGTTTGTATGGAAGAATCCGAATGCTTAGTTCGATGAAGTTGGTAATGTATTTGGATGCTCGAAAATAAACTTCAACCATATATTTACTTGGAAATTAGTGTGAAACATCTAAAAACGAGATAATTGAAACGGATCTTACGATTTTTTTTTACTAACTTCCTTAACTAAAAGTGCGCTACAGTTGTGCTGATCCTGAGGTCACAGGATCAGCTAGGCTGCGTAGTTAATTAAAATCGTTGTGATTAATCTTCCAAACTACCCGTTAAGGGGGAAATTGAGGGTGGTGAACTTCGTGGCGTAGGTAGTTACCAAGTCCGCGCGGACAAGTTGCGAGCGATGTGCTAGTACTTAATAAGATACAGAAACTGATACTAGTCGGCGCTAAATATCATTTTAATTTTTGTGGAAATAAAATAAATTGTTAACTCAATCAAACGTTTAAATAAAGAATATCATGAAAATACTCGCTCAAATAAACACAACAATTTCCTGTTATTACGTGCGTCATTTGCGAACTTTCACTCGTTTTATTTAAGGATTTGGCATAAAGTATGAATTCAGTGAAATAAGGAAGCACCCTGACAAATACGGCTGACAATAATACAAGACTTGCCAAAATAATGATTTCGTGTGATTGGCAACCGGGATACAGAAATAGTCAGCATTACTATCGTCGGCTATACATATGGTTCTAAACTCTAGCGGAAGTTCCCAGCACAATAATATAATTAAAATAAAATTATTATTTGGTTCTAAAACCGCAAATTCCGGCGAACCAACAATTAAAAGCCAACAAGGCACCGACACCGTGTAACTTCCTCTACGGACGATAACGACACAAACAAACACAAAGTTGGCATAATTTAAAACACACGTTATCATTACAACTAAGCGCGATAACGTACACTTGCATTGTTTACAAAATAAACAAAACGTTTATCAGCGCGAATGAATGGAACACGGCGAACGACAAACTCATAACGAAAACGATTAATCGTGCATTGGCATTCCGCCAATATTCGTAAAATTCGCTAAAAACTGGCGGTAAGCCAGAGCGATGACATGGCACAGCGTCGGCTCAGTCGCCAGGCTGTATCGGACGAGACCTGTGCCTAACTTTAGAATTAATTAAGAAAACATAATAACAATGGTTTCCCGCGCGAATGAACGATAAATATGGACCATGGTAAAGATATTGTTGTCAAGTGTTTTGTGTGTGCATGTTTTTTATAAAAGATTTTTGGTGGTGTTTGTGAAGTAATTCGGATATGTCGAGAACTGCGTAGTTTGATGTTTTGTGTGGTTTCCGTGAACTTCAATGGCGGTTATATAATTTTTTTGTTATGGTGTGTCGCTGGTTTATGGGGAACGTCTATTGTTCGGTTCTTGATGACTGTCATTTTTGCGAGGTGAGCGGGTATCTAGGCCACGTCAAACTGCTAGATTTATTTAGAAACCGTCGCCTAAATCCAAACGCGCATATATTATCACTTTTTACACATTGAATGACTATCTGTGGCGCTAAAAAGTAAAAACAATTCCGACTTGGAAGTGGTCCTATTGTTCTCGTTTTGACAGATGTAATGTCAAACTACCCACGTATTGAGATTGTAAACTTGACATTGCATTGCAATCTGTGTTTACTATGTCTAACTAAAAGCACCTGTTTTTTATGCGAATACGAGAATCTTGTAAAGTTAAAGGTGTTTTAACAATAATTTCGATAAAATAACTTGGGTTGTTTGACTGGCATCTTGTATCTAATTTCCAATTGGCACGTTCCACTAAAACTAACATTCGTTTTTGGCTCGGTGTTTCCTTTGTTTACGACGCTTGTGTTTTTTTCTGTCATGGGTTTGCCTATATATGTGGACACAATCATAGATATCGGTATGTACTATACTAATATTATAAAGAGGATAGATTTATATTTTTGTATGTAACGAATACACTCAAAAACTACTGGACCGATTTCAAAAATTCTTTCACCATTAGAAAGCTAAATTCACTCTGAGTAACATAAGCTATATTTTATCCCCATATTTCCACGGGAACGGGAACTACCGCGGGGCGCTGCTAGTTTACTCATAAACTTTATTCGTGTTGTAACTTGGGAGAGCGACGTAATACGTTTCTTCTTGCATTATCACGTTGTCATGTTGGTAGATGTATTTATTGCTATTTACATTACCAGTGGCAGCTCGAATGCTGTTTGCTTTAAAAAAGAACTTAAATCAGCACGGCTCCAATTGAAAGAGGGTAAATAAAAAAAGTTTAGAACGCGTTGTACTGCGATACTTGCATACCAACGTCACACATAAAATTACTATTGAATGTCTTTTTTGTTCAACACTAGCAGCGCGCCACGGTTTTACCCGCGTAGTCTCCGTTCCCCATGTATATAGCCTATGTTACTCAGGGTGAATGTAGCTTTCTAATGGTGAAAGAATTTTTGAAATCGGTCCAGTAGTTTTTGAGTTTATTCGTTACATACAAAAATACAAATCTTTCCTCTTTATATTATTTATTCAACATACTGTAATAGTTCATTACTATTATTTATTGCTTCTTATACACAAAACATTGGGCCATCCATCTTGATTAAACATGTTGTATACACGCTTATAATTATTTTATGGCATAACCATAAAAATATTTATTACAATGTCATCGTATTTATATATTGAGGGTTCGTTTACATATGGCAGATGTTCGTTCGACCGATGCGTCACGGAGACGACATTTTTAATTGAAACGTTTCTTTTGATATGGTTGCAATGACGGTGTCACTAAAATAAATAGTGCTTGCTTTATGAAAATAATGTTAACGAAGAACAACTTATTCTTGTTTCAATCTGGCTTAGATTAGGCTGGATAAATAATTGTTAAAGTCGATTGTCGAAAGTGATGATATTTGGGTTCCCAACTTTTTGGTACGAGAAAATAATAAAATATCAATTCTTCCTAATCTCTAACTTATATTATATTACTAGCGACCCGCCCCGGCTTCGCGCGGGTGCAATGTAGATATTGTTTCCTATTGTTTCCTCTACTATAATATGCATGTATTATACATATTTAAACCTTCCTCTTCAAACACTCTTATCTATTAAAAATAAACCGCATCAAAATCCGTTGCGTAGTTTTAAAGATTTAAGCATACATAGGGATATAGGGTCAGAGAAAGCGACTTGAAGAATGTGAGTTTGTTTGTTTGTTACGATTTTACGCCAAAACCACAAAACGGGTTTTAAAAATTGTTTCACCAATGGAAAGCTACATTATCAGCGAGTAACATAGGCTATCATTTATCCCCGTATTCCCACGGGAACGCGAACAAATACGCGGTTGAAACCGCGGGGCGCTGCTAGTAATATTATGAAAATAAACAGTATTTAATTTTTTGATGTTTAAAATACATATCGTTTTGGAGATTCTTGAACAATTTATTATTTTTAAAATATTCATAAGCCTCTAAGGTAATAAGTAATAAAATAAATAAGGAGTGTATTTCAAATCAATGGTAGCAATCGTTTTTTAGGTTTTATTTTGGCTGGCGAATACCAGCAGTCATAAAATCAATTTTGTATACTTTTGTTATGGAACAGTAAAAAGGAAAAAACATTATGGTTGGGAAACATTTTCGTTGCTTTCTTAAAACTAAACATTGAGAAAGTCAATACATAGCGACGTAAAAAACTAAAAAGAAATACTGAGCTTCGGTAAAACGGGGTGAATAAAAACGAAACTTTGACTTGAATTTTATCGTTATTTAAATATTGCTTGCAGAAATTAAAAACTCTAATTTTTGAATCAATTATTGGTTTTTCTAGTGGATGGTTTGTGAGAAACTGTTAATATGGTATTCAAGCGAAAATCCCAATTAAAGTTTTGTTTTTATTCACCCCTGTATTTCTATCCACCCCGTTCTACGATTTAACTTTTCTTAACAAATATTTCATATACCTACAAAATAATGTTCCAATCAAAATTTTCAACTAACTACCTCAATGTCACGGTAAGTAATCAAACGCTGAAGTTCTAAAGGCACATGAAGCGTTAAAGGTGAAAGAGAACTAATACAAACTGGGTCAGTTGTGTATCGATCCACAGACGTCGGCTCTTTATTTATATATTTACCCATATTTGTTAGCGAATGTTACAAACTAATCGCGTATTTCAAGTAGGTTTGCTATTATTTTTTATCGTATAAAAGAATAATGGAATGTATGGAGAAACATCCTCGTTTCCTCCCATGAATGATAAATAAACCCTATCCTACTAATATTATAAACGCATTTATAAGTTTGTAAGTATGGATGGATGGAAAACTACTGAACGGATTTGGCACACAGATGGTTTATAACCAGGATTAACATATAGGATAATATTTACCCCGATATACCCACGGGATCGAAACTTATGTGGTTGAAACCGCGGGGCGCTGATAGTTATAATATACTACAATCGGTTGATCAGACCCGGTCATTGCAGGATAGAACACCACAGATCTGAATTGAGCGTGGCTTTTATTCTTCAACGTGTTTTATTCAAACTTTCCTATTCTCTTGGAAATAAATTAAACGATTTTAAAAAAAACTTAATTCGCATACACCTAGGTCTAAAATGTGAGTTGAAAACTTTGAATCGAATGAGTTTAGGGAAAGAGAGTGAATTTTTACTTTCTATAAAAAACTTAAAATTGCTTTCTCGGTCTCTTAAAACAGCTTCGAGAACTTGAAGGTAAGTAAACCTGCATGTTCTCGAAACCAATTCAATTTATTCTGAATGGATGTTGTGAATTTGTGAATAATCGTGTAAAGTCATTTGATTAGCTGTTGTTGTGATTTCGTTCAACCGATCACAACAATTAACACGAGTCAGTTTGGATTAGGTTTTCAGAAACTAAGAATTTTGACGAACTAAGGGTGTGCTTACATCAAAAAAGCATCGATTAAGCATTTCGACAGCATAATATTGATCTAACACTGTAACATCGTCCACAATATTTCAGATAAATTTAAAGTTTCATCATCTGCCTAGCCTATTCCCAACTATATTGGCGTCGGCTTCCAGTCAAGCCAGATTCAGCTGAATACCAGTATTTTACGTGAAGCGGCTGCCTACCAGACTTCCACAACCCATTAACTGGGGAACACGGTACTTCTTAGCAGGACTGGTGTCAGATTTTCTGGCTACTGACAATCCGTAACGACTGCCAAAGATCTCCAAATAACAGCCGGGACCAACGGCTTAACGTGCTTTTCGAGGCACGGAGAAGTCTCGTTATGTTAGGATGGTCACCCATCCACAGACCAACCTCGGCAAGCGTTGCTTAACCTAGAAGATTGACCCGTACGGCTGTTATAATTTAGTCACGAGCTGATCCTAGATTAAAAGTTTGAAACCATTAAATAATAGACTTCTACAGTACAGATTTCATACACAATTGCACGTGCACGCTTATATTAATTAAATGACGGTACTCAATAAAGTCCTGGTTTTTAAAAATAACTATAAATAATATATTTTTACTCAGTTCTAAGCTTGAGTAAAGAAACAACATAATATCAATAATAAAAATGTGCTGTAACAAATAATGTATTATGTTCATACCTTTAAACTCGACTTTCCTGTTCCCATTAATACAATTGAAACGCAATTATCTCAAAACGAGGTAACAAAGACATTCATCGTTATTGCAGTGGACCCATCATTGGCAAGCGACCCCTCATCCGACCTCTGTATTATTAGATAATCCATTTGAGTCACGCAAACCACATGTACGTAAATTGTCTGGACACTAAAAATTTGTTTGTAAACATCCAATTTACTTTAACGCGTTGTTATAGCCTAAAGTTTCAGCTATACATATGTATATGTTACGTATATATATAGGGTCATTACGCTGGATTGCGGCCCTGCGTTGTTTCGCGGCCTTTTAGAGGACCAACCGTATAAATATTACAATAATAAGAATTCTATCTCACTCTTGCCAACGTGTTGTGCCACTTTAAAAAGATGGATAGTTACAGAATGTAATGCCTATTCAAATTGGCCGATTAACCTAATCCATGTGCTAGAATTAAATCGTCCATTTTGCCAGTCGCGCTGTTAGCGCTCACACGTACGCAAAACTGCGGAAAAAATAGCGAACAAGTCCCGCTTCAAAAGTAAGTATTTCAAGTTAACGATTACTTATTACTAGTGTGATTGTTTTTGAGTTATCATAGTTGTTTGTTTCATGTTATTTTTCATTTGTTTTGGGAGTAAATCACTTTAATACCAGTTTTTTTTGGGGGCCGCGAACCAAAATACAAAATGTTTAGTAGAGTTGGTATACGGCCGGGTGGCCGCGGCACTAGCTCATTGATGAAATAAGTTGGCTTTCTTTCTTCATAGTAATGTAAATAAAGCTTCGCTTTGTGCAACATTTTTTTATTTTTGGTGTTGGTTTAAATGATATAGTTAGTTCACGGCCGCCAAAATCTAATTTTATACGGCTTTATAGCTATCATGTGGCCGCAAACTAACACTTGCTATCAAAACAAATTTGGTTCGCGGCCCTCTAAAAATCATATGAAAAATAGAAGGCCGTTATCTGACTATTTGCAAATAGAGGTGTCAGTTTACGGCCACTTCTTTTACACAGACTGTTTTGGTTGTTGTTTAGGTAATTTTTGTTATTACAGATGTCTACGAAAAAACCTAAAAAAACTGTGACTTACACTGCTGAAACTCTACAGAAGGCATTAAAAGAAATTCGCGAAGAACAAATCCCAATCAGAGAAGCATCACGTAAATTTAGTATTCCAAGATGTACAATTCAAGATCGATTAAGTGGCAGAAGGACAGACGAACTAAAAAAACATGGCCCCGAGCCAGTGCTGGGAGAACAAGGCGAGAAAAAGGTTGTAGATTGGCTTATAAATATAGCCAAATGTGGTTTTCCCGTAAAGAAGCAAGAGCTATTAGATACCGTTCAAAAAATTTTCAAAGATTTAAAAAAGCCGAATCCTTTTAAGGATGATCGTCCTGGGCAGACATGGTATCTAAACTTTTTGAAACGACAACCTGAGATATCAGTAAGATCAGCAGAAGGAATCAACAAAGCTCGCGCTAGGGTGACCGAAGAATCGATTCGTCTGTGGTTCCGCGAACTGAAAATGTTTTTAGAGCAAGAGGGGCACTTGGATATACTTGCAGAACCCGAAAGGATGTTCAATGGCGATGAAAGTGGTTTTTCACTTTGCCCAAAAACAGGAAAAGTTCTTGGGCCAAGAGGTTATCGAAATCTCTACCAAATTAAAGTCGGCAACGAAAAAGATAACCTAACAGTACTCGCAACATTCAACGCTACTGGTGAAATGTGCCCGCCGTTGGTGGTTTTTCCATATATTAGACCACCAAAAAGTTTAACAGACAAAATGCCACAACACTGGAGTCTAGGAAGAAGCGAATCTGGGTGGATGAATGGAGATGTATTCTTCGAATACATCAGTAATGATTTCAATAATTGGATAACAGAAAATAATATCAAGAAGCCCATTCTTCTGCTAGTCGATGGACATAAGTCACATATGTCTTTAATGTTGAGCTCTGTCTGTGAAGAGCTTGGTATTATTTTATATGCTCTTCCCCCGAACACTACACACATGCTGCAGCCTGCCGATGTCAGCGTGTTTGCTCCATTAAAAGCCCAGTGGAAGAGTCACATCAGAAAATTCCTTGCAAAGCCGGAAAATTTGAACAAAGCTGTAACAAAAACCAATTTTTGTCATCTTTTTAAAGACATTATAGAAAATCCACAAATGAAAATCAACATCGTTAATGGATTCAGGCGATGTGGTCTTTTTCCGTTTGATCCGAACGCAGTCGACTATACAAAATGTGTCCAAAACACATTGGAACAATTTAGTCGAGCGAATCGTTCGCGTGAGAACTCGGGAATAACAAATGAAGACCTCATCGCTACCCGCAAAGTGATTCGACATTTGAGACCAGTCCTAAAAGAGAAAAAAATTGACACAAAATTAATCTTAAAGGAAATAAAAAAGTTGAGAAGGTCAGAACCCAGAGAACCTCAATATATTACCGGATCTGAAGACAATACAAACTCAACACTCGACGTGTCGAGCAATCATCTCCTGTCAAATTTTTCGGCTCATTCATCTGCGAATGCTTCCAATCTTGCCCCACCGCTCGTTTCCGATCCAAACCCGCCGCGTTTTTCTGATGTTGCGTCTGCAAATGTCACCGATCTCGCTCCGTCGCATATACATGATCCTGACCCACTGACTCTTGTTATTGCAGGTGAAGTTCCCAAACGTATTGCTGAGAGTTTTCCAAAACGTGGCTTGTCAAATTTAGTAACATCTGATTTTAGCGGCCTTGAGTTGGGAACAGTGGTTTCTCTGGACGATATTGTGGTCATACCGTTTCAAACCAGCACACCCAAAAACCAAAACCCCAGGTCTCTAGCTCCTATTGAAATCTCTCCATCTTCAAAACCGGACTCGAATAACGTCCCTCCATTCACGGAGCAGATACACCAAACCCAGATTACAGATGAACCTGGAAGTTTGGAAACTTGTACCGAAGTAGTTCCACATTGTAGACCCAAAGTGCAATTGGGATTTGAAAATCGTGACACTGAGTCAGTAACATTATCTCAAGTGCCAACTTTGAAAAACAACTTGCCATTATGTACCGTTACTACCACAGAAAAATCGGGAGACGAAAATGAAATTTTGACATTTGGCGTAGCTCACCAGCAACTAGAAGAAAGGTCTCTTTTATCACTGGATAACGTTACAGTTATTCCAACTATATCGGAACATTCAGAGTCTCATGACTTTTTGTCAAAGAAATCATCATCTTCCACAATTACATCCGCATCCGCCAACAACAAAAATTCTATAGATCCAAACACAATATTCGAGCAACATCTGTTTATACCCCAACCTCTAGAAAAGTCCAAACAAAACATACCCAAAGCTCGTATTCCGTCGGCGATATCAGGGAAGAAATGGCTAGAATACCATCTACTAAAAGAAAAAGCTAAACAAGAAAAGAATGAGGAGAAAGAAAAAGCTAAAGAAGCTAGAAAGCAAGCCGTTAAGCGTAAACAAGAGGAAACAAAGAAGAGAAAAGAAATACGCAAAGTCAAGAAACATAATAAAGGAAAATTTTTAAATACTACAGCGTTAATATCAAAAGAAAATTGTGGCCAATGCGCAAATATCTTAAACAGTGACACTGAGGACGATGAAAACAAAAATGTTGGCTGTGATTTTTGTACTAAATGGTTTCATTTGAAGTGCACTGATTTTATAGGACTGACATACGATGATGTTAAAGGTAAACCGTTCAAGTGTAACATGTGCATTATGGATCCTTAGAAATAATGCACATTTTGTACTTGAACGAGTTATAATGTTTTTATAACTGTTGTTCCTGTTGATTATTTTGATCTCGTACGAACTAAGAACTTAATTAAAAGACTGTTTTATACTTTATATATTTCTGATAAGTACAATATACATTATTACGGGTAGTCACCTAGTACATAATTCCATTTACTGATTAAGTGATAATTCGTTATAGAAGTTTTTGAAGACTGATTAATATTAGTTACTGTTAACAAGTTAATTAATACATGTTGATTATTTAATATATTAGTCCTTTACGCTCAAGTTATGGAACTCAAGTATAAAAAAATTGTAATGATAACCAAACTTAATTTGTTGCAATATAAATTGATTATAAAATGTTGTGTTTTATTTCATTATTTGTAGAGATAGTAATGCAATGTGTTTAACAAAGAGAGAAAAATAACTGCAGTATAGATGAATGAAAGTTTAATATGTTAGAAGTATGGAAGAAGAATAAATGTATTGCCTAGAGGTTAAAAGTTTCGAATAAGGAAAGAAAGGAGGGAAAATAGAGGAAGGAAAGAAGGACAGAGCAGAAAGAATTGTTGCACAAATTATAAAGGTGAGTTGAGAGGAGAAGGTAAAATGCTGTAGAATGCATGAATGACGAGATAGTAGTGCGTGACCCCAGATAAGATTAACAAATCTTGTGGAAATAAGAGATGTTAGAATAGTGTAAGGCAAGGTTAAGTTGAGAGCATGTGAAAGGGATGAATATTGAAGAGAACATGCTTTTTAAGAGTAAAGTCATTTGATTGACTATCGTGGTCATATGCAATATATGGAAATTTATGATAGGACCATTAGGTATGGCGAAAAGTATACGTAATAATTGTATAAAACTGGCGGCCGTAAACTAACTCTAGGGTGGCCGCGAACTGAAAAAAGTGGCCGCCAACCGGCATTTTGAGTAAATTTTAGGTTTTTATTTATTTAAAAAAAAAACTGTTAGAATAGTCCTCAAATAATTATGTCCAAAAATAACTTGATGATATCTGTTACACCTGCAGAAACAATCAGAACCTGACTTATGGACATATCATACTAATTTCAAAGATCAAAGTTAGGAAGGCGACTAAAAGGCCGCCAACCGGCGCAACGACCCTACGTCGGAGAATCCTTATACGTTTAGTACCGTGAAATATATTGATAGCGAGTGCCCTTACGTTCGAACGTAGACGTAGTACGGTACTCGTCGCACGAGTCTGGGCCACGTGCGAGCCAGCGTGCGAACGCTATGTTTGTAAACAGCGCTCATGAAGCGTGATCGATAAAATGTTCATGTTTTATGTTCTGTAGTGCGAGAATTTATCTGATGTAATGGTGGGCAGGTAGGTATTCTACTAATACTATAAACGCGAAAGTTTGCAAGTATGGATGGATGGATGTTTGTTACTCTTTCACGCAAAAACGACTGAAAGGTTTTGGATGAAATTTCGCACACAGATGGTTTATAACCAGGATTAGCATAAGCATAATCAGTTTTTTAACGTTCCCACTGCTGTGATACAGGCTTCCTCTCTAGGAGAGGGAATGGGCCGTAATCCACCAAGCGGTACCAGTATTAACATATCTAGGATATTTTTTACCCCGATATTCCCACGGGATCGAAACTCATGCAGGTGAAACCGCGGGGCGCTGCTAGTGAATAATAAATATAGTAAATTTATGCACATACTCTTACACCTTTTATCGTGGTGGTAGGCCGTACTTAAATAATATCAGCTGAGACAGTCCACTAAAAAATCTTACTCGTTTGATTAACATAATTATAATTCTCAAACCCTAATGAAAATGGTAAAGGTCTATGCTGCCGTCATAAGCAAAAAGGACGTATCTACACAAAACGAAGTAACTCATTTCATACCTTAAGTTATTCTCTTAATGTCGGAAATTGGCTACTTCGTTGTGTTGTTACGACGTTTTTTCTTATGATGGCAGTATGGATACGTTTAATTTAAGATAGAAAATATGAGACGGTTGGTATCGAAGCGATAAGTTTACTTATTTTTCATGGTGAGCAATTACCACGCGCTACGATTTACCTGTATAAGTCTGCCGGTTGTGGTAACTTCACTTGTGCCATATCAATACGTCATATAAACCTATAGCTATAAGCATCCACCTATCACGATCACGACACATACTTCAGAAAATACTCACGTGTCCTTATTTCTTTCTGCAGATAGCGAACTAGGCAGCCAGTCTGCGGTCAATCTGACGTTCGGTAGGCACGTCGGATTGACCGGCGCGTCGGACCTCCCAGCCTGGTTGCCTAGACGGTTAATATATGAAATTATAAAAAAAAACATTGTGCCCGCTTGAAAAATACACGATTTGAGAATATTTCAGGTATTTATGTAAACTGACGTTTTGTTAAAGCTGTTTTTTCTGTGTTGACTCAGTGTTTGACGTGCTTTCTTGCAGAAGTAGTGGAAAATGGTCCGGTGTCGACTACACCCGCGCATACAGCCACGCATCTACCGCCTGCGCCCGCGCAACCTCCGCCAGTGAGTATACTAGCCTTACTTAAAAATGTAATTATCTCAACGTAAAGATAATTAACAGCTTAGCTTTTCTACCAATCTATTGGTAAGGCTCTAATTAATTTCTTTGAATAACAAACTGTCACAGAAGTGCACCATATTTATTACCTTGAATTTTTTCTCACATTCGCATTTTTTTGTAATGAAATTTTTCATGCCTTTATCAAATCTAATTTAACGCTGCGATAAGATTACTTAGCACAATGGACTGCCTTTTTTAAAGATTAGGTTTATTTCCTGCACTAATAAGTAATAACATTATCTTACTAAAAGTACACCGCAGACTTATCCCTATTTTATCTTAAGTTCTTTTAGTCTATTAAAGGTGTTAGAGATATCGCAGTTCTTGTAAAATTAAGTTTTGTTAGAATTGTGTAACTACTTTTGGTGTACTTGAAGTCAAGAGAGAAGTAGTAACGTATACTTCTGGGTAACCATCGTCGACTACACACCTTACTATCAGGTGTGGTGGTCAAACGTGTGCCTAGTGGCCGTTCAAGTATTACGTAAGCAGAATTTTTGATATTTTTGTCCGCCTCCTCCCCCTCGTCAGCAAAACTAAGCAAGGCTCTCCCCCCCTTTGCTCATGTAAACATATGTGTAAGTATTATTGAACCTGTTCTGGTTTCCTTATTGGTTCATGAAGCAGCAGTTAATAAGTCTAGAAATAACGAATTTTTAGTCTGCAATTAAATTTGCTATTAGGGCGTTGATAGCCCAGTGGGTAAGACGGATTGCCATGAGTTCAAACCATAATCTACTAAATCGACTAAAATCTGAAAAATTAAATAAATCTATATTGCTGACGTAATCACATCCCGGATTACCCCATCCCACATGTCATCAAAAATAAGCAAATCAAGAACCCCCCCCCCCCGCCCCCTTTTAGAGCTCGTAATACTTGAATTGGCCCCCTATAAATAATACGCAGAATCAAGAAGTATAGTGTATGTCATGCGTGTACATGTACGTGGTGTATAAGAGTGGTTCCCCCGACAGACGTGCAAGAGTTCGTCGGCGCCGCAGCTGGCGGCGGGCGAGGGCGCGGCGTCGCCGCTCACCGTCAACGGGCCCAGCCAGCTGCTCCACACGCCGCAGCACCTGCCCAACAAGTACCTGTTACCCTACGCATTATTGTACTGGGCCACTACTCTGATATTTATTATAAATCGTCATTCCAACACGATCACATTGTCATTTTGTTAAAAGTTCGTAATCTGCTAAATTCATAATGGTCGATCATTGGTCGGTCAATGATCTCGTAATAGAGTCGTGGTAGAATGACATTGTCGTATTGCCATTATTACAAAACCCGTTAGTTGAAATGATTTTCGAAAAACACTAAATTTTAACATTAAGTTATGCCAGATTTCTATGCTATCTAAAATTACCAAATACGTCTGTCATTCATTTGTCATTATGTACGAGATTACCATTCTATGCCATTTCTTTCAATGGAGTATCAGTGGTTGACCATTCATAATGGCGCTTTTATATTAGTAGATTACCAAACTTGTCAAAATCAACAATTATGAAATCAATGATAGACCATTCTGATACTATTGTAATATCAGACTTGAGGCCCAGGTTTATTTTCCAATGACAAGCCATATGTTTACAAGGTTTCACATATCTATAAAATTAAGTTTCTATCGCGCTAAAGTTTGCTATAACTCAATTTTGGTTTAACACTTGGTGCCACCAAGTGTTAAAATCTTTGAAGCTCTAACAATAAATTTTTTCCTCGACCCATATGCCGTGTGCCCACAACTCGTCTATTTACAGCGACGACTCGGATGCTGAGTTCGTATGCGGAATATGTTCGAAAGAGTCAACTCAACTCTGGAACGCAAAGGGCATTAGGAGGAACACTCATGGGTTTTAGTCAGTAAGGAATCTGACAATCCCTCCCACTCTAGCAGAGCGGAAGAAATCATTTGATAAATTCTCAAATTTAAAAAACAATTCTGGGTACCAAAGGTGTTAAGCTCACCTTTGTACATTAGCTGTCCTATTATATTTGTGTCTCTCTGTTTTTTGTGCAATAAAGAATAAGGAGAATCGAAACTAAATTTATGCCTAAATACACTCACAAAAAAAGAAAAAAAAAATACAACTGTCGAGTACTACTGCTACTTTTTTTTGCTCGCAGAACTCTGCATTGAAATTAGTAAAAAGGTTGTATGAAGATAATTTCTCTGCAGAGCATAATAAAGTACCTATTTTCTTCTTTTTAACGTGAAATACTTTTCCTGAAGCGAGTCTTTCTACACGCGGAACTGTAGAAAGACTCGCTTCAGGAAAAATATTTCTGCATGATATCAAAATAAAAAGTTCACACTCCCCGTCACAGTTCGGAAGGATCACCATACCGTTTCAAACAACTTTCTCCTCTCATATCTAGGTCAGGAGCAGTAAAGTGTGTCAGTTGACGGAATTAGGTCACCGGGGTATAAGTGAAAGCGGAGGGCTCAATATGTGTGTCATTTACTGTTACTATGGCACTGTTTACCAGTGTGTGTAGGTTTTACGGAAAGTTTGATGTATTTCATATGATCACGCTTAAATACTCTGAGGGGTTAAGCCGGGCGCAATTACAGGCTTCGGATAGCGGCGTGCCTTCGCAATCTATACTCTATACTAATAATATTATAAAGAGGAAAGATTTGTATTTTTGTATGTAACAAATAAACTCAAAAACTCCAGGACCGATTTCAAAAATTCTTTCACCATTAGAAAGCCACATTCACCCTGAGTAACATAGGCTATATTTTATCCCCATATTCCCACGGGAACGGGAACTACGCGTGTAAAACGCGGGGTGCTGCTAGTTCTAAATAAAGGGCAACATACCAGCGGTGGGTTTTATTACGCGAACCATTTCCCGCTTCTGAGCACCCTTAACTTATTTTTTTTTTAATGACTTGGCAAGTTGACACACTTGGCAATTGTACTCTTAACTCAAATATATTATACGTAGGTTAGTAAGAATTTGCCAAGTCGCACTTTACAGTAACATAACACATTTTCTTTTAGAGCAATTGGAACTATGAGAGAACTTTCTATAGTTACAGTTAGATCTCACCTTAGTCAGCGAAAACATTATCAAGAATCTGGTTTTCTTTCACAAGTTTTTGGTGAGAGAATAAATACACCATTCGTTTCTAGGATAGTTGAATATTGCAGATTCCGTATATTAAGATCTTTCAGGGGTTAATCTATGCTAATATTAAAAAGCTGAAAAGTTTGTTTATTTGGTTGGTTGAACGCGCTAAGCTCATAAACTGTTGCTTCGAATTGAAAACATATTTAAGTGTTGCATAGCCCATTTATAGAGTAAAGCTATATAACATCAAGTTACAACCAAAATCTAATCTCTTCAAAACTAGAGTGAACAGGATTCTTCTGGGTAAGCTCATTCCGTCGTCGACTTTGTCTCTGTCACTTGTGACCTAGACTAGAGTCAAGAGCAAATCCATTTCATAATAAAAAAAAAGCCGCCTGCAGGCAGCGAAGCATTAATGACACAAAGTTGCGCAAGTCGGCTAGTAACATAATTAAAAGAAATTAAAAAGCATTGTTATTATTCTAATAAACAACCAATACCTGACAAATCATAAAGGTGCCACTTCCTGAAACCGGGTCGCGCAGTGAACTGGTTTATTTAGGTTGCGAGTAACAATGTTACTGGGTCAGGCGGTTCGGAGGTCACAGAGAATGGGATCAAGTGCAAGTGCATACACAAACGTTACTTGTTTGTAAATATAGTGATGGTGGTGGTTTTGTTAGTGTTTTTTTTTTGTGGAGGGTAGGCAGAGGTGTTGGAATGTGAACTTTTAAGTGAGATCATGTTTTTAAATTAATTTTTATGAATAAATCTATCAACTGCGATCACCATCCATCCAAAAGCATTTTTAGTGTATTGTTCAGTCTTTTTGGTCTTGTTCAGCAGTGGAATGTGACATTAATTCTTCGGGAACTTTTACACTAGTTGGAAACACATCCATGGCTTGCCGTAAGACTGGTATCTAAGTTAAAGTTCAGACTGAAACGACAAAAAAAAAAAAAACAAAAATAAACATTGAATTTATCACATCAACTCACCATACTTTTTTTTTTCTATGTGGGAAATCATCAAATGACTTCTCCCGCTCTGGGCGGAAGGGAGTGTCAAGACTCTTACTGACTAAAACCCACCCGTGATCTTTCTTGTGCCCTTTATGATCCAGGGCCACGGTGACTCTTTCGAACAAACCCTAGCACCCTAGCAGGCACTGACCCTATGGGGTCCGTCGACTCGGGCCTGGTTGCTATCGGACGGCGAGCCACCCATAGCTCGCCATCCGCAGGCCCGCGCCTACGGTGGCTGGGAATCGCCCTGCGTTTCCCGACGCCCGGGGCGTCTTTTTCTGTTGCGGCGGCTGGAGCGTAAGGTTTCCCTCTCTCGCACGCGGTCCGTCCCTCCCTCGCTAGCATTACTGCTTCAAATTTTCAATAATAATGACGTTTCCGAAATAATCTAGCCATGCGATATAGATAGTGTGTTAAAAGTGTCAAACAGAAGCAGAAAATCAACTAGCTAGCTAGCTGGCGGACGTTACGTCCGGCCGTCCAAACAATTTGTTCACGATTGCTGTCGGTGTTGCAACGAGTGTACTTGGCTCCACCGGGATTCGCCCCTTAGATATTTTGTGGCAACAATACCAAACCCTATGGGATTTCCTAGGCATTTCTAGAGCTGAGCTTATTTTTGCAGTGGAAGAGTAAGCGAAGCATCAAGTACGGCAGCGTTGAGCGCAGGCAGCGGCACTCCCGCGCTGGCGGCGCACGCGGCGCTCGCCACGCCCGCCGGCACCGCGTCGCTCAAGAGCATGGCGCAGGAGGCCGTGCAGAGAGCGGGCTTGGACCAGGCGCACCAGCAGGTACACAGCCTACCCACTAGCTACCACTGCCCAATACGAGCGCAGGCAGCGGCACTCCCGCGCTGGCGGCGCACGCGGCGCTCGCCACGCCCGCCGGCACCGCGTCGCTCAAGAGCATGGCGCAGGAGGCCGTGCAGAGAGCGGGCTTGGACCAGGCGCACCAGCAGGTACACAGCCTACCCACTAGCTACCACTGCCCAATACGAGCGCAGGCAGCGGCACTCCCGCGCTGGCGGCGCTCGCCACGCCCGCCGGCACAAGAGCATGGCGCAGGAGGCCGTGCAGAGAGCGGGCTTGGACCAGGCGCACCAGCAGGTACACAGCCTACCCACTAGCTACCACTGCCCAATACGAGCGCAGGCAGCGGCACTCCCGCGCTGGCGGCGCACGCGGCGCTCGCCACGCCCGCCGGCACCGCGTCGCTCAAGAGCATGGCGCAGGAGGCCGTGCAGAGAGCGGGCTTGGACCAGGCGCACCAGCAGGTACACAGCCTACCCACTAGCTACCACTGCCCAATACGAGCGCAGGCAGCGGCACTCCCGCGCTGGCGGCGCACGCGGCGCTCGCCACGCCCGCCGGCACAAGAGCATGGCGCAGGAGGCCGTGCAGAGAGCGGGCTTGGACCAGGCGCACCAGCAGGTACACAGCCTACCCACTAGCTACCACTGCCCAATACGAGCGCAGGCAGCGGCACTCCCGCGCTGGCGGCGCACGCGGCGCTCGCCACGCCCGCCGGCACAAGAGCATGGCGCAGGAGGCCGTGCAGAGAGCGGGCTTGGACCAGGCGCACCAGCAGGTACACAGCCTACCCACTAGCTACCACTGCCCAATACGAGCGCAGGCAGCGGCACTCCCGCGCTGGCGGCGCACGCGGCGCTCGCCACGCCCGCCGGCACAAGAGCATGGCGCAGGAGGCCGTGCAGAGAGCGGGCTTGGACCAGGCGCACCAGCAGGTACACAGCCTACCCACTAGCTACCACTGCCCAATACGAGCGCAGGCAGCGGCACTCCCGCGCTGGCGGCGCACGCGGCGCTCGCCACGCCCGCCGGCACAAGAGCATGGCGCAGGAGGCCGTGCAGAGAGCGGGCTTGGACCAGGCGCACCAGCAGGTACACAGCCTACCCACTAGCTACCACTGCCCAATACGAGCGCAGGCAGCGGCACTCCCGCGCTGGCGGCGCACGCGGCGCTCGCCACGCCCGCCGGCACAAGAGCATGGCGCAGGAGGCCGTGCAGAGAGCGGGCTTGGACCAGGCGCACCAGCAGGTACACAGCCTACCCACTAGCTACCACTGCCCAATACGAGCGCAGGCAGCGGCACTCCCGCGCTGGCGGCGCTCGCCACGCCCGCCGGCACAAGAGCATGGCGCAGGAGGCCGTGCAGAGAGCGGGCTTGGACCAGGCGCACCAGCAGGTACACAGCCTACCCACTAGCTACCACTGCCCAATACGAGCGCAGGCAGCGGCACTCCCGCGCTGGCGGCGCACGCGGCGCTCGCCACGCCCGCCGGCACAAGAGCATGGCGCAGGAGGCCGTGCAGAGAGCGGGCTTGGACCAGGCGCACCAGCAGGTACACAGCCTACCCACTAGCTACCACTGCCCAATACGAGCGCAGGCAGCGGCACTCCCGCGCTGGCGGCGCACGCGGCGCTCGCCACGCCCGCCGGCACAAGAGCATGGCGCAGGAGGCCGTGCAGAGAGCGGGCTTGGACCAGGCGCACCAGCAGGTACACAGCCTACCCACTAGCTACCACTGCCCAATACGAGCGCAGGCAGCGGCACTCCCGCGCTGGCGGCGCTCGCCACGCCCGCCGGCACAAGAGCATGGCGCAGGAGGCCGTGCAGAGAGCGGGCTTGGACCAGGCGCACCAGCAGGTACACAGCCTACCCACTAGCTACCACTGCCCAATACGAGCGCAGGCAGCGGCACTCCCGCGCTGGCGGCGCTCGCCACGCCCGCCGGCACAAGAGCATGGCGCAGGAGGCCGTGCAGAGAGCGGGCTTGGACCAGGCGCACCAGCAGGTACACAGCCTACCCACTAGCTACCACTGCCCAATACGAGCGCAGGCAGCGGCACTCCCGCGCTGG
This sequence comes from Hecatera dysodea, assembly GCA_905332915.2. NCBI lineage: Eukaryota > Metazoa > Arthropoda > Insecta > Lepidoptera > Noctuidae > Hecatera > Hecatera dysodea. Next base: position 19,022,844 of record HG995299.1, on the reverse strand, counting down.
CGGCGCACGCGGCGCTCGCCACGCCCGCCGGCACAAGAGCATGGCGCAGGAGGCCGTGCAGAGAGCGGGCTTGGACCAGGCGCACCAGCAGGTACACAGCCTACCCACTAGCTACCACTGCCCAATACGAGCGCAGGCAGCGGCACTCCCGCGCTGGCGGCGCACGCGGCGCTCGCCACGCCCGCCGGCACAAGAGCATGGCGCAGGAGGCCGTGCAGAGAGCGGGCTTGGACCAGGCGCACCAGCAGGTACACAGCCTACCCACTAGCTACCACTGCCCAATACGAGCGCAGGCAGCGGCACTCCCGCGCTGGCGGCGCACGCGGCGCTCGCCACGCCCGCCGGCACAAGAGCATGGCGCAGGAGGCCGTGCAGAGAGCGGGCTTGGACCAGGCGCACCAGCAGGTACACAGCCTACCCACTAGCTACCACTGCCCAATACGAGCGCAGGCAGCGGCACTCCCGCGCTGGCGGCGCACGCGGCGCTCGCCACGCCCGCCGGCACAAGAGCATGGCGCAGGAGGCCGTGCAGAGAGCGGGCTTGGACCAGGCGCACCAGCAGGTACACAGCCTACCCACTAGCTACCACTGCCCAATACGAGCGCAGGCAGCGGCACTCCCGCGCTGGCGGCGCACGCGGCGCTCGCCACGCCCGCCGGCACAAGAGCATGGCGCAGGAGGCCGTGCAGAGAGCGGGCTTGGACCAGGCGCACCAGCAGGTACACAGCCTACCCACTAGCTACCACTGCCCAATACGAGCGCAGGCAGCGGCACTCCCGCGCTGGCGGCGCACGCGGCGCTCGCCACGCCCGCCGGCACAAGAGCATGGCGCAGGAGGCCGTGCAGAGAGCGGGCTTGGACCAGGCGCACCAGCAGGTACACAGCCTACCCACTAGCTACCACTGCCCAATACGAGCGCAGGCAGCGGCACTCCCGCGCTGGCGGCGCACGCGGCGCTCGCCACGCCCGCCGGCACAAGAGCATGGCGCAGGAGGCCGTGCAGAGAGCGGGCTTGGACCAGGCGCACCAGCAGGTACACAGCCTACCCACTAGCTACCACTGCCCAATACGAGCGCAGGCAGCGGCACTCCCGCGCTGGCGGCGCACGCGGCGCTCGCCACGCCCGCCGGCACAAGAGCATGGCGCAGGAGGCCGTGCAGAGAGCGGGCTTGGACCAGGCGCACCAGCAGGTACACAGCCTACCCACTAGCTACCACTGCCCAATACGAGCGCAGGCAGCGGCACTCCCGCGCTGGCGGCGCACGCGGCGCTCGCCACGCCCGCCGGCACAAGAGCATGGCGCAGGAGGCCGTGCAGAGAGCGGGCTTGGACCAGGCGCACCAGCAGGTACACAGCCTACCCACTAGCTACCACTGCCCAATACGAGCGCAGGCAGCGGCACTCCCGCGCTGGCGGCGCACGCGGCGCTCGCCACGCCCGCCGGCACAAGAGCATGGCGCAGGAGGCCGTGCAGAGAGCGGGCTTGGACCAGGCGCACCAGCAGGTACACAGCCTACCCACTAGCTACCACTGCCCAATACTAGCGCAGGCAGCGGCACTCCCGCGCTGGCGGCGCACGCGGCGCTCGCCACGCCCGCCGGCACAAGAGCATGGCGCAGGAGGCCGTGCAGAGAGCGGGCTTGGACCAGGCGCACCAGCAGGTACACAGCCTACCCACTAGCTACCACTGCCCAATACGAGCGCAGGCAGCGGCACTCCCGCGCTGGCGGCGCACGCGGCGCTCGCCACGCCCGCCGGCACAAGAGCATGGCGCAGGAGGCCGTGCAGAGAGCGGGCTTGGACCAGGCGCACCAGCAGGTACACAGCCTACCCACTAGCTACCACTGCCCAATACGAGCGCAGGCAGCGGCACTCCCGCGCTGGCGGCGCACGCGGCGCTCGCCACGCCCGCCGGCACAAGAGCATGGCGCAGGAGGCCGTGCAGAGAGCGGGCTTGGACCAGGCGCACCAGCAGGTACACAGCCTACCCACTAGCTACCACTGCCCAATACGAGCGCAGGCAGCGGCACTCCCGCGCTGGCGGCGCACGCGGCGCTCGCCACGCCCGCCGGCACAAGAGCATGGCGCAGGAGGCCGTGCAGAGAGCGGGCTTGGACCAGGCGCACCAGCAGGTACACAGCCTACCCACTAGCTACCACTGCCCAATACGAGCGCAGGCAGCGGCACTCCCGCGCTGGCGGCGCACGCGGCGCTCGCCACGCCCGCCGGCACAAGAGCATGGCGCAGGAGGCCGTGCAGAGAGCGGGCTTGGACCAGGCGCACCAGCAGGTACACAGCCTACCCACTAGCTACCACTGCCCAATACGAGCGCAGGCAGCGGCACTCCCGCGCTGGCGGCGCACGCGGCGCTCGCCACGCCCGCCGGCACAAGAGCATGGCGCAGGAGGCCGTGCAGAGAGCGGGCTTGGACCAGGCGCACCAGCAGGTACACAGCCTACCCACTAGCTACCACTGCCCAATACGAGCGCAGGCAGCGGCACTCCCGCGCTGGCGGCGCTCGCCACGCCCGCCGGCACAAGAGCATGGCGCAGGAGGCCGTGCAGAGAGCGGGCTTGGACCAGGCGCACCAGCAGGTACACAGCCTACCCACTAGCTACCACTGCCCAATACGAGCGCAGGCAGCGGCACTCCCGCGCTGGCGGCGCTCGCCACGCCCGCCGGCACAAGAGCATGGCGCAGGAGGCCGTGCAGAGAGCGGGCTTGGACCAGGCGCACCAGCAGGTACACAGCCTACCCACTAGCTACCACTGCCCAATACGAGCGCAGGCAGCGGCACTCCCGCGCTGGCGGCGCACGCGGCGCTCGCCACGCCCGCCGGCACAAGAGCATGGCGCAGGAGGCCGTGCAGAGAGCGGGCTTGGACCAGGCGCACCAGCAGGTACACAGCCTACCCACTAGCTACCACTGCCCAATACGAGCGCAGGCAGCGGCACTCCCGCGCTGGCGGCGCTCGCCACGCCCGCCGGCACAAGAGCATGGCGCAGGAGGCCGTGCAGAGAGCGGGCTTGGACCAGGCGCACCAGCAGGTACACAGCCTACCCACTAGCTACCACTGCCCAATACGAGCGCAGGCAGCGGCACTCCCGCGCTGGCGGCGCACGCGGCGCTCGCCACGCCCGCCGGCACAAGAGCATGGCGCAGGAGGCCGTGCAGAGAGCGGGCTTGGACCAGGCGCACCAGCAGGTACACAGCCTACCCACTAGCTACCACTGCCCAATACGAGCGCAGGCAGCGGCACTCCCGCGCTGGCGGCGCACGCGGCGCTCGCCACGCCCGCCGGCACAAGAGCATGGCGCAGGAGGCCGTGCAGAGAGCGGGCTTGGACCAGGCGCACCAGCAGGTACACAGCCTACCCACTAGCTACCACTGCCCAATACGAGCGCAGGCAGCGGCACTCCCGCGCTGGCGGCGCACGCGGCGCTCGCCACGCCCGCCGGCACAAGAGCATGGCGCAGGAGGCCGTGCAGAGAGCGGGCTTGGACCAGGCGCACCAGCAGGTACACAGCCTACCCACTAGCTACCACTGCCCAATACGAGCGCAGGCAGCGGCACTCCCGCGCTGGCGGCGCTCGCCACGCCCGCCGGCACAAGAGCATGGCGCAGGAGGCCGTGCAGAGAGCGGGCTTGGACCAGGCGCACCAGCAGGTACACAGCCTACCCACTAGCTACCACTGCCCAATACGAGCGCAGGCAGCGGCACTCCCGCGCTGGCGGCGCTCGCCACGCCCGCCGGCACAAGAGCATGGCGCAGGAGGCCGTGCAGAGAGCGGGCTTGGACCAGGCGCACCAGCAGGTACACAGCCTACCCACTAGCTACCACTGCCCAATACGAGCGCAGGCAGCGGCACTCCCGCGCTGGCGGCGCACGCGGCGCTCGCCACGCCCGCCGGCACAAGAGCATGGCGCAGGAGGCCGTGCAGAGAGCGGGCTTGGACCAGGCGCACCAGCAGGTACACAGCCTACCCACTAGCTACCACTGCCCAATACGAGCGCAGGCAGCGGCACTCCCGCGCTGGCGGCGCACGCGGCGCTCGCCACGCCCGCCGGCACAAGAGCATGGCGCAGGAGGCCGTGCAGAGAGCGGGCTTGGACCAGGCGCACCAGCAGGTACACAGCCTACCCACTAGCTACCACTGCCCAATACGAGCGCAGGCAGCGGCACTCCCGCGCTGGCGGCGCACGCGGCGCTCGCCACGCCCGCCGGCACAAGAGCATGGCGCAGGAGGCCGTGCAGAGAGCGGGCTTGGACCAGGCGCACCAGCAGGTACACAGCCTACCCACTAGCTACCACTGCCCAATACGAGCGCAGGCAGCGGCACTCCCGCGCTGGCGGCGCTCGCCACGCCCGCCGGCACAAGAGCATGGCGCAGGAGGCCGTGCAGAGAGCGGGCTTGGACCAGGCGCACCAGCAGGTACACAGCCTACCCACTAGCTACCACTGCCCAATACGAGCGCAGGCAGCGGCACTCCCGCGCTGGCGGCGCTCGCCACGCCCGCCGGCACAAGAGCATGGCGCAGGAGGCCGTGCAGAGAGCGGGCTTGGACCAGGCGCACCAGCAGGTACACAGCCTACCCACTAGCTACCACTGCCCAATACGAGCGCAGGCAGCGGCACTCCCGCGCTGGCGGCGCACGCGGCGCTCGCCACGCCCGCCGGCACAAGAGCATGGCGCAGGAGGCCGTGCAGAGAGCGGGCTTGGACCAGGCGCACCAGCAGGTACACAGCCTACCCACTAGCTACCACTGCCCAATACGAGCGCAGGCAGCGGCACTCCCGCGCTGGCGGCGCTCGCCACGCCCGCCGGCACAAGAGCATGGCGCAGGAGGCCGTGCAGAGAGCGGGCTTGGACCAGGCGCACCAGCAGGTACACAGCCTACCCACTAGCTACCACTGCCCAATACGAGCGCAGGCAGCGGCACTCCCGCGCTGGCGGCGCACGCGGCGCTCGCCACGCCCGCCGGCACAAGAGCATGGCGCAGGAGGCCGTGCAGAGAGCGGGCTTGGACCAGGCGCACCAGCAGGTACACAGCCTACCCACTAGCTACCACTGCCCAATACGAGCGCAGGCAGCGGCACTCCCGCGCTGGCGGCGCACGCGGCGCTCGCCACGCCCGCCGGCACAAGAGCATGGCGCAGGAGGCCGTGCAGAGAGCGGGCTTGGACCAGGCGCACCAGCAGGTACACAGCCTACCCACTAGCTACCACTGCCCAATACGAGCGCAGGCAGCGGCACTCCCGCGCTGGCGGCGCACGCGGCGCTCGCCACGCCCGCCGGCACAAGAGCATGGCGCAGGAGGCCGTGCAGAGAGCGGGCTTGGACCAGGCGCACCAGCAGGTACACAGCCTACCCACTAGCTACCACTGCCCAATACGAGCGCAGGCAGCGGCACTCCCGCGCTGGCGGCGCTCGCCACGCCCGCCGGCACAAGAGCATGGCGCAGGAGGCCGTGCAGAGAGCGGGCTTGGACCAGGCGCACCAGCAGGTACACAGCCTACCCACTAGCTACCACTGCCCAATACGAGCGCAGGCAGCGGCACTCCCGCGCTGGCGGCGCACGCGGCGCTCGCCACGCCCGCCGGCACAAGAGCATGGCGCAGGAGGCCGTGCAGAGAGCGGGCTTGGACCAGGCGCACCAGCAGGTACACAGCCTACCCACTAGCTACCACTGCCCAATACGAGCGCAGGCAGCGGCACTCCCGCGCTGGCGGCGCACGCGGCGCTCGCCACGCCCGCCGGCACAAGAGCATGGCGCAGGAGGCCGTGCAGAGAGCGGGCTTGGACCAGGCGCACCAGCAGGTACACAGCCTACCCACTAGCTACCACTGCCCAATACGAGCGCAGGCAGCGGCACTCCCGCGCTGGCGGCGCACGCGGCGCTCGCCACGCCCGCCGGCACAAGAGCATGGCGCAGGAGGCCGTGCAGAGAGCGGGCTTGGACCAGGCGCACCAGCAGGTACACAGCCTACCCACTAGCTACCACTGCCCAATACGAGCGCAGGCAGCGGCACTCCCGCGCTGGCGGCGCACGCGGCGCTCGCCACGCCCGCCGGCACAAGAGCATGGCGCAGGAGGCCGTGCAGAGAGCGGGCTTGGACCAGGCGCACCAGCAGGTACACAGCCTACCCACTAGCTACCACTGCCCAATACGAGCGCAGGCAGCGGCACTCCCGCGCTGGCGGCGCACGCGGCGCTCGCCACGCCCGCCGGCACAAGAGCATGGCGCAGGAGGCCGTGCAGAGAGCGGGCTTGGACCAGGCGCACCAGCAGGTACACAGCCTACCCACTAGCTACCACTGCCCAATACGAGCGCAGGCAGCGGCACTCCCGCGCTGGCGGCGCACGCGGCGCTCGCCACGCCCGCCGGCACAAGAGCATGGCGCAGGAGGCCGTGCAGAGAGCGGGCTTGGACCAGGCGCACCAGCAGGTACACAGCCTACCCACTAGCTACCACTGCCCAATACGAGCGCAGGCAGCGGCACTCCCGCGCTGGCGGCGCTCGCCACGCCCGCCGGCACAAGAGCATGGCGCAGGAGGCCGTGCAGAGAGCGGGCTTGGACCAGGCGCACCAGCAGGTACACAGCCTACCCACTAGCTACCACTGCCCAATACGAGCGCAGGCAGCGGCACTCCCGCGCTGGCGGCGCACGCGGCGCTCGCCACGCCCGCCGGCACAAGAGCATGGCGCAGGAGGCCGTGCAGAGAGCGGGCTTGGACCAGGCGCACCAGCAGGTACACAGCCTACCCACTAGCTACCACTGCCCAATACGAGCGCAGGCAGCGGCACTCCCGCGCTGGCGGCGCTCGCCACGCCCGCCGGCACAAGAGCATGGCGCAGGAGGCCGTGCAGAGAGCGGGCTTGGACCAGGCGCACCAGCAGGTACACAGCCTACCCACTAGCTACCACTGCCCAATACGAGCGCAGGCAGCGGCACTCCCGCGCTGGCGGCGCACGCGGCGCTCGCCACGCCCGCCGGCACAAGAGCATGGCGCAGGAGGCCGTGCAGAGAGCGGGCTTGGACCAGGCGCACCAGCAGGTACACAGCCTACCCACTAGCTACCACTGCCCAATATCCCACACTACCATCTACCCAACACTGAACACCTACTTAAAATGCTATAAGGTTGTCCGTTCTAAAACTACCACCGTTGCTGTTTTTGACACCCTCCAAAGCGAAACGGCAGCGCAGGTAGCGCTGCTGTTTAGCATTTCAATAAAAAAAACCTATATTTTAGTCTACCTGAGCACTTATGAAACGTCAGAAGCTAGTGTATAGTTGTTTCCTAAGAAGAAAAACTGTCAAGAAGCTCATAAGATAACGCTTTCAAAAAGAATGTTATTTTTTCATTTATTACAGTATTAATAACGTATGAGAAGAGAGAAGAGCGTAGACTATGATTATAGTACTAGTTATGTTACTATACCAAATAACTCCCTTTCACATATCATCATGTTGCCCTTTGTTTAACCCTGAGTCTAATGAAACAACCTTATTTGAGGAATTTAAAACAAGGAAGGCTTGCTGGCTTGACGTTACATTCGATCTTTAATACAATTTAATATGATTTTAGTTGTGTAACGAAAAGTACAACCTGTTCATTACACCGGAATCCTCCGACGTTGAAAGCATGTGTCTTATGATATCTTTTCCAATGTTTCAGAACCTAAGACGAGGGGCCCCCCTGGCGCAAGCGCACATTCCTCCGTTATTGGGTGTCGCACCGCTAGGCCCACTACCACTTAACTCTGTAAGAATAACCAGGTTTATTTGATTAGTTTTATTTACAGAGATACATTCACGGTTAAAAAATGATTTTCATGATGTGACTCGTACAAACAGAGTACCTGCCTACCTAAAAACCTGTTGGCACTATGTATTCATGAACTAATGGTCAAATCTATCACGTCACCCCCGGTTTCTCAATTGAGAATTCAATGTTGATAACTTGTTAAACTTCAGCGTTAAAGTTCAGGTTGATAAGTTCCTAACACTATCACAATTCAGTACAATAATTTTCGACAAATTCAACCATAACAAATATCTTCACACCAGGTCTTAGCTACTATAAGCTAAACCTTAGTCTTATCAAATTAATGATACTGATAAATTTGCAGGAACATCAGCTACAATTCCAAATGTTGGAATCATCGTTCTACCATATGCCGCACCCCTCGGACTCGGAAAGAACGAGGGTATACCTCCCCAGAAATATATGCCCGACGCCTATATACTACAACCAGGTTAGTAGGAATCTTTGTTGATTTAACATTAATCTTATTATTAGCTGTTATTCCTAATGCTGGGCGAAGGCCTACCTCTATCTTTTCTACAAACAAATTTTAGCATTACCATCCAATCAACCTTTTATAGAATAGGGTGATTAAATCGACTCCTGCTTATAACATCGCTTAAGTTATCATCATTTCGAAAAAAAAAACTCGAATTTTCCACTAACGTTAATTGTACTATGTATTGTTAACATTATTTTTTTCTCACGGTTGTGTAGAGATTTTACTAAGAATTACTGGCAGAATATTTTCTTTTTTTTAATAGTACAACTAAGACTACCACAGTATTTTTTTTCATTTTCGCTTTCAAATCCATCTAGATATTGTCTTGAAAAGATCACTTTTAGCGATAAGGCCGTCCATAGTGTCACCTTATGTAATTCTTCATCTTTATTTTTCTGTAACTTACATGTTGTACATAATAAAGAGTCTATTCTATTTTACACATGTCTGATCGTGTTTGAAGCATTCAGTTAGTGTGTTTGCTAAAATTTGTTGATAGGACAGTGGTAAATCAAATGATAATTATAATATTTTGTCGTTACTAACATAATATTACGTTATTTTTAAAGAATTTTAGACTTATCTATACTAATATATACATCTGAAGAGTTTGTTTTTACGCGCTAATATCAGAATTCTTTCAGTGTTAGATAGCCTAATTATTATTATTATTATCGAGGAAGGTTATAGGCTATCATCACGCTAAGACCAATAGGAGCGGAGCAGTCATGAAAAACGAAGTTGCGCGGATCAGCTAGTAATTTTATATGCATGTCATTTCTGTGACAAATACTTTTTCTATCTTTCCTCTTTCAATGATAGACCTGTGGCTCTACCACACACACTGTAGCCCGAGATTATCTTGAGTCCATTACATTGACACTAAGTCCACGGCATGAACTGTTCGCAGGTGCTACTCCCGCACTCGGACTCGGTGGAGTTTTTCCAGCGGCTGTCGACGGAGACGCTATTCTTCGTGTTCTACTACATGGAGGGCACGAAGGCGCAGTACCTCGCCGCCAAGGCGCTCAAGAAGCAGAGCTGGCGCTTCCACACCAAGTACATGATGTGGTTCCAGAGGCACGAGGAGCCCAAGGTCATCAATGAGGAGTACGAACAGGTAATGACATATTATGAACAGGCTACAGTCGATTGTCATAATCAGCCTTTTTAATGTTCCCACTGCTGGGACACAGGCCTCCTCTCTAGGAGAGGGAATGGGCCGTAATCCACCACGCGGGCCCAATGCGGGTTGGTGAATGTCACATGTCTTCGAATTTTTGGTTCTAGGACATGCCGGTTTCCTCACGATGTTTTCCTTCACCGTTTTGAGAGCAGTGGTGATGAAATTAATTACACAAAGTAATGCGCCTGGCTGGGTTTTGAACACACGACCTACAATTCGTAAGTCGGGGCCGTTACCACTCGGCCACCACTGCTCTCCAGTCGATTGTGAAGGGAAATAATTATTGCTTAGTAAATTAACTGGCAATTTAAATTGAAGTCAAAACTGTTGTGACATAGTCAAGAGATTCTGTCCATCCATTTTTCCTCCAGTTTTTTTTTTAGTTGTGTGTTGGAAAAGAACTGTCTCAAAATTAATAAGATCTGAACGGTGTGCGTGTGTTGTTCCAGGGCACATATATCTACTTTGACTACGAGAAGTGGGGCCAGCGCAAGAAGGAGGGCTTCACGTTCGAGTATAAGTACTTAGAGGATCGTGACTTGAACTGAGCGTGACAGTGTACAGTAGTGTCGCGCGCAGCCGCCCGGCGCCGCGCGCGGCCGACTGCGGCCGACTGCAGCCGCGAGCAGCCGCGCGCAGCCGGCCGGCGACTTCATTCCTTGTTGCAGTATTGTACTACAGTGCGTGATGCGTCTGTGATGGAACCTGTGCCGTCCCGCGAGGCCCGAGCCCGCGCGGGCTGTGCGCCGCAGTGCCGGCCGGTGTACTGATCTGATACTTCAGCGTGACGTGTGACTCCATGGATGTTATTGAATGACGTGTTGTCTGCTACATATTTTTTTGTGTGTGAGATTAGCCGTAGTGTATGGCGACAGTAACCTCGGGACGCCTATGTCCGGCGGTGGGCAGCTGTAGACTTAATGCGACTGAGTCAGTACTGGCGGCGCCACGGCTCTCGCGGGCGAGGGCTACTCGACGAGTACGCTGCGTGCATTCAGTAAATTCTAACTTAAAACAAATAGTGTATTTGAACATTCTGGCAGTTTTGTAAAATGGAATAATTTGTGAGGACGACAAGTCAGTTAGTATCGAAGCCGAAGTGTTTGTAAACTGTACACAAGAACGAACAAGCGAAAGATAACGTGAAGATTAGTTTCAGCCATACAAGGTTGTTAATAGCGAAACATGTGATATTGTTATAGGAGCCCGGGCCGGCCTCGACTGGCGCACCATAGCGCGGCGCCGCGCCCACCAGCCGCGCGCACGTGACGTCACGCGCGCGCGTGACGTCACGTGCGCGCGGACGTAACGGGCGGCGGCCGCTATTACATGTCATGTTAAATCTCCATTAAACGGCTAACGCACATTTTAATTGTAGTACTTTAATTGGAGCATTTTTGGAGCGTTGGGATTTAAAATATTATTTAATCAAAATTAGCGGACGTATTTACGGAGGCGAGATTTGTTAAAGGAAAGTCGATTCGAGGACGTCCCGGGTCATTTGTTTTTTAACTTGTGTATAGACATTGGAATAGTTTGAAATTATTTTAAGTGCTAACTCGCGCGCACCACGCTTCTTGTATTTGTGATCTTAATTTTCGTAGACTGACTAGTTTTCTTATAATTGTGATCGATGCTGACTCGGGCCAGCCCTCCGAGCGACAGCGGCGCGTGGTGCGCGCGGATAGATACCTAAATATAACTACAATAAGGACCTCCAGTGTGATTTCATTAGTTTGCTAAGTAATACACTTTTTCACCTCTATAATTATGTATATTTTAGTTAGTGCATTTAAATTTGAACAAAAGTTAAATTATGTAAGAGCATGCATGTCACACTGCCAATGTATTATATTATTGGATAGTTATACGGTATATATATAAATTGTACTTATTTATTGTTTGTGATAAATTAATCGTGATGCACCGGCACCGCTTTGGTATCGAGGTGAAAGAGTATATTATGGACGGAACGCGAACGCAATAGTGCTACTGCCAGATGAGAGAGTTCCACCAACCAACACGTCTTGTTTTCCATTGTTCAGAGCATAGTGTAATTTTGTATTTAAATGTAAATCATAATAGTTCACACGCGTCGCGCAGCTCAATTAGATTGGCGTCGGTGTCGTGTTGGTTGCGGCGCAGCGAGTGTGGCACGGCGGGCTGCGAGCGGGAACTGCGCGCGATCTCGTTTATTACGTGCGTAATGTTGATAGTTTTCACTTTTGTAAAAAGTCTATCGTGAGAGCAGATGAAGAAGTGGTAAATAATTTAAAAAATTATCTGTACAGTTCTATTTGTATAGAAATAATAAATAACGATTAAAAAAATTTAAAACAACGTTGTGATTTCTTCCTAAACGCTTAGTTTTAAGTGCGTCGTTATACATGTGCGCGTGCGCCGAGTTTATGGCGTGACGCGAATATCGCATTTCTTTTTTTTAATTTATTTTCTATTGAAAGAAATGACTGTTTACTTTTAGAATAAACTGTAAGAAAGCATTGAAAACAATTTGTTTCGTTTGAGGATCACTCTGATTCCCAGTTCTTGTGTGAAAATCATTATTGATACAAAATTCTCTATCCCGATGCTGTTCCAACGAGGACACGTGCCAGTACCAAGCTCGTGCTTTTGTTGAGAACCACATAAGATAACCGTCAGGTCTAACATTCCTGATGAAGTAGACTAAACAATTAGTATTTTGAGCGTTTAGTATTTGAAGCCTGTAGGGTCGGTGAGTATATTTACCATACGAGCTTGTCGCCTATCGATAGGTGTTGTCCACACATGCCCGAAGCCGGGAATAATGGAAAAAAGAGATGGAAGCCGTTGCACTGCAGTGCAGTGGGACAGAACAGGCTGACAAATAAAGATGAGGCTATATATTTATCACTGGCTATCATAATGTATCTACGAAATCGGTTAAAAATATTACTTGGAAGCCGTTAGGCACGGTAGGCCGGTAGGCGAAAGCGACTGATTACTGATACAGTGGAGAGTTTTGCACCTTACCTCGTACAAACTTCTATATACTAATATTATAAAGTGGAAAGATTTGATTGTTTGTTTGTATTGGATAGGCTCCGAACCTACTGAACCGATTTGAAAATTCTTTCACTGTTGGCAAGCTACACTATCCCCGGGTGACATAGGCTATATTTTGTCCCCATATTCCCACGGGAACGGGAACTGTGCGGGGTGAAACCGTGGGGCGCGTATGTTTTAAATATAATACTGCAAATTCAGTGACACCATTATTTATGGAGTATACTAAAAGGTTTTTAACACAGCAATAGTTGGTTCAATAATTTTATTGAGTTTGTGCACCTTTGTAGCTGTACCATTGAAAACCTTATTGTTAATGTGGCCGCCTACGGGGCTCAATTATTTAGGGGCACCATCGACTTATTGAGTAGGTAGTCGATGATACAGCTGAGATCTAAGCAAGCAAGCTTTAGTAAGCCTAGTGAGTATAAACTAATAGCTGGCCCTAATAAAGGCCCTAAGAGCTATAAAGTGGTATGTAGATATACCTACGATACCCAGGGTCGTCTTGTTTCCTCCAGGTTTGCAGAATTTGTTCGAAAGAGTCACCGCGGTCTTGGAACGCAAAGCAAATTAGGAGGAACACAGATGGGTTTTAGTCAGTAACAGTCAGACACTACCCTCCGTCCAGAGCGGAGAAAGTCATTTGATGATTTCCCATCCATAAAAAAAAGATTCGCCAGGTTTAGTGGTAACATAAACGTGAGTGAGAACCAAAGAGTAAAGTAATATATACCAGTATTCCAGATAATGTCACACCAAGAGAGAAAATACTTTAGTTGCGCGTCACGGCATTTGATACCACTAGCGCCATCTAGTGCCGAGTAGCAGAACTAGTAGAGGCAAGACCTTTCCAGACTTCTGTGCTGGAACGTTCTAGAATTCTCGACCCCCAGTCAGTCGTGACCGATGTGTACGCGAACTTTCTAGATCTTTCTACGATGAAAGGTTCTTAGTTCTGAAGTGGTCTTTGACTCCGGCAGGAAATTCCACAGTTGAAATTAAATGGAATAGTAAATGAAACACCAGTTATAAAAAATAATCATATATTTATCGTTTCCTCTTTTTACCGCCGTGCTTGCCCTTGTGGTTGGGCTTGCCCTTGATGCGCCTGCGCACGCCGGCCGCTTCCTCCGTGTCGTCATCGGAGTCGGCCCCGCGCTTCTTGCCTTTGATGTTCTTCTTGTCTTCTAGCTCTTTCATTTCCTGTAAAGAGGAAAATAGATTTTTTTAATATTTACTTTTAGTAGTCTATATAATAAATAGAAATTATTATTAACTGGCTGTAATTTGCCTCACTTACACTACGTCAGTAGCACGGCTTTGGGCGGTAGCCGAAGTCGTTCAACAATCCAGTCGGTTCAGCCAAATTTTACCAAGTTTGGCATCAAGCATCAAGGACTCTGGCAAGCCAAAGGACTAGCACTGGAGCACTTCGAACGAGAGGCCTTCCGAAGTCGTCTGCTGAAGCCGACACGTCTTTGTGTAGATAACTGAGCTAATGGTTGATCGACTTGGCCTTCAATCAGTTTTAGTTTTTTGCTAAATAAACTAATAACGTAAATAATAAAGCAGTAACAACGTACGATTTTAGTGAGTCGCTGCGCCTCGGAGACTCGTTCTTGCAGCACCATGACCTCGCTCTCCTCCGTCTTGTACAGCGGCAGCTGCTTGCCAATCAGCTGCTCGATGCGCTGGTACAGTTCCACGTCGTACTGTAACAAATTAACAATATAAAGCACACATAACATCCATCCCAAAGTAGGCAGTTGTAAATTGTATACAAACAAAATTTTGCATTTTTTTTCTGGATGGGAAATCATCAAATGACTTCTCCCGCTCTGGGCGGAGCGGAAGGGAGTGTCAGACTCTTACTGACTAAAACCCACCCGTGATCCTTCTTGTGCCCTTTGCGTTCCAGGGCCGCGGTGACTCTTTCGAACAAATTCCGCAACCAAACAAAATTTTGCATGCGGTTAGGTTTGAGACCCAAGTATACACTAGGGGCTAGCCTATTTCTATATCTCGACGTCATGTGGACTCCGGGCTGCAAATTATTTATTCTCTTTTGATTTAGCCATTCTATGTGAAAGTAATTTTGCCTAAACAGTCACTGGATGTAATCAAGCAGGCAACCCAACCAATGCATTTCCAAGATAAAATTTGTCATGTCAATTTTGTTTTAACAAATTTACAAATTAAAACATTAATTACGTTTTGATTAGTGGTTTAACGGGTTGAATCACATATAAGTATCTACCCAGTCGGAACACAGCAATGCAGCTTGGCGGCAGAACTATGGTGATTGTACTACACCCTTACACATGGAGAGCATAAAGGTACCGCTTCTAACTACGAAATTCATTATCATTTTACAACATACTTGTGAAACAAAAGTGATGGCCTTGCCGGCTCGGCCCGCTCGCGCCGTGCGTCCCACGCGGTGGATGTAGTCCTTGCTGTGCAGCGGGATGTCCAGGTTTATCACCACGTCCACGTGCGGGATGTCCAGACCTCTGCGGGGATAAAGTGAAGGTTAGTAGGAGACGTTCTAGAACACACCAAAAATGAATTTTTATAGTTTCTCCTGTGCCTTTGCGTATGCATTTTTGCAGCGTCTGTCTCTACGCGATGTCAACGTTTACCTAATAAGGTAAATAAACTTAAACCCGGTTTTTTTTTTCAGACCTTTTCGTCCTTTCATTTCAGACTTAAAAATGACACCAACTAGATTTTAATATAGAACTGGCGTATAATACATACTGAAGCCCCTTAATTTTAAATTTATTTTTATTATTTGTTGTTATAGTGGCAACTACACACTGCAAAAAAGACCTCCTATAGACCAATGGACAGCTGAAGTTTAGAGATCCTTTTATACACATTTGAGACGGAACCCTAAGAAAGCAAATTTCTTACGATTACATAAGTAGTACCAGCTCACCTCGAAGCCACATCAGTACAGATCAGCACAGATCGACTCTTGTTCTTGAACTTGTTGAGCGCAGCGAGCCGCTTGTTCTGCGACATCTGGCCGTGCAGCGGCACGGCGGCCAGCCCCAGGTTGCGCAGCAGCAGGGCGGTGCGCAGCGCGGCCGCGCACGTCGCCACGAACACTATGAACGAGTTGCCCGACATCTCGTTCAGGATGTGAACGAGATATACGTCCTGTGGAATTATGAGGTGATTTGAATTATTGTGATGTTGTCGAAAAAGTTATTAGGTTCATACTACATAATAGGCATCCTATTATGTAGTACTAGTTGCCGCCCGCGAATGTCGAAAAATATCCCAAGGGAACATAATCCCGGAATAAAAAGTATCCTATGTTACTTCTAGTACCTCCCAGAATATGTGTACAAAGTTTCATGATGATTCGTCAAGTAGTTTTTGCGTGAAAGCGTAACAAACATCCACGCTTTCACATTTATAATATTAGTAAGGATGGAACCCAATAACTTTTAGAGGAAGCGGCGCAGTTTAAACTTCGAGGAAAAGAAGCAATCATGCTTCAAATGCTGAAATGATATAGAGACCAAATTGAAACAAGAGGTAAGTATCTAGGGCTGCTGGGCTATCTAAATAGTTCAATCACAGATTTGAGTCCCCCCTCCTTTGCATTGTGCAATCCTTACCTTATACTTAACAGGTATAAACAGATAGTACTGCATCAGCTTCTCCACTGTCTGGTACTTGGTGGACACCTCCACCTTCACAGGGTCCTGCAAGGAGGCGCGCTGCAGCTTCTGCACCTTTTTGGTCATAGTGGCCGAGAACAGGTAGGTGCGGCGCTCACGCGGAATCACGCGGAGGATCTTGTCAACTTCTACTTCGAAGTCCATGTTGAGGATGCGATCGGCTTCATCCATGACCTTTTGGAGAAGAATGAGCACAATAGTTTTTTTTTCTTTTTTGCTGCAGTTTCAGGCCTGATGTTAAGAACTGAGGGAAGCCAGCAGTGTAACAGTCGGCTAACATGTAGCTTAAATAAAGTAATATGTATGTTTTTGAAACAGTTGTAATCAGCTTTATTGCATAACACTTTTCAACTACTTTTAATAGGGATTTTTTTCAAAACTATTCCAGTAATAAGAGATTTTATTTTAAATGGCACTGGGCACATTCATATTTAGGACAAGTCTATCTACAGGCCATAAAATATTGTTTAATACAAAACTTTTAGTAGCAAGAAAAAAAGTTACTGTGCCAATTTAGAATTCTATGTTATTAAGCTACAACTATTTATTTTCTGGTTTTGGATCTATTCATAGTAAACAGAAACTAAAAGAACAAGAGACTTTTCAAGCAAGGCAGTTTCAAGTTTTCAACCAACTCACCAAAAACTTGAGCGCCTTCAGATTGAATCCCTTCGTGTTCTCCAAGTGATCCACAAGTCTACCCGGAGTAGCAATGATGATGTGTGGCTTTTTGGACAACATGAGGGACTGAGCCACCATGTCCATACCACCCACTATCACTGCACATTTTACACCTATGCTGGCTCCTGAAATTTTAATCAATGTTATAGATTTTTGCAAGTTGGGTGAATTTGGATAGGGTCTTTGACCAGCCCTGGGATGCAAAATAAAAATAAAGCCTCGTATCTTTGGATGGTTGTACATCAATCATGCCTCAATAACTAAACAAATATGGATGCAATCCGGATAAAGGGAGCTTTCAATTCCCGTGGGATATTTTTGTTCTTTCTTGTGGTATGAGATGCTCACCAAAGCTGCTATTGTTGATGATGATTGATAAAATACTAATTCAACCACTATCGTACAAAAACAGAAAACCTTAAGAGACTTAAGGGAGCCCTATCACCCATATATACGATCAGTCAGCTTACCAAGTGCCTCAAACTGTTCTGATATCTGGAATGCCAATTCTCTGGTAGGTGTCAATATTAGCGCAAAGTATCGTTGTGGGTTCTCTAAAAGTGCTTGCAAGATTGGAAGGGCAAAGGCACCAGTTTTGCCGGACCCAGTCTCTGCCAAGCCTATGATGTCTTTTCCTTGTAATGCCACTGGTATCGATTCCTTCTGGATTTTTGACGGTTTCTTCCATTTTAACTCTTCACAAGCTTCACATAATACGTCAATAACTCCCTGAAAACAGAAGTGTGATTTAATAACATAACCTCAATTTGAAATGTTTTGGTCAAATTCTGTTTGCGAAACATGCCAGAAGGATAGGTGATGGGCATTATTTATTAATATAGCACATGTCTCATATATTTGTGAGGTTTTAAGTGTGTTGTAAGTAAATAACACATGCAGTTCGCACAAACTTACCAAATCTTTGAACGTCGTGTTGTCTTCCTCTTCAATGTCTTCCACTACAGGTTCTACTGCTTGCTCTTCTTTTTCTTCATTCTCAGATTGCTGGCTATCATCGTCACTACTTCCACTCTCCACGTCCGGAGTCATTTTCATCAATTTTAATAAACTTAGCACAGCAGAAACATGTGTATCATTATCAATATGCCAAAACTTGCTGTCAAAAAAGTTTGGTTCAAAAACCAGTTGAAAGAAATAGTGTGAATATTTTACTTACATCTTTAAGATCCTTTCCTCTAATGATTTTGATTGATTCCGGTAATTTGATACGTGAGGTCCCAAAGGTTATATTAAATATAATTATACGGATTGTTACAGTAAACACCGGTAAAGCATCTTAATTAAAAGTTAATTCGAAAGATAAATATTCGGTTTTTGAACGAAACCGTCACGTTCAAATACTAAATACTTAGATGCATGCGAATAATCTTAATACATCAAAAAATAATAATCATTTAGGTTTTTTTATTATTACATAGGTTTCAGATATTTCATAAATATAAAATCAAACAATGGATAGTATTTTAAAAATGGTTTCATTGAGGTCTTCTATCATCATTCGGAAATATTTTTGTCATTTCATTGAGATTTTTTTATTTGAATATTGGATTTGGATTTGTTTTCGAACGCGTCAGTAAACAGCTAAGCGTCGTGTTTTTGAGGTTATTTGTCAGTTGTTATTATTGTATTTCCCAATATTTCGCAAATAATACAAATAGACTGAAGATAAATCATGGCAAAGCATCATCCAGATCTTATCTTCTGCAGAAAACAGCCTGGCGTGGGTAAGTAAAACCGCTTTGAATCGGAAATAATAACCTACATGCAATGTTTGATTTCATACTATTTGTTTCAGCTATCGGTCGTCTATGTGAGAAATGCGACGGTAAATGCGTGATATGTGACTCGTACGTACGCCCCTGCACCCTGGTGAGGATATGCGACGAATGTAATTACGGATCGTATCAGGGTCGATGTGTTATCTGCGGTGGGCCCGGTGTTTCGGATGCTTACTACTGTAAAGAATGCACTATACAGGAAAAAGACGTGAGTAACATTATAAAATCTTGTACAATTTCACCTCTTACGTCTATGTGCTACCTAAATACTCTGATTGGGAAAGTTTGTATAGACAACCCACTGACCATAGATTGTTCTATCAATTCTTCTTGTTAATATGTAATTATGTAGGTTCAGGTTAGTCAAAGAATTTGGACCCAAATTTTAATAACTTACTGATTTCACGAAAGATGCCCTTGAATTAAGTTGGTGTTTTCAGAATATCACCAGATTGTAAGAATATGAGGCCAAATTCTTTCCATCAAGTTATTATGTGAGTGTCTTCCAATCAATTTATATTTGTAATTGTTCTTTGCAGAGAGATGGCTGTCCAAAGATTGTGAACTTGGGTAGTTCTAAGACTGATCTGTTCTATGAAAGGAAAAAGTATGGGTTTAGAAGACATTAGCAATGATTTACCTAGGATAATAATTATAATTTTAATGGTTGGTATTGTATTTAAAGACATTCTTCATACATGCATGTGTATGTTTGGGCAAATATAACTGTTTCTATGCTCCATAAAAAAACTCTACTATGACAATCACAGATAACAATCTGTGATTGTCATAGTAGAGTTTTCCATAAGGCACAGTGCAGACCAAAAAGGACACAACAGAAAAGGATTTTAAGTCATTGAAAAATATACCTTATGTAACAGACTTAAAGTGCAAGCTTGTAAACTAGCTTAGAGCTTTGAGGCTTTTGAGTCTCCTCAGGAACCCTTGGGCAGACTCAGGAATGCCAGGGGAGGCTTTTGAAGTCTATGCTAATGTTATTTTATTCATACAATTTTAAACTTTATGGTGCTGAAAATAGAGTACCATTCATATCACAAATAAATCCTTTTTTCTGTGTTACATTTTGGTCTCCTTGGAGCCCACTGATCATTAAAATGTTTCTCCTGTTGAAGACATCCTATCACTAAATGTAAATAAAAATGCCTATGGCTGTAACTTGGCATTATAAATATTGACTGAAACCACAAAACAAACACTTTTGTAAAAAAAGAAATTCAATAAAACACTTGCACACTCCCTTATTATTTATTTTCTAAAAACATTATAATATTTTATATCTCTCATGTTACTAATCTATATACCTATTTAATTTTTATTTACATGGAAACTTTTCAAATTACCTACATGTCAAAAACTACAACTAATTCAATACCAAAAATACAATATCTGTTTGCAAACTTTTTTTTTATTGTCTACTAAGTATTCTATTTATTAAGCTTTTTAAATACTTTATTATCACTACATAGTATAAAACAAAGTCGCTTCCCGCTGTCTGCCCCTATGTATGCTTAGATCTTTAAAACTACGCAACGGATTTTGATGCGGTTTTTTTTTAATACATAAAGTGATTCAAGAGGAAGGTTTACATGCATAATATAGCAGAGATTTAATATCAAAATTGCACCCGTGCGAAGCCGGGGCGGGTCGCTAGTATACAATATTTCACTCTGTGAATGGGATTTCCGTTTTTCCAGTTCATTACTCAAATCAGATGCAAGATTTATATTGGGGATATCCTATAAAACACACCACATAAACATCTTAACCTGTTGTGGTATAGCCACTAACAGCCATGCATGCTCAAGCAATGAACTATGTATTACAAAATTATTAAGTGTTTACCCTCGTGCTGTTTCACACAAACTATGTAGACGAGTTTAGAGGGATAGAACAAATTAAGTATCTTCCCCTCTAAACCCTTTGGGGCCATCCATAAATTACGTCATACGTTAAGGGGGTGGGAGGGGGTCGATGAAGTGTGACATTGTGTGACAAGGGGGTGGGAGGGGTCCTAAATTTCGTGACGTCACATTTCAAAATCTATTTTTATCTAAGTGTTAAATAAAACACTAATAAAATTGTAAAATATGTGTAACACACTAGGGAGGGGGGTCTCACAGCTGTTTCAAGGACGGGGGGGGGATGTTATAATCATGAAATTTATGGATGGCCTCTTTTTCGGTAAACTTACGAGCTAACGTTAGTACTAACTTATTACTAGATTTGGGAAGCTTGCAGCATACCAAGTTTCATTCAAATTCGGTTCATACATCCAAGAATAAGGGCTTGATATTTTTATGAGATACCGTGACGAGTAAATGCTCCTAAGTATCATCCAAAATCACAAAAGAAAGAAACATTACAATACTGACTGCATATCCATGCTGCCGCTGGCGACTAGAAATGCAATCACATTAATAAAATAGTACTTAATAATAAAGTACCGCTTTTCATAGCCTCGTGAGAATAAAATAGAAAAATAATAACTCAATTTGATCCATCAGATCGATTTTCAAAAAATTTTGGAACATTTTTTAATTTTCATATAATTAAAAATTGACAATTATAAAGTTCAGGAGTGGGGGCTAGTGACGTTACTTGTTAGTAAAAGTCGAGGTCACTGTATCGTCTTTATTTTTTATTAAAGTGACAACATAACCGCCCTGATGCTCCGTGTGTGCACATTCTCTTTCTCCGAATATCTTTATTTTTCAACTGAATAAAACGGCCGCTTCAATTTTCGCATCTACATACATTTTTTAAATTAGTAATTCATTGTTCACCGGAGAAGGATCAAATCCTTTAGAGCCCTTTTTTCTGGATGGGAAATCATCAAATGACTTCTCCCGCTCTGGGCGGAGCGGAAGGGAGTATCAGACTCCTTTCTGACTAAAACCCACCCGTGATCCTCCTAGTGCCCTTTGCGTTTCAGGGCCGCGGTGACTCTTTCGAACAAATTCCGCAAATCCTTTAGAGCCCTAACTAGAGCTTCCTGCACTGGTGATACTGGCTGCTGAACTGATTGGGTTGGTCCAAATGTTGGCTTCGACGGTATTGGCGCCAGAGTATGTTGGTCGCGCTGGGATGATTGGCGAGCGAACACACACACTGAAATTAAACGAAATATGATAAGGGATACTGTAGAACAAATCTGAGATTAGCTGACTCGTCACCACCGATTCAGCAAAGACTTCCATTGAATCTATACTAATATTATAAAGCTGAAGAGTTTGTTTGTTTGTTTGAACGCGCTAATCTCAAGAACTACTGTTTCGAATTGAAAAATTATTTTGGGTTGAATAGACCATTTATCGAGGAAGGCTTTAGGCTATATATCATCACGCTCAGACCAATAGGAGCGGAGCAGTCATGAAAAATGTGACACAAACGAAGTTGTGCGGACAGCTAGTTAAATATACAACGCAAAACCACCGTAATAGGGATGTTTCCTGAGTAAAAAATATATGATTATGTTTAGTCCGTCAGGTAGATTATAGAAAAATATTGGACACGTATTTTTTCCTTTATCAAATCTATAAAAACTGACGAAGATACAAAGCATCAAAGATCAGGAGTGGGGGCTTGTGACGTTACGGCTCGTTAAAAATTGTAGCGAGTAGTGACGTCACACGAGTTTTCAACGCTCTGTATCAGCTTCATTTTTTGTTTATGTGAAAAAAGAAAAAATACGTGTCCAATATTTTTTGGAAATCTATCTGACGGACTAATTAGATTTTTTTAGTCAACTACCCCATTATGGGTTTAGGTTGCCTAAAACGTTCAGATTAATTCAACCTTCACCCGTTCACTAGGACCGCAGTCCAGGATTTTCTGAAGTTATAACCACATGCTAGATTTAGATTTTCTGAAGTTATATTATTCATGTGAAAGTAGGTACTTCCTACGGCGGTTCGGAAGAAGTGCTGCCTGCACATACTGCTTGTACCTATTCCATGCTGTCGGTCTAAAAGAAGTTGTAAATGTCACCGGATAATTGTTAAATACGTAAAATTATAAAAAATCTGGAGAGATTGTAAACTCTCGATAAATTGTTAACAGAACATTTGGAATATTTTTTTACGTAGGTATCAGAATTTGAAAGTCAATAATCTCTCGAAGTCATTCCGAGAAATTGTGAATTTGAACTCTGACTTCCGAAGTTAAAGTTATTTTATACTTTTGTTTAGAAGTCGGTTGTATTTTTTTTTTTTGTAAGATGTTTTGACTTTTTTTTATGGTGATACCCCACAGGGAACGTGCACGGCGTAGACTGTGTTGCAAATCTGAAACTGTTCGGTTGTAAATATTTGACCTGAGCTGCCACCTATACTTCCTGCACCCTCCGTTTAGGGGAACGTGCACGAAGTAGACTGTGCCATCTAGCGTTGCAAATTTGAAGCTTGTAAGTAAAATATACTTGACATTGACGCGTCTGTGCTGCCACCTATAGTTTCTGCACGTTCCCTATAGAAAGCTATGTTGAAATTGTAATACTTAACGTTTCGTTACTTGCTATTATACCTACAATTTCTCGGAAAATTTTGATGTGTAAAAATATGCTCCAAATTTTCAATTGACAATTTATCGAGATTTCACAATCTCACAAAACATTTCATAATCTGACGGAGTTTGCCATTTTCCGGTGACATAAATAACTAAAACACACGTGGTATGGTGTAGTGCTGCAATTTAAGTTTATAAAATAATTAATTTTTCCATGCTTTTTTAAATAAAAAGTATATTTAATCGTTAAAGTTTTGTTATGCCGTTCGGCGTGTTGTGTATCATGCATTGCAACATCTTTGAGATTTGTAACTGACCTCCCTTCAATCTTGCTGGGGTATCAGCTGAATCCAAAAATTGTCCTAGGAACACCATCATAATGAAATTAGATTTTAAATCCTAGGGAAATTGTTTGGCTGACTGCACTTAATTATGTGATATGCTTAGAAGCGACAATTTTATTGAGATCCAATTAAGAACAAGTTACCTATAGCTTTTTCCATCGGGAATCTTCAGATCACTAAAGCCTAGAAGCTGAGAGCTGAGTGGTTAAGTTTATAATTGACCAATTAACTCTCTTAAAAAAATAAATAGGGGTAAGAATTTACTATAGAAGAAAGGCATGTAATTCATTCTTCATTTACGGCCGAACCCAATAACCGATCTATCACATACTGGAGATAGAAAAACAAATGAAACAAAAGAAAAATTATATAGATTTTCTGTTGTTTCATTTGTTTTTCTATCTCCAGTATGTGATAGATCGGTTATTGGGTTCGGCCGTTAGTAAGCTACCTATTCCGCAATAGTCTTTCCTCGTTCCTCCACACAAAATAGGACTTAACCAGTCCAATGCATTGTTATCTACCTGATGTGTACGCCTTGTACACCAGGTAATGGGTTTATCCAATAAGTAAAACAATGAATACTTGAAACATGAATGTAATAAAAAACTACATAAATGGATGCTTGCCATAGACTCAAGTAAGTGATGCTTGCTTGAACATAATCGTCGAACTCTGTGTGTTGCCACACTTGGCTTATAAAAATACACTACACTACCTATACTCACGAGTTAACATCCTCCAACTTCTTGAGCAGCCTCTCGTTCTCCCGGCTCAGCATCTCCTGGTCCCTCAGCAGCGTGTCCCGCACGACGAACAGTTCGCTGTTCTCTGTCCTTAACGCCGAGTTCTCCTCCATATGCAGTTGTACCAGCTCCACCAGCTCGGACTGTGGGAGCTGGTACAACTTGTTTGGTTCTATGTGCGTTGGTGTACGACGATTACCTCCTTGGCCTGTGGAAGTTGGGAAAACGGAATATAAGCATAATCAGCCTTTTAACGTTCCCACTGCTGGGACACAGGCCTCCTCTCCAGGAGAGGGAATGGGCCGTAATCCACCACGCGGGCCCAGTGCGGGTTGGTGAATGTCACATGTCTTCGAATTTTTGGTTCTAGGACATGCCGGTTTCCTCACGATGTTTTCCTTCACCGTTTTGAGAGCAGTGGTGTTGAAATTAATTACACAAAGTAATGCGCCTGGCTGGGTTTGAACCCGCGACCTGCAATTAGTAAGTCGGGGCCGTTACCACTCGGCCACCACTGCTCGAAAACGGAATAATTTTAAAATATTCGGTTGAAATCCAAAAGATGCATGCACAGTGCTAGATATGTCGAAGTTTAACCAGATTTTCTTGTCATCTTATCAGAGAGAAAAAGTGAAAAACTTTCAGAAGAATCGCCAACAGCTGGTCTTGTATGTTCCTCGACTAGCGGGTTCGGAGTGTCTACGCTGGATCTTCGGTTACTGGTGGCCCTATTAACTGCTCATGTCCCATGCTAACTGTTACATCCTCCTCCATCAACCAGAACGCTATCGCACACAGAACCCATCTATATTTTCTTTAGCCTCGCTCTCCACATTCATCCACATTCATAACTCTTCAGAACATATCAGCTGTATCACCCATTTATTCTACACACTATTAAGGTATAGGTACTAAATATAATATTCTTACTGTAAGTGTCCAAGTTGTAATCAGTTTGCACGTGTAGCGCGGTTCTTAGATGCTGGTTCTCGGCTTGCAATGCTTCCACTTCCCTCTTAAGGCTTAGTATAAGAGCATCTCTTGCATCCTGAAAGTAAAAATGTTCAGCGTAAGAGCGTTTACAAATACGACGTCTAGATGGCACTTGCTTTGCAAATTCTTAGTCCACAACCGATCAGGGCGTCAAGTCTGCTATTACAATAGTGTCAGAATGGTCTATCATTGATTTCATAATGGTTGATTTTTACAAGTTTGGTAATCTACTAATATAAAAGCGTCACTATGAATACAGTGATCAACCACTGACATTCCATTGAAAGAAATGGCATAGAATGGTAATCTCCATGGACTTATTATAATAAGTCCATGGGTAATCTCATACATAATGACAGACGTATGCGGTAATGTGCTAACATTTTGACAGTTCCTTTGATCAGTGATCTACCATTAGAACGTTATTGTGCATTCATTGCTTTAATAGCTCGGTTATCAAAAAGTATTACGAGACCATTGATAGACCAATGATCGAACATTATGTCTTTTACGAACTTTTAGCAAAATGGCAATGGGATCGTGTTGGAATGACAAATTTATAAAAATAGCAGGCTTGCGCCCCAGGAAAGCTGAGGCGGACGAAAATGGTTCGTAGTTCTTTTTTTCTATTTTCTACAAGTGGTCTATAAGCAGATTGGGTATAGTCAGAAGGCTTTGTAGAGTGCTGCTCCCTGCTGCAGAGTCCACCCTTTCCTACGTGTAATTACATGACTCTTTTGGAAAGGTCACGAAAAAAATATATTGTAAACATGGGCGTACCCGGCTTTCTGGCCTAGGAGTAGGAGGCAAGTCAGACTTTAAGTTTGGTCTCCCGCGGCTGTTTTGACATACACACTACACAAAGTTACCTCATACGTGAAACATCAAGTATCTATATGTAGTGTGTAGTAGGGGAGAGCGGGGTTGAAAGTGCCGGGGGTAAATTGTTCCGACGCGGATATCTCGAAAACAGAAATAGATAGATATATGATCCTATTGTATTGCGTGATGCCTAACAGTCGGGCACACGCGGCTGTCATTCTAGTTTCGTCAGCGACGCGGACCGAGTGGCAGTGCATGTGAAGGTCCTCCAGCGCCACGTAAGTAAATATTTTCGTTTCGATACTTTTTGGTCGTAAGCTAGTATTTTTCGTGCTTTTAATATGAGAGTTTTAGTAAAACATTTGTTATTTATCCTAGTTTGTTATGTAGTGTAATTTTAAGGCTTTGAGCACAATGTTTTTTATATGTGACACAAAATATCACAGTCTCCTAAACGGGGTAAAATGTGCCGTTCTTGTGGGGCTGCTTGTGCCGCGGCACAAGCAACCCCTAAACAACCTTTATTGTTTCAATATTGTTTATGCTAACGTGAACACTTATGAAAGAAGGAAAATACTTGTTGACACGATACTTCATTTTATTGTCTTTGACAGAATGAGGAAATACAAGCGAATAACCTAAAGGGGAACTACATCTCAGGATCATACAAAGGGTTGCTGATGCAGTCATCAAGGATGGCCTTACTTAAGTGGACTACTCCTGATTGGATACAAACCAAGACTAGTATTTTATGAGGAACATAAAAGGATAAAAGTACGTTAATTTTTCACCAGAGCTGATAAGACTACTGCCTAAAGCACCTCCCCGATTAATTGGACATAATAAAGGACGTAAAAGATAGACAGCTGTTCTTACGGACACTCCAGAGAAAAAGGCTATGGCCGAAGAAATCGCTAATAAAAAGAAGAAGAAAGAAAGTGAAACTAGAAAAAAGGTTAAGGGAAAAGGGGGGAAAGGTAAACAATAAAAAAAACTGACTTAGAACTCCGCGAAGAGAAGAGTTTTGCCAGATGACGACAGTTCTGATGATGAAGAATGGAACTGTATCATATGTTGTGATGCCTATTCTAACTCTGCCCCTGGAGAAAATGGATTGAATGCAGAGAGTGTAAGATTTGGGCCCATTTGCAATGTATTGAAGATGAAGAAAGTCTAGCATTTGTGTGTCCTAATTGCTATTCTGATCTCTATCGAGCTCGATCGAGAGAACATATTTTTTTGTTTTGATGTATTTTTTTATTTCTTAAAAAGTCTAGATACCTACTACTCAATAAGATAAGAACTCTGAAAAGATTTTTATTTTTGTAATCTCATGCATTCGCATAAACATAAGTACGAACTATTGATTAAAAATATGTTTGAAATAATTACATAAGTAAAGGTAATTTGTTTTTTTTTAATTATAAGGAAGCAAATTTTAAAAACTCTTGATTCATAGTAAAAAGTGTAAGGTATAAAAATATATTATTATAAAAGTAATGTCTTTTTAATTCTAAATTAATTTTCATTCATGTAAAATACCTAGCATTATCAACGGCACAACTGACCTCAGCTACGGCACAACTTGCCCCAAAGTGGGGTTGGTAGTGCCTTTCCGCCGCTGTGTAAAAAAATCGCTTTTTCTTAAAAACTATTAAAAATGTGTAAAATCTGTAAGTAAATTCGTATTATAGACTAAATTTAGCTTAGGATAAACCACCACTTTCAGACACACTACTTGTTTTATCCGTATCACATAAGGATTTGTCAAAATCGGCACTTTCAGCCCCGCTCTCCCCTACACACAGCCGCAAATGATCCTGCTTTATAGTTAAAAACATAAAAGTAAATTTGAATAGGTATGCATTTTTCTTTAATTTAAATTATTTAATTCGTTTTCTTTTATGGCAATTGCACCGTGCATGTTGCTAATGTTTATTGCGCGGTTTATTAAAAAATTAGCACATATTAAGGCCCCGTTTCCAAATTGATTAGAGATTAGGCGAGTTCATAAATTTTCTGTAAGATTTTCAGGGGGGCAGCTGCCCTCCCCTGCCCCCCTTGGGTACGCCCGTGAATTGTAATGTGTTCTTAATCGAAAATAGTTTGCCTACCATTTTGACGATAGGTTTCGTTTTGATCTTCTTAGCCCGCGCCGCGTATCGGAGGGTGTTGATCGTTTCGCTGAGATTTGATCTCGTTGGTGCTATACAGGCGATCTGCAAGGGTACTGAGATTAAAGTCTAAATCCTAAAGAATGATTTGCCAGCCAGTAATGGGCCTAAAACTGACGAAATAAGAGCTAACATAACTTAGATAATCAGCCTTTTAATGTTCCCACTGCTGGGACACAGGCCTCGAATCCTCTCCAGGAGAGGGAATGGGCCGTAATCCAGCACGCGGGCCCAGCGCGGGTTGCTGAATGTCACATGTCTTCGAATTTTTGGTTCTAGGACATGCCGGTTTCCTCACGATGTTTTCCTTCACCGTTTTGAGAGCAGTGGAGATGAAATTAATTACACAAAGTAATGCGCCTGGCTGGGTTTGAACTCGCGACCTACAATTCGTAAGTCGGAGCCGTTACCACTTGGCCACCACTGCTCTCAATAAGAGCTAAGTTTGATAGTTATGGCTGTTGTTCCTCTTACCATGAGCGTAACTCCGTTCCCCGCGAGGCTGTCGGCTAAGAGTTTGGTGAGCTTGCTGTCCCGATACGGTATGTGACCTCGTTTTTTGCCGTCACTGAGCTGTGCTATGCAGTAACCTGTGCGTAAAACAAAAAAGCTCCTTAGTACATCATCATCTGCCTAGCCTTTTCCCAACTATATGGGGGTCGGCTTCCAGTCATACCGGATTCAGCTGAATACCAGTATTTAACGTGGAGCGGCTGCCTACCAGATCTCCAATACCCAATAACTGGGGAACACGGTTCTGCTTGGCAAGACTGGTGTCAGATTTTCTGGCTTCTGACAATCCGTAACGACTGACAGCCGGGACCAAAAAAAGCTCCTTAGATGTATTTACTAATAATAGCATTGGTTGGAGAAGGGTATAAAGAATTTTGTACGAGCCCAGATTACACCAAAGCTTGAGACAGAAGATTTATGAAGTTCCCCTTATTAATTAGTTGCGGGATTGTTCGAAAGAGTTACCGCGGCCCTCGAACGCAAAGGCAGTTGAACGGAGTGAGTAATTCATTTGATGAATTCTCTGCCATAAAAAATGTATTATCATCCATAGTCCAATTCCGCCCCTCTGCTGAGTATAGGCCTCTCATTGCCAACCTTCAAGCTCCTGTGTCAGCCTCATCCAGGTTCTCCCCACGTAAGCAACAACGTTATCTGACCGACTCGCTGTCACAAAATAACACAAAATCCCTAGCTACTAATTAATGTACCCCGAAAGGATCTTATAGTAACCGGCATGAGTCGTGAACACAAACTGACACCTGCGCAGTAGTTAATTTTCCGGTCTCTTTGGCGGAATGAAGAAGGCAGGGGGCGTCGAGGCTGCACGCGATTGGTTCGTCAGTCTAAATAAATCAGAATAAATTTGGCCGAAAGTGTACATGCGCGAGCTTGCCCCCGCTACTGCCCATCTGTGCTCACGACTCGTGCCGGTCATCTTACCATGGGATCATTTTTTAATTTCGCGCTGGCGGGAATAAATCATCACTCACCAAGGACCATAAGACTCCTATTAATATTATTAGCTTCCTCCAGCGTCTTCCCGGTACTATGCGTCCGCTTGGTCATCTCACTGCCCGCTAAGTCCACGAAGTTGATCTTGCCGTGCGTTGAGCAGACGACGCCGGCGTCCTCGCGCAGGTCTCGTCGCACTCGCACGCAGAGCAATGTGTGTGAGCGAGATGAATGCGAGTTCATCGCGTGCGCTCCTACGGCGCGGTTGCGCATGCCTGGTAGGAGGCACAGCCGTTAATTCAAATCCTGGTACACCATTGAGGAGTAAAGTGGATTTAGGGAACCCGTAGTTTGTACCTGTGTCATCCTGAGCAGTCACGTAAAATAAAAAATGGCGATGAATGTCAATACCAAAATGCTCGAACCCCTTCAATGTCGCGTAAACAGTTAATAACATGACCCTCGCTCTAGAGTGGAAGAGATTTTCAATTGAGGTTTCGCTGCAGACAAAATTTAATAGCCTGATTGCCATAGAATAATGAGCCGGTTTCTACCTTATGTAAGAAATCCTCTCGAGGAATATAGGATTCCTCGAGAACACACATCAACTCTATCTAGATCTAGAATGTCGAGAAATATACTTACAAAAGATTTTAAAAAGTTTCTCGAATCAGTTCAGCAGCCGTAATATGACGTCTTAAATCCATCATGATTCCTGTGTCAGAGAGAGACGGAGTTATACAAGACGAATAGCACTATCCCTTTCCCTCACATGAATCATGATAGCATTAGCACTTCGTAGTACGGCTACCAAAGACAAGTGGTTACATTCTCTATGACGGCTACAGTATTAGGTAGGTATACTACCTTCTTCTAAAACTGCAAACAGGTCATCAAGTGTTTCACAGTCCACAGTAAATTGGTTCTCTACGTAGAAACTCCTGCTCTCCTTAGACCACCGCACTTGTAGCGGTTTCCTAGAACTGCCAGGGTTTAGGAGATCTATAACCTGGAACCAAACAAATTCGTAAAAGATGGTAGTGGTATCAACCACTACCATGAACTTGTGAGCACGGGCTGTAGCAGAAGTAATAGGAAAATTAGTGCTTCTACATTACATATGGATCAGTCCAAAGGACTGTATAAGTGGGCACTGAACCCAACTAATACATTACGAGTTTCTTTCTCCCATTCCACAGACAAAGGCCAAAGTCCCAACAGATAGGAAAACTCTAGGCCAGGCTGTTAAACTTATCCATTTTTATATTTTATAGTCGCGGTTTCCTTGTTTGCACCTACACCATTTGCAACAGCATGCTCTAATACTTACTAGCTTTTTCAGTGCTACCCCAAGTTTTAAAGAGAGACCTTTGCAGAATTGGTAGGTAGTTATTGTGTGGATGGAGACATCACGGTGTAAGAAAACACAGGATCAGCAATTAGAATAAGTATTTAATGATAAACTCAGCACTGACTTGTGCAGATTACAAACACGTTAGTTACTATTAGATCACAAATACAGTAAGTATAACTCTATGATATTCAGAGGATAACCAGCATAACTGTGTAGATGTTTATCGATCGGAGATCAGTATCGAAGTGCCAAATGACTGCCGATTTGTTTGGAAAAATAGAATACGTTTGAAAATTAGAAACTTGAAATTGAAATTACGACCGGCCAGAACAAATGCGTTTCGTTAAGAGACGTTACCTACAGTTATCAGGTTCACCTACCTTTTCATTGTATATTTCTAAGAAGGATGCCTTCAATATGAAGTGTGACTCCGGTCGCTCGCTGATCAGCCGGAACAGGTAGATGAACGAGCGGACCATCAGGCCATGTTCTGAATGGAAGGGGCTCGCTCCACTCTCAACCTGAAGGACAACATGAAGGTGGGTTTTGTGATGCGAATATATGGTGTCAATCAATTAAAGAGCCTTGAATCCTGAACTTTTATTTCGAATTGTTGTGATGTTTAAATTAAATTGACTCTTAGTTCTGTGTGCCACTTTGCCTTGGCCTTCTCTAACTTTTTCCATTAATATCGAATTCTCGAGTAATTCTTCTCTAGTTGGAACCGCCTGGATTTTATAAGTAGTTTAGTTTAAAGTTACGGTTACGGCCAGAATTAGAAGAGGCGCCGAATATTCCGTTAAGGTAGGTTTTTCTGTTTTATCCTTCATTTCAGTTACTATGATGGCATCCGAATTGATGCTTCAATAAGGCAACTCGCGCACTAGACGGCCACGACCACGACCAGTGGCCGCAACGATCAGATTTACTAAAGAAACCATATAAACTTCGCGCACTTGGCAACGTCGCAACGGCTTCTTAAGTAAATCTAATCGTTGCGACCACTGGTCGTGGTCGTGGCCGTCTAGTGCGCGAAGTGCCTAAGAGCCTAGTTAATTTGTCCACAAATTATCAACCAACGTCGTTCTATTACATGGAAATTGAAGCACAGAGAACGCCTGGTGGATGTTAGTAGGTAGGTATTACCTACTGCGGAAAACAGGTGTGATGTTATATAACATACATATTTTATCAATATGACATACCTATTTGTATTGAAGCCGACTACAATGTGTGAAAGAATGTGTTTAGTTGCGTTGTTAAAGCAGATGTCACGGCATACACAGGGGTGTCCATAGGCGACTCGTAACTCGATCGATACAAGGTTTTTCACATATAATTGATTTACAAGCTGACACTTTGTTGCATCGTTAAGTTTACACAAAGTTAAAAGTTGTTACAGTTTGTTTACATTGCCTGGGTGAATACTAAATCGCGGTGACTCTCTCGAATAAATTCCGCAACAAAGTTGCAACAACCCGTAAAAAAACACTTTCCAAGCAGTCTGATGCAGTTGGTGGTATCAAATTTGCGAATTTGTGATTGTAATAAATTATTTGTGGTTGCTTTGTCTTTTTCGTTAATTTTAGTCGTATAAAAAACCAACGATTCAAAAAGAACAATAACAACGAAAGACAGTTGCCAGCACACACCACCCGCCCGGACCCCGGGGGTTCACTTTTTCAATCAGTACTTATTAAATATCTTCACGTAGTAGTATGTTAAGCACTGAAATAGGACAATATGTGAAAAAAAACGCACCCATCACAGCGTACGTGTTATAAACTGGTGAAAAAACAAACAGACACGCAATTTCAGCAATCCCGGAAGATTCGCTATAATTTTTTGAAGAGTTCCGTTTCCTATCTCGGGTCTTCATCAGATCTTCACCAAACTAGAAAAAGACCAGGTAGAAATACTAAGATGCTTTTCCAAATTGTCGTATACAGGTTTTTTTTTATCATTTTACATCGACAATAAGAATGAGAATATCATCAATATAGTCGAAGCCACACATTATTAGGAATAACTCAAATACTAATCGTCAGATCTCACTCAAATTAAATGGCACCACATGACAAGCACCAGCTATCTATACTATATAATATTATAAAGCTGAAGAGTTTGTTTGTTTGTTTGTTTGTTTATCCCCATATTCCCACGGGAACGGGAACTACGCGAGTGAAACTGCGAGGCGCTGCTAGTCGAATATAAAAAGAATCATCAAAATCAGTGCACCCAGTAAAAAGTTATGAGGAAAAAAACAAACAAACACCCAAAAAAAGCCGTCGGCTTGAGAAACTCCTCCTTTTTTGGATATCGGTTAAAAAGTAGGAAAAATAGAGAAGTTATTCGATTTTGAAGTTATTCTAATATCCCTGTCACATAAAACGTCGTTTGCAATAAATGGCGCTAATTTACGCCGGCAAAGTATACGAGTGACGTCACATCTATCAATTATCATCAACCATCAGATTTTAAAACTCCGTAGATATTTTTTTGGGATTTTTAAACAATCTTTTTTACGTGTCTTTCCTCTAGGTATTGCGAAATACAACGACAATAATATAACCTGTATGGTCGTTGGTGAAATATAATTTAAAAAAAACAGTGAAAAACCCAATTGAGGTTATGGGACTCAACACCTTATTCCAAATACCTACCTCTAAAACACGCGAGTACCGAGTACACGAGAACCCACCATACACGTGTATTTGTTAATTTTAATAACAATCGTTTGGAGTCTATGTGTTATGTTATGTGCACATCGCGTGACGTCACATGTTACGCGGTGTGGTTTTAGACTGATTACGATTTTAATTATCGCTCGTTTGTGACGAGCTTACTGTACGTGTGACTGTGTAATACTTTGGGGAAAATAAACATTAAATACCTGTTCCAGACCTGTTTCAGATTCATCATCTGCCTAGCCTTTTCCCAACTATATTGGGGTCGGCTCCCAGACAAGCCGGATTCAGCCAAATACCAGTATTTACGTGGAGCGGCTGCCTACCAGACCTCCAGGGGAACACGGTACTATTCTTGGCAAGACTGGTGTCAGATTTTCTGGCTTCTGACAATCCGTAACGACTGCCAAAGATCTTCAAATGACAGCCGGGACCAACGGCTTAACGTGCTTTCCGAGGCACGGAGAAGTCTCGTTTTGTTAAGATGGTCACCCATCCACAGACCAACCTCGGCAAGCGTTGCTTAACCTCGAAGATCGACCCGTGCGGCTGTTACAATTTAGCCGAGACCTGTTTTAGATTAAACTGTAGAAATCAAGCAGTTAAGTTTGAAGCGGCCAGTGGTGACTATGGTTCTACGTTTACTGACCTACAGGGCCTCAAGTCTGCTATTACAATAGTGTCAGAATGGTCTATCATTGATTTCATAATGGTTGATTTTGACAAGTTTGGTAATCTACTAATATAAAAGCGTCACTATGACTTTCCAAGGGTAAACCACTGACACTCCATTGAAAGAAATGGCATAGAATGGTAATCTCGTACATAATGACAAATAAATGATAGACGTATGCGGTAATTTGCTAAAATTTTGACAGTTCCTTTGTTTAGTGACCTACCATTAGAACGTCATTGTGCAGTCATTGCTTTTAATAGCTCGGTTATTAAAAAAAAAGTATTATGAGACCTTTGTTGAACGACCAATGATCGACCATTATGAGCTTAGCAGATTATGAACTTTTAGCAAAATGACGATGGGATCGTGTTGTAATGATAAATTTATAAAAATAGCAGACATGGGGCCCAGTCGTGATGTTAAATTTTCAGGTCAATAGTAGAAGCCCAACAGACACTAACGATCTGCATGTCGCGTGACGTTTGTTACGCCATTGTTTTAGCGTGATTAGGTACGTGCCTAATTGCCTCTGGTTTGTTGTGAAGCTTTCCTGTAAATTACGTTTTAATTCTTGTTTAAACATAAAGTGTTTTAAAGATCTTGAGTAGGTATGTTCCACCTGAGCAGAGCGTGCAAGCGAGAGAGCTACGATCGGTCTAAGCGTTCGACTTGTGACGTAGATATGCAATTTTTCATCAACGTTTTCTTATGATGTTATCACCAGAGGTCGGAATTAGGTAGAATTATTTATGTACTTACATACAGCGAAAGAATAAAGTAGATATGCCTCAAATCCCGAAATTTATTTTAAAGAGCAGAAAAATCCCGTGATTTATTTTTATAAGTATAATATAAAGTTACACAATTTAACCCACCGGAATTTGCTTAAGACTATTAATAATTTCTATTGTGAAATCATGTAAATATCTATACTAATATTATAAAGCTGAAGAGTTTGTTTGTTTGTTTGTTTGAACGCGCTAATCTCAGGAACTACTGGTTCGAATTGAAAAATTCTTTTTGGGTTGAATAGACCATTTATCGGGGAAGGCTTTAGGCTATATATCATCACGCTTAAGCCAATAGGAGCGGAGCAGCGATAAATAATGTTTTAAAATCGGGGATTCCACGGGGACGAAGTCGCGGGCAGCAGCTAGTGTACTAATAAAAATGTTTATTATCTTTCTTTTATTTGTCTTATCCATCTCTGAGGTTTTTATAATTATTTATTTGTAATATTGTTGGCCACACGGGATTGTCTATTAGAATTGGCGGGAAGATCCATATTAATATCAACATTTCGATGCAAGTACATAAATAACTCTACCTAATTCCGACCTCTGGTTATCACGTAAAATTATCGTCCGTAAACCGACTTTATACCATACCATTTTTTTTTTCTTTTAAATATGTTCTACTGGCAAGGTGGCAGGACAATCTTACAAGAGTCTCTAGACAAATTACCATTCTATAAGCGGATTCGATTGTCCAAATGCCAATTTGGCGACACGGTTGGCGCAGTGGTTGAGCGTTCGGCTGCTGCGCTACGTGTCCTGAGTTTGATCTCCGCACGGAATAAATGTTTGTATGCTACAGATATTTTGTCCCGGTTTGAGTGTATTGTACGTATGTGAGTTTTCATGTTTGTGAACGCACCCACGATACAGGAAGTACAAGGTTTTTTTTTAAAAAAAAACCTAAGTAAAATTCGTAATGTCTTAGGCTTGTATAGTTGCATCGTACAATCAAATAAATACCTTACTTAGATAAATGTGCAAATCATAAATTTCTTCCATTTCAATTTCAATTTCTTAAGTATAAACAGAGACTTTATTTCTAGGTCAGACTCAACCCTTTTCTATACTAAGAACTTCATAAAATATGCAACTTCGAATAGCGCAGAGTGCATATTGAATCGAACTCCACGTGGAACCTAACCTTACCCATAACTATAGTTCCAGAAAAATATGATGACACAAACACATTCTACATATAAACTGACTTATGTGACTGGCATAACATAAAATGTCAGCGAACGTTTTAAAAATAAAACAACTACCTTTTACCAACCACCTTGGGTTCGACTCTCAGAAAAACCGCATGCAGCTATAATATGCCAGTAATTTACATGGAGCCACTGGCTATCTGACATCTAGCACCCAGTAATGGGCAACCTGCTACCCCTTACTGCCTTTAGCGAGATTGGTGTCAGATTTCCGAGCTTCTGACTCCCCGTAAGGACTGTTAAAGATGACCAACACGGTGCGTGCCTCTTGGTAAATCTGACTGTCTAACTTATAAGACCACTATGATCAGTTTAAAATTCAAATCTATTGAGTAAACTTATTCACTCGGTAGGTAATTAAATTCATATTCGTTAAAAATTCATACCTAACTACATTTATACATATATTTCGTCTACTACCCTGACTTGTGAAAACACAACTACCCACAAAATGACGTGACATTTAAAATAGGAATAATAGGGTATTTTACTGTAAAAATCTAATTAGTCCGTCTGATAGATTTACAAAAAATATTGGACACGTATTTTTTCTTTTTTCACGTAAACAAAAAATGAAGACGATATAGTGCGTTGAAAACTCACGTGACGTCACTACGTTGCTACAATTTTTACCAGCGACGTGACGTCACGTGAGTTTTCAACGCACTGTATCGTCTTCATTTTTTGTTTACGTGAAAAAAGAAAAAATACGTGTCCAATATTTTTTGTAAATCTATCAGACGGACTAATTAGATTTTTACAGTAAAATACCCTATTCCTGAGTAAAAAGATTTGATATAATTATTCAGTTAGATTTAAAAAAAATATTGCACACTTATTTTTTTATTAATCAAATCTATAAAAATCGACGAAGATAAAAAGGATCAAAGATCAGGAGTGAAGGCTTGTTACGTCACTTCGTTCGTGCTAAAAACTGTAACACGTAGTAACGTCGTAAGAGTTTTCAACGCACTGTATAGTATTCGTCTTATGTTTCCGTGAAAAAAAAGGTGTCCAAAAATGTTTTGGAAATCACGGACTTATTAGATTTTTTTAGTCTACTACCCTATTCTACCCGTCGCGATTATTCCTAAAACCATGGACGGCCAGCTTATCTATGAATCTGTCGACTCTAAATCATAACTCATCAATGCACCGCATATCAACACACATACATACATCCTCATATATGTAAGTATATACATAGTATGTATCTATCTATGTACGATCGATACAACCCCACGAGGTCGGAATCGACTGTCATTCGGAATAGCTGTTATTAACTCCTGTTCACACTAATTTGTAGGGAAAGGGGGATGGTATTCAGTACTGTGTAGGTATGTGATTTTATGATCGTTTGTACCTGATATTGGAAAAGCAAATTGCTGAAGAATGCAAATAAATTTTCATGTGGTTGTCCTTCACTGAACATTGAATCATCCTCATCACTTGAGCCCGGTCTGATGTAATGTTAGTATATACGGGATGGTGCTGATGCTGATGAAATTCTCCAAATCCTTGAGATCGTTGCGGAGAGACACATCGCGCATATATTCCTCAAAGGTTCAGTAGCAGTAGCAGGTTCAGTAGTAGTAGACAGAGGTCTTGAGTACTCCCCATGCTTTTATTTTGCGACTAGCTGCTGTCCGCGACTTCGTCCCCGTGGAATCCCCGATTTTAAAACATTATTTATCGCTGCTCCGCTCCTATTGGCTTAAGCGTGATGATATATAGCCTAAAGCCTTCCTCGATAAATGGTCTATTCAACCCAAAAAAAAATTTTCAATTCGAACCAGTAGTTCCTGAGATTAGCGCGTTCAAACAAACAAACAAACTCTTCAGCTTTATAATATTAGTATAGATTAGCTAGCGAGCCTTTTGGCAACCAGTAGGAAACTACACCACTTGCCCCACTTTGCACTCCAGCTACTCGACACGTTCCAGGGACCCCCTTCTTAGCAAGTAGGCCAAAAAGGCAGTCAATACTTGTTAGAGTACTAGTAGTAGAATTTCCCACCATTCTCCAGAAATTACCTCTCCAAAAGATACAGCGTTAACAATGGGACATACGTCACATACGGCACTAAAGATTCACTCACCAATCCAGGAGGTCCAGTCAAGGTGTGTGTCTTCCCGCTGCCAGTCTGACCGTAGCAGAAGGCGGTGCAGGAGAACCCTTCCACCGCCATCTCCAACAGTCTCTTGACACCAGAATATTCTAGAACGTCTTCCTGTATAGAAACAGAAATGAAATCACTTACGTTAGAGATAGACGCAATGGTAATTATAACAGAATAATATTTATATAATTATACTAATATTATAAAGAGGAAAGATTAGATTTTTTGTTTGTATTGAATAGGCTCCGAAACTACTGAACCGATTTGAAAAATTCTTTCACTATTGGGAAGCTACATTATCCCCAGGTAACATATATAGGTTATATTTTTGTCCCTGTGTTCCCACGGGAAGAGGAACTACGCGGGTGAAAACGCGGGGAACTTCTAGTTATGTATATTCCCAAAAGTTACAGGAAAGATAGATGAAGAAAACATTCCATAGTGTGACACAATGGTCTCAATTGACTTTAGTCTTTGATGTTGATTAAAAAATAAACTTTGGTGACATAATGTGCAGCTTACTAGGTCTAACTTGCATCGTGCTGAGCGCATTCACAATAATCGTTAGGTCAACATTTTATTAAGCTTTTGGTTTGCTAGATGAAGACAAGACTATATAGCTAAATTAATAGTACTTTAAAATATATATACAAGGTTATTTGTAAACCACCAACAATCGAAAAAAAACATGACAAAACGAAAAAATATCTGCTGTTCCTTACATTTATGTTCGTATAAACTAAACTCATCAAAATGTAGGCGACAGCTGATTTTTTTTTCGCGATTTCAGGTTTGGTCCCATAGTAAAAGTTGTTCATAATGATGAGTACAAGAGGTTGTTGTTTTTTTACAAATAAACCCTGTATAGGTAATAATTACCTGCGTCGCCTCTGGCTCGAAGACTACATTATAGGAGAAGACCTTAGCCTTCTGACTAGGAGTAGTGTTGTGGCAGATGACCTGGCCTTTACCGGGGAACTCGAGTAGCAGGCGCTCCCCATGCGAACGCTCCTTCTCGCTGATTGGCCGGACTCTAACGAAACATATGGATAGGGCTTGGAATTTAGGCAGTTCGCTCGGTTCCATCATCGACCTTACATGGTGTACAGTGATGGGCCACCGAAAGGTGGAGATCCCATCTTAAAAAAGTGTGTATGCCGTATAGCATTTCATCCAAATCTTCAAGTCATTATTTTGCGAAATGACTGAACTGATTTTAATGAAACTTCATACATATATATAAGCAGAATACATACATAGGTCTAAAAAGTTAGTTAAAAACATTTTCAAAATATCTTATTTAAAAAAAGAAGAACTGGAAGTTTATGTTTGTATGGAAAATTTAAAATGGGTCTAATTTAACTGTAACACTATTTATCGAAAATGTTTTCAACTAACTTTTTAGACCGATGTATCCTGCTTATGTGAGTAAAGTTTCATTAAAATCGGTATAGTCATTTGGGAAAATAAGGACTTGAAAATTTGTATGAAATGCCGTACGGCGTATACGCTCCTAATGCTCGAAACGTTTTGGAAATATTCACGGAGAAGAGGGATCCCCTATCGGTTCTGGGTCTCGTGATAGCTACAACTTAGGGGTGTTTAAGTCGTTGCGGAATTTGTTCGGTTGCGGAATTTGTTCGAAAGAGTCACCGCGGTCCTGGAACGCAAAGGGCACAAGAAGGAGCACGGGTGGGTTTTAGTCAGTAAGAGTCTGATACTCCGTACCGGCCCGCCCAGGGCGGGAGGGGTCATTTGATAATTTCACACCAAAAAAGAAAAGGGGTGTTTAAGTCAAGAGTGAATAGGTTACTACTAGGTAAGCGAGCTCCATCGTCGACCATAAAATTTTAAAAAGACTTCATTAGTTACTAAGTCTATTATCAATATACATGTCACAGAAAAATTGCAGATTTCGTAGGATCGTAATACATCTTCATTAGATTTTAATTTCTAGATATATTATGAATAAATCGATATATAGTTATAATTTTAGAAAGAATAGTGACCAAATATGTTATATTTTACTCATAATGCTATCTAATAAGTTTCTTCACAGTGTTATTTCTTTAAATAAGATTTTTAATAGAATTAGAACAGAATAAGAAATAAATCGATTTATGTATAATAAATCCCATCAATATGCAATCGTTTCCAATCACAGAAATCTTAATAATAATATTAAGATTTCTGTGTTTCCAATACATATATCCATGTATTATTTAAAAAAATATGTTTTTCACGTGCAACATATAGGTACTGTAAAATCCAGTTATGAAAAAGATCCTGAAATATAATCGGGAGAGGGGCTTAGGTCTCGGGTCACCTTTTTAAAGATTCTTGCTCATTTGCCAAAATTTGCTCAAAATTTGCATTTGCAAAATGCAATTTTTGAGTTAGGTTCCTTTCATTCTAAGAGTGCGATATAGGTATGCGCACGAAGTCGCACGCAAAAGGTAGTACATTGTACAATATTCAAAAAACTATTGTTAATGACCCGAACAAACTAAACAAAACTGAAGATGGTGATCACAAATCAACAAACTAAAAAACGAATGATTCGAAAATCACATAGCTCAAGCCGAATAAAAGTATTGAAATATTTATAGATCTGTGACTGTGTCAATGTTTGACAGCTGTAATTTTGAATCTAAGACAAGTTTTGTACATTAGCTATCGAGTTTCGAGCAATGAGGGGTGGAGTCGTCCTTTCAACCTGAAACTGATCATGAGAAAAATATTCAACGTGTCGACGTGTCGGTTACCTGCAACGACGATATGTTTTGTTTGGTCATAGAAATATAAAATACAGGAGAAGTGGCAAGGGGGCGTGTCGGCGTCCACGCGACATGGTCTGAGCGACCATGTCTTACGCAAATGGTCGAATCCGCGAACTAGTGCGCTTCCGACCGTGAGCGTGACAAGATATAAGAATGCCGTTTTGTTCAGTGGTTTCTTGTAAAAACGGAAGCCGACTGCGTATCTATTGCTTCTACGGCTACAGGGCATATCTCCTTGTTTAATATAGGTAGGTCTATGGTTTAGTCCTATGTTTTTTTATTTGTGTGTATTTAAAATTGTTTTAGGTTCATCAGACAGCTTTTCGTGCATAAATTGCTCTTTGATATTGAAGTTACAACTTTGACAAGCATCTTAATCTTAAAGATGCAGCCTAGGTAGGTATAAGTTCGATCTGTATTTCAAAACTGTTCTAGCTTGCTTGAAACACTGCATACTCAAATTAATTTGCCGTCTCTAGCCTTATTTGGTTCTAAGACTAAGTCAACACCAATTTCATTAATTGAAGTAAGTGTCTAAGCTTGTTATTTGTCAGAATAGTGATGGTTTCTTAATGAAACTAAGTAGGTCAACACCGGGGAACCTTGCCCCTAGTACTACTTACTACTCCAATGAATAAAACACGGATTGGGATTTAACTTCGTACTTATATAAAATACTATCATTTAAAACAAAGCATATTTTCCACATTCATAATTCAAAATACTCTTTATTCTTTTGTCAGACACTTCCAAAGTTTTATCGACAAACTATAAGCCCGGCAGTGGCCTGCAGCCAAGGAGGATATATCGTCACAATACTTAACCTAAGCTGCTATGTTACTGTAATTAAAGCAATACTTAGCAAACCAGCGGAGAGCAGTGGTGGCCGAGTGGTAACGGCCCCGACTTACGAATTGTAGGTCGCGGGTTAAAACCCAGCCAGGCGTATTACTTTGTGTAATTAACTTCATCACCACTGCTCTCAAAACGGTAAAGGAAAACATCGTGAGGAAACCGGCATGTCCTAGAACCAAAATTTCGAAGACATGTGACATTCACCAAACCGCACTAAGCCCGCGTGGTGGATTACGGCCCATTCCCTCTCCTAGAGAGGAGGCCTGTGTCCCAGCAGTGGGAACATTGAAAGGCTGATTATGCTAAAAAAAAGCGGTTATTTAACTTTTCACGACGTTTCAATTACCATCCGTTGTATCACTGGTTCCCTCCACACATTGCCAAGGTATCAGTCGAACGAGTATCGATTACTTTACAATCAAAAGAGCTTGTCAACAACCTAAACACCTACAGTTTGTGTTCGATTAAAAGCAAAATTATGTTCTGCTGTTTAAACGGCAATTATTAGCCGATTTATAGTTTTTGAATCGTCTCTCTGATTATATAACAGTGCACGTGTTACCTACTTACTCAGGGATTTAATGGTTGATGTAGGTGACGCATATAAAATTCATCGTGAGGAAACTGGCATGTCCTAGAACCAATAATTCGAAGACATGTGACATTCACCAACCCGCTCTGGGCCCGCTTGGTGGATTATGGCCAATTCGCTTCCACTAGAGACGAGGCATGTTTCCCAGCAGTGGGAACGTTAAAAGGCTGATTATGGTTGGGAAATTGAAAAATTCGGGATATACTTAAAACGCTATCCCCTATGGGAATTTTCAGTTCTGGTAGGACGTCCATCACAAATCACCTTTTAAGGCGGACTGCTCACCTTACAACGACGTTGAT
This sequence comes from Hecatera dysodea, assembly GCA_905332915.2. NCBI lineage: Eukaryota > Metazoa > Arthropoda > Insecta > Lepidoptera > Noctuidae > Hecatera > Hecatera dysodea. The sequence continues at coordinate 18,979,681 of HG995299.1, read as the reverse complement.
GTTGTCCTCATCAGAATTCAGTGTGGTGCTGGAGCCTCGAGTGCTGATGCGGTCCAAGCTGCCCGCCCGGCTGCTACCACTGAAATAAAACAGCAGTTGATAGAAACAGCGAGAAGGAGCGTAGGATACTGGCGGTCAGAGGTAACATGTAGGCTTCTTTCGCTCTGGGCGGAGCAAAAGGGAGTGTCAGACTCTTACTGACCAAAACCCACCCGTGGGCCCCGTCTTCTTTGCTGACACACACATCACATCTCTTTGAGGCGCGCGTGGAACACGACCTGCCAGGGCCTGCAAGCAAGTCTGCTATTTTTATAAATGTTTCATTCCAACACGATACCATTGTCATTTTGCTAAAAGTTCGTAATCTGCTAAATTTTTTTAAATAAATAAATATATTGTTTTATTGGACTAAAAATGTTGTACAATCATACACTTACGAACAACTTTTATGCAACAAAAGCGAAGACATATTGAAGAGTAACAATCGTGTCATTAGTATTTGTATTGAGTTCTGGTACCCAAGGAAAGATTTAACTTGTGTTATGGGTACCAGGATTCCCACGCAAGTTTATATAATTATATCAAGAGTTACATCAGAAGGTCAGAAGTTGGACAAGTGATAATTTGAACGACAGCCCGTTTATGTGTGTGAGTGTGGTGAATGTGGAGTTATGACTTTGTGAGGTTGTATGTAGGATGGTGGACTGAGGAGAATTCATGTGTAGGTCGTGTATTAGAAAAATGATACCTTAAGGAGATTTTCTGTTTCATCATAGCTCTGCATCCGTAACCATTTATACACCGTTCTCTTACATTTCTGTAGAGTTGTAGCATAAATGGAGCATTGTTTTTTGGTTTTATTGTATAGATGACTTCCGATACCATAAAAATGTCTCCGAGCAAGTGCAGTTCTACAGCTTTGAGTTGGGCATACCCTATAGCGTTGCCGCTTATTTCGAAAACTGGCATCATACCTTAGTGATATGTGCTTACGCATTACTACATGAGTTACAAAGAGCTTCCTGACCGATAGAACACCACATTCAGTAAATAGACTGACTGTAGGATATCTAAAGGGTTTGAAGGTCATGACCTTTAGGACGGCCCTTTGTGCGCGCTCAAGCTGGATAAGATGAGTCTTGGGTGCACCCCCCACACAGTGACACAATATGTTATCAGTGACTGGCAAAGAGCGTAGTAAACTGTCTTTAGAGTAGTTTGGTCAGCTGAAGATCTTAATTTTTTTTAAATATAAATTAATTTTAACCTCATCTTGATTCCATCAAGATGAGGTTTCCAATTTAATAGGCTGTCAATTAGCACCCCAAGATATTTTACGCTGGCCGATCTTGCTAACGGAAGGCAGGTACATTGTGGGTTGCGTGAGTCTAGAGAACAAGAATGAGCTTTAAGAACAATTTCATCCACAGCGGGCAATGCAATGGCCTGCGAGGAAAATGGTATAAATGTGGATTTTTTAACATTTATAGTGAGAAGGTTATCATACAGCCAGCTCATGACTGACGCCAGGGCATCCTCGGCAAGAGTCGCTGCCTCGGCCCAGCTATCGCCATGCACAAGCAAAGCCATGTCATCTGTATAAGCGAATATTGAGCAATTTTTTAGGGAAAGTTTGCACAAGCTGTTAATGTAAACCAGAAATAGGGTCGGTCCTAGGATTGAGCCCTGTGGCACTCCGAAACTCATAGTTTTGCTGTCGCTAACCAGATCATCAATCTTGACACATTGCTCCCGATCACTAAGAAAATCTTGAAAAATTTTGAGGGTATCACCTTGTACACCAATTGCTTCTAGTTTTGAAAGGAGGTGTGGAACGGACACAGTGTCAAAACCCTTAGAAAGGTCCAAAAAGACACCCATGCACTTCTTCCTGCAATCAAGCTTAGCAATCGTGCAGTCTATAAAAGAACTAACAGCGTCTTCAGTCGATTTGAATTTTCTGAAGCCATACTGGTTATTAGCTAAGAGATGGTGTGATTCCAGGAAGTTGACTAATCTGGTGTTGAGAATTCTCTCCAATACTTTGGATAGGGCAGGTAAAACAGATATAGGTCTATAATTGGTAACACTGTGTCTGTCCCCACTTTTGAAGATTGGATGTACAAGAGCTTTTTTAAAAGCTTTGGGGAAGTAGCCCGACCTAATAGAACAGTTGCAAATATGAGTTATAGCTGGGACAAGAGCATGTGAACAGGATTTTAATAGGCGCGACGATATTCCATCCCAGCCCATTGCGGCATCTGAACGCAGACCAATGATAATTTTTTCAACTTCTGCTTCGTCAGTCGGTAAGAGAACAAAGCAGTTCACAGAAGTGTTGCATACGGATCCTCCGACAGATGACCTAGGGGTAAACTTTTCAGCTAGATTTTTTCCTATATTTGCAAAAAAATCATTAACATTATTAATTGAAGTAATTTTATCGGGGTTAGTATTAAGTAATTCAGTTGGTGAAGATTCAGTACGATGCTTATGAATAATATTCTTAATAACCTTCCACGTTGATTTGGGATTATTTTTAGCTTTTTGGAATTCAGTTGTTTCATACGCAATTTTTAGATTCTTAAGTAGCTTGTTGCAGAAATTTCGGTATCTGGTAAAGGTGAGTTTAAGAGTTAGGTTGGCAGGGTTTGTCCTCAGCTTACGCATCATTTGATCTTTATTGCGGATACAACGAAGTAAGCCGCTGGTTATCCAGGGCTTAATGATTCTGTGCTTAGAGGGTACACGCACTGATTCAGAATGCCTTTTTATAACAGAGCTAATACCAGATATCAGGAGATCTGCAGCTATATTCACGTCATAGACTTGAAGAATTGTACTGAAATCCATAGCTGCGATCTCCGAAATTACAGCGGGGTAATCAACAAAGATACGTTTACCTTTGGGTTTAGTTCGTATCGCTGTTGGTTTTATATCAAGAAGTGTTGGCTTATGATCAGTAATGTGCGTGTCAAGAACTAAAGTAATCGTATCTAGATCAGTCTTCACCATTACGTGATCTAGACAATTTAAATCACGACTTCATGTGGTATACATGTGGTATACACTTCACGAATCATGGGGTATACATGTGACGGAAGCAGGCCGTGAGAAGCGGTTAGATTTAAATATTCGTTAGCTTGTTGGCTTAGAGTAGAAGGAATGATATTTATGTTTATGTCACCCATTAAAACAACATTTTTATAGACGGAACCAGCTGTGAGCACTGTATTTAACCCATTAAGGAAGTTATCGATGTTCCGTATAGAGGGTGAACGATAAAGAGCAACTATATACAGATCAACATCCCTTAAGTGACACAGCAGGCAGCTCACTTCTGAAAACTGTGGTTCAGTTACAGAGTGAGGCAAATCAGCTCTCACGTAAACTATGACTCCGTCATTTTGGTTCATAGGCGTGGTAGTATTGTAAGCCTTGTACCCGTCAAGTGGTGGAATCGCTGTGTATGAACTCAGCCAGCATTCTGATAAGATAATAATATCGCACGTAATTTTAATGCTTACAAGAAGTACTCTTAAACTATCGAAATTGCAAAGAACACTGCGAATATTTAATTGTAAAATTGTTATAGATTTATTAGCATTACCAAGAAATTCAGTGCACAATTCAGGTCCGCAAACATGAGCTTGGGTAGCACCAAAAGAATCGATCTCATCAGAGACTTTACTTGTGTCAAACATTTTTAAACGAAATTACCCAGTTTGCAAAAAATGTAATCCACAGCGGAAGTCTTGTATTAGTTATAGGAGATAATTGCGCAAAACTTTCACAGATGAAAAAGCAAGATGCCAGATAGTGGCGCATGATGTTAAGCAAAGTACTAGCTTTCAGTTTATTGCAGGTGGAACAGTAGGTAATCATTTCGTAATCACGGTGACATTTTGAGTTTAGTGTAGGAAGGTAGAGTGTTATGTGACAGGGCTTAAATTTAAATTCATAATGGTCGATTATTGGTCGTTTAATTATCTAGTAATACTTTTTGATAATCGAGCTATTAAAAGCAATGACTGCACAATGACGTTCTAATGGTAGGTCACTGATCAAAGTAACTGTCAAAATTTTAGCAGTATACTGCATTCGTTTGTCATTCATTTGTCATTATGTACGAGATTACCATTCTATGTCATTTCTTTCAATAGAGCGTCAGTGGTTGACCATTGGAAAGTCATAGTGACGCTTTCATATTAGTAGATTACCAAACTTGTAAAAATCAACCATTATGAAATCAATGTTAGACCATTCTGAGACTATTTTAATAGCAGACTCGAGGCCCTGGTTGGTATCTGACAGCGAGCCACCCATCGCTCGCCAGTGCCGTATGGCTGGGAATTGCCCTGCGACTCCCGACGCCCGGGGCATCTTTCTTCTTCGGGCTGGGGTGTGAGATTTGCCTTTCCCTCACGCGGTCCGCCTCTTTCTTCGTCTTTTTAAGGTCAACTGTCAGAGTTCCCAAATTAAATAAGAAATATTGACAACGGTCTTTGGATGCCAGAATTTTCCTGCAGTTAGGTAGACACCAGTCTAATGCGTCAATTTTATTAAAAAGCAAGGTAAATAAAACAAATTGTCTGTTATCATAGAAAATTGCCATTTTATGGCCAGTCATACGCAAAGGTCGTTTGTTTAAAGTCGAGTTGGCCTCGATATCAGTGTTTACATCTATTAGATGGCCGGACGGACCATTTTCTGTATAAAACTGTCATGATATTCTTTGACGTTAGAATTTGCCCATTTTTTATGCATGAACGGTAAATAGATAATAGTGCTGGTACAATCGATCAGGTTGTACGCTAGAGATTATTTGACGAGATATTGAAAGATATTCAATTCAATTCAATTCAAAAATTTTATTGCTCAACACAGTACATAATAATAGTTTTCCAGATGTCAAGTGAAAGCGCAGTCCACTGTGTTGCACCAATTTAGGCATGCAAAATTATTATCTAGATTATACAATATACATGTCATAACTTCTAATTAATACCTTCTAAAATGTCATAAATTCAAAATATTTCACCATAAAAAGAAAACAAAAAAAAAACACATTATTAATGCCCTATATATTGTCAATATTAAATTTAAATAAGTTATACAATATTAATTTAAAATTAAATATAAAATTAAATAAATCGGGCTTAACTTTTCACCATATTAAATGTCTTATACATACAAATTTTTATCTGACAGGTATTCATTTACTGTGTAATAAGTCTTACTTATCAGTAGATTATTGAGTTGCTTCTTGAAAACATTGATATCTTTAATATTCAATAAAGCATTTGGTAATTTATTATAAATATGTGGTGCCATTCCTAGTAAATTTTTATGAAATACTGCTTTTTTGTGTTGCATAATGCTTATTTTATTTCTATGCCGCGAGCTATGCAATTTTTCAAATAGGTGGAAGTTTGTTTTGACAAATACAGCCACCTCACATATGTATAGGCAGGGTACTGTCAATATTCGGAAATTCACAAAGAAAGGTTTGCAACTTTCCGTGCTTTGAATACCGCAAATTGCCCTGACACACCTTTTTTGCGCTCTGAATACTATGTCCATGTTCGTGGAGTTACCCCAATATATGATCCCGTATCGTAATGCAGATGTAACATACGCATGATACGCCGTAACCAAAACTTTTTGATTCACTTCTTTTGCGAGATTACGTAAAGCATATGAATGTTGACTCAGGCGTTTACATACACTCTCAGTATGAGTTTTCCACGACATATCTCTATCCAGATCAAGCCCTAAAAATTTTGTCGTTGTCGTTTCTGCAATTGTCTTTCCTCCATATTTAATGTCAGGTTTTTTATGATTTGTCCTTTGCTCAAAAGTCATTATTTTAGTTTTGTCAATATTAATTTTTAAATTATTCGCGTTCATCCATTCTATTAATACTTGCAGACAGTGGTTTATCTCTCCCTCAACTGTTGTAGCATCATGATTACCACTAAAAACAACCGTGCTGTCATCAGCAAACAAAACCATCGGGTGATGGATTTCTCTGGGCATGTCATTCACGTATATAATAAATAATAAAGATCCTTGTGGTACACCGTAGTTATAAGCTCTTTGACTCGATACATACGTACGCTCGGTTTTTGAGGTTATGCAGACCTTATCTATCCTCGTAACTTGTTTTCTATCGGACAAGTACGATTTCAAAAGATTCAAAGCATTGCCCCTAACTCCATACCTTTCCAACTTTTCCAACAATACTGTTCTATCCACGAAATCAAACGCCTTGCTCATGTCCATGAATAAAGCAGCAACCGGCGTTCTGTTATCAATGCCAGTTATAATTTTTTCAAATAGATTAAAAATTGCCATATTTATATTCTTTTTTCTTCTAAAACCATATTGTTCATCAGCAAAAAGATTTTTACGTTCAAAAAATATGTATAATGTATTGTATATAACTTTTTCTACAATTTTAGAGAATATGGGTAGTAAGGCAATAGGGCGGTAGTTGGCTGGATCGTGTTTGCTGCCTTTCTTATATAATGGTTTTATAACCGCTAACTTTAACCTATCCGGAAACACACCTGCTTCCAAACACATATTTATTATGTAACTAAGTACTGGTGCTATAATGGTGGAAACGGATTTAATAACATTTGTTGTAATGTCATCATAACCAGAGCTATTAGTATTATTTAATGAATTTATTAATTTTACAATGTCAGGGGAAACTGTGGGTATTAAAAATAATGAGTCAATATTCATGTCAAATTTTAAATTTTGATTAATAATATTACTGGAAGAACCTAATTCAATTTCGTCAATAAAATAGTCATTTAAAATTTGGGAGATACGTTTTGGGTCAGTTATATCTATGTCATTTATTCTAAGTCTTTGTATTCCTTCGACCGGCTTATTACTTTTGCACTTATTTATTATTTGCCATGCCGCTTTACTTTTATTAGACGCGTTATTAATGTGATTGTTATTTTGAGATTTCTTAGTCAGACGAATTACGTTTTTTAAGCGTTTCGTATATGTTTTGAAAACTCTTTTAGTATTTGGGTTGGGGTTTTTCCGAAATTGCCACAACATTTCGCGCTTGCGTTTACAGCATAATTTTATACCTCTACTAATCCATTTAGGCGATTTTACAGAGTATCGTTTTAATTTCTTGAGAGGAAAGCACATATCATAAAATAGTTTAAATGTATCGTGAAACTTATTAAAAGCGTCATTAGGGTCTGTGGAGGAATAAATATCGTTAAATGTTAAATTTTGCAAACAACTTTTAAACTTTTGCATATTTTCTTTACAGAAACAACGTCTAAATATGTACCAATATGGAAGTCCGCAAGTTTTTTTAACAGGACATTGTAGTAGTTGGGCTGTGTGATCTGACAGCGCCAGTTCAACCGTTACGCATTTACTTCCCCTTATATTGTCTATAATGTTATCTATGCATGATCCGCTACAAAGTCGTGTCGGAGTTTCCACACCTACTTTCAAATTGAAACATTGCAATAGGTTTTTAAAACTGCGAGAGGCGTAGTTATTCTTCAAAATATCTATATTAAAATCCCCACATACAATTATCTTTTTCTTACGTTTAAAACAGATTTCATTGAGAATCATCTCTAAACTAACAAGGAATGTATTCACTGAGGCCTTATCCATATTAGGAGGCCTGTAAATGCACACAACTATTACGGGGTGGTTCTGTAACTCAACCGCGCAAACTTCGATAAGGTTACGTTTACACCATTTTTCCACATCTATTTTTTTCCCCAATAAAGTATTTCGCACTAGCTGCTGCCCGCGACTTCGTCCCCGTGGAATCCCCGATTTTAAAACATTCTTTATCGCTGCTACGCTCCTATTGGCTTAAGCGTGATGATATATAGCCTAAAGCCTTCCTCGATAAATGGTCTATTCAACCCAAAAAGAATTTTTCAATTCGAACCAGCAGTTCCTGAGATTAGCGCGTTCAAACAAACAAACAAACAAACAAACAAACAAACAAACTCTTCAGCTTTATAATATTAGTATAGATAAGTATACATGAGCCCCCGTTCCTATTTTCTCGTGAATAAAATGTGTGGAGTGTATAATTAGGTACGTGAAGATGTATATGATCGCCCTTTTTCATGTTAGTTTCTGTTATGCATATAATGTCCACCAATTTACCCTCATCTGTAAGATTATTTAGGTGCATACCCAGTAAGTCCGATTTATTTACAAGTCCATTAATATTTTGGTGCAGTATAAAAATATGTTCATAAACGAAAAATAAATTATCACGGGTTGAATCAGAGAACTGTTTAGAGTCTAATTGTGCTTTTGTATTAACTGCTACCTTTCTGTCACATGCCAATGGCTTAAAATAATCCATAATTGTCTTCTGACTGGATATTGGCATGTTTGTTAATTCACTACGTTTTTCCATATTATTTGCAGTAAAGAACAAAGGCTTTTTCATGAGAAATTCTTTTGTGTATTTAAGATGGTCAATTTCAATATTTAGTTTAGAGCTAAGTTCATTCAAATAAGTGCGATTATTTTGCTTTTTATAAAAGTATCGCTTATAATAGGAGAATTCATTGAGATTTATAAATTTACAGTTCGCGAAATTCTGCGTTATTAGTTGTAAATGTTGGTTTAACATAGTCTTATTTAAATAATTATTACACTGCACCCCTAATAAATAAATTTGTTGACATGTTTTTAAGTTATTTAGTGCTATACATACTTCTTTCTGAATGTGACATGGATTATTATCATTTGACCCTACCGATAGTATAACAATATCTTGTTCGGTTACCGAGTTATATAATTTTAAGTTATTACTCAGAATCTCGGAGCCTGTTGCACCTGGTTTGACCATGGCCGAAACCGTGTAACCATCATTCCATTTACCCGTCCTTCTATCTAGTAATACTTGTGAGAGTCCTCGAACTTGTTCATCTCCCAAAATTATTATTCTAGGTTTATCACATTCCTGTCTATTTGCAAGATTCTGTGAAATTTCTTGTGATGTGGTTAACTTAGTTTCACTTGTCTCATAGTTTTTGAGTGCATTATCACTCTCATCTTCTTCGAAATCAAGTGTTTTCCTACACTGCTTTTTGTTTTTTCTTTTACGAGCCTGGTTAGTACTCTGAGGCGTGCTTGTACATATCGTTTTTAAATACACAATTTGTTTTTGTTGTTCCTGTGTCACTTTGGTAAGTGAGCTGTTCTCCAGTAAGAGTTCGTCAATTTGTTCGTGTGCACTATTTAGTTGGTCAGTCAGTAACTTTATTTGGTCTTTTAACATTTTGATGTGTTCCTCCTCGTCGCAGTTTGTAAGTTTGTCGGGTAGACTGTCTGCTATTGACTTTTATTTTGTTTTAATTTTTTTTTAATTGATATTTATTTATTTATGAAGGCTTACCAACTAAGATACATACGGACAATCTTAAAAATATGACAAACACCAGTTAGTGTATGCTCTTAAATTAAAGGTAAGCACAACATTATTTTTAGACAGTTCAAGTAAAAAATATAATTAAAAAGTTAAACAACACAATAATGCAGTACAAACATAATTAGGTATGTCTGAAATATTATAGGTACAGTTTTCGGGAATGTATATATCTTTATATATATATATATCTTGGGACAACTCACACACACGGCTATCTGATCCCAAGCTAAGCACAGCTTGTGTTATGGTAACCAGACAACTGATATACATACTTATATAATTTTATAAATACATACATATTATAGATAAATCACACCCAGACACAGAACAAACAATCATGCTCATCACACAAAGTTTGTCCTGGGTGGGAATCGAACCCACGACCTTCGGCTTAGCAGTCAGGGCCGCTAACCACTAGACCAACAGGCTCGTCAAAATGGTTTCTTGACGAGCTGGAGTCGCTAGGAGTAGGAGCCAGGGACCTGGCTTTGTCCCTGACGATGGCCAGGAAACGCTGGCATGACGACTTAGAGGCGGTCATGACGGATTGATCGGAGTCGACGATAAACCGGGACGCGTGGAAGGCTATGGAGAGGCCATTGCCCAGCAGTGCTACATAAAACCGAAGAATTTTTTATCAACCAAAAATTCTTCGGTTCAGTTCTCCTATTTTGCAAACCGTTTTAAATTTAGATCGCGGTTCGCACTAAAGGCGACCGGGCGACTCAAATCCTCCAAAAGGTAACGCAAAGAAAAATGTGGTTTATAGCAGAGCCACATTTCTCTTATTAGGCTCATCTCGTTTTTTCCTTGCATGATTGCACGCAATCTCCCGCCCATACTTATCCCAGTACAAAACTGCAAACTGAACAAGCTTATTCGTTCCAGCTGGCCAGGTAATTTCTGAATTACTTTAGAATCAACCATAATCACAACCACATCAAATTTAATACTCAGTAATTTCCTCATAACGCTAAGGAAATGTATCGTCCAAGTGTTTCCGTTGCGCGGCAATCGGAGGTCTCACGCAGGCCGACATTATGATGGATTGCGGTTGATGGTTGACTTTTTAAATAAGAAATGGGTATTAGAATAAAAAGCTCATGTTTATTTTCTTGAATAGCAATGTTCATAACAGCTTTATCTGATTTGTGCCTTTAAATCATTCGCGTTGGAAAGAAAAGTTTTACGTAAGTAGTTGCATTTTGGATTTAGAACGAATCTGACAGGTGTCAACTTAACGTAACACTCAGTGCTAGGGTTCCCGCCAAGATTTAAAAAGGCGGTTTATCTGAGGGCCAATTCTACAATTTTTTAAGGAATGTTAACGTTGGCATTCTCATCTCAATCACAATTTGTTTAAAATGTATTGAAATTGAGGCTTTTTGACAGATTGCGACTGAGATATAAATTGGTACTCTGGCAAAATCCTCGCTCTCTAAACCCAAGCAATATGGTCTTTACCGACAAACATACCTTGCCTTACTGTTTACTAAAACCAAATCGAATCCTTAATTTCCAGTAACAATCTGCATCAATGAATAATAAAACACCTAAAACCATGATCATTAATTACACTTTCTACCAAAACAAAAGCTATCGTGATTCACATTAGGGTAGGAGCACATTGTTCCTAGAATTGCTGGCCGTTTTGGCCAAAGTACCATAGAGTAGTAGAATATTCAAATAGTTTCGGTACTCGGTAGTGATTGACAGGTCTTGTGCTACAGGCCATTACAAACGAAATGCCAAGGGCTCTTCTATTGACCGCTGGCTATATTAATGAAGTGTCGCTCTTTTCACTTTGATTGGGCATACTATGGATGATTCTAAGTAGTGGTAGTTTATCGTCGATTGGATTTAAGTTAGGTCGTGCTAGTCAAGGTCGTTGATGGTTGAAGTTCAATACTGCATATTGAGCTTCCTTTGAAGAACGCGAGTTATTGACCTGACCAGCTCTTTGAAAATGAATGTTGAGTTTCTCTCAAATAATATAGGATGGTAGTTCGAGATTGAAGATGTTACCCCTAAATAGAGTAGTTGTTAGATTAGGTCTTTAAGAAACGCCTGTGTTGTGTCACCTGGTAGTTTCCAGATAGAAGAAGATGCTATCTTGCAAGAAACCACACTATTTATGTCATTTAGAGCATTTAATTACGTTGCCGAGGTTAGTTTACTTTCGAGGCTATTTATTGGATGTGTCGCCCATTTGACCACGATATCTACAACACCCCAGAGCAGTTCACGGTCAAGGTCGATGGTACTCGAACAACTGATAGTAAAGCTTCAATAAATTATTCATATTTATGACTTGTTAAGATAACTTAACAAGTCATAAATATGAATATATATATATGGTGGCATCGGCAGAATATTACAAATGATTAGGTACTGGAGGCTTCAGGAGGTCAGTTACCATTGTTAGCTTGTATTTATTATTTGTGTAGGTGAAACAAACTGATTTGTTAGTGGAATGAGTCATTTAGATTGTGTGCGGAATTCATAACATGAGGTGACTTAGTTTATTAGGTTGTTAAGAAAAGGATTTCGCTGTAGGCGTGATTCACGCTTTTACTTTTAAAGGCCTATGTCAAGGACAACTTCTGGGTGATATGATGTCACAAATATCAAGGGTTGTCCACTTGGTATAGAGGCAGGAGAAACAGCTGATGGTAGTGTCTATCTACACCTAAACAGCTGATTCATCGCTTATATCGCTAGGTTATAACATCTTGGTTGCGGAATTAGTTCAAAAGAGTCACCGCGTCCTTGGAACGCAAAGGGCACAAGAAGGATCACGGGTGGGTTTTAGTCAGTAAGAGTCTGACACTCCCTTACGCTCCACCCAGAGCGGGAGAAGTCATTAAAAGTGATTAAAAGACATTGAAAGTCGTTACGGGAAGTCAAAATCCTGTATATAGGTAACAAATATTACAGTAGTGCCATTCTGTAAAGAACTCACCGTGAAGAACAGGTGAAGTGAGCGGTCAATCTATACATTGACATAGAATGGAATAACATTACACTTCACCTGCTTAAAGAATTTGTTTGAAAGAGTCACCGCGGCCCTGACATAAGGAGGACACGGGACACGAGGTCAGTAAGTGTCAGACACACTCCCTTCCGCTCCACCCAGACAGGAAAAGTCATTTGATGATTCCCCATACTTAAAAGAAAGGTCAGAAAGGCAATGCTATATATCAAATATTGGTATTCAGCCGATCCTAACATATTGGGAAACGATAATTATTCTGCAGAGATATTATGTATGATACGAATCTTTTTTGCCCTTGGACCAAAACCAATTCCGAAATATCACAAAAATCAATATCTATTACGAAGTTTATACTTATATTTTGTTAAAAAAAAAAACCGCTTTTCATGAATGAAAGGGGTAGGATCATTAGCAGCAACAATTTGGATCAAGGTTTCACTCGTAAAAGTCCATTAACTTCTGAATGGAAAGAGTTAGTGGAGTTATAGTTAGTTTAATTCGGTTTATAGTGATAGGAAAGTGTAATTGCTAAAATGATTGTAGGTACATCATTCGTACTATTCGGTTTAGATCAAAATGTTCTGAGCTGTAATCGCCGATTTATATTATCTACTAGCTTCTGTCCGCGACTTCGTCCGCGTGGAATAGTTAGTGAAATATTCTTCATTGGTGCTCCGCTTCTATTGGTCTTAGCGTGATCATATACATACATACATTTATACAATATAAATAACATTGGAGCGTCAGTTTGTTATATTGAAATAACCGCTTTTTACTAAATGCATATATAAATATAATATACAGTACATACATACATACCTACACCAAAATAACATTTTTTACAATTTTTGTATGTCTGTATGTTTGTTCCGGCTAATCTCTGAATGGGCTGGACCGATTTTGACGGGACTTTTATTGGCAGATAGCTGAAGTAATAAGGAGCAACTCAAGCTTGCTTTTGTTTTAGAAAATTTCTTTTATTTTAGAAAAATAAAGTAAGTAATGTTGCAATGTCCAAGTACTGTCCAGTACCGCGCGCAGCTCACGCGCATGCCACCACTGTGCAGTCGCGGGCAGAAGCTATTATAAATGGGCTATCTAATTTTTCAAATCGGACCAGTCGTTCCTAAGATTAGCGTGTTTAAACAAACAAACTCTTCAGCTTTATGTATTAGTATATGTAGATTGGAATTTTATTTGGGTTTGGTAACCAATGTAAGTGGATTTTGTTAGATGCCTATATAAGTTTGTATAAAAAGAGGGAGCCATGGTTCATAAATAAAAACAAAAAAATATTTTGTCTTCATGAAAATTAGGTTATATACCTATTGTCATTGTCTAAAGCTTGCTTAGTAGGTACTAACAATATCAAAAATACCTAATATATAAAATGTATTAAAAAAAGCACGCCCGCAATGTCAGAAAGTGAATTTAAAACAAGATAGAAAACAATATTTTAATTGCAGTCGGGGAACCTGTAAAGCACTATTCAAAGGAACCGTCCCCCGACTGCAATTAAAATATTGTTATCTCAACATACGTGACGTGGGTTCAAACGTTCGAATAAAAAATTTGCGTTGATAATATTTTCATAATAACGATCAAGCCAAATTTTCATATCTAAGTTCCAAAAGTTTCTTGAAGTATATAAAAGATTTTCAGTAAAATTATAAACCTCAAAAGTCAATGGTGTTTGTAATCACTTCAGATGGTTAAATATTCAACGGAAACAATATGTCGAAGTGTAAAACGTATTGGTATTATAGAGGTGCTCCTTGATTAGGTACACGTTACAAAGTCTAAAGCGATTGCTAAAGATTGCGTGTTTCACCCCTTTAGTCTATGATTCATTACTTCAGGAGCGCAGGAAACTTGCGTATACAGCCAAGCTTACTCATGCTTTTAAATCTTCGTGTTAAGTGGTAAAGAGGAAATTGCGTAGTTTTAGTTGGAAAGCTTTTGGTCATGTACCTAGATTGTTTTCTGACTAATTCTGCGGGTGTGTTTTATTCATCCTTACGAGGCTCTAGACAAGTCACATGCTGTCAGCGGTAGCGTGGAGCAGGCTTTAGGGAACGTGCACGGCGTAGACTATGCCATCTAGTGTTGCAAATCTGAAACTTTTACGTTGTAAATATTTACTATACCTATACTTCCTGCACCCTCTGTTTAGTTAGGGGAACGTGCACAAAGTAGACTGTGCCATCTAGCGTTACAAATTTGAAACTTATAAGTAAAATATACTTGACATTGATGTGTCTGTGCTGCTATAGTTTCTGCACGTTCCCTATTGTCAAAAAAGTACGAGATTGACATACACATATGTCGAAATGTCACGTGATCAATCCCTTATATTTTGGCATTTCGATGATCGCTATCGTAGCCGTGAAACTTGTCTGGAGTCTCAGGTAAGTTTTTGAAGCGTTCTTTTCGTTCAATATAAACAGTCAGGTGATACTGTACGATCTTCTTTTAATTAATCTTAAAATAAGTACCTACCTAGATAATCTATACTAATATTATAAAGCTGAAGAGTTTGTTTGTTTGTTTGTTTGTTTGTTTGTTTGAACGCGCTAATCTCAGGAACTACTGGTCCGAATTGAAAAATTCTTTTTGGGTTGAATAGACCATTTATCGAGGAAGGCTTTAGGCTATATATCATCACGCTTAAGCCAATAGGAGCGGAGCAGCGATAAAGAATGTTTTAAAATCGGGGATTCCACGGGGACGAAGTCGCGGGCAGCAGCTAGTAACACATAAAATAGAATAGAATATAATAAGTATAATAGAATAGAAAACATTTATTCGACACGGACACTGTTGTGTCCGTGAAGATTACGTACATACAAGTAGAAGTCTAGACCCAGTATTAATTGTAGATATCAAATTAATTAAATTCGAATGATTTCAATCAACAGTACTACGAAGAGCTTTATGCAAATGATTTCATAGAAAATGCGGGAAAACAGAAAACACGTAATTTCCTTTCGTCATTATCACCAATATTTTAATGACGTCACCTTTACTAGTTATTTTATTATAGTCACTTTTCATTACAAGACATTTGGGGGTGAAGTTCAAGTAGCTAAACCAATTGCTAGGAAGGTTTGCGTGTGGACGCCCGCTTAACCTTAGGTAGCTACCCTGCCGGCCGGTGGTTTATATTATTAATGAAAAGTGACTTATTTTTACTTCTTTTTATTATTGTGAGTAGATATTCATTAAACTTTTTCCTCATCATCATGAAAGGAATACAAATATGCTACTTATATTAGAAACAGAACATTCGTGAAAATGAGGTACCTTAGGTAGGTACCCTATATCATTCAGGCTGTGGAAAATTTAGTGATTAACCATAACATTATTATATTATATACAATTTTATATTATATATAATTAAAAAACCACTCACTGATTGACTGATTGACATAATTGTTCTCCCACTTCCCGTGCTAGGAGGGGAAAACTTTTTATGGGGTTGTATAGAAGGTGTCGGGGTGAGTATGGGAAAAATCTGAAACTACCCCTTTTCAACCCCCTTCTTTCAACCCCTTTGCGTATCTCAGGAACCTGACATTCTAGACAAAAATGGTCTTCGGGGTTGTATAGAGGGTGTCTGGATGAGTATATGGCCAATAAAAAATCAACCCTCTTCAACCCCCGTCTTTCAACCCCCTTGCGTATCTCAGAAATCTGACATAGTAGAGAAAAATAGTTTTCGAGGTTGTATAAAGGGTATTCAGATGAGTATATGGCCAATAAAAATTCAACCCTTTTCAACCCCCTTCTTTCAACCCCTTTGCGTATCTCAGAAAGCTGACATCGTAGAGAAAAATGGTTTTCGGGGTTGTATAGAGGGTATTTGGGTAAGTATATGGGCAAAAAAAATTCAACCCTTTTCAACCCCCTTCTTTCAACCCCTTTGCGTATCTCAGAAACCTGACACAAATTATTATTTTCACAGGGAAATAATAATTGTTAGTCAAAAAATACTAAAAAGACACCGCGGGTTGCTTGCAACTCGCGCCCCCAAGCGAAATACTAGTTATTATATTATATATAATTAAATAACCACTGACTGACTGATTGATTGATTGACTGACTGATTGACATAATTGTTCTCCCACTTCCCGTGCTAGGAGGGAAAAACTTTTTATGGGGTTGTATAGAAGGTGTCGGGGTGAGTATGGGAAAAATCTGAAACTACCCCTTTTCAACCCCCATCTTTCAACCCCATCGCTTATCTCAGAAACCTGACGTCGAAGAGAAAAATGGTTTTCGGGGTTGTATAGCGGGTGTCTGCGTGAGTATAAAACGAAAAAAAAATTACCCCTTTTCTACCCCCTTTTTACAACCCCTTTGCGTATCTCAGAAATCTGACATTTAAGAGCAAAATGGTTTTCGGGTTTGTATAGAGGGTATCTGGATGAGTATTATTCAACCCCCTACTTTCAACCCCTTTGCGTATCTCAGAAACTTGATATTGAAGAGAAAAATGGTTTTCGGGGTTGTATAGAGGGTATCTGGGTGAGTATATGGCCAATAAAAAATCAACTCTTTTCAACCCCCTACTTTCAACCCCTTTGCGTATCTTTGAAACCTGACACAAATTATTATTTTCACAGGGAAATAATAATTGTTAGTCAAAAAATACTAAAAAGACACCGCGGGTTGCTTGCAACTCGCGCCCCCAAGCGAAGTACTAGTTATTATTATATTATATATAATTAAAAAACCACTCACTGATTGACTGATTGACATAATTGTTCTCCCACTTCCCGTGCTGGGAGGGGAAAACTTTTTATGGGATTGTATAGAAGGTGTCGGGGTGAGTATGGGAAAAATCTGAAACTACCCCTTTTCATCCCCCTTCTTTCAACCCCATTGCTTATCTTAGAAACCTGACGTCGAAGAGAAAAATGGTTTCCGGGCTTGTATAGAGGGTGTCTGGATGAGTATAAAACGAAAAAAAAAAATACCCCTTTTCAACCCCCTTTTTACAACCCCTTTGCGTATCTCAGAAATCTGACATTTTAGAGAAAAATGGTTCTCGGGGTTGCATAGAGGGTGTCTGGATGAGTATATGGCCAATAAAAAATTCAACCCTATTCAACCCTTTTCAACCCCCTACTTTCAACCCCTTTGCGTATCTCAGAAACTTGACATTGTAGAGAAAAATGGTCTTCGGGGTTGTATAGAGGGTGTCTGGATGAGTATATGGCCAATAAAAAATTCAACCCTATTCAACCCTTTTCAACCCCCTTGTTTCAACCCCTTGGCATATCTCAGAAACCTGACATTGTAGAGAAAAATGGTTTTCGGGGTTGTATAGAGGGTATCTGGGTGAGTATATGGCCAATAAAAAATCAACCCTTTTCAACCCCCTTCTTTCAACCCCTTTGCGTAACTCAGAAACCTGACATTGTAGAGAAAAATGGTCTTCGGGGTTGTATAGAGGGTATCTGGATGAGTATATGACTTATAAAATATTCAACCCTATTCAACCCTTTTCATCCCCCTCGTTTCAACCCCTTTGCGTATCTCAGAAAGCTGACATTGTAGAGAAAAATGGTTTTCCCGGTTGTATAGAGGGTATCTGGATGAGTATACGACCAATAAAAAATTCAACCCTATTCAACCCTTATCGACCCCCTTCTTTCAACCCTTTTGCGTAACTCAGAAATCTGACATTGTAGAGATAATAATTGTTACTCAAAAAATACTAAAAAGACACCGTGAGTTGCTTGCAACTCGCGCCCCCAAGCGAAATACTAGTTATATTATATATAATTAAATAACCACTCACTGATTGACATAATTGTTCTCCCACTTCCCGTGCTAGGAGGGGAAAACTTTTAATGGGGATGTATAGAAGGTGTCGGGGTGAGTATGGGAAAAATCTGAAACTACCCCTTTTCAACCCCCTTCTTTCAACCCCATTGCTTATCTCGGAAACCTGACGTCGAAGAGGAAAATGGTTTTCGGGGTTGTATAGAGGGTGTCTGGTCGAGTATAAAACGAAAAAAAAAACTACCCCTTTTCAACCCCCTTTTTACAACCCCTTTGCGTATCAAAGAAACCTGACATTGTAGAGAAAAATGGTCTTCGGGGTTGTATAGAGGGTATCTGGGTGAGTATATGGCCAATAAAAAAATCAACCCTGTTCAACCCTTTTCAACCCCTACTTTCAACCCTTTTGCGTATCTCAGAAACCTGACATTTTAGAGAAAAATGGTTTTCGGGGTTGTATAGAGGGTGTCTGGATGAGTATATGTCAAATAAAAAATTCAACCCTATTCAACCCTTTTCAACCCCCTATTTTCAACCCCTTTGCGTAACTCAGAAATCTGACATTGTAGAGATAATAATTGTTAGTAAAAAAATACTAAAAAGATACCGCGGGTTGCTTGCAACTCGCGCCCCCAAGCGAAATACTAGTTATTATATTATATATAATTAAATAACCACTCACTCACTCACTGATTGACATAATTGTTCTCCCACTTGCCGTGCTAGGGGGGGAAAACTTTTTATGGGGTTGAATAGAAGGTGTCGGGGTGAGTATGGGAAAAATCTGAAACTACCCCTTTTCAACCCCCTTCTTTCAACCCCATTGCTTATCTCAGAAACCTGACGTCGAAGAGAAAAATGGTTTTCGGGGTTGTATAGAGGGTATCTGGGTGAGCATAAAACGAAAAAAAAAAATTACCCCTTTTCAACCCCCTTTTTGCAACCCCTTTGAGTATCTCAGAAATCTGACATTTTAGACAAAAATGGTTTTCGGAGTTGTATAGAAAGTATTTGGGTGAGTGTATGGCCAATAAAAAATTCAACCCTATTCCACCCTTTTCAACCCCCTTCTTTCAACCCCATTGCGTATCTCAGAAACCTGACATTCTAGAGAAAAATGGTTTTCGGAGTTGTATAGAGGGTGTCTGGATGAGTATATGACGAATAAAAAATTCAACACTATTCAACCCTTATCGACCCCCTTTTTTCAACCCCTTTGCGTATCTCAGAAACCTGACATTGTAGAAAAAAATGGTCTTCAGGGTTGTATAGAGGGTATCTGGGTGAGTAAATATACTAAAAAGACAACGCGAGTTGCTCGCAACTCGCGCCCCCAAGCGAAATACTAGTTATATTATATATAATTAAAAAACCACTCACTCACTGACTGATTGACATAATTGTTCTCCCACTTCCCGTGCTAGGAGGTGAAAACTTTATATGGGGTTGTATAGAAGGTGTCGGGGTGAGTATGGGAAAAATCTGAAACTACCCCTTTTCAACCCCCTTCTTTCAACCCCATTGCTTATCTCAGAAACCTGACGTCGAAGAGAAAAATGGTTTTCGGGGTTGTATAGAGGGTGTTTGGATGAGTAGAAAACGAAAAAAAAACTACCCCTTTTCAACCCCCTTTTTACAACCCCTTTGTGTATCTCAGAAATCTGACATTCTAGAAAAAAATGGTTTTCGGGGTTGTATAGAGGGTGTTTGGTTGAGTATATGGCCAATAAAAAATTCAACCCTATTCAACCCTTTTCAACCCCCTACTTTCAACCCCTTTGCGTAACTCAGAAACCTGACATTGTAGAGAAAAATGGTTTTCGGGTTTGTATAGAGGGTATCTGGATGAGTATATGGCCAATAAAAATTGCAACCCTTTTCAACCCCCTTCTTTCAACCCCTTTGCGTATCTCAGAAATCTGACATAGTAGAGAAAAATAGTTTTCGAGGTTATATAAAGGGTATTTAGATGAGTATATGGCCAATAAAAATTCAACCCTTTTCAACCCCCTACTTTCAACCCCTTTGTTGTTAGTCAAAAAATACTAAAAAGACACCGCGAGTTGCTCGCAACTCGCGCCCCCAAGCGAAATACTAGTTATATTATATATAATTAAAAAACCACTCACTGACTGATTGACATAATTGTTCTCCCACTTCCCGTGCTAGGAGGGAAAAACTTTTTACGGGATTGTATAGAAGGTGTCGGGGTGAGTATGGGAAAAATCTGAAACTACCCCTTTTCAACCCCCTTCTTTCAACCCCATTGCTTATCTCAGAAACCTGACGTCGAAGAGAAAAATGGTTTTCGGGGTTGTATAGAGGGTGTTTGGATGAGTATAAAACGAAAAAAAAAATTACCCCTTTTCAACCCTTTTTTACAACCCCTTTGCGTATCTCAGAAATCTGACATTTTAGAGAAAAATGGTTTTCGGGGTTGTATAGAGGGTATCTGGATGAGTATATGGGCAATAAAAAATTCAACCCTTTTCAACCCCCTACTTTCAACCTCGTTGCGTATCTCAGAAACTTGACATTGTAGAGAAAAATGGTCTTCGGGGTTATATAGAGGGTATCTGGATGAGTATATGGCCAATAAAAATTCAACCCTATTGAACCCTTTTCAACCCTCTTGTTTCAACCCCTTGGCATATCTCAGAAACCTGACATTGTAGAGAAAAATGGTTTTCGGGGTTGTATAGAGGGTATCTGGGTGAGTATATGGCCAATAAAAAATCAACCCTTTTCAACCCCCTTCTTTCAACCCCTTTGCGTATCTCAGAAACCTGACACAAATTAATATTTTCACAGGGAAATAATAATTGTTAGTCAAAAAATACTAAAAAGACAACGCGGGTTGCTTGCAACTCGCGCCCCCAAGCGAAATACTAGTTATATTATATACAATTAAAAAACCACTGATTGACTGACTGATTGACATAATTGTTCTCCCACTTGCCGTGCTAGGAGGGGAAAACTTTATATGGGGTTGTATAGAAGGTGTCGGGGTGAGTATGGGAAAAATCTGAAACTACCCCTTTTCAACCCCCTTCTTTCAACCCCATTGCTTATCTCGGCAACCTGACGTCGAAGAGAAAAATGGTTTTCGGGGTTGTATAGAGGGTGTTTGGATGAGTAGAAAACGAAAAAAAAACTACCCCTTTTCAACCCCCTTTTTACAACCCCTTTGCGTATCTCAGAAATCTGACATTTTAGAGAAAAATGGTTTTCGGGGTTGTATAGAGGGTGTCTGGATGAGTATATGGCCAATAAAAAATTCAACCCTATTCAACCCCCTACTTTCAACCCCTTTGCGTATCTCAGAAACCTAACATAGAAGGGAAAAATGGTCTTCGGGGTTGTATAGAGGGTGTCTGGATGAGTATATGGCCAATAAAAAAATCAACCCTATTCAACCCTTTTCAACCCCCTTGTTTCAACCCCTTGGCATATCTCAGAAACCTGACATTGTAGAGAAAAATGGTTTTCGGGGTTGTATAGAGGGTGTTTGGATGAGAAAAAATACTAATAAGACACCGCGGGTTGCTTGCAACTCGCGCCCCCAAGCGAAATACTAGTTATTATATTATATATAATTAAATAACCACTCACTCACTCACTGACTGATTGACATGATTGTTCTCCCACTTGCCGTGCTAGGAGGGGAAAACTTTTTATGGGGTTGTATAGAAGGTGTCGGGGTGAGTATGGGAAAAATCTGAAACTACCCCTTTTCAACCCCCTTCTTTCAACCCCATTGCGTATCTCAGAAACCTGACGTCGAAGAGAAAAATGGTTTTCGGGGTTGTATAGAAGGTGTTTGGATGAGTAGAAAACGAAAAAAAAAACTACCCCTTTTCAACCCCCTTTTTACAACCCCTTTGCGTATCTCAGAAATCTGACATTTTAGAGAAAAATGGTTTTCGGGGTTGTATAGAGGGTGTTTGGATGGGTATATGGCCAATAAAAAATTCAACCCTATTCAACCCTTTTCAACCCCCTACTTTCAACCCCTTTGCGTATCTCAGAAATCTGACATTTTAGAGAAAAATGGTCTTCGGGGTTGTATAGAGGGTGTCTGGATGAAAATATGGCCAAAAAAAATTCAACCCTTTTCAACCCCCTTCTTTCAACCCCTTTGCGTAACTCAGAAACCTGACATTGTAGAGAAAAATGGTTTTCGGGGTTGTATAGAGGGCATCTGGATGAAAATATGGCTAAAAAAAATTCAACCCTTTTCAACCCCCTTCTTTCAACCCCTTTGCGTAACTCAGAAACCTGACATTGTAGAGAAAAATGGTCTTCGGGGTTGTATAGAGGACATCTGGATAAATATATGGCCAAAAAAAAATCAACCCGTTTCAACCCCCTTCTTTCAACCCCTTTGCGTAACTCAGAAATCTGACATTGTAGAGATAATAATTGTTACTAAAAATACCAAAAAGACACCGCGGGTTGCTTGCAACTCGCGCCCCCAAGCGAAATACTAGTTATATTATATATAATTAAATAACCACTCACTCACTCACTGACTGATTGACATGATTGTTCTCCCACTTGCCGTGCTAGTAGGGGAAAACTTTTTATGGGGTTGTATAGAAGGTGTCGGGGTGAGTATGGGAATCTGAAACTACCCCTTTTCAACCCCCTTCTTTCAACCCCATTGCGTATCTCAGAAACCTGACGTCGAAGAGAAAAATGGTTTTCGGGGTTGTATAGAAGGTGTTTGGATGAGTAGAAAACGAAAAAAAAAACTACCCCTTTTCAACCCCCTTTTTACAACCCCTTTGCGTATCTCAGAAATCTGACATTTTAGAGAAAAATGGTTTTCGGGGTTGTATAGAGGGTGTTTGGATGGGTATATGGCCAATAAAAAATTCAACCCTATTCAACCCTTTTCAACCCCCTACTTTCAACCCCTTTGCGTATCTCAGAAATCTGACATTTTAGAGAAAAATGGTCTTCGGGGTTGTATAGAGGGTGTCTGGATGAAAATATGGCCAAAAAAAATTCAACCCTTTTCAACCCCCTTCTTTCAACCCCTTTGCGTAACTCAGAAACCTGACATTGTAGAGAAAAATGGTTTTCGGGGTTGTATAGAGGGCATCTGGATGAAAATATGGCTAAAAAAAATTCAACCCTTTTCAACCCCCTTCTTTCAACCCCTTTGCGTAACTCAGAAACCTGACATTGTAGAGAAAAATGGTCTTCGGGGTTGTATAGAGGACATCTGGATAAATATATGGCCAAAAAAAAATCAACCCGTTTCAACCCCCTTCTTTCAACCCCTTTGCGTAACTCAGAAATCTGACATTGTAGAGATAATAATTGTTACTAAAAATACCAAAAAGACACCGCGGGTTGCTTGCAACTCGCGCCCCCAAGCGAAATACTAGTTATATTATATACAATTAAAAAACCACTGATTGACTGACTGATTGACATAATTGTTCTCCCACTTGCCGTGCTAGGAGGGGAAAACTTTATATGGGGTTGTATAGAAGGTGTCGGGGTGAGTATGGGAAAAATCTGAAACTACCCCTTTTCAACCCCCTTCTTTCAACCCCATTGCTTATCTCGGCAACCTGACGTCGAAGAGAAAAATGGTTTTCGGGGTTGTATAGAGGGTGTTTGGATGAGTAGAAAACGAAAAAAAAAACTACCCCTTTTCAACCCCCTTTTTACAACCCCTTTGCGTATCTCAGAAATCTGACATTTTAGAGAAAAATGGTTTTCGGGGTTGTATAGAGGGTATCTGGGTGAGTATATGGCCAATAAAAAAATCAACCCTATTCAACCCTTTTCAACCCCCTTGTTTCAACCCCTTTGCGTATCTCAGAAACCTGACATTCTAGAGAAAAATGGTTTTCGGGGTTGTATAGAGGGTGTCTGGATGAGTATATGACGAATAAAAAATTCAACCCTTTTCAACCCCCTTCTTTCAACCCCTTTGCGTAACTCAGAAACCTGACATTGTAGAGAAAAATGGTTTTCGGGGTTGTATAGAGGGCATCTGGGTGAGTATATGGCCAATAAAAAATCAACCCTTTTCAACCCCCTACTTTCAACCCCTTTGCGTATCTCAGAAACTTGACATTGAAGAGAAAAATGGTTTTCGGGGTTATATAGAGGGTATCTAGATGAGTATATGGCCAATAAAAACTTCAACCCTATTCAACCCTTTTCAACCCCCTTCTTTCAACCCCTTTGCGTATCTCAGGAACCTGACACAGTAGAGAAAAATGGTCTTCGGGGTTGTATAGAGGGTATCTGGGTGAGTATATGGCCAATAAAAAATCAACCCTTTTCATCCCCCTACTTTCAACCCCTTTGCGTATCTCAGAAACTTGACATTGAAGAGAAAAATGGTTTTCGGGGTTATATAGAGGGTATCTAGATGAGTATATGGCCAATAAAAACTTCAACCCTATTCAACCCCTTTCAACCCCCTTCTTTCAACCCCTTTGCGTATCTCAGGAACGTGACATTGTAGAGAAAAATGGTTTTCGGGGTTGTATAGAGGGTGTTTGGATGAGAATAAATACTAAAAAGACACCGCGGGTTGCTTGCAACTCGCGTCCCCAAGCGAAATACTAGTTATTATATTATATATAATTAAAAAACCACTCACTCACTGATTGACATAATTGTTCTCCCACTTCCCGTGCTAGGAGGGGAAAACTTTTTACGGGGTTGTATAGAAGGTGTCGGGGTGAGTATGGGAAAAATCTGAAACTACCCCTTTTCAACCCCCTTCTTTCAACCCCATTGCTTATCTCAGAAACTTGACGTCGAAGAGAAAAATGGTTTTCGGGGTTGTATAGAGGGTATCTGGATGAGTATAAAACAAAAAAAAAATCAACCCTTTTCAACCCCCTTCTTTCAACCCCTTTGCGTATCTCAGAAATCTGACATAGTAGAGAAAAATAGTTTTCGAGTTTTATAGAGGGTATCTGGATGAGTATAGGGCCAATAAAAAATTCAACCCTATTCAACCCTTATCGACCCCCTTCTTTCAACCCTCTTGCGTATCTCAGAAACCTGACATTGTAGAGAAAAATGGTTTTCGGGGTTGTATAGAGGGTATCTGGGTGAGTATATGGCCAATAAAAATTCAACCCTTTTCAACCCCCTACTTTCAACCCCTTTGTTGTTAGTCAAAAAATACTAAAAAGACACCGCGAGTTGCTCGCAACTCGCGCCCCCAAGCGAAATACTAGTCTAAATATATATAACTCAAAAGTGACTGACTGACATAGTGATCTATCAACGCACAGCCTAAACCACTGAACGGATCGGGCTGAAATTTGGCATGCAGGTAGATGGTATGACGTAGACATCCGCTAAGAAAGGATTTTTATTAATTCTACCCCCAAGGGGATAAAATAGGGGATGAAAGTTTGTATGAAACTTTGTCAATTTTAAACCGATCGGGCTGAGAGTTTCAAAATCGGGGGTAAAGTAACTATTCCACGCGGACGAAGTCGTGGGCAGAAGCTAGTTTTGGTATATAAAGATAGATGGGGCCGTGGAGTTGGTTCGACGTCTTAACCGTATGCAAAGGCTATTAATTATATAATTGAACTAATTGCATAAATGAGCCATTTAATGGTAGGCCTAGTGTCAGTACCATGACGTCGGATTTGTCTAGACCACTTCTATATACTAAGTAGGTACTTAGCTGAGCTATGAGAATGACGGCAGGTGGTACAGTCAGTAGAGTTCTTTCCCAAGGCGTGGGTTATAATAAAAATAAATATCGCGCTGTGGTCAAGAGCAATGATACCTAATAAAGTAATCAGAAAACCTTGGTCGTGGAAATACAATAGCTTCTTCTAAGAAAGGAAAACTTCGTGTTTGACAGTTTTTACAATCTCATGTAGGTATAGGTACATATTATAATACTATTTTTATATATTTGGGGTACGAGTACCTATTCGACGCCTTGTTGAAACGTACAACGCACACTTTATGGACATAGACATCTTATTTTATTCTAACAAAAATCTCGCCATAGACTCATTAGCATCCAAATTTTAATTAGCACTTAATTCTTAACTTAAATTCTCAAAATCGGCTTCCGTTTTTCACTTATTTGATTAATCTGTGGACAATAGTGTGGGTTATATGTTTACCTATTTATCTTAAGAACCTAATTGTAACTGTTTTTTGTCCCTAATAAATAAAATAAAATAATACTAGCTGACCCACGCAACTTCGTCTGTCTCACATAGGTGAGAAAAAAGTCGTTTTTGCAACCGTATTATAATTTCTTATGTATAACGTCTATACATAATAAATTATCTAGAGTATACACAATAAATCTATATTGTTTTAGTAATTTTTACGTCATGCGTGCAGGACTCAGCGCGACTTCAAAGAGTGCTAACAAGAGTGTGAGCACTCTATGAAGTCGCGCTGAGTTTTGGGTTACGGCATAGAGATGCCAAAACCCAAAATTGGGCAATATTATACCCTTTTTTTTTTTACTTTTTTTTTTTTTTTACAAATGACAGCGGTGATCAATCGTCGCTCGTTCTCCAACACTATCCTTGCACTATCTTACCTGCCATTCCTGGAGCGACTCCGTATGCTGTCATCATCTCTGCCCCAGCCCTTGGTGAGGTTCGGAAGTCCCAGTACACTGCTGCCCTTCGTCAAGCCAACTCCTGGCTGGTCGGTGCTGCGAGCCTTGCGGGTCTTCGGCTCTTTGCCTGGCAGGGCAGAGGATAAGGTATTTTAGACTGTTGTATACAAACCCAATTCAAGTAATATTATATTTTAAGTTATTTCTAGACTAAAAGTCAACGTATGCGGCTAAAGCATGAAGCCTAGTCCGGAATAGTTTTTCCACTTTGCGAAAACTAAAAATAAATTATAATATTCGAAGTTTTATCCAAAAAAAGGGCCACATCTATCTCCTTACTAATAAAAATCATCAAAATCGGTTCAGTGATTTAAGACTGAAAGCAACAAACTCACTTTCGCATTTAAAATGTGAGTTTGTTTGCTATGCTTATATTAAACTAGCTTCTGTCCGCGACTTCCTCCCCGTGGAATCCCCGATTTTAAAACATTATTTATCGCTGCTCCGCTCCTATTGGCTTAAGCGTGATGTTATATAGCCTAAAGCCTTCCTCGATAAATGGTCTATTCAACCCAAAAAGAATTTTTCAATTCGAACCAGTAGTTCCTGAGATTAGCGCGTTCAAACAAACAAACTCTTCAGCTTTATAATATTAAAAAAAAAAAGTATAGATTTGGATTCAAATAGACTCACATTTTGTGCTGCCGGCGAGGGTTTCAGCAGACTTGGAAATATTCCTCGACATAGCAGACGGAGGAGCCCTCATAGGGGTCGCGTGACGTTGCTGGTACACCATTTCCGACTTCCCAGGGTGGAACAGTTGGAGATTCTTCAGCGCCATAGCGTACAATGACCATTTTCACTTCTGATCCGCATTTGTATCGTTCAATTTATCAGTGCCCCAACGAGAATAACCGACCGCGTTCGATTTTCGAAAAACAGCAGCACCAATAAACGATGTAAACAAGATTCTGCTTTTGATAACACTTCCATATGATGCGGGCAAAATAACTACTTCGTGGAAAGTTAACAAGTAGTACAAAAATCAAATATTTTTAAAGCAATATCCACGTTAGTTTAGGAACGATAATTAGCATCATAAATAAATAAGTAACAGAATCTATTGAGCCTATGGCATAATAATCGATGTTTCTGTCAATGCCGTGGGAATAGAAATGTGTAAAATTATCATAAAACTAAAATAACGTTATTTACACTCCACTTTTTGCTAGGCAATATAATAATATCAATCCAGGATACAGTTTAAAGATAATTAAAATTGTTTTGTTAATGGCGCGAACGGAAAAGCGGGAAATGTTTTACAAGATGGCGGACGCAACTGTCACTTGCGCGCGCGAGGCACAGACTGAAGTGTTTTCAGCCATAGGGGTGGTTTTAAAACTTATTCGAGAATCGTGGGGTTTGCTATTGAAATGTAAGTAGTTTGAAGTAGTTAGCTGTGAGTGTGATAAATTGTTCGTATTTTGTAGGTACCTATAAATTATGGACCTAATCGAAATCATGGTGATGATGGATCATCCCTAGCAATAATATTTTGATTTACGATTTGTTTTTTTATTTGCTCTTAGTCGGTAATAAATATGAAAAAAAATGAAGAGTTTTCTTTGGAAAAGGTAAACATTATAAAGGCGACAGTGTCAATTTGAAAATTGCTAGAATTTTCAAAGAGTTCATTTAGTTTATCATGGAATAGATACCGAACGAGTAGGTATCTAAAAGAAGTTCACGCGATATGAACATCAAGTGTTTTTAAAACATATTCAATGTGTTTGTTTTGATGTTCCATTAGCGCATGAAATAGTGACAACTTTAGTGTAATTTGGCATGAACGTTATTTACTTTTCAGTTATTATTGATCGACATGTAGGTACTTACTTAGATAGTAGCCAGTTTTTTCCACTAATTAAGGTACTGTATAGTATTATCATAGTTATGAAGTGTATCTGACTACTTATTTAAGTATTCGACTTTTTCGATTTTACCGACTTTAAATTCATAAGTTGTTAAAAAGTTTTTTGGGTTCCCATAATCTAAATTAAATACAGGGTATCACGAATAGCACACTAATAAATACTTAGACTTTGATATTATGGATTTGAACATAAAGCAGGATTTCAGTTAGTTTCCTTCCCCAATCCAATCTCTAATAATAAAACCTTTTTTTAAATGTTTGCACTATTGCGGAGCGGAGCGTGAGGTTTGCGTTAGATTCCCAAGTCGGGCAAACTGTTATCGATTTTTTCAAATTTCTCAATATCAGCCCGAAGTCCACTTTCCAGATAAAGGTTTGCCTATTAATTGGTATTTAAACATAGTTGGCGAACTGTGGGTATACATATGTATGTATGTATATATGAATATGTGCACCTCTGCCTAACCCCTCGGAGAATACAGGCGTGAACCTAATGTAAGTTAAGTAAATATTTGTTCAGCAAGTCACCGTCTTTCATAGTTTTACGTTGTTACGTGGGTACCTATGTAGCTAATCCTACATAAATTAACTTTCTCCCGTCGTCTACCGCACAGGAACTGTGCATTTTTCTGTGGGAAAAAGCTGTAAGTATACTAATAGCACCTACCTACATGTCTAATTGTCGAATAATAGTAATAGTACAAACAATTTTACACCTTTATAATACTTATTGGTTTAATTTATATAAACAATGAAATTATGTATGTTATAAAAGCCACGCACGGGTCAATCTTCAAGGTTAAGCAACGCTTGCAAAGGTTGGTCTGTGGATGGGTGACCATCTTAAAATACCGAGTTTCCTCTGTGCCTCGGAAAGCACGCTAAACCGTTGGT
Source organism: Hecatera dysodea (assembly GCA_905332915.2). NCBI lineage: Eukaryota > Metazoa > Arthropoda > Insecta > Lepidoptera > Noctuidae > Hecatera > Hecatera dysodea. Next base: position 18,950,028 of record HG995299.1, on the reverse strand, counting down.
CCCGGCTGTCATTTGGAGATCTATGGCAGTCGTTACGGATTGTCAGAAGCCAGTAAATCTGACTCCAGTCTTGCCAAGAAGTACCGTGTTACCTAGTTAACGGGTTGTGCAGGTCTGGTAGGCAACCGCTCCACGTAAAATACTGGTATTCAGCTGTATCCGGCTTGTCTGGGAGCCGACCCCAATATAGTTGGGAAAAGGCTAGGCAGATGATGATGAATGAACATGTATGAATTTAATTAATTGGTAACTGTAAGTTCACCTACAAAACCCTCCTTTAAGACCTAGGTCCTTTTTTCCTTTAAGACGTAGGTTTTACACTAGTAAAACTCTAGGTCCTTAAAATCTGTTACCGAGTTCCAAGTCGTAACCATTTTCACCCTGCGATGACCGCCCCAAGGTCGCTCCATTGTTACGGTAGACAATCCTGATTGGTATACCTATTTCAGTGTATCAATCATGACAGTTATTTAATTGGATCGCGTCAAAAATTACAATAAATGGCTCACATGATTGATTGACTGGTAGAAATTGATATTATTGGCGCGAAGGTTTTCATAGACTTTCGAATGTTTTTTTTTGTGGCCAGTACTTGATGCGGTCTGCTTAGTCGGGAAAAGTGTTAATCATCATCAATCATTTATTTCAAGATAGATTCAAGATCCATTGATTTAGTAACCCTGTTGTGTATAGATCTTTTCTATTGTCTTAACCTACGTTAGTACTTTACTAATAACACCGACAATGTACAGATGACAAGTGACGTCACCAATACTTAACATGAGAAATGTCACATGACCCGATGTGACATTTCTCATGTTAGGTATTGGGTTATTTAAAACTTTAGTTACTAACGACCATCTGCTTTTCACAACGACCACCTGCTTCGTACTGGTGCAAAATCCTATGTCTACTTCAAAAAACCATTTATAACTCTACTGTATTTCCTCCGTGCCTCGGAAAGCACGGTAAGCCGTTGGTCGCAACTGTTATTTGTTGATCTTTGACAGTTGTTACGGATGGTCAGAAGCCAGAATCAAAAATCTGCCACCAGTTACCAAGGGATATTGTGTTACCCAGTAACTTGTTGTGGAGATAAGATATGCAAACATACTGGTATTAAGCTGAGAGAAAGTTTAGAGGTAGGCGGATTGATTGTGTTAGGAAATCGAGCGTCTTTACACATTTTGTTGGATGGAAAATCATCAGTAACTCCACCCAATTTTGGCAGTGCGGAAGGGAGTGTCAGGCTCTTACTGACTAAAATCTATCCGTGTAGGTACCTCCAAATGACCTTTGCGTTCCAGGTCCGCGGTAACTCTTTCGGGCTATTCAGCAACCCTAACAGGCATGGACCCAAGCGGCCCTGTCAATTATGCCAACATCTCGTCATCGGGCCTGATTCTTATCGGACGGCAAGTTACCCATCACTCACCGTCCGCAGGCGCGCCTACGGTGGGCAGGAATCTCCCCACGCCTATAGACCCGGTGGTCAGGAATCTCCCCGCAACTCCTGATGGCGACGCCCAGGAGTCCTCTTCTGCTGCAGCTGCTGGGGCGTGAGATTTGCTTCTCTGCTCACGCGTTCCGCCTCCTCCTCCGCTTGCATTACCTACTCCTTCGCGGAAGGTGACTGCTTCCCTCTCGTCCTCTCTCGCGAGAGATCGCCGTCGCCAAGTAGGAATACCTACATACTTTAACACTGTAAAGTATAGTAGGTACTACATGTGTATCTAATGTTATGTTATGAAACTAAACTGACACGTTACTGCACCTCGATCGCCAACAAAAAACCCTAACTTTGTAATATAGATCGTCCAAATAATTGGTGGACTTTATTATTGTTTACATTTTCGTTTACTATTAATTATTCACGATGCTCGTAGATCAGGGGTGCTCACACGATCGTCAACGATCGACCTTTTTTTATTATGTATTTAACTGACCACTATTTCACCTGATGAAAAACGATAATGTGATCGACGATGGAGCACACTTACCTAGAAGTGCGGTTCTTTTATGGTTGGGAAATAATCAAATGACTTCTTCCGCTCTGCGGCGGAGCGGGAAGGAGTGTCAGACTCTTACTGACTAAAACCCATCCGTGTTCCTCCTAAATTCCGCAACTGCCTACAAGTACTTACTACTTAATCTTGACTTAAAATACTCGGGTTGGGAATAGCTCTCTAACTGTATGCACAATGAAATTATTCCAGAAACGTTTTGTGCGTGTTGGTGGATGACGCCTACCTGCGGCGCATCGCCGTACGTCTTGTAGTCGATGATGATGATTTGACAGACCTTACGGAATCAAATTGTGGAATTCGGGCGCACACTCCCCGAAATGTGACCGATACAAAACTGAAAGGACTTTTAGGCATCAAGCGATTGACTTCTAACTTTGTAGGTCCTCCAAGATAATCCCGTCATATAAAATAATAAATACTTACTTCAGGCGGTTGTTTAGCTGTCTGATTGAGCGCCCCTGCCGTGGCGTATAGGAGGGTGACAGGTTGTTGACACCACTGTCCATTGTCCACTGATTTTTGGAAAAATATTCACCTCTGTGTTACCTACTCGTTATTTTTTTTTTCACCAACACCGTCCGTCATACGGCTTTTTAAGGTGAGTGGCATTTCCGAGTGTTGCTAAAGTCAAAACAGTGGGAAACGTGACTTTTATCATTAACGGTACATTGGCGAATGAAATTGTATTGAATGATGAACAGTCTTGGAAATTTTTAACTCTTGCATCTTTTAATTTTGCATTATAGTTAGGTAATACTTAACTGTATTTTTTTAATACACATCCCTCTCTTACTATTAGGTGGGGCGTTTATTAACAGCATTATTAAATTTGATATTTCTAAGTTTCTACTGGATATCTAAGCTGGACAGATGCTTAAGTTTGGAGATTGTCACGAGAAATGAGACTAGAGACTAGCCTATTGTCAGCTTAACGCAAAGTTGGGTTGTTAATGATGGCAACCAAAGTTAGTACTTAAATTTTCTTAAAATAATTTCGTGTCTATGTTGTACATACATAACATTTTACTGAAGCAATCCCATAAGAGTCGACAACACATAAATCTAAGTACATTCACTATTTGCACCAACTCCATCGCCTCTCAACTCTCCCCAAGCAGCAATCCAACGTCACTATTTCGATTAAATAATATCGATTAGCCGTCAATCAATTCCGCTGATAATAGCCTTCGGTTTGATTCGTCAAAACAAATTGCTCGCATCTGGGTCACACACGAGCAGTGTAAAGGGCTGTTAGACGTCAAAGCATGGCCCAAAAGCCCGGCGTTTGTAGCTCACTTTGTTAAAAATAGGTCGTGTAACTAGACAATTTGTTTGTAAAAGGAACGTCTCGCAACAAAGAGGTTGTTTCTTTTAATTTAATTTGAAAAAGGAATTGCCAGTGTTGATTTTATTGAGCTAGGCATTAAAATGGTCTGCTAATCTGCTTCATGTTAAGCAGTTAGTTAATGGAGTATCAAAAGAATGAAGGAATGTCTTTGCAAAATCTATTACCATTATTTGATCTATCTACTACGCTCAGTGTTCACCTCAATCTGTTACTTAATCACTACATAGTATAAAACAAAGTCGCTTCCCTCTGTCTGTCCCTATACTCCCTATGTATATGCTTAGATCTTTAAAACTACACAACGGATTTTGATGCGGTTTTTTTAAATAGATAGAATGATCCAAGAGGAAGGTTTATACTTATGTATAATACATGCATAATATAGTAGAGATTTAGTAACAGGATTACACCCGTGCGAAGCCGGGCGGGTCGCTAGTTTGTTAGTAGTCTTCATCAATTTGATTGAAATACCTCAATAAGTATACGTATATGTATTTTCATATACCTACTCAGTTTCAGAGCTGATTAAGTAACCTACTTCACGAAATAGGTACCTAATTGTCATCAGTTTAGTCCAAGGCATATGACCCCAATCATTTGCGCAACAGTCTTATCCGAATTCATTACGCACTGCGTAAACTATGGGTTCCCATAACTGACAATCTTCACCGCTACCTTGACCCTAGTTTCCCAAAAATGGGCAAATTACTGACATCAGAATAACCGGTGAAGTTGCACAATCACACGAAATAAGTATGCAAAAAATAATTTAAGCCCATTAACATAAAACATACATTCACAGACATAGAGAATGGACTGACCAATAAGCACACAAAAAATAATGTACTACACTGGAGAAGGAGACAAAAAAATTGTGCGGCTTATACTTACTTGTATATAAATTTTGGGTCGATCGTCGGTGTGAACTTGCAAGCATGTGGCCCTACCTACCCTCTCACACTATTCTGCCCGTATTACGTACGACTAATACGTTACATATGTTTTTTTTTTTAAATTCAGTCTATTCTCCTATGTCTATACTGTATTGTATGAATCATAATCAAATAGTTCTAATGTCATCGTCCATGGGGGCGCTGGCCGTCACGCGCATGCGTATCACAACCGCTTTGGGCGGGAACGACATCTGTCATCCGATCAAAATGACAAAAAATGCGAATTAAATTGCAAGGCCTCGTTTTTTGATTGGATGTAATTCTAGGTTTGACTTTAACAATAACGGTAATTGGCAATAAATATTCCTAAAGTGACAGCTGCGGGTTTCATGACGAGTTTATTACTTAGTAGGTTTACAGTAAATAAGTGTAGGTATTACCTATTGGTGATTAGGGTTGACCCTTCAACCTGAGCATGACTATGATGTTTTAAAACTATCCGGTGTGGGAGGGAGGCGGAGCTATGCAAGACGCATAGCATTATCTCTATTTTACAACTGAATCACGATGGCATTCGAACGTTTTAGTAGGTAAGGCTCATAGAGATAAATATATCTATGGTATGACTGAATTCAGCACGTTAAGCCGTTGGTCCCGGCTGTCATTTGTAGATCTTTGGCAGTCGTTACTGATTGTCAGAAGCCAGAATATCTGACACCAGTCTTGCCAAGAAGTACCGTGTTCCCCAGTTAATGGGTTGTGGAGGTCTGGTAGGCAGCCGCTCCACGTAAAATACTGGTATTCAGCTGAATCCGGTATGACTGGAAGCCGACCCCAATATAGTTGGGAAAAGGCTAGGCAGAAGATGATGACTGAATTCAGCTGAATCTGCCTTTCAAATAAAAATTTCAGTGAGTTTACTGCGAGTTATCAGTTAAGTATTTTCTTTTTTCCTACAGAAGTTGCTTCGGTAATATTTTGTAGTCAGCCGCCTTTGTACAGTTTTTTTTACTAGTGCATAAAGTTTTAATAAATAAATAAACCTACATATTGCATTTGATGCTTTATTTAAAACACGTGTACACTACTATATGAAATAAAATCAAATAAAAAAATAATCCATTATTTCTTTGCCACTAATTGGCATCCGACCACTGTTTGAATATAATACAATTAGTGATGGGAACCCACTAACTGAATCAATCGTGCTTTGTACGTGAAATAATTTGTCGATAAAGTGCGTAGAGGCTAGGGGCACGGTACGGTTCGTTGGTCGGTACAACAGTCAGCAGTCGGCACAATGACGTGTTGGTCACGGTTTGCTGCCGACACTTTTTGATTTACTTGTTTTAATTAGTTTGTTTCCATTGGGTAACGGCATTTGTAGAATGGCGGGGTCTTAGATCGAGCTTGAAATCGCAAAGAAAATGTAAATTTAGTCTTGTCTATTAGAGTTCTAAGTTCAATTTTAATTGGAAATGTTCTAAATTCTGACAAATGGATTTCGGATCTAGTTCGCAACCCCTCCTATAAATAGTACAAGTAAGTACTCTGATACTAGATAATCAGGTAGTCTGAGCCTTTGTTGCCTTAGTACGAGATTTTCGTGTTAGAGTAAACTTCAACTTGTATTGAAACTGAATAAGCTCTATCTGGTGACAATAAAAGAAAACCTTTTTTTTCATACAATTTGACATAGTCGAACGGAGTACGTTAGAAAACTCGCACTTAGCCCTCTGAGGTAACGAATGACTATAGTAGATCTACTATGGTTATTGGGGCTCAGACTCTAGGGTTGCGGAATTAGTTCGAAACAGTCACTGCGGTCCTGAACCGCAAAGGGCACTAGGAAGAACACGGGTGGGTTTAAGTCAGTTAGAGCCTGACACTCCCTTCCGCTCCGCCCAGAGCGGGAGAAGTCATTAGATTATTTCCCATCCAGAAAAAAAAGCCGGCTCGCCATGTTGCGGAATTATTTCGAAAGAGTCACCGCGGCCCTGGACCGCAAAGGGTACTTGGAGGATCACGGGTGGGTTTTAACCAGTAAGAGTCTGACACTCCTTTCCACCCAAAGCGGGAGAAGTGATTTGATGATATCCCACACAGAAAAAAAAAGTAGTTCAGACTGACATTTCTGTTATTTGGATCGGGTGTAGTGCGTAACGCACTATTGTGCTTTGCTATTATGCTCCAAGTGTTTTTTTTTTATTTAAGCGATAAATATTGAAAAAAATTAAAAGAAGCATTTAATATTTCCCATTGTCAATAAAAAGGCGTTCCTTGGTCTATTGAATCTATAAGTTATTGTAAGATTGCATGATCCTCCTCAAATTAAATCTGGCATGTTAATTAGTGAGATATTTTATGATTATGTGATCGGTTAGGGGCTGTCCATAAATTACCTACATCACACGAATTTCATGATTTTTACCCCCCCCCCCCCCCTCCTTGTTTTGTGAGACCCCCTCTCCCTAGTGTGACGTTACATATTTTACAAAAACTTTAAATAAATTTTGAAATGTGACGTCACGAAATATAGAACCCCTCCCACCCCCGTGTCACACAATGTCACATTACCCCCTAGCGTGTGACGTAATTTATGGATAGCTTACAAATTATCAATACATTTCTAAGAATCTCCAAGTTTCCGATTAAGCTTAAACTTGGGATACTTACCTATGTATGTATGTATATAACTTTGGATGGAGCTATAGAGCAGCAGGTATGATGCAGCCGAAAAATGGCTATATTTAGGCGAGAAAACTTCTTTTCAAAAATGTTGGAAGGGGTACTTAGGGCCTTTTCAACTTTCTACCTCGTGTCAAACAAACTAACACAAGCCGTATTTTGCCAATTAACAAGATACAATGGAAACAGTACAACTAGTTTTAGACAATAGCACTTCCCTTTCCTGCTTCAGAACTTGCGCAGATTACAGCAACTACTATTATTTAATTTTGGACACATCCTTCTCAAGATGATCGTGTAGACCATATTTTCTGTACCGTAGTTAAGTAGCTGTAAAGTATTTGTTATGGCGAGTGAATAACTCGATGTGGTCGCGTTATGCATCGCTGTGCGTGAAAAGTCACAGGAGTCGATGAGAAATTGTTCGTTCAGGGCATAGGTGTGAGTACAAGAGTTACGGTGATGCGCCACCGGTACATGGAGAACTTCCTCCTACGCACAATTTTTAGGGTTCTGTACCTCAAAAGTCTATTGTATTGAGTCTATTGTATCTACTTCACAATAGCCAAAGTGATTACACTGGGGTCATTTACCACATGGTTAGTGAAAGAAGACTTATATCGCTTCTTTCGATCCCAAGACATCGTCGTAGGGCTAGCCAAAAACCAACAACCGACAATTTAACAAACGCTTATACTTACCTATGCTAGCATCGACTTTCCAGCTTCACCCGCATAACGCAAAATTGTATGTAGCATACTTTGTATGTAGTGCTAGTCAAAATATTCACTTACGATAAATGAGCTAAACCAAACTAAACATCGCTTATTATCTATAACTCACACATCATACAACCTCACTACTCGCACTCACACCCACACCCATACTCACTCACTTGCACACTAACACACTCACTCTTGACACACGCATCACACTTACTTGCGCGATTTGGCCTCATTCTCCTGTACAACGTTCATTCTTTTGCAGTGCCTTCTGTATAATGTTAATTTAACGCTTGTATCTTTATTTGTATTCTAAGTCTTGCATGTCAATATTACGTACGTTTGTCTACATTTCAATTGCATAGTAATTAATAATAAGTGGAAGCGCGGAGACTCCTAATACAAGCAATTCCTTGCTTAAAAGGAGATCTCCAATATTATGTATCCAAATGACCATTGTAATTGAAATAAACTTTTTATATTTTTTATAAAAGGAAAAAACGGAACCATTATAGGATCACTTTGTTGTCCGTCCGTTCGTCCGATTATCTGTCTGTCAAGACCTTTTTTCTCAGAACTGAGACGAGGTAACAAGCTGGAATTTATTTCAAATACTCAGGTCTACTGTCCCTTCAAAAAATCAAACTTCGAAGCCAACGCAATCAAAAGATACAGCCGTTTATGCCGCAAATTTTCAACACTTGCAAGACAATCAAAACCTACAGGGTACTTCCCGTGAACTAAGAATCTTGAAATTTGGTACGAAGCAACGTCTTATAGCACATTAAAGAAAAAAAATGCGAAAACCGTAAATTTTTACATGTGTATTTCTAATTGTGTTCGATTGGCGTGATGGGTGAACTTTTACTTTATGACCCTCTGTGCGTGAGTCCGGCTCGCACTAGGACGGTTTTTTTCACTGAGCATTTACTGAGCACTTACTGTGCGTAACTCCCCGCCAGCTTCTGTGTAGCCTGATAGAGTAAATTTATAGGTTCCTTGTAGGCAAGTGTGCGTCATCGCCGACCACATAGTCCATTCGGTGAAATTAAAAATTACGTCAAAAAATGAAGAATGTTACTAGGTATGCCAAATCGCGTGAAATTTTGTCTCAGTAAAGCCTGTATGTATACAAATACACTAGTTTTTGTTGTAGTCAAAAATACCTAGTAGTTTTGGTTTTTTAGGCATTCAAAGTTTCGAAAAATATCGAGACCCGCTTACAGTCACGTGACGCCTATGACGTCATGTTACAACGCGCCTCGCGGGCCGCGGGCCGCTTCGTATCAAGTGGCCAGCGGACGCCAGCGGTTATACACCCACTGGGTGTAATAGCTTGCGCAGTATTTTGTTGTGTTTTCGTCCGCGTATTACGTTAATAGTCTAATAATAGTAAATATTATTCGATTAATAAATGGATGAAGGATTCGAAAAAGGGCAATCGGATAATCTACCTAAAATAGATGGATTCATGGTTGCGCATTATTTATCAACAAATAGTGATTCCGTTGCCGCCGAAATTCGAGGAATAAAAATGAATAAAATTTATTATTGTTTTATTAAAATGAATAAAATGCAAAAATACTTACCTAAGTAAACTTTCCTTGCTACTACTTAAGCTTAATAGTTTATCTGTTCTAAATTGTTTTATCAAAACAAAATACCCAACTAATATCGTACTGAAAGAATGCAACTCAAATAGTAGAAGTACCTACCTACCATTAAATTTTACGTTAAGACAACAAATATGTATTATAGTTTTGTAGCTATAGGTAGGTACGTATGTATATAAAGGTAGGTTCCGCTCTTCTTAGTAAATTTAAATGAATACATACATTGATTTATTGCAAACTAGCTTCCGCCAGCAACTTCGCCCCGTTTCCCTCGGGAACTGTACATTTTCCCAGGATTAAAAGTAGCCTACGTGTTATTCCAGACTTTGTCCAGATCCGTTCAGTAGTTTTTGCGTGAAAGATCACAAATTTTCGCATTTATAATACCTAGTAGGAAGTAGGATAGGTACTTAGGATGTAGATGTAGTGGATTGAACGTTACAGATGTACTAAACCTTTTTTTATTTGTATTTTTTTTACTAACAAAATACGTAAGGCCATTATTTTTATTTGATACTTATTTCAGATCGGCAAGAGAGCTATGGCGATGATTCTATTGGTTATGTTGAAGTAAAAAGAGTAGGTCACGTATGTATGGTTAAATGTAGAATCACGCCAGAACACCGCGTACGTACCACACCTTATCATTGCAGTTTAGAATGCAATGAAAAGGATCAATAAGTTTTAAATGTAACCTGCGAAGATTGAACTGCCAGCAGAGATGGCTGTAAACATACTATAGCATTTTTAATGTGACTACATCGTCGAAGCGAGGAGAAAAAACAACTTTTCCGGCGAATTGGTAGTTGTATTTTTTCAGTTAGGCACAACATATGATTTCCTAGTATTTGGATTGGACATTTTAAAAAGTATTTAGGTATAATTTCGACGGTAAAGGCGCGCGACCGCGAGCGGACTTACGGCCGAAACCAATAACCTATCTATCACATACTGAAGATAGAAAAACAAATGAAACAACAGAAAACATACATAATTTTTCTTGATTTTTCTGTTGTTTCATTTGTTTTTCTACCTCCAGTATGTGATAGATCGGTTATTGGGTTCGGCCGTTAGTGAGCCAGACTGAGCGTGTTGTACGATGACGTCACACCGTCACCGGCAGCCCGCGTCGTGGAGTTGCAACTTGTTTTACTTCTAAATCGGAAACTAATTGACGTATCGAAGTAATTCTTTCACTAGTATTTTTTATTTTTGACAGAGAATATGGAGTGCTAATAATCAAAATTAGTTAACATTCTTCATTGCTAGTTACCTGTACCAATCAACGCAGAGTATGGTATAAACAGATCACTTCCCAGTTAAATGCTGAAATACTTAAAACTATCCTTTTGCTAGCTCACGTGTTTATAAAGTACTTGGGCTAAAGTGGATGAAAAGATTTTTAACATAGGTAATGGGTTTCATTGCGAACCACAGAGCGAAGTTCATGTTTTTATCACAGCTTCGTTACTTTTCAGCAGAGTGGGGATATATCATTGATAGATAAGCTATAGATGCGTTGCTCGCGCTCTGAAGTTGCAGCATACTAAGAACACCGGGACCCTATACCCTTTTTTTTTGGATGGGAAAGAAATCATCAAATGACTTCTCCCGCTCTGGGCGGAGCGGAAGAGAGTGTCAGACTCCTACTGACTAAAACCCACCGCGTGTTCCTTCTTGTGCCCTTTGCGTTCCAGGGCCGCGGTGACTCTTTCGGACAAATTCCGCAACCAGGGACCCTATATCCTACGAGCTTAAACTATCTTGCTACCGATAGTTTATATTTGTTTTTAGATGTGATATTGGTGATGACACGTCAGGTTAGATAATACATTTATGGGATACGATATAAAGATATAATTGTTTCGTCGGAATTGTTGAAAGATTGAATGCTTCGACTCCCACTTCTATGTAACATACCAAAAACTCCAATAATTCGCTGAATGTGCATGCTGGTTAATCCATGTCCTGTCAGGGTTGCGGAATTTGCTCGAAAGTGTCATTGCGGTCCTGGAACGCAAAAGGCGGAGGAGGAACACGGATTGGTTTTAGTCAGTATGAGTCCAGTCCCTTCTGCTCCGCCCAGAGCGGAAGAAGTCATTTGACGACTGGGAAATCATCAAATGACTCCATAAACAAGGTGTTAAACCCATATAGAAAATATTCGCAACCATGAATTGAGGTATATGCTGTCTGCGACATTGTTTTAAAACTTGTATTGATATTATCTGACATTTGGCCTTTGACTGACCGATGGTTACCCGGCACAGTGCAAGGCCTTCCCCATACAATCATATATTGAAGATTTAAATAATAGCCAAGTCGGTATTCGCACCTCCAGGGCCTGACAAACTGAAACTTAAACATACTTAAGTTTCATGAAGTGAATCTGAGAGAAGCTTAAAATCTGCCTAAGCATACCAAGTAGTGGCAAAAGAAAAATAAAATACAGCATCTGGTGAAACAGAAAGCACCCGTCCGATCAGCATGTACGGCAAGCCGATCCCTTGGGAGCAGCGAGCCAAATACTTGGGGGTCATACTGGACAAACACCTCACCTTTGCTGAGCACATAAGGCAGGCCCGATCGCGCGCCGCCTTCGCTCTAGGTAGGCTTCACTTCCTCCTGACCGCCAGCAGCAAATTGTCACTCAGGTGCAAATTGCGGCTCTTCACCGCGGTCATCCGCCCCATCATGACATAGTACACCCCGTCCCTCGCTCGAGACAGCCCGTGCCGCTGAGCCTGTAGTTGTAAATACGCCCCTAAATAATATTCCTTGTTCGATCCAGCCCGTCCCTAGCTGCTCCCCCAGCGACGCCCTAAGCCGAGGTCCGTACCCCACAGTGGGTGCCCTTAGCGCGCAGTCGCTTAGTTTGTAAGTCTTTATAAGCCCTGGCTGGAGGCTGTAATACTCATATTGAAGCTACCACAGGCAAGCCCGTTTAAACAGTCGACAAGCCTAGGATGAACTGCAAGAAGCCACGCAGACTTCAGATATATGGATTGCTTCTAAATGAACAAGCCGATAACCTGGAGAAGGCTGCAGGAATCAGTTGGAAGCTAAGAGCCCAGGCCCGGTCGATCTGGCGAAGCTTTGGGCTATGGCCACCTGTTGCCGTCTTTCAGCTGAAATTATTATGACGATGACGTTCTTCTCCTTATTTTGAAACGACGGTTTGTCAACATTATATTGTTTGGGCCCAGTAAGTGGCTACGTTTATTGCTTCGAAGAGTCACTAGGGTGCAAATGTATTGAACATTTAGGATACCCCAGCGAAGATAAAAATCACTTTGAGAAGAAAGCATGACATAAGTCAATCTGTCTTACCGGATGCAGCTCAGTACCCGTATTTTACATGTACCCTCTGCCTATCTGACCTTCATAACCCAGTAACTGGGTAATAGTTCCTGGCTCTGAACAGATGATATCATATTTTTAAAATGTTTTCAGACGTCTTTTAAGGGCATGATACCGGATCTTCTTATCTAGTAAGGCGTAACGAATCCCATTAATTTGGCACAAGCAAAGGATTTGCGTGTTCTCAAGACACAATGGAAAAACCAATTGACAATATCCTCAGAACTAATGTTGTTACTTAAATTGATTATAATGCTAATTAGCAAAATCCGCGTTTTAATTTGACTCTCAAGACATGTCCACCCTATTGTTATTTATATTTTTAGTGAGATCACAACGCAGGACCCCAAGCGGTTCTACCTAGTCTAGCCCACCGTAGATAGTATATATGTTATAGTCTTAAGGTTATCTATGTGACTAACCTTATTCTTATTGTTTTTTTATGTGAAACTAGCTTCTGCCAGCGACTTCGTCCGCGTGGAATAGTTACTTTACCCCCGATTTTGAAACTCTCAGCCCGATCGGTTTAAAATTGACAAAAGATAGACATGCTGTTTCGGGATATTTTTTAGATAATTTTATGTAGAACATTTCCGTAATACATGATTTCTATGTAACTTTAACCATTAAGGCTACACACGCGACGGAAGCTTAAAAAATGGAGTAACTTCTTCCGTTTTCCCAACATTTTCCTTCACTGCTCTGCTCCTATTGATTGTAGCGTGATGAAAAGTATACTATAACCTGCCCAGGAGTATGAAGAATAATTGCACCAAGTTTCGTTAAAATCGGTCGAGTAGTTTTTGTTTCTATAAAGAACATACAGGCAGACAGACAGACAGACAGACAGACAGACAGAAAGACAGACAGACAGACAAAAATTTTACTGATTGCATTTTTGGCACCAGTTTCGATCACTAATCACCCCCTGATAGTTATTTTGAAAATATATTCCTTGTACAGAATTGACCTCTCTACAGATTTATTATAAGTATAGATAATGGACCAATACTCGTAGATTACATAACTACTCTCATTTTATGGGATGGATCTCCCGGTAAGATGAAAATCAATGTAAAGTTTTGAAAGACAATTTTTAGCTGTATTTTATATTTCTATGGGAGTGATCATAGGTTTTTTCGACTGCCACTGGGATACGAGTGCACACGTATCTACCAATATAAGGGGCCGTTCAAGTATTACGTAAGCAGAATTTTTGACATTTTAGACCACCCCCTCCCCCTCGTCAGCAAAAGTAAGCAAAGCTCTTACCCCCCCCTCCCCATGCTTATGTAAACATATTTTTAAGTATTATTAGTAAGACATCGCCGGATTGCCATGTGTTCAAACCATAATTGACTAAATCTAATAAAATCTGAAAAATGAAATAAACCAATATTGCTGACGTAATCAACACATCAAACATCAAACACATCTCGGTTCCCCCCATCCCCCATGTCATCAAAAATAAGCAAATCAAAAACTCCTCCATCCCCATTTATTTTTGAACGTCTGCTCTTCCAAGACGTCTAATAATTACAGGAGGAAGCATGCCTATTACCATTAACCTAATACAAATCCAAACAGCAACCAAACCCAACCAACCAATTGAAAAAATCCAGATGAAAAAAAAATATAATAATCACTTCCAGCATAGGTATCAAACCCAGGGCTTCATAATCAGCAGTAGCCAGTAGAACTTGCAAACTCTATTAGACCAACGAGGCAATTAGGTACAACACAAGTTAATGAGTACTCTTTATTGGCAATTTACGAGCTCCAAATTGTAGTACAGCCGAAAAGCTCTTTGACCCCGTTCCATGCCCCCATATTTTGGGAAGCGAAGTCAAAAAACTCTCGATCAATGGCGCAGGATACATGGGTAGACAGACAACAGTAGCCTTCACAATACCGACCCAGTAGGCCCTAGGCGGATGGGCAAACAAAAAAACAACGATCGCCATAATTATTATAAGCGGGGGACGTATGCGCTGTAGCCAGTCCGCCATAACTCGCCCACGTATCCACCGGCGCATAGACACGAAATATTCAAATAAAGAATACTTTTTAGTTTGAAAATAATTCTATTTTTAAATCATGTAAAAAGTTTATTTTTAATACGACAGTTTGGTTTAACTTCTTGTGCTTTGTCAAAATAAGGACGCGAATGATGAACTTTTTATTTTTATTAAGAATAGTTAAGTTTTAAACAAAATGGAACGACTTGCGATTCTGGTGAGTGCAGTTTTATTGTTACAAGGGACTAATACCCTTTATACTACCTACCTACTAGCTTTATAAAAAATTAATAGTCAGAGCTTCTCAGCAAGTGCTTATTACTGTCTTTCTTTCGCTTGATTGCGTTCCGTTTTTGCATCATCTGGATTGAGATCAAGACCTGTTTTCAGTTCAAACGAACTTCTATAAATAACTAAATTGGGGCAATTTATTGTAACTATTTCTTTGTTTTTTTCCTGCCACATCATATTATTTAAATCAAGTTCATTTTAATACATCAACAGTTTAAAATTCAAGGAGTCATAGATTTTGTTCTTCAAGACTTTTAAGCTCGCTAAAAAAAAAGCTTTAACATAACGATGTTGCTAAATATGAAATGCTATATAAGGAGGCAGGTAATCCGTTATATCTAATAGCCCTTTCGGAAAACAGGCATAAAATTAACAGTAAGCGATTAATGTAGGAAAGGCAATAAAGTGCCGTAACTGTAAACTTATGGCTATTGTTTTCATATAATGATGCCGGCCGCCGGCACCTCTTACATGCTGTCGTCAATGGTCATGTTACAGCTAAACCAGCCCTTTGATTAAAAGCCTAGCCATTTCAGTGAACTGCGCCGTTTAATCAGCGGCATAAGTGACATGTCTCTTTATACGATTATGAAACAAAGATGTCACTTAGGTCGCAGTTCAATCAAAAGAATAGGCTGCGAACTAAACGATTGATAAAGCTAGTTGGCTGCGACAGTTATACCAAACACTTAAAAATAATGAATAGAAAACAAAAATTTAAAATGTTTCCTTCTTCAATTTATCCTCTTCCTTCTTTAATTATATTTAAAAAAATGTGACATATAGAAAAAACTTATTTTTAGTGTGCGAATAAACTTCTGGCATATATTCGATTTTTGAACAGCGCGATTTGCGATTGTCGTTTTTAAAAATAAATTTGACCGATCTCGATTTGTCAGTTGTTTCATTTTATGATTTATTCGTTTCAGTTCAGTTTATTCATTTTACGATAGTTTTAGTTTAATAACTAGGCCCAACTCAAACTGATTTAAAATTATATGTTGTTATTCATCCCGTTTGGTCAAAACTGTTTTTTGTGGAGCAATCGTAGACTTGACGTGACTGTTGAATGATCATTTACATCTGTATAACGTTAACCTGCACACACATGATTGTTAGCTATTATATTAGTATTCAAAGCGATAAAATATATTAGGACCATAGAAAAGGGTCAGAGTTATTCAAAGTCAATTCATTTATTTCAACCAGGCCATCAAAAGGCACTTTTGAAAGTCAAAACAGTTTGAAAATAAAATATTATCGTGACTTTAGGTGTTCATTCGTAAAAAGTAGATTATTATGGAGAAGAAAGGAGGAGAAAATCTATAATACCGCTTTTCAAATATAAATTTTACAATATACATAATACCTAATATATATTTTGTGTCAATCAATTAATTGATAACCAAAATAACAGTACTAAACGACTAATCAGTACCTACAAAAAAGTAATACCAGCAAATGTAAAATTAATAAGATTGCCATAAATTTATCAATAAGTTATCATGACTTCCTAGACAAAATGTTGTGTGCAAGCCTCTCCAAATTTTATTGCATTGAGTGCAATAAAAAGGCTCGCACTCAACATTTTAATAGGCTCGCAATAGCATTCAGCCTTATATGACGTGCTATTCGTCCTTTATAGCTCCATCTCTCTCTTACAACGTCATCAAAATGGCAGCAGACTAAATGCGATTTCAAATTTTGTATAAGTCCCTACTGTTAATAAATATTCACGAGGCAGTCTTTTCAAGGGGCACAGTATCGCCCAGTTATTGGATTGTGCAGTGGCCGTATTACGAAGTGCCAATGCTATCATGATTCGTGTGAGGGAAAGAGATAGTGCTATTCGTCTTGTGCAAAGACGTGTAACTCCGTCTCTCTCTGACACAGAATTCATGATGGATTTAAGACGTCATAATAGGTCGCCTGGTCAGCGATGAGCAGGCACTCCATGTAAAATACTTGTATTTATCGTTGAGAGCCGACCTCAACAAACTGGTAGTTGGAAATAAGCTAGGGCAGGGATGGCGAACCTTGATAGGAGATTGTGACATTTTTTGTAAAAAATTATATTTGTTTGACCATGGTGTGCCAATAACGAATCATGCCATAAATGATATATGGAAAAAAAAGAGATATGTGGAAAAGTTTGAGGTAGCTTTACCACATTTCTTTCTTAATTTAAATATACCTAATTAAAGCTGATCTTGAGAGGCAGTCAATCATTAATTTGGCGTGCTCGAATTATTTTGTAGTGTGCCACCACTAGCACGCGTGCCGTTGGTTCGCCATCCCTGAACTAGGTAGATGATGAGCCCTTGTCCCCGTGGGACTTGGAACGGGCAAATTTGGAACTTGGAACGGGCAAATGCAAGTGTGACTTTATAATATGATGTACTGATTACATATTTTTAACAAACACGCATAATGTCCATGTCATAATTCGTAGGCACACAATGCCGATCTTTTGTCTCCATTACCTCACGGTCGCGCACAATTATAAGCCGATTATTTCAACGGATGTGTGCCTCCTAAACAATGCAGGCGAGCTCTCCGGCTAATTCGTCTATGTTTGTTTGTGTTATATAATTTGTTATTAGTCCCAGTTCTCACGGGTTGGAGACAAGTGTAAATAGCTTTATTGTGTGTAGTTGAGGTCGGAATTTGGAGCGGTTTTAATATTTTTCTTTACAAAATAGTGTGAGGTCTCAGAGGAGCTCGTGTCCTCGTATAATAAAAGCCATACGGGTCGATCTTCGAGGTAATGAAACGCTTGCCTAAGTCTGTATGAGGATGGGAAAAACACCTGGGCCCCAAGTCTGCTATTTTTATAAATTTGTCATTCCAACACGATCCCATTGCCATTTTGCTAAAAGTTCGTAATCTGCTAAATTCATAATGGTCGATCATTGGTCGGTCAATGGTCTCGTAATAATTTTTAATAACTGAGCTATTAAAAGAAATGACTGCACAATGAAGTTCTAGTGATAGGTCACTGATTAAAGAAACTGTCAACATTTTAGCATACGTCTGTCATTCATTAGTCTTTATGTACGAGATTACCATTCTATGCCATTTCTTTCAATGGCATGTCAGTGGTTGACCATTGGAAAGTCATAATGACGCTTTTATATTAGTAGATTACCAAACTTGTCAAAATCGACCATTATGAGATCAATGATAGACCATTCTGACACTATTGTAATGGCAGACTTGGGGTCCTGTAGGTAGTCTTTAGTCCAGGCCGTCAAGTGTAGACTTTGGACCTCCCAAATTTGTGCGGTGCGTTTTACTCCCGCCCAGCTAGCCCACCTCAGGCATTACCTTAGAACCTATGGTTCTCAATGTGAATTTACTCGTATGGATTGTATGAACTTAAAAAGAGACTTTGACTTTTTTGTTTAGAAGTCGGTTGTACTTTTTTGTAATTTTTTATTTTTATTTTTTACTCTTTAGTGGTAACACCCCACAGCTAAACGTAGATACCCATCACAGCGTACGTGTTAAAAACTGGTGTAAACATTAACCATGCGATTTTAGCAATCCCGGAAGATTTGCTATCATTTATTGAAGAGTTCCGTTTCCTATCTCTGTTCTTCATCAGATCTTCACCAAACTAGAAAGGGACCGTCTCGTAATACTAAGATGCTCTTTCAAATCATCGCATACAGTTTTATTTTTTCATTTTACATCGACAAGTGAGAATGAGAAATCATCAACGTAGCCGAAGCCACGCATTATTAGCTATAACTCATATAGGTACTACTCATCAGATCTCACTCAAATTTAAATGGGCCCACATGACAAGCACAAACTTTCGGATATAAAAAGAATCATCAAAAACGGTCCACCCAGTAAAAAATAAAGAGGTAGGTAACACACACACAAAAAAAAAACAGTTGACTTGATAACCTGCTCTTTTTTGTAAGTCGGTTAAAAATATAGAAGTTTTCATCATAGTAACTAGGTATTTTATTTCGCCACATGATCCTCCTTCTTCTTAGTCGATACACTCTTGTCGGAGTGGTCGTGGTCATCATGGCAAGTCACGTCGAGCGATGAGCTTGGTCATACGGCGCCATTCTTCGCGGACTGCATTCTTTCTGGGTGCATTCGTGAACTGAGCTTTCAGTTGCAGCCTTGATCTGGTCTGTTCGCGAACTTGATCTGGTCTATCACGTGATCCTAAATACTCGTATTTGAGTTCGCCAACGAAATAGAAAAGAAGAAAGATTTCTCTTATATTCTAGACGACAAAAAAAACTAGGATATGTGTGGTTTCTGTCTTAGTTCAGATTTTTTTAATGGCCATTCTTCTTTAAATGTAGAAATATTCCGTGAGATGTAATAAACCCGATTTGATACAAATGACAGTTGCCTTATTGCAACGTTATATGGTTGCTTTTTCTTAATTTTACAGTCCGAAAAAAATGACAACATGCCTCAAGTTACAGGGACTTCCTTAAAATGACAGTTTGTGCAGGAGATCGTATTGAGTTCTATTTCATTATTTGATAGATTTTTTATTTACGATTACTTATACAATCCCGGGATTTAATTTTTAAGAAACCGCCTTCATAAATGTTAGCAAATCCATGTTTTAATAAAACTCTCATTTATACTAACACAAAATAAAAACGAATTTTGTACACATAATAAAATTTACAAAAAAGTTCATATCGAGATGCATCCGGGTTATACAAATATAAATGTCTATATACATAATATAAATCTAAATCTAAATGAGGATATACGAAACACTGTTTACAAGTTACATTGTAATTGATTTTAAAATAGACTGTAAATTATAGTCCATACTACAAAATATGAAGGTTTTCCTTGAGCTTCTTTGATAGATACGTTTTTTACATTTGTTAGTATTAAGTCCTTGAAATCACAATGGCATGATTTAGATCTTAAATGCCAACAATCTTCTTTCCTAGTAATTGCAATTTACGATTCAAGCTACTGAATGAGGAATTATGTTGACACTTTGACAGCCTCTCAATCCTTAGAACTTTAACGATTTTAAATTTAATGAGAAAATAACTGGATGCTGCCGTTTTATACAGGATCAGTCATTTATTCAAACAAGGCTAAAAATCACTCAGCACTTTTTGAATTCCAAAATTTACATGAAGATAGTCCCCCTAATTGCCCAGCCCGTCACCACTTCCAAGTACATATTTCAACTGGGAAGAAGGAGTGGTGCAACAAACTCCCCAGCAAGCAACTCTATTAAACTTAAAGAACTTGTTTGTATAAAACAAAGGTATACTATAACGCTCAATTGACATAACGTTTACTTCATCTAACAGCACTTTACATAATTTTCACGTAATATGATGTTCAGTAAATAAATATTACAACGTATGTTACAACACTTTTATTCTTTTGATCTAATTATCAGTTTGTATAATTGGCATTTGATCTAGCCGCTGAACAAAGAACGAACGTTCCATTAAACCCTGCAGGCAGACATAGGAGCCCCGCCGCGTTTAATCCTATCCAACTTCTGTTGGTAATTAGGTCTGTGGCGTTTCCAAATGCCACATATTATATCTTATTCGAAGCAGCGATTTGGTGAGAAGAAGGCACGCAGGACGCATTTACTAATTCCGTGCATGTCGTGTGTTGACGGTTCGAAATAAATCCTTCATTTGAGTTGTCCTTAATTTGTGTTGTGTCCTTCATTTTATACAATATGAACATTATACGTTTTATTAGTTTAAGTATGTATATATCAACTGAAGCTTATATCAAAAGAAATTATATCTGTTGGATGTATAACATAAGTTGTTATTGATAGCAATAAATGATTATAACAAATGAAAATTATATCAAACGAGATTTTATTGTTCGTAGTTAGATTAAAAATAGTTATACCCTTACCTAAGATTACACACCCTTATAGAAGTGCCCATGTCTACATTTGTGAAACAAAAAAAGATTTTGACAAATGCGTTTAGTTGAATGAATTTATAATAGTCAATCGCAGGTTGTACTTATGACGGAGGTTGTGGCCGCCGTCGCCAGGACTGGGGGGTGCTCTGCCGAGCTTGTCAAGGCGGGCACCATCCGTCCTGACAATACGGGCATGCAAACCCTTGTGGTGAGCTGCCCCGTGGCGGCGGCCAGAACTGTGTCGGAGGGTCGAAGGCTCTTGGTGGGGTGGGTGTCTGCGCGGGTAAAACTGCTGGAACCCAGACCTCTGAGGTGCTACCGCTGCCATGTGGGCAACTACACGGGAGCTATGCACCCCTCGGAGGTGGACCGCAGTGGACTTTGTTTCCGCTGTGGTCAGCCCGGTCATCGGGCCGGCTCGTGCGAGGCCACGCCGCACTGCATTGCATGTGCGGCTGTTTTCAAGCCGGCCGAGCACTGGGCTGGGGGAAGGGCCTGCGCGCCAACCGCCCCGACCAAGCGCAAGAGGACCGCCGCCGCCGCCGCCGCTGCGGCTTCCGTCGCCGCCACTGCCGCTGCTGCTGCTGTGGGTGCTGCGACTCCCGGTACTCGGGAGGGGGCTGAAATGGAGTGCCAGTAATGGTCCCATTTCGGCCCCCTCCAGAGACAAGTCGGCCGCTGTGCTATCGCGCAGTGGCTGATGCCTGGGGACGGTGAGCGTGGGTGGCTCGCCGTCCGATACCAGGTTGAGTCGACGACGCGTTGTGTTCCACGCGCGTCACAAGGAGCCGTCAGCACCGAGGACGGGGCCCCATAGGGTCGGTGCCTGCTAGGGTTGCGGAATTTGTTCGAAAGAGTTACCGCGGCCCTGGAACGTATAGGGCACAAGAAGGATCACGGGTGGGTTTTAGTCAGTAAAAGTCTGACACTCCCTACCGCTCCACCCAGGGCGGGAGGAGTCATTTGATGATTCCACAAAAAAAAAAAAAAAGGTTGTACCTATGACACTTCGACTTTTTTCCTGATACCGGGGCTTACTTACCAATCGGCCTGTATATTTTTATGAAGTAAAAACTAACACGAATTATGCAACAAATTCTCATATCTACAATACTCAACACTCATCTTCCTGTACTAAATTATATGAAAACAATACAAAATTAGGTTGTGTCCTTCATTTTGGATCATTTTCTCTTTGTGTACGATCGTGTTGATATCATGCTATTGTCTTTAGAGGTCATAGGCTCGCTGAGAACAATATTATGGTGTTTTTTGCATAAATTTGGAGTTTGAACAAATAATTCGTACTTAAGGTTTTATGTGGCATTGGCGTTGTCATCGTGCAAACTTTATGCCATCAAAAACATAACTTGTAAAAAAAAACAAGTCTGCGAGATTTGTTTTTTTTTACAAGTTATGTTTTTGATGGCATAAAGTCTCCGGATTGATATAGTTAATTATTGACCTAACTTTACTACCTACTACAAACTCAGTTCTTCCGAAAAAGTAGTGAGATTCATATACATGAAGGGTATACACCCTTCAGGCCTCTAGTTTTATGGCCTGAACTATTTAAAAAAAAGGATAGTACGACCGTGACGCTGTTTTCCTCGACTTGGCGGGGGAACTGCCGTGCTCCCAAATCCAAGCTATGTTTCTGATACTATGAAGATCAAAGTTTCCTAATTTCTGAACATAAGTAGGTAAATCATAATCTGACTAGCCTTTTTCTAATTGTGTTTTCCAAATTCAGCTGAATACTATCATCTTGTAAGGAGCGACTCCTTAATCTGACCACCACTTACCGTACCCCAAGGCCAGGCTCTTGAGTTTCGGTCTCCTGACAACCCGTAAGGAATGCCAAAGACCTGCGTATGATAGCCAGTAAGTAATATGGCTATCTATAAACTTTATAAAGTTGTAAAACAAGCAGTACCTGCTACAGAAAAGGCCACATCGTAGACGTGACGTGAATTATGAAAAGTTTTCGTTAAATTTTCACGATAGAACATGAAATTGTATTTATTAATTTATACTAATACTAGCGACCCGCCCCAGCTTCGCACGGGTGCAATGTTGATATTAAATCTCTGCTATATTATGCATGTAGTATACATATAAACCTTCCTCTTGAATCACTTTATGTATTAAAAAAAAACCGCATCAAAATCCGTTGCGTAGTTTTAAAGATCTAAGCATACATAGGGACAGACAGCGGGAAGCGACTTTGTTTTATACTATGTAGTGATATAAAGCTGAAGAGTTCGTTTGTTTGTTTGCTTGAATGCGCTAATCTCAGGTACTATTGATTCGATTTGATTTGATTCTTCCAGTGTTAGATAGCCCATTAACCGAGGAAGACTTTAGGGTATATATCGTAACGCTAATACCAATAGGAGCACCAATGAAGAATGTTTCAAAATCGGGGGGACGAAGTCGCGGGCAGAAGCTAGTTTATTATAATCGCGTTTTTGTTTTTTTTTTTAATTGTTCTTACCACTTCTCAGCATCATCCAAGGGATGGCTAGTAGGAAATGCCTAAGGCATTAAGTCCGCCTCTGTATGTCCCTACATCTATGTGCGTAAAGTATTAAACAAATAGATAAATGACAACATTCGAGTATTCGAAACATACAAAAACGAAACATGTGGAGTTGTTTCCAAGTTGAGCATGTAAGGTGCATGCATGTTAAAATCTCACACTGTAAAAATAAGTACCTAGTTAAATATAGATCAAATCCGGATCTCGGTCATAGGTCAAATCAAGCGCTATAAAGTTATCATTAAATATTTTTTCAACGGTGTGAATGACTCACAACTAAGCATGTACAATTGTACATATCTCAAGACAGACGGACAAATTACACAAATAATATTAACATAAATACAATTACGTACAGTTTTTCACAATAACGTGTCGACGCGGAAATAGCTGCACAAAAAAAGATGAAACAATCCGTTCGCATAGTTAACGTAGCGTGATATTGACTGATCTTTATGAGATAATGCCTGATGAGTAGGTAATGCATTATTTATTATGAAGCTCTTTTGTTCTAGTTTTGTTTTTGTCATGTATTTTTAATTAGATAATTCGCGTTCGCATAGCAGTAACAATGTTGTTGAAAGTGCTTCGATGGAAACCGCGGTAAATAGTTAGCATTGTCACATACGGTAATATGGGATATACATAATTATTAAACTTTGAAACTCTTAAAAAAAAAAAACCTTACGTTTGAAAACAATCTAACCTCATGGAAAGCGATGATGTGGTACACACACCCACATTTGAACAAGCTTGTCTTGAAACAACCTGTTAACTCTTGATTTTAAACCTTCAGCTCGTAATTATCAGGGAATACAGACTCTGGCAGATAAATAAAGAATAGCAACAGAAAAGTACTGCTATTTACATATTTGAATACATAAACAAAAAAAAGTAACAGGATGGGAACTAACAATACAATATTTTTTGTTACAGGTCCTATTCGCATACGTTCTAACCTGCCTACACTATACCTCAGCAGAAGAATCAGTATTATCAGAAGTCTTAACACCTACGAACACCGAAGCTGACAAAGTCGATAAACTAAAGCGACAGAGTAGAAGTTACTACGACTATCGATATGGACCACCAAGACCTATATACGACAGGTTAGAGTACGCAAGACAAGAATACGACAGACCACG
This sequence comes from Hecatera dysodea, assembly GCA_905332915.2. Lineage (NCBI taxonomy): Eukaryota > Metazoa > Arthropoda > Insecta > Lepidoptera > Noctuidae > Hecatera > Hecatera dysodea. The sequence continues at coordinate 18,925,474 of HG995299.1, read as the reverse complement.
ATGCGGCCGATGCGACGACCGTAGAGATGACAGAGATGACGATGACTACGACAGACGTGACAGATACGATGACGATAGACGAGGACACAAACCTACATCTGGCAGCAGATATGACAGCAGAAAAAACTACGACAGCGATGAGGACAGATACTCAGACAGAAAAGGAGGACAAAAGAACGGAACGGAAGAAGAAAATGGTGATAACAAAAGCTCATACGATGATAAGGATGGCAGACCTAGTGGTGGTAGCCGAAGAGGGAGTGACAGAGACAAAGATAGGGATCGGGGACGAGACAGGGATCGTGATAGGAGACGAGGAGGAGATCGCTACGATGACAGAGACAGATATAGACCAGACTATTACGACAGATTTCTAAGAGACCGAGATCCCTATAGAGAAAGGGATTACTATGATGATTACAGAGGAAGAAGACCCTCGTATGATAGATATTACCCAAGCTATGACGATGGACTGAGCAGATATGATGGATATGCTGGTGCAAGGAGGCCTGTTTATGATGGATATGATGATGGCTACGGTGGATACGGACCGAGTACTGGCAGAGGACCTCATGATAGGTAAGGGACGTTTTGTTTATAATTTTTACGAAATCTCTCGGTAACCAGTCGAGTTAGGAAATTCAAAAGAGGATGCTCTCTTCAGAACTACTTAACGTTACTGTTCTCTAAGTTGCTCCCTGTAATAAAGATGAGCATAAAATGGTTAGTTTTAAACAAAGTTATTTTGTAAAATAGGCACTGCCTGATTTTCGGGATGCAGTCTATAATAATTACTTAGCTTTTCTCTAACAAAGCCATTGTCACAGACGCTTATTCCATAAGAATCATAGTAAAAAGCTAAATTGGAGCAGTCAATGACTGTGCAGCATTCTGTCTTCGAAATTTTGTAATCAGATCAGCACACAGTTTCTGAGTGTAGCTCAGCTCCTTACATACAAAAATAGCTATTTACTTCAACTAGACTAGTGAAGATAATAAGTTATAGAAATATGTATTATTGCTAGGCACATTTGAGGCTAATACCACAGCCTCTGTGCCAATCCAGCCGTTGAAAATTACATTATTATGAGTGACATTAGTAGAAGTAGACCATAAAAGCAACGATTGCAAAGTTCGTTCACACATAAACTAACAATACATTATCCGTTACGCTGAAAGAATGTCGAACACATCAATACATGACGCTTTCACCTAAAATTCAAAATGGCAATACGAATTATGGAATGTAACGGTAAATTTACAGGTTAGGTTATTTTCCCGCCATTGTGGTCGTAGCTGAGCTTGTTATTATATTATTTGATTTGGGCCTCAGCAGAAGGGTTAAAGTCACCTAAAGGGCAATGGAGAGGGCATTGTTCAGTTTCCTTGCGTGTTCGAATCAGGAATGATAATATCTGCAAAAGAACAAAGTTACCGACATTGCCCGAAGGATCGCCAACCTGTGGTAGTGGGCAGGGCTCGCAAAACAGATGTTCGATGGGGCCCAAATTTCTGGAGTGGCGACCGCGTACCGGAAGACGTAGCGTTGGAACGCCTCCCACAAGGTGGACTGATCATCTAGTGAGGGTCACAGGTAGCCGATGGATGCGAGACGCACAAGACCGATTGTTGTGGCGACACTCGGAGAAGGCCTATGCCCAGCAGTGGACGTCTTTTGGCTGATATGATGATGATGAAATTATTTGATGGGATTTCGAACTCTTTTTTGGTTTATTATAAAATCCGAGCGAGATAGATAATTTCAATTCAAGCTTGTTGCGCTTAGCTATTTCAACTGTTTGGTATGTGCTTCCAAGTACCTAGTTATGTACTTTACGATTTACCAGTTTTCCACAAACAAAAGGCATTTCATTCTCACGAATTATAATCACATCAGATACCTACTTATTACTGTAACCCACAAAAGTAGTACCGTAAAGCTTTTGACTAGATAATCTCTGGATTCCTCTAATTCTGTACAATTATCCAATTTGCAAGATAATAATCAGATGTTTCGCGGTTTTAAATTAACAGTACTTGGGTAAAGAAAGAAAGAACGAAAAACTGTTTATTTGCGCCAAGCATTACGCACACTTAAAACTAAAACAAAAATAATAGTTAAAAGTTGGGAAGGTATGCGTCACATTTGCTGGGTACTGTTACTAGTTTAAGACATTTTTGTTGAAGCAACTGTTTCCTCATGAGATACCACTTAAGACTAGCTCCTTCTTTTTTTCGTGTCGATGGTCGGGCCTTGGATTTTTTGGGCCCAGTAGGTGACTGCGTTAATTGCAGCGTCTGTGGCATTAATTAAAGGGGCCAGGTTAGCTAAAGGGCCCATTGGTCCGTTTAAAACCGTTAACGTTGATGGGTTAGGAATTTAGTGTTAGGAAACATCTTTTCAGAAAGCATTGATAAATTCAGTAACATTGAGTTCAGTTTTAAAGCTCTTTATTATTTACTACAGATTTATTATAAGTATAGATACTTGTTGCTGTAGTTCTTTGGTTGTTTAGAACCTTGTTTGACCAATTGTATCATTATCTGTGTTTGAAGGTAAAGGTTTATTAATATTCTCGCAGCCCCAATAACAATACTGTCCCCCAGTCTATATAGACGACGTGTTATATGTTCAAAGTTGATAAAGATCTCGATACGTATCTGAATGTACATGCATGCCGGCTGCAGTGGCAGTGCTACATTGTTTTGCCAACAGGCTTGATATTATATTCTTGGACAAACCACCCTTTCACATGTATTATGTAAATACTTACGTACTGTTGACAGGTTTCTCTCTTTCTGTAGTAATATTTCTAAATGAATATTGCGGAATACAGTCGTCCTATGCGCGTGTACTCTTAATTTACAAAGCGGTTTTAGTATTTTTTCTGCCACCATTCCGTTTTCCGTTGGCTGGTCACGGGTTGACGGTTACTGACCGTTTGTTTCCATTCTGTTCGAATTTTAAACAGAGTTCGAAGCGCCTATTTATTTATTTTTGTCCAGCTATTTTGGTTGCGTTTGTCAATCCTTTACGTTTTTGACCATTCTAATTGCTGATAGCATGGCTCTTTATCTAGAACTTCTGGACGTGATAATGAGCCAGTGGCTTACAGAGGCACATGGAATATGGGCGGGAAGATGACATAGAGTAAATCAGCATTGCTTACCTTTTTTTTTTGGATGTGAAATCATCAAATGACCACTCCCGCCCTGGGCGGAGCAGTAGGGACTGTCAGACTTTTACTGACTAAAACCCACCCGTGGTCCTTCTTGTGCCCTTTGCGTTCCAGGGCCGCGGTGACTCTTTCGAACAAATTCCGCAACCCTAGCAGGCACCGACCCTATGGGACCCGTCCTCGATGCTGACGGCTCCTAGAGGCGCGCGTGGAACACAACGCGTCGTCGACTCAGCCTGTTTGCTATCGGACGGCGAGCCACCCACGCTCACCGTCCAAAGTCCGTGCTTCTTCTATTTACGTCCAAATCCCCAGGTCTTCGGCAATAAAGTTCGATTCTTTGCTAGTTTCAGGCCTTGGGACGAGACGTACCGCGGACAGGCGGGGTGGGACGCGGGCGGGAGGGGCTACTATTTCGCTTCAGGCAGGCCCGAAGCGGCGCCCGCGGTGGGCTGGGGGAGACCTGAGTATTCCAGGTAAAAATCCTGTTAATACGAGATTTTCGTTAATAAGAAACATGTTGTTATTACTATCGTCTAACCATTGGAGTCCATTGCATTATAGGTACGTGCATAAAGGTACCTGACAAACAAAATGTTTGATGAGCATATACCTATTACACACAATATTTTTATTATTTACAAACCTATTGGATTAGTTAGGGGGGGGGGGGGGGAGAAATTAAAGATGCAGCGCAGCCTTATATCAGCCTCAGTAGCAGGATAGTTATGTGTAGTTAAAGTTAACTTTGCAGTCAACTCTAACCTCATCTACAAGAGTGAAGAGGGCACGTTATAGTTCGTGGTAATTATAGGGAAATAATTTGTAAGTACGAAATGAGCGATTATACCTCATCATTTTTTTTATTTACATCTCTAATTGAACAAACAACCGACGCTCGTGGCTAAATTATATCAGCCGCACGGGTCGATCTTCTAGGTTAAGCAACGCTTGCCGAGGTTGGTCTGTGGATGGGTGACCATCTTAACATAACGAGACTTCTCCGTGCCTCGGAAAACACGTTAAGCCGTTGGTCCCGGCTGTCATTTGGAGATCTTTGGCAGTCGTTACGGATTGTCAGAAGCCAGAAAATCTGACACCTGCAGTCTTGTCAAGAAGTACCGTGTTCCCCAGTTAATGGGATGTGGAGGTCTGGTAGGCAGCCGCTTCACGTAAAATACTGGTATTCAGCTGAATCCGGCTTGACTGGGAGCCGACCCCAATGTAGTTTGAAAAAGGCTAGGCAGATGATGACATCTCTAATAAAAAAACATGATAACTAAAACAAACCTTTTATCCTTCTTTCTAATCTCTCACACACTTTCATATTTTCAGACCTCAAGACAACGGCTACCAGAGCGTTGGCTATTCTGGTTACGGTAGCACCTACCGCGACCCTTACGCACAAGCCGGCGGCGGTTACGGCCAAGGAGGGGCTAGTTACGGCCAGGGGGCTAGTTACGGCCAAGTAGGGTACGGCCAGGGAGGTGCTACCTATGGCCAAGCAGGGTACGGCCAGGGCGGCGCTAGCTATGGCCAAGGAGCCAGTTATGGCCAAGCTGGGTATGGGCAAGGAGCTGCTCCTGCTGCTTATGGGCAAAGTTTCGCTGGCTACGGACAAAGTGGCAGTGGATGGCATAGTGTGGGGGAGAGGAGACCTTATAGGGATGAGAGGTGAGTTTGCCATTTGTTCGTTTCTGTTTAGATTCTGATACTTGATAAAGATTATTGACATTTTAGACTTCTTTTAAAAGCCATTGCAAAGCGCATTGAAAAGCGATGCAGCAGTGAGTTCTTTTAAGAGCCATTGTACTGATGCAGCAGTCATAAAAAAATGTCGTACTTTAAAAACAAATAGTGATTATCGATTAGGTATAGAAATAATATTGGTTTTTTCAATTATAATTTGATCAATAGGACCATGGAGTTTTTTGCACACTTCTTCTCCATACAGATCAATGCTTTGAGATGTGTAATTAGCTTCTTAAGTATTTGTTACCGACCGACTTGACGATTCGAAAGAGCTTAATTAATGGTTAGTTAGTTGAGATACACTTTTGGTTTTTAGCCTATGTATGTATAGAAATAGGAGTTGAGTCACAAAGTAGTCGAAAAAAAACAACGATTTTTTTTAAGTAAACTAAACTTAGATGTTATACCCCTTTTCTAGAGCCCGTTGATAACGTTATGTAAGTTTTTGTCAAATAAATTATCTGCGATACAAGCCTTGGTCTTAGTGCAGGTGTCATTATATTTTATGATCTTTTATTTTTAGTGAATTATTAAATCTTACATTATTTTAATAAGTATCTCTTCTCCTTTCCAGTGGCGTGAAGAAACTGGACAACCGGGATAACTACAACCAGGATTCAAAACGAAACCAGAACAGCTACGAACAGTCTAGCCGGCAACCAGCCAGTCATGGCCAAACGGCCAACTATGGTCAGAGTGGCTATCAACAGGGCTACAGCCAGAGCAGCAGCACTACTCCTGGAACCAGCTACCTGTTCCAAAGGGAAGATGAACAGGTCACTGTGAAAGTTGAGGAGACCACCAAGAAGCCATCTTAGATTTTTTTTTGTGTTCTTGTTTTATACATTTTTCATGGTTGACTTAAGTTTGAATAAAGAGTGCCTGTAGCATAATCAAAATAATTCTAAGGCAGTGAACGCAAATAAAACATGGAAGCATTTCTAACTCAAAAAAATGACCCAAAGCACATTGCGCCGCGGTAGGCGTGGCTTACCGATTGCGCCGCTCACGTGTTTAGTTACACAGCCTATTCGTTACATGGTAATTTTAAACCCAAATATTTGGGAAATAAGTTCAATTTTTAAATGTGCATCGTATTAGCAATAATGTTGTTGGTGTGGTTCGGCGAATCAGTGACGAGGTTTCGATGTGTGAGTTTGTTTGGATTTTTGGGTCACGATTCACGTTTAGATCCCTTGAAGTAATGCTTCCATGTTTTATTTGCGTTCACTGTTCTAAGGGTTTTTACCATTTCGGTTTCCAAGTTTCACCTATTTTAGGTGCTCGTTTAACTGTATAGTGAGGTGTTCTGATGGGATCCTACTTCCACTAAGCGGGCGTTTTGGTGGTTCATGTCATACTGAAACTTTCATGTACACCTTCAAGCAGATTAGTTTTCGCATAATATGTGCCATGTAAGTTAAGAACTTGCGAGCATAGCAACTAGGTATATAATGCTTTTCTTATGGCATTTCAATAAAGTGAGTTCACCATTTTCACCTCTGTAGACACCCTTATGGCTACAAGAATAGAGGTCACTGTGATGCAAAACCAGAGGTAAAATAATTGTGAATGTACCTACTGTTGTTACAAACTAGGTATCAACAATTTGTACCAATGTTCCAATAACAGAGTCACAATTCCGTATAATTAAGTCAGCCATGAAACCACTCTACACACCACTGTAACTGTCAAGTCGTGTCTTGTGTCAGGTTGTCGCCCCGACTCTGACCTACGGCCATAAAGCCCATGGTCGTCGACTCTGACCTACGGCCTGACACAGCCCTAGCGTAAGTGTGTTCCAACGACCACATAAGTGCGTTCCCACAGTTAGATATAAAGCTATTTAATGATTGATCATTTGTGAAGTAATAAAGTAATTTAATTATAGGCTTTGTTTTATTTCTTATCTCGCGTGGCGCTGGTGCCATCTTTAAGGCTTGTAGGATTGCTGAAGGACATCGTTTCAACAGTCTAGTCTAGTGTTCCGTCAACCGGAAGATACTGCTTTAGAATCTATAAACCAATATTTTATAGACGTAAAATTACATGTTTGTTATAAGGAAAGGAACTAAAGAAGTGGAAAGTATTCGGACTCAAAACTATTCGGAATTGGAAAATTGAAGATAGTCAAACCCTACTTTAATGCCGAGTTTGAAAGATTTAAGGCTAGAGTAGTATTTGGATCATTCATTATTTTAGAAATCGAGGGTAGACGGAGGGATAATATTATTTATGGACTATTTGCAATATTTCGTGTGAATTTTATTGACTCGGCTAGGAAAGTCTGCTTCTACTTATTCCTCGTGAATATTGCGTGGAATATTAGTAATTCATCAAAGGACGATGACGTCTTATTAGACGTTCCTTTGTTGAAGGACACTTCAATTATGAAATCGTAGCTCAGCTTCAATCTGTAATTTTTTAACTAAGCAGTTTTAAATTATATCAGTGTATTACGATCGCAAATATTCAGCAGAGGAAAATTGTTGGCTGAAATTTTTCTTCGCTAGGAATGGGAGTTATTAAACGATTGATGTACCAAATAACAAAAAATTACCTTCTTCTGGTAGTCGGGTAAAAATCAAGTAAATGTTATCTTTTTACAAGAACGGTTGCTAGCGCCATCTATTGAGAAACAGAAAAACTAACATGTGCACATGTTCTTAAAACTATAATGGCGGTAACTTGAGGCTATAGGTAATGTTCAACTATTGCCTAATAGATGGCGCTGAATTAAACATGATGAGTTGCATACACAAGTTGCAAGAAAGATTATTTTGAATAGATAAAAATTATTTTATACCTTCATGGGTGGCACAAAGCACATAAATTTTTTTTATAAAATAGACGGTCTCATTTATTTTTTGCCGGATCAAGTGAATGTACAAAGCAGCTGATTTTTATTGCGATTTTAGGAGTTGCTCAATGGTTGGTAAGTTGTTCGTTATGACGAGTTAGAATGACCCTTTTCTGGATTTCAGTTATTTCAGTAAGGTAGGTACCTACCTAAACATGTTATTTCAACATGAAAACTGTGATGAACGTAACGATTTATCAAATCATTATCGCAGCACAAATTATTACCTTTTACAATAAGAATGTTAATGTGAATTACCTACTTATTGATTCGAACAATTAACTGTAGATATGATAAGAGGATTATTTTTAATATCTGATAAGTTACCGACGATCGTCCACTTGGAATCGGATTCTTGTAAGGAAATAGTCTTACTTTTATAAATATTTATTTTTCAAATAGGTAATAATAATTATTGCCTAGTAATAAAACAATTATCAATTTCGGCCTATTTTCAAGGGCAAAACCAGTGATCTCTTTTTAAAATTTCGCAGTTTTCAAAATAATTTCCGCGAGTGGTTCTAAAACTGTTTTTGGCAACTGAATAGAATCTCAAAGGAAACTAAAAATGAATTCGTTAATTTACTAGCTAAAGCTCAGTCTATTATTTACAACACATCATAAATATATATCGAAAATTTTCGTTTAAAAAAAAATGTTGCAATATTTTTAACATTCCTACAAAATACTTAAAATATTTTTTCTTAACATCTATTCAGCTGCCGAAAACACTTTAAATTAATCAAAAAATTAACAATAGGTTTCGGTAATTCGGATTCGTTGCTACAATGGCGGACTCAGTGCAAGTGGTGGATCAATCCGCACCAGAAGAGAACTCGGTGCAAGACGGCCAGATACTTGTGCAAGACGCTGAAGTGCACGCGCCAAACACGCCAGAAACGCCAGTGAGCCTGCAAGTAACAGTAACGCCAGATGCCGAGGACTCTGGTGTGGAGCTGAAGAAGGACTTGCTGCAAGTCGTGGCCGACCATGAGCAGGCGGCGATGCTGAAGAATATGAATGAGTGAGTACTTTCAAGCTTATTTTTATTGTAAACTAGCGACCCGCCCCGGCTTCGCACGGGTGCAATGTAGATACTAATGTTTCCTCTACTATAATATGCATATATTATACATATAAACCTTCCTTAAGAATCAGTCTACCTATTAAAAAAAACCGCATCAAAATCCGTTGCGTAGTTTTAAAGATCTAAGCATACATAGGGAGTCGCTATCCGCCGTCTGGCGGCGGCGGCGGCGGATAGCGACTTTGTTTTATACTATGTAGGGACGAAACTCCGCTTTAAACCTCTTCTGACGGTTTACCAATTTAAACTCGTCAAACACGAAATGTTTGTCCTAAGATAATTTTTTTGATATAGGTATACTCATAACTGTTGGTGCTTCTATATTTAATAGCAGCTGCTCTTATACCTTCAGAAATATACCATATCTGTATTATACCATATTATTATCTGAACTGTTATTTAGAACAGTGACAGAAGTTCTGGTTCTAAAGTTAAAAAAAAAACAACGTCATCACGTTTAAAAAATGTATTGATTTATCTATGTAGGTACACGTCGGAAAATCCTTGAGAATCCGTTTCAAATCATTTAATTATATATTTTATCGCTAAAACACGTTTATTATCACTATAAAGGTACTTACGTAAATGATAAAACATATGCAGTGTGTTATTTACTAGAAAAATGTTTATAGGTAACAATTATCTTGAATACCTGTCGATTGCTGTTTTATTGAAGTAAATCATTGGTATTTGTAACATTTAAACATGTAATTCTAATTATGTAGCTGAAATTAATCTTATTTCAAAGTCAATTTGCAAATTTTGAGATTATCTGTTGGTAACGAGGAATGTGGTTCGATTTATTTGCGTTTAATAATAGGCTACTAGTTCAGGACTGATTGTTAGGTAGATCTATTGATTTGTATTATCTATATCTGAATAGTCTTGAAGATGCAACTGATGTTGTATAACCCTTAGTCCAATTCCATCCTATGACTAATATTGTTTTTTTTTATTTTTTTGTTTCGCACGGTTTTTTGCATTTAGCCAATGTCATGTTTAGAACTGATAATGTTGTTAACCAATTTTTTCGTTTGCCGATACTTGACCAAGAGACATGTGTTCTGTTTTGTCTGTGACCAGAGACTCGGGGTCGTCGTGGCCGGTCCTGATATTGTTTTTAGTTTTAATTGAAACGTTATTTTCTTTTAAGTTTTTTTTGTGCGTCATGTATAGCGGAATAAACAAGTTTTCTTTCCTTTTTTTTAACATAACATCTGAAATCTGGAAAATCAGTGGCATCACAGTAAAGAGTGACCGGGTGTGCAGTCGCTCGTATTCTATTTCTATTTGTGAATAAAAACAGATCTGAATTTAACCCTACAATAGCTTAAATTCGGATCCGCTTTTATGTTTGATAAAAAATATGAAACCAATATGAAGCCCACTTGATGTCCTTTCGTAATCAAAATTAGTCCATAAACAATCAACCAAATAGGCAACAGAACAATCACTAAAGTTGTAGAAGACACATGCAATCCCGTAAACGAAGCAATAAATTACGCAAAAAATAAACTTGTAGAAACAGTTGCAAATAATAATATCTAGGCAAGATTTGACGTACGTCATAACGTTACTGAAGCAAAAGAGTAATTAGGAATGATGAACAGATAGGCACAAAACAATCAGTCGTCACAGTGAATGTTAGCAATCAATATTAATAGTCCTCCTGACCGATTTTGGCCATAGTGGCATCGTGGCCCATCTCAACAGAGACAAGTCAATTTTATTTTATTTTTAAATTTGTAGTCATTGTACCATTAGGTAATAGATTTTTTGTTGCTTACTGGATATTTGTAATTTCGTTGTGTTTTCTTTTTAATTTTAATGTGATTATTTGTATTTTTTTGTCAATATTATAATAGCTAGTAATAATTCAGTGTTATTTTGCTCACTCGAATGTTGGTCGACCTATTATTGGCGACTGTATAAGTCTGATGCTTTTGCTACTATTATTCTTATGTAATGCTGTATACAGAAGCTGTTGGTTTGCCCTTTAATAAATAAATAAATAAGTAATCGGTGCACATATTACAGTGCAAAATTGTGAGCGAAATACAGACGGATCTCATAGTTCGATGACACAGCATCCCGACACGAGTGGAGAGACATTTGCTGCACGAGCAACGACTTAATATTATTTTTGCGGTACGAGAGTGTCACGCCGCCGCCAATGGGGTTTCCTGAGTAAAAAATGATTATGTTTAGTCCGTCAGTTAGATTATAGAAAAATATTGGACACGTATATTTTCCTTTATAAAATCTATATTATAAACTAACGAAGATACAAAGCATCAAAGATCAGGAGGGGGGCCTTGTGACGTCACGGTCCGGTAAAAATTGTAGCGAGTAGTGACGTCATACGAGTTTTCAACGCACTGTATCGTCTTCATTTATTGTTTATCCGACGGACTAATTAGATTTTATTAGTTATCTACCCTATTACTCGAGGAGGAGCTCGTGGCTAAATTATAACAGCCGCATGGGTCGATCTTCTAGGTTAAGCAACGCTTGCCGAGGTTGGTCTGTGGACGGGTGACCATCTTAACATAACGAGACTTCTTCGTGCCTCGGAAAGCACGTTAAGCCGTTGGTCCCGGCTGTCATTTGGAGATCTTTGGCAGTCGTTACGGATTGTCAGAAGCCAGAAAATCTGACACCAGTCTTGCCAAGAAGTGCCGTGTTCCCCAGTTAATGGGTTGTGGAGGTCTGGTAGGCAGGCGCTTCACGTAAAATACTGGTATTCAGCTGAATCCGGCTTGACTGGAAGCCGACCCCAATGTAGTTGGGAAAAGGCTAGGCAGATGATGATTTAACTACCCTATTACAAAAGACTATCACAGATTAATTCCTAATGGAAAATCAAAGCTAGGCACACACTCAGAACGTGTGCGACCGCGAGACGATTTAAATAGTAAGGCGCATAGCAATCAGTTGCCACAGTGAATTTTAGCAATTTATATTAATTGACGACCGTTCGAACTGTAATGCTAGCTCATTGAGCCAGACATTACAAACGGTTTGTAAACAGAGACCTGCTTTGTTAATTAATTTATGATGGAGAATGGTTAGCTATCGAAAATAGATAGGCTGTTGCTTCATGTAAAATAAGTATACATCATTCGGTAACACTGGACTGGAAGATCATGATAAGAATTAAAAGAGATGTTGAGAGTGACAAAGGGAAACTCTACAGTCGAAACGCAATGTGTAACAGAATAAACGCAATACCTCCTAATTGATCCTTTTACTGATCATACAAACGCAAAATCGCGAAAAAGTCAGCTGTTCAGTACATTTTGTCGACTTTTACGCATAAATATATGCTGCAGTCGATTTTCTTTTCGCGATTTCAGTGTTGGTCACTTAGTTAAAGTTGTTCATAATGATGATTACAATGATCCCTTAAGAGCGTTCATTCTGTTTTACGTTGTATAAGCGATTGATCACGATACATTTCGACAGCGCTTATCAAAGGCGTACTTTCTTGTCATTATAACATACATTACAACATACAGAATTCATGAACATTTTAGTATTGAAATGATAAAATAGCATAAAAGGGCCACTGCAATGTTTTTATTGTAGTTAATATTGATTTTTAACAACTATTACGAATTAATATAACGTGAAACGGAACGTAAACGAGCGTCTAGTGACGTCACGTCACGTCAGTGTTATGACAACGAAAACACGAACTTTTTTATACATGGCAGTTCATGATCTCTGGCAGATAGGAGTGACGTCATCATTCGTTATCGCGGGAAAAGAAAAACAGTCAGTTTATAATCGCAATTTTGGCAATTCATTAAAGAGTACTAATTTTTTTATGGTCTATTTTACACGGAATTCTTTTAAATGAAAGCAAGATGAAAAAATTGCATGATCCCCATTGTTTTCATCACGCCCCCACTACTAGAACGCCACTTGTCCAGAGCCTCTGCATTGGAGTGTCCCATGGTCCTGACTCCTGTGTACCATAGGAACAGTGAGGTATCAGTCGGTACGAGCCCTACATAAGCGATCAGTTTTCTGAACGCCCTGATGATTGCTCAGGAACCGGATGTCGATGAATTTACGTGCACTTAAAGATCGATGATCAAAAATTGTGTAAACTTTGACATTGCCTTTTACATTGACTGTGACATTGCTGTTAAAACAGCAATGTCAGCCTGCCTGCCAGCCTTTTCCCAACTACATTGGGGTCGGCTCCCACAGGGCCGGCCCGCCCATACGGCGAACGGAGCAGTCGCTCCAGGCGCCAAATCCTAGGGGGCGCCTAAATGTAGGTAATGGTAGGTTTATATTATTAGGAGCAAACGGGAGAGGCGCCATAATTGGATCTCGCTCCATTCTAAAATTTACTTCGGGCCGGCGCTGGGCTCCCAGTCAAGCCGGATTCAGCTGAATACCAGTATTTTAAGTGAAGCGGCTGCCTACCAGACCTCCACAACCCATTAACTGGGGAACACGGTACTTCTTGGCAAGACTGGTGTCAGATTTTCTGGCTTCTGACAATCCGTAACGACTGCCAAAGATCTCCAAATGACAGCCGGGACCAACGGCTTAAAGTGCTTTCCGAGGCACGGAGAAATCTCGTTATGTTAAGATGGTCACCCATCCACAGAACAACCTCGGCAAGCGTTGCTTAACCTGGAAGATCGACCCGTGGGGCTGTTATAATTTAGCCACGAGCTCCTCTACACTCTCTCCACTTGATGAATATTCTTAACAGAGTCTGTCCATTAAAAAATACAGTAAAATCTTAAAAAAGATATGGGCCACAAAGAAGATGATTTTTGGAAGGACGTGACACAACATTTATTTAAAATGCCTCACAAATGAGTTTTAAGATGAAGATCCATTGTTTGGTAAAATATCACTTACTTTAAAAGCACAACTAATTGCTTTGTTTCTGCAATTCCTTTTTACGAGAAACAATTTTTGTAAATTGTCTTGAAACAAGAAGGGAACATTTTGTTCCTAGTATTCATGTGACTGTACATCATATTCATATTGTAACGCAAAACAATAGTAGATACATCATTCAAGCTTGGCAGACCACAAAAATAAAATATAAGAAGAAAATATACAAATGGACCTAGAATAAGCCCTGAGGAACTCTTGTTTGTATGTAACGCTCCGCTGTATACCTTTGATTGCAAGTAAAGGGGAATGAATCTGATTAGCGACCTAGGAAACTCCATTTAGAAACTGACCAATCCATGACGGTTAAGAATCGTGCTAATCATAGATATAATAAACAAGGAGATATGCCCTGTAGCCGAAAATGTATCGGAACCTGTGTCTCCTGTTTTGCCCTACCACCCGGCAACTACTACGAATGCAGTTCAGTAAAAGCAATAGATACGCAGTCGCGCAAACACCCGCATTTTTGAAATCGGACTGTACTACACAATCAATTATAAACCTTATCCTAATAAACACAGCGTATATTTACAGTACACCGTGCAACTTACTCACACAAAAACAACGCTGGGTATCGTTGTGCTGTGCAAAAGCAATTTATTTTACATATACGCTAGTGATTGACTTATCGATTCTGGCATTTATTACACACGCCATGCTGCCCATGTATAACAAATAAATAGCATGAATATGTTGACTATTTTAAGCAAAGGTCACTAATATATTATCTTAAACATGCCGATTACTATAATGCATTCGAAACTTTATCGAAAGTAAAATACAATTACCATAAAAAGTAAGGAAGTTGCACGAGGATAAGGCATAAATACGATAATTCAAAGCCAAAAACACTTGAACGATTATTTACCAAAAATTTATTGCAATCTAAGAAAGTTTGGTACACTTTTGTAATATTTCATTCAACAATCGACATTGTTGTCGACAGTGTATCTGCACAATTACATCACTAACTCGCGGCAAGAAGCAGCGGCCGTACTATGCGATACATCGGCTTGCTAAAGTATCGTTTTGTGATTTTTACATTGCTCATCCAGTCACTTAGCGACAAACTTAGGTAGTGGTTAAGGAGCAGTGTATTCATTGTAATATGTTATTGTCGCTGTGACATTTGAAAACAAAAATAACATAGTATAAGCAAGAAATATTTTACGATTTGTTGTTTTTCATGATTTTAAAGACAAATATAGTAAAATACTTGTATTTTGATATGGTAAGTGATTCCATAAATTAACAAAGTTTTGGTTTAGGCTTCGGTTTTTACAAGAAAACACTGAACAACACGGCATTCTTATATCTTATCACGCTCACGGTCGGAAGCGCACTAGTTCGCGGATTCGACTATTGCGTAAGACATGCTCGCCCAGACCATGTCGCGTGGACACCGACACGCCCCCTTGCCACTTCTCCTGTATTTTATATTTCTATGGTGCTAATAGTTTAATCATGTATTGACAGGCAAAGACCTACAACCAACGATTAAAATTGCATAGTAATATTTAATTACTTACGACAACAATTAAATTACAACGATTAAAATTGCATAGTAATATTAATTGCAGAGTATTCGTACTAATTTCCTCAAATTGTACACGATTAATGGCGATGTTCTGTAACTAACCGAATCTAATCTAAATTGTCTTGAGATAACGCTTGATAGCTAATGCGCCGGATTGATAAAAAATGAAGGTAATTTACATATTCTTACTACGTGATTCACCGTTTACTAATAGTGGCATTAATTAGTATTCCTACCGACATTCCTTAGTATCTGTTACCTACTTATTATCTATACTAATATTATAAAGAAGAAGGATTTTATGTTTGTTTTTTTGTTTGCATTGAATAGGCTCGGACACTACTGGACCGATTTCAACCATTTTTTCTCCAATAGAAAGCTAAATTATCAGCGAGTAACATAGGCTATATTAAACGGAATGGGAAAGGAACGGGAACTACACGGATGAAATCGCGTGACGCTGCTAGTGTAGGACTAGGATATGTTCGAAGTTAGCAACCCTTACATGGGTTCCTTCTAGGCAAGCGTGCTCCATCGACGATCACATCATCGCTTACCATCAGGGGTTTATAGATAATAAAAACACCAAGTATATGCATAAGCTTAGCATAATCAGCCTTTTTTTAATGTTCCCACTGCTGGGACTCAGGCCTCCTCTCTAGGAGAGGGAATGGGCCGTAATCCACCACGCGGGCGCAGTGCGGGTTGGTGAATGGCAAAATTTTTGGTTGTAGGACATGCCGGTTTTCTCACGATGTTTTCCTTCGCCGTTTTCAGAGCAGTGGTGATGAAATTAGTTTGACGAAGTAATGCGCCGGGCTGGATTTGAACCCGCGACCTACAATTCGTAAGTCGGGGCCGTTACCACTCGGCTACCACTGCTCTCTTGGCCACCACTGCTCTAGCTCACGGCCAACTACATATATGCTCTAACTGTAAATCCCTCTGTATTATGAAACTGCATCATCTCAAATTATATATGTAGGTACTGTTAAACCAAGTCGTTATCTGAGTGTCTAATTTTCTGCTTATTTATTCCAAACATGAAAACGAATTTGGATATTATTTTCTCTAATATTAGGAGCAATAAAAAAAGGAAGATTTGTACCTGTGAAATTTCATGACAGGTAGTTTATACGATATACAATTTTGAATATCGTTATGTGACAGATCTTCCGAACTTGAAAAATAAGATTTCAAGTTCGAAGATCTGTCACATAACGTTTTCTGGCATCATTCAATACAATCTGACCAACCATCAGCTGCGTCAAGATTTCAAGAAGTCTCAAGCTTGATCGCAAAGGTTTCAAATAAAGTTAAGCGTATCACAGTCCACTGCAAGGCAAAGAACTCTGTGGAGTAATGCCGCAATTGTATCACCTGGTTCTTTCATCCCTGCTATCGAATGTGCCTACGCTGCCATTTATAGATCATTGATCCACTATAAATTGACTATACGCTGGCACCTCGCCGTTTGAATAATTTGGAGTTAATTATTATAAAGCTCCTCTACACGCATTTCGCTTCGCTCTCTTGGAGTGTCCACAGAGATTGTGAAATTACCGGGAACAGGGACATAAAAGTAACCTATGACACTCAAACAGTATGGTTTTCTATTAATTGACATAATGGGATTAGTACTTTCAGAAATTACAATTTTTTTAACGATGAGAAATCTATAAATTACTGCTCACGTTCTGGGCATAGTGGGACCGAGTGTCAGACTCTCACTGACTAAAACCCATCCATATTTCTTCAATTGACCTTTGTGTTCCAATGCCGCGGTATTGCCGCGGTAACTCTTTCGAACAAGCTCGCAACCCTGGCAGGCACAGGTCCTACCTTACAAACATAAAAAAAAACAATTTAACCACTTTATTGGTAGTAGTTTAAATATCGAATGTTGTCATGCAACTTAGAAGACAAGACACCCATATCTTTGCTTCAATTTTCTACTGCACCTCCACGAGTTTGTCGAATGTTTTGGAATTCATGCCAGTTAGAAAGTTGAAGAAATCATGTATCACCTACTGATAATTAATGCAGAGTCTACGAGTTTAAGTGGTCATTCCAGTAATCATAATAAATCATAATTTATTATTAATTAAGTACTATCAATTTGTGTAAATTAACCACCACTGTAAACATACGACACAGTAATGCATCAGAGGGTAGTTTGACAAGTCATTGAAATATCAGTAATGTCCCAATCATTGGAGAAATATTTATTTCTTCACCAGTTTATGCACTAGTAACAAAAACATAGAAACGCGACTTAATTAAAACACCTTCTATCAGTCGTGAAAGGCCTACTAGGGTGCAGGAAAGAAAGGTGGCAATTGCAACTTAATGGGAAGAAGAACAGAAAGAAAACAAATAAGTAGGTATACACCAAGATAAGACAAATAAATAATCATCATAATTATCTTCCTGCCCTTATCCCATGTTACTAGGGATCGGCGCAACACGTTTTTTTCTTCCATAACTGTCAGCCATCACGCTATCACTAACTCCCTTTTCTTCCATATCACTCCTCACACAATTCATCCATCTTTGGTTTCCCTCTCCCTCTCTATATACATCCACATTTATATTCATAATCTTTTTAAGTATCCCCCTTCTTCATAATTATGACCATACCAATACAAGCGGTTCCCTTTCAATTTTTCCGTCACTGGCGCCATTTTTAGACTACTTCTAATGTGCTTATTTCTCACTTTATCCATCCTCGTTATTCCACACTTTCACCTCAATATTAAAGACACATAGACAATTTAATTCTAAAAAAAATCTACGAAATCAACGTTGAGAATATAACAAATTCTTGTGAATGTGCTATCAAACAAACATGATTAGAAATGTATTCACTATTGGATATTTCGTTCATCCAATGCCATTGCTTTCATTTGACATTTCACCAGCTGATATGGTAATAAACAGCTTATATAAATACATTAATATTAATGCACTGGCTAATCGACACGTAAAAGTAACATTATCATGGGTCGTGCTAATATTTCATAACTTTTGCATCAAAATTATTTAGAATAATAATATCAATAAATTCGTTCTAAATTGTACAATCAATATTTAATTAATCTACATCAATGACCTCTGACCTCCTTGTATATATTAATACCATACGTAATAAAAAAATAAATAAAAAAAGTTTTCTTTATAGGTTCGCATTTATTAATGTCTGCCAACACGTCTCGTGTTTACATAGAATGTAAATCATTACAATAGGAGTGAAATTCCCATAGCTCAGTTGTGTATCTAAGGTTGTAAAGAGTATAGTACTCGGATAGACGAACACAGAATTTCTGTGTATGACAGCGTCAACTTAAGAACTGTTGAAATCTAAGATGTTTTCAATGATTCACTTGGAAAGTGGTTTGATGATAAAAGATATTAAATTTTCTCTTTAGGGAATTAAAGAGATAAGGTAAAGTATGGAATACTGAATCTTATTTTGCCCACTCCAGATTATGAGATACAGATCTAGGTTTGGTTTGATTCAGTTTCATCTCAGCTGACCCTTTGTTATGAGGATGTGAAATCATCAAATTACTTCTTCCACCTCAGGCTGAGCAGAAGGAAATGTCAGACACACTGACTAAAACCCATCCGTGTTTCTCCTAATGCCCTTTGCGTTCCAGGGCTGCGGTGAACCTTTCGAACAAATTCCGTAATTATGGCAGAACTGATCCAACTCTGTGTTGTTTTGGCACAACTGTTATTATTTTTATCTGTTCCAAGTAAAACGATGCCATCCTACAATATTTTTACAATCTCTGGAACCAATTCTTTCTAAGATACATCATCTACGATTGCAAAAATTATGGAGGTTACGAAACATCTATTTTATCAAGTTCGTAATTATGATTTGGCAGTAACTAGAACCTATCTTTCTTATAAGTTAGTGTCACATTTAAAACACATTATCGAATATTAGTTTCAACTAATTTTAGCCACTAACTCTTATCAGTATTTTATTTAATGGTTACTAATTGCTATTGATCTTCTTCATGGTCCTCAATTTTTTTTTCAAGTTTCATAACCTTCTTCAAGTTAGTGTCATTATCCCTTATCAAAAGTAAGACCAGTTCAGTCTTCAGCGAAGTATCAAGTATTTATTTATCTGCCCACACGTGTGTGCTTAGTTGGAACACAACTAACACACTGATGACACAATGTGCGCTCTCACTTGACCGGGCCGCGGCGGTTCAGTAACGTGCCAACTCCCGCGGAGTTTCCATGTCAGTCGCCGAAACGCTGGCCGTTAGCGATAAAAAACTTTTTAAACTTCGAACTCCCTCAGATTAAAAAAAAAAGTAACGCGGGAAAAGTGACAGATGAAAATAAAATTGTAAAAAATCTGGAGTTTAAAATAAACGTGAGTGGACATCAAATTCTATGTGTTGTAGATAAGAAGTGATAAATTAATCGATAGGCACATGTTGTAAGGTGTATTGCAGGTTATTTTTCGTGTTGTGATGCACCGCGGGGTGTCGAATGTTTTGGAGTAAGCAAGTTTCGGTTTGAGCAAGGTGAGTCGTGCACTTTTTTTGCGGTCGTTGACTTGAACTTTTTCAGGCATCTCACGATGTGAGCCGGTAAGTGAACCGATGATAATTTATTTCGGCAATCGAGAAATGTGATTGTGTGCGATCATTGGCTTTTGGTAGGCACCAAAATTAAATTCCTTTTTTTTGCAATTGTCAGTAACAAATTAAGTAAACTTACGATTTCATGATTATTAGTAATAGAAAAAAAATAGAATTCGACTGTTCACCATTATAGTAATTTAAGAATGAATCAAGCTAAGCATTATCTGCTTCATAATTAGATTCCATTAGATCCTAATAAGATGTTTTCATACTTACTTCTCGACTCTTCCATTGGTGAGTTCGAAAAACTTATTTTGCTGATCCTACTTTGCGAAGATATAAAAAGTAGTCTCATTAGACAAGACGAAAAGACCACACATTTTATATCATGGTGTTCAACTTGTAAAACTCCTGCATTTGTCAGTTTCCTATGATTTTTTCTATACGAGATGATATTTTGTTTATGATAATGCTCGCGTCATTTAGTACAACGCATGATTGACGATCGTCCTCTATTACTAGATAGATTGATATCACAGTAGATTACGACTGTGGCTATATTTTAGCTATCTGGCAAAAATTACACCCTCTATCTTAAACTTGTGACGGAAAAATGTGTACCTTGCAGGTGTGACGTATGACAATGCGGATATTTCAGCCGTCCTATTATTAATGACTGTACCCATAAACTGCGTACCGTTTGACCCAAATAAATAGGTCTTATATTCATTTGAAATTAATGCTTGGGTTTTTTACCTCAAACAAACGATAAACATGAAATAGGTTAAGTCCAAAGTGCAGGAGCATTCTTAAGAGCTAGTGTAACTCATGCCTAAATTCTAATAATTTCTGTGGTTTTGAAACTACGAACAATTTCAAAGACGATGGATTTACTTATTGTTAAATTTTGATGATGATTAGATGTACATGCAGGTATCTATTCAATATATTGTTTTGCTTTTCTTTCTAAAAGGCTCTTCAGTTGTGAGATCATAATCACAAACAATAAGTACATATATAATAATACAGTAACAAGAGACAGTGCATATTCGATTTGTACCAGGTGAAACAAACAGAAGTCAAACAGAGCCTATTAACAATAACAAACAACAAACAATAAACCATAGGAAAATAGCAGATCATAGTAAAATTCATATAAATAAAAGAACAATAAACGAATTCTTTAAAGGACAACTATTTCCAAACATAAGTAAAAGAAATATCTATTGGAATCTTCATATCAAAATAAACTATTCTCAATCAATCTATTGAGGCAATAATATAGGTTTGTGAATCACCATGTTTGTTTGATAATGTAAATATTTTTATTTGTGATGTCATTTGTTCGATCTACGACGTTTCATTGTTACTAAGCCAGGCGTGGATCCCTCTTAGTAATGTTAAGTCTCTCGAGGTAACACAGATCAATTTTAATATGGGTAAAATTGACTGGCTAACCTCTGCTTCCAAGGTGACTGATATCTAAACAATATTATATTTAAATGTGTAGACACATACGTTAAAATGGCAGGATATGAAAGTCAGTTTGTGAAGACGACATTTTGGGTGCGATACTCAGAAAACTGTGTAAAAATAAAGTATTTGTGAGACAGGAAGGTGACTAAAGACTATTTAAAGAAGGTTTAACGAATGACGAGTGTGATATTTTAAAACGAAATCTAAATAATCTTTAGACAATAAAGTCAACTTATTCAAGTAATTTAACCGGCTAACAGCATTAGTTTTATTTTCTGAAAAAAAAAATACAAAGTCGGATCTATTTCCAAACGAAGTTTGCTAAATTCCGCCAACTTGACCGAGCAATGTAGATCGATTTTTTAGATTTTTCTATTGCAATGAATCTCAATTCTTTGGTAATCGTAGTCAATACTAAATAGTGTAGTAAGCTTTATTCCTATATGTTACTTAGGGTAGGCCCAACACGTTCTTCTTCCATTCTCTTCTGTCAACCGCCATGCTTACATTCACTCACTTTTCTTTCATATCATTCCTGTCACAAAGCATCTCTCTTTTTTGGGAATTTCTCTATCACTCCCTCTATCTATTCAGATAAGATTCTTCATTTCCTTCTGGTTATTTGAATTTCACTCCGCTTTAATCTCAAGTTACTTAAAGATGACAGACGCAACATGTTCTCTTCTCTTCTCCCATTATCTCCTGTCTACCGTTACGCTATTCACTCCCTTTTCTTTCACATCTTTCGTAGGAACTTCCTCTATTTTCTAGTAATTTTGTATGATTCATTTCGTTCTCGTTATTTACAGAATCAATTGAATGGTTTCCATCTTGCTATATCTTAGGTGTTACTAATTTACCATTTAACTTTGATTGACTGTGATGAACATGTAACTGACTGTTAAACACATAGATTGGAATCTTTCTACCATGTTCGATGTGTGTATTCGATATTACTTTCACCTTTAATTTCTGATCTGTCTCCAGATTAAGAAGGTTAATATGTATTAGTAGGCGTTAACTTTCTACGTCTTCGCCATCTTCAAATTCGTAATTTATTTTGTAGTATTTTCTGACAGTAGCTTCACAGCGTGTAAGTCAGAAATTAACTCGGAACGTACTCCCACGGTCTACCCGTAAGCCAAGTTTCATCTAAATCGATTGGGTCGTAATTATCTGTGGAATTAGCACTACTTAATATACTTGATGCAAAGATGAGTCTTTAAAACAGAACGAGACATATATCAAAAACTAAATTCTATTCAGATGACACAATAAGCAATAGCTATTGAAAAGCCATCCATTTAACGGTTTCAATAGGTTAGTTCGAATGAAACTGATACACAACATATTGTCTCCTAATAAATAAACAATATATTCGATCAGACATCCAATAAACATGAACACTTGAACAGTTTATCCATAAAAAGTTTAATTGACCGTATTACTTTTCTAAGGAGGAAATTGTAAGCCATTGTTTATAGTATTAAAAGACGAAACACTATAAACTCTTAAGTGCCAATGAAAATGCAAATGATTGCTTGCTAGCTGTGCCTCATGGTTTTACTCGCTCGCTGTATTACTTTATTTTCGCTTAGCGTTCTTTCTCATATAATTTTACTCAGCTCCTAAAGGTCTAAGCGTAATGTGAAATTGTATTTAATCTTATTCAAGTATTGGGCTATCTAAAAACAAACTGTTCAGGTTATCTTATATGTACGTAATGTAATTTTTCAGTGGTAGTGTTTGGTGTAGGTTAAAGTAAAGTAACTACACCCTTGTGCATTATAACATTATTAGGGTTCCGTACCCAAAGGTTAAAACGAGACCCTATTCTTAAGACTCCGCTGTCCGTCCGTCTGTCACCAGGCTGTATCCCATAAACCATGATAGTTAGACAGTTGAAATATTCACAGAATATTTAGTTATATATTCAATTTAAAAATAAATCATCAATTTAAAATTAAAATAAAATAGTTTTAGGGTCCTCAGACGAAAAACGTGTGTTTTTTGCCGTTTTTATAGATAACAGACAATCAAATCTTTCCTCGTTATAATATTAGTATAGATGTTACGGAACCCTCCGTGCGCGGGTCCGACTCGCACTTGGCCGTTTTTTATTAACTAATAATACTCTTTATAAAGAGTATTTCTATTCTATTATATAAATATTGAAACTGTTCGGGTATTCCCATTATGAGCAATATTTTTAATTGTTTTATGACCTCGTTGACCTCGTGAGATTTGTAACGGTTCAGTATCTGCTTCTCTGCGATGTGGATTGATTATGGAATGTAGTGTATCATCTGTTCTTGATCTCGTTTGATTAGTAATAAGATCAAAGGGAAATTATACATTTGATATGCGATTGAAATGTTTTTCCGTTCTTTTTCAACTACTTTATGATGGATCGTTGAGGAATTTATTTATTTTCGTCCTAGTAGTACAAAGGCCTCCATTTTACGTTCCTTTTTCCTAAAATTTGGATTCTGTTGAAATATTTCTATTATCTCTTCTATCTAATCTTCAGTCAGAAAATCATCGTAAGTCTGATAAGATTTGTTCGGACATACATACATATTCAAAACCTGTGTTAAATTCTTATCCGATTAATTCTTGTTAAAGAACCTCGCATATTAAGGGATTTATTAATCGACAGATAATTTTTATTCGTGGAATAATATTGACATCCGACAGTTTTTGTATGGAAGAACTGTCAAAAATTCATAATTATCCCTCCGATAAAATCGGTCCTTAAACTTATATCGATAGCTTTTGTTAATTTATTTTTTTACTATTAGTTTCATTTTATTTTTTTTATTTACTCTTTTGTTGGTTTTATGCGAGTACCAAAGAAACATGTTTCTTTCTTTTATTCTCAATCTTGATCAGTAAAACACAGGTATTCAGCAGCATCCAGTAAGACTGGAACTTATCCCAATAAAATTGGGAAAAGGTTAGGCAGATGATGATGATTTCTGACTCAATGCTGAACCATTGAAACATTATTATCTTTAACATAAACTCTAACAGTCGGTTAAACGTTCCAGTCTAAACAATTATGCTATGTTATTTATCGCTAATAAAATAAAGAAAGCCTATTGTATAGGATACGTAACGGTTGAGTCAGATACAAGCTATAGACTGTACTCTATAGCGAGGGCATTCCGTTCAATGCCAGTTAACATATGTGTTTGCTTAAGGTATACGCGTATACTTTCTATATAGGTTTTACCTCATTATTTTGTGACTTCTCTTGTACTGATTAGAACTTTCATGTTCTTTTAAATTGATTTGGTAAAGTTAAAATGAGCAATTCCGAATGAACTAAAGCTAAGGGTTGCTTGAGGCTTGTTGCGGAATTTGTTCGAAAGAGCCCTGGAACGCAAAGGGTATTAGGAGGATCACGGGTGGGGTTTAGTCAGTAAGAGTCTGATACTCCCTTTCGCTCCGTCCAGACCGGGAGAAGTGATTTGATGATTTCCCATCCAGGAATAAAAAGGTGCATCAGGTACGAGCTTAATTCAGAAATCCGACCTTAGCACGGGGTCAAAGTTAATGAAAGGATGGGTTTATTTTCAATAACCAATATGTGTGTTCAGATAAATTGTAAGGAATTCGTGACCAAATTATTAAATAAAACGTGCAGCATTTTATTATAAATACAGTATTTCAATCAAGCAACAATAATTAGTCAATAGTTACTTAAGTACTTAATTTGCCTACAATACGTGCTTCATCGCAAAGTTCTATGAATGAGGCAATATTATGTACTAGGTATTTATATACCTAATATTCTACATATGAGGTATATAAATACCTATCGTTTTAAATAAAAATACATAGTTTTTTATGAAATTCCCAGTGGCTATCATTTCCAGGAACAGTTTGATTAATGCGGGTGGGTGTTTTTAATAATCCTGAAATACCTAATATGTAAAT
Source organism: Hecatera dysodea (assembly GCA_905332915.2). Taxonomy (NCBI): domain Eukaryota; kingdom Metazoa; phylum Arthropoda; class Insecta; order Lepidoptera; family Noctuidae; genus Hecatera; species Hecatera dysodea. The sequence continues at coordinate 18,900,102 of HG995299.1, read as the reverse complement.
AACTGATAGTACATAATAAGTAACCAGTTCATTTTACAATTTTCAGCATTTATGACAAAATTTTAAAAAAATATATCAGATTTGATTTTGCATTTCTGAATTTAAGGGCATGAAGATGATGACTCTTCATCCGTTAAATTAATATTGCGTTTAAATTGGGTATTTTACTAGTTATTAAAATCATGATTCTACGTAAATCTCCGAGAAAAACGAAATGTGAAAAGATATAGAAATCCAAACGACGAGATGAAGAGAAGACAGTGGCCCCCAAATGTGAAGACGAATTTGTGTATGCAAAACACGGGGACATACATACATACATACCAACAAGGAAAAATAGCCGAAAAAGCGCCAATAACAAAATTAGAGATAAAGTAATTCGTACGTATATAACTACAGTAACATAATATGATCAGAGACAAAACATACGTATAATACATTATTACTTTATCTACATTACACTTTCATAACCCTTGAAATAGACTGACTCCACAACAACCTAGGTAATCTTACGCATGACATAATTTAGCCGAGAGAAACCCGCTCACCCACGAGCGATTAGCCGGCCATTTCTCATTTATTGTCCATTCAAGTAATCTAAAAACATAATTATTGCTCCACACATTATTTATAGCCTGATCGAACAGATAAACGTCTCGTGTCTGTATTGTGGTCGCTCAAGTTTACTGACTTCAAGCGTGTAAACTAACATTTTAAAGTAATGGCTGACGACACGGGTCGTGTTAATTAATTTGCTGTAAATATTTCATAGGTACATTTTATATACCAACTAGCTTATGCCCGCGACTTCGTCCCCGTGGAATCCCCGATTTTAAAACATTCTTTATCGCTGCTCCGCTCCTATTGGCTTAAGCGTTATGATATATAGCCTAAAGCCTTCCTCGATAAATGGTCTATTCAACCCAAAAGAATTTTTCAATTCGAACCAGTAGTTCCTGAGATTAGTGCGTTCAAACAAACAAACAAACAAACTCTTCAGCTTTATAATATTAAGTATATGTATATAACCGTCTACGCCACGGAAATCTATTTAATTGCCGATCTATTCTAGCAACCTCTCATCTTGTAAACTTGGAGTGTTAAGAACAAAAAACAGGTTAAGAACGTGTCAAATACTTTATTGTAAAATTTTGGCAAGTATTTAGACTCTGGAACAGTTTGACAGTTAACAATAGAATAGAACGGTCTTGATTAACACCATATAAATTTATATTTGAATTTAGGTTAAGATAATAATTATTTAATAGAGTGACACAATGGACGGCATAATCGCAAATAGAAAAGATCACATTCAAAAAACTTTAGTAAAAGAAGATACGGTTTTAAAAGTAGTACTTCTCTTTTCTCTTTTTTAAAAACGATGCCCCACATTAGGAATTTCCCCTGTACCTTGGGATCGTTTACAAACTTATAAACTTCAAACACAAACAGCCAAACCTGTGGCCGTATTACGAAGTGCCAATGCTATCATGATTCGTGTGAGGGAAAGAGATAGTGCTATTCGTCTTGTGTAACTCCGTCTCTCTCTGACACAGAAATCATGATGGATTTAAGACGTCATAATAGGGCTGCTGGTACAATTATCTGCAGGCCATACAAATATAATTATGTACTTGGCTTATAATTAAATACTAAATGACATTCGTTTTTTCTTAATAGGCATTTAAATAACTAACTGTGGGAGAGAAATAAGTGACTGGTCGAAATTGGAACATAGGGAGAAAATAGGGTGAAAAACATTTTCCAAGCTTTATAAATGTATAAAATAAGTCACTACTTATACACATGTAGGTAAAGTAGGTGCGGAAAATGTCTTTACTAGCAATGTTCTTTAATGGAAATCTGTCAAATCGAGCTAAGGCAAAATCATTTCATAAGTTTCAAAGATAGCAATTTTTAAACTTTAATAGTTTTAAAAATTCATTTTTAAAAATCGAATTTGTGGTTTAAGTAACTCAAAAAATAATCATATATATTGTTTTATCTTTTTTTTTTGTTTATCGTGGTCGTGTGTTTTGAAACAAGTATTTTTTATTTTGTTATTTTTCTTAATTGTATAGCAGGAACAGGCCACCTTTAAATATTACCACACACTTCTGTAACACCTTGTATAACGAAAAGTCGTAGTTATAAAAACAGTATGATTCATTTAGTTATTCAGTTGTTCAAACAAATTGTATTGTCATGATATAGCCCAAACGCAATCTTAAGTGGTTTTGGTTTTGAACCTAAGTTTTCAATCCATAAATGTAATTATTTCAAACTTTAATTTACGACAAAGAAAAATTTTGTGTGGAAAGACCTGCAATGCTATTCTGTAAGAACTCACTCCAGTTCTCACTTCTGATTTTGCGATGAAAACTGTATTTGGTATTCTGTAACTTGATGAAAACTACGCTAGCGCCACTAAGTGAGAACATAGGTGAAGCGAACTACTTTTAAGTGAAAAGTTATTTAACTTGACAGTCAGAATACCAAATACTTTTCACTTCAGGTGAGTTACGAAGTGTAATCGAAAATGAGATATGAATCGTAGTCGCACGTGAGTTCTTACAGAATAGCACTGCTGAATCAAAAATAAAATTAAAACATAAAAAGGGGGCTGCATTTATTTGAATCCAAGTTATTTCTTAGCTGCGATTTTAACAACTGGGCCATCTCTGCTCTCTTATTTTATCAATCCCATTATTAATAACAATATCAAAATGAAGCGCTGATATTTTTATTTCTCACTTTTAATGGTCTATAATTCAACGATGTCTACGATTGTGCCTGTATTCGCTATTTACGTTTCTATTAAAAAAAAAACTCGATAAATTTTACGTTCATTACTCGCCAAAAAACATTGACATGACATTTTAATAAATATTCATCAAAATTGAAATTGCTAGACTGTATGGCTTCTGATTAGAAAAGCTATTTTAACCAACACTGTCAATTCCGCAACATTCATTTCATCTTAACGTAACTCTTTTTGCAAACTACTATAAAATCACAATCTCAGTATTACATATAATAATGACAACCCACACATGTTTCCCAGAACGACACAATCATGGGAAATTCAACAGTGTGTAAAAAACATTGCTTTCCCATACAAACGTATTGCAATCTCAAACAGGGAAGGGGAAACGAATGTAATGTATTGACAATACATTTGTCCCATCGTTTCCTTATGTAATCTGCTTTGTCATGTAAACTACCATAAAAGCAAATAATATTATTTTTAATGAAACAATTTTAGTTTAATATTAATTCTTTTTTATTTTTTATTTAACAAAAAGCGCCTTCATCCTCCTGTAAAAAATAACTTTGCTGTGCCCGACAGGGTCCATAATTGATTCTATGTTTTAATAACCAACTGTAATATGTACACATTATGGAATGCAATAAAGTATTGAGTATTGTATTGAACTATTTATACAATTTATATAAATCTTTTTTATTTACTTGCATTATTTTAAACCCGTAAAGGCTAATGAGAATCAATTACTTACGTAGAAACAAAACAATGTCATCTCTGCTTATAGGTCGTAACTTGACGTAGGTAGTTATATTTTCAGGAAAATCAATATTCCTGTTTGTATAATTAAATATGGCATTTAATTATACAAACAGGAATATTGATTTTCATAGTCGTTTTTCTTAGAATATCGGATACTTACCTAATCATGGAAGCAAAGACGCATGAGATCAGTGATTAGTTTTTTTTATTAGTGATCTTTGTACCCACCCAGACTGTCTCGATCATACAATTGTCATAATTGATTTTCTATTGAGTATTGAAACTTTTATTTTATATCTTGTGTATCTAGACTGTCGTCAAATGAATGTGGTTTCTTTCTTTCTACTGAAATGGTAGATATTTATATGTAGATTGTTGCAAATTTTGTACGAAAAACGACCGCGGTCCTGGAACGCAAAGGGCATTAAGAGGAACACGGGTTGGTTTTATTCAGTTAGAGTCTGACACTACTTTCCGCTCCGCCCAGAGCGGAAGAAGTTATTAGATGATTTCCCATACACAAAAAAGGTATTTATAGATTAAGTTCTGTATCCCCGTCATCATCATCATCATCAGAATTTGTTTTCAATTCGTAATCCTTATAGCGGAGCATTTTTCAAAAAAACTCAACGGCGTTATACATAACGCCGTTGCCTTTTCTGCAGTCTGGTACACCAGACTGCAGAAAAGGATAATAATACTTTCACTACTTAGATTTCAAAACTTCTAACATTCTTTTCAACTTAATCTATATCTATATCTATACTTATAATAAATCTGTAGAGAGGTCAATTCTGTACAAGGAATATATTTTCAAAATAACTATCAGGGGGTGATTAGTGATCGATACTGGTGCCAAAAATGCAATCAGTAAAATTTTTGTCTGTCTGTCTGTCTGTCTGTATGTTCTTTATAGAAACAAAAACTACTCGACCGATTTTAACGAAACTTTGTGCAATTATTCTTCATACTCCTGGGCAGGTTATAGTATACTTTTCATCACGCTACAATCAATAGGAGCAGAGCAGCGAGGGAAAATTTTGGGAAAACGGGATCACATAGTGATCTATCAATGCACAGCCCAAACCACTGAACGGATCGAGCTGAAATTTGGCATGCAGGTAGATGTTATGGATTTTGATTAATTCTACCCCCAAGGGGATAAAATAATGAACGTTTAAGATGAACGTTTGTATGAAACTTTGTCAATTTTAAACCGATCGGGCTGAGAGTTTCAAAATCGGGGGTAAAGTAACTATTCCACGCGGACGAAGTCGCTGGCAGAAGCTAGTTAACAATAAAAGAAAACAATGTCCCAATAAAAGCCATTAGGTGCTCATTGACGCAAGCTTATCACAATGTGTTCACACTTACATACCTACCTACCTACATAAATGTTTAAAATGTTGACGTGTGTAATCACACCGATCAAAGAGCTTGTCACGTACTCTTGAAGGATTCATGACATCATCTGGAAATGACTCAAGATTCGCGAATTTTGAGCCGTCAACAAGGATTTAGTGATTAGGAGCTTGATTCTCCAATATGTGAGTAATAAAATGTGTTTTTGTATGGCTGAGCGTGTTTTGGGTTTATCTTAAAGTATGTTTGACGACACGTTTGGCGCAGTGGTTGAGCGATTGACTGCTGCGCTGCGTGCCGCGGGTTCGATTCCCGCACGGAACAAATATTTGTATGGCCTACAGATAGTTTTTCCGGGTCTGGCTGTTTGTGTATGTGAATTTATATGTTTGTAAACGCACCCACGATACAGGAGAAATTCCTAGTATTAGTTTACATTCATTTTCAAGTAGTTTTCATCAAACTTACTATACAGCTTAATATTATAAACTGGAAACATTTTTTGTTTGATTGTTTGTACCGAATAAGCTCCGAAACTACTGGACCAATTTTAACAACTTTTTCACCAATGAAAAGCTACAGTATCTAGCTACGTTACATTTTATCCCCTTATTCCCACGGGAACTGAAACTAAGAGGGTGCTCGCGGGTCACTGCTCGTTTGAAATAAAATGACCGTCTCCTCAGGCAAGGTGGACCGATGATCTTGTGAAAACCATTTAAATCCGCCGAATGCTGTACTGGAATGATGACTGTGATGATTTAGAATATAATATGAATGAGAATTAGCCTTTGAATGAAAATGCCTTCTGGATATATATATTTTTTTTACTTGACTCTCCTTTCGCCGCTATGCTGGAAGAGGTTTCTTTAGAAATAAGCATCACCGTTGTCTTTTTTTTCTGTTTCCTTCTTCTTATCCTTATATTAAATGTGTGTACATAAATTGTTAAATAGGTACATATTTTCTAAATCAATCATGCAAACAATGAAGATGTTAGCGGGTTGGTAACGCATGACTTGATCTTGACAAATACTAGTTAAAAAGCCTGTAAAATACAATAGGTAACGCAAATGAGAAAAGGTCAATGCCTTTTCTCGTTTGCCATAGAATTTGTTGTATTTAATTTGCGAATTTACATAATAGATGGATTTCTAGATAGAGGAGCTCGTGGCTAAGTTAAGATAACAGCCGCATGGGTCTTCAAGGTTCAGCAACGCTTATCGAGGTTGGTCTATGGATGGGTGACCATCTTAACATACCGAGATTCCTCCTTGTCTCGGAAAGCACGTTAAGCCTATGGTCTGTCATTTGGAAAACGTTTTGATCGTTTTGATCTTTGACAGTCGTCACGGATTATCAGAAGCCAGAAAATCTGACATCAGTCTTGCCAAGAAGTACCCTGTTTGTGGAGTTCTGATAGGCAGCCGCTTCACGTAAAATACTGGTATTCAGCTGAATCCGGTTTGAATGGAAGCCGACCCCAATATAATTGGGAAAAGGCTAGGCAGATGATTATGGATTTCTAGACGGCAAATACAACATCGCTTTATTCATTAAAATTCACAATCTAAAACTAAACACTCCTAAAAACACGCATACAAATCCACTGGCAGGACGGTTGCCATAAATTGAGGACATACAGGAAATGCAGGTGAATTCGTGCCGTGTTAGAGACCCTGAAACATTGGCTAGCGACTAATTGACAATGGCTTAGTTATACCTAAACAGGATACCTAACAATCGTGGTTGGAAGGTCAATGATCTAACTGTGAATTAGTCGTGGAATAGGGAATATGCAATTACAGAATTCATGAACATTTTGTTATTGAAATGATAAAATAGCATAAAAGAAGAGCCACTGCAATGTTTTTATTGTAGTTAATATTGATTTTTAACAACTATTACGAATTAATATAACGCGAAACGGAACGTAAACAGCGTCTAGTGACGTCACTGGTGTTATGACAACGAAAAGACGAACTTAAATTTTAATATGTATTAAAATTTAAGTTCGTCTTTTCATGTTCGACAGTTCATAATCTCTGGCAGACAGGGAGTGACTTCATCATTCGTTTTCGAGGGAAAAGAAAAACAGTCAGTTTATAATCGCAATTTTGGCAATACAATAAAGCGTATTAATTTTTTGATTTTTGTATGGTCTATTTTACACGGAATTCTTTTAAATGAAAGCAAGATGAAAATATTGCATGTTCCCTATTCAAGTAAATAATTAAGTTCTATTGCTCTCTGTCAGTAAATTCTAATCAGGAAGCAAACGCAAAACTACTTCCAAAATTTTCGATGTATATATTTATTTATGTTCAAGTCAGTACCAAACTTTCAAGGAAGGAATATCTTTACATTTGGTCTTTACCTATGAAGTTACTAGCAGCGCCACGCGGTTTCACCCGCATACGTTTCGATCCTGTGGGAATTTCGGGGTAAAATATTATCCTATATGTTAGTCCTGGTTATAAACCACCTATGTGCCAAATTTCATCCGAATCCGTTCAGTAGCTTTTGCGTGAAAGAGTAACAAACATCCATCCACCCATACTTACAAACTTTCGCGTTCATAATATAGGTAGGATCTTTTTTTTGTGGCCACTTTAAACCATCGTAGCATCGTTTGTACTTGGAATTTTACATTTAAGTAAATAAACTTTATATTGAAAGCATATTTGTATATCTCTCTTCAGTTATCAATTTCTTCTTTGGGGTTAGTCAGATCTCTTTGCCAATTAAATTTTCTTGAGTTCCGAAAAAGCTTGAGTTTTTTTTTTCAATCTTACTTGTCATTCGGTTCTGTTGTTTCCACAGTGGTCAGCCATGCTAAGCGTGCAGGCAAATTTTATTGTGATTCCCAAGAGTGTTGCCATGTATCTGTTTATGGTAAGGCCCATATTTGTCAGTGGATCGTTATAGGCTTCTGATGGGCAGTTATGTGGCTTATATCCTTCTGCAGTACGTGAGCTTCCGCTATGCAAAGTTCAATCGTAATCCGCTGCATTTTATAACGTGACTTGTGACTGTAAATAAATAAATATTGTATAGTGTGAATCTTCTCTTCTAAGCATCTCTTTCTTGCTAAGCCTGAACAGTTGCTTGATTATTAGTAATCATAGAACACGACCTTTTTTTCTGGATGGGAAATCATCAAATGACTTCTCCCGCTCTGGGCGGAGCGGAAGGGAGTGTCAGACTCTTATTAACTAAAACTACTATTGCCCTTTGCGTTCCAGGGCCGCGGTGACTCTTTCGAAGAAATTCCGCAACCCTAGCAGGCACTGACCCTATAGGGTTCCGTCTTATGTCTGTACACAACCTGACCTCTGACTTTGTTTTGGTGTTTATTCTGAGGATAGTCAGCTTGGAAAACCGATCTCATCTCATTTAGAACGATCTAAAAAGATTGACCTGTAAAAGTGTTATTTACAACCTACTTACAAAATAAATATCATTTATTTACAATGTAATATCTAAATAACAGTTATTTAACAAATAAATATGAAAGGATTTACGCTATATAACAAAAAATAAATTTCTAAGTTTTTATCTCTCTGTTTTTCCGGTTAATCCCCGAAACGGCTGAACCGACTTAGAAAAGAATTACATACATTTCCGTGAAAAAATACAGGCCATGAAATCGACAACAGACGCGAACGAAGTCACGGGCAGCAGCCAGTGTTTACTAAAGTATATAAGCTAAGTACGAATTAAACGCTGAGTAAAATATGGTATTATAATAATATGTCAGACAAAGTCTGCGCTGACATAAGTCTAGATACTCGTATCGTGTGGACGCACTATTATGAAAGGTTGATATAATCACGACTTTTTAGTTAACCGAGTGTAGTCGTGCGTTCAATTTATAATCATATTATTTTGCAGTGGAGCTCTTAGAACTTCCTGATTGCGGCTTAAAAGATGGTTTATCTCTGGGTACTTTTATGGGTCAAATTTTATCACCATTAGATAGGCTAGTACTACATATCAGCCATAGGTATTAGATATACTGGTAACATGCTGGTAGTGGCTCAGTAACCGTCTCATTAAATTTGTATCATATTGAAAGATTTCCTGAAGAGGTTACAGCAAAAAGTTCAAGCACACTTCAAGTTGGTGTCCAAACAGAGAGCCTTTAAATACTTTACAAACAGCTGAGGCGACATTACGATAAAATGTACTATATAATCTGTCAATTTTATTAGACAACACAAAGGCAAATGGTGCTCATCACTATTGCTCATTGCAACGTTCACCTACGAACGTTTTACATAGATGAGCAATAGTGATGTTGCCTGAGTAAAAAATATATGATTATGTTTAGTCCGTCAGTTAGATTATAGAAAAATATTGACACGTATTTTTTCCTTTATCAAATCTATAAAAACTGACGAAGATAAAAAGCATCAAAGATCAGGAGTGGGAGCATATGTGACTTCACGGCCCGGTAAAATTGTAGCGAGTAGTGACGTCACATGAGTTTTCAACGCACTGTATCGTCTTCATTTTTTGTTTATGTGAAAAAAGAAAAAATACGTGTCCAATATTTTTTGGAAATCTATCTGACGGACTAATCAGATTTTTTTAGTCAACTACCCTATAGTGCATTTCATATCAGATTTTATCCACGAAATATTTGAAGCGAAATGACTGCGCAGAAACCGCATGACTTTGTTCTCCAAAGGGTGCATACTTCGCCGTCGTGTTGATCCATGTGTCACGATCTCTTGCATACGAGTAATGAGGTCACATGGAGGTTGAGCAGGCTGCAGTGGCAACATTGATAGTTATGCACGATTGTAATCTTTTAATCTGACTCAGCTCTTACGTATGTATACCAGTCATACATAGTTTTCAAAGAAATACCGGAAATAGAAAAGAAAGTAAGAGTATTTAATCATCTATAGGTATACATACATATAAAAGCTAAATACCACTCACTGATTAATCACGAAATCTCAGAAACTATAACACACCTTATAGGTTGTAGACATCCGCTAAGAACGGATTTTACGAAACTCTGGGTGGAGTTAGGGGGTAAAACGGGGGTGGAAATTGTTTGTTTGTACTAAATCTGCGCAGACAAAGTCGTGAGCGAAGTGTTAGTTATATTCTTTCTAAAATTGAAACCGGTCTGTAATCACCTTCGGGAGCAGTAAGGAATCACTCCGCCAGATGCGAGGGACTGACAGCTTTTTTCAGCAAAGATTTCACTGTGAGATTTAAAAAAGATAGCACTATCGGTCGAGCACTACTTGAGGGGCGACCGCGGACCGGAGGATGCAGCGTAAAAAGTGGACCGATGACCCGGTGTAGATCGCGGGAATCAGTGACGTTTGTCCTATGTTTAGCATTGGATGTCTTTCGGCAACAATGACGAAGACGACTTGATGAAATCACAATACAGTAGAACACCGATTATTCGAACGCCGATTAATCGAATCGCCAATTATCCGAATCGGTCCTTTAAAAGCGTAATATAAAAAATAAAACCAAGTAATTTTATAAAAGTAATTTATTTAGTAAAATATTGTAATTTATAAAAGTAATTTATTTAGTAAACCGTAATTTATAAAAGTAATTTTATAAATTTTATCCAAGTTATTATAGAACTGTGTTTGTAAAACTTTCCTAATAAAGTTTATCCTATGTGTGACAGTTTGTTTTTCTTTATTACAAGTCTATGTCCGATTATCCGATTTTCGATTATCCGACTCGACCCCGGTCCCAATTCATTCGGATTTTCGGCGTTCTACTGTACAAACATGGGTCACTGGACTAACAGTGCGATTCTGTAAACATTTCACCGTGTGACCTTAGCTGGTGTAAACATGATATGTGCTATCAATTCATACAAACAAGAGGGAATGACGAGTTTAATTCATGCTCTTCTCTAAGTAACTCCACCTAAGTTTACACGACGAGATGGTAACAGAATAGACCAACAGTTCTTTACAATTCCACAATGTATAGCTGAAGCGAATTGAAAACATCTGAAACCATGAATTCGCGCAAATTATTTATCCTGAAGGAAAATTAATGGAAATAAATCTGGAAGTACCATGATACTTGTTATTGTTAACAACGCTTTGTATGTGTAATTCCACTTATTGTGACCTAATTTAGGCGTTTTTAGTTTACCTGGGCTTACTCATACTTTGATCAAAACGGATGTACCTACTTAACTCATAAATGAGGTCTTTGAGCAAAAGGTTCATTTAAGCACTCGTCTTCTCGTCGAGCCTACAGTCGACAGTTGACGTTACTAGTCAATTGCGTAAACTTAAATGTCAATTTGTATTTAAACCGGATAAACGCCATCTAGTGACAATAACGGAACACCTATTTTTGTCAATACAAATAGTAATTATGATGTAAGTGAACGTTTCAGTTACAGCGATCGAGTACTTTTAAAAACTTGCATTAAAATCTCAGATGGTTTCTTCCGCTGGCTAACAAATAAAACGATAGTACTGAAATATGACTTTATTTGGCATCAAACTCTGTGATGCCAGGAAACCCAATTTTAATGTTTTTTTTTTTAAGTTGGTAGCCCTACCTTTTGGAAATAATAAGTGTCAGTAAATGCCGTTTCACCTCGTTTACCCGACGCAATGCTATTAATTGCATCTCTTGGCTCGATTTTTGACTTAGCATAATGATCCCGCATTTAACTTGATACCGAATTGAAACCTAAAGAGCCTTTTAGTTCGCATCTTATAGGTACCACTGCTCTGCAACGTTCAAATTATATTCCTACTAATGGCACCGTGAACGGTCAACACCAAACCTTCAGTCATAAATGTCGCAACACCAAATACTAAATTACGTTACACTACAATGCAACTAAAACTGCACCATCTATCCATGACGTCACATCATGAACTTTCAACGTTAACGTCAAAAACGTCATTCTTTCACACATTTGGAGGACTAGCGGATGTTCGAAGTAGGTCGCGGGCGCGGCTGAAAGGTGCGGCTTATGCCACCGTGGGCTGATGACTCTTTCTAGTTCCCTTTGGTGCTCTATGAACTGTCGCATATAATGGTTGTATGCTTTTGTTGGTAGAGAACCCTTTTTTCTGCCTCATAGTGTCCTTTGTTAGTTTAGGTAAGTATATTATTTAATATTGTTTTTAAAGTAGCATCAACGTAAAACGTACGGTACAGTAGATTCTGAGTAATTTGGCTGTGACAGCCAGACGGACAGACACACTTCACACAATTGATACTTCAAGGGTTCCGGTATTCATACGGAAGTTGAGAACCCTAAACACACTGCCAAAACGAAAGTCCTGATACCAACACAAAAAATAGCAGTTTAAGAACAATAAGGAAAGAACAGTTACCCTTTCTTTTATCAACATACATACAGACACGTTAACTATGTGAATACAATACCTCGGAAGGCAATAAGTACTGTTATAAAACAGCGGCGCGCCTTCTGCCGCCATTTTTATGTCATCGGGCCCCGTGGGGGATATAAAGGTGATATGACATCCGTTGGCCACGGTAGGATGTGTTATGGTGAAAGGTTCATAGAGGACTTGGATGTTATTGTTATTTTTCCGTTATTTATGATTATTTGTAGGCACCTGATGGAGAGCGAAGATTAGGATAGAATTAACATATTCACTCTTGATTTAAAGATAATTCCTGAGGGGTATCAGGAAAGGCCTGTGGACGGCGAGCTATGGGTGGCTTGCCGTCCGATAGCAACCAGGCCCGGGTCGACGGCGCGTCGTGTTCCACGCGCGCCTTAAAGAGCTGTCAGCAACGAGGGCGGGTCCCATAGGGTCAATGCCTGCTAGGGTTGCAGAATTTGTTCGAAAGAGTCACCGCGGCCCTGGAACGCAAAGGGCACAAGAAGGATCACGGGTGGGTTTTAGTCAGTAAGAGTCTGACACTCCCTTCCGCTCCGCCCAGAGCGGGAGAAGTTATTTGATGATTTCCCATCCAAAAAAAGGGGTATCACGAAACACAGACTCCGGCAGGAACTTCTACTCCTTAGCTGTGCGCACAATGACAGTATTCTCAAAATGGTATGTATGGAAGAGATATCCCATGTAATGGGCGATAAACATGGACCGACGTATTATTACGAAGTCTCCATCGGCAGACGCGAAAGTTTAGTGAAAACAAAAACCTTTTATAGCAAACTAGCTGACCCGTGCAACTTTCGTTTGTGTCACATTTTTCATGGCTGCTCCGCTCCTATTGGCCTTAGCGTGATTATATACAGCCTTCGTTGATAAATGGGCTATGTAAGAGTGAAAGAATTTTTCAAATCGGACCAGTAGTTCCTGAGATTAGCGCATTGAAGCAAACAAACAACTCTACAGCTTTATATGTTAGAATAGATTTAAACATCAGATACGCGTTTGTAATAACATGAAAGGCCTCTCGGAAAACGAACTGAAATGTGAAAGCCAACCTCATGAGCTTGTGAATAAGAAAGTGCGAAGTAGGTCGTAAATATTACTTCGGATGATGCGGTGGAAAACAATACCTGGTTATTGTGATGTTAAGACAATACGAGTTCTTTAACTGAATAGGGTATTTTACTGTAAAAATCTAATTAGTCCGTCTGATAGATTTACAAAAAATATTGACGTCACGTCGCTGATAAAAATTGTAGCAACGTAGTGACGTCACGTGAGTTTCAACGCACTGTATCATCTTCATTTTTTGTTTACGTGAAAAAAGAAAAAAATACGTGTCCAATATTTTTTGTAAATCTATCAGACGGACTAATTAGATTTTTACAGTAAAATACCCTATTATTTGAGTGTGTATTTTGTAAATAAGAGCCTCATTGGTGACGAAAAACTGGTGAATGCCAAGCTTCACAGCCTGGGTCATCGCCGCAAGGTCGCCTGCTTGTCAGTCTTCTACAGATTGTACTTCGGCGAGTGTGCCCATGAACTCCACGTCCTCATCCCACCGGCCCCCTTCTACCATAGGACATCTAGACGCTATGTAGGTTACCATCCCTACCTTGTTGCTATTCCACCAAGCGTTTTAAATCGTCTTTTGTAATGTGCACAGAAAAGTAGTGGAACTCTCTGCCTGTGTCTGTGTTTCCGAACGCATTCAACCCTAATCTCTTCAAAGTTAGAGTGAACAGGCTTCTTCTGGGTAAGCTCATACCATCGTCGAATTTTTCACCTGTGTCGTAGACTATAGAGTCAAGAGTAAATGCCTTTCTATGTACTCAGTTAGTTTTTCAATGTTTCTCGCATAATGGTAAGCGGTTCCCAACATTATTTCCTTGGCAATATGAATTCATGAGATGAGCAAACGTAGACGAAACTTCTTTTTTACGTCAGCAAGTTTTCGGTTGGGCGATGTACCTCACAGTACGTCGACATAAGCTTGACCTTATAAGGGGACTTGCCAAAAACCATAAATTGCTCAGACACTTAGTCATCCGCTCGCGAGTATCACTGACATTTGCTTTTTTCGGCAATTACTCAACTTTCCAGACAAGTTGGCTGAGTGAAAATGTAAGAACAGGTTTTTTTTAAACTTTAAAAGTATGTCCATCAGAAGAGATTTTGTTCATTCGCAAACCTATTTATAATTTTATTTTAATGTTGCTTCAAAAGGAGCCATCCATAAATTATGTCTCACGAATTTCAATTTTAACCCCCCCCCCCCCTCTGTTCTTGACACAGCTGGTCAAAATCAAAATCAAAAGTCATTTATTCAAACTAGGCTGAGATACGGCACTTTTTGAACGTCAAATTTTACATAAAGACAGTCCCCCAAAGCGCCCACCCGTCACCTTTGTCGCATCTGTGAGATCCCCGTACCTAGTGTGACGACACATATTTTACAATTTTATTCGTTTATTTGTTCGTGGTTTTACTTAACACTTAGATTAAAATATTTTGAAAAGTGACGTCACGAAATTTAGAAGCTCTCCCACCCTCTTGTCACACTTCGTCGACCCCTCCCTCCCCCTCCTCCTTCTCCCTTTTGTTGTTAACATCTTCTTTCTGTACACTTAGTTCGCAATAAAGAATTTTAAATTGAATTGAATTAACATGTGATGTAATTTATGGATGGCCACAAAAGTACCTAACCTCAAGAGGTTCAGTACATTTTTCCAGCTGTGTAAGAACTAGCCTTTTCATCAGCATACTGTCTGGCAAAGGCCTGTCCACTGCTAAGCATAGGCCTCCTCCAAGTTTTCCAGGAATTCTTTTCCCACGCCAGCTTTTACCAGCACTCAAGAAACGCGTTCAGCGGGCGTACCATGAGGTGTTAAAACGTGAGTCTTCCGAGCGAAAAAAAGGGATGGAGCTATATAGGGTGTATAACTCTATCCCTCTTTCTCGCTCGAAAGACTCACGTTTTAACTTCTTCTTTCTGGGCCGGGCTCGACGGCACCGTCCATTTCTGGTTACCCATTGTGTGGAGGCTTTTGGACTTTTGCCTAATGATGGATGACAGTTCAAGCGGATAACGTGATTCGCCCAATCCCATTTGAGCCCGCCAGCCTCATCACCTACGTAAATGATATAAACTGTATGTTTGTTTACCAATTACGCGCGAACAGCTGACCGGAACGTGTGTCACGGGTAGACCGTAACCCGGATTAGGATACGTTTCATCCTGATAGTAGCAGTCAGTTCTTGGGTAAAATCGCTGGGAAAAGCTAGTTACCCCGCAACATAGAACCGTGTTAACACTTCAAAAACGAACGGCGCCAATTAGGTATTAACTACCTTAAACCTAATTAGGATCATTACGCACTTGACAGGATTCATCGACTAAATACCGACTTGCCTATTTCGTTTCTAATTTTAGTTACCAAGGCCAAGAGATGCTAAAAATATGACATAAGTCACGGTCTATGGTAGTCTTACTAATTTACAGATTTCGGAATTAATATGTATGCTAACGAAAGAATGATGTGCGAAAATTATAATTTATTGTAACGTTGCAAAATGAATTAAAAATACGGCCTTGATAACTCGTTTAAACATCGGAATTCATTTAAATAATTAAAAACTCTATTGTGAGACTCCAATCTTTCTTTAGGCGAGCACACCGGCGCGATTTCGTAATAAAAGTAACTATTCTAATACTGAATCTAAGTGATGTGCAAAAATAAACAAAGATTTAACTTAAATTTGTTTCCAAACATATAATTAAGTCTGCTCTAATTGCCCATTCACGCTAATTCAGGTAATTAAAAACAGTCATTTCTTAATCGCGTAAACAGTGAATTTGCACTGGTATTACTAAATTATAGCGAGATATTTTCTAGATATTCTGTAAATTATTTAAAAAAAGACCATGGAAATTGATATTAAAAGTGACGAGAAGTTCCGGGAAGAACAAAATACAAAAATGTCAGCTTTAAGATGACGAAATAAGCCAATGCAACATTATATTTTTCTGCAGATAAAGCAGCTTTGAAAGAAATCCTAGCTTAGTTCACATTCACCATTGCAACTGTAGATGACCCGAATCTTATGCAATTAATAAGCTAACAAAGACACCGGTCTGGCAAACTGCTTTGTGTATTTCTTTGGGTGTCTGAAGATATTTGATTGCGTGATAAAAAGAGAGAGAGAATCACATTTTAAATCGTCGCATCGGTTGTCAAGAAAATCCCTCCCCGAGTTTTGCTTAACGAGCCAGCCCGCGCTGCTGAGCCATTAGCGTTAAATCCCCAAAATAATATCAACCTGACCCAGCCTGTCCCTTGCTGCCCTCCCTTAATGACCCCGCTGAGCCGAGGCCCGTGTCCCACAGAGGATGCCCTTAGCGAGCGGTCACTTAGTTTTTAAGTAGTTTTAAGCCCTGTCTGGGGGCCTTTAATTCATTTGAGGCCACTACAGGAATCATCGGTTAAGCAGTAACCAGCCTTAGTGTGCTGAACTGCGAGTGGTCCTATAAAAAAAAAGTCTAGAAAAGCTATCGCTTTTAGCGATAAAGCCGCCCATTGTATCACCCTATGTAATGTTTTCTTCATCTATATTTTTTGTAACTTATATGGTACACATAATAAAGAGTATTCTGTTCTATTGTATCGTCTAAAATTGGTCAGGCAAATTATATACGACCTCAATATATGACCTTCATCTTATTCCGCATCATCCTGACCTTGTTCCATGTTACTTGAGGTCGGCGCAACACGTTTTCATCTTCTATTCCATCCAGTCAAGCTTTTTTATGGATGGTTCATCATCATATGACTTCTCCCGCTCTGGGCGGAGCGGAAGGGAGTGTCAGACTCTTACTGACTAAAACCCACCCGTGATCCTCCTTGTGCCCTTTGCGTTCCAGGGCCGCGGTGACTCTTTCGAACAAATTCCGGAACCCTAGCAGCAGCCTTATTATGAGCTCTCAAATCCATCATGATTTCTGTGTCAGAGAGAGACGGAGTTACACAAGACGAATAGCACTATCTCTTTCCCTCACACGACTCATGATAGCATTGGCACTTCGTAATACGGCCACAGTCAACTGTTAGCGACTAACGACAACTTTTGTCTAATATCATTCCTCAAAAAATCTGGCCATCTTTTTTGGCCTTCTTCACCCTCTCCATCCATTCATATCTATGTTTTTGACACTTTTAGTAACTTGCATTTCATAATTTCCACGGAAATCTTATATTTTAATTTTCAATTACAAAAAAAAAATACTAGCTTTTCTTTTTGATAACGTTTTTATAATAAAGTAGCAATTAGGTAGATGGGACTTGGGAGATGGAGACGGATATAACCATCTCTATCTATATCTTTATTAAAATTCATAACGTGCAACGTTATGAATTTAAGCGTAAGCGTGAAAACGTTACAAACAAACAAACTATATCAGTTAGGATTTCACCTTTACCTCACTGACGATTCAAGCTTGAAGATCCTTTATTACAAATCACCTAATCGCTCGGATACCAAAATTATCTTTACTGCGAATCGTAAAAGTGCGGTTCTTGCACTCAATATTTTTTGAAGACATGAGCAACCTTGGTTTAAAGATAAGTGGCAGTTATCTATAAATTAGTTTAAAGATTGCTGCAATCAGTTCAAATAATTAAAATAATTCGATTGGCATACCGGATAGAAGCGTTTTTGATTAATATTGAAGTTCGGACAGTTTAATGACATTAATTTGATGTAATTAAAACTTCAACTGTTAATCATGATTCCCTATTTGTTTTGAAAGCTTCACTTCCTACCGCTTTTCCTAGACATATTTTAAGAAAAAATCAAGGAAGAATTTTTAATATTTAAATAGTAAAAAGTTGTAAGTTCATAGGTGAAATGAAAATTTTTATTCGAGATTTTGCAACTTTTATTACTTAAGTAGGCATTTCAGTATGTTAGTCATCTGTCTATCCTTTTTCCCAACTTTATTAGGACGGCTCCCAGTTTAGTCAGATTCAGCTGAATACCAGTATTTTACGTGAAGCGGCTGCCTACCAGACATCCACAACCCATTAACTGGGTAACAAGGTACTTCTTGGCAAGACTAGTTTCAGATTTTCTGGCTTCTGACAATCCGTAACGACTGCCAAAGATCTCAAAATGACAGCCGGGACCAACGGCTTATGGTGCTTTCCGAGGTACGGAGAAGTCTCGTTATGTTAAGATGGTCACCCATTTCAGAATATATAGGTACCTAATAATAATTATAATAGATAATTATTCTCTGTTCGAGTATTATTATCTGAGGGAAACATGAAATAATTAATTAAAATAAGGGTGTATTTTAATTATTAAAGGAACGCTAACTAATATTATAATTTTTGTTTGTTGAACCAATTTTGATACAGTATAAGAGATATTTGATAAGAGAGATTTTTGGTACAAAGATATAAGAGACCCTGGAGATGCTAATAGTCTGACGTTCAACGTAGGCAAAACCGCGGGCAAAACCTAGTTACCATAAACATAAGTTACTCATTCAATAACTGAAAAGTTATAAAATTAAACATGACTTAAACGATGATGTAACTCAAATAATGACAAGCTCGCTTCGATCCGTAATAGGGAACACATTAATAGGACAAGTATTTATTCCAATATGACCATGATCTTATTTTGCAGTTAAATTGTTTCATAAGTAAAACTGCCTCATTGATAACACTGGAGTTTCCTGTGAACTGGTTTTCCTGTTGTTGCATTTTGCGATGTAGTAATTGGTATTATTTCTGGGCCCTGAGTCTGCTATTACAATAGTGTCAAAATGGTCTATCATTGATTTCATAATTGTTGATTTTGACAAGTTTGGTAATCTACTAGTATAAAAGCGTCATTATGACTTTCCACTGGTCAACCACTGACACTCCATTGAAATAAATGGTATAAAATGGTAATCTCGTACATAATGACAACTGAATGACAGACGTATGCGGTGATCTGCAAAAATGTTGACAGTTCCTTTGATTAGTGACTTACGATTAGAACGTCATTGTGTAGTCATTGCTTTTAAAAGATCGGTTTTCAAAAAGTATTACGAGATCATTAACCGACCAATGATCGACCATTATGGACTTAGCAGATTGTTGGAATGTCAATTTTATAAAAATAGCTTGACTTGATAGACTTCGGGCCCTGGATAAATGAGTTTAGCAGTCCAAACTATTAAAAAAAATGGTATTTTTTTTGCTTTGAACAACATTGAATTGTCCCGTCACTTGTAAACGTAGAAGTGACGTCAAGCGAAATGTTAACGCACTATTTCTCCCATTTTTGTCTTTCTTGAGCTACTTCATGCCAATTCACCAAAAAGCTATTCAATGCGTCCCGCCATTGACCGCGTGCGGGAGAGGGAAACCTCACGCTCCAGCCGCCGCAATAGAATAAGACGCCCCGGGCGTTGGGAAACGCAGGGCGATTCCCGGCCACCGTAGGCGCGCGCCTGCGGATGGCGAGCTATGGGTGGATCGCCGTCCGATAGCCACCAGGCCCGGTTGGATGGATTTAATTAAAACTTCAATTAAATGTAAAGAAAGAAAGGATATTGTTAAACTGTCGGTTGAACACACCATTGAATTGTCCTGTGTTGAGCTTGATAAGCATGTTGTGGTATGCGTCTACAGACCTCCAAGTTACCAGAATCTATCTGTGTTTGATTCTATAATGGAAGAAGTGTTAAAGAAAGTTAGTACTAGCAGTAAATCAATAATTATATGTGGCGACTTTAATATTAATTTATTGGAAACAAATACAAACAGTATCAGGTTGTTAGGTCTTTTTAAATCATTTAATCTATCTAATGTTTTTAATGAAGCATCCCGTGTGACAGCTTCGACTGCAACCTGCATTGACAACATATTTTGTAATTGTGATTACCTACATAAAGAAACTATAAATAAGTTGCCATCTGATCACAGCGGACAAACAATAACGTTTTGCACCTACATACCTTTACAAAAAATTGAAATAAAATTTAGACCAATAACAGATAAAAATTTGGAGAAACTTAATATTACTTTGGCTAGTAAACTAGGTGCTCATAACTTTAATAACATGGACGACCCCAATGAGTTCTATGCCGAGTTTTTTTCAATATTAAACATGCAATTTAATGACACTTTTCCTATGAAGTCCAAAAGTATTTACACTAAGTTCTTATTTAGCGATTGGGCAACTCCAGGCATTCGGATAAGCAGGGAAAAGCTATATGAACTGTATGGCCTAAAGCAACATATGAATAATACAAGCTTTCATAAGTATGTTGCGAAATATTCAAAAACATATAAAAGCGTATGCAAAATTGCAAAAGCGCTACATATTAGCAATAAAATAAAATCAGCAGACGACAAAATAAAAACTACTTGGAAAATAATAAATAATGAAACAGGTAGAAAAAAACAGCGGGAAACTAAATTTAATTTAAATACTGTACATGGCCCAATAAACTCGGATGAAGAGGTAGCACAAGAATTTGAAAACTTCTTTGCTAATATTCCTCTTAAAACAACAGAAGTTCTCAACTCGTCACCCGAGCTCTCTGCTTCCTTACTTAGAAAGGCCATTATAAAAGCTTTTAAAGATCTTAAAATTAAACCAACAGAAGATCTTTGGGGTATATCTGTAAAAGTTTGTAGGTCTGTCATTGAAACTATTGCCCCCTACTTAGCTGTCATATTTAATACTAGTGTAGACCAAGGAGTATTTCCGGATCTCATGAAACACAGTAAAGTTGTCCCGTTGTTCAAATCGGGCGATTGTCAAGAACCTAACAATTATAGGCCTGTGTCAATTCTGCCAGTTCTCAGTAAGGTGTTTGAAAAGCTAATGCTTAGTCAGATGTTACGTCACTTTAAAGAAAATTCCATCTTTCATGAACAACAGTATGGTTTCACCAAAGGGCGTTGTACAACAGACGCCGGTGTCACACTAATAAAGAACATCTTTAACGCCTGGGAAGAGTCGCAAGACGCCATTGGAATATTCTGCGACCTCTCGAAAGCGTTCGACTGCGTTAACCATGAGACGCTTTTATTGAAACTGGAGCACTATGGGATTAGGAATAGAGCCCTTGATTTACTTAGTTCATACTTGGCAGACAGACAGGTTAAAGTTCAGGTAAACGGTGTAAACTCACAAGGGTCGAAAGTGATGATGGGCGTTCCGCAAGGCTCAATATTGGGTCCATTCCTTTTTTTAGTTTATATTAATGATTTGCCCCATTTAATTCCAAACCAGCCAAACATGGTATTATTTGCGGATGACACTTCATTAATTTTTAAAATAGACCGACGGTCACAAAATTTTGACGAAGTCAATAGCGCAGTTAGTCAGGTCCAAAATTGGTTTACGGCAAACAACTTAGTACTAAATGAAAAGAAAACCAAATGTATTAAATTTACTTTACCAAATGTTAAAAGTAGCAAATGCGACATTATATTGAATGGAGAAAAACTGGAGATCATTAATGAGACGGTTTTCCTGGGAATTACTTTAGATGAGAAATTACAATGGGGACCTCATATAAAATCTCTTGCTGGTCGTCTAAGCTCAGCCGCTTAT
Source organism: Hecatera dysodea (assembly GCA_905332915.2). Taxonomy (NCBI): domain Eukaryota; kingdom Metazoa; phylum Arthropoda; class Insecta; order Lepidoptera; family Noctuidae; genus Hecatera; species Hecatera dysodea. The sequence goes on along the minus strand of HG995299.1, from coordinate 18,878,202 downwards.
GCTGTTAGAAAGATAAGACAGTTAACAGACGTAGAAACCGCACGTTTGGTCTACTTTAGTTACTTTCACAGCATTATGTCATACGGTATTTTGTTGTGGGGTCGGGCTGCTGGCATTGAATCCATATTTATTTTACAAAAGAGAGCTGTCAGGGCCCTTTATAATTTGCGTCCCCGCGATTCTCTTAGAGAAATTTTTAAAAAGATCAATATTATGACAGTCCCTTGCCAATTCATCTATGAAAATATTATGTATGTACGGAAAAATCGACATCTTTTTAGTAAAATTAGTGATAGACACAATTTTAATACTAGAAATAAAGACAAATTAGACCAACCATTTTATAGATTAGCTAAAGTACATACATCTTTTATGGGGTACTGTGTTAAATGTTACAACAAAATACCTTGTAACATATTAGAATTAAATGAAAGAAAATTTAAAACTTTTATTAAAACCACCCTTTGTAAACAAGCATATTACAAATTAGAAGATTACATTCAGGATAAGAATGCTTGGAAACATGCTGGTCTTGCTCCATAGGGCAATCAAGGGTGTAGACAAAATCAAACTGGTTGATAATTTATGAGTTAATTATATTTATGAATGCATTTTTTTTGTGTCTTGTACTTTTTTTTTTCTTTTTATTATTTCAATATTTGTAAATATGTGAGTACCATGGGCATGAGATATTTAGAAGTTTACCTCTGCTGGTAATACTTTGTTCCATAACTAGTATACTTGGTGCATCGTCCTCACATATATGAAGTATTTATTGTATTACCAAATATTGTAAAACATTGATTTCAAAAGAGTAACTATGGAGTTTCTTGTCCGTTCTTCTCCATAAGAATCTACCTTTGCGAATGGACGCTAGAGTCACTTAATTTATGATCTTTTTTATTGATGACGTTCAAAAGTGCCGTTAATGGCCTAATTGAAATAAACGTTTTGAGTTTGAGTTTGTGAGTTTGGCGCGTCGTGTTCCACGCGCGCCTCAAAGACCCCCCACTCATTATTTCCGATTTTGTGCCACATCCTGCCAATTCCTAAAGAATTCGTCTCGCCATCTTTTTCGTGACCACATCTCAGACTATGAATTGCCACGAAAAAATTGGAAGTCTTCAACATATTTCACTTGTATCGATGAAAATACTAGCCATAGTGAATGATTCATAATCCAAGTACCATATAGACAGTAAACAAAGTTGGTAACGACCCAGGGAGTGCCAGCCATTTCGTAGGTGTATGTAAATCTATACTAATATTATAAAGCTGAAGAGTTTGTTTGTTTGTTTGTTTGTTTGTTTGAACGCGCTAATCTCAGGAACTACTGGTCCAATTTGAAAAAATCTTTCAGTGTTAGATAGCCAAACCAACCAATACCAACCAATACCAATACCAATAGGAGCGGAGCAGCGATAAAGAATGTTTTAAAATCGGGGATTCCACGGGGACGAAGTCGCGGACAGAAGCTAGTGTATGATATGTATGTAGGTGTAGTGTATGTAAACAGTAAAAAGAAACCTACCGCGTCATAGAAACGTGTACTATGTAAATAAAACAGCTGGAGCACTAAAAGAACTTGCGTATCTATAGTCAAGTTCGAGGTCGGAAATGCCGCACAGTTAGGTCATGGGCGATTGATAGTTTTAGGTCATGAAACATCGTAACATTAAATGAAACCTAAAGAATTTCCTTCAGAAGACGTCGTTCGAGCCGGCTCGTTTAACAAAGATATTTGGTATAGGAGACAACTGAACAAAACCTAGTAGGTAGGTAGGTAGAGTAGGGAGAACTTTGCTCAGGAGTGAGAAAATCTGGACATGGATGTGACCTGAATAAATCTTTTAAATATTTGGTTATTTATATCTTTAACCTCTTTACCAAGGCAATTGAAAGACTTTCTTATGGAATCAGTTTCCAATTAATTCAATAATTTTCGTCATTGTATCACTCCTTCCAGAGAAAGCATAAGCATAATAATCAGCCTTTTAACGTTCCCACTGCTGGGACACAGGCCTCCTCTCTAGGAGAGGGAATGGGCCGTAATCCACCGCGAGGACCCAGTGCGGGTTGGTGAATGTCACATGTCTTCGAAATATTGGTTCTAGGACATGCCGGTTTCCTCACGATGTTTTCCTTCACCGTTTTGAGAGCAGTGGTGATGAAATTAATTACACAAAAAAATGCGCCAGGGTGGCCACAACTATAGAGTTAGGCCCGGCGCCCACTATCGGCATCGGCACGGCTGAGGATTTTAGGTGATAAAAAGCATTGTACTTTAACTTCATGGCAATAAAGTAGAAGTTAGCCTCAAGCATACCGAAGCGATATTTTTGTTACTACGATCATATATCATGGAAATTTCTACTTTATTGCCATGAAGTTAAAGTACAATGCTTTTTATCACATTAAATCCTCAGCCGTGCCGATGCCGATAGTGGGCGCCGGGCTATAGGCTCCTAGAAAAAAGAAATACTCCCCTTTCTTTGCCTTTAATAAATAAAAATATTACAAAGGTATTTCTCTGATTCTCATTGCAGTCAAGTTCAACAACAACTGTCTATAGTTAAATTGTCGTCTTCAAAGCGAAAGAGTTGAATGTTTAGAGTACTGTAGGTACTTACCCACACTATTTATCAAGCCTCAAACATACACGGCCAACAACTGGAACCTCCAAAGCACATATGTATATTGTCGTCACGGTCTAGAACGCTAGAATCAAGATCTGCACACAAAGATGCTAAGGTCAACGTGTGCCGTATGTAGGCAGGCGTAGGCAGCCTGTTGCCTTGCCTCGGCTATAAAGTGTTGATGTGTATCTTAAACTAGCCGTCCGCACAACTTCGTTTGTGTCACATTTTTCATAACTGCTCCGCTCCTATTGGTCTTAGCGTGATGATATATAGCCTATAGCCTTCCTCGATAAATGGGCTATCTAACACTGAAAGATTTTTTCAAATCGGACCAGTAGTTCCTGAGATTAGCGCGTTCAAACAAACAAACAAACAAACTCTTCAGCTTTATAATATTAGTATAGATAGTATAGATAACTATGAAATAATGTGTGTGTTTCCGAACGCATTTAACACTAATCTCTTCAAAGTTAGAGTGAACAGGCTTCTTCTGGGTAAGCTCATTCCATCCTAGACTTTGTCTCTGTCACCTGTGACCTAGACTAGAGTCAAGAGCAAACCCATTAAAAATAAAAATGACAACTGAAATTAAATTGTAGTAAATTCCTTAGAAATGATATTTAATTTTGACATAATCATAATTTCTCTATTTAATTGTGTATGTTACAAATAGGGTTGTTTCCTGGGGAATAAAAATATGGGTTTTTTATGGAGTATATGCCATGAGCTGACCCGCAGAACTTCGTCTGCGTCAAATAAGAGAGAAAAAAATGGTTTTTGTAATATGTTTCATTGATGCTCCTCTCCTATTGGCCATAGCGTGATGTTATATAGCTTATAGCCTTTCTCAATAAAAGGTTATCCAAAACAAAACGAAATTTTCAATTCGAACCAGTAATCTATACTAATATTATAAAGCTGAAGAGTTTGTTTGTTTGTTTGTTTGTTTGAACGCGCTAATCTCAGGAACTACTGGTCCGATTTGAAAAAATCTTTCAGTGTTAGATAGCCCATTTATCGAGGAAGGCTATAGGCTATATTTTATCCCCATATTCCCACGGGAACGGGAACTACGCGGGTGAAACCGCGAGGCGCTGCTAGTTACTGATATTAGCGCGTTCAACCAAACAAACAAACTCTTCAGCTTTATAATATTAGTGCAGAAATTTAATTATAAAGCTAGTAGTAGATAATTAAAAAACCACTCACTCACTGACTGATTGACATAATTGTTCTCCCACTTGCCGTGCCAGGAGGGGAAAACTTTTTATGGGGTTGTATAGAAGGTGTCGGGGTGAGTATGGGAAAAATCTGAAACTACCCCTTTTCAACCCCCTTCTTTCAACCCCATTGCTTATCTCAGAAACCTGACGTCGAAGAGAAAAATGGTTTTCGGGGTTGTATAGAGGGTGTTTGGATGAGTAGAAAACGAAAAAAAAACTACCCCTTTTCAACCCCCTTTTTACAACCCCTTTGCGTATCTCAGAAATCTGACATTTTAGAGAAAAATGGTTTTCAGGGTTGTATAGAGGGTGTCTGGATGAGTATATGGCCAATAAAAAATTCAACCCTTTTCAACCCCCTTGTTTCAACCCCTTGGCATATCTCAGAAACCTGACATTGTAGAGAAAAATGGTTTTCGGGGTTGTATAGAGGGTACCTGGTTGAATATATGGCCAAAAAAAAATTCAACCCTATTCAACCCTTTTCAACCCCCTTCTTTCAACCCCTTTGCGTAACTCAGAAATCTGACATTGTAGAGATAATAATTGTTAGTCAAAAAATACTAAAAAGACACCGCGGGTTGCTTGCAACTCGCGCCCCCAAGCGGAATACTAGTTTAATTATAAAGCTAGTAGTAGACTTATACATATGTACCTATAAGTGATATAGTGTAATATAGTGGATCCGGAACTCCTTTCTCCTGAGGGTCTCAGGGCGGAAGCAAGGAAAAATTACCGCGAGAAAAACATTTCCAAAAAATATAACTAGTTTCTATACCCGCTACATCGTTCGCGAGGATGTCGGAAGTATCCCTAGGGAACATACTTCAAAATGAAAAAGTATCCTTCATGCCCATGACATGGTCTACCTTTGTTTCAGCCAAATCTGTTCAAGTATTTAATCGTTAAGAGGCAACAAAGACAGAGAGTTACTTTCGCATTTATACTAATATTATAAAGCTGAAGAGTTTGTTTGTTTGTTTGTTTGTTTGAACGCGCTAATCTCAGGAACTACTGGTTCGAATTGAAAAATTCTTTTTGGGTTGAATAGACCATTTATCGAGGAAGGCTTTAGGCTATATATCATCACACTTAAGCCAATAGGAGCGGAGCAGCGATAAAGAATGTTTTAAAATCGGGGATTCCACGGGGACGAAGTCGCGGGCAGCAGCTAGTTATTAATATCGTGTGTTATCGCATGCATCCTCTTTAGTTACATCTGTGATTCTGATTACATAGACCATCAACCACTATGATTTGTTATATAAAAACTTTGACCGATAAACCTGAAATCTAAAAAAATAACATAATATTTACTATTTTGGTAGTGGGCCACACTAATTTGTCACTATCACTATTACATTCAATCCCCTTCACCAATATCAATGCACAATTTTATTTATCTATACTAATATTATAAAGCTGAAGAGTTTGTTTGTTTGTTTGTTTGTTTGTTTGAACGCGCTAATCTCAGGAACTACTGGTTCGAATTGAAAAATTCTTTTTGGGTTGAATAGGCCATTTATCGAGGAAGGCTTTAGGCTATATATCATCACGCTTAAGCCAATAGGAACGGAGCAGCGATAAAGAACGTTTTAAATTCGGGGATTCCACGGGGACGAAGTCGCGGGCAGCAGCTAGTACTAATATATAAAGCTGGAGAGTTCGTTTGTTTGTTTGAACGCGCTAATCTCAAGAATTACTGGACCGATTTGAAAAAATATTTCAGTATTACATAGTCCATTTATCGAGGAAGGCTATAGGCTATTTATCATCACGCTAAGACCAAAAGGAGCAGAGCAACAATGAAGAATGTTTAATAACTATTCCACGCGCACGAAGTCGCGGGCAGAAGTTAGTTCCTAGATAAAATCATATCACACTTCAACTCATTTCCTGCCTTTCACGTCTGTCTTTTAAACTATTTTATCATAAAAAACCTTGTATAATTAGCAGACATTATATTGTTTTCCAGTCTCAATATCGTTATGCAGATTGACTAAGAGTGGTCCAAATTGGCAGGTCACCTTTATAAGTTGCATATTTTGTAAGCGTCGTTGAAATATGGGTTTTATTAGGTAACAGAGACATTTTATATATTGAGGTCGACTTTTGTCTGTCACCGGTTTATAATATTCCACCTGTAACGTTGCGTGGAATTCCGTTGCAGGTGGTCACTCAGTTTAAATATCTCGGTCACGTGGTCACGGATGGTCTTACGGACGACCAGGATATTGATAGGGAACGTAGGGCGTTGGCGGCCCGATGCAATATGCTTGCTCGCAGGTTTGCGCGGTGCACGAAGGAGGTAAAGCTAACTCTTTTCAGAGCTTACTGCCAGACGTTTTACTCGTGCAGCCTGTGGATTAGGTATACGCAGAAGGCTTACAGCGCCTTGCGTGTCCAATATAATAACGGGTTGAGGATGTTGTTGGGACTGCCTCGGTTTTGCAGTGCATCTAGCATGTTTGCTGAAACGAGGCTGGATGACTTTTATGCCATCATGCGCAAACGAAGTGCATCTATGCTACGGCGATTCCGAGGTAGTCCGAACAATATTTTGGGTACACTGGCGGACAAAATAGATGGGCCGTTTATTAGGCACTGGGCTGGGAGACATGTGCGTACAGACGTACATGTGCAAAATTAATGTTACTATTATTTATTTTTTACTAACATTAGGTTAAGGTAATACTAACACAATATGGATCCTGTTATCTGAAATAAAGAAGTTATTATTATTATTATTATAGCTTACTCTGTAACATTATCAAAATAGGTATCTTGACAGATTAAAAAACTCGATAAATTATGAACTGAACATTTCTTGTAGAATGAGATGATTGTAAATTTTATATTGTCTCTGTGTTGTTCCGAGAATTTGTTAACTGACCAATCAGCCTATAATTGGTCTGCTTTGCTATGATACAAAAATTACAAACGGGGTCTGTGTGAGGTGGCATTATTATTCACATATGTAGCTCACAAATATTCAATTCTGATAGTGTTTTGTTATTTGACATAATACTATTAAATTCGTTCTTAAAATAGGACCAGCTTTAGAGAAGTTGATTGATTTGTCCACCGCCATTTTGTTGAGCAACGCATTCCCACCAGAGACGTGCCATTGGAAAAGCATGATGAAAGACACAGTGATAGTCACAGCACAAATAAATATTATTCATTCGGTATCACTAGCGGCATCTAGTATCGAGTAGCAGAACTAGTAAAGTCAAAAACATTCGAGATTTTTCTATGCTAGAACATTCTAGAAGTCTTGAACCCTAGTCAGTCGCGACCGATATGTACGCGAACTTTCTGGAATTTTCTACAATGTCGCGAGTCTTATTGTCCGGTTGAGCAGTAACCAGCCTTAGTGTGCTGAACTGCGAGTGAAAACAGACCGAGTCAGTAGTATAGTAGAGTCGAGAGTATTTGCGATACAAGTGATAACTTCGAGAGCGATCTTCAACTGCGAACGTAGGTAAGTGATTAGTACTTAGTGGGATTGTGTTTCATAATTAGTAAGTTTAAAATGTATATTAGTGTTCTGTAATTAAAGTGTCATTTTTGGTTATTTAATCGGCTGATTTTATTGTAACGAACCCGTAGCTCGTAATGTGGAACCATTAGCCTCTTTTTCTTGTATTGCAGGGATGCAGTATTAAAAGAAAGATTTGCCAGAGTTTGCCTCACGCCAAGGTTCTGCTACCATTTCCAACTACTTATGTGTATGAAGCGGGATTTTAATTAGATGCCAATCGTTTGTGGATATTTTTATGATGGATTAGGTAGTGGTTTTAACTACAAGTGCTTTAAACATCCGCAATTATAAGGAACTTCCGGACCAATTTAATCATTATTTCGTAGGTACAATGTTTCCGACACTTCCTGTATCTAACTATGTATTACATATGTGTGTATCGATTTGTGATAACATGGTATTTTCAGTGAAACCCGATAAGTGTGATCCCAGCTTTAAGGATAGTAATTAGTGGTTTTAGCGTGTCGTTACGTAAATTGTGGGGAAAATATGGTAAAGTGCCAAGTATGACGTATGACGAAGTTCATAGCATTACACTGTATGTTATTACCTACGTTGTTACCTAATAATGCTCATGGTAAAGAAAGCATAATAAATTGAAACAACGGTATGCCAGCCTGCACTGTTGAAAATTTTTACCGACTTCAAAAAAGGTGGAGGTTCTCAATTCGCCTGTATTTTTTTGTGTGTTCATAACTTTTTAGTAGGTGTACCGATTTTGACGATTCTTTTTCTATTCGAAAGCTGGTGCTTGTCATGGTCCCATTCAAATGAGTGAGATCTGATGACTAGTCGACGGAAAATGAACAAAAGCTGTATGCGTAGGTCCAAACCATCGCATACAGATTTTGTTCATTTTAGATTTTATAGCATCGTAGTATTTCGAAGTGGTTCCTTTGTAATTTGGTGAAGATCTGATGAAGAACTTCGGAGATAAGCAACGGAACTCTTCTATAAATGATAGCTAATCTTCCGGGGTAGCTGAAATGGCTGTATATTTGTTTACACCAGTTTATAACATATACCAGTATGGTATCACCGCTGAAAAGTGTTTTTTTTTTTTTCAATAAATACAAACTTCATCCAAAAAATACACTAAAAAATTCGGTATCAAAGAAACGCAAAAACAACATGTAGACAAAATAGTACATTTTAGGCACAATCCAGATATAGCTTTTGATCTCCGAGTTTTTTTATCTATAATCTGTATCAACCATTCATTTTATGATTTAACAATTTCTTGAAATGACGCATAGGATTGTATCTTTCTTATCTTCAGTGATTGACGTTTTTATATTATTTTTCATCGTCTTCACATCTTCTAAAAGTGTTTCTTTCCTAACTTGCTAAATGCATAGTTACAGACACATTGTAAAAGCAAAAGTATCTCAAAAATACTAAGAGCAAGATACTAGCTAGACAAAACGACCGTCTATAGCTATAACGATATTCGATAAATAAATATTATACATACAGACGAATTGAGTACCCCCTCCTTTTTTTGAAGTCGGTTAAAAATGGAAGATACCTACTCGTATTGACGCCGCGTGACATTTCGGATGCATTTTTCGGTCGCATAAACTGTGGACTTTTTAACAATCATTATTCTGATAGTAAAAGTCATCCTGAATCCCAAGGTCAACGGAGACTGGTTAATCCTGGTTAGGTGGTACTGGGTTCGATACCCATCGACAAAAAAGTGACATGGGATTTTCCATTAGGAATTTCTCTGTGACAACCTGAACTTTGGAAATTGAAAGAAAGCATATTATTAATATTATACCTAATATATTTATTTAGCACATATGAAACACGCACAGTACATACTAATAACAAAAAAGAAAAGATAGGCAGCTATTCCAAAAACTAACCTCAAAAAGCAAGTATTATTTCTGATAGATGGCAGTGACTTGAACCTTATGTATTCATAGGGCATAAACTTCGTTTTAATCTCATCAATGCAGTGCCTTAAAGCCTTAAGTAAAGTTTTGAAAGGTCCTTCCAAAACCCAAAACCTTTCAAAATTTTACTTAAGGCTTTAAGGCACTGCCTATGGAACTTTCTATCAAATTCAATAGCGCAGTTTCTAAGTCACAGCTTTAGAAGAGGAGATCTTAATGATGATAAATTATGTCTCACAAAGGCTTGATAGTCCAGTACACACGACAGTTGGAAAGCAGACCGGTTTTAGAACTCTTTTGTCAATGTTCAGAGTACTTTACGTCTCGATATTTAATCCTTTTGTTATGTACGCTTATTTCATTACTTAGTTACACATTAAATAAAACCTTTAGTTACCTACTTCTTGGTAACACACTTAACTTGCCTAAACTATGACGTCAGAGAACAAAGTCAGACTTTTTTTTCGGGATGGGAAATCATCAAATGATTTCTCCCGCTCTGGGCGGAGCGGAAGGGAGTGTCAGACTCTTACTGACTAAATCCCATCCGTGTTCCTCCTAGTGCCTTTTGCGTTCCAGGGCCGCAGTGACTCTTTCGAACAAATTCCGCAACGAACAATGTCAGCCTTAGTTTAGGAATTGAATAAAAACCCTGGCAAATTCCAGCATAAAAGTATGGTTTGACCAGTTCTAACTACAAATTCTCATTCATCTTACTACTAGTAGGTACTACTAGTCAGCTACTACAACTATTCATCTTACTACTACTACTACAATGTCTGCCTTTCATTTTCATCACATAATTGTTTAATCTATACTTCTATACTAATATTATAAAGCTGAAGAGTTTGTTTGTTTGTTTGTTTGTTTGAACGCGCTAATCTCAGGAACTACTGGTTCGAATTGAAAAAATATTTTTGGGTTAATTAGACCATTTATCGAGGAAGGCTTTAGGCCATATATCATCACGCTTAAGCCAATAGGAGCGGAGCAGCGATAAAGAATGTTTTAAAATCGGGGATTCCACGGGGACGAAGTCGCGGGCAGCAGCTAGTAAGTAATAACCTAACTACGTATGTTGGTACCTACGTAGATTAAGACTAAAATGAAAAATTGATTATTTGTAAAGTTCTTAGGGTTCCGCAGCCAAGATTGCGAGTGAGTTTTAGCCATTAGAGTCTGACAATGCCTCTCGCTCCGCCCTGAGCGGGAGAGGTCATTAAATGAAAAAAAAAGGTTCCGTAGCAAAATTACATAACTGAAACCCTGTTATTTTCGTTCTGTCAATTTTAGTATACCTTAAATTCACGTGCTTAAAGGTAAATTTACTACCTAAGCAGTTAGTAACCATAAGCGTATAAATATTTACAGTAATATTCTTCACATTAGCCCAGTATTATGATTGTAGTCTTCAAAAATAACAGCACATTAAAAGTTCGTATGCAAACTAGACTGTGACTCGTGCCAGACGATTTCCTGCAGAAATACAATGCTGAGATAAAGTCATTTTCTTGTTGGGTTCGAGTACATTACTTACTAACGGTTTACTGAGGTCTGTCTAGGTGATTTTTGCTCAGGTGGGATTTCGGTTAAACAGTTTCGAAATGTGTGTATAATGTCAGGTTCGTAACAATTAGGAGACGTTCGGCTTGAACGCGCTAATCTCAGGAACGGTCCGATTTGAAAATATTATCACGCTAAGACCAGTAGGAGCAGAGCAGCAATGAAGAATGTTGCAAAAACGGGGTAATTTTTTATCTCTTTCTCATATGACGCAGACGAATTTGCGCAGATCAGCTATGTATATCGGTTTAAAGAAAACTTTATTCCCAATAAAGACATAGGTCACTTACTTGAGAACAATACTAAAAATATAGATTACAATATCTTCGTCATCAGTATTACAATTTAATAGTTACCCATCCAATGCATTCATTTCTCCAGAAGTGATCGATCCGCAATTATGTGCTGGCTAAGTTGAGTTTTGAATGCATTGTAGGAGTGTACATTTCTTATACAGGACGGTAATTTGTTATAAAGCTGTAAAATATGACTAGGTGATCCGCGCAGCTTCGTCTGGTCTAGGTACATCTCTGAAGTATTACTTCCACTGAAACCTTTAGAAAGCAACATCAACATAGGAAATTGTTTTCGCTAATCTGGTTCTGGTAAAACAACGTGAGATTGTCATATTTAAATCAGATGATTAACTCTGTCAAAATTTGTTACAGACATCATCATATTTATTTTTCCCTAAAATTCCGTTCAACCGAGACCTCGCCTTTTCATCATAGAATGGCAAAAGAAACCGAACTCTCCGGACCAAAAAAGTAGATCAGATTTTACTGATTCTTTTCTTTTCGTAAATACTTATGTTAGACAAGATCTTGAATACAGATAACCAGTCATTTGCATATTAAATTATGTATCCTGTAAACTTGTAAATCACCATTATCATTTAATTTGCATAAAAGATCGTTAAATACAATTAATGTTCATTGAATATATTATGACATAAATAATCGTGTCAACATACTTATACTTGTTGTAAATGCCACAGTTATGAAATGATTGATTAAGAAATATTTTCCGTTATAGCGAAGAAATACGTTACTTCGTTATGGCGGAAAATATTTCAAAGAGAGTGTCAACCCTCTTTGTTATTTTAATGACTTCCTAGAGAATCTGCTCAAGTATTTTATACTAGGTATTTTAAGTGCGACTCTTCATAAAGGAACATCTACACGTCTGAGAAGTGATACCAATCTGCACTAAATTATTAACTCAAAAACCACTGAGCCGATTTCACCATTAGAATACTACATTATCCCTGAGTTACATAGGCTATTTTAAAATAAATAAATGTCCACGCCTGGAGCCGTAAGCTGGGAGGGGCTGCAAGTCATCTAAATATATATAACTCAAAAGGGACTGACTGACTGACATAGTGACTATCAACGCACAGCCCAAACCACTGAACGGATCGGGCTGAAATATGGCATGCAGGTAGATATTATGACGTAGGCATACGCTAAGAAAGGATTTTTGAAAATTCGTCCCCTAAGGGTGTGAAAAAGGGGTTAACATTTTGTATAGAATTGCACGTGAACAAAGTCGCGGGCATAAGCTAGTCTGTAAAGCTTATACTGTGGCTTTTACTATGAACTAAGTATGGAGGGTCTTAACCCTCCATACTTAGTTCATAGTAAAAGCCACAGTATAAGCTTAATTAAGTAGACGTTTCCTTTGGATCTGGATGGACTGCATGACAGGCTTACACTTATTTCCCCTTAGAAGACCAAGAGAATAAGTCGTAACCACTCTTGTCCACTACAGATTGGCGAATGTCATATCTACGAATTTGGGGTTCGAGGATAAGCCGGTTTCATCACGGTGAAAAAAACCTTTCGTAAAAGCTATGATGTGGAAAAATAAGACTTAACGCCAGTAGACAAGGTTGTTAACTATGCTCGTTGGCCTTGGATGATGGTGGCGCTCAAATCTCTACAGTATATCAGCATTACTATTTACACTAGTCAAAGTCAATTCAACTATTTCAACAGGCACTTTTGAACGTCAAAACAGATTAAAAATAAAATATTATAGTGACTCTAGTTGTACCTATGTACTTAACTATTATATAAGACCACTTAATCAAAAAGATAATTATCAAGAATGTCTGTCTGAAGGGCTTATTACGTATCTGTATTATTTTTCAGTGACAGCCCTATGTCTTATCCGCGGTTCTTAACAGCCTACCCGTCCGTAATGTTGGTAAACAATGATTTTCTCAGTAAGTAATGTAAGTACTTTCACTCAGTTTGTCTACAATCCAGGCAGACTGCAATCTAGCGCGTCTAATGTTCTAGGAAGGTAACGTCTTGGGTTGCGTTGACCGATTGTACGATCAGCAAAACAATAAGAGGCGGAAAATGTATTATATCATCATTCATCTTTCTATTACCCTTTTCCGAAAAATCTAGGCTAATTGATTAAGTATCTAGTTACTTTCGCGCCATAGACAGTTTAAATGTGTTCTGTTTTGACTGTGGTGTGACCAGAGACTCGTGGTAGTCGTGCCCGGTCCTGACATTGTTTTTAGTTTTAATTGAAACGTTATTTTTTGTTTGTTTTTAAGTTACTAATGGCGGGCGGAATAAACGAGTTTTCTTTCTTCTTTCTTTCTTTATTTATACATCTTCTTTCGTGTACCCGCACAAAAAGCTCTATGCAGCAGAAAATAAGGTTTATCGAGCATCCACGACTATGCACTTAAGCTAGTCTTTCACTAGCTAGCTAGCTAGTCTTTTGCTAGTCTTTTAAATATGTATGTTAGTCTGTAAGGTATATATGTTATGGGTCTTTGTTACCCGAAATAAAAGTTATATTATTATTATTATTATTATTAGTACATACTCGTAGATCTTCACTTTATGAATTCTACAATTATCAACGATTATTGCAACTCCAGTTTCCACATCCACGTTCTTAACTCGTCATGCATGCACGCATTCACACGCTATAAAAATATAATTCAGCAGCTTTTTGATAACATTTTTAGATAGGTACACAATTTTGATGCTGTCCGTACCCTTTCGTTAATATCATATTATCACAAATATCAATTGTTTGTTGAAGGTAAAGTGGCACTCAGGCTTCTGGAAACGTAAACTATTCAACAATACCTAATCCATTGTCAATATCACTGAGGACGCTAATTGAATATTATCTTTCGATCAAGGCTGTTGAAATAATTAACATGTTAGTCATTGATAGTTAGTAAGTTACGGAAAACTACCTACTAATGCTTGTGGACGAAGAAATTTATAAACAGAAAATTGAGACAAGTTTCTGTACAAAAGAAAACAAACATGCAGGTAAAGTAGGACAGACGCCCAGCAGCCCTATTATGACGTCTTAAATCCATCATGATTTCTGTGTCAGAGAGAGACGGAGTTACACAAGACGAATAGCACTATCTCTTTCCTTCACACGAATCATGATAGCATTGGCACTTCGTAATACGGCCACTGGGCCTAGAGAATCGCAAGGCAATTCCCGGCCACAGTAAGGACGGCGAGCGTTAGGTGGCTCGCCGTCCGATAGCAACCAGGCCCGGGTCGACGGCGCGTCGTGTTCCACGCGCTCCTCAAAGAGATGTCAGCATAGACGGGGGGGGGGGGGGGGCTAGCCAGCAGGGTTTCGGATTTCGTACGAAAGAGTCACCGCGGCCCTGAAACGCAAAGGGCACTAGGAGGAACACGGATGGGTTATAGTCTGTAAAAGTCTGACACTCCATTCCCAGAGCGGAAGAAGTCACTTGATGATTGCCGATAACATGAAAATTTTGTTCAGCATTCTAGAGTAAAAAAGTAAGTCAAAGTCAAAAGTAATGTACAAGTGGTATGAATTAGAACCATTATCAAAATTAATAACTGTGTATTACCATCAATACAGTTACATTCAATGAGCATGAAGTTACAGGCATACACTTTAAAATAAGAGATACTATAAAACTGACTTTATTACTGAAGATAATAGCTTTTTTACCGACGCCAAGTAACGCTGATCGTAAAAATATGGTATTTAATATCACTTAGAAGACACACGAGGATACAGTGAGAGTGACATCATAATGTATTTCCAATGTACAACTCTGATGCTCAAACTTTGACCGCAGAATCGAATCTAAGAGATCGAAGCTTTGTGAAGAAGTTTTAAACAGTGCGAAGTAAAAAAAAAACTTTTTTAAATACCTATTACCCACCTACTCAATAAAATATAGGGTTACCAAATCCAATGTATTTTGTTAATTTTTTGGTGTTTTAGTTAAATAGTCGAGATATTATTAGTCACGATTTTGCTAGAACTACTTTACTAATTTCAGTTACGTAGGTAATCCGAAGTTCAGGAGCAGATTTTTCGTATATCGTGTGCCATTTCTTTGATCAAAACCAGATTTGCGAAAAGAAAACTAAAATAAGGAAGAGCTTCCTGTATTGATTCACCATAGATCCCTTGATCCGCTGCATCAAATTAATTTGTAGTGCTAAGAAAACCACCGTAGGCGCGGGCTTGCAGATGGCGAACTATGGGATAACAACCAGGCCCGGGTTGACGGTGGTCGTGTTCTACGCGCGCCTCAAAGAGATATCAGCAAAGAAGACGCGGTCCCATAGGGTCAGTGCCTGCTAGGGTTGCGGAATTTGTTCAAAAGAGTCACCGCGGCCCTGGAACGCAAAGGGCGTTAGAAGGAACACGGGTGGGTTTTAGTCAGTAAGAGTCTGACACTCCCTTACGCTCCACCCAGAGTGGAAGAAGTCATTTGATGATTTCCCATCCAGAAAAGACATACAGACTTTCGCAATTATAATATCTTCATCATAAATCATCATGTTTCAACATCAATCAAGATGATACTATAATTTTATAGTTCTTTGATTCATCGTGTGTAACCTCGATTCGATCATGAATGTCAGTGATTATTGCGTGAGCCTATTCATTTGATTGCGTTCGTATTTGTGGGAAGGATTTTCGTATAGGCTATTATTACCTACATATTACTTTTGATAAGGATTTTTATTTTTTTCAATACATTTATTCACTTCATTTTTCACTTTTTACTGAAAGATATTTAAGAAAAACAGTTGATTGTTGTTTAGCCTAATGTTCAGCCCGAGACTTGTTGCGGAATTGGTTCGAAAGAGTCACCGCGGCCCTGGCACGTAAAGGGCACTAGGAGGATCACGGGTGGGTTTTAGTCAGTAAGACTCTGACACTCCCTTCCGCCCTGCCCAGAGCGGTAGAAGTCATTTGATGATTTACCATCCAGAAAAAAAGTTACCCAATACTTTCGACTACCATCAGAAGGTGCTCTTACTCGGCAGGAGGGTCTAGTTTTTACATGTAGCTTTGTTGCTAGTTATTAAGAATTTCGGGAAGTGTTTTTGATAACGAAGGCTAGCTAATATAGTATGTACTCATCTCGACTCTAAATTGAAAACTCTCTAGGCATTAGCCCACTCCTGATTATGGTATTATGCTAGGCATTAGCATTTTTAATTTAGACAGAATAAGAGTGTGTTGTGACAGAGCAATTAGCACTAATCTTGATGATAAAAGGAAAGGGATGAACGATAAGATGAATTATAATACATTTTAACACGAGATCTCGCGGCAGGTAAGATAAGTTTTAGAATGTTTATGACCCATTAAAGTGAAACAGTCGCACAATCATGATGGCAGCCCTGATAGAAGAACATTCAATTGATACAGCTATTAATATTCACATCACGGTTATTTGCGGTGATGGAATCAAATGAGCTCTCAATTTGGCATTAATAACGGATTCAGCTATCATTGTTGTTAGGTACCTACTTCAAGAACGCGTCTTCCTTCCTTTGCGACAATGTTTTAATACAGCAGTTTTAATATTATCGTTTATTAGTCGTTTTAATACAGCAGTTTTAATATTATCGTTTATTAGTCGTTTTAATACAGCAGTTTTAATATTATCGTTTATTAGTCGTTTTAATACAGCAGTTTTAATATTATCGTTTATTAGTCGTTTTAATACAGCAGTTTTAATATTATCGTTTATTAGTCGTTTTAATACAGCAGTTTTAATATTATCGTTTATTAGTCGTTTTAATACAGCAGTTTTAATATTATCGTTTATTAGTCGTTTTCCTTAGGAGGAGACGATCGACCCGTGCGGCTGATATAATTTAGCCACGAAATTATAACAGCCGCACGGGTCGATCGTCTAGGTTAAGCAACGCTTGCCGAGGTTGGTCTGTGGATGGGTGACCATCTTAACATAACGAGACTTCTCCGTGCCTCGGAAAGCACGTAAAGCCGTTGGTCCCGGCTGTCATTTGGAGATCTTTGGCAGTCGTTACGGATTGTCAGAAGCCAGAAAATCTGACACCAGTCTTGCCAAGAAGTACCGTGTTCCCCAGTTAATGGGTTGTGGAGGTCTGGTAGGCAGCCGCTTCACCTAAAATACTGGTATTCAGCTGAATCCGGCTTGACTGGGAGCCGGCCCCAATGTAGTTGGGAAAAGGCTAGGCAGACGATGAGTCGTTTTGCTTAGCCACTTACAAAGTTTTTTGCATGCCATATATTTATAATCATCATTATTCTAGCCTGGCCTTTTTCAAATAATATGTTGGTATAAGATAACCCTATCTAATCGTAAGCACCTGCAGCTTTTTGTCTATACCTATGCATACCTACACTAATTAAAATGGGAGCTTTCGAAATTAATGAAAATACAAACGACTTCTAAATAAAAAAAAAAACACTAACAAAGTATACCATACCTTTTCGGAAGTCGGTGTTTTTGGTTGTTTCTTCATTTTTTGACACCGATTTCCAAAATTAAAATCACTAAATAGTATAAAACAAAGTCGCTTTATCTGTCCCTATTTCCCTACGTATGCTTAAATCTTTAAAACTACGCAACGGATTTTGAGGCGGTTTTTTAAATTGATAGAGTGATTGAAGAGGAAGGTTTATATGTATAATACATGCATATTATAGTAGAGGAAACATTAGTATCTACATTGCACCCCTGCGAAGCCGGGGCGGGTCGCTAGTTTAGTATTTTTAACCGACTTCTAAAAAAGGAGGAGGTTCTCAATTCGGATGTTTGTATTTTTTTTTTTTTTTATGTTTGTTCGCGCATAACTCCGTCGCTTGTGAACCGATTTGAAAAATTCTTTTTTTGTTGGAAAGGGTATACTTCCCAAATGGTCCCATGAAAATTTTATCGAAATCAACCAAGCGGTTTTCGAAAAATCTAAAAAAATATCTACTTTGTCTACATTGACGACCTCTTAGTGTACTCTGCAAAGGAGCAGTACTTTTTTTTTTACACCAATGTGATTGGTTCGTTAAGGTGGGGGAGGGGAGGGGGTGTAGGTACCACTAAAAAGTGAAAAATAAAAAACTTTTTAACAAAAAAATACAACCGACTTTTACACAAAAATTCAAAAAAGTGCAAAATAACTTTAATTTCGGAAGTCGGTGTTCAAAAAACGAAAAAGCAACCACAAACACCGAGTTCCGAAATTAAAGTTATTTTGCACTTTTTTGAATTTTTGTGTAAAAGTCGGTTGTATTTTGTTTATAAACAATAAACAGATATGTATGCGATTTCAGCAATCTCGGAAGATTTGTTTTAATTTTTTTAAGAGTTCCGTTGCCTACCTCCGAAGTATGTCATCAGATCTTCACCAAATTTAAATGGGACCACACGACAAGGACCAGAAAAATAAAACATACATCCGAATTGAGAACCTCCTCTTTTTTTATGTCGGTTAAAATAATAAATAAATAAAATATAAATATCTTGGGACAACTCACACAAGGCTATCTGATCCCAAGCTAAGCAGAGCTTGTGTTATGGTAACCAGACAACTGATATACATACTTATATGATTTATAAATACATACATATTATAGATAAATCACACCCAGACACAGAACAAACAATCATGCTCGTCACACAAAGTTTGTCCTGGGTGGGAATCGAACCCACGACCTCCGGCTTAGCAGTCAGGGCCGCTAACCACCAACAGGCCCGTCATAATCATAGGTATATACGTAGCTTGTGATTTATCTTTATTTATTTACTCGCGGGACATTTTCCTTGTTAAGGCTCATTTAGTAACAGTGGTCAGAAGATTAGCTCAATTAAGTATGTAATGATAATAATTTGATCATCTCAAAAGATATGTTTTATCAATTTGTAATTACGTATGTAACCAGTTTAAATGATGAATATATGTGTATTTACTGTGGTTAAACCAGTGATATAATATCATCAAGATGCGATCGAAAATACCAATTTTCCAAACTTAGATTTCAGCACACGGCTAGATCATGTTTTGGAATAGATCATAGTATACTTTCATCCCGGAGTATTTCATCCCCTTGTGATATTTGTAACTTTTACGCGAACGAAATCGGTGTCAGAATCTAGTTCCATCCAACACATGCTAATCGAAATTACAATAGTTGAGTTCAATCTAAAACTGACCTCAAACTTATTGAAAAACTTTCACTAGTAATACAAACACGTTAATTGTACCCAGGTAATTAACTAACTTGACTCATCTAAGTGAAAAATTACGTCAGTTTTTACTTACATACATATATCTAACTAACTTAGCACGATTGCTTCAGCCACAGATAACAGATTTTGTAAGTACATTTAATTTGACAGCTAATTTCGTTTATGTTTTGTGAGCACAAAGTAAGCTAAGTATTTGTTTTTAATCAAATAGGTAACTGAACCTCGTTCAGCTAAGACACTTTGCCAAATGATATTCTGCTGTAGAAGCAGCTTATTTTTAAAATAACGAGTTACTTCAAAAGATCTTTACATTTAAATAAAAGTTCGGAGGACCTTTTTTTTGAATGGGAAATCATCAAATAACTTCTCTTGTCCGTCCGTCAATAATATAAATAAACAAATCCATGCTGATATTATAAATGCGAAAAGTAATCTGTTTGTTACTTTCGGCTAAACGGATATGGATGTAACGGCTCGCGAATAGATCATTTCCTGGAATAGGACATAGGATAATTTGTATCCCGGTAGTTTGTCCCCTTTTTCTAGGATAATTTGTATTCCGGTAGTTTGTCCCCTTTTTCTGGATGTGTAATCATCAAATGTCTTCTCCCGTTCTGGGCGGAGCGGAAGGGAGTGTCAGACTCTTACTGACTAAACCCCACCCGTGATCCTCCTAGTGCTCTTTGCGTTCCAGGGTCACAGTGACTCTTTCGAACAAATTCTGCAAACCTGACTGCCATCTGAAGGCCTAACACGATTGTTTCTGACGTATAGTAACGAAGGTAACGTAAAGTTTTACCAGAACTCGTTTCACACATAATCCATATTTGAATCTCTAATATACTAATATTATAAAGCTGAAGAGTTTGATTTTTTGAACGCGCTAATCTCAGGAACTACTGGTTTGAACTATAACTTCACACTACGACCAATATGAGCAGAAATATCTTTGTATTTGCGATCATTTTGATCCCATCCATAAAAAAAAGCCTTCAGATTTACCAAATACAATAAAGAACAAATACTTTGGACAGGCCCTTTTGAACTGGTCTAAGAGTCGGCTGTTCATGGTAAAGCTTAGTAATGGAAACGCGATCCTAAATTCTGAATTTCACAAACGCCGGTTTCACAAACATAATTATCTATAACAAATAAACATTTCAGACTAAACCATGAACTTTATAACTGAAACCACAGGACCACGATCTCTCCACACTACTCCATTTCGTAAGTAGGTACATCTTGCATCAAACATCTTCGTCCAGACATCCGTACATTTTACAAACAAACAACAACTTCCATCCTGAACCAGTATTTATAACTTCAGCTCTTTATTTAGCGTGATTGTTAAACCACAGGGTGATTGACTCTCGTGGACGATTTTGGGACTTGCTTCACCAAAATAGTACTCAGCTTGCGCTAAACATACAAACAAATCCTCCTCACACGAATTTGAATCGTAGTTTGAAGAAGCAAAGGTGGAATATGGTGTGTACAATGGTGGTATTGAAAGGATACGTACGCGGAACACAAAAATGCGAAGAGAATTCATAATGAATGTAATTTGACACGTTTCCGAATTGGACGTGAATTTGTTATTAGTTTATAATCTAGGGGATTTAGTCTAGTCACGATTTCTTGGGAGTTTAAGCAGTGAACGCAAATAAAACATGGAAGCATTACTTCAAGGGATCTAAGCGCGAATCGTGACCCAAAAATCCAAACAAACATCGAAACCTCGTCGCTGATTCGCCGAACCACACCAACAACAACATTATTGAAATACGATGCACAGTTAAAAATTGACCTTATTTCCCAAGTATTTGGGTTTAAATGACCATGTAACGAATAGGCCGTGTAACTAAACACGTGAGCGGCGCAATCGGTAAGCCCCGCCTACCGCAGCGCAATGTGCTTTGGGTCATTTTTTTGAGTTAGGAATGCTTCCATGTTTTATTTGCGTTCACTGGTTTTAAGTGATTTTTGTGTACGGTTTGCGTCTGTGGGTACTTTGTTAAAGAGAAATTTCTTCTAATTATTTTCCTTTTACCTTTACCTTTCAATCAATGGAGATTCTCTGGATACAATAAGTGCCCTTTTTGAAAGGACCCGTTTTTAACTCCCCGCCCGGCTCTTCTCCTCGGACAAATGGTAACCTTATGTCAATCCATAGCCTCAGGTGGAATTATTACATGGATCACTTCACGCTTTAATAGAATAGACTGGCTGAATGTCAATACTAGAATGAAATCATAATTGAAAAAAAAAAATATTGCAGAAACTTGTACAAACGTTTACAGTCAATCATACATCATTCAACTTACTTCTTTTGCGAAATATTTTGAAAGAGTCAAACCTATGTACATTTTAATATTTCTAATTTCAAAGTTCGAACCTACTCACCTGATAACTTGACCCACTGTTATAAATACAAAAGTTTGCGTTCAGCGACCGGTTCCTAATGAAATGGGGCAGGCTGGTGACCGCACGCGATGTCGCTTTATATTAATTGAGCGCGGATTTGCGGAAACAACACTGAGCTATTTGAGAAGTGCTTCAGAGGGCACTGTGCTCTGTAAAACGTTAATACGGCTTTTAGAGCAGTGAGAGTACTTAATCACTCAAAATTCCAAAACATATGGGAAATACCTCGTGATATTTCGGTAGCGGACACTCTCATTCCTTTTTGACTTTCCAAGTTTTCAATATTAACAAAACTGTAGCAATCGAAGAATTTTATATGTATACAGTTGCTGTCCTGTCTTATTGTTACATTTTCTTGTGACAATGGGAGAATAGTCGAAATTAATTCTGATGATCATAAATAAATAAATCCTACTAGTAGTATGGATGGATGGATGGATGTTTGTTAATCTTTCACGCAAAAACTACTAAACGGATTTTGATGAAATTTGGCACACAGATGGTTTATAACCAGGACTAACATAGAATACTTTTTACCCCCATATTCCCACGGAATCAAAACTTATGTGGGTGAAACTGCGGGGCGCTACTAGTAGAAAATAAATACATTTTGGACTTTTTGACAATCTTTACTCATAGAAAGTCACATTGTCTAGAGACAGACCTAACTTAACTTGGTCCTAAAATGAGAGACTTTATGGTCTTGTGGAAAAGTCACAAAGTTATTTAAGAACTTAAGTGGGCAATGTGTTCGTAGAATGTTCTGGGAACGTCTGGTACTGACTGTTTAATGGTTTGTAGATAGAGCCTAAGTATAACCACTTCCAGAGAAATGTTTATGACCATGCTTTTGCGACATTGCTATTAAGTTTTGAAGCTTAACTTTCTACAAGAACACGAAGAATCCATATATGCAGTTATGATAACAAAAACAAAGAGGGACAAAAAAGAGAAAGAACCTTGTTCATTGCTAAAAAATACACATAACAATGCATAATTCATTGCATCAGATATTGATAATGAAAAAAAAGTTATTAAAATGAAAAAAACACCCATCAATAATGTAAAGAACCAAATCCATGCTAATATTATAAATGCGAAAATTAATCTATCTGTTTGTTACTGTCAACTAAACGGATATGGATGTAACGGCTCGCGAATAGATCATTTCCTGGAATAGGACATAGGATAATTTTTATCCCGGTAGTTTGTCCCCTTTTTTCTGGAAGTGTAATCATCAAATGTCTTCTCCCGCTCTGGGCGGAGCGGAAGGAAGTGTCAGACTCTTACTGACTAAAATCCACCCGTGTTCCCTCTAGTGCCGTTTGCGTTCCAGGGCCGCGGTGACTCTTTCGAACAAATTCCGCAACCCTAGCAAGCGTTGCGTAACCTTCCGGCTGTTATTCTTTAGCTAAAATCCACGTTCCTCCTAATGCCGTTTTTGTTCCAGGGCCGCCACGAATTTCGCAACGGCAGTGTGTCCCCTCGGTATATTTTTTGAGATTCACTACTAGGCTAGTAAAGGAGGTATTCCATGAAGCACACCCAAATGAAGCACACCCAGACGAAGCACACCTAAAGTATTCCACTTAGCACACCCGTAGGTGGGCTTCAAATAAAATTTTAAAATAATTAATTTCCTATTCCACGAAGCACACCTACGAATATCACTCGCATAGTGCGGGGACTAAGAAATAAAAATGTCGATAGAAGAAAATATTTATTATTTAAAAGACTAACTTAAATTTCTGACATCATTCAGTTTCATTAAAATAATGTGATACAATATTTGACATTTTTGTACTATTTGAAATCACAGATTGTTTCATAATTATCATTCCAAAAAATTTTTAGTTTTTAACAATTTTTCTATTATTTTCCTTTTTTGTGCTCTTAATAAAATCACAGATTGTTTCATAATTATGCAATAAAAACTTGGACAAATATCAAAAACATTGTAAATATAGTTTTCCATAGAGATCTATGTTGAAGTTTTCTTATAGCTACCTGTTTAGTGAATAATAAAAATACTGTACTTTAACATAAAAAATCACAGATTGTTTCATAATTGCAATAAAAACTTGGACAAATATCAAAAACATTGTAAATATAGTTTTCCATAGAGATCTATGTTGAAGTTTTCTTATTACTTATTATTACTAGAGTATTTTTATTATTAGTTAAGTAGTAGCTATAAGAAAACATCAACATAGATTTACAAAGTTTTTGATATTTTGTCCAAGTTTTTATTGCATAATTATGAAACAATCTGTGATTTTAAATAGTAAGATTACAAAAATGTCAAATATTGTATCACATTATTATAATGAAACTGAATGATGTTAGAAATTTAAGTTAGTCTTTTAAATAATAAATATTTTCTTCTATCGACATTTTTATTTCTTAGTCCCCGCACTATGCGAGTGATATTCGTAGGTGTGCTTCGTGGAATAGGAAATTAATTATTTTAAATTTTTATTTGAAGCCCACCTACGGGTGTGCTAAGTGGAATACTTTAGGTGTGCTTCGTCTGGGTGTGCTTCATTTGGGTGTGCTTCATGGAATACCTCTAGTAAAGTATAGATAAAAGATGACTAATCAACGCCTATAAAATACGATTAATATATTATTCCGGGACGTGAGAATCAAATAAGTGGGTCAATGCAACGGACGGTCCTATCTAACAGGGATGCCTGAATGCGCTCATATGCGACATAGTCGATGACGTCAGTACATTGTAATCAGCTCTATCATTGGTTTACGTGCGTTATTCGATTATAGATAGCTGATAGTCTGCGGTAACTGATAGCTTACTTTTTATCCGCCTTTTTGCAATTACTGTTAGCTAAGCACTTTCCACGACATGGGACGATCACTCTAATAATAATAATAATTCTTTTTTTTTTATTGACATAATAGATTACAGAAACTTGTTGGAAGCCTCTGACTCTAGTTTTTATATCTATACTAATATTATAAAGAGGAAAGATTTGTATTTTTATATGTAACGAATAAACTCAAAAACTACTGGACCGATTTCAAAAATTCTTTCACCACTAAAAAGCTGCATTCATATTTTATCCTCGTATTCCAACGGGAACGGGAACTACGCGGATGAAACCGCGGGGCGCTGCTAGTATTTTCATAAAATTCTTTGCGTAGATCATAATTGTAACCAACCGTTGTTGAATGATCAGCATTACCTTCATGGTCAGGTCAGGTCAGCCTTGCTTAACACACAACTGAGAATTGGCATCAATATTGATATGGTATGGCATCCTTTACACTCTTTTAGTAAAGAAAGAAAAAGTTTATGTGTGACTCGCACAAGACTTATAATCAGCCTTTTGATGTTCCCTAGGAGAGGGACTGGGCCGTAATCCACCACACGGGCCCAGTGCGGGTTGGTGAATGTCTTCGAATTTTTGGTTCTAAGACATGCCCATTTCCTCACGATGTTTTCCTTAACCGTTTTGAGAGCAGTGCTGATGAAATAAATTACACAAAGTAATGCTTTGATTCGTAAGTCGGGGCCGTTACCACTCGGCCCACCACTGTTCTCTGTACAAGACTTACAACGAAGTAAAATAATTTAAAACTAACAGTTATAAAAATTAATTATCAGTAAGAGGCCAAAAAGGTCCCTCTCTCAGCATATAAGTATGCTCCCCTGGTTTGTACGAATCTTTTCGAAATTTTACGTGAGTAGCTTTATAGGACATGCATACTGGTTGATAGTCTTCTAACTCTTTTACGTTCTTCATTTAGCAACCATATTTTTTATACTCAAACAATAAACATTGTGTAGAACACTCAGTTAGCACTCTGCTTGTTCTCTACCTACTCTATCATACCCAAAAACAAGTCTGAATAATCACACCATACAATCTAAACACTACCCATTTTCTGCGAATTAGCGGCGCTACCCTCAAATTCCTTGAAACCGCCATCAACCTACACGTTTGATGAGTCATCGTTCCTTGTCCTAATGTCATGATATTTAAGCAGAATGTCAAGAAAGTTGACATACCCGCAAATATCACGATTTAAGCGAATTGAGCCGCGGACGTACTGCAGTACGACACTATGCTGCGGCATTCAAATTTAACGGACTTAGACGCTTCGGTCTAAGTCCGTTAAATTTGAATGCCGCAGTAAAGACGGTATTGTGACTATTTACAGTACTTCTTTAGGTAAAACGTTACAGTATAAACAGAGCATAAAGTGACACGACACACGAACACAAGAATATGACAAGACGAAGTGAGACAAATTAGGTTATGTCAAAAAAAAAGTAGTTAGATTATTCATTTGTATTTCAAACTTAAAAGAAATTCGAAAATAGTTATAATTAGTGCAAGATGAATTTATTACGCAGTAGCTAAGAGCTCCCTGCTCTTTAATAAATATGGTGGATTTACAACTCAAAAGTAGAAAATCGCATCTATTGGCTTTTTTGAAAATCAATCGCTCGTCATTATAGAAAATAAATCAATGAAGATAAATAAAAGGTTTATGGCTCTGATAATAAATTCCGGCATTTTCCAATTTTTAAACTTTAATGCCCACAGGGTTCTATTGTTCGTAAAGAGGATAAATATAAAATATTTACAAACATAAACTACCATCAGTTGCAATGTTCGATCTGCTTATATCTCCACTGCTAACCAAGAAAAAGCGTTAAGTACTTAGCTAATTACAATAACTTCAGAAACAACATTCATTAATCATACCGCAGACCTAATTATCGAAATCAATCATTACCCTTCATTTCCTACACAAAACAGCCAAACTTCAAACGGTTTATTTTATCTCATTAAGCTTACAGCGTACAAACAACCCCTTATTTGTATCCAACGAACAATGCAACACTATATTTACTGTTCCCATGACTGTAATTATCTTGTAAACATTACTAATTGCAAGTACCCTTTCTATGTTCAATCTCCTGTTATTTAGCCAAAGGTGTCAGTCTATGGTTAAAAGTGGTTCAAGATGGGCTACAGCCATTTTTATCATGCGTGTGTTAGTTCCTCGAAGATGGGACATCAATGTGACTTTAGTGACTTTTGCTATATTGTGTTTGTGAGTGCTAAACTTTCGAAAGCATGGTGGGTTTAACTTCAATAGGGAACAATCATTTGACCAATTCTCGTACATAGTAAAAAGCGTTTAAATTGAAGTCAATATATCATGTCGGCGAAATGATATATCATGTCGGCGAAATGATATATCATGTCGGCGAAATGTAGGGAAATTAGATGTGTTGCTGACAGTTGTGTGACTGCATTCTCAATGAGAGTTGCCCCTTCGATATCAAGATAGCAAACAAAAAGAATCTTTCGGAGCATAATATTGCCCAATTCTTGTCATCTATTTTGTTTCTCAAGCAAACATAATATCTACAACAATATAGGATAATGATTTGCGTAGTTCACTAGTAATCATTTAATAGTGTTAACTTTTCACAACGGTTATTTAATTTGATTCAAAATACAGCCTAGCCTATAGACTAAAAGTTCCCAGTTCGCCTATCTCACAATCGTCTTATTGGATTCCTTGTAGATAAAATCAACTTGGTGTTATAAAAGTGTGTTAATGTCAAATTTATCTTCATCCATATATTGTTGTTATCAATTACCGACTAGAATATGCTGTTCAAAACCTGTCATCACTTCCATCTATCTTACACAGTCGTCTTCTAAGTTGACTCCTCGATATTTCAAGCGTCTTACATCCATTACATCTGTTGTTCTCACGCTTGTATCTAATTTATCTCCTTCTTTCTCTGCAGGCTCCTGAGGCCGGTGTCAGTGACAGGCATGATGGAGCACGCGCTCGTCCATCGCGAGAGAGTCGGCGTGCAGGACTTCGTGCTGCTCGAAGACTTCCGTTCCGAAGCCGCCTTCATCGACAACCTGAGGAAGCGGTTCAACGAGAACATTATCTATGTAAGTTCTTATAGTAGAGAAAAATAGTTTTCGAGGTTGTATAGAGTGTATTTGGTTGAGTATATGACGAATGAAATATTCAACCCTTTTCAACCCCCTTCTTTCAACCCCTTTGCGTATCTCAGAAACCTGACATAGAAGACAAAAATGGTTTCGGGGTTGTATAGAGTGTTTGGCTGAGTATATGACGAATAAAAAATTCAACCCTTTTTGCCTATCAAAACCTGTCATAGTAAAGAAATATGATTTTCAGGGTTAGTTTAGTCAAGGGTGTATGGGTGTGTAGATGACAAATAAAAAATTCAACATTTTACAACCCCCCGTTACTAACCCTGTTGAAATTATTATTTTCACAGGGAAATAATAATTGTTAGTCAAAAAATACTAAAAAGACACTGCGAGTTGCTTGCAACTCGCGCCCCCAAGCGAAATACTAGTTTCATTATAAAATTATTTAAGCTGAAAGTTGACGTAGGTCTCCCTCAAGATCCATCGATCCCTTTTATCAGTCAAAGGATTCGCGTGAACTTCACCCGGTCATCGGTTCAACTTATGCTAGTCACTAGAGTAAGACTTAATTATTTATATTTACGAAATTGGGAGTGGGCGTGCAAGAGCGAACTCTGCTTGAATCTTTGTCGACTGTTGTTAGCACTTTTGAATTGCTAGGGTTCATGTTCGAAAGCGTAGAGCTGTATAATTTCCTACTGCACGATGTTTGGAATTTCCGCAATAATATATACCATTTTTGTCCTACAGACCTACATCGGAAACGTACTCATCTCTGTGAATCCGTACAAGCCCCTGCCTATCTACACTGAAGAAAAAACCAAGCTCTACTACAAGAAGGCTTTCTTCGAGGCACCGCCACACGTGTAAGTCATATAATTATGTTTTTTTTTAATCTGTTTTGTGCGAGTCCTAAATAAACATTTTCTTTCTTTCTTTCTTTCTTTCTTTCTTCATATACACCAATATTTTGCTCAGCACATTAATTTTCTAAAGCCCCACATACTGCAAAGTTAAAGTCAATTCATTGATTTCAACTAGACCATAAAAAAGCACTAATGAACGTGAAAACAGTTTGATAATAAAAATATTATAGTGACTCTAGTTGTCCATTCGCAAAAAGAAGATTCTTATGGAGAAGAACGTACAAGGAACTCCATAGTCTTTTCAAATATAAATTTTACAATAATTTGTATACATTAATAATATTGATTATATGTGAGGACGATGCACCCAAATAACTCTAAGTACTATACTATTAATACTGCGTCCATGACATTAGATAGATGTCGATACGAAAGAAAGAAGAAAAACGTTTCTGTTAAATGCTTAAATGCAAATTGTAGGTCGCGGGTTCAAACCGAGCCAGGCGCATTACTTTGTGTAATAATTAATTTCACTCCACTGCTCTCAAAACGGTGAAGGAAAACATCGTGAGGAAACCGGCATGTCCTAGAACCAAAAATTCGAAGACATGTGACATTCACCAACCCGCACTGGGCCCGCGTGGTGGATTACGGCCCATTCCCTCTCCTAGAGAGGAGGCCTGTGTCCCAGCAGTGGGAACATTAAAAGGCTGATTATGCTATTATGCTAGTAGTAATCTATTTTAATATTTGACTCATGTTAACTGATTTGACAACACTAAAGCATAATCACATGCTAATTCAATGAGAAACAAAGATTTTAAATGAATACAACTTGAAGTTTAGTTAGTGCAACGGCTGGACAGTCTCCTTAAATCTCCTAGGAAATCATATTTTATTCCTAGGAGATATTTTATTCCTTGTTTCGTCAGTTCTCAGTATTATTCTGTTTCGGATTGGGTAGCCCATATATGAAGGTATGAACTTGCATATTTACAATCTGTTACCTGATTGTCTAGACTTCTACGCAAACACTGTCTATTACAAGATAAAGCATGTTATTACGAGATAATATATCGTTTTAATACGATAATGTGACTTAATGATCGTAAACTGGCCAAGCCTAGTATAGCATATATATAACGATAAATAGTACTAATATAACACCATCGCGTTCGGATAAAATATAAATGATTTTATTTAAAAAATCTGACTGTATCTAATTGGAAGTATATTGTTGTTATGTCGATTAACATCACTTATAATTATCAATTTAAAAAAAAAAATTCATAATACTGAACATTTTAAACTATTTGATCCGCGAAATAAACGCGCAGAGAAACAGCCTCCAGGGCCCCAGGCCCCCAAAACAGCTGCCTGTCACCACTTCCTAGTACTTAAAGCTGTAAAGAAGAAGTAGCGCAACAAACCACCAAGAACTTAAATTTATACAATAGTAGAATCAAAAACGAATTATTCGATTAAAATGCTAAGCTAGAATTTCGAAAACAGTGTGGTTCGCATTTTCTCTAATCTATAAAATTCATCAGGATAGTCGGTTGGAATGCCTGAGAGACCGTTGTCCAAAGATATGTATGGATCATCGACGATATTTCTGACATTTGACGTGTGGGAAAGTACAATGAGAAAGTATAGTTGTGTCATTTTTATCTGCTCTTATCTGTCCATAGCCAGAAATGGTTTGATGAGTCGTCGAGCGTACCTAAGTACTTCAATAAAGGTGCGCAGATAAATTGGGAATGGACCTGCCTACACTCATTGCTGTTTTACGGCCTGATATTTGCAGTATTCAATGACTCTTCAGGTCATCAATGGACGGAAGCAAGTCCCCATATTCACTCTTATCGGCAGAAACATATCTGATGTGATTTAAATATTATAGCCCTCCTGCCAGATTTGGTGGTGCAGGGCAGACCCAAGTTGCGCCGTAAGAAATTATAACTATCGATAAACGGATCATTGGTTATTCAAAACGATATACAGAGTCGTCTATTTCACCTCTAAATAAACAAAGTAATACAAATCGCATCAAACATGCAATCCATCCAGTTCTGTAATATGCCATCCAAAAGGACAGTTAACAACGAGTAGATACTTTGTGACAAAATATGATTGTCTATAAGCACCTCGATACTATTTATTATTGGGCTGATAACGGCCACTTATCTACGCGATAACGGTACCGAATGGTTATTGTATGCTAGAATATGCTTTCTCGATGTAGATACTTACGTCAATAAATTACTGAAAGTCATGGACAGTAATATCCTTCCAACATGACGACTTTCAGCTAAATAATAACAGCCGCAGGGTTACGCAACGCTTGCCAAGGTTGGTCTGTGGATGGGTGACCATCTTAACATACCGAGTTTCCTCCGTGCCTCGGAAAGCAGGTTAAGCCGTTGGTCCTGGCTGTCATTTGTAGATCTATGGTAGTCGTTACGGATTGTCAGAAGCCAGTAAATCTGACTCCAGTCCTACCAAGAAGTACCGTGTTACCCGGTTGATGGGTTGTGGAGGTCTGGTACTGGTAGGTAGCCGCTC
Organism: Hecatera dysodea; assembly: GCA_905332915.2. Classification (NCBI taxonomy): domain Eukaryota; kingdom Metazoa; phylum Arthropoda; class Insecta; order Lepidoptera; family Noctuidae; genus Hecatera; species Hecatera dysodea. Next base: position 18,846,999 of record HG995299.1, on the reverse strand, counting down.
CACGTAAAATACTCAGCTGAATCCGGTTTGACTGGAAGCCGACCCCAATATAGTTGAGAAAATGCTAGCAGATGATGATGATGATTTAAAAAATAACTTTTTAAAACGTGTTTTATAGGCTCAAGGATGTACCTTTAGTATGTTTAAATAACAACAATCGGGTGTTAGGAGCCATTGATTTGAATAATAACTCGTTATTTTACTAAACAGATAATGTTTTAATAACTGTTATCATCTGTTGCAGATTCGCGATCGCAGACAACGCATATCGGTCCTTGGTATATGAACACAGAGAACAATGCATTCTGATCTCAGGTATAATATATCACATAACCTTATTAAAAATGTCTAATTTGCATGAGTAATATCTGCTTAATAACTAATGAATGCCATTCTCTGGTCAGGCGAATCCGGTTCCGGAAAGACAGAAGCTTCCAAAAAGGTCTTAGAGTACATAGCAGCAAGAACAAACCACCTTCGCAACGTAGAAACAGTCAAAGATAAACTTCTTCAAACAAATCCTCTGCTAGAAGCCTTCGGCAACGCTAAGACCCACAGAAATGACAATTCCAGCCGATTCGGAAAGTATATGGACGTCCAGTTCAACTACGAAGGAGCTCCTGAAGGAGGTCACATCCTCAACTATCTGCTGGAGAAGTCCAGGGTAGTCTCCCAAATGTCTGGAGAGAGGAACTTCCACATCTTCTACCAACTCCTTGCGGGTGCAGACCAGGAATTAATCAAAAAGTTGAAGCTGCAGGGCAGGCCTGATGCTTACAAGTACACAACTGATATGGTACGTATTACAGTAAAAATATTCTTGTATTGTATTCATAACTTGTGCAACTAAATCCGAACAAACAGTGGCACCAATATACTACCCTGTGGCACTCACGTTTCTATAGATCATTTGTTTATTGAACTTCCCAGTTAGTCAAGTACAATTTTTTTGATATTTAATACATATTACCATTTTGGAACTCTGCCTTAGTATTCGTGCCACCCCCAATACTAACAACGTTCAAGTAATATGGTATACATGATCGAATGCTTTCGTCAAATCCAAGTTTAACCTTAAACCATTTTCATCTCTTTAGGGCTCCCTTGCAAACCAGCGTAACAACGACGCTGAGCAGTTCCGAACAGTACAGGAGGCCATGAAAGTCATAGAAATCGGGCAATCGGAACAGATGGAGATCTTCGAGATCGTCGCCAGTATCCTCCACCTTGGAAACGCGAAGTTCATATCAAATGACAAGGGCAATGCAGAGATACTGATGCATGATGCTAACACAGCTAACGTCGCTGAGGTAAGTAGTTGAAATGTATATACACTAACATATTGTACCATTAATTGAGTTCTTTAGTACAAAGTACTTCATAATATTTTTACTACAAAGCAGACTCTGTCGGAGAAAATATGATCCTTCTTAAGAATTCAGATTACATTTGCTACAAGTACTGGAGTTAAATTGAAGTCTCAATAAAATCAATTAATCGGGAATATGTACATATGAAAATAAATCTTAACTGTTTATTTAGAAATAGCCAAAAATATAAAACTAACAGAGAAAATAGAATCAAAATTGACCGAACTAACTATTTTAAACAAGTATATCTGTCCCTGTCGCGAAAACACAGTTTCTATAGCAGCTTTAAAAGTGTCATGGAATTTGAGACGATTCCATGACACTTCAAATTCAGTAGCTTTAAAAGTGTCATGGAATCGTATCAAATTCCATGACACTTTTAAAGCTACTGAATTTGACGTCAGAGTTCGTATCTAACCTTCTCTTCTCATTCTCTTTCTAACCTTCATCGCTGCGGAAGGTATTTTTAAATTATTTCACAAGCGTTTACTAGAGCTAATAATTATTTTTACATGCAAATAAAAAAAAAAAAACATGCATATTCCCTATTGCTTAACAAGAACCTGACGACCATAGGGTCATAAGATGAATCCTTCTTATACAGGACAAATAAAAACTAAGATGCGCTTTATTCTTGTGATACATATTGTATATTCTTTCCGCATAGGACGAAAAAACCGTGTAAGGAAGCCATTAACTTAGGTTAACAAAATAATGAAGGAAGTACTTAATGTATAAATATAGGTAGGTACTCGTGCTAATTATTAAACCAATTATTACATACGATAAAAAAGTTCAACAAGAGCACGCGTTATGATCGTTTTATATCCAAAAGCAAAATTGCCTTACTTACATAATACATATGTTTGTAGGCATATCTGACCATGAGATTTGTATTTATTTCCGTCTATAATTTCTTAATATTATGGTCAACACTTAAAAAATCCCCGTCTCAAATATTTTAAAAAGTGTCAGGAATCTAACTTTTGGAAAACTATTTAAATAATAAGTTGGGAAAATGCACTTCATCCGTATTGGGTACCTTAATACGAGTTTTCTAACGTTCTCGATCGCGTTAGCGTTAACATAAATTTGTATTGTAGCTGAATACGCCTGCCCCGTCTGATTTGACAAAATCGAACGTTTTCGGTAGAGCGATGAAACTTCACCCTCAGTTTCATTTACATTACTTATTGATAAGCTTGCGTATGTCCAGTATCTAACTTAAGTCTTGATGTTTTCGAGCACGTATTCCCAGAAATGACCTATTCACGCCAGATCTAAATACCCCCACTTTTGCAGCTATGCGCCATATTGTATTTTAAAGATCATGTCATTAACTAGTTGGTGGTGATGATTCGTTGCCATCTTCACCTTGCTATTAGCAAGGTGAAGATGAGTAGCAAGTTGCTACCCTTTTGTTCAATTCCAACTCATCCTAATAACCTTTTCAAAACTAAATCCTCTGTCCGTGCGTCCTAAATCATAGTATTGGACAATAGTGTTTATATTTGATCCATTAATTTGGCGCCATTGTTTCGCTTGGTTTGTTTAAAGACTGTAAAGATTTGATTGCCATTGTCTTCCTAATATATGATGACGTCATTCAGTCTCAGGTGTAGTAGTTCAGCCTCGAAATTTTCACAATGTGAATGTGAAAATGTATTTTTTTATTATGTCACGGTTATTGTGGAATTATAATGAAATTCATTTTACGAATCCCAAAAGTTAGGTTTAGGTCGGGGTTTAAGTTCAAAAAATAAAATTAATTCAACGACATTTACCTCATCATAGCCTTTTTTTTTTTTCGTTTTTGGACGGGTTTCTCGCATATCCACACCATGGGGTCGGCTTCAGAGTCAGAACAGATTCAGCTGAATGAATACCAGTATTTTACGTGGAACGGCTGCCGACCAGATCTCCACAACCCATTAACTGGGTAACACGGTATTTCTTGCCAAATCTTAGATTCAAATTTTCTGGCTTCTGACAATCCATGACGACGGCCAAAGATCTACAAATGACAGGACTGGGACCAACCACTTAACGTGCTTTCCAGACGCTTACGGTCACCGATCCATAAACCGACCCCGGCAAGCGTTGCTTAACCTTGAAGATCGGCCCGCGTGACTGTAATTTATTTATTTATAGTTAATTAAAACGGCACAGGTCCAATTACATTAATTAACATAGAATTATACAAAATAGAATAAAATAAGCATTCAAATAACATAATAATACAAAAATTAAATTAAAATTCAAAGATATACAATTTGTGGATAAAATTATAAATGGTTAAATCAATTAATTAAATAAAATAAAAATACATCATAAATAACATAAACTAATATGTAACAGTGGACACCCTCGCATATCATATATACAGTGTGAAATTTTAATGGTTGTTTTCCCGAAGCGAAATGATGTTGTATCGGTAATACAATCGATTTATATATAAAAAAAATATTAGACTCCATAAATGGCAGATTAACAATTGTAATAAACAAACCTCGAAAGCGACTTGAACCAACAGTAGTGCATCGCGCGATATGTACATAGGTACGCGGCGGTATGTGCGTCTCATGTAGGTATCTACCTACTTTATGTCTAGTGCACTACTATTGATTCTCGCTCTTTCTAGTTTATGAACACTTTTTAATGATTTGAAAAAAAAAAACATTTATATTTTTAGTTTAACTTTGTGTTTCGATAGTACTACTGATCGCTAATCGTCCTGCCGCGGGAAAACAACCATTAAGATTTCACACTGTATATTATTTAACCACGAGCTCCCCGAAATTAATGCTATGACATTAACGTAATTTCTCTTAAAAAATCTCATCCCTGAAGCTGATTGATATCCACTTCGCTTTATAAAGTGTAATCTACTAATTATGTTTAATCCTACTAATTTTTAAGCAACGTTCGCATTCGGATCTCAGTCATTATTCGTTCTTACTTATCGTTTTTTTCGAAGTATGTTTGCCCAAAATTACTTCAACATGCTCTTCCATATTTTGTGACCGTGTATAAACATCTCTAGACCCTCCCTTGGACCAATTCTCTTACAAAATGATTCTTTGAACTCAACCTCAAACAGACACAATAGTTCACACTTAGCATCACATTGCTCAACGGTGATTTATTCGAAGTAACAACGGTTTTTGACCTAACCCGTTTGATAACGATCTTCAACGGAAAGATGACGTAGCGCTCAGTTTTTATGAAAACGTCTCTATTTTATGATAATGTTCATGATAACCCTGGATTTTGAGGAATTGCTTTTGTTCGTGGTATTAAGATGTGTCTGGTTAGATCTTGAACATTTGATTTAAGATGTCTGAATAGACACCAATTACTGAATAAATTCAAAGATAGAACTGAACTTGAATGACATAACCTGCTAAATATGTTAAGAGCAACTTATGTTAGATCAACATAATTGTAGGTGATAAAAGAGGCCTTAAATGGCGTTTAATTCCAAACTAGCAGCGCCCCGCGATTTCATCCGCATAATTCCCGTTCCCGTGGGAATGTGGGGATAAAATATAGCCTACGTCACCCGGGGATAGTGTAGCTTCCCAACAGTGAAATAATTTTTCAAATCCGTTCAGTGATTTCGGAGTAAACAATCAAATCTTTCCTCTTTATAATATTATACATATTTCAAATAATTCAGTTCGTTGTTTGACTAAAGTAAGAGGAAAACTTATAGCTTATTGCAAATTTACACTGGCTCGTCTTCCAATGTCAGTAAATGCTTCGCCGTGCCAAGTGAATCGCTCACAGATGCGCCTGCTGCCTCTGACTTACATCCATGTCGCTCGATGCTGAGTTTGGTTGACATTTTGTCTAAAGACCAAAGCGTTTGCACTGGCTCGGTATCCTTCTTCATTAAATTGCCAGTCGCTTTTATCAGATTCCCTCCAAGTTCCCTTGCTTCCACACGTGATTCTTCACTAACACTTTCCTTTATTTTCTTTTTCTTTTCTCCTGTATTGAGGGTGCGTTTACAAACATATAAACTCACATACACAAACAGCCAGACCAAGCCAGTGTCAGCGTAATGAGAATATCCTGTCCACATTTTGTAGCCGCATAGGTAAAAATTACTTCATTCATTTTAACAATATCGTTGATTGCAATTACTTTTACTGGAAAACTATGGCTCGCTGTTATCGCATATGAACGACATCTTATCTAAACTCTATTTTCGTTTTATTGATATAGCTTTTTCATATTCATTAATGCCGAAATCAATAGTGATGTTTTCATTCGTTTCCAACTCAATACAGTTCGTATTCAATAAATCTTTATTTTCTTTATCTCCATCTTTTTATTTCATAGCTGTATCAGATATAATTTGGCTATTAATGAGGTCATGTAGGACAATGACTGCATTGTTATCAAACGCGTTAGTAAATTTTTGGAGCATTGCGTAACATCCTTTCATATTTGTGTTATATGTAATATCATTTCTATAATGCATTATTACAACACTTTATCGTTTTGTGTTGCACAAATTCGTTCGATATTTACATTTATATTCGTCATTTTCTGTGTGAAATAGCAAATACATAATAGTCCATTTCATTATATATTTCTACCCTTCTTTTCTTGTTCCTAACTGTTATGTAATCCGAAGATCTAGTAGTGGAAATGTTTCAGATAGACGATATGCCTACCTACTCACTGCCCACTTTAAATATCCTTTCATAATTGGAAACTTATAACTATTGTCTTTATCAATACTGACAATGGTAGCATGGCTGGAAACAAATATGGTATCGAAGTTACAACATAACCAAATTCCTGATTAGATTTTGAATTGCCTAATGACAAAAAACATTAAACAACCCACTATCTATTATTAGTTAGTGGGTTGTTTAATGTTTTATGATCACAACCAGCTTTTGCCCGCGGCTTCGCTCGCGTTAAGAAGTATTATTATTAATTGGGTATTGTTTTTGCAGCTTTACTTTTGTTCAGCGTGTGTAAAAAATTTGTTCAATCAGTCGAAAATCTAAGAAGATATATACAAACTTTCATCCCCTATTTTATCCCCTTAGGGGTAAAATTTATCAAAATCTTTTCTTAGGGGATGCCTTCGTCTTAATAGCTTTATGCATGCAAAGTCTCAGCCCGATCGGTTTAAAATTGACAAAGTTTCATACAAAGTTTCATCCCCTATTTTATCCCCTTGAGGGTAGAATTAATCAAAATCTTTTCTTAGCGTATGCCTACGTCATAAAATCTACCTGCATGCCAAATTTCAGCCCGATCCGTTCAGTGGTTTGGGCTGTGCGTTGATAGATCACTATGTCAGTCAGTCAGTCACTTTTGAGTTATAAATATTTAGATTGAAGATTACAAAAGAAACCTCATCCACAGCTCCTCAAAGTAAACGGCACGAAACTACGCGAAGTCCTCACAAGCCGTACGATTAGCGCTCGCGGCGACGTCGTCTGTACGCCTCTAGACCTGGAACAGGCACAGTACGCCCGAGATGCCCTGGCCAAGGCCATCTATGACAAGCACTTCAGCTGGCTGGTGTCCAGGCTGAACGCGTCTCTCGTACCAAAGGACAAGGACAGTCAGTCCTCTGTCATCGGTATCTTGGATATCTACGGATTTGAAATCTTCCCGAAGAATAGGTGAGTGTTTAATTTTAGTCCTACTTATAGTATCACAGTCGTTTGGGTGTTCTACTTGACCATTATTGCCTTATCAAAACTTATTCGGGCTGGTTGCGACATCTCCTCTTCTTCCATAAGAGTTATCTGTGAATCTGTTGTCATCGTAGTATTACCAGCTTTCTTACCATATTCACAGAATCCATTTGTCGTTTTCTTAGTCTTCCTCTCATTTATTCTTCTTAACTAGTCACCACAATTACGAATAACTTAAGAATACACGATTTAATATCAAAGCATAACAAACATACTCACTTTCGCATTTATAATATTTAAGTTTTATTATTGAACACCAAACCCACAAATCAAAAACTCTCTTTCTTAAATATCAGAAACTACCTACTAGTATCTTTAGTTGATATACTAGTGCACTCAACACTTATTAAAACCAGTCTCAATTAAAATCTCCCAGTAATAATCCATATGTCAGTTTGTTCGAGTTTGGCTTCGAGTCATTAAACGCCTGCTCGTTTTTATGAGCAGATCAACAGTGCAACGTCTCACATAACGTTAAGAAGATTTAAGGTTCGATTTACGTGTACGTCACAGCACTCCATCTCTGTACACCTTTCAGGACAATACATTTGACTAGCTAACTGCAATTTTGAGTTTTCTTGAAGAATCCCTAAAATTCCCCAACACAGTTTCTAGGATGCTGATTGCTTCCCTAAGTCTATCATGACGAACAAATATGTACAACGTTAAACTCTAAATAAACCCATCTCCAGCTTCGAACAGTTCTGCATCAACTTCTGCAACGAGAAGCTGCAGCAGCTGTTCATCCAGCTCACGCTGAAGCAGGAACAGGAGGAGTACCTGCGTGAGGGCATCGAGTGGGAACCCGTGGAGTATTTCAACAACATCGTCATCTGCGACCTTATTGAGGCTAGACATACAGGTAAACAGCATTCAAATCTTCATTATTAATTCAGTGGAAAGACGCTGGTCTACCACTGGACATAGACCTCCTCAGGAATCGTCACCTCAACCAGTCCTGTACGTGTCACATCTAGCGAATTCCCGTGGCCTTTGTCAGGTTATCGGTCCACCTTGAGGATGCCTTCCAATGTTTCGTTTTGCAGTACGCGGTTGCCACTCCGGAACTTTTCAGCATTTTAATACTAGTAGCATATTCCATAAATTTTCGTGTCGTAATCGAAATCCTCATGAAACTAAATAATCATTGAGTTTGTTCGATGTTTGTTGACTGTTTACATTGACTTGCCCACAAAACATTTTACGTTATCATAAACCACAACAGTACTTCGTCTTCTAATTCCCACCATCAATAGGTAGTGACTTGAAAGATACATTTCAGCAACTTAAAAAAAAAGATTAAGAAGATAAAGAGTAGACTAACATAAATAATACTATCTCTTTCTCATCATCACAGGTATCATCTCCATCCTGGACGATGAATGCCTGCGGCCGGGTGATGCCACTGACCTGAGCTTCCTGGAGAAGCTGACTCAGAAGCTGGAGCCGCATCCTCACTACAAGTCACATCGCCGCTCCGACATCAAAACCCAGAAGACTATGGGACGCGATGTGAGTATATTTTTTAGAAACTTTCCCCACTAGGTTTTTCCTTTAAGTTTTGCCGAGTCCCGAAGGTTCGGTAAAAAGAAGGAATTAAATCTAGAATGTGAATTTCGTATAGTTCAATGCACTTAACATAAAAAAGTACAGTTCCTTTCGTTTATAAATATTCTCGACAAATAAAGTAAAATGTTTGACCGGTAAACGCACTATGTAATTAAAGTTCAAAGTCATCTATGACTATATATCTACAGATGACTGTTAGGGAGCAGACGATTGTTAACACCTATGTTTGACAAATAAATTGATTGATTGATTGATCTTAAGTTTGTTGTTCATTATTATTATTTTATCAGTTTTTTTAAAGCCAATAGTTTACATTATCTTTTCTTAATAACACAGAAAACAACCATTATATAGAGTAAAAAATATGATTCCGTTTAGTCCGTCAGTTACGTAAAATTTATGAAAATAAAAAGCATGAAGGATCATGAGTGGGGCTTGTGACGTCACGTCGTGGTAAAAAATGTGACATCACACGAGTTTTCAACGCACTGTGTCATCTGCGTCTTTTGTTACGAGAAAAAATAAAAAATACGAGTCCAATATTTTTTGGAGATCTATCTGAGTGACTAATTAGATTTCTTTAGTCAACTACCCTATGATCGGGCGTCTGGAATAGCCTGTATTATAACCATGTTCTGGACTGAAAAAAAGATCTTTATATGCCTACCTAGTGTTTTGAACTTGCCACTCACTCAATCTTCCCCATGATGGAGATTTACCAGAAAAAACTACCCTTGACACACTATCCTCACGACGTCAGGGCTGTTCTAAAACCATTCTCAAAGAAGGAAAATGAAAATACATTCCGTAATTAATAGTAATTCGTACTCATGAAGTAGCCAAGGTTTTGTTTTGACACACTTGCTAGTACATTTAAATTCTAAATACTATGTGTTGTATGTGCAAGGAATGTGATGAATTATTACGATGGCGAGTGCCAATGTTTACGGAATTTCATGGAGCAAGTGCCGTTATAAATTAATTTATGGTGTACTAGCAACGCCCTGCGGTTTCACCCGCATAAGTTTCGGTCTCGTTGGGATATTGGGGTAAAAATATCCTATATGTTAATCCTGGTTATAAACCATCTGTGTACCAAATTTCATCCAAATCTGTTCAGTAGTTTTTGCGTGAAAGAGTAACAAACATCCATCCATCCAGCGATACTTACAAACTTTCACTTTTATAATATTAGGAGGAAGTAGGATGAAGACACCTATTATTTATAGGTGAACCATAATAACGGTTATTATGGTTCACCTATAAATAATAGGTGTCTTTGGTTATTAAATAACCAAAGTAGTAATCATAATTAATTGTGATGATCTTCTACGTTTCACGGACGGCAATTGCTTTAAAGAAGGACATACAAACGGTGCCCGTTTATAAATAAATAAATAATTCCCACCACCAACCAACCAATCCAACCCAACCAACCAACCTACCAACCAACAACCAAAAAAAATCCAACCAACAAACCCCCCAATCCTACCTTCTACATAGTTTTCTTCGCTTCAGGGGAACTGGTATAAGAACTTCTTGGAGAAGTTGGCGGAAGGAGATGGTTCAATAACAAAAGATTGAACCTCATTCTTCCTCCAACTCCTTAGTACCAAACTCCATCAAAACAGGCTCATTGATTACGGTGTAAAAATGTTACAATCAAACAGATAGCTTATTTTGCATTTACAAGAATAGTATCGATTTACACTTAAGCTCATGAAATACCATCAGCCCAGACTTGTCAACTGTTTTGGACTCGACTTCCAGCCCAAACGACTGCAGAATCTGACCTCCATAACCCAGATACTGGGTAACACCATACTCCTTGGCAAGACTTGCATCAGATTCTTATAACTTCTGACTACTGTAAAAAAATCTTCAAATAACACTTGGGACCAACCAATTACATGCTTGGAACTACTTGAATCTGTATCAAATAGATGTGCAATATACATGCTATGAACAACCTTATTTTTTTTTTTTTTGGATGGGAAATCATCAAAAGACCCCTCCCGCCCTGGGTGGAGCGGTAGGGAGTGTCAGACTCTTACTGACTAAAACCCACCCGTGTTCCTCTTGTGCCCTTTGCGTTCCAGGGCCGCGGTAACTCTTTCGAACAAATTCCACAAGATGCTATGAACAACCTGCATCCTAAAACATGCATGGATGCAAAATTCATTAATGAATTACTTATGACGTCACCCATGTATCATGATGTAATATAATTTGAATGGATGCAATTGACATTAGGTGAGAATGCATGCCCGAAGAAAACAATGGCAGCATTGTGTTAAATGCTTTCATATATTGTGATAGAATGCATACAACTAGTCGCCACTAGCCAGCTAGACTGAGGAGTACTGTCTTATTTCACAGCGTTGAGTGTTTTGTCTAGAACTATTATTCGAAATGTAATTATTATCATTTCAAGTTATCGCCAACTCGTAAACCGTGTTTGCTGCTTCTTAGTTTCGTCTAGATATACTCTAATATAAACAGTTTTCATAGTTTAACGAAGAATTATCTTCACAATGGTGTGTCTGGAACGCTGAACGTGACAGGTGGTAAGAAATTGTTGTGACTCTTAATGACTTCTAGTATTATCTACATCTATATGTAGTCAATTTTGGCCTTCTGTGTGTAGCCGTTGTCAGCCCTGATATTTTTCATAAAAGCATTCCATCCACTGGTGTAAAACCCAACGTGGGCTTTCTAAGAGCCCGGTTCAAAAAATCCCGAATCTTCAAGATAAGTCAACCGAAACATACCACATTTTTTTTTTAAATAAGCGTACGTATGATAAAATGGTGTGAAGCCAAACGTAAGCTGGAGAGTCTGGTTCAATATCTCTGGATATTGTATACCTGGCAACAGCCTTTAGGCTGTCTAAATGCTCTTAGATGAGACTACCTGATGCCCCAGCTCTTGGATAGTGATCAAAACAAGTCTACATCTTGAAAATTGTTATCAATGTTCAACCTCTATTCTTCGGTGTCCAGGAGTTCTGCCTGGTGCACTACGCGGGCGAGGTGACGTACAACGTGAACACATTCTTGGAGAAGAACAACGACCTGCTGTTCAGAGACATCCAGAGTCTGATGGCCAGCAGTGGCAACACCATCGTCGCCAGCTGCTTCAAGGTCAGTCAACATCATTCTTTAGACTTCAACTGGGACTTTAAATTTATTCGATTGTTTAAACTAAACATACCAAAATGAAATATTTTTGGGAGTTCTTATTACAAAAACTAGACATCAGAAATTTAGTTTCGAGGGTAGATTCACTACTGTTCACTCTATAGGTATTCCTTCATCCTCAAAACTACCTAAATTGGACTACCTTAATATGACTGTATTTGTTTCAATAGCGCTGTTCGTTATAACTTTAATTCATATTTGCATATTGGTTTGGTTCTACCAAGTTTTGATACGGCCTCTGACGACGCATATTGTGACATAAGTATTATATATTAATCTCTCACATTATATCGAGCAATCAATCTGAGGAACCATCGGAAAACAAGACTTCTGTGTTCACTTCACTGCACCAATAGCCAATTAGGGTTCAATATTTAAATTGACCGAAAGAATTTTGTAAAAACAAATGGAAGGGCTATTTGTTTTCAGGATATCAACCTTACGAGCAAGAAACGTCCCGAGACAGCGATCACTCAGTTCAAGAACTCGTTGAACGAGCTGATCAAGATCCTCAGCAGCAAGGAGCCTTCCTACATCCGCTGCATCAAGCCCAATGACTTCAAGGGGCCTAGTAAGTGCTATTTTATATTACTTTGAAGGACTCTTATTACTCGTAATGCTTGATCCTCTTGAACGGAACGTATGTACCTTAAACTCTCTTGTACGTAGTGCCAGACACTTTTCCTCACCGCTGATGCGTCTTTATTATCATCATGTCATCACTGCTGGACATAGGCCTCCCCCAAGTGTTTCTACATGGACCGGTCCTGTGCGTCTCTCATCCAGCGGATACCCGCGGCCTTTACCTTCGCTGAACATACTACGGCAGACACTAACACTATTCTTGACGTTATAAGGGACGTGCACGGCGTAGACTATGCCATCTAGTGTTGCAAATCTGAAACTTTTACGTTGTAAATATTTGACCTGTCCTGCCACTTATACTTGCATCCTCCGTTTAGGGGAACGTGCACGAAGTAGACTGTGCCATCTAGCGTTGCAAATTTTAAACTTATAAGTAAAATATACTACATGGACGCGCCTGTGCTGCCACCTGTAGTCTGCACGTTCCCTATAGTTTCTGTTGATTCGATCTTGCTTGAATTTCAATGGCAACTAGCGACTGTGACTGTGTGAATGTTTTTTTATCTTATCAAAAAATCTGCTGTCAAACGACATTTTAGATCTTGTGATTACAAATCGTTATTCTTTATCTGTGTAATCCAGATGATTTATTTATTCAAGTATTCTTTGGACCCTCGAGACAGAATATTATTGCAATCAGTAAATTCAATACTGTTGAGATAAAAAGAAATCATTCTTATCTACCAAGCGATGACTTTATGTGTGTGTGTTTGTTCCAGTGCAATTTGACGACAAGCTAGTGTCCCACCAAGTGAAGTACCTCGGTCTGATGGAGAACCTGCGCGTGCGACGAGCTGGCTTCGCCTACAGGAGGACCTATGAAGCGTTCCTCGAGAGGTGTGATATATTTGTTCATCATTAAATAGGGCCTGACAATATAAATATTTTAGTTTTTCACTTTCGACTTCTATCTTTTTCTTTGGCCTTAATTTTTTATTGGAGATAAATCACACTTTTAAAATATATTTGTTAATTAACCGATAACTTAAGGACAGTGGTGGTACAGTTTAAACAAGGCCCAGACATGAAGTGTCTCAAAGAAGAACAAAAACAAGAAATTTGCTCTATAGTTAGCTTTATGACACTGCATTCAATTTTACGTATTGCAGAAGTAATCCGAAATGAAGGGAATCGGGAATCATCATCATCTGCCTAGCCTTTTCCCAACTATATTGGGGTCGGCTCCCAGTCAAGCCGGATTCAGCTGAATACCAGTATTTTACATAGAGCGGCTGCCTACCAGACCTCCTCAACCCATTAACTGGGGAACACAGCACTTCTTGGCAAGACTGGTATCAGATTTTCTGGCTTCTGACAATCCGTAACGACTGCCAAAGATCTCCAAATGACAGCGGGGACCAACGGCTTAACGTGCTTTCCGAGGCATGGACCCACAGACCATCCTCGGTAAGCGTTGCTTAACTTAGAAAATAATACCACAGCTCTATAACATTGTATCCCCCGCAGATACAAGTGCCTGTCCCGCGACACGTGGCCGCACCACCGCGGTCCCGCGCGGGATGGCGTGCAGAAGCTCGTCGAGGTGCTCAACTTCGAGAAGGAAGACTACAGGATGGGCAAGTGAGTACTGCAACTTCTATATAGTCATCCCTTTTTTTAAAGATGGGAAATTACCAAACAACTTCTCCCACTCTAAGCGGAGCGGAAGGGAGTGTCAGACTCTTACTGACTAAAACCCACCCGTGTTCCTCCTAGTGCCCTTTGCGTTCCAGGGCCTCGATGACTCTTTCAAACAAATCTGCAACCCTAGCAAAGTATAGTCATCTATTGTGACTGGAGTAGGGGAAATGAATAGCCTATTTAGCAAGACTTGTAGCCAAAATGCGCTACCTAAGTTAAATATGTTCATTGGGTTGTGACGTTCTTCTTATTTACCAAAGTGACACCCGTACAAAATTCCTGACGTTTTATAAGTACCAATGCAGAGTTATATGAAAAAAAGAATGACAGATTGAGATTTCTCAGTATTCACTCAAAATCATTCCAGAGAAAAACCAGTGACAACATTTAAAGACTGTTAATTCCTGGTGTATATTTCCGTTACTTACAAATTTGACGGAACTTCAAGATAACCCAATTAGGATTGAAAATTATGGTCTTTTTATAGGCATAAAAAACATGATTTTCAATCCTAATTGACATTTTTTCAGTTTATACATTTAGGTAAAACCTTCCTTAAAAATACCATCAATCACTAACACTCATCAAACATTTCAGCACGAAGATCTTCATCCGCTTCCCGAAGACGCTCTTCGAGACGGAAGACGCGTACCAACTGAAGAAGAACGACATCGCGACTATCATCCAGAGCAGATGGCGAGGCTACTGGCAGAGGAAGCAGTACCTCAAGATGAGGCAGGCCGCCATCATCATACAGAAGTGGGTGAGGAGGTTCCTTGCGCAGCGACTTAAGGAGAGGAGGAAGAATGCTGCGATGGTCATCAGGGCTTTCATTAAAGGTGAGATATTTAGGCGAGGCAAAGTTTTCTAATCTGAAAGATGTGATAATCTCTGATAAAAATAAATTGCGCATGGTATAATTAAGGCGTTGAATTTGCCCGACCACATCGTGACTAGAAAATAATGGTCAAATGTATATATGTCATCAGCTGTCTTACTTACTGTTAGCGTATGATCTGCGCTAGTTTTTTGAAATATATGTTTTTGATGAATATTCGAATTGAAAGTCCCATTTGGGCGCCAATACTAAAAATGGCGCCCACGTGGGACCAGGATATTGAAAGGAACTTGCTGTCTTAAGTCTAAAACAACTGTTGTAACTTTTATAATTTAATGAATGATATTTGTTCATCCTTTACAATATCTCAAACCTCA
Source organism: Hecatera dysodea (assembly GCA_905332915.2). Classification (NCBI taxonomy): domain Eukaryota; kingdom Metazoa; phylum Arthropoda; class Insecta; order Lepidoptera; family Noctuidae; genus Hecatera; species Hecatera dysodea. The sequence continues at coordinate 18,831,630 of HG995299.1, read as the reverse complement.
CTGTAACGTTAACGCCCATGTTGTACACAAGTTTAAACAACGCTTCAATCTTAAACCAAACTTCTGTAACCACCACGCTCAACTTAATCCTACTTCACCAGGTTTCATCACGCGCAACGGCCCCGAGACTCCGGAAAACCGTCGTTTCCTCGGCATCGCCAAGGTGCACTGGCTGAAGCGGCTCGCCACGCAGCTGCCGGCGCGCGTGCTGGACGCGGCCTGGCCGCCCTGCCCCGCCACCTGCCAGCACGCCTCGCGCCTGCTGCAGCGCCTGCACCGCGCGCACCTCGCGCGCAGGTACCGCCTGGCGCTCTCGCCCGCCGACAAGAAGCAGTTCGAACTGAAGGTGCTGGCTGAGAAGATGTTTAAGGGTGAGTACATTAAGTCGTTGCTAGAGATACTAGTAGCCTTCTTGGAAGAACCGTGGGACTGAGTAAGGAGAAGGAATTAAAGAACCTAAAATCTTTTCTCACATTTACTATAAAACCCAAAGTTTTCACAGGATTATTTTAGATAAATCAAGGATCGATACTTCATAAAAGAGCTGGCGAGAAAGGTGACCAAATATTTGAACTGTTATAACCACAATTTCGTTCTTTGGAATTTGCATTTTGCAAGATTGTGAACAATTCAGGACATGCTTATAATGTTGATCAGCTTGAATGTTCAAGATACTCTTCCAAGCCTCTTTTAAGCACAATAAAAAATTGAGATACAAAAACAAAGAGCAGTTTAACTTGTAAATGCTTTTCTTTTACTAAGCTCTTCTTATGTTATTCAGGCAAGAAGAACAGCTACCCCGCCAGTGTGGGCGAGCGCTTCAAGGACGACAGACTCACTGGAGAGCATCAGACGCTCCGGAACACCTTCATGGCGTCTCCCTCCTGGCCTACGGGCGAACAGCTGATTGTGAGTGTTGCAATATCATCACCATCATCCATCCATCATCCAACCTCATCCCCTGCTGAACATAGGCCTCTCTTTCTTGTACCAAACCCAACGTTCCTCTGTCAGCTTCATCCTAGTTTTACCAACGACGGCAACTATATCGTCTGCCCATTTCGCCGCTGGACGACCGATACTTCAAAAATTCAAAATACATGATTATATAATACTAGCAGCGGTATATGTATACTCAGGGTGAACGTAGCTTTCTAGTGGCGAAAGAATTTTTGAAATCGGTCCAGTAGTTTTTGAGTTTATTCGTTACATACAAAAATACAAAGCTTTCCTCTTCATAATATTATAGAATAGAGTATAGATAATAATTTATTTTTAAATCGGCGTCAACAATTCGAAAATTTATGTACGACACTCGAAGAATAGTTCACATGCCCTGGATCTACCAATTCACCTGGCCGGTACTTTGTATTTGAACTCATTAGCCTCACGAGTTCATTAGCTTTTTCGAGTTACTAGGTCATTAGGGTAATGAAAGTCATACGTAGAAGTTCTTCGAGTTCCCTTCATTAAAGCATTTGTTTTCAAGCATATACTACAAAAAGTCATCATATGTTCACTTGCGGTTTTTTTCTCCATCAATAGGACTATTGATGGAGAAAAAAACCGCAACCTTATTGATTTTGTCAACGACTCGCCAGAACGAATTTAGTTTTAAACACTCTGTCACAACTAATGCACTAGAGTTGGTCGGCGAAGTTAATGATATAGGAGGGAGACTTCAAGGTCTCTATTTACGTATTTGTCGTTTTTCATATTTTGACGTAGAAGCCACTTTTATTTTTAAGGTTATGTTTTTTTTTTAATTTTAGAATTCTTACATACTTCTGCCAAACTGCATAGCAGTTTGTTGGCAGACGTAGCTCCCGTGTTATTAAATTACTTATCCATTGTAATTTACATCACATAATTAGTTATCCTTTAATTACACTTTAAGAAACTATCATGCTATCACTCGTCATCACAGACATCATCCGTCATTTGTTGAGACGCTTTTTTTCGAATGCTTTATCATTTCGTCCTCCTAATAGTAAATGGTACAACAGTAACAACGTCCGTTTCCATCCCGCAGTACTCGTGCGAGGCCGTGAAGTACGACCGGCGCGGCTACAAGCCCCGCGAGCGCGCGCTGCTGGCGTCCGACAAGGCGCTGTACGTGCTGGACGCCAGCGGCCGCAAGACGTACAAGCTCAAGCACCGCCTGCCGCTCGACAAGCTGCGCGTCGTCGTCACCAACGAGACCGACACGCTCGTGCTCATCAAGATACCGCAAGAGCTCAAGAAGGATAAGGTGCCTGCTTTCACTTACAACCATTCCCAAACCTATCTAAATATACTGGAACTAGCTTCTGCCCGCGACTTCGTCTGCGTGGAATAGTTACTTTACCCCCGATTTTGAAACTCTCAGAACGATCGGTTTAAAATTGACACGCTCGTGCTCATCAAGATACCGCAAGAGCTCAAGAAGGATAAGGTGCCTGCTTTCACTTGCAACCATTCCCAAACCTATCTAAATATACTGGAACTAGCTTCTACCCGCGACTTCGTCCGCGTGGAATAGTTACTTTACCCCCGATTTTGAAACTCTCAGCCCGATCGGTTTTAAATTGACACGCTCGTGCTCATCAAGATACCGCAAGAACTCAAGAAGGATAAGGTGCCTAGCTTGTACTTACAATCATTCCCAAACCTATCTAAATATACTGGAACTAGCTTCTGCCCGCGACTTCGTCCGCGTGGAATAGTTACTTTACCCCCGATTTTGAAACTCTCAGAACGATCGGTTTAAAATTGACACGCTCGTGCTCATCAAGATACCGCAAGAACTCTAGAAGGATAAGGTGCCTGCTTTCACTTACAACCATTCCCAAAACTATCTAAATATCCTGGAACTAGCTTCTGCTCGTGACTTCGTCCGCGTGGAATAGTTACTTTACCCCCGATTTTGAAACTCTCAGCCCGATCGGTTTAAAATTGACACGCTCGTGCTCATCAAGATACCGCAAGAACTCTAAAAGGATAAGGTGCCTGCTTTCACTTACAACCATTCCCAAAACTATCTAAATATCCTGGAACTAGCTTCTGCCCGTGACTTCGCCCGCGTGGAATAGTTACTTTACCCCCGATTTTGAAACTCTCAGCCCATGTTCTGGTCTCCACAAGACACTATTTGTACGACTTGAAAATTCCCAAAAAGGTCCTGACTGAGTAAAATAAAGCTTTAAGTTTTTTGCAGTTAGCCACACATTGCATGTGGGATAGCAGACTTTATATCAGTACATTAATATTTCAGGGTGACCTGATCATCTCAGTGTCGCACCTGATCGAGTCGCTGACCATCGTGACCGACTACACCAAGAAGCCTGAGCTCATTGAGATCGTCGACACCAGGACGTAAGTTCTATGTCAATCTTATTTACTAATTATTAGGTACTAGCTGATCCGCACAACTTCGTTTGTGTCACATTTTTCATGACTGCGCCGCTCCTATTGGTCTTAGCGTGATGATATATATATATATAGCCTATAGCCTTCCTCGATAAATGGGCTAGCTAACACTGAAAGATTTTTTCAAATCGGACCAGTAGTTCCTGAGATTAGCGCGTTCAAACAAACAAACAAACTCTTCAGCTTTATAATATTAAGTATAGATTTGCTTTTTTTTTAATATCGCAGCATACACTGAGATTGGGATTTTTTTTGGCCTCATAATCAGCCTGGTAATGTTTCCACTGCTGGGACACAGGCCTCCTCTCTAGGAGAGGCAACGGGCCGTAATCCACCACGCGGGCCCAGTGCGGGTTGGCCTCGCACAGTTTAAATTTAATAGGCTTATATATTTGTTTCGTTTTGTTTTGTGTGAGTAATAAATAAACTTCTTTTTTTCTTCTTTCTTTTTCTTTTTAATCTTTCAATAGAAGGGTTTCAATCATAGCTGTGACCCGTCATGATGCCAACACCTTCGAGATCCCACATTTTGAAGGAACAGAAAATATGAATGGCAGGTTTTTTGCCACTGCGTTACTAGCAGTGCTTGCAAAAATTGAAACGAATGCAGAAGAAATATATCTCTCTTATAAATTTATTTGTATGGTTTGGGGGAGCTGCTGGTTAAATAGTAACAGCCGCAAGGGTTGGCCTTCAAGGTTTAGCAAAAGGTCGGTTTGATGGGCCACCATCTTAACATACCGAGACTTCTCCTAGCCTAGGAAAGCACGTTAAGCCGTTGGTATCGACTGCTATTTAAAAACCTTTGACAGTCGTTGCGGACTGTCAAAAGCAATCATTATTGGCAAGACTTACATGACTTTTGCCAAAAATTACTGTGACACCCAGTTACTGGGTTGTCGAGGTCAGATATGTAGTTGGAAAGAGGCTGGGCAGATGATTAATCGTTTTCAATCATAGCAACAACCTGTCATGATGTCAAAAGCGTCAGAAAGTTATGGATGACAGTTTTCTCGCCGCATCCTCGCAATCTATACCTACAAACATTCAGTAATGTTAAAAATGCAAAAACTGACGAACAAAAAATAGTTATTTTAATTAAAGATAAAACGCTGTTATTTCGATGTTACAAACATGCAAAGAAAAATAAATAAAAAGAATAGTAACAAAAAATAAAAGAAACAGTATTCAATTTCAACAGGTGTCGTAACATTTCAACAAACACCTGTTGAAATTGAAAACTGTCTCTTATTTTTTATTACTGTTCTTTTTATTTTTGTCCGTCAGTTTCTTCTGGCTAATCTCCGAAACAGCTGAACCAGTTTGCTCGTTGCCATTTTTGTCATGATTTTGCTGCTGTTCTAAACGCACTCTGTGGCCGTATTACGAAGTGCCAATGCTATCATGATTCGTGTGAGGGAAAGAGATAGTGCTATTCGTCTTGTGTAACTCCGTCTCTCTCTGACACATAAATCATGATGGATTTAAGACGTCATAATAGGGCTGCTGGTCTAAGTTGAAAGCTGATTCATAGATGTCATGCCATAAGCCTAAATCTGTCCTATATCTAAATGCTAACCTCCGGCAGCATCGCGCACAACCTGGTGAACGGCAAGCAGGGAGGCACCATCGAGGTGCAGAACGGGCCGCAGCCCAACATCCACCGCGCCAAGAGCGGCAACCTGCTCGTCGTACGTATAGCCTTATACATTTCTTTATTAAATATATCCATGACACATATTCAGTAAAAATGATTTTCCCCCATTTCAGGGAGTGTCAGACTCTTACTGACTAAAACCCACGCGTGATTCTTCTAGTGCCCTTTGCGTTCCAGGGCCGCGGTGACTCTTTCGAACATAATCCGCAACCCCATTTCACACTTACTCACTTTAACCTTAAAGGTTAAATTTCCCATATTCCCCTCTGTCCTTTTTTCCGGATGGGAAATCATCAAACAACTTCTCCCGCTCTGGGCAGAGTGGAAGCGAGTTTCAGACTCTTACTGACTAAAACCTACCCGTGTTCCTCCTAGTGCCCTTTACATGCCAGGCCCGTGGCGACTCTTTCGAACAAACCCCAGCACCCTAGCAGGCACTGACCCTATGGGACCCATCCTCGTTGCTGACAGCTGTTTGAGGCGCGCGTGGAACACTCGGCGCCGTCGACTCGGGCCTGGTTGCTATCGGACGGCGAGCCACCCATAGCTCGCCGTCCGGAGGCCCGATCCCTCCTTAGTCCTCTACCTCATGAAAGAAAGCCTTGTTCAAAATGTCATGTACCTAGACCCAGTAATTCCGTTTTATGTAAATCAGAGATGAAGATGGATTATTTCAATCTATCTCTTATTTTTCAGATCGCAACCCCCTGAGCGGCCCAGTATTGCAACAAACTAGTTAACTTTACAAAACAACGATGTTATTGTACCTAGGATTAACTTCAACTATTCCATTTCGTTTACTGTATTATTTATTGTTAGTATCAATTGTAATGTGCCTGCCGATTTGTAAATAGCAATACGACGCTTTACTACCTAACGTAACACTTTACCTACCCGCATTTTCGTAAAAAATAAAATAAACTTACTACCCTAAAAAAATGTTTTTTTTTGTAATTTAAGTAGGTAATTATATAATTACACAAATCTTTCAATAGGTTTATGGCAGGCACATTTTACCTAAGAAAATATTTGGTAATGAAGTTTTGGCAATAAGCTGAGTAGACAACGACTAGTTAACTATACTTTTTTTATTATTTTTATAATAAACATTGTTTATTGTGTACTTATTTTTATTCGTTATTATTCTATGTTGTTTATGGTTAGGTGCTCTATGTAAAGTATAAATAGATATATATTTCTAATAAGAAAACTTCGTGTTTTATACCTAGAGTGCGTAACTATAACAGACAATCAAATTATACCCTATATTTATATTGAAAATATAATAATTATGTATATGAAAATGTTATACCTAATATAAAACAGTTTTAATAAAGTTTTTTTTATGTATTTGATGTGATATAATCTTCATGAGATTTACGTACAAAGTACTTAGTATTTTTTTGTATGCCATATGATTTAGGTATCGTCAGAAATGTGTCAATTATGAGATACATAATTATTTATTTATCAAACCCTGAAAAAGGTATTTTTGTAAATAAAAATCGAAAATATTTACTAGTTGGAAATATTTGGCAATATCTATTAGTATCTAGATCTAGAGTAATTCTGTTTTTACGAAGAGAAGAAAGCAGTAAGCATAGTCGTACATACCAAAGGTATTTTCAAAATTATCGAGAAGTTGCTTGTAGAAATAATTAACAGACTAAAAATATCACTTTTATAATTGACACATTTCGTTTTGTTTGTAATAATGGATAAGCTGAATCAAAGGTGCCTACTGTAAGGAAACGATTTCAAGTAATGTTACAATGAATGTAGGTATTTTATAATTATAAATATGAGATCACGTGGTCTAAATGTCTAAGATAAGGTTCGCGACGGCCATTGCTTTTGATTACGGGCTTGTGAAGGTCTGTTGTGTGCACTTACCACCGGGATACGAAAGGGCACTATGTCCTAAACGAGGTCTTGGTCTCTCGATGTGTGCAGTTTCATCTAAATTTGTACAGCCGTTAGAGCATAACTGATCGACGCCAGGGCCCCAAGTCTGCATTTCTATAAATTTGTCATTCCAACACGATCCCATTGTCATTTTGCTAAAAGTTCGTTATCTGCTAAATTCATAATGGTCGATCATTGGTCGGTCATTGCTATCGTAATACTTTTTGATAACCGAGCTATTAAAAGCAATGGCTGCACAATAAACTTCTAATGGTAGGTCACTGATCAAAGGAACTGTCAAAATTTTAGCAGATTATCGCATGCGTCTGTCATTATGTACGAGATTACCATTCTATGTCATTTCTTTCAATGGAGTGTCGGTGGTTGACCATTGGAAAGTCATAGTGACGCTTTTATATTAGTAGATTACCAAACTTGTAAAAATCAACCATTATGAAATCAATGATAGACCATTCTGACACTATTGTAATAGCAGACTTGAGGCCCAGAACAGAAAGCATACTATTTCCTATTCCTGGACATGATCTATGAGAATTCAGGTTAATCTGTTAAAACGTCAAGACGTTACAAACATACAGACTGAGATACTTTCACATTGATAATATTCGGATGGACTAATAAATTCAAATGGAAGCTTTTTGAGGCAATTCCTTACAAAACAATATTTACCTTTTATTGGAAGGGCACACAATACGCCTTCATAACATTACGAATGGCCATATTTCTAAGGTAAGTGCCTTGTTAATGTAAGCCAGTTCCTTTGCAGTCATTTTAAATAAACTTATTTGAATAAAATATAGTGTTTTATTTCATTTTTTTACCTTTGAGAATTTATTAGACGAGTCACTTTTCAAGTTGTGTGATTCAGGGGTAGTAGTTTTTGATACAAGTTTTTCATTTCCTACATTTTATTGAGTTACATTTTTGCAAAATATTTTCTCCTCGAGTCCTTTATTTTGAATTATGCCACTAAGCCCTGTCCAGGTCTTCATTTAATAATTTGACTGTGGTTTCAGATTTTTTCAGAACATTAATAATATTTGCTGTATACAAAATGAACAATGGGGGAACTAGTATAGACCCCTGTGGAATACCCTCTAATACAGTACTGGCCTTGTATAAACATCGTTAGTGTCCGACGCTCGTCTAAATAAAAAGTTCTCGTAAGCCTCGCACGTCGGGGTCCGCCGTGGTGAGGACGCCTTGCACAAGCGCCGCTCGCTTATATTAATTTATTCATACCAACCATATAAATATTTACAAGTTTATTTATTATTCGTTTTCTGTAGATACATTTTTTCTACGGTAGGTATTTTAGAAAGACAAAAAATCTTAAACGGCGAACGCTAAACTCCTACGCCACTCACATAGTAAACACGATAGGTATTCATTTGACAGGAAAATCGATAAAACATAAAAATTAAAGCTCACGAGTTCCGTCTGACAAAAAGTACCTATAGGTGATACAATAACCTGGTTGGCAGAATATAGAGGCTAGAAATATATTGTTTTATATTTTTTATTTTTGTTTGTTTATTTGTACCTCTGTGTGTGTATGGGGGGAATAAACTATTTTTCTTTCTTTTTTCTTTCTTTCTTTCTAAATACAGTCTTTATGAGAAGAACTTGGGCCAGTCTTACTCATTTTTCGTTACATTGTAATGTTGTTTTTTTTTTCCTGCGTTTACTAAGAATTATTATGAAGGGCTGTTAACTTGGATGTCTTTTCTTTTCTTAATTTTTCTTTTTTTCGTTACTTGTTTTTCTTCCCGTTGGTCTCCCGAGTTGTCTTCATCAGTAGCGACATTGTGACCAGTATCACTACCAGCATTATTTTTTCCTCTATCTTCACTGTTGTCATTACCGTCATTATTATCATCATCACCACCATTATTATCATTTTCATCAGTATTATTGTCATTGGCATTATTATAATTATCGTTATTAGTATCATCATCGGCGTTATTATTATCATCGTCATTATTATCATCATCGTCATTATCATCATTGGCATTATTATCGTTATTGTCATTGGAGTCATTGTGATCACTATAGCCATTATTATTATCATCACCATTATTATTATCATTGTTTGCAGCATTACCACTATCACTCTTATCCCCATTATTCCCTTCTTCTTGAGACGCTGACCTAGCGTCAGATAAGGCCGCATCGTTTTCACTCCCGTCTTCAAAAATAGTGTGGAGGTGTAGTTTCGCGGGTCTTTTTGGTTTGCGATGATCGGAATCTTTTGGTTTATGATGCTTAGAATCACTTGGTTTGTGATGCTCGGAATCTTTTGGTTTGTGATGCTTAGAATCACTTGGTTTGCGATACTTAGAATCACTTGGTTTGTCATGCTTAGAATCACTTGGTTTACGATACTTGGAATCATTTGGTTTGCGATGTTTGGAATCATTTGGTTTGTGATGTTTGGAATCATTTGGTTTGCGATGTTTGGAATCACTTGGTTTGCGATGTTTGGAATCATTTGGTTTGTGATGTTTGGAATCAATTAATTTGCCATTATTTTTTATTTTTTTAAGGTTAGGTGGGTCTTTCACAACATACGTCCCGTCACCGGCACCCGCGACATTACCATCCCATTCACTCTTCCAGGCATCTTTCCAGTCAGTTTTTATTTGTTCAGGTATTTTAGGATAGTTCAGGTTCATAGTAGTTTCAGATTTTTTTTCTAAGATAACTTTTATTATACTAGCCGGGACCCAGTGCCCCGGCATCTCGGCTTCTATTGGGTTGTGGACATACACCAATTCGTCTTTATCAGGATTCGGCCAGCGGTCGGCTACGGTGAGTGCCATAAAACATATTGCTACTACTGTGGAGATCGGTATCACTGAAACAAAAGTAAACACCTAATTATAAATTCCTTATTAAAACTGACCTGAGATACCTAGGTGACAAAGGCAGGCAGGTGATTTGCAGGTGAAAATAAATACAAAGTTAAAATATAAATTCGCAAAAGAAAACCTGTGTGAAAATGGATTTTCTTTAAGCAGGACCCTACTGGGACCTGCACTGCGATTCTGTAAACATACAAACACCTAAAAGTTATACCGATTTTACGAAAATCTGCATTAAGCAAGGCGTGTTTAGAATTTTTTTTTTTTATTTAGCACCTTGTCGAGTGCATTTGCGTTTTTACAGCACGTGCCAAAACTGGGTACTTATTATTATACCATTTTAGAAAGTTTATAATCGTTATTCCGAGTCAACGGTCTCAGTAATTGAGAGATTTTTAACAAGTTTTCATAGCTTGAACTATACCTCGCTTAATTTCCAACATATGTTCTTAAAAAATGCCACCCTTTTTAAATGTTATTTTCATATTTAATATCAGGCGTTTACAATACAGATTTTTTTTTATTCAATGCGCAAACTTAGACAAATTAAGCGAGTTTTTATTAAGCATGTACATATACTCGTATTTGACTTTGATATGTCCTAGTAGGTACAAAAAAATAACGTTATCGTTAACGAAAGATGTTTACTTTCAAAACTGATTTTATGGCTACTCGCCAGCGGCGTGAGACAAAGCGAAACGCGCTCAAGTATCCTTATCCCTCCTATAGTAATTCCAATTTTCCCTTCATACTTTCATGAGCATAGGACCTTTATAATGCAGAAAATAAAGCATTGTGGCTAATTAAATTACAGGCAATTTTAAAGGCAGCTTGGTCACGGAACTCACGGATCAAGCTGCCTTTGAATGGCTGCTAAAATGGTGCGATAAGCGAACATAATATTGGAGATCCTCCAACCATATGGATTTTGTGTCTAGTGGACAACTGCGCGATGAAAGATATTTGAGCTGTTAGTACATGTTCAAACCGCGCGGAAAGCTATCGATACAATATTTGTGTAACGACAGGTTTTTAATTCGTATGAAACAAAAAAAAACTGTTTATTTGCGCCAAGCATGACGCACACCAAAGAATTTAAAATACAGCTTAAAACTAAAACAAAAATAATAGTTAAAAGTTGGGAAGGTAGGTATGCGTCACATTTGCGCAAAACGGCTGTCGCTCAGCATAATGCTAGGACTCTTGTACGAAACTGAGTCTAAGCGCTGATTTTCAGCATCTGGCGGTATATCTGATGATGTCGCTACACTTTGGTAACCCAAAAAAAACTCAATATATATATAGTTTATAGGGTATTAGGTGTCAAAATCACTTTTTAATTAATATAACCCATTTTTATAGTAACGCACTCAATTACCCTGTATTGAAACCCAAAGAAATTGAATCTTATACATATTATTTACGTTTTAAAAATAAAATCAGAAAAACACTTACTTTCGATGATATTTTGATAATTTAAAAACTAAATTTCATTATATTAAAATGAGTAGATAACCTGTCTGACTTTGATCGAAAGCCATGGTTTATAGTTTTTGCAATCAGAAGTTTTAAAACGAAAAGTTAATGAAACGTGACGACAGTTTCATTCATCGATGTAAATGTTTTAAAAGCAACTTCGAGTAGGTAGGTTATGTCATCAGATTATAACTGTTATACACCCAGAGATGAATGAGCGCAATATGAATACTCTTCATCTGGCCAGATGATAGTGGTTAATCTATACATAGGTATAATAAAATCGTAGACTTGTCTGTGTCTGTACATAGAATATTTTTGCATCATAATAAAAGCGAAACTTTAGGAAAGTACATAGAATACAAAGATGCAATTTTTGAAATTTTGTGTAGGTACTTATATTTTTGTTGTTGTTGTCTATATATATGTTTGTAAAATCACTATCGGATTTGAAATCTACTTAAAAATGTGGAGTTTATTCAATTACTTAAGAGTTTTATGTAGTGTTTTTTCATCAAAATCGAGACATAATATTAAAAATCTATTGAATTTCTAAGTTTAGTAAAAAACTTTATAGAGTGCTAAGCGTCGCGCTGAGTCCTGCACGCATCACGTAAAAAGTACAAACCCAAGAAAAATCTCTTTGTGTAAAATGTATCTATTTTATACTAATGAGATTTTTTTTACGTAACTCTGAGTTGGTACAACTTAGTTTTTATTTCATCGCAATCGGTTCACTCTATAAAAAAATATGAACAAAAAAAACTGTTCAAGAATAAATTAGTTTCCATAAAGGGAACCAGCGTCATCTATTGAAAAAAATGCATGAAAACTAATATCAACACATTATGTTGTCGCATTTACTTTTCCGTAACCGAAAATGCTGAGCGTGAATCGGAACGTCTCTATTCATTGGAGGTTAGGAGGGGCGCCACGACAGCTCATTTTTGGGTACTGCTGCGAAGCTCACTTTACCACGCACCATCGTCGAGACTACGGGGGAGACTCTATAATCTATGGGACACTATGGGACAATCTCAGTGAAGCCGCAGCAGTAAGTGCGTTACCAAGTGAAGTTGCTATTTTATTTAAGTGTGCATACCAACCAAACCCTTACAAGGGTCAACACCAGCCCCTGCGAGATATTTCACCTCCGTCTTAAGTGGGATTAGGTATCGTTCAGAAATAATGTTGTTACAAGATTATTTCAGATGTTCAATTATTTGTTAATATTCCTGTACCTTCGTTCTATTTTAAATTCAGTGTTACGGCAACCGTCATTTGATGTGAAAGATTATCTTGCAATTACAGGAGTAAAACTGATTACTTTCACGATGTTGGACCCACCTGATTGAAATTTACTGACTAAGTATATTATTCTATTATCAGAAGTGCTAATCGTACCCAGGTACCCTCTTTGAGACAATTAGCAACACCAAGGCCTTGCTGGCCTTCCTAAGGGAGCTGGGTTGGATCGAATAACACATTTGCCCCACCTGCACGCAAAATACGCGCTTAGTCGTGGAGTTGCGGAAACCAGCCCGCTTTTACATACATACATTACAAGTGCTAATCGTATCTACTACGCTCACAAACATGCCGCGAAGCCGCAAACGAAGATCGAGTAGGGAGCCATCGACGAGTTCAAGTACATCGACTTCCAGTTCGAGTAGCAGCAGCAGTAGTGCTCGCAGGCGCAGGAAGCGATGCCCCCAAGGGATTCTCAAACCGTGAGTCAGAGTGTTTTATTATCAAAATTCGAAAATGAAAACAATATAATTATCTAGTTTTAATTTCCGCGAATATTAGTGGGTTGCAGGTATGCACCTCCCTCCCGCCCGCTATATTATGCACATGCAAGATTACTAGGCAAATGCAAGGATTTTAAGCACATGCAGGAAGGCAATGCAAAACCCAACACCATTACCGACACGTGTTTCGCCTCTCCACGAGGCATCCTCAGGGGACGTGTTGACTCGCTGACCGTTGACCTGCAACCCACTAATATTCGCGGAAATTAAAACTAGATAATATCTAGTTTTTGAAAAGGAAAACAATATATTATATTGTTTTCCTTTTCAAAAAAATGGATTTCCGCAAAGTAACGCCTGACTTAATCAATTTTGTTATATTATCGTCAGTGATTCCCGAATTTGACCCACTTGTAGACAGTGTAGATATGTGGATTAATGTTGTTGAAGCAAATTCTCGTGCTTTTGGATGGTCCGATAATATGATTAAGTAACAGGCGCTTCAAAAATTACGTAATTCAACAGTCGTTTATTCAAACTAGGCTGATAGACAGCACTTTTTGAACGTCAAATCAAATTTTACATAAAGACAGTCCCCCAAAACGGGTGGGCACCCGTCACCACTTCCTAGTGTTTTAGCTGGGAAGAAGTGGCGCAACAAACTCCCCAGCAACACATCTGTCTATTGCGTTTTAAGAACTTGAATTTACACAATAGTAGGATGCAGTCATTAATTAATACATGACAAAGGTAGAAAAAAAATATAATTATCCAACATGGAAATCATAAATCAATTCACTATAAAGCATTGTAAAGTCAATAAAGTAAAAACAGATTGACCTACATAGTCATCAAAAATAAAAAAACAAACACAATATTATATGAACTCATATAACCCGTAACAAAATGAAACCAGGTGGACCACGTGGAAGTGGAAGCAATGGCGCGAAACATTGTCAGATACCTTGCAAGTAAGAAGTGATATGTTCAGATCTCTTAAAGAATTTATTGATACAAAGCCTTCAGTAAATTAGTCTTAATATGATTTCATTTTTAAACAAAAGTCAAAAATAGAGCTTGCGGTTATGTTTTCGAGAACGAGATATAATATCCATAGTAGTAGGTTTAATAGGTGATAAGAACATATAGACCAGGGTAGAAGCCTTTAAAAATAATAAAAAGTGAAATAAAATAATAGTAGGATAAAACCCATTAGAAAAGGAGGAGAATATTATAAAAATGAAAGGAAAAATAATTTACGGGCGATCTGAGGTCGGGAAGGGGAGGGGGGTGACTTTTTAAGGGTAAAAAACGGTTTATCTCGATTTCCGGCAAAACTAAAAGTCCTATGGAAAAAAGTCAAATGGCAAAGTTGTAGGTAATAAAAAGATCTAAAACTTTTGTATTTACACTTTTTTCACATAACCTCAAAATTTATGAGAAAAATTCAAAAAACCAAGTTTTTGGTTTTTTATTTTTATCTTTTACAAAAAAATTTTTTTTGTCACGAAATTTGGTGAAAACTTACCTTTTTATGTCCCAAATACGCTGTAATTTATTTGATTAGAAATATTTATTTTTTCGCCTTATTTTGAATTAATATCGAAAAAGCACCTTAATTTTCAATCAAAAATTCACCCGTCAAAATATCAGCTTTTTTCAAAAAGTTGGTATGCTTTCTGTTCGTTGAAATCTCTACTTTCCGATGGTGAAAAAAAATATATATGTTACTATAGTAAATCTTCTCAGAAAATGCAAAAAATCGAAAAAACTCGAATCTATTTTTTTTAAATTATTATATTCAATTTTGGTCTATTTATTAAAATTTACACTTTAATTACTCGAAAAACGTAAGATTACATGTCAAGTTGATAAAAAAAAACTGCAAATCAAAATATACTACTATAATTAACCAAGAAATAAGTTAATAAAATAAATATTTAATAAGACATCTACAATGTTTAGAGAAAGTTGTAGAATCTTCTTTAAATTACATGCGTAGATGCCTATTTATAACTATTTTAAGATAACTTATATACCTGAGTGACCTACGAAAAATTTTAGCCCATCAAAAGGTATTTCATAGAAAAGTGGGTATATATTAAAAACTTAAAATTAAAATATTTCTTAGCTGTATCCCGCGGTTCAGTGTTCTGGTATCCTGGTACTTTGTAATTCTTCACTCACAATTCCAGCCCCAGAAATGCTTCGACATGTTTATGGTCTGCTGGTACACGTGAATGACAGGTACGAAACAAAGGAAAGTTTAGCGAAAATGATTATCTTTTATTATGTATTCGTCGAGTTTTCATTGTTTCTATGTATTCTGCTATTCGGGGCGGAGACAAATCCAACAAATCAAAAATATAGTCTTTGTTTTATATTTAAAGATGAGAAATGTCGTGCATTTTTTTATATGGGCAGTGACCTCTCTAATTACATCTGCGTTGGCGTTAGTAAAGCAATTTAATTTGCAAGTTTTCTTTTTGAATGACCTATTATTTTAGTGGGTTTTACTAATGATTTATCTGCTATAGTAACTGAGGCGGTTTCCGTTAACCTTAAAGTCGATTCTGTAGAACTAATTATTATGTTACATGTTATCGATGCACTTTCAGGCTGTGGCATTTTGATTTGGAGAAATTTTACTGAAGACAAAAACATAATGTATACCTATTCGTGTCGGACATACTTTAACTTTTCAATCGACTCGAGCATTGAATGTGCAGTCAAAGTCAAGTCAAAGATCACAAAATATGTACCCTACGAATACGAAATGGCGTTAAATAAAATACTGTCGAAATACCCTCAATGTTTTGCTCAAGATTTATCGAATTTAGGAAAAACCTCAAGTGTAAAACTAGAGATACAGCTTACATCTAATAAACCTATTTACCAACGACCGTATAGGATGTCGGAGTCTGAAAGGGCTATCATGCGTGAATTAGTTGATCTTTTAAAAAATGGGCTTATACAAAACAGTAGATCAGCATATGCTAGCCGAGCCCTTTTAGTTGACAAATCATCTGAGGCAAAAAGATTATGCGTAGGCTGCTAAATAAAATCGGTTAAAGAAAAATATCCAACGCCCATGATAGTACTATTATTTTTGTTTTAGTTTTAAGCTGTATTTTTTAAATTCTTTGGTGTGCGTCATGCTTGGCGCAAATAAACAGTTTTTCTTTCTTTTCTTTCTTTCTTTCTTCTTTCTATAGAGGACCTCATTGACAGATTACAAGGATGTAAATAAAATTCTATACTTCTTTAGATCTTAAGAGTGGTTATCATCAAATAATGATCAAATCTGAAGATGTGCACAAAACTGCGTTCATAACAAATGATGGACATTTCGAATTTTTGGGCGGGTTCCCTACTTGAAATCGAATGACGCGAGATCGAATAACACTTGCTCGAAAACGTTTACTCGATAGTACTTGAAATCGATAAATTATGAGCTCGACAGTTCACTCCCTCGATGCATCAAAATCTCGAATAACTATAAGCTCGAGTCATCGGCAGCGCGAAGGCTCATTATCTTGAAACATCATTTCTCGACTGACCATCTAATCGATTTATAGAATATCTCGTAAACAGTGCGTCATATCGCAAAAAAAATAGAAAAATATACCCTTAATAACTGCCCTGCCGCGTTGTTCTCAACATTTAGTTAAAAAAAAAGTTTCAATCAATACCATAAAAAAAAACTTTTTACAATAAAATACAACCGACTTTTACACAAAAAATAAAAAAAGTGCAAAATAACTTTAATTTCGGAGCTCGGTGTTTGTGGTTGCTTTTTCGTTTTTTGAACACCGACTTCCGAAATTAAAGTTCTTTTGCACTTTTTTGATTTTTTGTGTAAAAGTCGGTTGTATTTTTTTGTAAAAAGTTTTTTATTTTTCACTTTTTAGTGGTACCTACACCCCCTCCCCTCCCCCACCTAAACGAACCAATCACATTGGTGTAAAAAAAAACGTACTGCTCCTTTGCAGAGTAAACTATGAGGTCGTCAATGTAGACAATGTAGATATTTTTTTAGATTTTTGTTGATTTTTCGAAAACCGCTTGGTTGATTTCGATAAAATTTTCATGGGACCATTTGGGAAGTATACCCTTTCCAACAAAAAAAGAATTTTTCAAATCGGTTGATAAGCGACGGAGTTATGCAAGAAGTCGGTTAAAAAAACATATCTTTGGTTATATGAAATTCTGATTATAATATTTCGGATGTTTTCGTTTTTGCCTTCTCGATACAAATAGGTAGGTACTATGTGTACCTATATAATGTTGACATTGTGATTAAAACTACCCTCTTTTTTCTGGCTAAATAAAAATATGTACGAAGCTACTTAGTACAAAGATTGTTTAGCGTGGGTAATTTATTGACAGTATGTAGTAGTTTATGTTTGTTATTAGTATTGTTTATTGACTATTTTCATTAAAATGTCCAAAATAAGTGTTCAAGCTTCAAAATCGCAAAAAGGCACAGACAATTTGATCTTTCAATGGTTACGTGATGGCAATCAATAAAAAGTCGGTGAAAAATATTATTGGTACTGTGTGCATAAAAAAACAAAAGCAGTGCTATAGTACGACCATTAGTGAATCATCAGAAGGAACGGTAGGTATCCGAAGAAATTGTAACTGTGGTTGAGTTTGTCTGTGACCAATGAGCTCACGAAGAACACAACAGCCGCTTTTCTCACCTGCACTGTGGTCAATTCAAACTCAATAATGATAGGAAATTTCCAAGAACCCAAAATAACGTTGAGGCATGGCATCTTCGTTGGAATACGTTGTTAGACAATAAACTTGGATTATATATGAAACGATTACAAAATTTGAAGAACAAGTAAACACTAAACACGTAAAAAGAAAATAAGACAACACAAATGCCTCTATTATGAGGTTATGTCATGTTATGTTAAGTAAAGATAAAATGGGTTTACTTGAGTTTTTGAGAGGTATTGCAAATCATACAAAATTATAAATGTTTTTTTTTTAAATATCATGACATTTTTTCCATATTTCGTACAATAACTTTACTTCTTACCTACCTATGGTCTATTCAAACCAAAAAGAATTTTTCAATTCGAACCAGTAGTTCCTGAGATTAGCGCGTTCAAACAAACTAACTCTTCAGCTTTATAATATTAGTATAGATTTATATTTCCGCGCATGTATTGTAGGCACTCAAATAAAAATCCTGATAACTTATGGTTGGTCGAGAAATGTTTCGAGATTTTGATATATCGAACAATGAGCCTTCGCGCTGCCGATGATTCGAGCTTATAGTTATTCGAGATTTTGATGCCTCGAGGGAGTGAACTGTCGAGCTCATAATTTATCGATTTCAAGTACTATCGAGTAAACGTTTTCGAGCAAGTGTTATTCGATCTCGCGTCATTCGATTTCAAGTAGAACCCACAATTGCGTAGAATAAATTTAATACAATTTTAAAAACTGTCCAAATCGGAGTATTCAAAGTCGGCCCACCATTTGTTCCTCATTGAGAAATTCCTCAATTACTTCGTTAGGTTGTAGTCTACCAAAGACATCTTGGTCTTTTGGGGAGGGGAGGGCGACCTTGAGCCCCTTAGGCGCACCTGGATCAGGTCAAGCCGTGTCACTGACTCTGGCAGAGCCACCATCAGGGATTTTCATTTTGAAAACACAAAAAAATTGTCGCTAATTAGTCGAAATTTGTCGCCAAATATCAGAATTTGTCGGTCACTGGTTCAAAAGATACAAGGGTTTATAGGTGGCCGATCTGGAGAGAGTCTCCCCAGCAGGGCCACATTTATATCTCAAAAACTAGGACACCTAGCGAAGATGTGTTTTCTCCCATATTTTGTCGCCAATTAGTCGCAATTTGTCGCCAAGTCACAGATTTAATCGGATCTTAGTTTAGGAGATATAATGAGTTCAATTAGTAAGGTATAGTCCAAGAGCTAGGTCGAAGAGTTCACGAAAAATACCAAGAAAAAAATATTTCTATTAATATGTGTAATATACTTCTAGTTTTATCGGTCTAAAGTCTTTAGAAATGTCCGAGAGAGATAAATTCTCAATTTAATTCATGTTTTTATGTTTTAAATTACTAGGTTAGAGTGGCTTAAACTTCTTTGAAAACATTAAACCTTGCTCTTGGTCTATTTGGTGAAAGATGTACAGTCGCATGCAACTGTTTTACCACTTTACAATGTTAAGCTCTAATTAACTTTAGAATAATAAATAAATGTCGTACCTTTAGTAAAATGTTTAAAATACTTAAACGTTGAAAAAGTATTGTCAATTGTAATCAAATTTTATTATATAAAAATGAATTTCCATAAAGTTCGTTTGATGTGTGTTGTGTTGGTGTGTATTTTGAGGTGATTGCGAGTGTTGTGTTGTGGGTATGGACGGGTTGAGTTTTTATTTTATCTTAATTGAGGTTAGAATAATAAAACTTCTGTTGTCGAAATATAAAATGATTTATTACCTTAAAATTATTGTACTTTCAGAAAATGTTACAAATAGGTATTTGTAACATTTATAAGTAGGTACTTATTCATTATTATTAACAGATACAGTTTGTGACTTTGGATGTTAGGGGTAATCTCCGGTAAAACTGATCCGATTTTGAAATTTTTTTCACTTTTAGTCTAGGCTAATAACATTATGACCGATAAAAATCAAGGTAACTTACATATTAATCTGCACTCATACGGTGTCCTCTTTTCAAAACACTCTCAAATTGTCCACTAACTTGTTCAATGCACTTAAACACCCGTATTCGTAATTGTTCTTTTAATTTTTCACACAAACAAACCTCGCTGTACTTCCGGTGGATGACTAAAGAAAAAATCCTTTAGAGCAAGTTTGTTTGTTTACCTATTTTTTTTTAAGTAGCTACTTTGAGCGGCGGGCGCGAACGCCGACGCGCCGCACCCGTGACGTACAGCAGGTGACACCCTCGTTATATCTCGCTCGTTTCTCCGTTTTTGTATTTTCGGAATACCTAGAGATAACAACACTCGAGTTCGTAACTATTCATAATAAGTTCCACTTTAATTAAACTGGCTGACTTCAACTTACGTGACGGGCAACTCGTTCGAAGCAGCTCATCTGTACACGCGCATCTATCTCTTTCTTACTTACCGTAAATGAAACGGAGCGCAGCGATCTATCTGCCAGCGACTAAGTGGTAAGTGCACATTGTGTTAGATAAATAATTACATAATTATATGTATTGTAGATTTGTTTATAGGTAATGAATACAGCTTTCCTATGGTGGGTTGAAATTATAGAATAAGTTTACATTTATTTAATTCGAAACAAACATTCCTCCATAAGACGTCATAGATACTGTCTAGAAACTACATAAAGTATTTTGTACTCGCTTGTACCACTGTATGGGGAAATTGAATTCTTTAATATCTTTTTAATTACACACCGACTAAATCTGTAACTTTGCGACAAATTGCGACTAATTGGCGACAAAATATGGGAGAAAACACATCTTCGCTAGGTGTCCTAGTTTTTGAGATATAAATGTGGCCCTGCTGGGGAGACTCTCTCCAGATCGGCCACCTATAAACTCTTGTATCTTTTGAACCAGTGACCGACAAACTCTGATATTTGGCGACTGATTCCGACTAATTGGCGACAAATTATGGGAGAAAAGAGATATTTGCTAGGTGCCCTAGTTTTTGAGATATAAATGTGGCCCTGCTGGGGAGACTCTCTCCAGATCGGCCACCTATAAACCCTTATATCTTTTGAACCAGTGACCGACAAATTCTGATATTTGGCGACAAATTTCGACTAATTAGCGACAATTTTTTTGTGTTTTCAAAATGAAAATCCCTGATGGTGGCTGCCAGAGTCAGTGACACGGTCAAGCCGCATCCGATTAAATCAAAATGAACATATCTAAAAGTACCCAGAAATCATTAAATGAGCCTCTCACCACTCACCATAAGACTCGTGAAATTTTTTTTCAAAAAGTTGTGGTACTCTCTCAGAAAGTCTAACTAATTAGTATATCTCTTCCACTCAGAAGACGATTTGCGACATGATTTTGCTGGAAGGGTCGAGACTTTTTTTGGATTAAGGCAATACCCCGACCAAAATCTTGCGATAATGCGTTTTTCTTCGCTATACAGAGACTATTAGCTCATTAGTTATGAGAAATAATCTACATGTGTAAAAGCACATATTAATGTTCGATGTCTTATAATCACATTCCACGTTCTAATTTGTTTTTGTGTTATAAATCAATTGAAAATCATTCAGCCACGCTCTAATTATTTGAGGATTACACTAATGGATAGATAATTTAAAAATCTATATTCTACACGTTTTCTTTCATTTCAAAAGATTGCTTATTTTTTTAATTCCAAAAATTGTGTGAACTCTATGATAAAAGGGCATGCGCAGGATGCGGGCGGCAAAGGGAACGAATGCTCAAGGTTATTTGGTCAGGGAAACGCCTTATCGGACGCGCCGCGATCTTGTGCGGATCGGATAATGTCCGAGCGTGCATGGCGCCAGGCTATGTGACTTTGGTGTGTGTGTGTGTGGGTGCGCTAACTGTAACCAATAAGTAGTGTTCTTTCTTTCTTTCAATATTTCGGGAGAATTTTTGTCATAGACCGAACCAAATAAGTAAATTGCGCGAGCGACGACGGGCCGTTGAAAAATTAATATTATGATTCGTGTTTTAAAATAAGTGTTTCCATCAAATAAAATTCAGAAGCATATTTCATCGTAGTATAATTATTTTAAAAAACATTAGGTACATTTTTACAATTATTATTATCATATAAATGTGATAACAACAATCCAGAGTTACAGTGACAGACAATCGCCCATTCGCCTACTTCAGTCTTACTGTAAAAAGAAACGCTCGAATTACAATATTTTGGACTAATAACTGCACACATTATCCTGCTTAACTCATCGATATTTGATCAATGATAAAATATTTAGCGTTTTTAACAATACATGATAATATACCAAGATACATGACATTTATCTTTCCATTCTTA
Source organism: Hecatera dysodea (assembly GCA_905332915.2). Classification (NCBI taxonomy): domain Eukaryota; kingdom Metazoa; phylum Arthropoda; class Insecta; order Lepidoptera; family Noctuidae; genus Hecatera; species Hecatera dysodea. The sequence goes on along the minus strand of HG995299.1, from coordinate 18,809,513 downwards.
AAAATTGCTTCTATGCTGTTTGATTGGACGGCGATCCAAGCATGTCACAAACTTACAATACCCCAATCGAAGATTTATTTTTGAACCACACCGCATACTACAAAATAACGTTAAGGTACCCTCGAATAAGCACACCATACAAAATATAAAAAACGACGATTATCTCCGAAACTCCGGATTATTAACACGATGGGTATCGCGTCTTATACTAATATAATACAAGGAAACATAGTCTTTTAGCTGGCGACTTACCAAGATGATCGATATTATGATACCAAATTCAAGGGAAAGCGAAAATTTACAAACATTTCGTTATAATGTAGACTACATGATTGTTTGCAGGAATATCATCAAAAATATCTACGAATCTGGTTAATGTCACATTAATATAATTTCATTTTTATGTACACTTTATGCATCCACACGCTCGACCCTTGTAGGGCTAGCTGATATATTAAATCCTATCTAGTTTATAGTTGCATACATTCAATTCTACACTTAACAAATAATTAGATGCTGCATGGCTTATTCGCGTGTAAATTTTCGCTTTCTCGATCAAAAAGTATCACTCAAAAAATGCAGGGAGTTATATTATTCTATTCTATATACATTTCAACTAATTCATGGAAGATTCGTTCTTAGAAAACGCAAATTACAACTTCGCACATATTTACAGAGTCTTAAAAAATAACGTAGCCATTGTTACAAGTTATTCTTTACATCCAATCATATATTTTGTGAACAGACAACATGATATACCTATATATGTATTGGTTTTTTTTAACTAGATGATCACCGGCCGGTGCCTAAAACTCATAAATATACATACACTCTTACATAATATAAATGCCAACTAGGTCGGGTCCGATATTATTGCTAGTTAGAATCTACTATTCGAACTAAGAGCGATATGCATGTTGAAACTAACAAAAGATACATGTCCAGCCCATTTTTGGTATAAAAACATTGATTGGTGATTCTCAGCTACATTGCACTTTCAAAATATTCATGCTACAGATATAACCAACACAACTATACATACCGCCCTAAATCATCTTAATACTCGCGACCCAACAAGAACCTAACATTAAATATATAAGATTACGCGAAATAAAGTCAATGAGACACGACAAAACTCAATTCCAATTTATACATAATCACAGAACTCCCAGACTTACATTAAATGTCTAAGGGGCGCTATACACTGAAGCGTAACGGGACATTCGGTTCGGCAGTATTTGTTGAACGATAAGGCCGGCCCGAATCAATTACTACATATTTTTTTATTCTAGTAGTACCGATCGGTTATACCATTAAACAACACGTTCGTCTTCGTCCATTCTTAACACTATTGAACTAATATTGGTCGCCAAAAACTGACTGGCATAGCCGGGCGGCTTTTTCCCGGACATTAATATACATATATTCGACTTAGCCACCCGACTGTGCCGAATATTCCCTGCCCGCTTAAGTGTGTAACGTACCTAACGTGTTACAGCATTTTGATGATACACCGAGAATGATGTATAATAACTTATGTATAGCTATTACAAAATTATTAATGTAATTATTGCTGATATTGCATTTGAAACTATTTTTATTTAATGTATCTTTTCCACTGTTGATCCACCTCTTTATGATCATAATAGCAAACATAGCTAGGTCTATTACCAAATCAAAACTACATCCTTTAACGTACATGGCAAACTTACATCTTCATTTATCTGACTCGAAAAAAACAAGTTCTGAGTATTGCAATAGCAGTATAATTTATATTTCATGGCTTACTTTTTAGTGTAGGATTCAAAAACCTTTCAAATTTGGGTTTTACGCAGAATGTGCACTTCGCAAAATATGCACTTCTCAAAATGAGCACAACTCAAAATGAATGTGAATTTTATCACACTGGGTCAAAATAAAATCACATTTGCTTACATTTTTTTATTATTATTATTTTGAACGATTTTTAGCACGATAATAGTAGTTTCTTTGTATTTTCCAGCACACGTCAGTTACTTATATTATGTGTGTAGACACATCATAATAGTACTCCAGTCATTCAATGTAATATATGCTGTGAACTGCATCAAAATGAACATGCATTAATATATATTATTTTAACCTCCTTTTAACTAATCGTATTGTTCCATCAATAGTATAATTTTATATTAGCAACATTTAACTAATTCGAAGAAGCATTTATGTTTTTGTGATAAAATTCACATTCATTTTGAGATGTGCTTATTTTGCGAAGTGCACATTTTGCGAAGTGCACATTTTGCGAAGTGCACATTTTGCGAAGTGCACATTTTGCGAAGTGCACATTTTGCGAAGTGCACATTTTGCGAAGTGCACATTTTGCGAAGTGCACATTTTGCGAAGTGCACATTTTGCGAAGTGCACATTTTGCGAAGTGCACATTTTGCGAAGTGCACATTTTGCGAAGTGCACATTTTGCGAAGTGCACGTTCTGCGTCAAACCCTCAAATTTTTTGTCAATTGTGTCAAAATGTTCTAACAAATTCGGTTTTGTAGTGCAAGAAGTAATCTCCTTGAATACAAAATGGCAGGTTATTTTGCACAATCTTTATATTCCTGATTTGTCTATAAGGCGCATGAGGTCTTACTTTATAGTGAAAGGATGTAAAACTAGATCCTCTATTTTAAATTTTATGTTGGCAACACGAAGATTGCTGTTTTTATTACTGCCAATATCTTCTTTCTCAATTCATAAAGAAATATTGTATGAATCGAGGGCAGAAATGGTAAGGAAAATATTATTATAAATAATAATATTATAAGCAGAGAGGCAAGAGAAATATCTAGAGATCATAGCCGGTACTCTGCCTGACATAACATGGAACCATAGAGTTGCCAGCTTCATAAAAAGAACAAGTGTTGCCAACTGTCAAACTTATTGCTACACCCACAAGGACTCTTAACACAAATAAAACAAGTCGTTTTGCTAAATTGTAAGTAAACATAACTGTTCTTATTTAAAATTACTCTAGTTTACATTATTTACAAACATATGCACAGGACGCCTGACATCCGTCCGCGGTAACTAGCGCTATGCGATACTTTGGTTACTACTATATATCATACATTTTGGTACGCGTTACATTCAACGCAATAACTTAAATTGCTTCACAGGGTTCCGCACCTTTACAAACTTTACTAAATTCAATATTCATAATAAGATTAGATTTTTATTAAAAACATAGAAATTTAAGTCTATTCAGACTATTCGCTCCGACATCCGTTGCTTGGATATCAGATATTGTTGTTATAATTTTGTACTGAATATTCGTAAATTGTGCAAGAAGCATAGCATAGTGCTAAAGTTTCTTGAAGAGCACAGCCTTCACCTTAGGAGCTAACCATACATAAGATTGAAGCTAACATTAGACTAGGCACATAACCGCACTTGCACGGAACCCACACTTCGTCACGAGCACACTCCACAGGCAACAATTTATACTAGATCACACTGTCAAAAAATTGGTCTAAAGTTAGCACCGTTTCTTTCTTTTACGAAAGTATCTTTTGCAATGAAGTCTGTACTATTTCACTTGTCCCACAGCCTCTGACGCCGGCTCGGTGGGTTTGAAACCACTTTCCGATTTGTAAGGCTCACTTTTATAGTCTTGATTGTCGTTTTTGAGTTGATCTTTGTCGTCTGGGTATCCGTAGGGCTTCTTGCCCTGCGTGTGGTCCTGCTCGCGCTGCTGCCGACGTCGCTGCTTGGACCACAGCTCGTGGCAGTCCTGCCACGTGGGCAGCTCCGGCGCGGGCATCCTGGAAATGGTGGACAGGTTAGTGGTGTACCTAACTAACGAAATGCGCTTACGCAAAGCTCGTCTGGCTCAAGTATCCGGCAGATTTATGCAACAGTGTCAGTGTTATTGTTTTGTCCATTACCAGGTGCTTCCACAATATTCCTTACACTGAAATATCAAAAGGACAAAACCGATCTGCTGTCGGGATAATAGGTGTCTCTGCCTGCAAGAGTGCCCATAGGCCTTCATAGTCAATGCAAACAAAACCTTTGTAACCTCATGTATGAGTGGACTGTTACGGTCCTCGCATGTCGTATGTACGATATTTTAGGCTCTGAAATGATTTTTAAGGATGACAACAACACCAATGTCGTATGATTGTGCTCATTCACTCCACACTTGTCTCCTAACGTCAGTTAGCGAGTCCGTCGGCAGTAAAAATAATTCTAAAACCTGGATGATTGAACAATATACATATACATAATTAAATACTCACGGGGTTTGATAATCCCATTTGGTATAACTATAGGGATAAGTTTATTTATTAGGTCTTTACCCTAGCATATTCCCAGCCTATTACCAGGTATTTCTACTAGATTAGCTCAAAGGAACCACCACTTTTTTTAACGGCTTGTATTTCGGGTTGTTAATCAACGTTTCTAATTTTATAATTAGTTTGCCTGTAGTTCGTTTGAGCAAACCATTAAATTTAAATACTAAATTCAATCATTCATGTCGTGTGATTTCACCATTGTATTCATTCATCATCCCATTTTAGTTGTCATTTGTAGTCATGCAATCAATCTACGGAGTAATTGGAGATAAGGAAAAAGATGCCAAGTATCACTGTACAAATAAGTATTACTGCTGTTTCTCAACCTGCTGTAGTATTGTCTTTTCGGACACTTTTAGGGTAAATTGGTGATACATGAATGGGTGAACATTTTTGGATGATGATGATGGTCTCTTTAGGTAATGAGAGTCACCTTTTACGATTTTTTTCTTCAGAAAAGTATTGTTCACACATTAATCGATATTGCATGCAGCATGCACTATGTTATGAATGATATTATTATAATCTTCTCAGACATGCTATGTAATAAAGATGGAAAAGAGTTTTGGGCACATGAACAAATGATTGTTCGACCCATGTGCCGAGTTCTGGGCACCGAGTGTTATGAGCTAATCCCTCGTAGGAGGCTTCATCCATCCATCGCCTCATAAGTGACCTACCTACGATAAAAGGTCTACAGGCTCTACAGCTGCCAGCGCTGGACAATAGGACGTCTTCTGATTCAATATGCGCACTTCCATCGACAAATATATCGGTCCATAAAAACTGTAGGCCACTTAGCAGCTTAGCAGGTGACCAATTCCCATTGCCTACTCAAAGGTGATACAAAATAAACCTCATATTTAGTGCTAATTTCGAACCCACGACATAGTTCCTCTTCTATTGCAACAATTAGGTCATCAATGCTCGGCAATGGAATTCTTTTCTTCGAATACACCACTGCGTTACTAAGCAGTAGATGTGCCCTACAATGCCAAGCCAAAAAAACGAAAGTCAAACACAACTCACTGCTCTGGCACCACATTCTTCAACCAGGGGCTTTTCAGAGCATCCTCGGCGGTGATCCTCCTGTCCGGGTCCAGCTCCAGCATGCGGTCCAGCAGCGTGAGCGCCTGCGCCGGCATGAAGGCGAAGTTCTCGCGCACGCAGCGCTTGTGGAACTTCTTGGGGCGCAGCGTGTGCCACAGCGGCAGGTTCACCACGTTGGGCCACACGCCCGGCACCGGCGTGCCGCACACCCGCGAGATCATCTCCAGCTGCATCATCTCCACGTTGGCCTGCGGAGGAGTAAGCGTTCATAAGACAAGTCATTGGTGATCCAGTTCGCCGTATATGGATCGGAGGCAGGCTATTTCAGTCTGAAAGACCTCGTAAAAATGTTCTCCAGACACCCAAAACTCCCCCTTCAAGTATCCGTGTACCTGGAAGAGCGGGTGCTTGAGGAAGAGCTCGCCGAGGATGCAGCCCATGGACCACACGTCGACGGCGGGCCCGTAGCGCTCCTCGCCCAGCAGCAGCTCGGGCGGCCGGTACCACAGCGTGATGACCTTGTTGGTGTAGGGCCGCGCGCGGTCCTCCGCCGACCACAGGCGCGCCAGCCCGAAGTCGCCCAGCTTCACTTCGCCCCTGGAAATGAAATGAGTCAATTTAGAAAAAATGTTTTTGTTTTTATATCTTTTTACTCGAATACGGCGAAGGCACCATGTATTCATCACTACATAGTATAAAACAAAGTCGCTTCCCGCTGTCTGTCCCTATGTATGCTTAGATCTTTAAAACTACGCAACGGATTTTGATGCGTTTTTTTTTAATACATAGTGATTCAAGAGGAAGGTTTATGTATACTACATGCATAATATTTAACAGAGATTTAATATCAACATTGCACCCGTGCGAAGCCGGGGCGGATCGCTAGTAATCAATAAAAAAAAACCGAAACAAATACAAACTCACTTATTGTTCATCAGAATATTGCTGCACTTGATATCTCGATGCAGGAAGTTCTTCCGGTGGCAGTACGCCAGCCCGTCCAACAGCTGGCGCATGATGGACGCGTTGTGGGACTCTGTGAAGTCCACCATCTTGGATTCCAGCAGACCCATCAAGTCGTGGTCCATGTACTCAAAGACTAGGTAGAATGAACCTTTGTCCTGGAAGGAATAGTCAAATAGTAAATTTTATGCATATGCCAACAAATGTATAACTGAAAAAAGATAAGTTTCCGAAGGTGGCAAATAAAAATTTTAAAAAGCAATAATGGAAATGTCTGAGGTATAAAGCCCTTTTTCATTTGAAAAATCTCTCACACAGTGCAGAAACATCATTTAGTCAACGAAGCTAGACGAATTGATTCTAAATATTTTTGATCTCTCAACGAAATTAATCCGAAAAGAACGTCGAAGGAGTAAGTCACGTCATCATACATCAGTCAGTTCATACGTACAACAAATCAAACATACAAAAGCAGGTCAACATACCTTTCTAAAGTCCATAGCGTCCTGCTTATCCGTGACGATTTCCCTTAGATTAACAATGTTCTTATGATTCAGCTGCCGTAGGATCTTGATTTCTCGCACAGCCGTGATGGGGAAGCCTTCTTTTTCGTTCTCGAGCCGAACCTTCTTCAGCGCGACCAGTTGGCCTGTGTTCTTATCGCGGGCTTTGTATACTTGTCCGTAAGTGCCCTCGCCGATTTGGGTGATGACCTGGCCATAATATTATTTTACTAACACATTGCACATGATGATTTCAGATGAAAGATGTGTTGGATATAGGCTTTCAATGAGTCGACATATCAACCAGTCCTGGGGCCGTATTATGACCTCTTAAAACCATCATGTTTTCGGTGTGAAAAAGAGACGGAGCTATACAGGACGAATAGCACTATCCTTTTCTCACACAGATAACATGATGGTTTTAAGAGGTCATAATACGGCCCCTGTGCTTCTCGCACACCCAAGCAATTTTTTAACCTATTGCTCAAGTTTGCATAAATGAGATGAGTGAGAGCTAAGAAGATAGTACAGAAGAGGTGATTTAGGAGGTATTCGGAGCTAAAACACCTAAAATTATCAGAAACTAACTCTGAGGTAAAAATATAAATTTGACATGAGCAAGTGAGGTTTAATAATGGAATGTATGTTTTCTGTATTTGTGACGTATATGATGATTAGTAATATTTAGAAACTTAAAGCACGCAAGGTAGTGTACAAGTGGGTGCGCTGACCTGGAAGCCGTCGACGCACTTCTCGCCCCAGTCCTTGGCGTGGTGCGTGGGCGTGGCGACGGGCACCAGCTTGGAGCCGCGCCGCTTCAGGATGCGCGGCCGCTTCAGCTTCGAGCCCGTCTGCAACACACCGCTCGCTCACACGCGCTCTACTACCCACAACCTGTCTGCAGCTCTCTATTTTCTTATTTTCGAGTCGTTGGTGACTTAAATATATTGTGCCCAGTAGGCGGCCACGCTTACAGCGGCATCAGTGACATTAGATCCTCAATGTGGGGGTGTAAGAAATCTTGGGACACTAACAAATGTCGCCAAATACGAATTAAAGCCCTGACGTTACATAAATCCCACTTCGCGGTATCACCTCTGATTAAAACGCATCCAATCTCCCGAAACCAACTATCGGGCAGTTAGTTACCCACAAGACAAAACACCAGCCTGGTGGGTGAACTTACGCTATCCCTGGGGTGCTTCCTGGCGCTGAAGACGTGCGAGTAGGTGTCCCTGCGCGCGGGCGGCGGCGTGCTGCCCCCCAGCTCGTCGCCCGACAGCTCCTCGGAGCCCGGCAGCACTGCAACGCACACGCTTCACGCTCATTCATTGCTTTACGACACAGGGCTACCTACTAAAAGGTAGCGGTCTTGGAACTGTAAGCGGATGTTTTTGAAAAGATACTCCAGGACTGGCTTCGTCTTTCTGCCTGATACCCCAAAAATTCAAATGTTGTGTTTTTTATGGATGGGAAAACATCAGCTGAATTTTTCGCTCTGGACTGAGCTGCCGGGAGTGTCAGACTCTTATTGACTAAAATCCATCCAAATAGATGCCTAATATTAAATTACCCAACTTATCATTTATAAAGCATAGTAACCATTTAAAATTTTTATACCAGCCAACTACAAAAGTGCAGTCAAAAACAGAACATTTACTGAAATCTCCCACCATATTACATAATATAATATAATAATAATAAATTGTAAAGAGGACCCTTTCTCTGGAGTCTTACCACTGGTAGCTTGGACCCTGCTCCAGACACCAGTGGACCACTATTTTTTTAAATATTTTTTTTCTACAAATATTTAAACATGTAAATTAGCATGTAAGTTTAAAATGAATAAATAACAATCCAATATAATTATGCTACGATGGTATTTACCAGGCGGCATGGGCAGGTTCATGATGCCAGTTTTTTTGGGCTTCTCTGGCTTTTTGACTGGAGAAGGCGACGGCGTGCTCAGAGGGCTCTCGTTGGCTAAAGTCTTTAGATCCTCGACCTGGAAACATAGACAGAATAATTAGAAGATGGAAAATAAAGTCGAAGTTTGTATGTTTTACTAAAAAGTCTTTCTACTGCTGCTCAATGAATAACTCTTATTTATTATTAGGTATATTATCTATACTAATATTATAAAGAGGAAAGATTTGTATTTTTTTATACTTTTGTATGTAACGAATAAACTCAAAAACTACTGGACCGATTTCAAAAATTCTTTCACCATTAGAAAGCTACATTCACCCTGAGTAACATTAGCTATATTTTATCCCCGTATTCCCACGGGAACGGGAACTACGCGGGTGAAACCGCGTGGCACTGCTATTTATAATAAAGAAAAGGTAATTATCATCATTAATATTTCCTTAACAACAGTATCAGTTGTAGTCGTTAAAAAGTTGTAGTGTACCTGAGTATTAGGCGGCATGGGCAACTTGGTGAGGCTCTTGGGCTTGGGCGGCGCCGGCTGGCTGTTCTGGTAGTACACGCTCTCCACCACGCTTGTCTTTGGCAGCGGCGGCGCCGGCGCCGGCGGCGGGCTGCCTGCCAGAGGCGGAGTTAGCTGCTTCTGGAACATACACTACATGTTTTAGATTTTTCTTGGGAATTGGTGTAATTGGGAATCACTGTTCATACACACTTCTGGAATGAGGTATTTTGTGATATTATTTCTTCATACTGATATTATTAGACGGATCTTTGAATGACAGCTCACTTCATGTTCATTCAACTTAAGCTTATTCTGAGATGTTTGACAGTGCGTTAGCTGCACAGTACATACGTCATTAGGCAGCTGCGCGGGCTGCACGGGCTGCGCGGGCTGCGCGGGCTGCACGGGCTGCGCGGGCACCGCAGGCTGCGCGGGCTGCGCTGGCGGCGGCGGCGGCGCGTGTCCGTTGGGCTCGGCGGCGTCGGTGCAGTCGGCGGGCGGCGCACAGAAGGACGCGAAGTCGGGCGGCGGCAGCATGGGCGGCGCCGGGCCCGCGCCGCTGGACTCGTCGCCGCTGGGCATGGGGATGTCCACCACGTCGCCGCCCTCCCGGGACGCCGACCCGTTCTCTTTAGACTGTTACACAATTAAACATCAAGTTTCGCGCCCTGAAGGATACTTCCTGTATTTTAACGTGTTACAGGAACGCTTGCAATCAATATCAGTGTTAACCAATAAAAATAGATATTATTTACTAGGTAAACAGAACATTTAACGAGTCACTAAATAATAATAAACATATATACGACTATTACAAGAGGAAAAAGGTCTCATACAGAGAAGACGCGAGTTCGCGCTTGCGCATAACGAGTTGACACTTTTTAAATATATTTTGAGGTAATTGTATTGACTAAAAAAGATGGCGTCAATAGTTCTGATTTTGACACGCGTTAAAATTCTAGTACACACTGACAACTTATGTATTCAAAACTCTATCTACGATTTACCTACATGTTTTAAAAAGAATGTCGCAAACATGATGCGATTAGATTTTGAACGCCTCACGGCAGTCGAAATCGTTAAATAAAACTCGGTAAATTGATAAATATTATTATAATATATTAAATTATTCTTTCACGTTATTTTACCAAGCCACCTGTCAATCAGCCGTAGCAGTGGACTGTCATTTAATTCTAAATTTAAATGAAGAGTTTGTTTCATAATATTTATTTAAATTATCCACAGAGGTTTAGTTCATTAAAAGATACTGGTACTGATGATAGCAAAACCATTGCAATGAGGATGCGTATTTTGAATCTGCAATCCAGATATATTATGCTTAATCGCCATTTATAATTTAATGAATTTTATATGAAATTATTTGGTTTCCGACCAAAACCGTTTCAATAGACAGCCGAATAAAAAAATACAACCGACTTCTAAACAAAAAACAAAAGTATAGAACGTTAATTTCGGAATTCGATGTTTTTGGTTTAATTCGTTTTATAAACACCGCCTTCTGAAATGAGTCATTTATACTTTTTGTGTTGTTTGTTTCGAAATCGGTTGTATGTTTTCGTAAAAAGTTTATCTTTTTAGCTATTTTTAACTTTCTAGTGAACTTCAGAACCTCCTCCTTTTTGGAAGTCGGTTAAATAAGCGAAAAAATAACGCAAGATCGTTTCAAAATATTGGCTTAAACTGAACTTGCTAAAGATTGTAAGAACATAAGATTTTCATTGTATAGTCTCAATTTATTTAGCGTTGTATAATTTGATGCATTAACGGCGCATGTGTGAGTACTATGTATCCTAAAGTTAAACTATCATTTTTATGTATGTCTGAATTGAATGTGCCCTGGGGGCTGGGAGTGCCATGCTCACTCCAGTCTCTCTGATGGTGGTGGTGACCACTCATCATTTGGCTCCGTCAGGTGGGACAGTCATTTCTCAGCTGCCATGGTTTATTTTCATTATTTTGTACTTAGAATTATCCATTATACTCCAGATGCCTATATTGTACACGCCTTTCTACATAGTTGTCACATTTTTATGCAAGAAAACAAGAACAATGTATGGACAACCTTGTAACAATTTATTGATTTAAATATCCATGGTTTTCTTGCACCTTCTTCATAGAGATCTACATTTTGCAACGTGCAAATAGCTTCACATCTATGATTGACCAACCAAAAATACCCGTGAATGGTTTAATTGAAGTAAATGCCGAGTTTCGATTTGATTAGGCAAAATCGCGAACTGAATTTTGATACAAAGATAGATGGACCCTGGCGACTTATTATGACGTCTTAAATGCATCATGATTTCTGTGTCAGAGAGAGACTGAGTTACACAAGACGAATAGCACTATTTCTTTCCCTCACACGAATCATGATAGCATTGACACTTCGTAGTACGGCCACAGGCGACGTTTACAAGCTACTTAAACGCGAGCAAAGCCACGTGTAAAAGCTAGTAAATAAACAAGTTACCAAGTAGACTGACCTGCGTAGAGCTATCGGCGGTCATGTTAGACAGCTCATCGATGGTGAGTATCTCGGGGTTGTTGATGGACGTCGTGTTAGACAGGGCGCCCTGAGACTCTTCCTCTTTCTGGTTCAAGATCTCTTGCAGCTTCTGTAACGCAAGCAAGTATTACTATCTATACTAATATTATAAAGAGGTTACGTTTGTGAGTTTGTGACGTTGTAAGGGGTAATCTCTGGATCTACTGAACAGATTTTCAAAATCAATAGAAAGCTACGTTATTGTCGAGTGTCATAGGCTACTTTATCTCTGTATTGCCACGGGAAAGGAAAAAACGCGGGTGAAACCGCGGTGCCCTGCTAGTCACAAATAAAAATGGCTCTCTAACGTCACAAGCGCGTTATTATAAGTCGATAATATCAGATGACTTATTGCGATAGATTCCTTGCCACACAGCTGCGTTGTTATTGTACGGTAATTTAATAGGGATTGCAATGCAATGGTATACAGCATAATATTAGAAACTACGAAGTTTTCTACTTCCTCTCTGCTGCCTTAATTTTATAGCCGGCAAAAAATCTCTTAGGCTGAGATTTTGTAAAATTAACAAAGAAAGTCGCTATTGCCTAAAAACTTGGCGTGAGGGGCTAGATATAGGTGTCAATCTTACACAACGGCATAATCGCGCGAGTACGCGATCGTCGCGTTCATTTGCTTGGCTATAGCGACCGCGACGTCATGATATAATCGCTATCGTATGGACGACGCCTTGGAATTTAGGGTATCCGTTTTTTGAGCGAATCTGACTAATATAATACAAAAATAGATCGGTCAATTAAATTCCTATATAGTAGTAATTTAAATAAGTGTTAACTTAAAAAACTGAGTGGGACCACAGTCACCAACCAATTTCGTTTTCAAACCATTATAGGGCCTTATTAGGGTTACCTATACAGGTTTTGTAAGTACTAATGAAGGCAATTTTATATTTTCTTTTATGCATCTTTAGAAGTCAAAATTGCAAGAATAAAAGAATATTAATTAATTTAGCAACCAACTAAAAGGTGCTACGCGTTTGCAGTTCAAACAGAACAAAAATATTTATACAAGGTTTTTTTTTTCAATAATGCCTCGTAGCTACGCCAGATACGTTTAGTTCATAATTATAATATCCGCCTAGTCGTTTTACTACTAGTCGTTTTCTAACTAGTAGCGGGTTTTCAACTAAACCCGAGATTGTGAGGTGTTACAGAAGTAAATCAGGTTCAAAGGCTAGGGACAGATAATAAGCTTTTCGTGTTTACCTTAGCTCTCTTATGCTTGTCCTTGACTAGTTCAGCGAACAGACTGGTGTCACTGATCTTCTCTTTGAAGTCGATTTTGCGCTGCAGCATCGTTGGAGGACTTGGTGACTCATGCTTGATCCTGGTCAGGGATTAATAAGTAATTAATATTTATGAAATAAATCGGCAATATATAAAAAGTAGGAAGAGTTATAGTAGACTTTTCGAACACGACAGAAGTGTTTTCTCCTTCACACGTTTCAGTAATTACCAGGAAGTACCATATGATGTAGATTGTACGGAGTACAGTGAGACTGACAACACAAATCTCAGGGATTTTTGACCAGAATTCCCGAATCTTCGGGAATATCCACGATCGCACAATATACCACCACGACATTGAAATCCTAGGCTATGCTTTTAATGCTAATAATAGGGATGTTTCCTGAGGAATTAAAATATGATCCTATTTAGTCCGTCAGTTAGATTATCGAAAAATATAGGACACGTATTTTTTGCTTTATGAAATCTCTAAAAATTGACGAAGATAAAAAGCTTCAAAGATCATGAGTGGGGGCTTGTGACATCAGGGCGTGGTAAAAATCGTCGCACGGAGTGACGTCACACGAGTTTTCAACGCACTATATCGTCTTCGTTTTTTGTTTACGTGAAAAAATAAAAAATACGTGTCCAATATTTTTGGGAAGTCTATCTTACGGACTAATTAGATTTTTTTAGGCAACTACCCTATTCAGTGTTATTTTACTCACTTAGAATGTTGGTCGACTTATTATTGGCGACTATATAAGTCTGATGCTTTTGCTACTATTATTCTTATGTAATGCTGTATACAGAAGCTGCTGCCCTGATTTGCCTTTAATAAATTAAATAAAATACCTTCAAGTCTATCAGTGATTTCTGGTTTCAAGTTTACCAATGACAATGACTTTTTGATGATGTTTTGCTGACGGTGAACGATAATGATTAGCTTACTGCCACTGAATGAAAGCCCACAGTACCCAGTAACTTGGCTTAAACCTAAAGAAGGATGGACCAGTTCCTCTTAGGTTATACATTTGTATAGTATACTGATGGCTGTGAGAAGATGTCTTCAGGTTTATGAAATATAAACATTTTCATTAAAATTTCAATTGCTGTTTTTTCGAGTTTTTGGTCATATATCATATAAACAATCATCGCATTATTTATAAAACTAAGTATTTACCGATGTAGAAGTCTCCCGGGTCTGATTGAAATAGAAAACAGTATTTATTGATTTCAGATGAACATGAAGAATATTATAAAAAAAACTAGCTGCTGCCCGCGACTTCGTCCCCGTGGAATCCCCGATTTTAAAACATTCTTTATCGCTGCTCCGCTCCTATTAGCTTAAGCGTGATGATATATAGCCTAAAGCCTTCCTCGATAAATGGTCTATTCAACCCAAAAAGATTTTTTCAATTCGAACCAGTAGTTCCTGAGATTAGTGCGTTCAAACAAACAAACTCTTCAGCTTTATAATATTAAGTATAGATAAGAAAGTATTATGTTCTGAATAAAGAAAACTTCAAAAGATACGTTTCCATTTCATGTACTACTGTACATTTTTGCTCAGGCTTCCAGTAGATAAAGGTAACTGTTTCTTGATCGAGCGACTCACCATAATACATTTATTTTGAGTTCACCAATCTGTTATTGAATGGTAAAGATGTTTTCAAGACATAGTGATCCTCTGAAGACCTTTGAAACCTTATTCCCTATGGTAAGAAATTTAATTTCTTGGTATGATTTTATTTAAATGATAATGTGATAATGAAAATTATGGTATTTACCGATCGTAACGAAGTCCACGTCTGATTGAAATAAAACAATAATATCGACGGTTAAAAGGAAATAGGGTATAAGCGACAAAAAGTGAAATGTTCAGGAGAGCCGTTCAAAGTTTTAAATTTTAGAAAAACTGACGTAATTTTGTTATTTATTAAGATATCGTGAAAACTAAAACAGTTATAAAATCAGAAAAAAATGGAGCATTTACCGGTATTTTTAGTTTTAATGATTTTACGCTATTTAAAGTGGTTTTTGTCGCTTATAACAATAGCTTTTAATTTTCTAATGAGGAAATATGGCATAAGATACAAATAACAAAGTAAAATATTAAAGGATAAGAAGCCTAAGCGACATACTGATTTCTCACACAGCAAGGTAAAAGGGTATAAGAGACTAGACAGTTCAATAAGTGTTATAGGAAAAGAAGGATAAGGTACTTTTCACAGTGGTTGTATGGAAGCTAATATAGCACAAGAAACAGTCGGCTTTCAAAACAATACCAGGATATAAGACATTAGTGACGCACAATGTCGCTTGAAAGCAAAGGAAAAGAAGGATAATCCACATTTGGCATTGCGTGAGTCTATGGAAATATGGATGAAAAGACACCCCAAAAATAATGAAGTAGCGCAACCAACACGATCCTTCATCAGGATAAGAGCTAAAACGGGTATTACACTACACTGTAATTTTGTCCCTAACTCGTAAAATAGGGTGAAGTATTTTAAAAGTATTAGGGAGTCGATTTTCATACAAAAAGACTAAGGATCCTTAGTCTTAGGGGCCTGTTTCAGTATACCCTACCCGTTCAAGTGATTCTAATTTACACTAAATAGTAGATTTCAAAGATGATAGTTCGTCATTATAGTCATTTTCATGTCACCTACTTACCTATTTACTAACAAGCGGATAGTAGGATTTTTTTAAATAAAAAAAGACATTGACATGACATGGACAACTTATGGTGTCCTTCCCCAAGCACATCCAGTACATCAGATCACCCGATTCCAGGGTTATCCCTTGAATCGGGTCATCTGATGTACTTCCGCGAGGGAGACCAACAATCGCAAGGCGGCGTTGGGTTTCTGGTAAACAAGTCCTATCTAACAACTTTGTGGAAATGTCAAGTGTGTCGAACAGGGTAGCGTACCTTATTGTGAAGCTCACCGAGAGGTATAGCCTCAAGGTAGTGTACTCACCGACCTCGATACATTCGGACGACGAAGTGGAAAATATGTTCGATGACATATCGAGAGCCCTCCACATCGTTGTCATGTGGGACTTTAATGCCAAAGTGGGAGTACAATATTGCTGCGAATAGGTAATAGGATACCATGGATTTGGAAGCAGAAATCATAGGGAGCAAATCCTCGTCAACTTCCTCGAATGGGAGGGGTTGTTCTTGATGAACTCCTTCTTCAAGAAACAGACCCAAAGGAAGTGGACGTGGCAAAGCCCCGACACTATGACCAAACATGAGATGTCGATCTCATGTTTGTTCATCATGAATGACAAGAGGCATATATTCAGAGACGTCTCCGTGATCAATAGGTTCAATACATGTAGCAATCACCGCCTTGTCCGAGGCTCTCTGAATATTAACTTCAAGGCCGAACGTGTCCGTCTGATGAAGTCCAGACTCCGACCAACTCTGCACCAAACCATGGCATGATCTGAAACGTTCCAGGCAAACCTGTAAAACCGATTCGCTGCCGTGGAAACCACAACAGACGAAAACCAGAACCTCTAAAATGTGACTCGGATCCTCAGGGAAAAGGGTATGAGATTCTGTGATATGCAGCATAAGGGCAAGAAGTCCAAGCTTTCAGAAGGGACTAGGGCTAATGAAGGAATGACGTGAAAGCCCACCCGTCACTTCGTTGGCAAAGCGATTTCTAAACAGAGATCAACAAGCAAGTACGACAGGACCTCCGGGGCTTCAATGCTATTTCGGTTGAAAGAGCAATCGAGCAGAATCGGGGGTCAAAGGTGTTCGTACAGTCTCTTGGAAGAAGCCACCTGATGAAGTTGACCACAGCAAGTGGAGAAGTTGTTTCTTTGAAGCCAGTAGTCTTTTCGGAAGTGGAGGACTTCTATAGCCGGTTATACGCATCGCATGCATCTCGTCCTGATCCCAAAAATGAGGGTTCTAGAGCCACATTGACACGCCATTTAACCGAAGACCTGCCAGAAGTCCTATGGCATTAAGTCCGCTTTGTACAGTTTTTTTTTTACTAGTGCGTAAAGTTTTAATAAATAAGTCAGTATTGGCGAAATCGAGATCGCTCTTGGGCAGCTTAAAAATGGAAAAGTCCCTGGAGAAGACGATGTTACCACAGAGCTGCTGAAAGCTGGAGGTAAACCCGTACTGAGGGAGCTCCAGAAGCTGTTTAACGCTGTCCTGTTTGAAGGGAAAATTTTAGAGGCGTGAAGTAGAATTGTGGTTAAGATGACCACACTTCTACTCCGTTCTTCAAAAAGGGAGACAAGACCCTATTGAAGAACTATAAGCCACGTCTATAAGCTGTTTTAAAGAGTGATCATGAACCGTCTTGCGCGAAAGCTCGACGAATTCCAACTACCAGAACAGGCTGGGTTTCGGAGCGGATACGGCCGCATAGACCACATCCACACAGTGCGGCAGATTATACAGAAGACTGAAGAGTATAAGCAGCCCCTGTGTCTAGCATTTGTGGACCATGAAAAGGCTTTTGACTCGGTTGAAATCTGGTCTGTTCTGAAGTCCCTGCAGCGCTGCCAAGTAGACTGGCGATACATCCAAGTGATGAGATGTCTCTACGAAGCCGCCACCATGTCCGTTCAAGTACAGGATCAGCAAACAAGTCCCATACCGTTGCATCGAGGATTTTGACAAGGGGATGTTATTTCCCCGAAATTGTTCACTAATGCAATGGAGGTTATGTTCAAGACGCTAAACTGGAAAGAACGTAGCATTAACATCAATGACGAATACATCTCTTACTTGCGATTTGTAGATGATATCGTCATCATGGCAGAAACGCTGCAGGACCTACAACAGATGCTGAACGATCTGGCTGACTTTTCTGTAACATCAACATTGTACACTTAGTTCGCAGTAAACGTTTTGACTTTGACTTTGGATAAAACCAAGGTCATGTTCAACGAAAATGTTCTACCGGAACCGATTGCGATTCACGGTGCAATTCTTGAAGTTGTTCAAAAATATGTGTAGGTACCTCGGGCAGACATTGCAGTTAAGTAGAAACAACTTTGAGGGCGAGGTGAATAGAAGAATTCAGTTAGGCTGGGCAGCGTTTGCGACGCTACGTCGAGTCTTTACATCGTCAATTCCACAGTGCCTAAAGACGAAAGTCTTCAATCAGTGCGTCCTACCCGTCATGTCACACGGAGCAGAAACGTGGAGACTGACGGCTCGTATGGTCTACAAGCTTAAAGTCGCTCAGTGGGCTATGGAAAGGGCTATGCTCGGTGTGTCTCTGAGGGATCGCATCAGAAATGAGGTGATCCGTCAGAGAAGCAAGGTCATCGATATAGCCTACCGGATTAGTAAGCTGAATTGGCAGTGGGCTGGCCATATTAACCGACAACCGTTGGGGTAAACGAGTTCTAGAGTGGAGACCGCGTCTCGGCAAACGTAATGTAGGACGTTCTACACTACGTTTGCTGAGACGCACGGTGGAGTGACGATTTGTGCAGGACGGCTGGCAGAAACTGGATGCGAGAAGCCGAAAATAGATCTAAGTGGCGTGCAATTGGAGAGGCCTATGTCCAGCAGTGGACTGCAACAGGCTGTTGATGATGGTGATGGTGTAGGTAGCTAATACTGCAGCTAGCAGGTAGGGAACTTAAGAATTAATTACGAACACTTGGTATGTATCCGTAATATTAACATTTAAAAAGGTAACAAACATAATAGTAAATAATAATAAGCTTATTGGGTATTGTAGTATAAGTGACGTATAAGTATGATTGTAGAACGTGTTAGTAGGTTATAATGTGGTTATAATCGACACCATGATATCTAATTTAATTTAAGTAATAAGACATTATCGACAAAACTGTATTTATATTGTACGCGTAAGTAAGGTATTACCAACAGTGTGATATTAAAATAAATTTAGGTAATAGAGCATAACCTGCATAGCTTCCATAAAGTACTGAATGGTAATAGGGTCTATCTGACAGAGTAATATGAAAATGAATTTCGTATATAGGGTACAAGCGCCATAGCTATGTTAAATTACGAAATGGAAGTAGGCTATAAACAACGTTTGTACTTTGTGAGGGAAAAGCTTAAAAGGCATAAACAACCGAAAGCTCGACACC
This sequence comes from Hecatera dysodea, assembly GCA_905332915.2. Classification (NCBI taxonomy): domain Eukaryota; kingdom Metazoa; phylum Arthropoda; class Insecta; order Lepidoptera; family Noctuidae; genus Hecatera; species Hecatera dysodea. The sequence goes on along the minus strand of HG995299.1, from coordinate 18,790,303 downwards.
CTTATGAAGTAAAAAAGCATTACCGACAACAAACACAAAATAAATCATTTTTGTAGGGGCACAAGCACCTTTGTAGCAAAAATTACTTGAATTTTCGTCGGTTACGAAAACTAATACTATGAAAACGATTTTTTTTGCTTGGGCATAAACGCCAAAAAACTCATCGTAGAGCCATGAGAGTAAGCGCATTCGAAAGAGCGGAAAATTTTACGTAGGATGGCATATATAACTCATTTTTGACCAAAATGTCGCTTATGCCCTACTTCCTTTTAACCGTCGATATTTTATTTATATCAAACTTAATAGTCATGGACATAAAGGTGACAATACTTTCAATTTGTATGTTATTAGATAAATAATGGATGTAGTTAATGGGCAGGCGAAAAGGCTGAATGGTTTGTTTTCGTGATGAAGACGTTTTCTTTTAATATGCTGGCGACGGCGACGGCTTCAATTCCAAACGAAAATCAGTTCATAACAACTCCAGAGAAGAAAACTCATACACCTCACTTAAGATGGGACACCAATAAAGGCTGACGGAGTTTATTCTGCCGTCATAAGTAAAAACGAGGTATCTACACAAAACGAAGTACAGTATTCCCAAATTAATAATGCGCATGCAGATCTTCGCTAATTGTAGTATTCCCGGAAACACCCGAATCAAAACACATAATTCTGCTAAATTATGCGTGACGACAATGCACTTAACCACTCTATATACATACATATCGTCTTCCGACGCTCGGGGAATACGACCGTTGCCAATCAGTGACGAAGATTTCTATGCGCATTATCACTTTGGGAGACCTGTAACCGATTTCTGTCATTCAAGAAAATAGCTTAAGATCGGAAATCGGTTACTACGTTTTGTGTAGATACCTCCTTTTTTCTTATGACAGCAGTATTGCACCACATAACAAGAACAATATAATCCGTTAAAGAGGAGTAGCAAAAGTCCTCTAAATCATAATACATTTCAGCCGAATGAATGTTTGTAGATAATGATTTGTCCAGCAGTGGTCGTGGACACAGGCCTCCTCCAACTTTGCCATATCTGAAAGTCTTATGTTCCTCTCATCCAGCGGATCCCTGTGACTTTCAGCAGGTAATCAAAACTCTTCTGCCGTGTAGCTACGCACCAATGACCAAAGAAGTTCAGTCAACAAGCAGGTGACATTTTATGTTAAACCTAAACTATGTGGGAGCTGACTGCAATCACTAACCCTGACCCACTTCTATTTACCAGCATTCTTGTATAGCTTTATAAGGTTTTTTGTGCTACTAACAGTATATGGACTATATCTAAAATAATATCTTATCTATTATTATTATAGTACTAGCTGTCGCCCGCAGCTCCGCCCGCGTTAATCTCGAAAATTATCCCAAGGGAGCATACACTCGGGATAAAAAGTAGTGTGTTATTCCAGACTATAATCTATATCTGTGCCAAATTTCATCAAGATCCGTTCAGTACTTTTTACGTGAAAGAGTAACAAACATCCCTCCATCCATCCATACTTACAAACTTTCGCGTTTTTAATATTAGTAGGATAATCAGCCTATCACATTTCGCCTGCTAAGACATCCATCCTGTAAAATGATTCCTACTAATATTATAATCGCAAAAGTTTCTAAGTATGAATGGATGTTTGTTACTCTTTCACGCAAAAACTACTGAAAGGATTTGGATGAAAATTGGCACACAGCTGGTTTATAACCAGGATTAACATAAAGGATAATTTTACCCCGATATTGCCACGGGATCGAAACTTATGCGGGTAAAAACCGCGGGGCGCTGCTAGTCAGACTATAATTCACCACAGCGGCTCAAATCGTTTTGGTGATCAACTTGCCCGATTATGCAATGTCTCTGTCACTCTCATTAGCTTGGGCTAAAGAAAAGTCGGTTTTTGCATCATTGACCTGCTTAAATTATACTCTGTAATACAAGAGGACAAATCTATTCTGTACATACCTTTTTTTTGGATGGGAAATCATCAAATGACTTCTCCCGCTCTGGGCGCTGGAGCGGAAGGGAGTGTCAGACTCTTACTGACTAAACCCCACCCACTGACTGACCCTTCTTGTGCCCATTGCGTTCCAGGGCCACGGTGACTCTTTCGACCGAATTCCGCAACCATTCTGTACATACCTATGCCTGTCTCTAGGCGATGCTTCCCGGTGTTTAGCACGATGTCTTGGCGGAGATTGCGTGGAGCCGCGCCGTCGGTTGCGAGAAGCTGAGCGTCGACGTTTGAGGGAACTGCGGCTATGCGACCTATGTTTAAACAACATTAATTAGTACACAGTATGGATTCATAGCGCCAGCTTATACGAATAATTTGTTTTAAATATGCAGGGTCAGTTTTTGAAGTTGGACTTTTTAAATAATGTTGGTATATCATAGTTTCAAGGGTCAAATGTTTCAAGTTTTGCCCTGTAGTCCAATCTGAAAAACTAACCCCATTATATGCTGCCGTCATAAGCAAAAAGGACGTATCTACACAAAACGAAATAAACGATTACCGACTTAAAAAAATATCGGTCGGAAATCGGTTACTTCATTTTGTTTCGATACGTTTTTTTTTTTCTTATGACAGCAGCATGTCCGCCAGCATACTATGATTGCCACTTCTTACCCATATTTGGTGGCAATTGCTTCATAAACGATGAGCTGGGCCCGCAATTCCACCAGAATATTTTTATGATTGTAAATGGTTGGGGGACCATTGATAGAAAGTGACTTTGGTCTAGAGCCCAAGAGGATGAAAACGAAGACAAACGTACATGCACTGTAAAAAAAGGTTAACTGAACAGTTCAGCTACTTGACTATTTACTATATAATAATTAGATGTAACTAAAGTTCAGCTCTGTATTCTAAATTAATTTAGCTGTGGATACACTCATTATTTTGTTAAAACCTGTTAAGTTGCCAACAACTGAAGCATTTGGTAACTAAAATGTTGTTGTTTACTAAACCGCTTAGCTATGATTAGTTCCATCACTTATTCCGTTTAGTAATTGATAGTAAAACTGTTATGTTATATCTTACCAGGCGACCTATTATGACGTCTTAAATCCATCATGACTTCTGTGTCAGAGAGAGACTGAAGAGATAGTGCTATTCGTCTTGTGTACAAGACGAATAGCACTATCTCTTTCCCTCACACGAATCATAATAGCATTGGCACTTCGTAATACGGCCACAGTTTTGTAATGAGACCTAAATTAAGTAACTAAATTTGTTTTGTTACTGTACCCAAACGTTTGGCAGTCACCCCAGCAGCTAAACACTTAGTAATTATCTAACGAATATTCGGTAACAAGAAACCAAGTCGTTTTTTCAGTGTGTCATATACACTTACCGATGGGGTTTGAAGTCCCTTTCGCGGTGTCGGTCCCGCGAGCGCGTGCGCCGCCGGTGGTGCGGGCTGCGGCGCCGGTGGCTCCTGCGCGGGCTGTACTCGCGCGCGCGGGACACCTCGTGCACCGGCGAGTCTGCGGAAGTTACAATACTACTCACTGGAAAGGCTACAGGCGGTGAACGCAAATAAAACATGGAAGCATTCCTAACTTAAAAAAATGACCCAAAGCTTATTGCGCCGCGGTAGGCGGGGCTTACCGATTGCGCCGCTCACGTGTTTAGTTACACGGCCTATTCGTTACATGGTAATTTAAACCCAAATACTTGGGAAATAAGGTCAATTTTTAATCGTGCATCGTATTAGCAATAATGTTGTTGGTGTGGTTCGGCGAATCAGCGACGAGGTTTCGATGTGTGAGTTTGTTTGGATTTTTGGGTCACGATTCGCGCTTAGATCCCTTGAAGTGATGCTTCCATGTTTTATTTGCGTTCACTGGCTACAGGGTAGTAACGACTACCCTGTAGCCCTAGGGCTTAACTGGATAAACAAAATGAATTGGCTGTTTTCCTAGATATAAAAATAATAATGCTATTTATTCCTTCCTAAAAAATACTGGACCTATATTTTTTGTCATTTCAAATTGATAAACACAAAGCGCATCAAAGTCAAGAGTGGGAGCTGGCTGGTATGAGGATGTCACACCAGCACCAGTTTTAGCAAAATGTGACGTCACACGCGTTTGGACGCATTGTGTCATCTTCATTTCATGTTTACGTACATAAAAAATTCAGTAGGTACCCATTTTTTTTTTTTTTGTAAATTTACGGACGGACTATTACGGATTGGCCAGTCAACACTGAAGCAAAATCGCCAGGCGGTGGATATCTTTGAGAGCGGTCGTGAACGCAAGATAATTATTATAAATACCGTGTTACTTCCATGGTGAACGCCTACAGCAAACGTAATAGTAAAGTTAGTGCCATCCGAAAACTGTACTATTAAAGTCTATCTAACGATAACGGCAAGATAATGATAAATATAGCATTGTATTGTATGCATAGTTTATATATTATCTTTGTAGTAATTTAATATTAATCGCGTTACTGCTTATTTTATTTATTTTCTTCTCTTTCGTACTGCACCTACCACAATTATTCTCTGCATCACCCAAAGGTTGACTGGTAGAAAATGCCTAAGGCGTTAAGTCCGCCTCTGTACATTTGTGTGCGTAAAGTATTAAATAAATAAATAATGATGACTATGTATTTCAGTTAACAATTACTGTGTCGTGACATTGTCTTACCGGACACCATAATGGGTGACTGCACTCGGTGTTGCTCGTGCCAGTAGTCCTGTCTCCCTCGCTCATAGTCGTGCTCGGTGTCCGAGTCTATCGTCACGGTGTCGTGGTACGGCGGCACCGATGGCGTGTGCGGAGTCGTGGACTTCTGTCTTCTCCTGTGGAATAACAAAACATAATTAGGGAGCGTTCAAGTATTACGTAACGCAATTTTTGACCCCCCCCCCCCCCTCCCCTTGTAACGCACCGTAACGTTTTTCTGTACCCCCCCTCCCCCTCTCTAAACGTTACGTAACACTCAAGTGACCATTTTTACGCTAAAGTCGCAAAAAGTTATGTTAGTTATTATCTTTGGTATAGTTTTAATTGACTTAAAAGAGAACAAATTAAAAATGACGACTAGACTACTACAATCGAGGGATTCCCCGTAAAACGTAAATGAAAAGGGCAACCCTTTTCATTTACGTTTTACGGGGAATCCCTATAATTTGGGAGTTTTGATTCACTATTTTTTAACTTTGAAAATGAAAACAAAATATCTAGTTTTAATTTCCGCGAATATTAGTGGGTTGCAGGTATGCACCTCCCTCCCGCCCGCTATATTATGCACATGCAAGATTACTAGGCAAATGCAAGGATTTTAAGCACATGCAGGAAGGCAATGCAAGACCCAACACCATTACCGACACGTGTTTCGCCTCTCCACGAGGCATCCTCAGGGGACGTGTTGACTCGCTGACCGTTGAGTTGCCGTTGAGTTGTTGTTGTCAGTCGCAACTCAACGGTCAGCGAGTCAACACGAATTAAAACTAGATATTTTGTTTTCATTTTCAAAGTTAAAATGGATTTCCGCAAAGTAACGCCTGACTCAATCAATTTCACTATTTTTTTATTAAATATAAAAAACAATGTTACGTAACGTGTTGTAAGAAAGAGGGGGTCTTTCTTACAACACCCGCCCCTGTAACGTTTTACGAGACACCCCCTCCGCCCTAAATTGCGTTACGTAATACTTGAACGCCCCCTTAGATAAAAAAAAACGTTTTCGGACGTTCAAAAAAAGAACAACCATTCGCTAGCAGATAAGACGAAGCGCAACACATCAATCAATTCAACTACCATGCTTTGCTAACACGTTAATAGTCCAGCCAGTATATTTTGTCAACATCTCACCGTACATACTTAAGTGGAGTCAGTGAAGTGAACAGCTACCATCTTATTTGCATACATTTATTTTTTTTGGATGGGAAATCGTCACGTGACTTCTCCCGCTCTGGGCGGAGCGGAAGGGAGTGTCAGACTCTTACTGACTAAAATCCACCCGTGATCCTTCTTTTGTGCCCTTTGCGTTCCAGGACCGCGGTGACTCTTTCGAACAAATTCCGCAACATCTTATTTGCATACATTAGACTTCTCACTTTGTGTCCACTTCACCTTCAATTCAAGTCTACGCGGTGAGAAGTTCACAGAATCGCACTGCTGTATCCCCCTGAGGTAAGTCCGTGAACCTTATGAGGTACACAAACTCATTGTTACTGATAGGGCTCTGATGCTACAGCCTTGTGAAATTAGTTGTTGTAGTGTGTTATTGGTAAAGGGACTGTGAACATGTTAAAATTCATGTCTTTATAAGAAGACTGACGGACAAGGCAGTCTGATACTGCCTAGCAATCATATACGGAAACTAAACCTTTTCTTTGAATATACGTAATAAGGATACGGGACCAAAATACGATCATTTTCAAGACAGTTGACATCCTGTGAGCGTACCATGAGGTGTTAAAACGTGAGTCTTCCGAGCGAGAAAAAGGGATGGAGGTGTATAGGGTGTATAACTCTATCCCTCTTTCTCGCTCGGAAGACTCACGTTTTAACACCTCATGGTACACCCGCCGTATCCAAACACAACCCAACACCGTACTACTAATAACATAAAAACTCTTCACTAGATTGATCCTTAATGACCTTGTACACACATCGTTCAATAAGCTTTAAGATTCGAGCAAGCTAACATAATGCAGTGCCTTATTCAACATCTTCAATATCACTCAATTTCGCCTAATTTTTCACTAGTCAAGTATTCTCAGTAACTTCCTATCCTTACTCCAAAACGTAAATAATATCCTTATTAAATTCCAATCGCTAGGCAAGTTATGAAATGTTACGAGCAGACGTAAGCGCTTATCTTACGCGAATCTGTAGCCAATTAACGGACACGAGATTGTTATGCTGCTTAACTACGACGGACAGTACCGAACACAAGTCTATAGAATAATATCTAATATTATAGGTGCGAAAGTCAGTTTGTTTGTTGTACTATCGCGCCTAAATCGCCGAACCGATTATGATGATTTTGCTACAGATATAATGTACATGGGTTCCTGAAGACTAACTTGAGCGAAGACACGGGCTAAAAATAGTTTAAAATTAATTGAGGTTGCTTAGATATGAAATATTTCATTGAATGGAAGCACAAAACTGCTATACATATAGTATTATTATAATCCCTTAGGGAAGGTTCATATCTGACGGAACATGCGTCGCGTTTTATCGGTCGCGTAACGCCAGAACAGATAAACACTTGACCAAAAAAAATGTATAGAAAAACACTTGACCGTTCACAGTCAACCGATGACACGTTAGTGCGTCGAGTGTGAACGGTCAAGTGCTTTTCTATACATTGTTCTGGCGTTACGCGACCGATAAAACGCGACGCATGTTCCGTCAGATATGAACCTTCCCTTAAAACGAAATCTAGTCCAGTTTTGTCGTTCGTAAAAGTCGCGTTGAATGAAGTTGAGTCGCAGCCTAATCCTGGTATCCTACTACTAGTATAAGATACTAGCACTTCGCCCGCGACTTAGCCTGCTCAGATTTAGTATAAACAAAATCCTACTTTTAACGCCTTTAGAGGGGGAGTTTCCTAAAATCCCTTCTTAGCGGGCGTGTTCTACTCATAATCTACCTCCGTGCCAAATTTCACCAATTTTCGAGATTAATCATTGACCTTTGGTTGGATTTGAAAGAAACTTGGCAAATGACCACGGCTTGTACTAGAACATAAAATCTTTTTATCCTCAAAGCACGTTCATGAGGCATAATTTTCTGGAAGACACGCGAGTGAAGACGATGGAAAAAGCTAGCTGATGATAAGCAGATCCCTATGGTGAACAAGCGCAGGTGAAAGCTATCCGAAGCGTCGTAAAATATTACTTACTAGCTGCTGCCCGCGACTTCGTCCCCGTGGAATCCCCGATTTTAAAACATTCTTTATCGCTGCTCCGCTCCTATTGGCTTAAGCGTGATGATATATAGCCTAAAGCCTTCCTCTATAAATGGTCTATTCAACCCAAAAAGAATTTTTCAATTCGAACCAGTAGTTCCTGAGATTAGCGCGTTCAAACAAACAAACAAACTCTTCAGCTATAATATTAGTATAGATGCTAATCAACGAGATGCGAACTATATGCGATGCTACAGTGACAAGATATAATGAGTAGGAAGCAAACCAATAAGTAAACTCTAAAGAAATTTAATAGGATAAAGACTTGGTAGTCACTGTGCCTACCGCTAAGGAGTGAAACACCCTGCCGTTATCGGTGTTTCCTGATAGCTAAAACCTTTTTTTATGGATAGGAAATCATCAAATGACTTCTTCGGATCAGGGCGGAGCGGAAGGGATTGTCAGACTCTTACTGACTAAAACCCGTGTTCCTCCTAATGCCCTTGGATTCTAGGGCCGCAGTGACTATTTCGAACAAATTCCGCGACCGTCAGCCAACAATTAGATACTATTCGTGTACCACGTTTACTATTCGTGTCGTTTTCATTAGACATACATCGATTAGGTAAACTGACGAGCTTATTGGGCAGTAAGGGCTTAAATTTGCCCAGTTTAACCAAAATACCCCGGCATTTCCACGGTGGGATCCACGATTTCAATTTAGCAAGACCTCTAGTATGTATATTATCAGTGAATAGGAGCCTAAGCCGGATTAATCTTGGAGTTCCCTAACTCTATTGTGACCGAGTCAGTTTATACCGAGGCGGCTAGTCTATACTAATATATAAAGCTGAAGGGTTCGTTTGCTTTAACGCGCTAATCTCAGGAACTACTGGTCCGAGTTGAAAAATTATTTCAGTGTTAAATAGCCCATGTATCGAAGATGGCTATATGCTATATATATAATCACGCTAAGAGCAATGAAGAATGTTATTCTCTCTCTCTCTTATGTGACGCAGGCAAAGTCGCGTGGGTCATCTAGTACGACTAAAGGGCGTATGTCCAGCAGGTTTTTTATATGAAGATTGAATTAATGCGCGCAAATGCGACGTTCCACGGTTTATATTGTTTTCAAACAATCCCGATTACGGTGATATGATAAGATAAAAGATCAAGTTTTTCCTTCTGATATTACTGAGTTTTTCGATTTCTCATAACAAAAATATGCACGTTTTCTAAATATGGTGATGTATTCATTTAAAATACATGTTAAAAAAATATAACAAAACTTTTTTCTCATACTAGACTTATCACGGGATACGCCCACGTGATACATGGAAATTATTCTGAAAGAACATACTCAACTATTCAACAGTAGGTATCTTCCGGGATATTAATCTAAACGTGTGCTAAGTTTCGTTCAAAGCCGTTCAAAGCTCCGCTCCTATTGGTCTTAGCGTGATGATATATAGCCTATAGCCTTCCTCGATAAATGGGCTATCTAACACTGAAAGATTTTCTCAAATCGGACCTGAGATTAGCGCGTTCAAACAAACAAACTCTTCAGCTTTATAATATTAGTATAGATTAGCAGCGGCCCGCGGTTTCACCCGCGTACCTAGCGAATGTAGCTTTCTAATTGTGAAAGAATTTTTTAAATGGGTCCCGTAGTTTTTGAGTTCATTCGTTACATACAAAAATACAGTTTTTTCAGCAGATGCTTTCATATACATTTTAAAAGCTAAACTATAACACAACTACATGTTGAATCAATATTATGGACCGAATTTATTACGAAAGTGCCAGTAAATATTTATTATTTATAAAGATTTCACAGGCCAAAATGTCCTCTGAATTTATGATGAAAATTGCAATAAATAAAAATGACAAGATAGAAGATATTAAAATATCAAGACATAAATTAAATGTAGGTCGGAGGTGTACTGGTCCCACATATTATTATGAGACAGGCCGTAACGACTTTTTACTACGAAACCCTGAAAATATGTATTGACGCATGATTACTTTAAAAGCTATTTAACATTAATAAAAAGTATATATACTTATGTTTTATTTTTTCTAGCTTAGGTTACCCGGGATAAATCAACGCTTCTAACTATACCACATATTACATTGATATCAGTTAAGCCGTTTAGAAGTTATGGTGGAATAAAAGGAAATCACATACATACATGAACTCTGAAAACAGCACTCCTTTTTGGGCAGTCGTGTAAAAAAAACTTTTTACAAAAAAAAAACAACCGACTTTTACACAAAAAATAAAAAAGGTGCAAAATAACTTTAATTTCGGAACTCGGTGTTTGTGGTTGCTTTTTCGTTTTTTGAACACCGACTTCCGAAATTAAAGTTATTTTGCACTTTTTTGATTTTTTGTGTAAGTTTTTTATTTTTCACTTTTTAGTGGTATCTACACCCCCTCCCCTCCCCCACCTAAATGAACCAATCACATTGGTGTAAAAAAAACGTACTGCTCCTTTGCAGAGTAAACTAAGAGGTCGTCAATGTAGACAATGTATGTAGATATTTTTTTTAGATTTTTGTTGATTTTTCGAAAACCGCTAGGTTGATTTCGATAAAATTCATTTCATTCATTCATGGGACCATTTGGGAAGTATACTCTTTCCAACAAAAAAAGAATTTTTCAAATCGGTTGACAAGCGACGGAGTTATGCGCGAACAAACATAAAAAAAGAAACATACATACATCCGAATTGAGAACCTCCTCCTTTTTTAGAAGTCGGTTAAAAATGTGTTTTAGGTACGTCAAGGCTCCAAGGTAGGTTACCTTGGATAGTATATATAGATATAGTAATAGGTACGTAAGCACTAAAGGGAGGCGGGGGATCTTTGTTTTGCTTATCTATACTAATATTATAAAGCTGAAGAGTTTGTTTGTTTGAACGCGCTAATCTCAGGAACTACTGGTTCGAATTGAAAAATTATTTTTGGGTTGAATAAACCATTTATCGAGGAAGGCTTTAGGCTATAACATCGCGCTGCGAGTAATAGGAGCGAAGAAAAAATGGAAAATGTGGGAAAAACGGGGCAAATTATTCATCTTTGAGGGCTTCCGTTGCGTGCGCTGCGAAAACGGTTCAAGATACCAAAAAAACATGTAGGAAAGAATTATTCCTCTTAAAATGATCTAAAAAAATGTCCGCGGCAGTATATGTCTATCTTTTAAGATTAACTCACTAGAACCGTTTTATGGTAATCAAATTTGGTCGAAAGGGATGAAAGTTTGTATTAAACTCTGTCAATTTTAAACCGATCGGACTTAGAGTTTCAAAATCGGCGTTAAAGTAACTATTCCACGCGGACGAAGTCGCGGACAGAAGCTAGTCTATACTTATAATAAATCTGTAGAGAGGTCAATTCTGTACAAGGAATATATTTTCAAAATAACTATCAGGGGGTGATAAGTGATCGATACTGGTGCCAAAAACGCAATCAGTAAAATTTTTGTCTGTCTGTCTGTCTGTCTGTCTGTCTGTATGTTCTTTATAGAAACAAAAACTACTCGACCGATTTTAACGAAACTTGGTGCAATTATTCTTCATACTCCTGGGCAGGTTATAGTATACTTTTCATCACGCTACAATCAATAGGAGCAGAGCAGTGAAGGAAAATGTTGGGAAAACGGGAGAAGTTACTCCATTTTTTAAGCTTCCGTCGCGTGTGTAGCCTTAATGGTTAAAGTTACATAGAAATAATGTATTACGGAAATGTTTTACATAAAATTATCTAAAAAATGTCCTAAACAGCATATGTCTATATTTTATGGTTGACTCACAATAACACGTGTAACTCCCGATAGCTTAGCAGTTCGGCGCTTTTATTTGTATGAAACTTTGTCAATTTTAAACCGATCGGGCTGAGAGTTTCAAAATCGGGGGTAAAGTAACTATTCCACGCGGACGAAGTCGCTGGCAGAAGCTAGTTATAAATAATGTAGGGGATGGGGACCAGATGGTGATTACGTCAGCAATATTTATTTATTGTCGGATTTTCTGCAAAATTTAGTCTATAGAGACTTGTTACCTGACTTGTTCCCTCTCCTAGAGTGGAGGCCTGTGTCCCAGCAGTGGGCACGTTAAAAGGCTGATAATGCTTATGCTATGATTATATCGAACTGATCGATTCCCTTTATAGGTCACAATAACGCAGCGGTATATCACAACATAATGCTCAACATAGAAGTAGAAACATGTATGTAAGTTATCTATGATCCACAATTACCCATATCCGGATGATACTTATGTATGTAGAACTTACGCAACACGATAAGAAATTGATAAATACTATTTACTTTCGCTCAGATGAATAACTGTGACAGTTGTATTGTTCAATTTATTTCAGTACAGTGGTCAAATAGGCTTTTACTGAAATAGTATATTACCAGATAGAAAAATAATTAAATTTAGTCTGTCCGTTAGATTTTCAATAACATTGGAGACGTATTTTTTGCACTTCAAATCGATAAAAAATGAAGTTAAAGCGCATCAAAGTTCAAGAGTGGGTGCTGATGACGTCACATTTTTGTAAAGTGTACTATGTGTGACGTCACGCGAGTTTTTAACTCACTGTACCCTCTTATTTTTTTGCCATTTCAACTCGATTAAAATTGAATTTAAAGGGCATTAAAGTTCAAGAGTGGGCGCTGATGTCGTCACATTTTTGTAAAGTGTACTATGTGTGACGTCACGCGAGTTCAGTTGCCGTCTTAATTTTTTTTTACGTAAAATACATGTGCCAATATTTTTATAATCTGTTAGACTTTTCATTTGCCCAAAATGACTGCGCAAAAATAAATACAAAATGAGTGAACTGGTTGATTGAACTAACGCAATATGTTAAGAAACATTTAACAAATAGTATAATTTATTAATGACACACATAAGTAAAATAATGCAACAAGTAAAAGTAATACTCAGAAGAAAACTAAGCATGCAAATACAAATGACATTCATGGATAATAATTTAAATGGTTACTTAAAGTAAGTTCCACTTGCGACAACCCTTTTATATTTTAACTCCGAGTTAATTGCTTGCCCTGGGTTATTCTTACTATGTATGAATTTAAGCTCGTGTTAAAAGATAATTCTGTTTGCAAGTGTACCTAACAGGGATAGGGTCTAACATGCAGTGACAAATCAATGCTAAGTCGACATGTACAATCTTTTACAAGGGTTTAAGACACCCAAGTTTTTTAACATTCCCTCGGACACGTAAGAATTTTTTACTCCTAACATAAAAACCAGGAAAAGAAATATCAACCTATCATAAAAGCAAGTGAAGTGGTACAATTGATTGGTGACAAATCATGCAGCCAATCTCGAACATACATACGTTCAATAATTTTCGTTTGAGAAACTGGGTTTAGAATAAACCACATTTACAAAATATATCCTAATAGATGCTAGGTTTATTTCACACAGTGGTTGAAGATATAGGTAATTATTTTAACTGTGTGGCATATACATACATTGGATAGATAGGCTTGTGTCCAGCAATGGAGTGCTTAAGCTGATAATGTTTATGATAATGAACGTCTATATGACTAATTTAGGTTGGATTTGTTATTTTGAGATTAAATAACAAAGTAAGATTTGACTATTTGTTCGAAGCTCTTAAACTTGATCAATGATTTAGAGGCCACAGAATCAAGATTTCAAAGAAAAGCATAAAAAAGACTTCTGAATGTGGAAAATCTCGAATCAATCAGAGAGAATTAAGAAAAAGCAAAATATAAAAGAACACAAATTACAAGCCGGTCATTAAAAATTCGCGTTCACACGATCCTGCTGGTATGAGATTTTAAAACTCATAACTTAATTAGTCATTATTAACAAAAGCTAATTATTACACACATTTTATCTACAACACATAAGTGCATGCTGTATAAAAATGACACTCACACATCACAATTATTCTGTCTAGTAGGATATGTTCCTATTTGATGGACCGGCAACCAGGAGGGGCTAGAAACCATAGCAACCATACCCATAGTTAATATTAGAATATAAAATATGTAAACATGACAACCAATATATTGTCAATACTTAGAGGTTAGTAGTCCTACATGTTAACAAAGATGGATTAGTTTGAAAATGGAGTGCTAGCATGATCATTTTGAATTGTAGAATAAAAATCACATTATTTGTTAAATGAAACATGAAATGAGACAGTGGGGTGAAATTAAAATAAATAGCAAAACAGCGCAACTAAAAAAAGGCCAAGTGCAAATCGGATGGAAAAATCGAAAATTTTACGTTTAGTGTTGAGGGCTGGACACCTTTTTGTTAGTTGCCCTGCTGACAGACAGACTGACGGACTGAAGAGGCTTAGTAATCGGGTTCCTTTGGTTACCCACTGGGGAGGGAACCATGAAAAAAAAAAAAAAACAAATGCGCGACGATCGCTTTCCTGTTACGACCACGCCTACTTTATTTCCTCTTTTATCGTCATTAGATACTGATACTCATTGCAGCTACGGAGTGCCGCTAGATAACTTAATTTACCCCATAATTAAACAGATTGTGATTCAAGTGATTTACAGAAATAACAAAGTAAGCTTTAGTTCAGTTAGGCGTCAAGATTAGCAGGTAGTCACGACGACGCATTAGACTCCATTCGCTGATTCCTCTGTGGTTATAATACAAAATCACAAGTACAGTCAAGGACAGAAATCTGTTTTAAGTGAAATTTATTAACAATTTCTTTTTAAGTATCAACTGAAATAATATTGTTGAAAATGCTGAAATGAATTACTGTACTAAAAAGTTGCTTTTGAATTAAGCAACTGCTTGTATTTCTTTGGCCTTGACTGTATACATTAGACTAACTGGCTGTGGCAGCTGCAATGAAATAATAATGAACGCGTTCTAGGCATGAGCAATCCAAGCCGCCTTGTTAGTAAAAAAGAAAAAAGGTACATTTCTCACCTGACGCCTGGAGATCTATCCCGGTGTGGCGAGTATGATACGGCCATGGGGTGGTGCAGCGACGCCTCCCGCACGAACACCGGCCGGTGGCGCGGGGACTCGTGGCGCATCAGCGGCGTCGTCGACGGCGACACTGGCGAACAGGACCCACCATTCCTCAGCGGAGAAGAGCCCTTCTCCCACTCACTCACAGGCACCTGCTGGTATCTCTGAGGACTCGCGGGCCTTATCAGAGGCTCCTCAGGCATATTGTCGTCTGGAGAAACACTCTCCAAACTTGCTGATCTCGACCTATTCTTTGACTTTTTCTTCTTCTTTTTCTTATCTTTTTTCCGCTTATCTTTCTTTTTCTTATAACTACCATGGTCATCAAATTCTGGGTCCCGTTCTTCATATTCTGCTCGTCTCTTCCTCTGCACAGATGTATCCCTCAATGTATACTCCTCTGCAGCTCGCCGACTCGTTGTTGTCACTGAGATTGTCTTGTTATCTACAAATGTACGGATGGAATGGGACTTCCTAGTCCGATCAAGGTCATCAGCGATATGCCTGCTGATTGAGCTTGTTTCACTGTCAATCTCACCAGCCTCTGGGGCTGATAATGCCTCCGAACTAACATCAGAATACTCCACAAGAGGTTTGAGAGAATTGACTGTAGCATAAGATTGTTCATGGGAACTACCTGAATGTGACTTGTGTTTCTTGTGAGCTCGCTTCTTATGCTTCTCCTTGTGGTGCTTATTGTGCCTCTTATCGTAGCCTCGGTCCATGGCCCAGTGGGGCGGCGCCCCCGCCCTGTGTCGACTCTTCACATTACTTCAACTGAAACAGACAAAACAGTTTTTCTTA
Organism: Hecatera dysodea; assembly: GCA_905332915.2. Lineage (NCBI taxonomy): Eukaryota > Metazoa > Arthropoda > Insecta > Lepidoptera > Noctuidae > Hecatera > Hecatera dysodea. Next base: position 18,774,600 of record HG995299.1, on the reverse strand, counting down.
CAAATCTTATTTTGTTTGAATTGAATTAAAGCATAATTATTATTTGAAATGATAAGCAATAAGCTGTACAAAGTTCATCTTATCGCACAAATATCGCAAAAAAAGAAATATGAATGGTTAGTACATACCTACAAAACTTCTCAAAGTTGATGTAAATAAAAGTACATGATCGGTGATTGTCAAGCAGTACTAAATGGTTGACTGTACCCGCATAAAATCTAAGCACGTAGACAAAAATTATGAAGGTACACAAACAAAAATTCAGGAGATCTTAAATCAAAATAGACAACACTTATTCACTACACAACAATAATGATTACTGAGAAAATTAATTATAATATAGGAAAATCTAAAAATAAAACAGTCGTAAGCACTCGCGACTTAATAATTGCAAAAAATTATAAACAAACCACGGCACTGCACAAGCACATGCAACAATAATGTAGAAGAAAGGACTTACCTGAGTATTAAACGGACGTGCGTCCGTCACACGCACGATAAATACTTTTGCAATATAATACGAATTGTGTAAGCTAAGGTATTAGTTTCTCGTATAGTTTTTACAGTTTCAGCAGGCTTTCTGCCCGTAATATATAGTAATCTTAGTTCTTTACTCTTTATATAATCTTATTTCGCTAATCATAATCATGAAGAGCGCATAATTCATGTAATTACATCGGATTTATATTAGGACCAAGAACGTCGATTTTAGTCAGCCATTTGCTTTTTTTCATTCATTTTCTTTCATCATCGTTTAGTGTTGTGCTCATTTGAACATTGTGGTTATGTTGGCAGCAACTCAAACTCGATCAAATTGATTAGATGCATTTTTCGCCGAGTTGCTTTTAAATCGACTTAATCGAATGTCGATTTGTTTGTTAAAGCTGTGTATCGTTTAAAGTTGCACAATATTAAACTTGAACAATGACGTACGTGCGCTTCGAAGTAATTTTCTAATCGTATATTTACCGTTTTAGAAAGATTGTAACGTTTGAGTTTGAAGACATTGTTAATTAAATTATATCCGATGGAAAAGAAAGTCTAACGAAACCTTTTAGCCACACATTTTCTCTACTAAATACTAGTTCGCGACTAAATTTTGTTTTTTTTTTATATAAGTATGCAATTTTTTTCATTAAACATATAATAAACAAATAAAAATGAAAAATACACACATTTCTAAATATCGTGAATTCATGACAATGTTTTTCACAAAAAAAGTACATCGATTATAAAGTGATAGTAAATTGATCACCTACCTTGTTTGTGCTTTACAACACTAATCAATTTTGCTGGTGTTGGCGGAAAATTCGAAATAAACCAAAGGCACCATCAACTTATGGATATCACTAATTTGAAGACATTTTTGCAATACCATTAAATATTATAATAAATCTCAGTATTTTTAACACATTTAGAAATGTAAATTATATTTTTAAAAATTAAATCGAACAACAAGTAAAAATTTAACTCCTCTCCATCCGCCGGATATTTTGCTTCCCGTTTCTCGTAACATTCTTGCGTGATTTAAAATTTTAGAAAAAATCTCAATGTTTTATACTTAGATCAATTTAAAGTTTTGAATAATTACCAATATTAAAGAATATATCATATTAGTCAGTTTATTAAATTTCGGATAAGATATCCACAAATAAATAATTTTCGACAAGGATGATATTGCGTTAAAACAAAAGCATTACTTTAACTTACCATTGAAAAAATAATTCATAATGGTAGAAATAATTTTAGCTTTGATTATATTGTTGCATCATTTAAACCTTACTGGGCATGGGTTCCTATTCACCTATCATCCATTTAACTAAACAAATTATAATCGTTTTTACATTAGACTACGGAGGCTTTGATCACTAGGCTGATTTATGTACAAGTCCATGTCGTACATGAAAAATACTTTACTCATTTAAAATTTTAAATGGCAACTTTGTATAGTTCGCGTGCGATTTGCGTCCTAGCGCTATAGCATTTATTTTGCTGATTATTTTACAGAATACAAGAGTAAAATTTAAATAAAAATCTAATTTATGACAAATAGAATGTGTAGTGATTTACTAAGATAGCATATAAGATAGTATTGTTACGGAATTAGTCACAATGACCCCTGAGTTCACGGCTGCAATTGCTAGTACATTGTGATATTACCCAATATGGGAAAGAAATTACAAACAATTTAGCAATTAGTGTTGTTTATTTAATTTATTTAGTTTTGTGCAACACCTCCGAACCTTTGCTAGTTGGATATAGATCAGAATATTAGATTATGGTTACAAATGGTCATTTTAAAGTCATTGAACCTATGCGCGGCGTGGTGACACTGTGCAGTGACTTGTGAATCGGAAATATGTAAATAAACATGAACGATATAAGCTTGAAAATAGTGGAATCTCCGAAGAGCCACGGTGGTGTTGATGTGTCTCCGTCGGGAGATGCTAGTGCCGAGAATGAAGTTGATCCGCTGGCTTTAGACGAGACCGAGGTTGACGGAGCCAAGGAGCCGGTGTCGCAGGAAGCGGTGCTTGAGAAAGTTGAAGACGAAAAGGCGGGAAACTGTGATGATAATGCCAAAGAAAAAGTAATAAATGAGAGCCAGAATGGAAGTAGCCCTAGTTTCGTAAATGTCCAGTCTGTGAATGCGAAAGGTAGGTGCAGTTTTGTGCGAAAATATTCGTCCACTGCTTGCAACAGTAATAAGAATATAGTATCTTTCATACATTTTACAGTTTTGAACAGGTTTATTTGTATACAGAATCATTTTACACTTAGTAAAAAATAAAATTACTACTAAAAGCATCTGAAGAATGTCATTGATTGCATGCTCAGTACATTTATTGTGATAATTTTTTCCATTTGAGCTGTTTAATGTTTTTATCAACATTAAAAGATATCTACTGCACTTGAATACAAGTTATACAATGCTAGACAACAGGGCACAGGTCAAGTAGACTCAATTAGAGGCATTCATATTTAGAAGGATGGCTACTGGTTGTGGTTTTTATTTGTTGCATTGTTATAGTACCAAATGATAGCATACTGCATTGCTGAAAACTAAGCAGGCAATCACATTAATCTTTGAGAGAGAGAGAAAGTAGAAACATACACTGTAATAAATGTAAAAACCAGCTAAGTGTGATTGGAAGACTGCATGAAATCACACAAGACTACTATGTACTTTTTAAATACTTTTATTATTTATTGTCATAGCAGCTACAGAAACACACACACTGAAATTTTTTATCTATTTGGGTTCATAAAATACAGTCCACTGACACACAGACTGACAGACAGTGCAGGCTTAGTAATAGGGTCCTGTTGGCCTTTGGGAAGGGAACCCTAAAAAGAAACTGTTGAAATGCAAATATCCAGTAGCCCAATAGTCAGATAATTCTTATTTAATCTCAGTTCACACTGGCCAGTAACTCAGCTTTGGTGATCAGTTGAAAGGCAGTTGCTTCATGTTAATTTATACTGGTACTAATGAGACTGGAAACCAACTGCTAAAATATATATATATATGTATATATATATATTATAAGTGCCTGTGTAGGCCTATCCCTAGAATCCAAACTGATAGGCCTACACAGGTGTTACAGTGCGACATGGATTTTGGGACCCATAAATTTAAGCTACCAATATGATCTGCCTAGCCTTTTCCAACTATGTAAGGTTCACTTTCCAGCAAAATTGTACTTGAGTTAAAAAAAAACGATGAAGCCCTTTGCTTGGCTCATCTTGGGGGGGGGGGGGGGCACTGCGGTACCCCCAGATGCAACTGGATATGCAACATCATATTTTCTATAGATCAAACCATTATTTACTGCAAAGTGATCGAGTAATAATTATATGGACAAATATTTGTTCACATGTATCTGTTATGAAATCATGTTTGGCTTGCCAAATTATAATTGGATATACATACCTTTGGGTAAACATCAGTGGCGTGCAGTGGTTCGAGTTAGGGTAGGCCAGAGAAAATGTCCAAATAAATTTTAAAAAATAACCACATTATTCAGGGTTGATTTTTAATGAAATGAGTTTTTTCTTTTCTTTTTTTAAATAGCCTATAAAAAAACAAATAAAAACGAAACACCACATTTCAACCCTGAATAATGTGGTGTTTTTTTTTGGACATTTTATCTGGCCTACCCTAACTCGAACCACTGCACGCCACTGGTATACATGCATATACAAAATAGTAGGACAGCAATATTTTACTTCTAAAACCCTTAAAATCTTTCAGAGGAATTGATCAAAGAAGAGAATAGTCTCCCAGTAGTTGCGGAAGCCCTATCCCCAATACCGACAAATCAAACAGACAATGATCCTGCAACCACTACTGAACCAGTCCCAGTACCAGAAGTAGTTGAGAAACCAGTTGCTTCAGAAAATGTGGCTGTAGACACTGTAGTACCGAAAAAGGAACCCAGTCCTGTGAAAGAGGATCTTATGGTTGTTGAGGAACCAAAGAAGCTTGAACCAGAAGCTGATGCGGTTATGACCGAAGTGGTTACGGTTGAAGAGAAGGTGGAACTTAAAGCAGAGAAACCTAAACCAAAGCCAATGAATGGGGATGTTACTAAGGTGAGCGATGCATATCTATTTAATTATTTTTTTTAGGAATTTTACAATAGAAACAGAGGTGTCTGTAGTTATATTGATGAATAATAAGCCACAGAGTGGTGATCAAATGGAGTGATATCCCACAGTATTTATACATATAGCCAAATGGAGTTAGCTCATCTCTCATCTTCCTGCTCTTGTCCCATTTTAGTTGTTGTCGGCGCAATACATTTTCTTCCTCCATTCATAATCATAATCAGCCTTTTAATGTTCCCACTGTTGGGACACAGGCCTCAATAGGAGAGGGAATGGGCCGTAATCCACCACGCGGGCCCAGTGCGGGTTGGTGAATGTCACATGTCTGCGAATTTTCGGTTTTCGGACATGCCGGTTTTCTCACGATGTTTTCCTTCACCGTTTTGAGAGCAGTGATAACGAAATTAGTTACACAAAGTAAAGCGCCTGGCTGGGTTAGAACCCGCGACTTACAATTCGTAAGTCGGGGCAGTGGCGTAGCTAGCCTTAGACGGGCCCTATATCAAAATGTGTTGAGGGGCCCCCCAACAGTATAAAGTTTTTTTTTTTTATAAAAGAAACGAAAAAAGCTCCAATTGAATTAAAAAAAAAACTACGATATTGATTTGAAAACAAATTTTGAAAATAAAAATGGTTAAAATTAAAGAGTACTTTTCGTATTTTTTTAACAAATCTGCGTTATATATTAATTCGGTGTATTGTGATTTATATACTGAACCTTTGGCACAGCAGCTATATAAAAAAAAACATCTACCTGAAATAAAATACCATGGACAATATTTTAGGAATTTTTGCATACACAAATTCGGGGCCCCTGTAGCCTGGGGGCCCCGTATAATTGATACGGCAGATACGGCGGTAGCTAGGCCCCTGAGTCGGGGCCTTTACTACTCGGCCACCACTGCTCTGCTTCCTCCATTCACTCCTGTTTACTGCTGAGATATCATTCACGCTCTTTACCCATACCATTCCTCACCCGATGCGTCCCGATGCGTCGTGGTTTTCTGCTTTGCTATGAGTATTTCTTTGTTAATTTACTCTAGTTTTCAGCTATATCCAAACACCTTTTACTTTGGCGGTCGTAAGCACGACAGTTTAAATCCATTAGTATTGTTTTAATGTCTCTGTGACAGCCCGGAGTTTGGAAATTGGTAGTGTGACACTTCCACCTTAAACCGATGGTTCTGAGCCAGATCCTTGCACGGTCGTGTCGCATTGCCGTCTCATCTGGTTAAAGGAGTGACGGAAGAGGGAGTGCATCTGTGTAATATCTCCCGCGTTGATAGGTAGTGTCCGTTGCAGGAGGACATATTATGTTGCAGAATTTGGTCGAAAGAGTCACCGCGGCCCTGGAACTCAAAGGGCACAAGAAGGATCACGGGTGGGTTTTAGTCAGTAAGAGTCTGACACTCCCTTCCGCTCCGCGCAGAGCGGGAGAAATCATTTGATAATTTCCCATCCAAAAAAAAAGGAGGACATAATTATGTGTATATTAGCACTCCATTTACTAGATCTACTCTTTGGTTATAGCAGAATTTGAAGCATTGTGTGAATGCAAGTTAAACATATTCACAATATAATGTGTCATTCAGATGTAAACAAATTTAGTTTGACTATTTATAAACATACATTTCAGACTGTAAGGTATTTACGTTGTAAGCAACGTGTACAACACAAGCAATCTGCGTAGCCTTTTCCAGTCTAAACAGATCCAGCTGAGTATCAGTATTTTACATGGAGCGACTGCCTATCTAAGCTTCACCACCCAGTAACTGGGTAACACGATACTCCCAGGCAAGACTGGCGTCAGATTTCTTGGCATCTGACTTCCCGTAACGACTGTCAAAGATCTACAAATGACAGCCGGGACGGGACCAACAGCTTAATGTGCTTTCCGAGGCGCGGAAGTTGCTGTTTTAATATGATCCTTAGCCCGACCGCGGCAAGCGTTGCTTAACCTTCGACCCGTGCGTTTTTATTAAGCCACTAGATTAAGAAAAAAAAAAGATGGTCCAATAGCTGATGCTAGCACTATCACAAGTGACACGGCAAAATGAAAATGTTTTATTGTAACACTTAACTTTTGCCCGCGACTTCGTACGCGCTTATCCCGTTTTTCCCCGTTCCCATCGGAATATTGGGAAATCCTCTCTTAGTGCGGGTAACGGCCAGGCGCATTACTTTGTGTAATTAATTTCATCACCACTGCTCTCAAAACGGTGAAGGAAAACATCGTGAGGAAACCGGCATGTCCTAGAACCAACAATTCGAAGACACGTGACATTCACCAACCCGCACTGGGCCCGCGTGGTGGATTACGGCCCATTCCCTCTCCTAGAGAGGAGGCCTGTGTCCCAGCAGTGGGAACGTTAAAAGGCTGATTATGCTTATGCTCTCTTAGTGCTCCTCTACACTCTCCAGGGAACCTACGTGCCAATATTCAGCTTTCTACAACCAGTAGTCTCGCTGTGCGTTGTCTGTCAGTCACTGGGTCACAATCACTCAGTAACGGAAGATTTTTATATACATATATTGAATGACGATAGGTAAATATTAGAAGGATCAGTCAATTAAGTGCGTTTCCTCTTCAGGCTTATCACGGTACCTATTTCATACAAACTCGCAAATCCAATATCTTGCAAACAGTATTAAAATGTTATACAGGGTTATTTAAAAAACACCAACAACCTCTTAGGTCGTTGTGCTCATCTTTATGAACAATGGGAACAAACCCGAAATCGCGAAAAAAAAGTTAGCTGTTCCCTACATTTTCATGAGTTATACGAACTTAAATGTAGGGAACAGCTGATTTTTTTTCGCGATTTTACAAATATCCTTGTATACATACACAAGATTTTTACTGCGGAAAGCGAATTTCACAGACATCTATACTAATAAAGAGGAAAGATTTGTATTTTTGTAAGTAACGAATAAACTCAAAAACTACTGGACCGATTTCAAAAATTCTTTCACCATTAGAAAACTACATTCACCCTGAGTAACATAGGCTATATTTTGTCCCCATATTCCCACGGGAACGGGAACTACGCGGGTAAAACCGCGGGGCGGTGCTAGTAATTAATAAAAAGCGTCATCGTTGAGTTTGTCTCGGCCTACCTGACTCGTATATTTGATTTCCTCTATTGTTTGTTTTTTTTTTAAAAAGAAAACGTTGCCCCACACTAGGAATTTCTCCTGTGTCGTGGGTGCGTTTACAAACATACAATGTCACATACACAAACAGCCAGACCCGGAACAACTATCTGTAGGCCATACAAATATTAAATTTGAAAATGAAAACAATATATCTAGTTTTAATTTCCGCGAATATTAGTGGGTTGCAGGTATGCACCTCCCTCCCGCCCGCTATATTATGCACATGCGAGATTACTGGGCAAATGCAAGGATTTTAAGCACATGCAGGAAGGCAATGCAAAACCCAACACCATTACCGACACGTGTTTCGCCTCTCCACGAGGCATCCTCAGGGGACGTGTTGACTCGCTGACCGTTGAGTTGCGACTGAGCATTTAGTACAAGGCACCCCCCTTTTATACACTGCCACCGTTGGTTATTTGTGTACAACTACCCACAAACATTCGCAGTAAAGGGGAAGAAACCAAATTCGTCCGGTCATTCAACAGTGCAAAATTACTATTATTACTATGTTTAAAAATCTCTAATTGTTCTAAAACACACAGCCGGAAACCCTTATCACAAATATGTAGTATATTAAAACTATTGTTGTCGCGCAAAGAATGGCCGGTATCAATTAGATGTTTCGCGAAATTCGATTTGTCCGAATGGCCATTTCTATACGCGGCAACATGTTCCCCATACCTTATGTCAAAGTTTCGGCCCGTCTGACCCACATACACCCCGTTGCATTCATCACAGACCAGCCTATACACCCCAGACTTTTTACTATTTTCTAAAATATCTAGACACCTCCACCACCCCACCACCACCACCACCTCACCTCTTTTCTATATCTAGGGGGGTGCCTTGTACTAAATGCTCAGTCGCAACTCAACGGTCAGCGAGTCAACACGTCCCCTGAGGATGCCTCGTGGAGAGGCGAAACACGTGTCGGTAATGGTGTTGGGTTTTGCATTGCCTTCCTGCATGTGCTTAAAATCCTTGCATTTGCCCAGTAATCTCGCATGTGCATAATATAGCGGGCGGGAGGGAGGTGCATACCTGCAACCCACTAATATTCGCGGAAATTAAAACTAGATATATTGTTTTCATTTTCAAATTTAAAATGGATTTCCGCAAAGTAACGCCTGACTCAATCAATTTCATACAAATATTTGTTCCGTGCGGGAATCGAACCCACGACACATAGCGCAGTAGCCAATCGCTCAACCACTGCGCCAACCGTGTCATCATGCACATTGTGCCTACACAGCAAGATGTGATTTTGAAATTAGTCCAGTAGTTTTTGAATTTATTCGTTACATACAAAAATACAAATCTTTCCTCTTTATAACTTTAGTACCTATAGATAACTCCTATCGGTAAAACGAAACTTAATTCTGCATTTGACCCAAGCGTAAGCACATAAAAACTCGTTGCAAAACGACCTTCCGTGACACTTGATCTCAGCCAAGGTCATGTTACCAAGCTGTTGGCAAAATTGAACAATATGGCGGTATTGTGCACCGCGATGGCAGCGAAGCAATAATAAAAAAAGTTATTATTTATTCGGAACTATTTGTCTGTAGATCAACGTTGATTGATTTGGGATGGTGATGATGATGATGACATTAAAAGAAAAAAAATGATCCTATACTTAAGTAAGTTTTTTTTTAACCGTCGTCGACGCAAAAAGAGGGGTTTTATAAGTTTCACTGTCTGTCTGTGGCTCCGTAGCTCGCGAACGGATGAAGCGATTTCTATTTAGTTTCTTTTTTTGTATGAAAGGTGAGTTACGGGCGAGTGTTCTTAGACATGTTTGATGAAAATCGGTTGAGCCGTTTAAAAGTTGTGGGGGGTGAAAGCGGGGAAGAATAATTGAATGTCTGCTTTACTCGAGTGGGGTTTTAAATGAAAGCGCACTGAAAGAGAATATTGATGATGACTTCATCGAGAGTGTTTTTATAAGTAATACCTATAAAAAGTATAAAATAAAAAAATAAACGCGACGTATTTTTTTTGAATTATTAATACTTAATTACTTAGGTACTTTAAAATTGCGTTTTTTTTTTTACTTTTTAAAGGGAATTTGGGTTTTGTTTTGGGGTTCTTTTTTATATTGATAGGCACGCGTTTGATCACTATCTCAACTGATGGTAAGCGATGATGTGGTCGAAGGTGAAGCACGCTTTAATAAGACTTACTAAAAAAAATGTCAATACGATAAATCATGGCCTGGGTTGGGACATATTATTATTGCTATTCACGCATTTAGCATAAGCATAATCAGCCTTTTAACGTTCCCACTGCTGGAACACAGGCCTCCTCTCTAGGAGAGGGAATGGGCCGTCATCCAAAACGCGGGCCCAGTGCGGGTTGGTGAATGTCACATGTCTTCGAATCTTTGGTTCTAGGACATGCCGGTTTCCTCACAATGTTTTTCTTCACTGTTTTGAGAGCAGTTTTGCGTATTCACGCATTTAACCATAATCTCTCCTGCTGGTTGGCGATGAAGTGGCCGACAGTGATTAGGCTAGAATAGGGTATTTTACTGTAAAAATCTAATTAGTCCGTCTGATAGATTTACAAAAAATATTGGACACGTATATTTTCTTTTTTCACGTAAACAAAAAATGAAGACGATACAGTGCGTTGAAAACTCACGTGACGTCACTACGTTGCTACAATTTTTACCAGCGACGTGACGTCACGTGAGTGTGAATTTTTACAGTAAAATACCCTATTCATCTTTTCACTCATGACTTACATAGCCTCCTCAAGTTGTTGCCTCATCAGGAAACACTGCGGCAGGGAATTCCACTCCTTAGCTGGTATCCCTAATACGTTACTGTGGGATTAAATTTTGATAAAATTATAGTCAACCATTTTATCTCACAACTAGCACCGCCCCGCGGTTTTACCCGCGTAGTTCCCGTTCCCGTGGGAATATGGGCATAAAATATAGCCTATGTTACTAAGGGTGAATATAGCTTTCTAATGGTGAAAGAGTTTTTGAAATCGGTCTAATAGTTTTGAGTGTATTCGTTACATAAAAAAATACAAATCTTTCCTCTTTATAATATTAGTATACATACATGTGCGGCTTCCAAAACGGTACTATTAAAAAAAGGCTATGCTATTGCGCTGAGAGGCCGAGACTTGCTAGCGCATCCGATGCACATAAATATGTTTATTTCGGTACTTATTTATTGCGCATAGTAGTATATAAGAGTCTTCAATGTTCTCATGTGTTATAATGAATAGGGTCAAGCAATGTCACAAATTAAGGTCATGGCACTCAAACTGCCTGAAATATAATTTAAAAAAAATAATTTGGTTTTATTAAGTCAAAGTTTAAGAACCCTGTTACTTATATAATATTTGCAAAATAGCATGTAATAAGGAAATAAAAGAAAACTATACATGGGTATAAACATCGATTTAGGGCTCTTGAAAAAATGCGCTTTCTACCGCTGATGGTACCACCAGCACTGGCGGGGGCCGTCGCCTCCACACATACCAGTCAGTTATGTACAGGTGTAGGGTGTGCCATCCGTCCGGGTTTTCGCGGATTTGTCCTAGTTTTGAGGGCGTCCGGGGAGCGTCCGGGCGGGGTTTTCAAAAGTGTCCTGGTTAAACCCGTAAATCTTGCATTTTTTGTACCATTAATTGAATATTTGAACAAAACTTCGATCGTAAGTGGTATACAATCTTCCAGCTCTGCAAAATAGCCGACGCTATAGAAAAAGCTGTAATAGATTATTATTAAAAAAATAAACTGGTAAACTTTTTTGGTTCTGTCCGGGAAAAAAATGAGTTTCACTCAAATTTCCGGGGTTTTTAAGATTTTTTCCGGCGGTTCGGTAATTTTAATGATGGCAGCTCTATACAAGTGCAACCATTATAAGACATCTACGGCTAATTACGCTACCAGACATCGGAACATGTCGCCACTCGGCTAGCTATCGAGCACAGTGAATAGAATACTCAATGTCTGAAACACATCTCGTGTTTGAAACATCTGCACGATGCAAAGTCCACTGCGAATGAAAGTACTACGTAACGCAAATTACAGCTGTGTCAAGAATTTAATGACTGATTATGTTATTGTATACAGTACTAACTGTTGTTCGTAACTTTGTCATAATCATAATTCTTGTTGGTTCTGTCTCCAACCCCCTCTGTACGATTTTGTCCAAGCGCTAAATTTTTACAAGTGCGTATGTTCCATATGGTGATCTACTTTATATTTTGCTTCATTAGTTAGGGCCTATATACCCTGCGTTCACCATCATATGTAGAACTTTATATATATGCATCTAGATCAATGACCTCAAACGGTGAAGGCAGACCATCGTGAAGAAATAAAATATCCTAGAAAAAGAAACCTGAGACATTTGTGACATCCACCAACCCGCACTAAGCCCTCTCACAGAAAGGAGGACTGTGTCCATTTTTTTTTTTGATGGGCAAATCGTCAAATGACTTCTTCCGCTCTGGGCGGAGCTGACTGTCTCGCGGTGACTTTCGATCAAATTCCACAACCCTAACAGGCACTGACCCTATTGCGTCCCGTCTTTCTTTGCTGATATCTCTTTAAGGCCCGCGGAAACGTTGTGGAACGATTATGCTGAGATCTTTGCATATATAAAATAAAATATTGTATAAAAAAGTTCTTCCGACTTAACAGATATGGTGCTGGACGGTTTATGCGCCACTTTTTCCCAACTAAAGCACTAAGAAGTTGTGGTGACGGGTGGACAGCCCTGCACAATGAGCTGTCTTCATGTACAACTTAACCACTCTGCTCGACAAGATTTTGACATTTGACACACTAGCTGAGTCGACGGGGTGTTGCATGTTACGTCATGAATTTCAGAAATTATCTCAACTTTCAGCATCTTAATTAACTACGATAAATTTGTTTCTGCAGCAATTTTATACGATAAGTTATTGAGAAATATCTTAAATTACAACTTAAGATCGTTCAAATCACGTCAGTCAACTTAAAAATGCGTCTAAAATACGCATTACTACACCCTTCCAAAAGATAGTCGTCTTAGCTTTGCTAAAATTATATATGTAAACAACTTTCTCGCTTGCTAAAAAGAGGCAAAACCACAAAATCAAGACATATTCATTATATTTGCGGACTTTCTTTGTCATTTTCTATATGCAAGTTAATTTAAAATACGGTTCAATTATGCCAAAAAAATATTACTTTTCAACTTTGATGGCAGTGGTGTTCGAGGCTAAAAAACATGAAAATTATGAATTCCAGAAACCCAAACTCCACTTGAGGAGTAGTGGTTTGTTCATCATTTGATTATTTGACGAATTCATCCATATTTCTAAAGAAATATGTAGCGGTAATGAAGTTTTTTGGTATCCAAAGTCAAAGTTTCGCGCCAACTGTGTTTGTTTACTTTTTATTTCACACAAAAATCACACACTCACATGTAAATACTATTACAAATACACATATTATGATTCTAAATATCGTGAAGAACAAGAAAAAGCCCAGATCTAAATGCAATTAACGAACACAGATCCAATAACACGTAATATTCATTACCGCTAATTTATTTTTGTTTAAAATCGTCAGCCATATTGCTTTTTTTAATGCTAGGGTGTGGGAAAACGATTATTGTAACCGATGGTTTTTTTATTTCGTTCGACTCGATCAATATAAATGAGCAATTATGGTAAATCGATTATTAAAAATTAGCGCAAAATATTTTATTCATCATAAAATCCAATAAGCATTTATAAAAACCATATTTGCGCTTTTTTAAGTAATTTAAATAGTTCTTTTTTTGAAAATCAACGAATAAAATCAACCGTGCGGATTTCGCGCCAAAATGTCTATTTTATTCAAAATTTAAATGCAGAACCAGAATGCGCTCGTGATTCAAATATTTATTATTTTCACATAATAATATTTATTTATCTGTATATTGACTATGGTATGGTTAGGTAGTGGATCGGTTTGAACTTTGATATAATGTTATTTGAATTCGATATGCTATATAATGTGATAAGTTTTTTATCCGCAAAAGGACATTCCTTTTGCGGATAAAAAAACTTATCTAAATATACAATATTATAGAATGTTTGTTGAAAGTATGTACCTATGTATGTTAGGAGGTACGTATATATGTATTTTTGTAGTTACGTCTATTTCTTTGGAACGTTCGGTAGCCTAAACGGCTGCATAGGTTTTTCAAATCAGGAATCATTCGATTAGTCACAAATGCCTAACTGTCATAAGCTATTCGAATTTTGAAAAAAAAAGGTTTTTTTTTTTCGAGACACTCACGTCATTCTGCCTAGCTTTTTCCTTTTCTATGTTGGGTTCGGCATCTAGCCCAACCGGATGTAAATGAATACCATTTTTTACATAGAGCTATTGCTTATAAGACCTCCACAATCTAGTAACTGAGTAGAACATACCTCTTGGCAATGTTGGGGTTACAGTTTGTGGCCTATCGACTGTCAAAGATGTTCGAATGACAGCCGGCACCAACGACATGCTTTCCAAGCCATGGTGGAAACTCAATTTGTATTAGATGGTCCATGATGGATCCACTAGCCGATCTCGGCAAGCGTAGCTTAACTTCGAAATTCGATTTGTTTTCATTATCTATCATTATCTATTAATTATGTGCATTAAAAAAGCTCTATAAAGCAAAGGACCACTCATGTCACGTATACTCACGCATTTTAAACGATTCAGATGAAATTCGGTGGGTAATAATTATGAATTCCCGCAACCCAAACAAGATTCCGGCTCGCACTTTACCAGATTTTTTTTTTTCATGGATGCTGATCGCAGATTCGTGATTAGGAACCCTATACCATAACCATGAAAATAACACTCATAACAAAAATCTAGAAGAATCTAGTCAGTGCCATTTTCACTTATAATACATAAGTATTATAAGTGAAAATGGCACTGACTAGATTTCCTTATTGAAAATTTGAAATAGGTTATTTACCATGTAGAATTTGGCCTTAATAATAACCTTTTTTAGAAGATAGTTTTAGAACCTTAATTTGAAAATATATTTTGTAGTTAAGTAGGTATGTGTAATTTGAATCGCCTAAAATGCATTTTTCCGTGCCCTGCATGGACATATTAGATACTGGGTTTCAATATTCAATTTTCATAACATTATAAAAAGAATTCTGATACTTTAGATAAAATAAATAAATACCAGTGTTTTGTCTAGACCTACTTAACATAAACTATGAGCTCGGTATTTCCTACGCAACCAGCTGAAAGTATCTAACATAAAACTCTCAGTAATTTAAAAGGAATAAAATATTTTTCATTCTTATTTTGATTATCATAGACAGTTCTGCGCAAATTAAACCTTGGGTCCGATAATCTGTTGAGTAGATTTATTTCTTTATTGTAGAAAATCCTATTTGAATTACCTAAGAAAGCATAAATAATAATTATGATTAATGCTTATTGTATTTTATGTCTTAAACGTATTTTTCCTAATATTTTAGTAACGAATTTAAAATAATCGATTAGGTTGAAATAAAAAATAAATCGATTCGCATAATCGTTTTGGTACACCGTGACAATAAAAAAAAAAACAATAAAAATGATGGTTGATGGCGATTATCACATTTATGCACTTCGATTTTATTTATGAAAATTAGTAAACTTGTGGGTTAAATATTAAAGAATTAATGGCGCTAAGATATGAGCATTTTATCTAATTGTTTTAATTAACGCTCATACATAAGATTTTTTAAGTGGCTTTATCAAAAATGCAATTATTAATTAGGATGTCGTATGACGTAACTCTGAAGTCCAATTGGTACTACAACCGAGCCGGCGGAGGTTTGCATGTCTAGTACAAATTGGTACTACTACCGAACTATACGGTTAAATACTCCAAAAATCTTTAGATTCAAGTTCTTCTAACGTAACAAACAGATGTCTTGCTGGGGAGTTTCTTGCACCAAGTCCTTTCCTAGCTAAACATTAAGAAGTGGTGACGGGCAGACAATGTCTTTATGTATAACTTGACGCACAAACAGTGTGACTCTACACCTTATTTGAATAAATCATTGATATTTTTTGTCACAAACAACATGATTCACATTTGCTTTCTTTCTAGGAGGAACAAGGTACAAAAAGACGGTCAAGCGAAGAAGTTGACACAGAGTCTCCACTAAAGAGGCTCTGTATCGAAGTAGAGAAGACGTTTCCCCAACACGACACCATGATCAACGATTACATTCAGACAGCCACGAAAAACAACGTAGACGAAATACAGAGGCATACGGAACAGCTACTGTCAGAGATACAAACTCTGAGAGAACTCGCGCAGAAGAAAGAACATGAATGGAACAATATTCTACATCTGAAAAAAGTCAAAGAGGAGATCTTGCTGCGACTTTTAAGACGAAAACAGGTCTTATCGTTCGAAAAGTCAGCAGAGATCAATGGTGCAGAGCGAGATCGGGATCCCTTTGACTATTTGAATCAAGCTAAGAACTTGGCCATAGATAAAAGTGACGAGATCTCGGGGCTAGCGCTCAAACAACCTGGCTCAACCATCAGTCCGATGATGCAGACCCCAATAATGCCAGTTACCTCTCACTTCAACCCCATGGCGGGGCTACCACCCCCATACGACAAAGCGCACATGTCGATGCCGAAACCAGTATTCCCTCAGCAAATGATGATGCCCGGCCACCTGACTGGGTTCCCAAGAGACATGAATGGCCAACTGCATTCTAGTTTCGGCCTTCCTATGGGCCGCCAAGGCCCGACCAAAGACGTCAAATCTATCATAGCAGACTATAGGCAAAGGAACCCAGAAGTAACCCCCAGAAGGGGTCGTAGAATGAAGTCTATACTAAACCCGAACATGATGAACGCGCCGCGACCCATAGCGCCGAAAGTGGACGGTATGAACAATTTAAACAGTCTTAATATGCTGTTTAATAATCTAGATATGGTAAGTGTTCTTTTATTTGTTATGTTTAATTTTAAGTGCTGTGCGATGTTTTTGTAGCAATTTTATGTTATCAACAGGGGAAATCACTCATTCGTAAATGAATATAGGTTAATTATTTATCAACAGCCATGAACTATTTCTATGTTAAATTTCAGTATTGCAATTTAGGAGCACCAACTTTACATTATCTTCCAGTTCTAAATATATGTCTAAGTTTTAGCAACAAAATATAAACAATCCAAAAATAATTCCCCCGAAAAACCATATTTCTGGGGCAGTAGGGTAAAAATAACAGGAATCTTAATTTGAAGGCAAAAATGTTCACTTTTCTACCTTTGTTTTTATCATAAAGAGAAAACATACAAAAGCATTTGAACAATTTCGCCACGTTAAACTGTGGCATTTCCTGAAACGTCGAATAATTCCATTACCTTTTTTATTTCTTAAAGCTGTACAGAAATCGTGCAAAAATTCTTCTCTATTAAAATGTTACAAACTTTCCATTTCAAAATGTTCTTGTTTCATCTAAAAGTATGGTGATACTAATCAGAATACCTATATGCTAAAAGATTCTTTACATTGCCTAGTCTGTTTTTCATCTGCATTACCTTATCGCAAGTATGTTGAAGCCGACTTCCAGGATAACCGATGCCGCAGTATACCAATATTTGACATGGAGCGACCTCTAAAACTCAGTAACTGGATAATTCCGTTTCCCTTGTCAAGACTTGTGTCAGAACTTCTGGCCTCTGACTATCAAAAGATGTTCAAATGATAGTCAGGACCAGCTTAGCGTGACTTCTGAACACGGAGGAAACTCTATATAATGGATGGTTATCTATCCAGGGACTGAGCTCGGATAGCGTAGCCTCGACTCGAAGTTCGACTAATGCTGCTTTACATGTTAGAAAAACCGTGTCAATGCACTATGACGCTCGTTATCATATTATGATGATGTAACGCAGATATCATATGCGCCTAGTATATTTGCAGTGCGTAACACACATTACAGCGGATAATAGGATAGTTGGCTAAAAAATCTAATTAGTCCGTCAGATAGATTTCCAAAAAATATTGGACACGTATTTTTCCTTTTTTCTCACATAAACAAAAAGCGAAGACGATACAGTGCGTTGAAAACTTGTGTGACGTCACTACGTGCTACAATTTTTACCACGGCGTGATGTCAAAAGCCCTCTCCTGATCTTTGATGCTTAATATCTTCGATAACTTTTATAGATTTGACAAAGATAAAATACTTGCCCAATATTTTCGATAATCTAATTGACGGACTAACTAGAATCATATTTTTTTTACTCGGGAAACATCCCAATTGAAGCTAGAAAAGCTGCCGATATATCTGGTAACGTTAGCAGAAAACAATGCTTTCATAACAGGAAAATATTGAGAAGAATATTCGAGAGAATCCGCCAAGCCTCTTTTTAGTCATATCGAGGGTAAATCTATCTATATTAAACCGCTTAGACAAACTAGGTGGCCATAGTTATTTCAATTAACGTGGCCAACACAGTCTTCCCAAATAATCATTGTTTTATTCTATTTTGGTTTTGATTTCGTATATTTGTTTGTATTCCTACTGCTCTAGCATTTTACTATTCCATCTACAATGACCCTACTTCATATAAAATTCAACATTTCGAACCGAAAACCTGCTTAAAATGATTTTTAAAACCATATCTATGTAGCTATATCATCGCTCGAACCTAGCACAGTCTATCGCTAGAACTTACGGGCGAGTCAATAATCTAATTTGTAATTGTGTTCCTTGACCTCAATCGTCAATGACTGTCTGTGGCATAGAACAGTACTGGCCCACATGTAATGGTGGTTAGACGTCTTTGTACCGTCGAGGGATGATGGTTAGTATGTTCAAGCCTTCATGGACGTTATGGGGTAGGCAGAGATGTAAGTTAGGGTAGGGTAACGAGGTATATATACATTCCTACCAATAAATAATCATTTTGTAAGTGAGTTCGTTTGTTTGTTACGCTTTTACGCCTAAATCGCTGAACCAATTTTGATGAATTTTAGTACAGAGTTAGATGGGGCCCTGGAGACAGGTATAGGCTACTTTTTATTGTTTCAATCGTCAATGTCTGTGGCTGTTTCTTGCATAGAACAGTACTAACCCACATGTAATGGTGGTTGAACGTCTTTGTACGGTACAAAGACGTTTGATTTGACGAGGGATGATGGTTAATATGTTTACGGCTTCACGAGTGTTTTGGGGTAGGCAGGGGTGTAAACTAGACAGTTTTGTTATGCTTTATCCGATTTTGGAATATTTTCGCACAGAGATTGATAAAACCTTGGAAACGATTATGGGTTACCTTTTCTTGAGAACGAATCCGCGAGCAGGCTAGCGTTAGAAGCTAGACATACGTAAATATTTTAGGTACTAAAGTTATGTAGGCATTACGTAATAATAAATATGTATGACGTCTTAAGTTGTTACGTTTTGTGTCATATAATGCGATGTCTACAAATAAATATTATCTAACGGCCGAACCCAATAACCGATCTATCCCATACTGGAGATAGAAAAACAAATGAAACAACAGAAAACCTATACATTTTTTCTGTTGTTTCATTTGTTTTTCTATCTCCAGTGTGTGATAGATCGGTTATTGGTTTCGGCCGTAACGGTGCACCTTTAGCGGTGATAGCCCAACGGCTTAAATTTGCTGTTAACAGCCAAGAAGGTTCGAACCCTACCCGCAATGAGTGCATTGCTTTGCAAAAACAAACAAAAAACCTATACCCTTTCAAATATTAGTAAAGATGTGATGAAAAATCTAACCCCTTTCAAATATAGGAATAAGAGGGATAGGATTTTTGTTTATGTTTTCTTTGTACCGAATTAGCTCCAAAACTATGTACTTGACCGATTTTAACAAATTTTTAGCCGACTTCCAAAAAAGGAGGAGGTTCTCAATTCGACTATTTTTTTGTGTGTGTTAACCTCATAACTTTGTACCCCGTTTTTGATGATTTTTTTTGTATTCGAAAGCTGGCGCTTGTCGTGTGGACCATTTAAATTTGATTGAGATCTGACGATCTACTATTTGAGTTATCCCTAATAATGCATGGGTTAGACTACATTGATGATGTTCTCATTCGATCTTGTCGATGTAAAATCTATACTAATATTATAAAGCTGAAGAGTTTGTTTGTTTGTTTGTTTGTTTGAACGCGCTAATCTCAGGTACTACTGGTTCGAATTGAAAAAATATTTTTGGGTTCAATAGACCATTTATCGAGGAAGGCTTTAGGCTACATCACGCTTAAGCCAATAGGAGCGGAGCAGCGATAAAGAATGTTTTAAAATCGGGGATTCCACGGGGACGAAGTCGCGGGCAGCAGCTAGTGGAAAAAATAAAATTGTATACTATGGTTTGGAAGAACATCTTAGTATTTCAAGGTGGTCCTTTTCTAGTTTGGTAAAGATCTGATGAACAACAGAGATAGGAAACGGAACTCTTCAATAAATGATAGCAAATCTTTCGGGTTGCTGAAATCACACCGTGTTTGTTTTTTGATTACAACTATGTTGTTGGTACGTTTAGTTACGTGGGGTTACCACTAAAAAGTGAAAAATAAAAAAGCGATGGAAAGCTAAATTAGTAGCGGGTAACAGGCTATATTTTATCCCCGTATTCCAACGGGAACGGAAAGTACCCGGGTGAAACCACGGGCCGCTGCTAGTCGCTAGTATATCTTTAAAGGATTTTGATTATGATTTCCATCAAAATGAGCCTGTAACAATCCTCTTAATGGATGACACCGTTACACTCAGTCTTAAGCCACTCTCACCCAACTATCCATAGACATTTTATATTAAAACTCTTTTCCGCGATGGCGCGCATCGCATCATGAGTATTGACTACAGGGCCAGAACTGGGGTCATTGTCCTGCATGGAGTCTGCAGGACAATGACCCCACATTGTCCTGCATGGAGTCTTGAGGTTATATTAATAATGAAACAGTTGACGTCCTATGTCCATCTATTCGTGCAATTTTACAAGGAAATGTGGACGGCTTTTCTTCATTCGATCTTTTTGTGGTAGAAATTATTTTATGTTAACGTGAGAAGTTATAATAAGATTATTAGGGACTATCTTATTGAGGTGTGTACATATTTAGTTTTCACTGTGCGGCCAAATGCGAATCGGATTTGTGCACGAAAGGTTCCGTATCATTTATCTATAAAAACGGCAAACTATTAGAGCCCCCTTAAATATTCGTTTTATTCTGTTTTTTAGTATTTGTTATAGCGGCAACAGAAACGCATCATCTGTGAAAATTTTAACTGTCTAACTGTCACGGTTCATGAGATACAGCCTGGTGACAGACGGACAGACAGTCAGACGGATGGATAGCGGAGTCTTAGTAATAGGGTCCCGTTTTACCCTTTGGGTACGGAACTACATATTCACAGAATATTGAGTTATATTATTCACATTTAAAAAAAAATTAATTACATTACGTTCCCATCAAAAAACGTGTTTTGTTTGTCATTTTTGTAGATAATGGTACGGAACCCTTTGTGCGCTTCGTCCGACTCGCACTTTGCCAGTTGTTTGTCAATAATACCATATAAGGAAAAACTCACTTCGTCCGTCAATACCTAGTACTTTTCCTGCCGACATAAAAAGTCTTAAGATCTCTATTAACCTTTTCTAAATGAATGTCTATAGGTGAGTGACAGAGTCACCTTGACTTGATATCTGTTGAGATAGGATTCTAACGGCCTTCGATCAATCAACTAGTCGCTGGCTGTTAATTTATTAGACTTATTTTAATGGTGTAAGTACTGGGTGGTGTAGAAATTACTTTGATGGGCGGTTTCTGACTAGGGTATTTGACAAAAAACACTAATTAGTCCGTCAGATTGATTTTTAAAAAATATGGAAAAGGATTTTTTAATTTTTTGACGTAAAATAAAAAATGAAGACGATACAGCGCGTTGAATAATCGTGTGACGTCACTACTCGCTACAATTTTAACTTCGAAGTGACGTCACAAGCCCCCACTCCTGATTTGGTGCTTTTTATATTCGTAATTTTTTATAGTTTTGATAAAGCAAGAAATACGGGTCCAATATTTTTTTAGAAATGTACCTGACGAAATAATTTAATTTTTTAGTTAAACACCCTATCTATTGAGAATTTACGAGGTAAGAATATTACGGAAATGGCAAAGTTTTTTAGTTTGGCCTGCACCAATAGTACAAATATTTTTATTTTTTTTAGATGGATAATGACGTTGGTTCCTACTTACAATGGCATTTAAAACATAATTTGTGCAGACGAATATTTCAAACAAGCAATATACAGGATGTTTCAGCATTGCGTGGTTATATTTGGTAATGTTCTGTCCCTGATATAATAGAAAAATCAGCTGACCCAATATAGTTGGGAAAATACTAGGCAGAGGTAGTATTTTCCCAACTATATTGGGTCAGCTTCCAGTCAAACCGGATTCAGCTGAATACCAGTATTTTACGCGGAGCGGCTGTCTACCAGACCTCAACAACCCTTTAATTCGGCAACACGGTACTTCTTGCCTAAATTGGTGTCATATGGATTTTCTGGCCTCTGACAATCCCTAACGACTACCAAAGATCTATAAATGACAGCCGGGACCAACGGCTTAACGTGCTTTCCGGCACGGTCACCCCTCAACAGACCTCGGCAAGCGATGGTTAACCTTGAAGACAAAAAGAAACAATGGTAGTAAAGAACAACCACAAAAACAAACATTTTATCAGAAAACCTCAGCTCGAAAAATTACAAAAAAGTAGCAGTGGCAATTTTATTTTGTTTATTTACTATATTACAGAAATAGATTACAGAACATCACCCTTAAAACCACGCACTTCTGAAACACCCTTATTAAGAATCTCTTTTTTCTTCTGGATGGGAAGTCATCAAATGACTTCTCCCGCTCTGGGCGGAGCGGTAGGGAGTGTCAGACTCTTACTGACTAAAACCCACCCGTGTTCCTCCTAGTGCCCTTTGCGTTCCAGGGCCGCGATGACTCTTTCGAACAAATTCCGCAACCCAGTGCTCCTAACCCTTACGTTTCATTACAATATATAACTTCTCATACAACATCATACAACTTGCAACTGAATTGATTCATATTCAGTGTACTATATGATTCATTGCATAAAGAGGTGGTTCACGTCACGATGTTAACCTTACATAGAAATATCTATACCTATATTATGAAGAGGAAAGATTTGTATTTTTGTATGCAACGAATAAACTCAAAAACTACTGGACCGATTTCAAAAATTCTTTCACCGTTAGAAAGCTATATTCACCCAGAGTAACATAGGCTATATTTTATTCCCGTATTCCCACGGGAACGGGAACTACACGGGTGCAACCGCGGGGCGCTGCTAGTTGATTATAAACTGATGTAGCATTAGATTGTAAAACGCATAAGTGCAGTCCTGTGTTTCTTAATAATTTACCGACGTTTTGACCTTTACGGTATGCAGCTATTGTTCATAGTTGACCATTCTTACGAGTGATGAGTAATTTTCGAGGTTTTCAAGAATAATCGCATTTTTGGACGCTCGCTCTCACATTGAAGCCACAATAAAGATATTACACATATTTAAACTTAGTAAGCTTGACTATATCTTCCGAAAACAGAACAACAATATGTGTATTGCTTTTTGGCGACCTATGTCCGAATTTGTACATGCTTTAAAATATTTTATTCCAATAATTTTAATATTCATTTCAGAATCAAAAAGCTATGCTAGAACGTCTTCAACAAATCCAAGCTGGTAGTCTACCGAACGGGCTCTCGTTCAAAGACGTTCTGGTCCAATTCGCCAACATGCAGCAAGCCAACACAGGTCTCATACCAAACAGACCACCAGAAACCATCACCAATAGACCTGAACACCATATAAGACCTGAGGGACGAAGGAGACAGGAGAGGAATCATGAAGAAGCTCATGTTTCTGTGAAGCAAGCGGAAAGACTGGCCTCCCCAAGTCCTAGGCTACCACCACCTCCACCATATCCCGAAATATCCTTACTACCAGTCACCACCAGCCAAGAAACAACCCAACAAAACTCATTACTACACGGCATCCTCACAAAGGTATCTATACTCTTTAAACATATCATTTTTATGGCTTGTAGAAATACTCATGTCCCAGCTTCCATTAATATTTTCTTTTTTTTTTGTATATGGCAATAATGCTTGCAAACTAGCTTGAAATGAGTGTTGCCAACCTTCCAGCAGGCGTTACCTGCGTCTCAGAGTTACTCCCCGACGTTGGCTAAACTCCTCATGTCGCCGGAACGGAAACAGAGTGCGCCAACGTTACCAACTTACGGTCAGGCCAAGGTACCACTAATGTACGACATTATAACAATTGGTGTGCTGATTGGCCTTGATCATTCCAAATTCAAAATTTAGTTTTTAAGTTATGTTATGGTTTTTAAAGAGTTGGAGCTGTGGATTATAGGATTTTGGCACATTGTCTTTGTCTCTCGAGTTCCCGTTGTCTATGGTGACTTAAATTGGTTAAGTCAAGCCTAGTAAGAATTTTGGAAATATGTAGAATTTGATTATTGGAATATTTTTGATAGTTATGTGCCAAAATTCTAATATCTACTCTTTAAATTATTAAGAGCAAGTCATGCCATAAAATGAGTATGTCTTGTTGTTAAAAGTCACTTATTATTATTTATTTCATCAGTGAAATTGCTCTTAGTATTTTATAAATAAAGCTTCAACTGTTTAATATTCAATATATTTGATCTGATTTTTGAGAGTCTGGCAATGCTCATTGAATAAATGCCACCTCATAATCATAAACCATAATATCAAAACAACATTAATATAATTGAGCAATATTAAAAGTATTTATCAAAAACAATCCTATTCCTGTAGGCAATTATATATTCTGGACCCACATCTATTTAGAAATATAGACAAAAATATGTTCACGTACCTATCGTAACTGAATTTATATACTTAATTATTTAAAAAGAATATTTATTTACTTTATAGGCTGTTTGGTCTAGCTTTTTGGCAGATAAAAAAACTACGAAAAAAAAAAAAACTTAGGAAAAAACAATATTATTTTTAAATTGCATTGGGTAATTGCCTGTGTTAACGAAATTGATATAAACTACATTGGAGATCATTCTCATTTGAACAGAGAGGCATAAGATTATATTATGAGATATCTATTCACTATCATTCTTTAGGTACTTATACCTGTTAAAATCCCGGACCATTTTGAACTTTATTGCATAAGTGCGAAATGTCGCACAAAATCTAACATTCCTATCACAGAGAAAATTTATAATAATCGCCTGTCTGTGCAAATGTGTTTAGTCCAGAACTAGGGTAGCAGCCGTCTGATTGGCTAACACGACTGGCTACGCCCAATAGTGACCAATGTGATGTTTATGAATTGGCAAAAGTATACCTAATTATGCATTGGCTTAGGGTGCACAATCATTATAAGTGTATTATTACTTATACCGGGTAAATACTAACAGGGTATAGCCAAGTATTGTCAGCGGATTATTGCAAACACTTTTCGTTTATAATAAATCGCGTAAGATTGTTAATTCTTCTTCTTAATTCGAATCGGATATATTGTAACCTATACCAAATCCAAGTTCTTAAAACGCAACAGACAGATGTGTTGCTGGGGAGTTTGTTACGCCACTTCTTCCCAGATAAAACACTAGGAAGTGGTGACGGGTGGGCGTTTTGGGGGACTGTCTTTATGTAAAATTTGACGTTCAAAAAGTGCTGGCTCTCAGCCTAGTTTAAATAAATGAATTTTGATTTTATCTCATTCGGTTGGGATTGATTGTGTACGTAATGGTCTTTCATAATTTAATCAAGAATCTGACACCCAGTAACTGGATTGTGGAGATCAGATAAGCAGTCGCTCAATATAAAATACTGGTATTCAACTGAATCCGGTTTAACTGGAAGCCGATCCCAATATTTGGAAAAGGCTAGGCAGATGATGAATCTTATAAAGATTTATTACAATATTATGGTGTTGCAATAATCCGGGGACAATATCATTACTTACAAAAATATTTATTGGGTTAGTGTTTTTGTACTGTCTAGTATCCAGTCATTGAGCAAGCATGCTGTGGGTGCAACTTTAAAGTAACTTACTAGAAGGATCAAAATTGCATGACAATCTAATAAATCGAATAATCATTTAGTCCCTCTTGTACGGCAAATAACTAACGGCCGAACCCAGTAAACGATCTATCGCATACTGGAGATAGAAAAACAAATGAAACAACAGAAAACCTATATCATTTTTCTGTTGTTTCTTTTGTTTTTCTATCTCCAGTATGCGATAGATCGGTTATTGGGTTCGGCCGTAAATGCGTTTCACGCTTAACGAATTTAAATCATCTTTCTTCTAATAAATCTGAAAGTCAGTAAGTAGGTAATGATGTATTGAAAACGTTTATCGTTGAATAAATTTCGAGATTTGTGGTGCAATTGGGCTCTTGTATCAACATCTTGAAATCTTTTTCGAAATGGGAAAAGCATTACATGCATAAAATAATAGAAAGCAAAAGTTATACTCAATCTCCCTGTTTTACTAAATCACAAAAACCTAAGTGCCCCTAAGCTTCTACATACAAAATAAACTATGAATAATTAGAAAATTATAAACAAATAAAATTATAATGTTACTAAGTATTATATTTAAAACTATATTACTATGCAACTATATTTTATTTTCTAAACAAAATGGCTAAAGTATTTCACGGCTAACGTTGTAGAACTGCGGAGAGATCACGATAACACCGGTTCAGCCGACGCCGCCGCCAGAGCCTCAGCCTGAGAAACCCGAAGAAGTGGTGCAGTTGGTGAGTATCCTTGAAAATGTAGCAAGATCCCAGATAAGAGGGGTTCTTATCTGGAATCTTGCTATATTATACAGTCTGGTGACAGACGGACGGACAGTGGAGTCTTAGTAATAAGGTCCTGTTTTACACTTTGGGTACGGAACCCTAAAAAGCAAAGGCAGTTCTTGTGTTATCCACAATATGTTGTTTATTCAAAGCCTGAGAAACATGAAAAGTTGTTGCAGCTGGTGAGAAACCTTGACCTTGAAGAGTAAATGTCAATTTAAATTACTTGTGTTGAAATTAATCGATGTTATAAATGTGAAAGTGTCGCTCTATCTTTGTCATATTTTCATTAGTAAAATGTTGCATAGAAATTTATTAAAATACCTTAAGAAAAATATAGTTTAAAATTTCAATGGCAAAGGTTAGCTTTCTAATCTGGAATTGTGAAATATGAAAATTAGAAATACGGGAATTATGATTTCCATGCGGGAAAAATCTCCGCCGAAGCTCTTTGTACAAATCTTTACAAGCGGCCTTCTCTAACCAACACTCAACCTTTTCCAGGACGACGAAGAAAGTCCCGCCTCCGAAGGCGAAGCTTCGGGCTCCCCCGCGGACTCGGGCTCGGGCCGGCTCGTGATCGACGAGGGCGGCTCCGAGGCGCCGGCAGAGGGCAGCACCGAGCAGGCCGACAACAACGACGACGCGCCGCTGTGCCAGGGCTGCCGGCGGAGAGACGCGCAGTTCGTGTGCGCCGGCTGCGCCAACCAGTGGTACTGCAGCCGCGACTGTCAGGTAGGGCATCTAAAGCCTCAAAAACTATCGACATCGACTGTAAAATATTGTTGCGCGCCATAATCAAGTAAGGAAGATAGCGGCTTTCGGTACCACTAGCGCCATCTAGTATCGAGTAGCAGAACTAGTATAGTCAGGAACCTTCGAGAATTTTCTATGATGAACATTCTAGAATTCTCGGGCCCTAGTCAGTCGCGACCGATATGTACGCAAACTTTCTGGAATATTCTACAATGGAAGGTTCTGGAACTACCCGGCGCCCTATATAAGGCTGGCACATGTACCGACCGAGTCGGTATTGGATTTGCGATACAAGTGATAACTTCGAGAGCGATCTTCGACTGCGAACTCAAGTGATTAATAGTGCGATTGTGTTTTGTAATTAGTGAGTTTATAGTGTAATTAGTGTTTTGTAATTAAAGTGTCATTTTTGGTTGTTTAATCAGCTGATTTTATTGTAACGAACCCGAAGATCGTAACAATATTAATATGGCTTTCGGTATAATATGATCCATGAAACAGTTAGTAAAAGCCAGTAAAAAAGGAGTTTTAGGAAAAGCCTAGTTTTTGCTGTATTTTTTTCCACAATGCCATAGAAGCATATGTGTCAAACTCCCATTATTTTATTGTAATCACCGTACATCCAGCAACTAACATCATTTCATTACGTTTTCAGGTGGCAGCGTGGGACGAGCACTCAGAGATGTGTTCGGGCTAACTGTGTTAAGCATAAGTGTAATTATATTATATACAGTATATAACGCACGCCGACTGTACCGTATATGAATATAATGTCAGAGAAATTGATTGTTTACCACTTTGACAAAGATCCAATAAATCGTACATTAACTAAGAAAATAATCTGTTCTATTGACAAATACTGCCGTTGTATAAGGGCGCACCCGACCAAAACACGAAATAGGGGAGAAAAAACTGTAATATCTAAACTGTATTATATTTTAAAATATATTTGTCTTTACATTTTCTATCAAGTAATATTTTTCAACGAGGTTTCACTGTTGAAAAATATATTAAGCATAATCATAGTTAGCCTTTTAATATGTTGGTGAATGTCACATGTCTTCGAATTTTTGGTTCTAGGACATGCCGGTTTCCTCACGACGTTTTCCTTCACCGTTTTGAGAGCAGTGGTGGCCGAGTGGTAACGGCCCTGACTTACGAATTGTAGGTCGCGCGTTCAAATCCGGCCAGGCGCATTACTTTGTGTAATTAATTTCACCACCACTGGAACGTATTACTTGATAGAAGAAAATATAACTAATTCTGAATATGTAAAACCCAAGTTCGGCTTCATCTTTTTCAGGATTCCGTATCCAAAGGGTAACAACAACTGAAGCCAAAATAAGCCTCCGTTGTCTCTCAGTGGGCTGTATCTCATAAACAGTGGTCGGAATAGGTAGATTGATTTTATGTACTTGTATCACGAACTGTCGTACAAATCATAATAGGGAATGTGCACGGCGTAGACTATGCCATCTCTAGTGTTGCAAATCTGAAACTTTTACGTTGTAATTATTTGACCTGTGCTGCCACCTATACTTCCTGCACTTTCCGTTTAGGGGAACGTGCACGAAGTAGACTGTGCCATCTAGCGTAGCAAATTTGAAACTTATAAGTAAAATATACTGGACAAGGACGCGTCTGTGCTGCCACCTATAGTTTCTGCAATTCCCTATACGTTCCCTATACGGATGAGCCTTTTCCCGGGATTTAATTTCAGTACTAAACTTACGGGATGGAATTGTTTGTATATATGGATTTTTATACCACTACTTATTCTTATGAAATAATAGTCCATATTAATATATCTACGTTTCAGGTTATTGACCCCAAATCAATCTATCTACTCCGGCCACTGCTCATGAACCTTAAAAGGTAGACAGTTGAAATTTCCACACATTGTACGTATTCAGTGCGGTTAAAAAAATACATTCGAATTAAGAACCTCCTCCTTTTGGAAGTCGATTGAAAAAAAAATAAAAAAAGGAAATTAAAGGAGGCCTTTTAATTCCATAGAGTTAAATTGATTTTACCGGTATTTGGTATGCAACCTTTCGGGTGTGAATCCTGCTTGCATACGGCCAGTTTTTATTTCTTTGTACTACACAATAGACGTTGTCCATTTATGAACTGCAAACGATATTCAACCTTAAGAGCGTATACGCCGTACGTAAAAAGTTAGTTGAAGACATTTTCGATAAATAGTGTTACAGTTAAATTAGACCCATTTTATTTTTTTAAAACTAAATTTTTAGACCTATGTATCCTGCTTATATGTGTGAAGTTTCATTAAAATCGGTTCAGTCATTTCGCAAAATAGTGACTTAAAAATTTGTATGAAATGCCATACGGCGCACACACTTAAGACAGTAAACAGTTAATTTCCCTGACGTTATATTAGTGTAGTTTTATAATGTACAGTGTAACGCGGCGCTTGCGAGTTCGAAACTTAAATATATCTGCCTTAAATCAAATAGTGCATATGTTACGTGAATCTCTGTTTAACGAGTCCATAGACACGGTGCGGTCGTTTTAAATGAACTTTTACTTAAGTTTTTTTTTTTTGAAAACGTTGCCTCTCACTAGGAATTTCTCCTGTGTCGTGGGTGCGTTTACAAACATTCAAACTCACATACACAAACAGCCATTACATTAATTAGTTTTGCTATCCATAAAAATCTATATCAGCCACTCAGGCTTATATTCGGTAAAGAAAATTGTCACAAATAGTCAAGCGGCTATTAACTGCTGTGATTGGTCCAATGTATTTTAAACAGCCAATCGCATCGATTAAAATTTCGCTTCAAAGAAACGAAAGTCTCGTTTGAATTTGTGACACGTCGGTATTTTTTTATCTGGATAGCGTTGACATAAGCATTCGCTTGTTTAAAGTTGTTTGGAAAATAGTTTTACCGCCATTGTCACCAGATGGCGTTCATCAGCGCGATCGAGTTATTTAGAAAACTCGCACTAATGCCAAAGGTGACTATGGTGATTCGAGATATAAATATTTTTTGCGACTGTTTCGTTTTTTCTTTGGACGTGTTAAAAAATAATATTCTGTGAAAAAAAATCGACTATGAACCTAATGGTTCTTATAAATAAAATAAAGTTTAATCATCTTTTTTTTGCTACCACACAAAAATAAAATGAAATAATCTGTAAATTATAAAATAAATGTTTATAAGGCAGCTTAGCTGATAGGAGCACGGTCGCACCAAAATTGTAAAGTTCCCGACATTAAATTCATTGATTGATGTTAAACAAATCGTGTTTAGATCACGAGGCATCTAATGTAAAAATAAGCTAATCTTGACTTAAATATTGTAATGAAACTGTTGAGTTATGTTTAATTTAGTTTTAAAAGCGCGTAAACCCTAATTCCTTATGGCTACAATCGGGGGGCCTCTAAGTCAAAAGTGAATAGGTTACTTCTAGGATAAGCGTGCTCTGTCGTCGACCGTATTTGTGATCTAACGCTTATCAAAACTGGATAATGCAATAGGCTCGCGTTTAAAATATTTAATTACACGCACGCCTTTTACCAAAAACATCAGAACACCACCGCCTTTTTTTGGATGAGAAATCATCAAATGACTTCTCCCGCTCTGGGCGGAGCGGAAGGGAGTGTCAGACACTTACTGACTAAAGCCACCCGTGTTCCTCCTAGTGCCCGCCGCGTTTGGGGCCGCGGTGACTTTCGAACAAACCCCAGCACCCTAGCAGGCACTGACCCTATGGGGCCCCGTCTTCTTTGCTGACAGCTCTTTGAGGCGCGCGTGGAACACGTCGCGCCGTCGACTCGGGCCTGGTTGCTATCGGACGGCGAGCCACCCATAGCTCGCCATCCGCAGGCAGAACATCACCCTTTAAAATCCTTTTACTTCGTGCATGTTCATACCAGAAACAATAATACTTAATGAAAATACTTAAATATTATATATTTATGGTTCAAATTTACACATAGGCAGCTATGAAAACAAAAGGAAACTAAATTAAACATAACTGATCAGTAATCACCATGTATAGTATCCTAAAAATGATATTCCTAGTAGAAATGCCGTTTTAGCTGTGTCATAAGCCTAATATTCGTTTGATATCTAGAATTAGTATAGGATATACAAATATTTATGATTTCAATCACTACCTATAAATTATTCCTTCTTTTTGGGAGTACTGAATGGCTGCGTTAGGGCTAAAATAATAATGACTACAAGTGATGACGTCATTTGACGTTCAAAAATATTTTTTCGTTTTAAAACGTCACTTCGTGTCAGTCATGCTGCTATTTATGTTTTAGCAAAGATATGTGCTAAAATGACCAATATTGTTTAGAACATAAGGTGCACCTTTGTGTATTTATATTGTTCCTATGAAATTGAAAACAATGAATGTTTGACTTTGTCTATATTTATATTAATATTATCCAATTATTTTGTCAAACACATTTGTGCAAAAAAAAAAAATGCATAATAATAAATTGACTGATTTTTCAAATCTATAAAAGTTCGTTTCTTATTTTTTTTAGGCGCTAAACTTATTTGTTTGTATCTAAAGCTTCTTTTCCACTTGCAACCAGCACGCATGCAAGCTGCATTACATTGCAGGCTACCGAGGTTAAATGTATCAATCGCTAGATCGTGCCACGCAATGTATTCAGCTTGCATACGAGTAGCCTGCCAGTTGAAACGCGGCCAAAGGGTTTACATTGCTTTTTTAGCCTTTTGAACGTTGTTGTCACATATACTTGGTAAATGAAATCTAAATCTTTACGTAAACGGCACAAATATATGACAAAAAAGACAGAAGGTGAATTTATGGCTTGACGTGGAGGGTATGTCGCTCTGGGGTTCAAAAGGTTAAAATGGTAAATTAAAAATGAACCAGGATCTTTTTTTGTCGTATATAAAAGGTTACACACAACGAGAATCGTTTCGAATCGCGCTGTCGCTATCGAGAGCACTTAGATTTAAGTGTCCAATGTTTTTGGATATTGTAAGTGTCTCAAATTTTATTTGAATTATTATTATTCAAGTTCAGTTTTATATCAGATTTTTTAATATTGTCTCAAATTTTATTTAAATTATAATTCAAGACCAATTAATATTTATTTCTTGTGTAAAGCGGGAAAAACCACTACAGGTCACACACTTGCACAAATATCCGACCGACCAATGATTTATAAAATACTAGCAGCGCCCTGCGGTTTCAACCGCGTAGTTCCCTTTCCCCTGGGAATACGGAAATAAAAATATAACCTATGATACTCACAAATAATGTGGCTGTATCATAGGTTGTACTGATAGTACTTACGCCGTCTTTTAGAGCTCTGATTTTGATGCATGACGCGCCTATATTCACACTCTCAGAATAGTCTCTCAGAGTAGTCCGTCAGATAGATTTCCTAAAAATATTGGACACGTATTTTTTCTTTTTTCACGTAAACAAAAAATGAAGACGATACAGTGCGTTGAAAACTCGTGTGGTGTCACTACTCGCTACAATATTTACCGAGCAGTGACGTCACAAGCCCCCACTCCTGATCTTTGATGCTTTGTATCTTCGTCAGTTTTTATAGATTTGATAAAGGAAAAAAACGTGTCCAATATTTTTCTATAATCTAACTTACGGACTAAACATAATCATATATTTTTTACTCAGGAAACATCCCTATTAAAGAGGCTCAACTCAAAATTCCTGTTACTTATAATTTAGCTATACAATGAACGTAAAAAATATACTCTAAAAGCTAGTGATGAAAAAGATTCCGCAATATGACTGGAAAAGTCTTGGGAGATATTTGTTTTTTACCCAACACTTTTTAAAGATTTTAATTCTAGCTCATTTGCCGAAAAATAAAATTTTCTAGTTAGCAGGCCCGCTGCTAGCTGTTTGATCGCCCGCGTGCAATACCGATAATACCGCCCTTTTTTTTGGATGGGAAATCATCAAATGTCTTTTCCCGCTCTGGGCGGAGTGGAAGGAAGGGTCAGACTCTTACTGACTAAAACCCACCCGTGATCCTTCTTGTGCCCTTTGCGTTCCAGGGCCACGGTGATTTTTTCAAACAAATTCCGCAACCCTAGCAGGCACTGACCCTATGGTCATCCGCAGGCCCGCGCAGTAGGTGGCCTGCTGACGGATAAAATAGCGCCTTCGGTTTTTTTTCGATGCGATGATATTTCTTATGCTGTAGGTGAGGTGGCTAAATATTATGACTATGACTTTGAATATTACGTAATGAGTCGCTCGATTTGCCGCCCCCTTGGACGTACGTGCCGCCCGCGTGCGGTGCACGCCTTGCACGCCCGCTTACGGCGGGCCTGCTAGTTAGGTCCCTTTAATTCCAAGGGTGCGATATTTCGTCACCGGGACCGACCAATATAGTAGCGAGCTCCATCGAATATAGCCCGCAAGAATGCCCGCGGCCGAACCTTTAGATGATTTTCCCGCTTCATTCGATAAAATAGCGAACATCGTCTTAAATAATTATTAAAAACAGTTTCTCAGCCAATCACGTACACCCACGACCCTAAAAATTAGGCCATTCCTTAAAATGTATAGAAACACAATGTTAGATGTATTCATTATTTATGAGTGAATTACGGAGTATGTATGTGCGTTCTGAATTATGCCAATGCTTCAAATGCCGACATAGTTTTAAAATCAGCCTAAAGTTCATAATAGGTAATTGACAATTTTATATGCAAAATCAATGTGTAAAATATATAGTAATTTCTGTATAAGGTTTAGTTATATGGAATTCTTTGTACATAAATCCAATTCGCTTGTTTTCGGGCGTTTCCGCTTACCACGAACTATTGACCAATCAGCGTTGTGAATTCAAATATTTCTGTAACTGTCACCAATTTTTGGAATGGTATAATTCAGGACGCGGTGTGTTTGAAGTGTGTATTATATAAAGTATAAAGCGAGATATTCTAAGTTAGCAAGTAGCTCATAAGATTAAATGTAATTATGTGAAAAAACACGGTTCTTTTCGTCTTATTTAAATCGGAAATAGAAATCAAATTATTTTGTAATAAGCATGTATTTGACTGTGTGAAATCTTTTGAGTGTTCTTTCTTATTATTCCAGATAACGATAGACTAAGTTCTGTATGTCAGCATGTTACTAGCTCGACTAGGCAGCTTAATTATGACATGTACAGTCAGGAAAAATGATTGCTTAGCAAGTAACGTAAATGCCACAACAAATTGACAATGTGTGAGAATCTGCTTAACGATCTGGATACCCGACTGTACAAGTACTGATGTTTTTGGTATCCTGTATATTTTTGACCATAGACATAAATAACTTTTTGGAAAAGAGATCGTATATCGCGACTGCGTAATAACCTAAGAACATTTTCACACAGTCGAATATCTAACAACAATCGAAAAATAAATTATAAGGGTTTATTTTCTACAATAATGAAAAATAATCGAGTATTATAATAATAATGTAATATAAAGAAGCGTTCTAATTTTCTACACTGTGCAGTGCCAAAATATATCCCTTTGGTAAAGTTGGAAATGCATTTGTTGACAGTGACCGGGCAATGTTGGCACTTGTGTAGGTGACTTCTCAGTTATAGCTGCGGGGAACACAGGCTTGCTTTTCGTGCCTTGCTGTACATTATATGTCATTAAGAAAAAAGTTGATAGTGCTAAAATGCCTTTATTTTATTATCAAATTGTTTGCCGATAAAGAGTCAGGTCTAGTGCGAATTTCAGTTTTGCCCAGTCAATGCTGACAGCACATTATCAACTTTACCCATTTATAACTAGTTTATTTTCAATCAAACCTGATTTTTACATTTATTTACAATTTATTTTTACCTTTAGGTCTCAAAATGAAATAGTTGAAAAATGTATACCATGGAGGAAATGTTTGTTTGTTTATTACTTTAGTTTACAAGATTGTCAGTAAAATAGAGCATCTAGTGTTCAAATTGTTTCATAAACTGTGGCGTTAAGAAAATTTTCAATATTTAACTCAAATCCTCGCATCATTTTGTCACGGGAACTACCCACTATTTAAGAATCAAAAAGAAAATTTCGAATGTCGAAAAGTCTTTCCATCGCGAAAGATATCAAAAAGACCCGCACAGCCAAAAAACAGTCCGATAAATGGGCTGACATAACATTTGTATCATGAACAGCTTATAACTTACGAAACTAAAGCCTACTTTCACTAACACAAGGGAACTTCTTTACAAATTCCTAAGAAAAGCGCGCCGTTGAATTTTCGTCCTTCGGCACAGAGCCGAGAAGGTAATTTTAATTGGTGTCACTTAATATTAGTGAAAAAGGTCATAAGTAACTTAATTAGGGCATAGGCTTCATCCACTTGCACTGAATGCTTAATAGTTCGAGCATTGGACCACTTCACACATTCATTAATGTCGCCTTATCTGTGTAGTGTAAAAGAAAGTGTTTTTTTCAGTTGATAAGGCTACCAGACGCTATAGATAACTAACAGAGGGCGTTCCCGTTAACCCGCAATAGTATAGCATCCATATATGATAAAAAAAATATTACCATTCAAAAACAAAATGATTTTATTTTTTTTAATATTAAAATATTCACTAAAAATGTTAAATTGATACGTTAAAGAAACACTGTACTCGCGTACTTGCTGGTTTGGGCATTGCTACTACGAGTAGGTACTATTCTGCGCTATTATTTTGATTTTAAACAGTATTTTTCGAATTTATTGTCATTTTTTTTAATTCGGATTATTTTATGCTTATTTTTCTATTTTGATATTTTAATTTTAATCTATGAATGATATAGATTAACGAATTTAAGGGAACGCCCTCTGTTATTTAACATACTGTACATAATATACCATACGCTATTCTGTAGCAATGTTACCGTGATACCTGAGTTGAAAATTAGATGTTCAGACCTAGGTTTGAACAGCTATATAAAAGAAAAGTTATGTGGCTATGTAAAAGAAAAGTTGGAATGACAGCCTACATAACTTTTTCTATCGGTCGTCATAAGAAAAAAAAAAACACGTATCTACAGAAAATCATGTAACCAATTTCCGACCTTTTGTAATTTAGTTACGTTTTTTCTTATGACGGCGACATGTATGGTAGACTTATGTTTCAAAATGTGTCTGGTCAGGTGAAACTGAAGCAACGTTCATGTGACCAAATTAGGTATGGCTTTAGTAAGTATTAGTTGGAACGCCACAGTGTCACACAATGTCTTTCACATCGACTCGTACGCTCGTGTCTGTAACGCTAGTCACGTTTTTTGTTACCTTATATAACTGTTTATGTATTTTGTAACTTATGTGTTATATAAGAATAAATCACTCCTGTATTTGAATTTTGTGTTTTTTATTTAAATTTTTCCTGCAACCTATCGTTTGCCTTCTAAAAATGTTCGGTTCGCAACCGAATGCCGGTTTTTACAAGGTTCGACAGCCTATCTGATTTCCTCAACCCAGAAAACGAATATATTTCGATATAAAAAAATAATTACTTGAATTTATATTTCAAAAAATGCTAACCTTTATTTCGAGAGGAGTAGAACAAGAAAAAAAATCTTAAATTAGTATAAAAATAACAGTGGAAATATAGCGGTTTTACATAAAAAATAAACCGATATTATGTGCCGAGAGGGAAAAAGTGTGTCTTAGATCCAAATGCCGGTATTAAATATTATCGCCGTCATCCAAGAAGTTGTCATTTGAGATTTTGAGCAGTTAGGTTGTGAACAAATAATGTGTCTTTAGTTGGATTGGATGAAAGCCAACTAAGTATGATTCGTGGATCCCACGTGACCGATGGCCTCACCACTTTTGGCTTTGCTACTCCTATTGCCTGAAGGGTATGTTTTATAATGAAATTTGAAAATATTTGTTGTTCCGCATGTGGGCCGCAAAAAGTTAGAACTGCCGACTTGTGTACAAGGATAGTGCTATACGATAAATTTTCTTTTAGAAAAAGATATATTAAAAACTTAGCAATTTCCGCTGGTTGAGGATGTTTAGGATTTACTTGAGAGTTGGAGCACCAAGATAGCCATCTTCTCAGAGCTGGTATATAGGCTGATAATGTTGATTGTCGCCAGCTATTCTTTAGGAGTTCTTTCTCTTGAGAGGACCACTCTTTTATTTGGGCACCCCACCCCCAATTTTCCAGATTTT
Organism: Hecatera dysodea; assembly: GCA_905332915.2. Classification (NCBI taxonomy): domain Eukaryota; kingdom Metazoa; phylum Arthropoda; class Insecta; order Lepidoptera; family Noctuidae; genus Hecatera; species Hecatera dysodea. Next base: position 18,736,985 of record HG995299.1, on the reverse strand, counting down.
CAAGGTCAATGTCTACCTGTGGAGGAGGCTGTGATGTTGTGATATCTATCATTGTCTCCGACAGGTATCGGAGTTCATGTGGGTGATCTAGAGCTCTGGATTTCAGGTCTTGGAGCCAGAAAACTCGAGGCCACTCTGGAGCTACTATCAAGTAAATTCCCGTTTCATTGTTTAGGTGTGCCAAGACTCTGGGCATCAGGCTGGGTGGGGGGAACACCTAGCTGATGTTTCCAGGGTCTGCTGAAGGCATCTATATAATTTGCAGATCGATCTCTGCAGTCTATCGATACGTATTTTTTCACAACAGCGGTCTACTGTGTCGCAAACAGGTCTATTTCTGGGCGGCCCCACTTCCGAAAGACTTCCGCAGTCGCTCGAGGTAGAAGATGCTATTCCGAGGGTTGTTTCCCTCGGGATCAACGGGGTCTGTCTGCTATTATATTGTATCTTCCTGGCAGGGAGTGTGCTGATAGGGTTATGTTGTACTTTTCGGTTAGGTGTAAACGTTTGAAGGCTAGTGCTAGTAACCCCAACGACCTGGTTCCTCCCCCTTTCCGAATATACGCAATCAGGGTTCGATTGTCTCATTGAATCAGTACGTGTGACTTTTGTAATGCCTTTACGTTCGCCTTGATTGCTGCTATTACTGCATATAGCTCCTTTTTGTTGCAGTGCCATCTTTTTTGGTGAGTTGACCATGCACCTGACATTAGATTCCCATCTAGGTGGGCACCCTAACCCCAAACCGAAGCGTCCGTCGCTAGGAAATGGGTAGCAGGCTCTTTGTGTATAGGCAATTTGTGACATGTGGCTCCGCGCCACCACATCATCTCTTGGTACACAACTTGAGGAAACGGCTGTCTTTGGCGAGGTCGTGTCTTGTTGAAGTGTCGCAAGAAGATTTGCATTTTTTGACAATGCAGTCTCCCTCTGGGTATGACGAAGTTCTATAAATTTAGCTGGCCCAACAAAACTTGTAGTTCCCGGAGGTTTATGTGACTTTTTAACAACGACCGGTCTAACGTGGCGTTGATACTCTGTCTCCTCTTTATTGGTAACGACATTGTATTTACTGCCGTTTGCCAACGAATTCAAAGTTATTCCAAATCTTGGGTTGAGACTAAGACAGATTTATGGAAGTTTATTTGCCAGCCCAGGTGTTCCAAGTGCTTCACGGCTTCCACAGCCTGACGACATGACTTGGATTGGTCTTGGTTGACCATAAAGAAATCGTAGACTAGCACTCGATATTCTTTTGCACGCAAGGTCTCGACGACCCAGCATGTTACAGAAGAAAAAAGGTGTGGCGCTGAAGCCAGTCCGAAAGGTAGGCAAGTCATCTCGTATAACTGATCTTTGTAACCGATTTTAAAAAAAAGACCGGTGAGATTTTGCTGCTGGTAGATGAAAATATGCCAGGGATATGTCTATTTTTGTCATCCAGCCTCCCGCCGAGGCGTGAGAAATCAGACGAATATGCCTTGTTTTCACGAATTTGGGTCAGTGTGTCATCTTAGGGGCGGATTTTTTGTTCAATTCTGTGAGATCGAAAATTGGTCGCATCGACCCGTCGCTTTTCTTCCGCAGAAAAAGCTTTGAGATAAAATTGGGTGTTTTGTTGGAACTCGTTGCAAAACTCCTTGATCCAAGAGTTCCTTGAATGTCAGTGACATTGCAGGGAACGGCTTGGTTGTATATTTCGTCATGATCTGCCTTGTTGGCATTAGCAGAGGAGGTTTCTTGTAAAGGGGTAGGTATTCGAAACCCCGTGATTGCTGATATTATGAATTTATTGGCACCAAGTGCGTGCCACTGAAATGTGTCGGGTATTCACTTTTTTCCTTCTTTGTTTCGAAATGAATAATTCTTATTTTGTTTATAATTGTCGCTTTTACCTTTGTACGTTTATTTTGTTTGATGTCTTTTGTAGGTGTTATTTTTATTGTATTGGGTCTGGGGTCTGTACTTGGAGGTAGACGGTGTGGGTTCCTTACATAGATATAATAAACAAGGAGATATGCCCTGTAGCCGAAAATGTATCGGAACCTGTGTCTCCTGTTTTGCCCTACCACCCGGCAACTACTACGAATGCAGTTCAGTAAAAGCAATAGATACGCAGTCGCACACACACCCGCATTTCTGAAATCGGACTGTACTACACAATCAATTATAAACCTTATCCTACTAAGCACAGCGTGTATTTACCGTACACCGTACAACTTACTCACACAAAAACAACGGTGGGTATCGTTGTGCTGTGCAAAAGCAATTTATTTTACATATACGCTAGTGATTGAGTAAATCGGAAAGTTGTCGATTCTGCATTTATTACACACACCATGCTGCCCATGTATAACAAATAAATAGCATGAAATTATTGACTAATTTTAAGCAAAGGTCACTAATATATTATCTTAAACATGCCGATTACTATAATGCATTCGAAACTTTATCGAAAGTAAAATACAATTACCATAAAAAGTAAGGAAGTAGCACGAGAATAAGGCATAAACACGATAATTCAAAGCCAAAAACACTTGAACGATTATTTACCAAAAATTTAATGAAATTTATGAAAGTTTGGTACACTTTTGTAATATTTCATTCAACAATCGACATTGTTGTCGACCATAGATATAATAAACAAGGAGATATGCCCTGTAGCCGAAAATGTATCGGAACCTGTGTCTCCTGTTTTGCCCTACCACCCGGCAACTACTACGAATGCAGTTCAGTAAAAGCAATAGATACGCAGTCGCGCACACACCCGCATTTTTGAAATCGGACTGTACTACACAATCAATTATAAACCTTATCCTAATAAACACAGCGTATATTTACAGTACACCGTGCAACTTACTCACACAAAAACAACGCTGGGTATCGTTGTGCTGTGCAAAAGCAATTTATTTTACATATACGCTAGTGATTGACTTATCGATTCTGGCATTTATTACACACGCCATGCTGCCCATGTATAACAAATAAATAGCATGAATATGTTGACTATTTTAAGCAAAGGTCACTAATATATTATCTTAAACATGCCGATTACTATAATGCATTCGAAACTTTATCGAAAGTAAAATACAATTACCTACCATAAAAAGTAAGGAAGTAGCACGAGGATAAGGCATACATACGATAATTCAAAGCCAAAATCACTTGAACGATTATTTACCAAAAATTTATTGCAATCTAAGAAAGTTTGGTACACTTTTGTAATATTTCATTCAACAATCGACATTGTTGTCGACAGTGTATCTGCACAATTACATCACTAACTCGCGGCAAGAAGCAGCGGCCGTACTATGCGATACATCGGCTTGCTAAAGTATCGTTTTGTGATTTTTACATTGCTCATCCAGTCACTTAGCGACAAACTTAGGTAGTGGTTAAGGAGCAGTGTATTCATTGTAATATGTTATTGTCGCTGTGACATTTGAAAACAAAAATAACATAGTATAAGCAAGAAATATTTTACGATTTGTTGTTTTTCATGATTTTAAAGACAAATATAGTAAAATACTTGTATTTTGATATGGTAAGTGATTCCATAATTAACAAAGTTTTGGTTTATGCTTCGGTTTTTACAAGAAAACACTGAACAACACGGCATTCTTATATTTTATCACGCTCGCGGTCGTAAGCGCACTAGTTCGCGGATTCGACCATTGCGTAAGACATGCTCGCCCAGAGCATGTCGCGAAGACACCGACACGCCCCCTTGCCACTTCTCCTGTATTTTATATTTCTATGTTGTCGACAGTGTATCTGCACAATTACATCACTAACTCGCGGCAAGAAGCAGCGGCCGTACTATGCGATACATCGGCTTGCTAAAGTATCGTTTTGTGATTTTTACATTGCTCATCCAGTCACTTAGCGACAAACTTAGGTAGTGGTTAAGGAGCAGTGTATTCATTGTAATATGTTATTGTCGCTGTGACATTTGAAAACAAAAATAACATAGTAAGTATAAGCAAGAAATATTTTACGATTTGTTGTTTTTCATGATTTTAAAGACAAATATAGTAAAATACTTGTACTTTGATATGGTAAGTGATTCCATAATTAACAAAGTTTTGGTTTATGTTTCGGTTTTTACAAGAAAACACTGAACAACACGGCATTCTTATATCTTATCACGCTCACGGTCGTAAGCGCACTAGTTCGCGGATTCGACCATTGCGTAAGACATGCTCGCCCAGAGCATGTCGCGAGGACGCCGACACGCCCCCTTGCCACTTCTCCTGTATTTTATATTTCTATGGTTCCTTATATTTGGTTTTCAGGTGTTCTTTAGCCTTGGACACTTGTGGTGGTGATAACCAAAAATGAGGCCCTCCGAGGGAATGGATAAGGGATGTAAGTTTTGTATTTTCAAACAAAAATTCTTCGCTAGGAGGAATGTTACTCAGCGCAGCTTGAATACTTTTATCCGGAATTTTTCAAATTAACCTTTTACGTCTAGTTTCAATACATTCGGTCCTTTTACCACAGATAGTTTGTAAAGTTTGTTCGGATAATTTATAAGAAGGTGACTCATTGCCGAATATTTCAGAAAATTTGTTAAAGAGGTTATCGGATTTTAACTCTATAGGGTTATTGTGAGCCCAATCAATAATTCCTTGTAAACCAGATTGCAATAATTCCCTTTGCAACTACCAACGCCTTGTTACATACAAGGCGTTGGTAGTTGCAGCCATGATTTCTTGCGTCGAGGCCAATAATTTTTTTCCTTTATTTAAAGAACATATTTCATCGTTTATTTTTAAATTGCAAAGCCCCGGAAACGCGAGCATATCTACCAAGGCCTTTTTATAACGAATATGCTGCCACATAGGGGTGTTAAAATGCTGGAGACTTATTAACTGACGTAACCGTTTTTCATCTGCTTTTTTAAGGATCTTTTTCTCGTCAAAATCGGTCTTACAGGAGCCTAAATCTAACGATTTGGGTGTTTCTTTTGACGGATTTATCAAAAAGTCACTGTTAATATTATTTGGTTGTTCGATCACGTCTCCCCTGTTCTCCGTCATATTCGGTACATATTGTTGTTGTATTATAAAGTTTGTAAGAAAACTGACCTGGTTGTATAACGTGTCGATCCGGGGATCGACCGTTACCTGTGAATCCCGCTTTTGTGTGTGTGGAGGTTCCTCTTGATCAGCTTCGCTGTCCGATGAACTGCTAGCACGCGACGAGTAATTTTCCTGTCCTAGATCTCTCTCGGAAGTCTGCGTGTTCGAAAGGATTGATTGATCGGCCCCAGCGGCGGCCTCATCGAAGTAGTCATTCGGCGCGGGATTCATCACGAATCAAAACGTTATTTAAAAGTTTCGAATGAAAATATAAACAGTAATTAATGCAGTACTAAATTGTCTAACGCTTTATAGTAGTTAATTTTGAAAAAGTTCACCGATTAACTAGATATTTTAGGATTTCGACCGCACACGGCGAAAGTACACAACAATAGGAACGTTAAAAATGACAGCCGTTCCCGCGTCCTAGCTGGCACAGTTTAGCAATAAAACAGTGGCGACAGTTACGCCATCTAGTATTCTTAGGTTGAACCAATTCATCCATACTATTGACCGTGCATTTAAGGCTAAGTATACTATGCTTCTTCATAAACAATGTTGTATGTTTTCCGGAGGCAAATCAATGTAAAACTATTCAAATACTATCCTTCTATACTCCATTCGCAATAAGATTTGACATTGGAACAAAATTGTTTACGGTCCGTTCAACCAATTTTTACTTCTATTCCGTTGGCATAAGGTTGGCATTCAGGCCCGCCGTAAGCGGGCGTGCAAGGCGTGCACAGCACAAGGGCGGCACGTCCAAGGGGGCGGCAAATCGAGCGACTCATTACGTAATATTCAAAGTTATAGTCATATCTAATATAATAGCCACCCCACCTACAGCATAAGAAATGTCATCGCATTGAAAAAAAACCGAAGGCGCTATCTTATCCGTCAGCAGGTACCGCCCGCCACCCGTTTGGACTCAAATTCAATACAAGTATCCATAGTCGTGTTCTATGAAAACTCTGAGCTTATTTCTCAGTTGGTAGGTTAGGTAGGTACTTGTTGAGCATGCCACCATTGTGGCGATAAGTCCCCTCTTTGAGGAGTAGTTGGAGAGGAGCCACGGCGTTCCTAGCACCGGTACTCACCGGACACGGGTGTTTCGGGAGGTACCTGTTTTGGAATCCTCGGGAGGACAGGACACGTCCGCGGCCAAGTCCGGGTGTCAACACTGTAGTGTTGACACCCGGACTTGGCCGCGTGATCGCCTGGAGGACATGAGGGAACATACGATGGAGGTCTGCCCTGCTTGGACGGAGCAACGCTGTGTCCTCGTCAAGGCGATCGGCGACCTCTCGCCTCCGGCTCAGTTTCAATACATGGTCCAAAGCGAGGAGGCATGGGAAGCGGTCACCTCTTTCTGCGAAGCAGTAATGTTAGCGAAGGTGGCGGACCGCGTGAGGGAGAGGGAAACCATACGCCGCAACAGAAGAAGACGCCTCGAGCGTCGGGAGTCGCAGAGCGATTCCTGGCCACCGTAGGCGTAGGGCACCTGTGGATGATGGGTCGCCTTCCGATAACAACCAGGCTTATATATACTGAACAAAATAATTTGATTCTCTGAATCAAATTATTTTTCACACCAGATGTAAGTCACACGAAACAAATTACAGTTGTAATCAAGCATGTTCTTTTCACAATCCATAATACAGTATAAATTTTTTGCCAATGACTTAATTTCAACATTTCCGAACACAGCTATAGAATGATAAGAATATTTTCCTACCGGTTTCAGTTGCATCAGGCGAAAGATTCTTTTCAAAATAAAAAAATATCAAAAACTTATCAACAATGCTTCAGCTGTTTTAAACTTTAGTAAACTAAAATAACTAAGTTACCTAATCAAAATAAATGTTTTTTTTTGCGTTAAGGATTTTGGTTTCCACACCATAATGAAAAAATCATGAAATAGCCTTTTTTTTTAGCAAAACTCAGCATATTTAGTCGTAGGGTGATTCCTTCTGCGAAGCAGTAATGCTAGCGAAAGAGGAAGCGGAACGCGTGCGAGAGAGGGAAACCTCACGCTCCAGCCGCCGAAACAGAAGAAGACGCCCCGGGCGTCGGGAAACGCAGGGCGATTCCCAGCCACCTACTGCGCGGGCCTGAGTATGGCGAGCTATGGGTGGCTCGCCGTCCGATAGCAACCAGGCCCGGGTCGACGGCGCGTCGTGTTCCACGCGCGCCTCAAAGAGCCGTCAGCAAAGAAGATGGGGCCCCATAGGGTCAGTGCCTGCTAGGGTTGCGGAATTTGTTCGAAAGAGTCACCGCGGCCCTGGAACGCAAAGGGCATAAGAAGGATCACGGGTGGGTTTTAGTCAGTAAAAGTCTGACACTCCCTTCCACTCATGATTTCCCATCCAAAAAAAAAGGGCGGTATAATCGGTATTGCACGCGGGCGATCAAACAGCTAGCAGCGGCCCTGTTGGCATTAAGAGCAAAAACGTGATTATAATGCCAACTGTTTACTGCAGCCACCATGTGTCATGCCGCCAACGCAATTATATAATAGATGTGTTGAATCAAAGGAAAACTAAACTTATTTTTTTATCACTTAATTTTTTTTTTCACTTTCTTACTTGATTTCGCATTGAAAATGGAAACAGCAATGAAAATCGCATTCCCATCTCAGTCGCAATCTGTAAAATGTCGGAAAATAAGGGCCAACGTTGCTTAAAATCCATATGATCCGTAGAATTAGCCCTCTGATTACACTTGAAATAAAAACCGTGTTTATAAAAATAATCAATTTTAATGAGTCGTATTACATGTAGATAACATATAACATAAAAATTAACATTTATGTACTTACACATGTATCCAAAACGCTAATTATAGAATAAAATCATTTTAAAAATGGAACTTTATAAACAACATCATAATATAGAGGTTTTATTACAAACATTGTCAAACATTAAAGATTTTACAAAATTACAATTCTAGTGTAATGTTTGAAAATGTAAATAACAATACAATTTACTTAAGATATTTTTTCACCACATATATGAAACAAGAACTTATTCAGGGTCTAACAGAAATAACGCAATACGCGAACAGGTGCCATTGTACCATGAACAAATTATACAGTGGGACCAACACACCAAAAAAAAAAAAAAACAACTCAATTCAAAAATTCAAATTCAGAATTGTTTATTTCTTCAACAAGATTACAAGATTATAACACCCGAAATTGGCACAAAGATCTAACTAGTGCCACACTACAAAAAAAAAAGATTACAACAATTCGTTTGTGATGGGTGCAAATAACGCTTGTATTAGAATATGCCGTTCTTCCATAACAAAAGAAACTGCCTCATACAATTTAGGTATGTTTGCATAACTAGACAAAATGTACTGAATGAACAGCAGATTTTTATTTCGTGATTTCACGGTCGGTCCCATAGTAAAAGTTGTTCATAATAATGAGTACAAAGATCTATTTTCAGATTATTTCTATTACACCCTGTATTGAAAATGAAGAAAACATTGAGTGGTGATAATTTCTTAAAAACAACGATTAATATCCCATAAAACTAGCATTATGCATTGATTACAACGTAATTTCAAATATACAAGAAATAAGGCACAAAAAATCCTGACTAGTTTTGGCGTGTTCAGAAGATAGTTCTAAGGATGGGGGTGTGTGTTTTAAACGTGATTCATTTCACATTCACGTTGGAAGGTATTTAATTCAACATGTATAAAAGGAAAAAATAAATTATTCAGCGGCAGTATACAAGGACAAATCCCAGTCCTGACGTCTAATACAAAAGGATGTTTTTTCTGAAACCACAATTTAGAGTATACGAATCGAGTCGACAGTAGTGACTTCAAATTGAGTCTAGCTGAGATCTGCAGAGTTTTGCGAACTAATTTAATTTTACCTTATATTTTTATTACTGAGCTACAGTGCATTTCAAACTTTTTTGGGTTGCTATCACAAAAGACTCAGTGATACCACCTATGAAAAATAAGATTGCCTATTTCAATAAAATTTACAGGGAAATACTCAAGTACAGGAGTTAAAAGCCTGAACACGCCTTAGGTAATAATTAATTAACAAGAAAAAAACTAAGCTGACGAGAAAATATTTGGATAATAATAAAAAAAATACCGGAAAATGCTGACTATAGCCGGCCAAAGTCTATACGTTAAAAGTTAAAACATACATACTTACATCGAACATACAGATTTTATTTTAAAAAAACACGACTAGACACCAATTGATGTATGTATAATTCCAGAAATTCTTTAGTTTTTTAAAATTCTTTTTCATTGTGCTTAGTACTCGGACGTCTTGGCGTTATTTTAGTAAGTAAATCAAACGCAATTGGTTGGTTCTTAACTTTTTTATAGGTAAATTGCAAAAATCGGTACGGTAAAAACCGTACTGGGTATACCAAACTTTTTTAAAGATTGGAAGCCTTATTCATAAAAAATAACCACATGATTATTTAATATAATAATGCAGATTATTCATTAAAATTTTCCATAGACAATCTACTATTTAAACTAATCTTGTGGTTTTTAGAATAAGCCGAGTTTTTTTTTAATTATTTAGGTTTTGAACCCTACTTTTCAGAAGTCAACGTTTCTTTTTGCATTTATAAGTAATTAATTATAACAATAAAGGTAAATATAACAACAACAATCTGCGACAGTTGGACATATATTTTTGATGTAAATGATCTTCATGGTTTTAGTTAATTACGAGAAAACTGTTCTTTAAAATTAATCTTTTTTTTCTCAACTGTAACATACTTACTTCTTTCTTTGGTTTTCTTGCTTAAAAACAGAATTACACTCTTGCATCTATGTTATATATTATTATATTAAAACACATTTAGCACCTTTACGGATTTATCGGTCAATATGTACATAGTAAAATCTTATAAAACAAAAGACAACATTTATAAAAATATGTTATAACTAAGAAGATTGAGCAGTTTTTGAACTTGCATAACTAAGTAAGGGAGCATTCGCCTTATGCTAAGGTAAAATGGTATTATTGAATATAATTCAGAATACAACATGATTTTTTTGAAAATATTTTAAACTTTTTCAGGCATTACGTATCATTCGATGACACTATACCCCATTCACGATAAGATTAGACATTCAAATACATCTTTTTTACAGTCCGTTCAACCGATTTTGACTTCTATTGCGTTGGTGGCATGACACATGGTAGCTGCAGTAAACAGTTGTATTATAATTACGTTTTTGCTTTTAATGCTATCCTTATGCCTACGGAATAGAAGTAAAATACGGTTGAACGGACTGCAAGCAATTTTGTTTCAATGTCTAATCTTATTGTGAATGGAGTATACGTATTATTATGTAAAAAAAAAACTCATTAAAAAAGGCTGCGTACATTATGCGAAAAAAAAAATGAGCTGAACAGATTTTGCGATAAAAATCCGCCTGTATAAATATTCAGTATAAAGGTTACATCTTAGTCTCAAAATAGAAAATCTAGCTCTCTATATAGGTAGGGTAGTATTATTTAGTAGTAGTATTTTTATGGCATTTCGAAGAATATAATTCCTTAACTATAAAGATTATAAAATTGCATATTTTAATAGAAATATATTTTCTATTTGACGATTCGACCTACAGTGTTTGTAAGAAGAGAATCGATTTTATACAAATTATACATATATTTACAAAAATACAACAACACTTTTATACAAATACAGCTAAGAGCTAATCCTTATAGAAATGGACTTACTTGTTACTTTAATAATTATAGTTTACAAGATTATATTGACATTGATTTGCTTTACATGAACAGAAAATACAGGATCATACTAAATTGGCTAGCGAAACTTCGCTGCATCGATGATGATGAAAAATGTTTGGAAATTTTAAATTAGGTGAGGCATAATTCTAATAACTTCGATGAGTTTAGAAAATCTAGGGCTCTTCTATGACGGCTGGTATTATGATTCCGGTGTGGGAGGAAACCAGAGCTATATAAAACGAATATTTTTTTTTTCAAAATGGAATCGTGAAAGCATTGGCAAGGGCGTAGTGGCCAGTTCTTTTTTTATAGTGTTTAGATCGCAGTTGTGAAGTTTGCTAACTAATTTATATTGATTCTGCATATTAGGTACTTCACAAAACATAACTACGTAGTACAAACGAGGTGTAACGAAAAGTTGTAGCCTTCTATACTCACATCATCTGCCCAGCCTTTTCCCAAATATATTGCGGTCGGCTCCCAGTCAAACCGGATTCAGCTGAATACCAGTATTTTACGTGAAGCGGCTGCCTACCAGACCTCCACAGCCCATTAACTGGGGAACAGGGTCTTGGCAAGACTGGAGTCAAATTTTCTGGCTTCTAACAATCCGTAACGACTGCCAAAGATCTACAAATGACAGCCAACGGCTTAGCGTACTTTCTGAGGCACTAAGGAGCCTCTTTATTTAATAAGCAAAGATTTTTTTGTTTGTACTGAATCTACTAGACCGATTTTAACCATTTTTTTCCACCAATGGAGAACTACAGTATCAGCGAGTAACATATTATTTATTTTATCCCCGAATTCTAACGGGAACGC